>OY101442.1:53662492-54950823 GCA_956483585.1 Gymnocheta viridis | reverse complement strand
CAAGCTTTTCCCCGTGGAGCTCTCCAGTATGGATTGTTCCAAAGAAAAAAGATGCATCAGGAAAGCCAAAGTGGAGACTTGTTATTGATTACAGAAAGTTGAATGATAAAACTATCTCAGACAGATACCCACTCCCAAATATTTCAGAAATCTTGGATAAACTAGGCAAGTGTCTTTACTTCTCTACGCTGGATTTAGCTAGTGGCTTTCACCAAATCGAGATGAGTCCACAACATATTCCAAAAACGGCCTTTACTGTAGAAGGGGGCCACTATGAATACATGAGAATGCCCTTTGGCTTAAAAAATGCGCCTTCAACTTTCCAGAGGGTTATGGATAATGTCTTGAGGGACCTGGTAGGAAAAATCTGTCTAGTTTATTTAGATGATATTATTATATTCTCGACATCCCTCCAAGAACACATTGAAAATTTAGAAAAGGTCTTTTTAAAATTGAGATCCTCAAATTTTAAAATCCAGCTTGATAAATCGGAGTTTCTCCGAAAAGAAATAGCTTTTTTCAGTTACGATATTTGTTATACCGCGATTATTACGACCCAGCTATTGTTTAAAAATTGCCATGCTTTTTTTTAGAATTACCGGAAAAACTCCTCAATTTGTTCATATAATATTCATTCATTAAGTAGTTGTTGCATATTTTTATGACTTTACTTATTCTTTTGAGCTGCTCCGATAATAACTTATTTTTACGACCTTTCCTTCGAGCTCTTAACAAAGTGTCCTTGTAACAAATTAATGAAAAAAGATTATCTGTCACCCAAGGAGTGAGATTTCTACGAGCACAGATCTGCCTGTTTGATATTGCTGTACTATTTACGGCAGCTTCTGATAAAGTACTTATTAAATTCTCACATAAGATAGATGAACTGCTATTAATATTTGCATTTGGAAGATTGTCATCCACTTAAGCTCCAAATTTTTCGTAATCAACCTTGTATCTCTTTGAAGTTGAAAATTCCGCGTCGTTAATTCGGTTGCAAAGCCGCATTAAATAATATTATGATCACTTAGTACATTTTCAATAGAGTTTGTTGGTGCCGGATGTCACATTCTGAAATACTTGAATTCAGAAGTTATAGGCCATCAAACTTTTTCAAGTACAAAAAAGTGTTAGGTTTGAAAATGCCGGTAAGATATCGATAATGGTGTGCTTTAAAATGCTCTTAGAATAAGGTGGCAGGTGTTGCACATTTTACTGATACGTGTGGCAGCACAAATTCTTGTATTATTATTTTTTTAATTCAATATGGCGGGGAAACATAAGGTAAGACAACATTTTTTAATTATTTCGTTTTCAATTATATGTTAAATTTATGCTAGGTAGAAGAAATCTCCTGCGGCTGGTCTCAACAGGCGTGTCATCCGATATTTCATGAGTCTGCTTTCCAATATTCTCTTTTCCAACTCAGAATGAGAGATCCCTCCAAAGATTGTGCAACTTGGCCACTCCATAACACTAACTTCCATCAGTTAGAAGAGGGCTTACATGTTTATGTAAAAGACCGTAGAAATTTGTTATAGTTGGGGCATTCGGATCAGACTTCCAAATATTTTTGTCCTCCAGGATTCCCTGTATAAAGCCATCTTTAAGTATTAAGCCACATGTTTGGATTAGGCTGTGCCGATTATAGGTGTGTTCGAGTACTTTTGCAGGAAAATGCAGTAAATGAGTAATTAGTAAACTGAAAAATTTACTTTCAAAAAAAAGCTGTCGCACAAAAAAGTAGGCGAATAGAAAAACTCTAAAAATTAGTAAGATTTAACGGCTGATTCCAAGTAATGTTGAAATATATTTACACTTTTTACTATTTAACTCTTTTTTTTTCTTGTTGGTACTCGATGCAATATTTAATATCAGCCCAATTATAAACAGAAATTCCTCATGAAATTTTTATGAATAAAAATTCCTCCATTTTACTTTTTAGTCCGTAAGCCGCGTAAAAGGGAGAAATAAAAAGCTAAAAACTAGTTATTCTAAATACATTTAAGTTTGGGTTTTCCCTAAAAAAAAGTTCCCTCACAAAACAGAAGGGAGTTTGAATTAACTGGAGATATTTTTTCTCAAGAAAAACCTTTCCTCATGAAACAAATTCCTTGCGAATATTTATAGTTGGGCTGTATAATACGAATATTTAAAGAAAATATAAACAAATTATTTGCTGCAATCTTTTTCATGTGTTTAGTTTTATTTTATTTGATTTTTTGTAATTTGTGTCTGATTAAATTTTTTCAAAAATATGCGCTTATTTGTTTTTGATTACCTTACAAACAAGTGCAGTACTATGTGACCATATACTTAGCACTTTTATAGCTACAAAGAATTTAAATAACACAACGATAATAAAGATCAAAAGTCGATTTGGAGCCCAATAAAATTGGACATAAAATGTTCGCCTAAGCAAATAGTTTAAAAATAATCATTCACTTTTAATTTTTTATTATTTTATTTAGTTTTATTACCAATAACCTAGCCAATACAAGCCATAAGCGGTTACAAATTTCTACTAACAAGCAACTTCTGCTATAAATAAAATAACATTTTATATAAAATTATGTATTATATTAAATTAAACTTAAAAGCAGGGGGAAAAAGTATTTTACCATTTTAGATTCGGTTATAGCAATCCCATCTACATACACTACTGTTTCCTCATCATTTCTTAGATTGTATGGTTTAAATTTTACAAATTTAGTCTTGGATGGATTAATACAAAGTTCTGTTAGTGTAGCCGCATCATATTCAATGTGTGTTTTCAAAGCTAATGGTTGTTTATAAGGGTAAAAAAGGCATATGTCTTCTGTATACATAAATAACTTGCCATCGAAACCAATATTTTTTAAATCATTAACAAAAATTTTTGGTAAAGGTAAAAAAAAGCAAAGGACCAAGAACACTTCCTTGTGGGACTCCACATGTTACTGGTAACATTGTACTTTTCGACTCACCAACTTGAACAAACTGTTTCCTGTTTGATAAATAACTGGAAAAAATATCTAGAGTTTTGCCTAAAACTCCTATAATGCAGTTTTTTAATTAAAATTTCATGGTTAACCAAATCAAAAGCTTTCGAGTAATCGAAGAAAACTCCAGCCACACCAGCGAAACCCGCATCAAGCTCTTCACATTTATAGTCCACAACGCTTACTACGGCTTCCTTAGCCCCAGATCCTTTTTTAAATCCGAACTGTCTATTAAATAAAATATGGTTTACATCTAGATAACTTGAGATTTGTTTATATATAAGCTTTTCAAAGACTTTATCTACAATTGATAAAAGAGATATTGGTCGAAAACTATGGAGTTTGTTAGACCCAATAACTTTAGGTATCGCAATTATTTTATGTATTTTAATAACATCAGGATAGTTTCCTTCTTCAACCGTCCTATTAAAAACCACACCTTATATGTATATCAGCAATAACATTCTTGGTGAAATGTTATCATGACCAGGAGTTTTATTACAATTTAAACTATCCAGTATTTTTTCAACCTTATTCTTGTTTACTTTTTCTAGAACAAAAGTTGTTCTCTCCGGTACCAAAGTGCGGAAAAGATTAATGTCCACTAAAATTATTGCATAGCGATCTTGCATATTTCGAACTACGTCATAAAAGAAATTACTTAATGCTGAAGGTTTATCCGCATCTTCAGTTAAAACAGTTCCATCTTCAGTTACGATATTTGTTATACCGCGATTATTACGACCCAGCTATTGTTTAAAAATTGCCATGCTTTTTTTTAGAATTACCGGAAAAACTCCTCAATTTGTTCATATAATATTCATTCATTAAGTAGTTGTTGCATATTTTTATGACTTTACTTATTCTTTTGAGCTGCTCCGATACTAACTTATTTTTACGACCTTTCCTTCGAGCTCTTAACAAAGTGTCCTTGTAACAAATTAATGAAAAAAGATTATCTGTCACCCAAGGAGTGAGATTTCTACGAGCACAGATCTGCCTGTTTGATATTGGTGTACTATTTACGGCAGCTTCTGATAAAGTACTTATTAAATTCTCACATAAGATAGATGAACTGCTATTAATATTTGCATTTGGTAGATTGTCATCCAAAAAAGCTCCAAATTTTTCGTAATCAACCTTGTATCTCTTTGAAGTTGAAAATTCCGCGTCGTTAATTCGGTTGCAAAGCCGCAGTAAATAATATTATGATCACTTAGTACATACATTTTCAATAGATTTTGTTGGTGCCGGATGTCACATTCTGAAATACTTGAATTCAGAAGTTATAGGCCATCAAACTTTTTCAAGTACAAAATAGTGTTAGGTTTGAAAATGCCGGTAAGATATCGATAATGGTGTGCTTTAAAGTGCTCTTAGAATAAGGTGGCAGGTGTTGCACATTTTACTGATACGTGTGGCAGCACAAATTCTTGTATTATTATTTTTTTTAATTCAATATGGCGGGGAAACATAAGGTAAGACAACATTTTTTAATTATTTCGTTTTCAATTATATGTTAAATTTATGCTAGGTAGAAGAAATCTCCTGCGGCTGGTCTCAACAGGCGTGTCATCCGATATTTCATGAGTCTGCTTTCCAATATTCTCTTTTCCAACTCAGAATGAGAGATCCCTCCAAAGATTGTGCAACTTGGCCACTCCATAACACTAACTTCCATCAGTTAGAAGAGGGCTTACATGTTTATGTAAAAGACCGTAGAAATTTGTTATAGTTGGGGCATTCGGATCAGACTTCCAAATATTTTTGTCCTCCAGGATTCCCTGTATAAAGCCATCTTTAAGTATTAAGCCACATGTTTGGATTAGGCTGTGCCGATTATAGGTGTGTTCGAGTACTTTTGCAGGAAAATGCAGTAAATGAGTAATTAGTAAACTGAAAAATTTACTTTAAAAAAAAAGCTGTCGCACAAAAAAGTAGGCGAATGGAAAAACTGTAAAAATTAGTAAGATTTAACGGCTGATTCCAAGTAATGTTGGAATATATTTACACTTTTTACTATTTAACTCTTTTTTTTTCTTGTTGGTACTCGATGCAATATTTAATATCAGCCCAATTATAAACAGAAATTCCTCATGAAATTTTTATGAATAAAAATTCCTCCATTTTACTTTTTAGTCCGTAAGCCGCGTAAAAGGGAGAAATAAAAAGCTAAAAACTAGTTATTCTAAATACATTTAAGTTTGGGTTTTCCCTAAAAAAAGTTCCCTCACAAAACAGAAGGGAGTTTGAATTAACTGGAGATATTTTTTCTCAAGAAAAACCTTTCCTCATGAAACAAATTCCTTGCGAATATTTATAGTTGGGCTGTATAATACGAATATTTAAAGAAAATATAAACAAATTATTTGCTGCAATCTTTTTCATGTGTTTAGTTTTATTTTATTTGATTTTTTGTAATTTGTGTCTGATTAAATTTTTTCAAAAATATGCGCTTATTTGTTTTTGATTACCTTACAAACAAGTGCAGTACTATGTGACCATATACTTAGCACTTTTATAGCTACAAAGAATTTAAATAACACAACGAAAATAAAGATCAAAAGTCGATTTGGAGCCCAATAAAATTGGACATAAAATGTTCGCCTAAGCAAATAGTTTAAAAATAATCATTCACTTTTAATTTTTTATTATTTTATTTAGTTTTATTACCAATAACCTAGCCAATACAAGCCATAAGCGGTTACAAATTTCTACTAACAAGCAACTTCTGCTATAAATAAAATAACATTTTATATAAAATTATGTATTATATTAAATTAAACTTAAAAGCAGGGGGAAAAAGTATTTTACCATTTTAGATTCGGTTATAGCAATCCCATCTACATACACTACTGTTTCCTCATCATTTCTTAGATTGTATGGTTTAAATTTTACAAATTTAGTCTTGGATGGATTAATACAAAGTTTGTCGCATTGCAAGAATTCTGTTAGTGTAGCCGCATCATATTCAATGTGTGTTTTCAAAGCTAATGGTTGTTTATAAGGGTAAAAAAGGCATATGTCTTCTGTATACATAAATAACTTGCCATCGAAACCAATATTTTTTAAATCATTAACAAAAATTTTAGGTAAAGGTAAAAAAAAGCAAAGGACCAAGAACACTTCCTTGTGGGACTCCACATGTTACTGGTAACATTGTACTTTTCGACTCACCAACTTGAACAAACTGTTTCCTGTTTGATAAATAACTGGAAAAAATATCTAGAGTTTTGCCTAAAACTCCTATAATGCAGTTTTTTAATTAAAATTTCATGGTTAACCAAATCAAAAGCTTTCGAGTAATCGAAGAAAACTCCAGCCACACCAGCGAAACCCGCATCAAGCTCTTCACATTTATAGTCCACAACGCTTACTACGGCTTCCTTAGCCCCAGATCCTTTTTTAAATCCGAACTGTCTATTAAATAAAATATGGTTTACATCTAGTTAACTTGAGATTTGTTTATATATAAGCTTTTCAAAGACTTTATCTACAATTGATAAAAGAGATATTGGTCGAAAACTATGGAGTTTGTTAGACCCAATAACTTTAGGTATCGCAATTATTTTATGTATTTTAATAACATCAGGATAGTTTCCTTCTTCAACCGTCCTATTAAAAACCACACCTTATATGTATATCAGCAATAACATTCTTGGTGAAATGTTATCATGACCAGGAGTTTTATTACAATTTAAACTATCCAGTATTTTTTCAACCTTATTCTTGTTTACTTTTTCTAGAACAAAAGTTGTTCTCTCCGGTACCAAAGTGCGGAAAAGATTAATGTCCACTAAAATTATTGCATAGCGATCTTGCATATTTCGAACTACGTCATAAAAGAAATTACTTAATGCTGAAGGTTTATCCGCATCTTCAGTTAAAACAGTTCCATCTTCAGTTACGATATTTGTTATACCGCGATTATTACGACCCAGCTATTGTTTAAAAATTGCCATGCTTTTTTTTAGAATTACCGGAAAAACTCCTCAATTTGTTCATATAATATTCATTCATTAAGTAGTTGTTGCATATTTTTATGACTTTACTTATTCTTTTGAGCTGCTCCGATACTAACTTATTTTTACGACCTTTCCTTCGAGCTCTTAACAAAGTGTCCTTGTAACAAATTAATGAAAAAAGATTATCTGTCACCCAAGGAGTGAGATTTCTACGAGCACAGATCTGCCTGTTTGATATTGCTGTACTATTTACGGCAGCTTCTGATAAAGTACTTATTAAATTCTCACATAAGATAGATGAACTGCTATTAATATTTGCATTTGGAAGATTGTCATCCACTTAAGCTCCAAATTTTTCGTAATCAACCTTGTATCTCTTTGAAGTTGAAAATTCCGCGTCGTTAATTCGGTTGCAAAGCCGCATTAAATAATATTATGATCACTTAGTACATTTTCAATAGAGTTTGTTGGTGCCGGATGTCACATTCTGAAATACTTGAATTCAGAAGTTATAGGCCATCAAACTTTTTCAAGTACAAAAAAGTGTTAGGTTTGAAAATGCCGGTAAGATATCGATAATGGTGTGCTTTAAAATGCTCTTAGAATAAGGTGGCAGGTGTTGCACATTTTACTGATACGTGTGGCAGCACAAATTCTTGTATTATTATTTTTTTAATTCAATATGGCGGGGAAACATAAGGTAAGACAACATTTTTTAATTATTTCGTTTTCAATTATATGTTAAATTGATGCTAGGTAGAAGAAATCTCCTGCGGCTGGTCTCAACAGGCGTGTCATCCGATATTTCATGAGTCTGCTTTCCAATATTCTCTTTTCCAACTCAGAATGAGAGATCCCTCCAAAGATTGTGCAACTTGGCCACTCCATAACACTAACTTCCATCAGTTAGAAGAGGGCTTACATGTTTATGTAAAAGACCGTAGAAATTTGTTATAGTTGGGGCATTCGGATCAGACTTCCAAATATTTTTGTCCTCCAGGATTCCCTGTATAAAGCCATCTTTAAGTATTAAGCCACATGTTTGGATTAGGCTGTGCCGATTATAGGTGTGTTCGAGTACTTTTGCAGGAAAATGCAGTAAATGAGTAATTAGTAAACTGAAAAATTTACTTTCAAAAAAAAGCTGTCGCACAAAAAAGTAGGCGAATAGAAAAACTGTAAAAATTAGTAAGATTTAACGGCTGATTCCAAGTAATGTTGAAATATATTTACACTTTTTACTATTTAACTCTTTTTTTTTCTTGTTGGTACTCGATGCAATATTTAATATCAGGCCAATTATAAACAGAAATTCCTCATGAAATTTTTATGAATAAAAATTCCTCCATTTTACTTTTTAGTCCGTAAGCCGCGTAAAAGGGAGAAATAAAAAGCTAAAAACTAGTTATTCTAAATACATTTAAGTTTGGGTTTTCCCTAAAAAAAAGTTCCCTCACAAAACAGAAGGGAGTTTGAATTAACTGGAGATATTTTTTCTCAAGAAAAACCTTTCCTCATGAAACAAATTCCTTGCGAATATTTATAGTTGGGCTGTATAATACGAATATTTAAAGAAAATATAAACAAATTATTTGCTGCAATCTTTTTCATGTGTTTAGTTTTATTTTATTTGATTTTTTGTAATTTGTGTCTGATTAAATTTTTTCAAAAATATGCGCTTATTTGTTTTTGATTACCTTACAAACAAGTGCAGTACTATGTGACCATATACTTAGCACTTTTATAGCTACAAAGAATTTAAATAACACAACGATAATAAAGATCAAAAGTCGATTTGGAGCCCAATAAAATTGGACATAAAATGTTCGCCTAAGCAAATAGTTTAAAAATAATCATTCACTTTTAATTTTTTATTATTTTATTTAGTTTTATTACCAATAACCTAGCCAATACAAGCCATAAGCGGTTACAAATTTCTACTAACAAGCAACTTCTGCTATAAATAAAATAACATTTTATATAAAATTATGTATTATATTAAATTAAACTTAAAAGCAGGGGGAAAAAGTATTTTACCATTTTAGATTCGGTTATAGCAATCCCATCTACATACACTACTGTTTCCTCATCATTTCTTAGATTGTATGGTTTAAATTTTACAAATTTAGTCTTGGATGGATTAATACAAAGTTCTGTTAGTGTAGCCGCATCATATTCAATGTGTGTTTTCAAAGCTAATGGTTGTTTATAAGGGTAAAAAAGGCATATGTCTTCTGTATACATAAATAACTTGCCATCGAAACCAATATTTTTTAAATCATTAACAAAAATTTTAGGTAAAGGTAAAAAAAAGCAAAGGACCAAGAACACTTCCTTGTGAGACTCCACATGTTACTGGTAACATTGTACTTTTCGACTCACCAACTTGAACAAACTGTTTCCTGTTTGATAAATAACTGGAAAAAATATCTAGAGTTTTGCCTAAAACTCCTATAATGCAGTTTTTTAATTAAAATTTCATGGTTAACCAAATCAAAAGCTTTCGAGTAATCGAAGAAAACTCCAGCCACACCAGCGAAACCCGCATCAAGCTCTTCACATTTATAGTCCACAACGCTTACTACGGCTTCCTTAGCCCCAGATCCTTTTTTAAATCCGAACTGTCTATTAAATAAAATATGGTTTACATCTAGATAACTTGAGATTTGTTTATATATAAGCTTTTCAAAGACTTTATCTACAATTGATAAAAGAGATATTGGTCGAAAACTATGGAGTTTGTTAGACCCAATAACTTTAGGTATCGCAATTATTTTATGTATTTTAATAACATCAGGATAGTTTCCTTCTTCAACCGTCCTATTAAAAACCACACCTTATATGTATATCAGCAATAACATTCTTGGTGAAATGTTATCATGACCAGGAGTTTTATTACAATTTAAACTATCCAGTATTTTTTCAACCTTATTCTTGTTTACTTTTTCTAGAACAAAAGTTGTTCTCTCCGGTACCAAAGTGCGGAAAAGATTAATGTCCACTAAAATTATTGCATAGCGATCTTGCATATTTCGAACTACGTCATAAAAGAAATTACTTAATGCTGAAGGTTTATCCGCATCTTCAGTTAAAACAGTTCCATCTTCAGTTACGATATTTGTTATACCGCGATTATTACGACCCAGCTATTGTTTAAAAATTGCCATGCTTTTTTTTAGAATTACCGGAAAAACTCCTCAATTTGTTCATATAATATTCATTCATTAAGTAGTTGTTGCATATTTTTATGACTTTACTTATTCTTTTGAGCTGCTCCGATACTAACTTATTTTTACGACCTTTCCTTCGAGCTCTTAACAAAGTGTCCTTGTAACAAATTAATGAAAAAAGATTATCTGTCACCCAAGGAGTGAGATTTCTACGAGCACAGATCTGCCTGTTTGATATTGCTGTACTATTTACGGCAGCTTCTGATAAAGTACTTATTAAATTCTCACATAAGATAGATGAACTGCTATTAATATTTGCATTTGGAAGATTGTCATCCACTTAAGCTCCAAATTTTTCGTAATCAACCTTGTATCTCTTTGAAGTTGAAAATTCCGCGTCGTTAATTCGGTTGCAAAGCCGCATTAAATAATATTATGATCACTTAGTACATTTTCAATAGAGTTTGTTGGTGCCGGATGTCACATTCTGAAATACTTGAATTCAGAAGTTATAGGCCATCAAACTTTTTCAAGTACAAAAAAGTGTTAGGTTTGAAAATGCCGGTAAGATATCGATAATGGTGTGCTTTAAAATGCTCTTAGAATAAGGTGGCAGGTGTTGCACATTTTACTGATACGTGTGGCAGCACAAATTCTTGTATTATTATTTTTTTAATTCAATATGGCGGGGAAACATAAGGTAAGACAACATTTTTTAATTATTTCGTTTTCAATTATATGTTAAATTGATGCTAGGTAGAAGAAATCTCCTGCGGCTGGTCTCAACAGGCGTGTCATCCGATATTTCATGAGTCTGCTTTCCAATATTCTCTTTTCCAACTCAGAATGAGAGATCCCTCCAAAGATTGTGCAACTTGGCCACTCCATAACACTAACTTCCATCAGTTAGAAGAGGGCTTACATGTTTATGTAAAAGACCGTAGAAATTTGTTATAGTTGGGGCATTCGGATCAGACTTCCAAATATTTTTGTCCTCCAGGATTCCCTGTATAAAGCCATCTTTAAGTATTAAGCCACATGTTTGGATTAGGCTGTGCCGATTATAGGTGTGTTCGAGTACTTTTGCAGGAAAATGCAGTAAATGAGTAATTAGTAAACTGAAAAATTTACTTTCAAAAAAAAGCTGTCGCACAAAAAAGTAGGCGAATAGAAAAACTGTAAAAATTAGTAAGATTTAACGGCTGATTCCAAGTAATGTTGAAATATATTTACACTTTTTACTATTTAACTCTTTTTTTTTCTTGTTGGTACTCGATGCAATATTTAATATCAGGCCAATTATAAACAGAAATTCCTCATGAAATTTTTATGAATAAAAATTCCTCCATTTTACTTTTTAGTCCGTAAGCCGCGTAAAAGGGAGAAATAAAAAGCTAAAAACTAGTTATTCTAAATACATTTAAGTTTGGGTTTTCCCTAAAAAAAAGTTCCCTCACAAAACAGAAGGGAGTTTGAATTAACTGGAGATATTTTTTCTCAAGAAAAACCTTTCCTCATGAAACAAATTCCTTGCGAATATTTATAGTTGGGCTGTATAATACGAATATTTAAAGAAAATATAAACAAATTATTTGCTGCAATCTTTTTCATGTGTTTAGTTTTATTTTATTTGATTTTTTGTAATTTGTGTCTGATTAAATTTTTTCAAAAATATGCGCTTATTTGTTTTTGATTACCTTACAAACAAGTGCAGTACTATGTGACCATATACTTAGCACTTTTATAGCTACAAAGAATTTAAATAACACAACGATAATAAAGATCAAAAGTCGATTTGGAGCCCAATAAAATTGGACATAAAATGTTCGCCTAAGCAAATAGTTTAAAAATAATCATTCACTTTTAATTTTTTATTATTTTATTTAGTTTTATTACCAATAACCTAGCCAATACAAGCCATAAGCGGTTACAAATTTCTACTAACAAGCAACTTCTGCTATAAATAAAATAACATTTTATATAAAATTATGTATTATATTAAATTAAACTTAAAAGCAGGGGGAAAAAGTATTTTACCATTTTAGATTCGGTTATAGCAATCCCATCTACATACACTACTGTTTCCTCATCATTTCTTAGATTGTATGGTTTAAATTTTACAAATTTAGTCTTGGATGGATTAATACAAAGTTCTGTTAGTGTAGCCGCATCATATTCAATGTGTGTTTTCAAAGCTAATGGTTGTTTATAAGGGTAAAAAAGGCATATGTCTTCTGTATACATAAATAACTTGCCATCGAAACCAATATTTTTTAAATCATTAACAAAAATTTTAGGTAAAGGTAAAAAAAAGCAAAGGACCAAGAACACTTCCTTGTGAGACTCCACATGTTACTGGTAACATTGTACTTTTCGACTCACCAACTTGAACAAACTGTTTCCTGTTTGATAAATAACTGGAAAAAATATCTAGAGTTTTGCCTAAAACTCCTATAATGCAGTTTTTTAATTAAAATTTCATGGTTAACCAAATCAAAAGCTTTCGAGTAATCGAAGAAAACTCCAGCCACACCAGCGAAACCCGCATCAAGCTCTTCACATTTATAGTCCACAACGCTTACTACGGCTTCCTTAGCCCCAGATCCTTTTTTAAATCCGAACTGTCTATTAAATAAAATATGGTTTACATCTAGATAACTTGAGATTTGTTTATATATAAGCTTTTCAAAGACTTTATCTACAATTGATAAAAGAGATATTGGTCGAAAACTATGGAGTTTGTTAGACCCAATAACTTTAGGTATCGCAATTATTTTATGTATTTTAATAACATCAGGATAGTTTCCTTCTTCAACCGTCCTATTAAAAACCACACCTTATATGTATATCAGCAATAACATTCTTGGTGAAATGTTATCATGACCAGGAGTTTTATTACAATTTAAACTATCCAGTATTTTTTCAACCTTATTCTTGTTTACTTTTTCTAGAACAAAAGTTGTTCTCTCCGGTACCAAAGTGCGGAAAAGATTAATGTCCACTAAAATTATTGCATAGCGATCTTCCATATTTCGAACTACGTCATAAAAGAAATTACTTAATGCTGAAGGTTTATCCGCATCTTCAGTTAAAACAGTTCCATCTTCAGTTACGATATTTGTTATACCGCGATTATTACGACCCAGCTATTGTTTAAAAATTGCCATGCTTTTTTTTAGAATTACCGGAAAAACTCCTCAATTTGTTCATATAATATTCATTCATTAAGTAGTTGTTGCATATTTTTATGACTTTACTTATTCTTTTGAGCTGCTCCGATACTAACTTATTTTTACGACCTTTCCTTCGAGCTCTTAACAAAGTGTCCTTGTAACAAATTAATGAAAAAAGATTATCTGTCACCCAAGGAGTGAGATTTCTACGAGCACAGATCTGCCTGTTTGATATTGGTGTACTATTTACGGCAGCTTCTGATAAAGTACTTATTAAATTCTCACATAAGATAGATGAACTGCTATTAATATTTGCATTTGGTAGATTGTCATCCACAAAAGCTCCAAATTTTTCGTAATCAACCTTGTATCTCTTTGAAGTTGAAAATTCCGCGTCGTTAATTCGGTTGCAAAGCCGCAGTAAATAATATTATGATCACTTAGTACATTTTCAATAGAGTTTGTTGGTGCCGGATGTCACATTCTGAAATACTTGAATTCAGAAGTTATAGGCCATCAAACTTTTTCAAGTACAAAAAAGTGTTAGGTTTGAAAATGCCGGTAAGATATCGATAATAGTGTGCTTTAAAATGCTCTTAGAATAAGGTGGCAGGTGTTGCACATTTTACTGATACGTGTGGCAGCACAAATTCTTGTATTATTATTTTTTTTAATTCAATATGGCGGGGAAACATAAGGTAAGACAACATTTTTTAATTATTTCGTTTTCAATTATATGTTAAATTTATGCTAGGTAGAAGAAATCTCCTGCGGCTGGTCTCAACAGGCGTGTCATCCGATATTTCATGAGTCTGCTTTCCAATATTCTCTTTTCCAACTCAGAATGAGAGATCCCTCCAAAGATTGTGCAACTTGGCCACTCCATAACACTAACTTCCATCAGTTAGAAGAGGGCTTACATGTTTATGTAAAAGACCGTAGAAATTTGTTATAGTTGGGGCATTCGGATCAGACTTCCAAATATTTTTGTCCTCCAGGATTCCCTGTATAAAGCCATCTTTAAGTATTAAGCCACATGTTTGGATTAGGCTGTGCCGATTATAGGTGTGTTCGAGTACTTTTGCAGGAAAATGCAGTAAATGAGTAATTAGTAAACTGAAAAATTTACTTTCAAAAAAAAGCTGTCGCACAAAAAAGTAGGCGAATGGAAAAACTGTAAAAATTAGTAAGATTTAACGGCTGATTCCAAGTAATGTTGAAATATATTTACACTTTTTACTATTTAACTCTTTTTTTTTCTTGTTGGTACTCGATGCAATATTTAATATCAGCCCAATTATAAACAGAAATTCCTCATGAAATTTTTATGAATAAAAATTCCTCCATTTTACTTTTTAGTCCGTAAGCCGCGTAAAAGGGAGAAATAAAAAGCTAAAAACTAGTTATTCTAAATACATTTAAGTTTGGGTTTTCCCTAGAAAAAGTTCCCTCACAAAACAGAAGGGAGTTTGAATTAACTGGAGATATTTTTTCTCAAGAAAAACCTTTCCTCATGAAACAAATTCCTTGCGAATATTTATAGTTGGGCTGTATAATACGAATATTTAAAGAAAATATAAACAAATTATTTGCTGCAATCTTTTTCATGTGTTTAGTTTTATTTTATTTGATTTTTTGTAATTTGTGTCTGATTAAATTTTTTCAAAAATATGCGCTTATTTGTTTTTGATTACCTTACAAACAAGTGCAGTACTATGTGACCATATACTTAGCACTTTTATAGCTACAAAGAATTTAAATAACACAACGATAATAAAGATCAAAAGTCGATTTGGAGCCCAATAAAATTGGACATAAAATGTTCGCCTAAGCAAATAGTTTAAAAATAATCATTCACTTTTAATTTTTTATTATTTTATTTAGTTTTATTACCAATAACCTAGCCAATACAAGCCATAAGCGGTTACAAATTTCTACTAACAAGCAACTTCTGCTATAAATAAAATAACATTTTATATAAAATTATGTGTTATATTAAATTAAACTTAAAAGCAGGGGGAAAAAGTATTTTACCATTTTAGATTCGGTTATAGCAATCCCATCTACATACACTACTGTTTCCTCATCATTTCTTAGATTGTATGGTTTAAATTTTACAAATTTAGTCTTGGATGGATTAATGCAAAGTTTGTCGCATTGCAAGAATTCTGTTAGTGTAGCCACATCATATTCAATGTGTGTATTCAAATCTAATGGTTGTTTATAAGGGTAAAAAAGGCATATGTCATCTGTATGCATAAATAACTTGCCATCGAAACCAATATTTTTTAAATCATTAACAAAAATTTTAGGTAAAGGTAAAAAAAAGCAAAGGACCAAGAACACTTCCTTGTGGGACTCCACATGTTACTGGTAACATTGTACTTTTCGACTCACCAACTTGAACAAACTGTTTCCTGTTTGATAAATAACTGGAAAAAATATCTAGAGTTTTGCCTAAAACTCCTATAATGCAGTTTTTTAATTAAAATTTCATGGTTAACCAAATCAAAAGCTTTCGAGTAATCGAAGAAAACTCCAGCCACACCAGCGAAACCCGCATCAAGCTCTTCACATTTATAGTCCACAACGCTTACTACGGCTTCCTTAGCCCCAGATCCTTTTTTAAATCCGAACTGTCTATTAAATAAAATATGGTTTACATCTAGATAACTTGAGATTTGTTTATATATAAGGTTTTCAAAGACTTTATCTACAATTGATAAAAGAGATATTGGTCGAAAACTATGGAGTTTGTTAGACCCAATAACTTTAGGTATCGCCATTATTTTATGTATTTTAATAACATCAGGATAGTTTCCTTCTTCAACCGTCCTATTAAAAACCACACCTTATATGTATATCAGCAATAACATTCTTGGTGAAATGTTATCATGACCAGGAGTTTTATTACAATTTAAACTATCCAGTATTTTTTCAACCTTATTCTTGTTTACTTTTTCTAGAACAAAAGTTGTTCTCTCCGGTACCAAAGTGCGGAAAAGATTAATGTCCACTAAAATTATTGCATAGCGATCTTGCATATTTCGAACTACGTTATAAAAGAAATTACTTAATGCTGAAGGTTTATCCGCATCTTCAGTTAAAACAGTTCCATCTTCAGTTACGATATTTGTTATACCGCGATTATTACGACCCAGCTATTGTTTAAAAATTGCCATGCTTTTTTTTAGAATTACCGGAAAAACTCCTCAATTTGTTCATATAATATTCATTCATTAAGTAGTTGTTGCATATTTTTACGACTTTACTTATTCTTTTGAGCCGCTCCGATACTAACTTATTTTTACGACCTTTCCTTCGAGCTCTTAACAAAGTGTCCTTGTAACAAATTAATGAAAAAAGATTATCTGTCATTCAAGGAGTGAGATTTCTATGAGCACAGATCTGCCTGTTTGATATTGGTGTACTATTTACGGCAGCTTCTGATAAAGTACTTATTAAATTCTCACATAAGATAGATGAACTGCTATTAATATTTGCATTTGGTAGATTGTCATCCACAAAAGCTCCAAATTTTTCGTAATCAACCTTGTATCTCTTTGAAGTTGAAAATTCCGCGTCGTTAATTCGGTTGCAAAGCCGCAGTAAATAATATTATGATCGCTTAGTACATTTTCAATAGAGTTTGTTGGTGCCGGATGTCACATTCTGAAATACTTGAATTCAGAAGTTATAGGCCATCAAACTTTTTCAAGTACAAAAAAGTGTTAGGTTTGAAAATGCCGGTAAGATATCGATAATGGTGTGCTTTAAAATGCTCTTAGAATAAGGTGGCAGGTGTTGCACATTTTACTGATACGTGTGGCAGCACAAATTCTTGTATTATTTTTTTTTTTTAATTCAATATGGCGGGGAAACATAAGGTAAGACAACATTTTTTATTTCAATTATTATATTATTATTTTTCGTTTTCAATTATATGTTAAATTTATGCTAGGTAGAAGAAATCTCCTGCGGCTGGTCTCAACAGGCGTGTCATCCGATATTTCATGAGTCTGCTTTCCAATATTCTCTTTTCCAACTCAGAATGAGAGATCCCTCCAAAGATTGTGCAACTTGGCCACTCCATAACACTAACTTCCATCAGTTAGAAGAGGGCTTACATGTTTATGTAAAAGACCGTAGAAATTTGTTATAGTTGGGGCATTCGGATCAGACTTCCAAATATTTTTGTCCTCCAGGATTCCCTGTATAAAGCCATCTTTAAGTATTAAGCCACATGTTTGGATTAGGCTGTGCCGATTATAGGTGTGTTCGAGTACTTTTGCAGGAAAATGCAGTAAATGAGTAATTAGTAAACTGAAAAATTTACTTTCAAAAAAAAGCTGTCGCACAAAAAAGTAGGCGAATGGAAAAACTGTAAAAATTAGTAAGATTTAACGGCTGATTCCAAGTAATGTTGAAATATATTTACACTTTTTACTATTTAACTCTTTTTTTTTCTTGTTGGTACTCGATGTAATATTTAATATCAGCCCAATTACATATAAACAGAAATTCCTCATGAAATTTTTATGAATAAAAATTCCTCCATTTTACTTTTTAGTCCGTAAGCCGCGTAAAAGGGAGAAATAAAAAGCTAAAAACTAGTTATTCTAAATACATTTAAGTTTGGGTTTTCCTTAAAAAAAGTTCCCTCACAAAACAGAAGGGAGTTTGAATTAACTGGAGATATTTTTTCTCAAGAAAAACCTTTCCTCATGAAACAAATTCCTTGCGAATATTTATAGTTGGGCTGTATAATACGAATATTTAAAGAAAATATAAACAAATTATTTGCTGCAATCTTTTTCATGTGTTTAGTTTTATTTTATTTGATTTTTTGTAATTTGTGTCTGATTAAATTTTTTTAAAAATATGCGCTTATTTGTTTTTGATTACCTTACAAACAAGTGCAGTACTATGTGACCATATACTTAGCACTTTTATAGCTACAAAGAATTTAAATAATACAACGAAAATAAAGATCAAAAGTCGATTTGGAGCCCAATAAAATTGGACATAAAATGTTCGCCTAAGCAAATAGTTTAAAAATAATCATTCACTTTTAATTTTTTATTATTTTATTTAGTTTTATTACCAATAACCTAGCCAATACAAGCCATAAGCGGTTACAAATTTCTACTAACAAGCAACTTCTGCTATAAATAAAATAACATTTTATATAAAATTATGTATTATATTAAATTAAACTTAAAAGCAGGGGGAAAAAGTATTTTACCATTTTAGATTCGGTTATAGCAATCCCATCTACATACACTACTGTTTCCTCATCATTTCTTAGATTGTATGGTTTAAATTTTACAAATTTAGTCTTGGATGGATTAATACAAAGTTTGTCGCATTGCAAGAATTCTGTTAGTGTAGCCGCATCATATTCAATGTGTGTTTTCAAAGCTAATGGTTGTTTAAAAGGCATATGTCATCTGTATACATAAATAACTTGCCATCGAAACCAATCGAAACAATCATTAACAAAAATTTTAAAAAAGTAAAGGACCAAGAACACTTCCTTGTGGGACTCCACATGTTACTGGTAACATTGTACTTTTCGACTCACCAACTTGAACAAACTGTTTCCTGTTTGATAACTAACTGGAAAAAATATCTAGAGTTTTGCCTGAGACTCCTATAATGCAGTTTTTTAATTAAAATTTCATGGTTAACCAAATCAAAAGCTTTCGAGTAATCGAAGAAAACTCCAGCCACACCAGCGAAACCCGCATCAAGCTCTTCACATTTATAGTCCACAACGCTTACTACTAGATAACTTGAGATTTGTTTATATATAAGCTTTTCAAAGACTTTATATACAATTGATAAAAGAGATATTGGTCGAAAACTATGGAGTTTGTTAGACCCAATAACTTTAGGTATCGCAATTATTTTATGTATTTTAATAACATCAGGATAGTTTCCTTCTTCAACCGTCCTATTAAAAACCACACCTTATATGTATATCAGCAATAACATTCTTGGTGAAATGTTATCATGACCAGGAGATTTATTACAATTTAAACTATCCAGTATTTTTTCAACCTTATTCTTGTTTACTTTTTTTAGAACAAAAGTTGTTCTCTCCGGTAACAAAGTGCGGAAAAGATTAATGTCCACTAAAATTATTGCATAGCTATCTTGCATATTTCGAACTACGTCATAAAAGAAATTACTTAATGCTGAAGGTTTATCCGCATCTTCAGTTAAAACAGTTCCATCTTCAGTTACGATATTTGTTATACCGCGATTATTACGACCCAGCTATTGTTTAAAAATTGCCATGCTTTTTTTTAGAATTACCGGAAAAACTCCTCAATTTGTTCATATAATATTCATTCATTAAGTAGTTGTTGCATATTTTTATGACTTTACTTATTCTTTTGAGCTGCTCCGATACTAACTTATTTTTACGACCTTTCCTTCGAGCTCTTAACAAAGTGTCCTTGTAACAAATTAATGAAAAAAGATTATCTGTCACCCAAGGAGTGAGATTTCTACGAGCACAGATCTGCCTGTTTGATATTGGTGTACTATTTACGGCAGCTTCTGATAAAGTACTTATTAAATTCTCACATAAGATAGATGAACTGCTATTAATATTTGCATTTGGTAGATTGTCATCCACAAAAGCTCCAAATTTTTCGTAATCAACCTTGTATCTCTTTGAAGTTGAAAATTCCGCGTCGTTAATTCGGTTGCAAAGCCGCAGTAAATAATATTATGATCACTTAGTACATTTTCAATAGAGTTTGTTGGTGCCGGATGTCACATTCTGAAATACTTGAATTCAGAAGTTATAGGCCATCAAACTTTTTCAAGTACAAAAAAGTGTTAGGTTTGAAAATGCCGGTAAGATATCGATAATAGTGTGCTTTAAAATGCTCTTAGAATAAGGTGGCAGGTGTTGCACATTTTACTGATACGTGTGGCAGCACAAATTCTTGTATTATTATTTTTTTTAATTCAATATGGCGGGGAAACATAAGGTAAGACAACATTTTTTAATTATTTCGTTTTCAATTATATGTTAAATTTATGCTAGGTAGAAGAAATCTCCTGCGGCTGGTCTCAACAGGCGTGTCATCCGATATTTCATGAGTCTGCTTTCCAATATTCTCTTTTCCAACTCAGAATGAGAGATCCCTCCAAAGATTGTGCAACTTGGCCACTCCATAACACTAACTTCCATCAGTTAGAAGAGGGCTTACATGTTTATGTAAAAGACCGTAGAAATTTGTTATAGTTGGGGCATTCGGATCAGACTTCCAAATATTTTTGTCCTCCAGGATTCCCTGTATAAAGCCATCTTTAAGTATTAAGCCACATGTTTGGATTAGGCTGTGCCGATTATAGGTGTGTTCGAGTACTTTTGCAGGAAAATGCAGTAAATGAGTAATTAGTAAACTGAAAAATTTACTTTCAAAAAAAAGCTGTCGCACAAAAAAGTAGGCGAATGGAAAAACTGTAAAAATTAGTAAGATTTAACGGCTGATTCCAAGTAATGTTGGAATATATTTACACTTTTTACTATTTAACTCTTTTTTTTTTCTTGTTGGTACTCGATGCAATATTTAATATCAGCCCAATTATAAACAGAAATTCCTCATGAAATTTTTATGAATAAAAATTCCTCCATTTTACTTTTTAGTCCGTAAGCCGCGTAAAAGGGAGAAATAAAAAGCTAAAAACTAGTTATTCTAAATACATTTAAGTTTGGGTTTTCCCTAGAAAAAGTTCCCTCACAAAACAGAAGGGAGTTTGAATTAACTGGAGATATTTTTTCTCAAGAAAAACCTTTCCTCATGAAACAAATTCCTTGCGAATATTTATAGTTGGGCTGTATAATACGAATATTTAAAGAAAATATAAACAAATTATTTGCTGCAATCTTTTTCATGTGTTTAGTTTTATTTTATTTGATTTTTTGTAATTTGTGTCTGATTAAATTTTTTCAAAAATATGCGCTTATTTGTTTTTGATTACCTTACAAACAAGTGCAGTACTATGTGACCATATACTTAGCACTTTTATAGCTACAAAGAATTTAAATAACACAACGAAAATAAAGATCAAAAGTCGATTTGGAGCCCAATAAAATTGGACATAAAATGTTCGCCTAAGCAAATAGTTTAAAAATAATCATTCACTTTTAATTTTTTATTATTTTATTTAGTTTTATTACCAATAACCTAGCCAATACAAGCCATAAGCGGTTACAAATTTCTACTAACAAGCAACTTCTGCTATAAATAAAATAACATTTTATATAAAATTATGTATTATATTAAATTAAACTTAAAAGCAGGGGGAAAAAGTATTTTACCATTTTAGATTCGGTTATAGCAATCCCATCTACATACACTACTGTTTCCTCATCATTTCTTAGATTGTATGGTTTAAATTTTACAAATTTAGTCTTGGATGGATTAATACAAAGTTTGTCGCATTGCAAGAATTCTGTTAGTGTAGCCGCATCATATTCAATGTGTGTTTTCAAAGCTAATGGTTGTTTATAAGGGTAAAAAAGGCATATGTCTTCTGTATACATAAATAACTTGCCATCGAAACCAATATTTTTTAAATCATTAACAAAAATTTTAGGTAAAGGTAAAAAAAAGCAAAGGACCAAGAACACTTCCTTGTGGGACTCCACATGTTACTGGTAACATTGTACTTTTCGACTCACCAACTTGAACAAACTGTTTCCTGTTTGATAAATAACTGGAAAAAATATCTAGAGTTTTGCCTAAAACTCCTATAATGCAGTTTTTTAATTAAAATTTCATGGTTAACCAAATCAAAAGCTTTCGAGTAATCGAAGAAAACTCCAGCCACACCAGCGAAACCCGCATCAAGCTCTTCACATTTACAGTCCACAACGCTTACTACTAGATAACTTGAGATTTGTTTATATATAAGCTTTTCAAAGACTTTATATACAATTGATAAAAGAGATATTGGTCGAAAACTATGGAGTTTGTTAGACCCAATAACTTTAGGTATCGCAATTATTTTATGTATTTTAATAACATCAGGATAGTTTCCTTCTTCAACCGTCCTATTAAAAACCACACCTTATATGTATATCAGCAATAACATTCTTGGTGAAATGTTATCATGACCAGGAGATTTATTACAATTTAAACTATACAGTATTTTTTCAACCTTATTCTTGTTTACTTTTTCTAGAATAAAAGTTGTTCTCTCCGGTACCAAAGTGCGGAAAAGATTAATGTCCACTTAAATTATTGCATAGCTATCTTGCATATTTCAAACTACGTCATAAAAGAAATTACTTAATGCTGAAGCTTTATCCGCATCTTCAGTTAAAACAGTTCCATCTTCAGTTACGATATTTGTTATACCGCGATTATTACGACCCAGCTATTGTTTAAAAATTGCCATGCTTTTTTTTAGAATTACCGGAAAAACTCCTCAATTTGTTCATATAATATTCATTCATTAAGTAGTTGTTGCATATTTTTATGACTTTACTTATTCTTTTGAGCCGCTCCGATACTAACTTATTTTTACGACCTTTCCTTCGAGCTCAACAAAGTGTCCTTATAACAAAGTAATGAAAAAAGATTATCTGTCACCCAAGGAGTGAGATTTCTACGAGCACAGATCTGCCTGTTTGATATTGGTGTACTATTTATGGCAGCTTCTGATAAAGTACTTATTAAATTCTCACATAAGATAGATGAACTGCTATTAATATTTGCATTTGGTAGATTGTCATCCACAAAAGCTCCAAATTTTTCGTAATCAACCTTGTATTCTTTGAAGTTGAAAATTCCGCGTCGTTAATTCGGTTGCAAAGCCGCACTAAATAATATTATGATCACTTAGTACATACATTTTCAATAGATTTTGTTGGTGCCGGATGTCACATTCTGAAATACTTGAATTCAGAAGTTATAGGCCATCAAACTTTTTCAAGTACAAAAAAGTGTTAGGTTTGAAAATGCCGGTAAGATATCGATAATAGTGTGCTTTAAAATGCTCTTAGAATAAGGTGGCAGGTGTTGCACATTTTACTGATACGTGTGGCAGCACAAATTCTTGTATTATTATTTTTTTTAATTCAATATGGCGGGGAAACATAAGGTAAGACAACATTTTTTAATTATTTCGTTTTCAATTATATGTTAAATTTATGCTAGGTAGAAGAAATCTCCTGCGGCTGGTCTCAACAGGCGTGTCATCCGATATTTCATGAGTCTGCTTTCCATATTCTCTTTTCCAACTCAGAATGAGAGATCCCTCCAAAGATTGTGCAACTTGGCCACTCCATAACACTAACTTCCATCAGTTAGAAGAGGGCTTACATGTTTATGTAAAAGACCGTAGAAATTTGTTATAGTTGGGGCATTCGGATCAGACTTCCAAATATTTTTGTCCTCCAGGATTCCCTGTATAAAGCCATCTTTAAGTATTAAGCCACATGTTTGGATTAGGCTGTGCCGATTATAGGTGTGTTCGAGTACTTTTGCAGGAAAATGCAGTAAATGAGTAATTAGTAAACTGAAAAATTTACTTTCAAAAAAAAGCTGTCGCACAAAAAAGTAGGCGAATGGAAAAACTGTAAAAATTAGTAAGATTTAACGGCTGATTCCAAGTAATGTTGGAATATATTTACACTTTTTACTATTTAACTCTTTTTTTTTCTTGTTGGTACTCGATGCAATATTTAATATCAGCCCAATTATAAACAGAAATTCCTCATGAAATTTTTATGAATAAAAATTCCTCCATTTTACTTTTTAGTCCGTAAGCCGCGTAAAAGGGAGAAATAAAAAGCTAAAAACTAGTTATTCTAAATACATTTAAGTTTGGGTTTTCCCTAGAAAAAGTTCCCTCACAAAACAGAAGGGAGTTTGAATTAACTGGAGATATTTTTTCTCAAGAAAAACCTTTCCTCATGAAACAAATTCCTTGCGAATATTTATAGTTGGGCTGTATAATACGAATATTTAAAGAAAATATAAACAAATTATTTGCTGCAATCTTTTTCATGTGTTTAGTTTTATTTTATTTGATTTTTTGTAATTTGTGTCTGATTAAATTTTTTCAAAAATATGCGCTTATTTGTTTTTGATTACCTTACAAACAAGTGCAGTACTATGTGACCATATACTTAGCACTTTTATAGCTACAAAGAATTTAAATAACACAACGAAAATAAAGATCAAAAGTCGATTTGGAGCCCAATAAAATTGGACATAAAATGTTCGCCTAAGCAAATAGTTTAAAAATAATCATTCACTTTTAATTTTTTATTATTTTATTTAGTTTTATTACCAATAACCTAGCCAATACAAGCCATAAGCGGTTACAAATTTCTACTAACAAGCAACTTCTGCTATAAATAAAATAACATTTTATATAAAATTATGTATTATATTAAATTAAACTTAAAAGCAGGGGGAAAAAGTATTTTACCATTTTAGATTCGGTTATAGCAATCCCATCTACATACACTACTGTTTCCTCATCATTTCTTAGATTGTATGGTTTAAATTTTACAAATTTAGTCTTGGATGGATTAATACAAAGTTTGTCGCATTGCAAGAATTCTGTTAGTGTAGCCGCATCATATTCAATGTGTGTTTTCAAAGCTAATGGTTGTTTATAAGGGTAAAAAAGGCATATGTCTTCTGTATACATAAATAACTTGCCATCGAAACCAATATTTTTTAAATCATTAACAAAAATTTTAGGTAAAGGTAAAAAAAAGCAAAGGACCAAGAACACTTCCTTGTGGGACTCCACATGTTACTGGTAACATTGTACTTTTCGACTCACCAACTTGAACAAACTGTTTCCTGTTTGATAAATAACTGGAAAAAATATCTAGAGTTTTGCCTAAAACTCCTATAATGCAGTTTTTTAATTAAAATTTCATGGTTAACCAAATCAAAAGCTTTCGAGTAATCGAAGAAAACTCCAGCCACACCAGCGAAACCCGCATCAAGCTCTTCACATTTATAGTCCACAACGCTTACTACTAGATAACTTGAGATTTGTTTATATATAAGCTTTTCAAAGACTTTATATACAATTGATAAAAGAGATATTGGTCGAAAACTATGGAGTTTGTTAGACCCAATAACTTTAGGTATCGCAATTATTTTATGTATTTTAATAACATCAGGATAGTTTCCTTCTTCAACCGTCCTATTAAAAACCACACCTTATATGTATATCAGCAATAACATTCTTGGTGAAATGTTATCATGACCAGGAGATTTATTACAATTTAAACTATACAGTATTTTTTCAACCTTATTCTTGTTTACTTTTTCTAGAATAAAAGTTGTTCTCTCCGGTACCAAAGTGCGGAAAAGATTAATGTCCACTAAAATTATTGCATAGCTATCTTGCATATTTCAAACTACGTCATAAAAGAAATTACTTAATGCTGAAGCTTTATCCGCATCTTCAGTTAAAACAGTTCCATCTTCAGTTACGATATTTGTTATACCGCGATTATTACGACCCAGCTATTGTTTAAAAATTGCCATGCTTTTTTTTAGCATTACCGGAAAAACTCCTCAATTTGTTCATATAATATTCATTCATTAAGTAGTTGTTGCATATTTTTATGACTTTACTTATTCTTTTGAGCCGCTCCGATACTAACTTATTTTTACGACCTTTCCTTCGAGCTCAACAAAGTGTCCTTATAACAAAGTAATGAAAAAAGATTATCTGTCACCCAAGGAGTGAGATTTCTACGAGCACAGATCTGCCTGTTTGATATTGGTGTACTATTTATGGCAGCTTCTGATAAAGTACTTATTAAATTCTCACATAAGATAGATGAACTGCTATTAATATTTGCATTTGGTAGATTGTCATCCACAAAAGCTCCAAATTTTTCGTAATCAACCTTGTATTCTTTGAAGTTGAAAATTCCGCGTCGTTAATTCGGTTGCAAAGCCGCACTAAATAATATTATGATCACTTAGTACATACATTTTCAATAGATTTTGTTGGTGCCGGATGTCACATTCTGAAATACTTGAATTCAGAAGTTATAGGCCATCAAACTTTTTCAAGTACAAAAAAGTGTTAGGTTTGAAAATGCCGGTAAGATATCGATAATGGTGTGCTTTAAAATGCTCTTAGAATAAGGTGGCAGGTGTTGCACATTTTACTGATACGTGTGGCAGCACAAATTCTTGTATTATTATTTTTTTTTTAATTCAATATGGCGGGGAAACATAAGGTAAGACAACATTTTTTAATTATTTCGTTTTCAATTATATGTTAAATTTATGCTAGGTAGAAGAAATCTCCTGCGGCTGGTCTCAACAGGCGTGTCATCCGATATTTCATGAGTCTGCTTTCCATATTCTCTTTTCCAACTCAGAAAGATTGTGCAACTTGGCCACTCCATAACACTAACTTCCATCAGTTAGAAGAGGGCTTACATGTTTATGTAAAAGACCGTAGAAATTTGTTATAGTTGGGGCATTCGGATCAGACTTCCAAATATTTTTGTCCTCCAGGATTCCCTGTATAAAGCCATCTTTAAGTATTAAGCCACATGTTTGGATTAGGCTGTGCCGATTATAGGTGTGTTCGAGTACTTTTGCAGGAAAATGCAGTAAATGAGTAATTAGTAAACTGAAAAATTTACTTTCAAAAAAAAGCTGTCGCACAAAAAAGTAGGCGAATGGAAAAACTGTAAAAATTAGTAAGATTTAACGGCTGATTCCAAGTAATGTTGAAATATATTTACACTTTTTACTATTTAACTCTTTTTTTTTCTTGTTGGTACTCGATGCAATATTTAATATCAGCCCAATTATAAACAGAAATTCCTCATGAAATTTTTTATGAATAAAAATTCCTCCATTTTACTTTTTAGTCCGTAAGCCGCGTAAAAGGGATAAATAAAAAGCTAAAAAGTGGTTATTCTAAATACATTTAAGTTTGGGTTTTCCCTAAAAAAAGTTCCCTCACAAAACAGAAGGGAGTTTGAATTAACTGGAGATATTTTTTCTCAAGAAAAACCTTTCCTCATGAAACAAATTCCTTGCGAATATTTATAGTTGGGCTGTATAATACGAATATTTAAAGAAAATATAAACAAATTATTTGCTGCAATCTTTTTCATGTGTTTAGTTTTATTTTATTTGATTTTTTGTAATTTGTGTCTGATTAAATTTTTTCAAAAATATGCGCTTATTTGTTTTTGATTACCTTACAAAGAAGTGCAGTACTATGTGACCATATACTTAGCACTTTTATAGCTACAAAGAATTTAAATAACACAACGAAATAGTTTAAAAATAATCATTCACTTTTAATTTTTTATTATTTTATTTAGTTTTATTACCAATAACCTAGCCAATACAAGCCATAAGCGGTTACAAATTTCTACTAACAAGCAACTTCTGCTATAAATAAAATAACATTTTATATAAAATTATGTGTTATATTAAATTAAACTTAAAAGCAGGGGGAAAAAGTATTTTACCATTTTAGATTCGGTTATAGCAATCCCATCTACATACACTACTGTTTCCTCATCATTTCTTAGATTGTATGGTTTAAATTTTACAAATTTAGTCTTGGATGGATTAATACAAAGTTTGTCGCATTGCAAGAATTCTGTTAGTGTAGCCACATCATATTCAATGTGTGTATTCAAATCTAATGGTTGTTTATAAGGGTAAAAAAGGCATATGTCATCTGTATGCATAAATAACTTGCCATCGAAACCAATATTTTTTAAATCATTAACAAAAATTTTAGGTAAAGGTAAAAAAAAGTAAAGGACCAAGAACACTTCCTTGTGGGACTCCACATGTTACTGGTAACATTGTACTTTTCGACTCACCAACTTGAACAAACTGTTTCCTGTTTGATAAATAACTGGAAAAAATATCTAGAGTTTTGCCTAAAACTCCTATAATGCAGTTTTTTAATTAAAATTTCATGGTTAACCAAATCAAAAGCTTTCGAGTAATCGAAGAAAACTCCAGCCACACCAGCGAAACCCGCATCAAGCTCTTCACATTTATGGTCCACAACGCTTACTACGGCTTCCTCAGCCCCAGATCCTTTTTTAAATCCGAACTGTCTATTAAATAAAATATGGTTTACATCTAGATAACTTGAGATTTGTTTATATATAAGCTTTTCAAAGACTTTATCTACAATTGATAAAATAGATATTGGTCGAAAACTATGGAGTTTGTTAGACCCAATAACTTTAAGTATCGCAATTATTTTATGTATTTTAATAACATCAGGATAGTTTCCTTCTTCAACCGTCCTATTAAAAACCACACCTTATATGTATATCAGCAATAACATTCTTGGTGAAATGTTATCATGACCAGGAGATTTATTACAATTTAAACTATCCAGTATTTTTTCAACCTTATTCTTGTTTACTTTTTTTAGAACAAAAGTTGTTCTCTCCGGTAACAAATTGCGGAAAAGATTAATGTCCACTAAAATTATTGCATAGCTATCTTGCATATTTCGAACTACGTCATAAAAGAAATTACTTAATGCTGAAGGTTTATCCGCATCTTCAGTTAAAACAGTTCCATCTTCAGTTACGATATTTGTTATACCGCGATTATTACGACCCAGCTATTGTTTAAAAATTGCCATGCTTTTTTTTAGAATTACCGGAAAAACTCCTCAATTTGTTCATATAATATTCATTCATTAAGTAGTTGTTGCATATTTTTATGACTTTACTTATTCTTTTGAGCCGCTCCGATACTAACTTATTTTTACGACCTTTTCTTCGAGCTCTTAACAAAGTGTCCTTGTAACAAATTAATGAAAAAAGATTATCTGTCACCCAAGGAGTGAGATTTCTATGAGCACAGATCTGCCTGTTTGATATTGGTGTACTATTTACGGCAGCTTCTGATAAAAAACTTATTAAATTCTCACATAAGATAGATGAACTGCTATTAATATTTGCATTTGGTAGATTGTCATCCACAAAAGCTCCAAATTTTTCGTAATCAACCTTGTATCTCTTTGAAGTTGAAAATTCCGCGTCGTTAATTCGGTTGCAAAGCCGCATTAAATAATATTATGATCACTTAGTACATACATTTTCAATAGATTTTGTTGGTGCCGGATGTCACATTCTGAAATACTTGAATTCAGAAGTTATAGGCCATCAAACTTTTTCAAGTACAAAAAAGTGTTAGGTTTGAAAATGCCGGTAAGATATCGATAATGGTGTGCTTTAAAATGCTCTTAGAATAAGGTGGCAGGTGTTGCACATTTTACTGATACGTGTGGCAGCACAAATTCTTGTATTATTATTTTTTTTAATTCAATATGGCGGGGAAACATAAGGTAAGACAACATTTTTTAATTATTTCGTTTTCAATTATATGTTAAATTTATGCTAGGTAGAAGAAATCTCCTGCGGCTGGTCTCAACAGGCGTGTCATCCGATATTTCATGAGTCTGCTTTCCATATTCTCTTTTCCAACTCAGAATGAGAGATCCCTCCAAAGATTGTGCAACTTGGCCACTCCATAACACTAACTTCCATCAGTTAGAAGAGGGCTTACATGTTTATGTAAAAGACCGTAGAAATTTGTTATAGTTGGGGCATTCGGATCAGACTTCCAAATATTTTTGTCCTCCAGGATTCCCTGTATAAAGCCATCTTTAAGTATTAAGCCACATGTTTGGATTAGGCTGTGCCGATTATAGGTGTGTTCGAGTACTTTTGCAGGAAAATGCAGTAAATGAGTAATTAGTAAACTGAAAAATTTACTTTCAAAAAAAAGCTGTCGCACAAAAAAGTAGGCGAATGGAAAAACTGTAAAAATTAGTAAGATTTAACGGCTGATTCCAAGTAATGTTGGAATATATTTACACTTTTTACTATTTAACTCTTTTTTTTTCTTGTTGGTACTCGATGCAATATTTAATATCAGCCCAATTATAAACAGAAATTCCTCATGAAATTTTTATGAATAAAAATTCCTCCATTTTACTTTTTAGTCCGTAAGCCGCGTAAAAGGGAGAAATAAAAAGCTAAAAACTAGTTATTCTAAATACATTTAAGTTTGGGTTTTCCCTAGAAAAAGTTCCCTCACAAAACAGAAGGGAGTTTGAATTAACTGGAGATATTTTTTCTCAAGAAAAACCTTTCCTCATGAAACAAATTCCTTGCGAATATTTATAGTTGGGCTGTATAATACGAATATTTAAAGAAAATATAAACAAATTATTTGCTGCAATCTTTTTCATGTGTTTAGTTTTATTTTATTTGATTTTTTGTAATTTGTGTCTGATTAAATTTTTTCAAAAATATGCGCTTATTTGTTTTTGATTACCTTACAAACAAGTGCAGTACTATGTGACCATATACTTAGCACTTTTATAGCTACAAAGAATTTAAATAACACAACGAAAATAAAGATCAAAAGTCGATTTGGAGCCCAATAAAATTGGACATAAAATGTTCGCCTAAGCAAATAGTTTAAAAATAATCATTCACTTTTAATTTTTTATTATTTTATTTAGTTTTATTACCAATAACCTAGCCAATACAAGCCATAAGCGGTTACAAATTTCTACTAACAAGCAACTTCTGCTATAAATAAAATAACATTTTATATAAAATTATGTATTATATTAAATTAAACTTAAAAGCAGGGGGAAAAAGTATTTTACCATTTTAGATTCGGTTATAGCAATCCCATCTACATACACTACTGTTTCCTCATCATTTCTTAGATTGTATGGTTTAAATTTTACAAATTTAGTCTTGGATGGATTAATACAAAGTTTGTCGCATTGCAAGAATTCTGTTAGTGTAGCCGCATCATATTCAATGTGTGTTTTCAAAGCTAATGGTTGTTTATAAGGGTAAAAAAGGCATATGTCTTCTGTATACATAAATAACTTGCCATCGAAACCAATATTTTTTAAATCATTAACAAAAATTTTAGGTAAAGGTAAAAAAAAGCAAAGGACCAAGAACACTTCCTTGTGGGACTCCACATGTTACTGGTAACATTGTACTTTTCGACTCACCAACTTGAACAAACTGTTTCCTGTTTGATAAATAACTGGAAAAAATATCTAGAGTTTTGCCTAAAACTCCTATAATGCAGTTTTTTAATTAAAATTTCATGGTTAACCAAATCAAAAGCTTTCGAGTAATCGAAGAAAACTCCAGCCACACCAGCGAAACCCGCATCAAGCTCTTCACATTTACAGTCCACAACGCTTACTACTAGATAACTTGAGATTTGTTTATATATAAGCTTTTCAAAGACTTTATATACTATTGATAAAAGAGATATTGGTCGAAAACTATGGAGTTTGTTAGACCCAATAACTTTAGGTATCGCAATTATTTTATGTATTTTAATAACATCAGGATAGTTTCCTTCTTCAACCGTCCTATTAAAAACCACACCTTATATGTATATCAGCAATAACATTCTTGGTGAAATGTTATCATGACCAGGAGATTTATTACAATTTAAACTATACAGTATTTTTTCAACCTTATTCTTGTTTACTTTTTCTAGAATAAAAGTTGTTCTCTCCGGTACCAAAGTGCGGAAAAGATTAATGTCCACTAAAATTATTGCATAGCTATCTTGCATATTTCAAACTACGTCATAAAAGAAATTACTTAATGCTGAAGCTTTATCCGCATCTTCAGTTAAAACAGTTCCATCTTCAGTTACGATATTTGTTATACCGCGATTATTACGACCCAGCTATTGTTTAAAAATTGCCATGCTTTTTTTTAGAATTACCGGAAAAACTCCTCAATTTGCTCATATAATATTCATTCATTAAGTAGTTGTTGCATATTTTTATGACTTTACTTATTCTTTTGAGCCGCTCCGATACTAACTTATTTTTACGACCTTTCCTTCGAGCTCAACAAAGTGTCCTTATAACAAAGTAATGAAAAAAGATTATCTGTCACCCAAGGAGTGAGATTTCTACGAGCACAGATCTGCCTGTTTGATATTGGTGTACTATTTATGGCAGCTTCTGATAAAGTACTTATTAAATTCTCACATAAGATAGATGAACTGCTATTAATATTTGCATTTGGTAGATTGTCATCCACAAAAGCTCCAAATTTTTCGTAATCAACCTTGTATTCTTTGAAGTTGAAAATTCCGCGTCGTTAATTCGGTTGCAAAGCCGCACTAAATAATATTATGATCACTTAGTACATACATTTTCAATAGATTTTGTTGGTGCCGGATGTCACATTCTGAAATACTTGAATTCAGAAGTTATAGGCCATCAAACTTTTTCAAGTACAAAAAAGTGTTAGGTTTGAAAATGCCGGTAAGATATCGATAATAGTGTGCTTTAAAATGCTCTTAGAATAAGGTGGCAGGTGTTGCACATTTTACTGATACGTGTGGCAGCACAAATTCTTGTATTATTATTTTTTTTAATTCAATATGGCGGGGAAACATAAGGTAAGACAACATTTTTTAATTATTTCGTTTTCAATTATATGTTAAATTTATGCTAGGTAGAAGAAATCTCCTGCGGCTGGTCTCAACAGGCGTGTCATCCGATATTTCATGAGTCTGCTTTCCATATTCTCTTTTCCAACTCAGAATGAGAGATCCCTCCAAAGATTGTGCAACTTGGCCACTCCATAACACTAACTTCCATCAGTTAGAAGAGGGCTTACATGTTTATGTAAAAGACCGTAGAAATTTGTTATAGTTGGGGCATTCGGATCAGACTTCCAAATATTTTTGTCCTCCAGGATTCCCTGTATAAAGCCATCTTTAAGTATTAAGCCACATGTTTGGATTAGGCTGTGCCGATTATAGGTGTGTTCGAGTACTTTTGCAGGAAAATGCAGTAAATGAGTAATTAGTAAACTGAAAAATTTACTTTCAAAAAAAAGCTGTCGCACAAAAAAGTAGGCGAATGGAAAAACTGTAAAAATTAGTAAGATTTAACGGCTGATTCCAAGTAATGTTGGAATATATTTACACTTTTTACTATTTAACTCTTTTTTTTCTTGTTGGTACTCGATGCAATATTTAATATCAGCCCAATTATAAACAGAAATTCCTCATGAAATTTTTATGAATAAAAATTCCTCCATTTTACTTTTTAGTCCGTAAGCCGCGTAAAAGGGAGAAATAAAAAGCTAAAAACTAGTTATTCTAAATACATTTAAGTTTGGGTTTTCCCTAGAAAAAGTTCCCTCACAAAACAGAAGGGAGTTTGAATTAACTGGAGATATTTTTTCTCAAGAAAAACCTTTCCTCATGAAACAAATTCCTTGCGAATATTTATAGTTGGGCTGTATAATACGAATATTTAAAGAAAATATAAACAAATTATTTGCTGCAATCTTTTTCATGTGTTTAGTTTTATTTTATTTGATTTTTTGTAATTTGTGTCTGATTAAATTTTTTCAAAAATATGCGCTTATTTGTTTTTGATTACCTTACAAACAAGTGCAGTACTATGTGACCATATACTTAGCACTTTTATAGCTACAAAGAATTTAAATAACACAACGAAAATAAAGATCAAAAGTCGATTTGGAGCCCAATAAAATTGGACATAAAATGTTCGCCTAAGCAAATAGTTTAAAAATAATCATTCACTTTTAATTTTTTATTATTTTATTTAGTTTTATTACCAATAACCTAGCCAATACAAGCCATAAGCGGTTACAAATTTCTACTAACAAGCAACTTCTGCTATAAATAAAATAACATTTTATATAAAATTATGTATTATATTAAATTAAACTTAAAAGCAGGGGGAAAAAGTATTTTACCATTTTAGATTCGGTTATAGCAATCCCATCTACATACACTACTGTTTCCTCATCATTTCTTAGATTGTATGGTTTAAATTTTACAAATTTAGTCTTGGATGGATTAATACAAAGTTTGTCGCATTGCAAGAATTCTGTTAGTGTAGCCGCATCATATTCAATGTGTGTTTTCAAAGCTAATGGTTGTTTATAAGGGTAAAAAAGGCATATGTCTTCTGTATACATAAATAACTTGCCATCGAAACCAATATTTTTTAAATCATTAACAAAAATTTTAGGTAAAGGTAAAAAAAAGCAAAGGACCAAGAACACTTCCTTGTGGGACTCCACATGTTACTGGTAACATTGTACTTTTCGACTCACCAACTTGAACAAACTGTTTCCTGTTTGATAAATAACTGGAAAAAATATCTAGAGTTTTGCCTAAAACTCCTATAATGCAGTTTTTTAATTAAAATTTCATGGTTAACCAAATCAAAAGCTTTCGAGTAATCGAAGAAAACTCCAGCCACACCAGCGAAACCCGCATCAAGCTCTTCACATTTATAGTCCACAACGCTTACTACTAGATAACTTGAGATTTGTTTATATATAAGCTTTTCAAAGACTTTATATACAATTGATAAAAGAGATATTGGTCGAAAACTATGGAGTTTGTTAGACCCAATAACTTTAGGTATCGCAATTATTTTATGTATTTTAATAACATCAGGATAGTTTCCTTCTTCAACCGTCCTATTAAAAACCACACCTTATATGTATATCAGCAATAACATTCTTGGTGAAATGTTATCATGACCAGGAGATTTATTACAATTTAAACTATACAGTATTTTTTCAACCTTATTCTTGTTTACTTTTTCTAGAATAAAAGTTGTTCTCTCCGGTACCAAAGTGCGGAAAAGATTAATGTCCACTAAAATTATTGCATAGCTATCTTGCATATTTCAAACTACGTCATAAAAGAAATTACTTAATGCTGAAGCTTTATCCGCATCTTCAGTTAAAACAGTTCCATCTTCAGTTACGATATTTGTTATACCGCGATTATTACGACCCAGCTATTGTTTAAAAATTGCCATGCTTTTTTTTAGAATTACCGGAAAAACTCCTCAATTTGTTCATATAATATTCATTCATTAAGTAGTTGTTGCATATTTTTATGACTTTACTTATTCTTTTGAGCCGCTCCAATACTAACTTATTTTTACGACCTTTCCTTCGAGCTCAACAAAGTGTCCTTATAACAAAGTAATGAAAAAAGATTATCTGTCACCCAAGGAGTGAGATTTCTACGAGCACAGATCTGCCTGTTTGATATTGGTGTACTATTTATGGCAGCTTCTGATAAAGTACTTATTAAATTCTCACATAAGATAGATGAACTGCTATTAATATTTGCATTTGGTAGATTGTCATCCACAAAAGCTCCAAATTTTTCGTAATCAACCTTGTATTCTTTGAAGTTGAAAATTCCGCGTCGTTAATTCGGTTGCAAAGCCGCACTAAATAATATTATGATCACTTAGTACATACATTTTCAATAGATTTTGTTGGTGCCGGATGTCACATTCTGAAATACTTGAATTCAGAAGTTATAGGCCATCAAACTTTTTCAAGTACAAAAAAGTGTTAGGTTTGAAAATGCCGGTAAGATATCGATAATGGTGTGCTTTAAAATGCTCTTAGAATAAGGTGGCAGGTGTTGCACATTTTACTGATACGTGTGGCAGCACAAATTCTTGTATTATTATTTTTTTTAATTCAATATGGCGGGGAAACATAAGGTAAGACAACATTTTTTAATTATTTCGTTTTCAATTATATGTTAAATTTATGCTAGGTAGAAGAAATCTCCTGCGGCTGGTCTCAACAGGCGTGTCATCCGATATTTCATGAGTCTGCTTTCCATATTCTCTTTTCCAACTCAGAAAGATTGTGCAACTTGGCCACTCCATAACACTAACTTCCATCAGTTAGAAGAGGGCTTACATGTTTATGTAAAAGACCGTAGAAATTTGTTATAGTTGGGGCATTCGGATCAGACTTCCAAATATTTTTGTCCTCCAGGATTCCCTGTATAAAGCCATCTTTAAGTATTAAGCCACATGTTTGGATTAGGCTGTGCCGATTATAGGTGTGTTCGAGTACTTTTGCAGAAAAATGCAGTAAATGAGTAATTAGTAAACTGAAAAATTTACTTTCAAAAAAAAGCTGTCGCACAAAAAAGTAGGCGAATGGAAAAACTGTAAAAATTAGTAAGATTTAACGGCTGATTCCAAGTAATGTTGAAATATATTTACACTTTTTACTATTTAACTCTTTTTTTTTCTTGTTGGTACTCGATGCAATATTTAATATCAGCCCAATTATAAACAGAAATTCCTCATGAAATTTTTTATGAATAAAAATTCCTCCATTTTACTTTTTAGTCCGTAAGCCGCGTAAAAGGGAGAAATAAAAAGCTAAAAAGTGGTTATTCTAAATACATTTAAGTTTGGGTTTTCCCTAAAAAAAGTTCCCTCACAAAACAGAAGGGAGTTTGAATTAACTGGAGATATTTTTTCTCAAGAAAAACCTTTCCTCATGAAACAAATTCCTTGCGAATATTTATAGTTGGGCTGTATAATACGAATATTTAAAGAAAATATAAACAAATTATTTGCTGCAATCTTTTTCATGTGTTTAGTTTTATTTTATTTGATTTTTTGTAATTTGTGTCTGATTAAATTTTTTCAAAAATATGCGCTTATTTGTTTTTGATTACCTTACAAAGAAGTGCAGTACTATGTGACCATATACTTAGCACTTTTATAGCTACAAAGAATTTAAATAACACAACGAAATAGTTTAAAAATAATCATTCACTTTTAATTTTTTATTATTTTATTTAGTTTTATTACCAATAACCTAGCCAATACAAGCCATAAGCGGTTACAAATTTCTACTAACAAGCAACTTCTGCTATAAATAAAATAACATTTTATATAAAATTATGTGTTATATTAAATTAAACTTAAAAGCAGGGGGAAAAAGTATTTTACCATTTTAGATTCGGTTATAGCAATCCCATCTACATACACTACTGTTTCCTCATCATTTCTTAGATTGTATGGTTTAAATTTTACAAATTTAGTCTTGGATGGATTAATACAAAGTTTGTCGCATTGCAAGAATTCTGTTAGTGTAGCCACATCATATTCAATGTGTGTATTCAAATCTAATGGTTGTTTATAAGGGTAAAAAAGGCATATGTCATCTGTATGCATAAATAACTTGCCATCGAAACCAATATTTTTTAAATCATTAACAAAAATTTTAGGTAAAGGTAAAAAAAAGTAAAGGACCAAGAACACTTCCTTGTGGGACTCCACATGTTACTGGTAACATTGTACTTTTCGACTCACCAACTTGAACAAACTGTTTCCTGTTTGATAAATAACTGGAAAAAATATCTAGAGTTTTGCCTAAAACTCCTATAATGCAGTTTTTTAATTAAAATTTCATGGTTAACCAAATCAAAAGCTTTCGAGTAATCGAAGAAAACTCCAGCCACACCAGCGAAACCCGCATCAAGCTCTTCACATTTATGGTCCACAACGCTTACTACGGCTTCCTCAGCCCCAGATCCTTTTTTAAATCCGAACTGTCTATTAAATAAAATATGGTTTACATCTAGATAACTTGAGATTTGTTTATATATAAGCTTTTCAAAGACTTTATCTACAATTGATAAAATAGATATTGGTCGAAAACTATGGAGTTTGTTAGACCCAATAACTTTAAGTATCGCAATTATTTTATGTATTTTAATAACATCAGGATAGTTTCCTTCTTCAACCGTCCTATTAAAAACCACACCTTATATGTATATCAGCAATAACATTCTTGGTGAAATGTTATCATGACCAGGAGATTTATTACAATTTAAACTATCCAGTATTTTTTCAACCTTATTCTTGTTTACTTTTTTTAGAACAAAAGTTGTTCTCTCCGGTAACAAAGTGCGGAAAAGATTAATGTCCACTAAAATTATTGCATAGCTATCTTGCATATTTCGAACTACGTCATAAAAGAAATTACTTAATGCTGAAGGTTTATCCGCATCTTCAGTTAAAACAGTTCCATCTTCAGTTACGATATTTGTTATACCGCGATTATTACGACCCAGCTATTGTTTAAAAATTGCCATGCTTTTTTTTAGAATTACCGGAAAAACTCCTCAATTTGTTCATATAATATTCATTCATTAAGTAGTTGTTGCATATTTTTATGACTTTACTTATTCTTTTGAGCCGCTCCGATACTAACTTATTTTTACGACCTTTTCTTCGAGCTCTTAACAAAGTGTCCTTGTAACAAATTAATGAAAAAAGATTATCTGTCACCCAAGGAGTGAGATTTCTATGAGCACAGATCTGCCTGTTTGATATTGGTGTACTATTTACGGCAGCTTCTGATAAAAAACTTATTAAATTCTCACATAAGATAGATGAACTGCTATTAATATTTGCATTTGGTAGATTGTCATCCACAAAAGCTCCAAATTTTTCGTAATCAACCTTGTATTCTTTGAAATTGAAAATTCCGCGTCGTTAATTCGGTTGCAAAGCCGCACTAAATAATATTATGATCACTTAGTACATACATTTTCAATAGATTTTGTTGGTGCCGGATGTCACATTCTGAAATACTTGAATTCAGAAGTTATAGGCCATCAAACTTTTTCAAGTACAAAAAAGTGTTAGGTTTGAAAATGCCGGTAAGATATCGATAATGGTGTGCTTTAAAATGCTCTTAGAATAAGGTGGCAGGTGTTGCACATTTTACTGATACGTGTGGCAGCACAAATTCTTGTATTATTATTTTTTTTAATTCAATATGGCGGGGAAACATAAGGTAAGACAACATTTTTTAATTATTTCGTTTTCAATTATATGTTAAATTTATGCTAGGTAGAAGAAATCTCCTGCGGCTGGTCTCAACAGGCGTGTCATCCGATATTTCATGAGTCTGCTTTCCATATTCTCTTTTCCAACTCAGAATGAGAGATCCCTCCAAAGATTGTGCAACTTGGCCACTCCATAACACTAACTTCCATCAGTTAGAAGAGGGCTTACATGTTTATGTAAAAGACCGTAGAAATTTGTTATAGTTGGGGCATTCGGATCAGACTTCCAAATATTTTTGTCCTCCAGGATTCCCTGTATAAAGCCATCTTTAAGTATTAAGCCACATGTTTGGATTAGGCTGTGCCGATTATAGGTGTGTTCGAGTACTTTTGCAGAAAAATGCAGTAAATGAGTAATTAGTAAACTGAAAAATTTACTTTCAAAAAAAAGCTGTCGCACAAAAAAGTAGGCGAATGGAAAAACTGTAAAAATTAGTAAGATTTAACGGCTGATTCCAAGTAATGTTGAAATATATTTACACTTTTTACTATTTAACTCTTTTTTTTTCTTGTTGGTACTCGATGCAATATTTAATATCAGCCCAATTATAAACAGAAATTCCTCATGAAATTTTTTATGAATAAAAATTCCTCCATTTTACTTTTTAGTCCGTAAGCCGCGTAAAAGGGAGAAATAAAAAGCTAAAAAGTGGTTATTCTAAATACATTTAAGTTTGGGTTTTCCCTAAAAAAAGTTCCCTCACAAAACAGAAGGGAGTTTGAATTAACTGGAGATATTTTTTCTCAAGAAAAACCTTTCCTCATGAAACAAATTCCTTGCGAATATTTATAGTTGGGCTGTATAATACGAATATTTAAAGAAAATATAAACAAATTATTTGCTGCAATCTTTTTCATGTGTTTAGTTTTATTTTATTTGATTTTTTGTAATTTGTGTCTGATTAAATTTTTTCAAAAATATGCGCTTATTTGTTTTTGATTACCTTACAAAGAAGTGCAGTACTATGTGACCATATACTTAGCACTTTTATAGCTACAAAGAATTTAAATAACACAACGAAATAGTTTAAAAATAATCATTCACTTTTAATTTTTTATTATTTTATTTAGTTTTATTACCAATAACCTAGCCAATACAAGCCATAAGCGGTTACAAATTTCTACTAACAAGCAACTTCTGCTATAAATAAAATAACATTTTATATAAAATTATGTGTTATATTAAATTAAACTTAAAAGCAGGGGGAAAAAGTATTTTACCATTTTAGATTCGGTTATAGCAATCCCATCTACATACACTACTGTTTCCTCATCATTTCTTAGATTGTATGGTTTAAATTTTACAAATTTAGTCTTGGATGGATTAATACAAAGTTTGTCGCATTGCAAGAATTCTGTTAGTGTAGCCACATCATATTCAATGTGTGTATTCAAATCTAATGGTTGTTTATAAGGGTAAAAAAGGCATATGTCATCTGTATGCATAAATAACTTGCCATCGAAACCAATATTTTTTAAATCATTAACAAAAATTTTAGGTAAAGGTAAAAAAAAGTAAAGGACCAAGAACACTTCCTTGTGGGACTCCACATGTTACTGGTAACATTGTACTTTTCGACTCACCAACTTGAACAAACTGTTTCCTGTTTGATAAATAACTGGAAAAAATATCTAGAGTTTTGCCTAAAACTCCTATAATGCAGTTTTTTAATTAAAATTTCATGGTTAACCAAATCAAAAGCTTTCGAGTAATCGAAGAAAACTCCAGCCACACCAGCGAAACCCGCATCAAGCTCTTCACATTTATGGTCCACAACGCTTACTACGGCTTCCTCAGCCCCAGATCCTTTTTTAAATCCGAACTGTCTATTAAATAAAATATGGTTTACATCTAGATAACTTGAGATTTGTTTATATATAAGCTTTTCAAAGACTTTATCTACAATTGATAAAATAGATATTGGTCGAAAACTATGGAGTTTGTTAGACCCAATAACTTTAAGTATCGCAATTATTTTATGTATTTTAATAACATCAGGATAGTTTCCTTCTTCAACCGTCCTATTAAAAACCACACCTTATATGTATATCAGCAATAACATTCTTGGTGAAATGTTATCATGACCAGGAGATTTATTACAATTTAAACTATCCAGTATTTTTTCAACCTTATTCTTGTTTACTTTTTTTAGAACAAAAGTTGTTCTCTCCGGTAACAAAGTGCGGAAAAGATTAATGTCCACTAAAATTATTGCATAGCTATCTTGCATATTTCGAACTACGTCATAAAAGAAATTACTTAATGCTGAAGGTTTATCCGCATCTTCAGTTAAAACAGTTCCATCTTCAGTTACGATATTTGTTATACCGCGATTATTACGACCCAGCTATTGTTTAAAAATTGCCATGCTTTTTTTTAGAATTACCGGAAAAACTCCTCAATTTGTTCATATAATATTCATTCATTAAGTAGTTGTTGCATATTTTTATGACTTTACTTATTCTTTTGAGCCGCTCCGATACTAACTTATTTTTACGACCTTTTCTTCGAGCTCTTAACAAAGTGTCCTTGTAACAAATTAATGAAAAAAGATTATCTGTCACCCAAGGAGTGAGATTTCTATGAGCACAGATCTGCCTGTTTGATATTGGTGTACTATTTACGGCAGCTTCTGATAAAAAACTTATTAAATTCTCACATAAGATAGATGAACTGCTATTAATATTTGCATTTGGTAGATTGTCATCCACAAAAGCTCCAAATTTTTCGTAATCAACCTTGTATTCTTTGAAATTGAAAATTCCGCGTCGTTAATTCGGTTGCAAAGCCGCACTAAATAATATTATGATCACTTAGTACATACATTTTCAATAGATTTTGTTGGTGCCGGATGTCACATTCTGAAATACTTGAATTCAGAAGTTATAGGCCATCAAACTTTTTCAAGTACAAAAAAGTGTTAGGTTTGAAAATGCCGGTAAGATATCGATAATGGTGTGCTTTAAAATGCTCTTAGAATAAGGTGGCAGGTGTTGCACATTTTACTGATACGTGTGGCAGCACAAATTCTTGTATTATTATTTTTTTTAATTCAATATGGCGGGGAAACATAAGGTAAGACAACATTTTTTAATTATTTCGTTTTCAATTATATGTTAAATTTATGCTAGGTAGAAGAAATCTCCTGCGGCTGGTCTCAACAGGCGTGTCATCCGATATTTCATGAGTCTGCTTTCCATATTCTCTTTTCCAACTCAGAATGAGAGATCCCTCCAAAGATTGTGCAACTTGGCCACTCCATAACACTAACTTCCATCAGTTAGAAGAGGGCTTACATGTTTATGTAAAAGACCGTAGAAATTTGTTATAGTTGGGGCATTCGGATCAGACTTCCAAATATTTTTGTCCTCCAGGATTCCCTGTATAAAGCCATCTTTAAGTATTAAGCCACATGTTTGGATTAGGCTGTGCCGATTATAGGTGTGTTCGAGTACTTTTGCAGAAAAATGCAGTAAATGAGTAATTAGTAAACTGAAAAATTTACTTTCAAAAAAAAGCTGTCGCACAAAAAAGTAGGCGAATGGAAAAACTGTAAAAATTAGTAAGATTTAACGGCTGATTCCAAGTAATGTTGAAATATATTTACACTTTTTACTATTTAACTCTTTTTTTTTCTTGTTGGTACTCGATGCAATATTTAATATCAGCCCAATTATAAACAGAAATTCCTCATGAAACTTTTTATGAATAAAAATTCCTCCATTTTACTTTTTAGTCCGTAAGCCGCGTAAAAGGGAGAAATAAAAAGCTAAAAAGTGGTTATTCTAAATACATTTAAGTTTGGGTTTTCCCTAAAAAAAGTTCCCTCACAAAACAGAAGGGAGTTTGAATTAACTGGAGATATTTTTTCTCAAGAAAAACCTTTCCTCATGAAACAAATTCCTTGCGAATATTTATAGTTGGGCTGTATAATACGAATATTTAAAGAAAATATAAACAAATTATTTGCTGCAATCTTTTTCATGTGTTTAGTTTTGTTTTATTTGCTTTTTGTAATTTGTGTCTGATTAATTTTTTTCAAAAATATGCGCTTATTTGTTTTTGATTACCTTACAAAGAAGTGCAGTACTATGTGACCATATACTTAGCACTTTTATAGCTACAAAGAATTTAAATAACACAACGAAATAGTTTAAAAATAATCATTCACTTTTAATTTTTTATTATTTTATTTAGTTTTATTACCAATAACCTAGCCAATACAAGCCATAAGCGGTTACAAATTTCTACTAACAAGCAACTTCTGCTATAAATAAAATAACATTTTATATAAAATTATGTGTTATATTAAATTAAACTTAAAAGCAGGGGGAAAAAGTATTTTACCATTTTAGATTCGGTTATAGCAATCCCATCTACATACACTACTGTTTCCTCATCATTTCTTAGATTGTATGGTTTAAATTTTACAAATTTAGTCTTGGATGGATTAATACAAAGTTTGTCGCATTGCAAGAATTCTGTTAGTGTAGCCACATCATATTCAATGTGTGTATTCAAATCTAATGGTTGTTTATAAGGGTAAAAAAGGCATATGTCATCTGTATGCATAAATAACTTGCCATCGAAACCAATATTTTTTAAATCATTAACAAAAATTTTACGTAAAGGTAAAAAAAAGTAAAGGACCAAGAACACTTCCTTGTGGGACTCCACATGTTACTGGTAACATTGTACTTTTCGACTCACCAACTTGAACAAACTGTTTCCTGTTTGATAAATAACTGGAAAAAATATCTAGAGTTTTGCCTAAAACTCCTATAATGCAGTTTTTTAATTAAAATTTCATGGTTAACCAAATCAAAAGCTTTCGAGTAATCGAAGAAAACTCCAGCCACACCAGCGAAACCCGCATCAAGCTCTTCACATTTATGGTCCACAACGCTTACTACGGCTTCCTCAGCCCCAGATCCTTTTTTAAATCCGAACTGTCTATTAAATAAAATATGGTTTACATCTAGATAACTTGAGATTTGTTTATATATAAGCTTTTCAAAGACTTTATCTACAATTGATAAAATAGATATTGGTCGAAAACTATGGAGTTTGTTAGACCCAATAACTTTAAGTATCGCAATTATTTTATGTATTTTAATAACATCAGGATAGTTTCCTTCTTCAACCGTCCTATTAAAAACCACACCTTATATGTATATCAGCAATAACATTCTTGGTGAAATGTTATCATGACCAGGAGATTTATTACAATTTAAACTATCCAGTATTTTTTCAACCTTATTCTTGTTTACTTTTTTTAGAACAAAAGTTGTTCTCTCCGGTAACAAAGTGCGGAAAAGATTAATGTCCACTAAAATTATTGCATAGCTATCTTGCATATTTCGAACTACGTCATAAAAGAAATTACTTAATGCTGAAGGTTTATCCGCATCTTCAGTTAAAACAGTTCCATCTTCAGTTACGATATTTGTTATACCGCGATTATTACGACCCAGCTATTGTTTAAAAATTGCCATGCTTTTTTTTAGAATTACCGGAAAAACTCCTCAATTTGTTCATATAATATTCATTCATTAAGTAGTTGTTGCATATTTTTATGACTTTACTTATTCTTTTGAGCCGCTCCGATACTAACTTATTTTTACGACCTTTTCTTCGAGCTCTTAACAAAGTGTCCTGGTAACAGATTAATGAAAAAAGATTATCTGTCACCCAAGGAGTGAGATTTCTATGAGCACAGATCTGCCTGTTTGATATTGGTGTACTATTTACGGCAGCTTCTGATAAAAAACTTATTAAATTCTCACATAAGATAGATGAACTGCTATTAATATTTGCATTTGGTAGATTGTCATCCACAAAAGCTCCAAATTTTTCGTAATCAACCTTGTATCTCTTTGAAGTTGAAAATTCCGCGTCGTTAATTCGGTTGCAAAGCCGCAGTAAATAATATTATGATCACTTAGTACATACATTTTCAATAGATTTTGTTGGTGCCGGATGTCACATTCTGAAATACTTGAATTCAGAAGTTATAGGCCATCAAACTTTTTCAAGTACAAAAAAGTGTTAGTTTTGAAAATGCCGGTAAGATATCGATAATGGTGTGCTTTAAAATGCTCTTAGAATAAGGTGGCAGGTGTTGCACATTTTACTGATACGTGTGGCAGCACAAATTCTTGTATTATTATTTTTTTTAATTCAATATGGCGGGGAAACATAAGGTAAGACAACATTTTTTAATTATTTCGTTTTCAATTATATGTTAAATTTATGCTAGGTAGAAGAAATCTCCTGCGGCTGGTCTCAACAGGCGTGTCATCCGATATTTCATGAGTCTGCTTTCCAATATTCTCTTTTCCAACTCAGAATGAGAGATCCCTCCAAAGATTGTGCAACTTGGCCACTCCATAACACTAACTTCCATAAGTTAGAAGAGGGCTTACATGTTTATGTAAAAGACCGTAGAAATTTGTTATAGTTGGGGCATTCGGATCAGACTTCCAAATATTTTTGTCCTCCAGGATTCCCTGTATAAAGCCATCTTTAAGTATTAAGCCACATGTTTGGATTAGGCTGTGCCGATTATAGGTGTGTTCGAGTACTTTTGCAGGAAAATGCAGTAAATGAGTAATTAGTAAACTGAAAAATTTACTTTCAAAAAAAAGCTGTCGCACAAAAAAGTAGGCGAATGGAAAAACTGTAAAAATTAGTAAGATTTAACGGCTGATTCCAAGTAATGTTGAAATATATTTACACTTTTTACTATTTAACTCTTTTTTTTTCTTGTTGGTACTCGATGCAATATTTAATATCAGCCCAATTATAAACAGAAATTCCTCATGAAATTTTTATGAATAAAAATTCCTCCATTTTACTTTTTAGTCCGTAAGCCGCGTAAAAGGGAGAAATAAAAAGCTAAAAACTAGTTATTCTAAATACATTTAAGTTTGGGTTTTCCCTAAAAAAAAGTTCCCTCACAAAACAGAAGGGAGTTTGAATTAACTGGAGATATTTTTTCTCAAGAAAAACCTTTCCTCATGAAACAAATTCCTTGCGAATATTTATAGTTGGGCTGTATAATACGAATATTTAAAGAAAATATAAACAAATTATTTGCTGCAATCTTTTTCATGTGTTTAGTTTTATTTTATTTGATTTTTTGTAATTTGTGTCTGATTAAATTTTTTCAAAAATATGCGCTTATTTGTTTTTGATTACCTTACAAACAAGTGCAGTACTATGTGACCATATACTTAGCACTTTTATAGCTACAAAGAATTTAAATAACACAACGAAAATAAAGATCAAAAGTCGATTTGGAGCCCAATAAAATTGGACATAAAATGTTCGCCTAAGCAAATAGTTTAAAAATAATCATTCACTTTTAATTTTTTATTATTTTATTTAGTTTTATTACCAATAACCTAGCCAATACAAGCCATAAGCGGTTACAAATTTCTACTAACAAGCAACTTCTGCTATAAATAAAATAACATTTTATATAAAATTATGTATTATATTAAATTAAACTTAAAAGCAGGGGGAAAAAGTATTTTACCATTTTAGATTCGGTTATAGCAATCCCATCTACATACACTACTGTTTCCTCATCATTTCTTAGATTGTATGGTTTAAATTTTACAAATTTAGTCTTGGATGGATTAATACAAAGTTTGTCGCATTGCAAGAATTCTGTTAGTGTAGCCGCATCATATTCAATGTGTGTTTTCAAAGCTAATGGTTGTTTATAAGGGTAAAAAAGGCATATGTCTTCTGTATACATAAATAACTTGCCATCGAAACCAATATTTTTTAAATCATTAACAAAAATTTTAGGTAAAGGTAAAAAAAAGCAAAGGACCAAGAACACTTCCTTGTGGGACTCCACATGTTACTGGTAACATTGTACTTTTCGACTCACCAACTTGAACAAACTGTTTCCTGTTTGATAAATAACTGGAAAAAATATCTAGAGTTTTGCCTAAAACTCCTATAATGCAGTTTTTTAATTAAAATTTCATGGTTAACCAAATCAAAAGCTTTCGAGTAATCGAAGAAAACTCCAGCCACACCAGCGAAACCCGCATCAAGCTCTTCACATTTATAGTCCACAACGCTTACTACTAGATAACTTGAGATTTGTTTATATATAAGCTTTTCAAAGACTTTATATACAATTGATAAAAGAGATATTGGTCGAAAACTATGGAGTTTGTTAGACCCAATAACTTTAGGTATCGCAATTATTTTATGTATTTTAATAACATCAGGATAGTTTCCTTCTTCAACCGTCCTATTAAAAACCACACCTTATTGTATATCAGCAATAACATTCTTGGTGAAATGTTATCATGACCAGGAGATTTATTACAATTTAAACTATACAGTATTTTTTCAACCTTATTCTTGTTTACTTTTTCTAGAATAAAAGTTGTTCTCTCCGGTACCAAAGTGCGGAAAAGATTAATGTCCACTAAAATTATTGCATAGCTATCTTGCATATTTCAAACTACGTCATAAAAGAAATTACTTAATGCTGAAGCTTTATCCGCATCTTCAGTTAAAACAGTTCCATCTTCAGTTACGATATTTGTTATACCGCGATTATTACGACCCAGCTATTGTTTAAAAATTGCCATGCTTTTTTTTAGAATTACCGGAAAAACTCCTCAATTTGTTCATATAATATTCATTCATTAAGTAGTTGTTGCATATTTTTATGACTTTACTTATTCTTTTGAGCCGCTCCGATACTAACTTATTTTTACGACCTTTCCTTCGAGCTCAACAAAGTGTCCTTATAACAAAGTAATGAAAAAAGATTATCTGTCACCCAAGGAGTGAGATTTCTACGAGCACAGATCTGCCTGTTTGATATTGGTGTACTATTTATGGCAGCTTCTGATAAAGTACTTATTAAATTCTCACATAAGATAGATGAACTGCTATTAATATTTGCATTTGGTAGATTGTCATCCACAAAAGCTCCAAATTTTTCGTAATCAACCTTGTATTCTTTGAAGTTGAAAATTCCGCGTCGTTAATTCGGTTGCAAAGCCGCACTAAATAATATTATGATCACTTAGTACATACATTTTCAATAGATTTTGTTGGTGCCGGATGTCACATTCTGAAATACTTGAATTCAGAAGTTATAGGCCATCAAACTTTTTCAAGTACAAAAAAGTGTTAGGTTTGAAAATGCCGGTAAGATATCGATAATGGTGTGCTTTAAAATGCTCTTAGAATAAGGTGGCAGGTGTTGCACATTTTACTGATACGTGTGGCAGCACAAATTCTTGTATTATTATTTTTTTTAATTCAATATGGCGGGGAAACATAAGGTAAGACAACATTTTTTAATTATTTCGTTTTCAATTATATGTTAAATTTATGCTAGGTAGAAGAAATCTCCTGCGGCTGGTCTCAACAGGCGTGTCATCCGATATTTCATGAGTCTGCTTTCCATATTCTCTTTTCCAACTCAGAATGAGAGATCCCTCCAAAGATTGTGCAACTTGGCCACTCCATAACACTAACTTCCATCAGTTAGAAGAGGGCTTACATGTTTATGTAAAAGACCGTAGAAATTTGTTATAGTTGGGGCATTCGGATCAGACTTCCAAATATTTTTGTCCTCCAGGATTCCCTGTATAAAGCCATCTTTAAGTATTAAGCCACATGTTTGGATTAGGCTGTGCCGATTATAGGTGTGTTCGAGTACTTTTGCAGAAAAATGCAGTAAATGAGTAATTAGTAAACTGAAAAATTTACTTTCAAAAAAAAGCTGTCGCACAAAAAAGTAGGCGAATGGAAAAACTGTAAAAATTAGTAAGATTTAACGGCTGATTCCAAGTAATGTTGAAATATATTTACACTTTTTACTATTTAACTCTTTTTTTTTCTTGTTGGTACTCGATGCAATATTTAATATCAGCCCAATTATAAACAGAAATTCCTCATGAAATTTTTTATGAATAAAAATTCCTCCATTTTACTTTTTAGTCCGTAAGCCGCGTAAAAGGGAGAAATAAAAAGCTAAAAAGTGGTTATTCTAAATACATTTAAGTTTGGGTTTTCCCTAAAAAAAGTTCCCTCACAAAACAGAAGGGAGTTTGAATTAACTGGAGATATTTTTTCTCAAGAAAAACCTTTCCTCATGAAACAAATTCCTTGCGAATATTTATAGTTGGGCTGTATAATACGAATATTTAAAGAAAATATAAACAAATTATTTGCTGCAATCTTTTTCATGTGTTTAGTTTTATTTTATTTGATTTTTTGTAATTTGTGTCTGATTAAATTTTTTCAAAAATATGCGCTTATTTGTTTTTGATTACCTTACAAAGAAGTGCAGTACTATGTGACCATATACTTAGCACTTTTATAGCTACAAAGAATTTAAATAACACAACGAAATAGTTTAAAAATAATCATTCACTTTTAATTTTTTATTATTTTATTTAGTTTTATTACCAATAACCTAGCCAATACAAGCCATAAGCGGTTACAAATTTCTACTAACAAGCAACTTCTGCTATAAATAAAATAACATTTTATATAAAATTATGTGTTATATTAAATTAAACTTAAAAGCAGGGGGAAAAAGTATTTTACCATTTTAGATTCGGTTATAGCAATCCCATCTACATACACTACTGTTTCCTCATCATTTCTTAGATTGTATGGTTTAAATTTTACAAATTTAGTCTTGGATGGATTAATACAAAGTTTGTCGCATTGCAAGAATTCTGTTAGTGTAGCCACATCATATTCAATGTGTGTATTCAAATCTAATGGTTGTTTATAAGGGTAAAAAAGGCATATGTCATCTGTATGCATAAATAACTTGCCATCGAAACCAATATTTTTTAAATCATTAACAAAAATTTTAGGTAAAGGTAAAAAAAAGTAAAGGACCAAGAACACTTCCTTGTGGGACTCCACATGTTACTGGTAACATTGTACTTTTCGACTCACCAACTTGAACAAACTGTTTCCTGTTTGATAAATAACTGGAAAAAATATCTAGAGTTTTGCCTAAAACTCCTATAATGCAGTTTTTTAATTAAAATTTCATGGTTAACCAAATCAAAAGCTTTCGAGTAATCGAAGAAAACTCCAGCCACACCAGCGAAACCCGCATCAAGCTCTTCACATTTATGGTCCACAACGCTTACTACGGCTTCCTCAGCCCCAGATCCTTTTTTAAATCCGAACTGTCTATTAAATAAAATATGGTTTACATCTAGATAACTTGAGATTTGTTTATATATAAGCTTTTCAAAGACTTTATCTACAATTGATAAAATAGATATTGGTCGAAAACTATGGAGTTTGTTAGACCCAATAACTTTAAGTATCGCAATTATTTTATGTATTTTAATAACATCAGGATAGTTTCCTTCTTCAACCGTCCTATTAAAAACCACACCTTATATGTATATCAGCAATAACATTCTTGGTGAAATGTTATCATGACCAGGAGATTTATTACAATTTAAACTATCCAGTATTTTTTCAACCTTATTCTTGTTTACTTTTTTTAGAACAAAAGTTGTTCTATCCGGTAACAAAGTGCGGAAAAGATTAATGTCCACTAAAATTATTGCATAGCTATCTTGCATATTTCGAACTACGTCATAAAAGAAATTACTTAATGCTGAAGGTTTATCCGCATCTTCAGTTAAAACAGTTCCATCTTCAGTTACGATATTTGTTATACCGCGATTATTACGACCCAGCTATTGTTTAAAAATTGCCATGCTTTTTTTTAGAATTACCGGAAAAACTCCTCAATTTGTTCATATAATATTCATTCATTAAGTAGTTGTTGCATATTTTTATGACTTTACTTATTCTTTTGAGCCGCTCCGATACTAACTTATTTTTACGACCTTTTCTTCGAGCTCTTAACAAAGTGTCCTTGTAACAAATTAATGAAAAAAGATTATCTGTCACCCAAGGAGTGAGATTTCTATGAGCACAGATCTGCCTGTTTGATATTGGTGTACTATTTACGGCAGCTTCTGATAAAAAACTTATTAAATTCTCACATAAGATAGATGAACTGCTATTAATATTTGCATTTGGTAGATTGTCATCCACAAAAGCTCCAAATTTTTCGTAATCAACCTTGTATCTCTTTGAAGTTGAAAATTCCGCGTCGTTAATTCGGTTGCAAAGCCGCAGTAAATAATATTATGATCACTTAGTACATACATTTTCAATAGATTTTGTTGGTGCCGGATGTCACATTCTGAAATACTTGAATTCAGAAGTTATAGGCCATCAAACTTTTTCAAGTACAAAAAAGTGTTAGTTTTGAAAATGCCGGTAAGATATCGATAATGGTGTGCTTTAAAATGCTCTTAGAATAAGGTGGCAGGTGTTGCACATTTTACTGATACGTGTGGCAGCACAAATTCTTGTATTATTATTTTTTTTAATTCAATATGGCGGGGAAACATAAGGTAAGACAACATTTTTTAATTATTTCGTTTTCAATTATATGTTAAATTTATGCTAGGTAGAAGAAATCTCCTGCGGCTGGTCTCAACAGGCGTGTCATCCGATATTTCATGAGTCTGCTTTCCAATATTCTCTTTTCCAACTCAGAATGAGAGATCCCTCCAAAGATTGTGCAACTTGGCCACTCCATAACACTAACTTCCATCAGTTAGAAGAGGGCTTACATGTTTATGTAAAAGACCGTAGAAATTTGTTATAGTTGGGGCATTCGGATCAGACTTCCAAATATTTTTGTCCTCCAGGATTCCCTGTATAAAGCCATCTTTAAGTATTAAGCCACATGTTTGGATTAGGCTGTGCCGATTATAGGTGTGTTCGAGTACTTTTGCAGGAAAATGCAGTAAATGAGTAATTAGTAAACTGAAAAATTTACTTTCAAAAAAAAGCTGTCGCACAAAAAAGTAGGCGAATGGAAAAACTGTAAAAATTAGTAAGATTTAACGGCTGATTCCAAGTAATGTTGAAATATATTTACACTTTTTACTATTTAACTCTTTTTTTTTCTTGTTGGTACTCGATGCAATATTTAATATCAGCCCAATTATAAACAGAAATTCCTCATGAAATTTTTATGAATAAAAATTCCTCCATTTTACTTTTTAGTCCGTAAGCCGCGTAAAAGGGAGAAATAAAAAGCTAAAAACTAGTTATTCTAAATACATTTAAGTTTGGGTTTTCCCTAAAAAAAAGTTCCCTCACAAAACAGAAGGGAGTTTGAATTAACTGGAGATATTTTTTCTCAAGAAAAACCTTTCCTCATGAAACAAATTCCTTGCGAATATTTATAGTTGGGCTGTATAATACGAATATTTAAAGAAAATATAAACAAATTATTTGCTGCAATCTTTTTCATGTGTTTAGTTTTATTTTATTTGATTTTTTGTAATTTGTGTCTGATTAAATTTTTTCAAAAATATGCGCTTATTTGTTTTTGATTACCTTACAAACAAGTGCAGTACTATGTGACCATATACTTAGCACTTTTATAGCTACAAAGAATTTAAATAACACAACGAAAATAAAGATCAAAAGTCGATTTGGAGCCCAATAAAATTGGACATAAAATGTTCGCCTAAGCAAATAGTTTAAAAATAATCATTCACTTTTAATTTTTTATTATTTTATTTAGTTTTATTACCAATAACCTAGCCAATACAAGCCATAAGCGGTTACAAATTTCTACTAACAAGCAACTTCTGCTATAAATAAAATAACATTTTATATAAAATTATGTATTATATTAAATTAAACTTAAAAGCAGGGGGAAAAAGTATTTTACCATTTTAGATTCGGTTATAGCAATCCCATCTACATACACTACTGTTTCCTCATCATTTCTTAGATTGTATGGTTTAAATTTTACAAATTTAGTCTTGGATGGATTAATACAAAGTTTGTCGCATTGCAAGAATTCTGTTAGTGTAGCCGCATCATATTCAATGTGTGTTTTCAAAGCTAATGGTTGTTTATAAGGGTAAAAAAGGCATATGTCTTCTGTATACATAAATAACTTGCCATCGAAACCAATATTTTTTAAATCATTAACAAAAATTTTAGGTAAAGGTAAAAAAAAGCAAAGGACCAAGAACACTTCCTTGTGGGACTCCACATGTTACTGGTAACATTGTACTTTTCGACTCACCAACTTGAACAAACTGTTTCCTGTTTGATAAATAACTGGAAAAAATATCTAGAGTTTTGCCTAAAACTCCTATAATGCAGTTTTTTAATTAAAATTTCATGGTTAACCAAATCAAAAGCTTTCGAGTAATCGAAGAAAACTCCAGCCACACCAGCGAAACCCGCATCAAGCTCTTCACATTTATAGTCCACAACGCTTACTACTAGATAACTTGAGATTTGTTTATATATAAGCTTTTCAAAGACTTTATATACAATTGATAAAAGAGATATTGGTCGAAAACTATGGAGTTTGTTAGACCCAATAACTTTAGGTATCGCAATTATTTTATGTATTTTAATAACATCAGGATAGTTTCCTTCTTCAACCGTCCTATTAAAAACCACACCTTATATGTATATCAGCAATAACATTCTTGGTGAAATGTTATCATGACCAGGAGATTTATTACAATTTAAACTATACAGTATTTTTTCAACCTTATTCTTGTTTACTTTTTCTAGAATAAAAGTTGTTCTCTCCGGTACCAAAGTGCGGAAAAGATTAATGTCCACTAAAATTATTGCATAGCTATCTTGCATATTTCAAACTACGTCATAAAAGAAATTACTTAATGCTGAAGCTTTATCCGCATCTTCAGTTAAAACAGTTCCATCTTCAGTTACGATATTTGTTATACCGCGATTATTACGACCCAGCTATTGTTTAAAAATTGCCATGCTTTTTTTTAGAATTACCGGAAAAACTCCTCAATTTGTTCATATAATATTCATTCATTAAGTAGTTGTTGCATATTTTTATGACTTTACTTATTCTTTTGAGCCGCTCCGATACTAACTTATTTTTACGACCTTTCCTTCGAGCTCAACAAAGTGTCCTTATAACAAAGTAATGAAAAAAGATTATCTGTCACCCAAGGAGTGAGATTTCTACGAGCACAGATCTGCCTGTTTGATATTGGTGTACTATTTATGGCAGCTTCTGATAAAGTACTTATTAAATTCTCACATAAGATAGATGAACTGCTATTAATATTTGCATTTGGTAGATTGTCATCCACAAAAGCTCCAAATTTTTCGTAATCAACCTTGTATTCTTTGAAGTTGAAAATTCCGCGTCGTTAATTCGGTTGCAAAGCCGCACTAAATAATATTATGATCACTTAGTACATACATTTTCAATAGATTTTGTTGGTGCCGGATGTCACATTCTGAAATACTTGAATTCAGAAGTTATAGGCCATCAAACTTTTTCAAGTACAAAAAAGTGTTAGGTTTGAAAATGCCGGTAAGATATCGATAATGGTGTGCTTTAAAATGCTCTTAGAATAAGGTGGCAGGTGTTGCACATTTTACTGATACGTGTGGCAGCACAAATTCTTGTATTATTATTTTTTTTAATTCAATATGGCGGGGAAACATAAGGTAAGACAACATTTTTTAATTATTTCGTTTTCAATTATATGTTAAATTTATGCTAGGTAGAAGAAATCTCCTGCGGCTGGTCTCAACAGGCGTGTCATCCGATATTTCATGAGTCTGCTTTCCATATTCTCTTTTCCAACTCAGAATGAGAGATCCCTCCAAAGATTGTGCAACTTGGCCACTCCATAACACTAACTTCCATCAGTTAGAAGAGGGCTTACATGTTTATGTAAAAGACCGTAGAAATTTGTTATAGTTGGGGCATTCGGATCAGACTTCCAAATATTTTTGTCCTCCGGGATTCCCTGTATAAAGCCATCTTTAAGTGCTAAGCCACATGTTTGGATTAGGCTGTGCCGATTATAGGTGTGTTCGAGTACTTTTGCAGAAAAATGCAGTAAATGAGTAATTAGTAAACTGAAAAATTTACTTTCAAAAAAAAGCTGTCGCACAAAAAAGTAGGCGAATGGAAAAACTGTAAAAATTAGTAAGATTTAACGTCTGATTCCAAGTAATGTTGAAATATATTTACACTTTTTACTATTTAACTCTTTTTTTTTCTTGTTGGTACTCGATGCAATATTTAATATCAGCCCAATTATAAACAGAAATTCCTCATGAAATTTTTTATGAATAAAAATTCCTCCATTTTACTTTTTAGTCCGTAAGCCGCGTAAAAGGGAGAAATAAAAAGCTAAAAAGTGGTTATTCTAAATACATTTAAGTTTGGGTTTTCCCTAAAAAAAGTTCCCTCACAAAACAGAAGGGAGTTTGAATTAACTGGAGATATTTTTTCTCAAGAAAAACCTTTCCTCATGAAACAAATTCCTTGCGAATATTTATAGTTGGGCTGTATAATACGAATATTTAAAGAAAATATAAACAAATTATTTGCTGCAATCTTTTTCATGTGTTTAGTTTTATTTTATTTGATTTTTTGTAATTTGTGTCTGATTAAATTTTTTCAAAAATATGCGCTTATTTGTTTTTGATTACCTTACAAAGAAGTGCAGTACTATGTGACCATATACTTAGCACTTTTATAGCTACAAAGAATTTAAATAACACAACGAAATAGTTTAAAAATAATCATTCACTTTTAATTTTTTATTATTTTATTTAGTTTTATTACCAATAACCTAGCCAATACAAGCCATAAGCGGTTACAAATTTCTACTAACAAGCAACTTCTGCTATAAATAAAATAACATTTTATATAAAATTATGTGTTATATTAAATTAAACTTAAAAGCAGGGGGAAAAAGTATTTTACCATTTTAGATTCGGTTATAGCAATCCCATCTACATACACTACTGTTTCCTCATCATTTCTTAGATTGTATGGTTTAAATTTTACAAATTTAGTCTTGGATGGATTAATACAAAGTTTGTCGCATTGCAAGAATTCTGTTAGTGTAGCCACATCATATTCAATGTGTGTATTCAAATCTAATGGTTGTTTATAAGGGTAAAAAAGGCATATGTCATCTGTATGCATAAATAACTTGCCATCGAAACCAATATTTTTTAAATCATTAACAAAAATTTTAGGTAAAGGTAAAAAAAAGTAAAGGACCAAGAACACTTCCTTGTGGGACTCCACATGTTACTGGTAACATTGTACTTTTCGACTCACCAACTTGAACAAACTGTTTCCTGTTTGATAAATAACTGGAAAAAATATCTAGAGTTTTGCCTAAAACTCCTATAATGCAGTTTTTTAATTAAAATTTCATGGTTAACCAAATCAAAAGCTTTCGAGTAATCGAAGAAAACTCCAGCCACACCAGCGAAACCCGCATCAAGCTCTTCACATTTATGGTCCACAACGCTTACTACGGCTTCCTCAGCCCCAGATCCTTTTTTAAATCCGAACTGTCTATTAAATAAAATATGGTTTACATCTAGATAACTTGAGATTTGTTTATATATAAGCTTTTCAAAGACTTTATCTACAATTGATAAAATAGATATTGGTCGAAAACTATGGAGTTTGTTAGACCCAATAACTTTAAGTATCGCAATTATTTTATGTATTTTAATAACATCAGGATAGTTTCCTTCTTCAACCGTCCTATTAAAAACCACACCTTATATGTATATCAGCAATAACATTCTTGGTGAAATGTTATCATGACCAGGAGATTTATTACAATTTAAACTATCCAGTATTTTTTCAACCTTATTCTTGTTTACTTTTTTTAGAACAAAAGTTGTTCTCTCCGGTAACAAAGTGCGGAAAAGATTAATGTCCACTAAAATTATTGCATAGCTATCTTGCATATTTCGAACTACGTCATAAAAGAAATTACTTAATGCTGAAGGTTTATCCGCATCTTCAGTTAAAACAGTTCCATCTTCAGTTACGATATTTGTTATACCGCGATTATTACGACCCAGCTATTGTTTAAAAATTGCCATGCTTTTTTTTAGAATTACCGGAAAAACTCCTCAATTTGTTCATATAATATTCATTCATTAAGTAGTTGTTGCATATTTTTATGACTTTACTTATTCTTTTGAGCCGCTCCGATACTAACTTATTTTTACGACCTTTTCTTCGAGCTCTTAACAAAGTGTCCTTGTAACAAATTAATGAAAAAAGATTATCTGTCACCCAAGGAGTGAGATTTCTATGAGCACAGATCTGCCTGTTTGATATTGGTGTACTATTTACGGCAGCTTCTGATAAAAAACTTATTAAATTCTCACATAAGATAGATGAACTGCTATTAATATTTGCATTTGGTAGATTGTCATCCACAAAAGCTCCAAATTTTTCGTAATCAACCTTGTATCTCTTTGAAGTTGAAAATTCCGCGTCGTTAATTCGGTTGCAAAGCCGCAGTAAATAATATTATGATCACTTAGTACATACATTTTCAATAGATTTTGTTGGTGCCGGATGTCACATTCTGAAATACTTGAATTCAGAAGTTATAGGCCATCAAACTTTTTCAAGTACAAAAAAGTGTTAGTTTTGAAAATGCCGGTAAGATATCGATAATGGTGTGCTTTAAAATGCTCTTAGAATAAGGTGGCAGGTGTTGCACATTTTACTGATACGTGTGGCAGCACAAATTCTTGTATTATTATTTTTTTTAATTCAATATGGCGGGGAAACATAAGGTAAGACAACATTTTTTAATTATTTCGTTTTCAATTATATGTTAAATTTATGCTAGGTAGAAGAAATCTCCTGCGGCTGGTCTCAACAGGCGTGTCATCCGATATTTCATGAGTCTGCTTTCCAATATTCTCTTTTCCAACTCAGAATGAGAGATCCCTCCAAAGATTGTGCAACTTGGCCACTCCATAACACTAACTTCCATCAGTTAGAAGAGGGCTTACATGTTTATGTAAAAGACCGTAGAAATTTGTTATAGTTGGGGCATTCGGATCAGACTTCCAAATATTTTTGTCCTCCAGGATTCCCTGTATAAAGCCATCTTTAAGTATTAAGCCACATGTTTGGATTAGGCTGTGCCGATTATAGGTGTGTTCGAGTACTTTTGCAGGAAAATGCAGTAAATGAGTAATTAGTAAACTGAAAAATTTACTTTCAAAAAAAAGCTGTCGCACAAAAAAGTAGGCGAATGGAAAAACTGTAAAAATTAGTAAGATTTAACGGCTGATTCCAAGTAATGTTGAAATATATTTACACTTTTTACTATTTAACTCTTTTTTTTTCTTGTTGGTACTCGATGCAATATTTAATATCAGCCCAATTATAAACAGAAATTCCTCATGAAATTTTTATGAATAAAAATTCCTCCATTTTACTTTTTAGTCCGTAAGCCGCGTAAAAGGGAGAAATAAAAAGCTAAAAACTAGTTATTCTAAATACATTTAAGTTTGGGTTTTCCCTAAAAAAAAGTTCCCTCACAAAACAGAAGGGAGTTTGAATTAACTGGAGATATTTTTTCTCAAGAAAAACCTTTCCTCATGAAACAAATTCCTTGCGAATATTTATAGTTGGGCTGTATAATACGAATATTTAAAGAAAATATAAACAAATTATTTGCTGCAATCTTTTTCATGTGTTTAGTTTTATTTTATTTGATTTTTTGTAATTTGTGTCTGATTAAATTTTTTCAAAAATATGCGCTTATTTGTTTTTGATTACCTTACAAACAAGTGCAGTACTATGTGACCATATACTTAGCACTTTTATAGCTACAAAGAATTTAAATAACACAACGAAAATAAAGATCAAAAGTCGATTTGGAGCCCAATAAAATTGGACATAAAATGTTCGCCTAAGCAAATAGTTTAAAAATAATCATTCACTTTTAATTTTTTATTATTTTATTTAGTTTTATTACCAATAACCTAGCCAATACAAGCCATAAGCGGTTACAAATTTCTACTCACAAGCAACTTCTGCTATAAATAAAATAACATTTTATATAAAATTATGTATTATATTAAATTAAACTTAAAAGCAGGGGGAAAAAGTATTTTACCATTTTAGATTCGGTTATAGCAATCCCATCTACATACACTACTGTTTCCTCATCATTTCTTAGATTGTATGGTTTAAATTTTACAAATTTAGTCTTGGATGGATTAATACAAAGTTTGTCGCATTGCAAGAATTCTGTTAGTGTAGCCGCATCATATTCAATGTGTGTTTTCAAAGCTAATGGTTGTTTATAAGGGTAAAAAAGGCATATGTCTTCTGTATACATAAATAACTTGCCATCGAAACCAATATTTTTTAAATCATTAACAAAAATTTTAGGTAAAGGTAAAAAAAAAGTAAAGGACCAAGAACACTTCCTTGTGGGACTCCACATGTTACTGGTAACATTGTACTTTTGGAATCACCAACTTGAACAAACTGTTTCCTGTTTGATAAATAACTGGAAAAAATATCTAGAGTTTTGCCTAAAACTCCTATAATGCAGTTTTTTAATTAAAATTTCATGGTTAACCAAATCAAAAGCTTTCGAGTAATCGAAGAAAACTCCAGCCACACCAGCGAAACCCGCATCAAGCTCTTCACATTTATGGTCCACAACGCTTACTACGGCTTCCTCAGCCCCAGATCCTTTTTTAAATCCGAACTGTCTATTAAATAAAATATGGTTTACATCTAGATAACTTGAGATTTGTTTATATATAAGCTTTTCAAAGACTTTATCTACAATTGATAAAAGAGATATTGGTAGAAAACTATGGAGTTTGTTAGACCCAATAAATTTAGGTATCGCAATTATTTTATGTATTTTAATAACATCAGGATAGTTTCCTTCTTCAACCGTCCTATTAAAAACCACACCTTATATGTATATCAGCAATAACATTCTTGGTGAAATGTTATCATGACCAGGAGATTTATTACAATTTAAACTATCCAGTATTTTTTCAACCTTATTCTTGTTTACTTTTTCTAGAACAAAAGTTGTTCTCTCCGGTACCAAAGTGCGGAAAAGATTAATGTCCACTAAAATTATTGCATAGCTATCTTGCATATTTCGAACTACGTCATAAAAGAAATTACTTAATGCTGAAGGTTTATCCGCATCTTCAGTTAAAACAGTTCCATCTTCAGTTACGATATTTGTTATACCGCGATTATTACGGCCCAGCTATTGTTTAAAAATTGCCATGCTTTTTTTTAGAAGTACCGGAAAAACTCCTCAATTTGTTCATATAATATTCATTCATTAAGTAGTTGTTGCATATTTTTATGACTTTACTTATTCTTTTGAGCTGCTCCGATACTAACTTATTTTTACGACCTTTCCTTCGAGCTCTTAACAAAGTGTCCTTGTAACAAATTAATGAAAAAAGATTATCTGTCACCCAAGGAGTGAGATTTCTACGAGCACAGATCTGCCTGTTTGATATTGGTGTACTATTTACGGCAGCTTCTGATAAAGTACTTATTAAATTCTCACATAAGATAGATGAACTGCTATTAATATTTGCATTTGGTAGATTGTCATCCACAAAAGCTCCAAATTTTTCGTAATCAACCTTGTATCTCTTTGAAGTTGAAAATTCCGCGTCGTTAATTCGGTTGCAAAGCCGCAGTAAATAATATTATGATCACTTAGTACATTTTCAATAGAGTTTGTTGGTGCCGGATGTCACATTCTGAAATACTTGAATTCAGAAGTTATAGGCCATCAAACTTTTTCAAGTACAAAAAAGTGTTAGGTTTGAAAATGCCGGTAAGATATCGATAATGGTGTGCTTTAAAATGCTCTTAGAATAAGGTGGCAGGTGTTGCACATTTTACTGATACGTGTGGCAGCACAAATTCTTGTATTATTATTTTTTTTAATTCAATATGGCGGGGAAACATAAGGTAAGACAACATTTTTTAATTATTTCGTTTTCAATTATATGTTAAATTTATGCTAGGTAGAAGAAATCTCCTGCGGCTGGTCTCAACAGGCGTGTCATCCGATATTTCATGAGTCTGCTTTCCAATATTCTCTTTTCCAACTCAGAATGAGAGATCCCTCCAAAGATTGTGCAACTTGGCCACTCCATAACACTAACTTCCATCAGTTAGAAGAGGGCTTACATGTTTATGTAAAAGACCGTAGAAACTTGTTATAGTTGGGGCATTCGGATCAGACTTCCAAATATTTTTGTCCTCCAGGATTCCCTGTATAAAGCCATCTTTAAGTATTAAGCCACATGTTTGGATTAGGCTGTGCCGATTATAGGTGTGTTCGAGTACTTTTGCAGGAAAATGCAGTAAATGAGTAATTAGTAAACTGAAAAATTTACTTTCAAAAAAAAGCTGTCGCACAAAAAAGTAGGCGAATGGAAAAACTGTAAAAATTAGTAAGATTTAACGGCTGATTCCAAGTAATGTTGAAATATATTTACACTTTTTACTATTTAACTCTTTTTTTTTCTTGTTGGTACTCGATGCAATATTTAATATCAGCCCAATTATAAACAGAAATTTTTTATGAATAAAAATTCCTCCATTTTACTTTTTAGTCCGTAAGCCGCGTAAAAGGGAGAAATAAAAAGCTAAAAAGTGGTTATTCTAAATACATTTAAGTTTGGGTTTTCCCTAAAAAAAGTTCCCTCACAAAACAGAAGGGAGTTTGAATTAACTGGAGATATTTTTTCTCAAGAAAAACCTTTCCTCATGAAACAAATTCCTTGCGAATATTTATAGTTGGGCTGTATAATACGAATATTTAAAGAAAATATAAACAAATTATTTGCTGCAATCTTTTTCATGTGTTTAGTTTTATTTTATTTGATTTTTTGTAATTTGTGTCTGATTAAATTTTTTCAAAAATATGCGCTTATTTGTTTTTGATTACCTTACAAAGAAGTGCAGTACTATGTGACCATATACTTAGCACTTTTATAGCTACAAAGAATTTAAATAACACAACGAAATAGTTTAAAAATAATCATTCACTTTTAATTTTTTATTATTTTATTTAGTTTTATTACCAATAACCTAGCCAATACAAGCCATAAGCGGTTACAAATTTCTACTAACAAGCAACTTCTGCTATAAATAAAATAACATTTTATATAAAATTATGTATTATATTAAATTAAACTTAAAAGCAGGGGGAAAAAGTATTTTACCATTTTAGATTCGGTTATAGCAATCCCATCTACATACACTACTGTTTCCTCATCATTTCTTAGATTGTATGGTTTAAATTTTACAAATTTAGTCTTGGATGGATTAATACAAAGTTTGTCGCATTGCAAGAATTCTGTTAGTGTAGCCGCATCATATTCAATGTGTGTTTTCAAAGCTAATGGTTGTTTATAAGGGTAAAAAAGGCATATGTCATCTGTATACATAAATAACTTGCCATCGAAACCAATATTTTTTAAATCATTAACAAAAATTTTAAAAAAGTAAAGGACCAAGAACACTTCCTTGTGGGACTCCACATGTTACTGGTAACATTGTACTTTTCGACTCACCAACTTGAACAAACTGTTTCCTGTTTGATAAATAACTGGAAAAAATATCTAGAGTTTTGCCTGAGACTCCTATAATGCAGTTTTTTAATTAAAATTTCATGGTTAACCAAATCAAAAGCTTTCGAGTAATCGAAGAAAACTCCAGCCACACCAGCGAAACCCGCATCAAGCTCTTCACATTTATAGTCCACAACGCTTACTACGGCTTCCTCAGCCCCAGATCCTTTTTTAAATCCGAACTGTCTTTTAAATAAAATATGGTTTACATCTAGATAACTTGAGATTTGTTTATATATAAGCTTTTCAAAGACTTTATCTACAATTGATAAAAGAGATATTGGTCGAAAACTATGGAGTTTGTTAGATCCAATAACTTTAGGTATCGCAATTATTTTATGTATTTTAATAACATCAGGATAGTTTCCTTCTTCAACCGTCCTATTAAAAACCACACCTTATATGTATATCAGCAATAACATTCTTGGTGAAATGTTATCATGACCAGGAGATTTATTACAATTTAAACTATCCAGTATTTTTTCAACCTTATTCTTGTTTACTTTTTCTAGAACAAAAGTTGTTCTCTCCGGTACCAAAGTGCGGAAAAGATTAATGTCCACTAAAATTATTGCATAGCTATCTTGCATATTTCGAACTACGTCATAAAAGAAATTACTTAATGCTGAAGGTTTATCCGCATCTTCAGTTAAAACAGTTCCATCTTCAGTTACGATATTTGTTATACCGCGATTATTACGACCCAGCTATTGTTTAAAAATTGCCATGCTTTTTTTTAGAATTACCGGAAAAACTCCTCAATTTGTTCATATAATATTCATTCATTAAGTAGTTGTTGCATATTTTTATGACTTTACTTATTCTTTTGAGCCGCTCCGATACTAACTTATTTTTACGACCTTTCCTTCGAGCTCTTAACAAAGTGTCCTTGTAACAAATTAATGAAAAAAGATTATCTGTCACCCAAGGAGTGAGATTTCTACGAGCACAGATCTGCCTGTTTGATATTGGTGTACTATTTACGGCAGCTTCTGATAAAGTACTTATTAAATTCTCACATAAGATAGATGAACTGCTATTAATATTTGAATTTGGTAGATTGTCATCCACAAAAGCTCCAAATTTTTCGTAATCAACCTTGTATCTCTTTGAAGTTGAAAATTCCGCGTCGTTAATTCGGTTGCAAAGCCGCAGTAAATAATATTATGATCACTTAGTACATTTTCAATAGTGTACAAAAACATCACCATTAATATTAGTAAAAACCAGATTAATACATGATCCACTTTGTGGTCTTGTAACCAGATTATGGCAAGAATACACTATCAAACTCCGAAAATAGATTGGACAATGAAAGATGATTATTGTCGTTAGATAGCACGTCTACATTAAAATTCCCCATAAATAAATAAGGAGCGCCATCGGACATAACTAAAAATTTTAAATTTTCTTCAGGAAATCCAAAAAAATACATTTCTGGAACCTATAAACAGATACAATTATTAAAGGTTTACTCGTAACTTTAATATCTGTCAATTCTATTGATACAGCATCCATAAATCCTTCACTGCAATTTTCTTTAACATTAAACTTAAAACAAGACCGAACAAAAACAGAAGTTCCGCCGATCCGTCTTTCCTACAACAATGAACAAACTCATAGCCAGGTATTGAGTAAAGATTTTTTAATTTGTTATGAAACCAGGTTTCCTGAACACCAATAATATCAGGAAGTACTGATAGCTGACTAATTTCATATTTAAATTAATTAAATTTACCAATAGAAGAAACACTTCTAATGTTTACAGAGACTATATTTAATGTCTTCGAACAATGTTTACTAATATACGAATTGAATAGTGTGGTATTTTTTAAATATTTGCATTCCATTGCGAAAACTTAAGAAATAATAATAAAATTGAACTTAAAAATATATATAATATACATATGTATGTGTAAATGGAAAAGTTAACAAAATACATACATACATACGTACATCATTCGAGTTTAAAAAAAAAAATCAAATGAACGTGGTTAGATCCCACTATTCTTGATGAAGCTGTTAATATTCCAGGATATACGGTATGTAGAAATGATAGACCGCAGGGCTGCAGTGGTGGTGGAGTTGCCATATACGTGGCTAAGCGTATCAAGCATAGATGTATATTTAAGAGTAATGTTTATTTTGCTTGTGAGGGTATTTTCATAGAAATTGTTACTGACTCTGCATCATTGGTTATTGGTGCTTTTTATCTTCCTAGGGGTGACCTGCATTTGTTTGATGACACTTTTGGGGACATTTTTGTTCGTTTTAAAAATATAATTGTGGTGGGCGATTTTAATAATGATCTCTTTAATCCTTCTAAATCTGAAAAAATTCGTTCGCTCTGTGTACGGTATGGGATGAAGTTGGTACATAATTCTACCCCCACACACTTTGATTCGTTTCATCAATCTTCTTCGCTGATTGATTACTTCATCACTAGCCACAATATTATAGTTCATACTTCCACACAGTTCCAGGCTCCCTTCATTTCAAATCACTCTTTTGCATCTTTTCGATTTAATGTCATTCGGTCGTTGGAGTTTTTTCATGTAAGAGACTACAATTGTGCCGATCTACTGGCAATTGAGAATCATATTACTAATACTGATTTTTCGCAACTATTTCTGTCTAATGACTCTGATTCACAACTTTCCTTTTTTAATATACTCTTCAATGAACTTCTTAACTTCATTCCCATGAAAAGGGTGCCCTGTCATGTTGGCTTGAAAAATCATAATTTTCCTAACCACATCAACTATTATAGGTCTTTAACGGCTATTGCTTTGAAGGCTTATCATTGTGATAGAACTTTGATCAACTGGGAAATCTATAAGAAACTTAGGAATCAAACCAAAGCTAAAATTAGAAAATTCAAGAAAATTTTCAGCTGTCGTTTATTCAGGTCGTGTGATACCAGGCAAATTTGGCACAACCTTCGTAACACTGGTATAATAGAGGATCGTCCAACTTTGTCTGACGTTAATGTTAATGATGTTAAAAATATGTTTATCAGTAATCAGTTAAGTATACCTGATGAGGAACCGAATTGGGATCAGTTCATAAACAGCGTAGAATGCTTTACATGTTCTAATATCTCTGAATTGGATCTCTATGGCGCTTAGTAAGATTAAAACGGCTTCGCCTGGTGCTGATGGCATACCTGCTAAACTGTTAAAAATAGTCTATCCTTTTATCAGTAGACATCTCCTTTATTTTTTTAACAATATTCTAACTACATCGCGTTTTCGCGATTGGAAATTAGCGCGTATAACCCCTATTCCGAAGAATAAAAAGCAGTTGCATATCGATAACCTTAGGCCCATCAGTATTCTACCTACCTTGTCAAAAGTAATGGAAAATATTATGAAGGTATGATAGGAATTTTCTGAGTGAATGTCAATATGGCTTTAGACAAGGGCGTAATACGGGGTTTCTTTTGACGGAATTGGTTGAATCCATCAGGAGTACTCTTAATTTAAGTAAGATTAGTGTTCTCGTGTCAATTGACTTATCGAAGGCCTTTGACCAAGTCAAGCACTCATTGCTTGTTTCTAAACTTAACCGGAAATATGGGTTTTCCTTATCTGCTTGTCGCTTAGTGTGGTCCTACCTTTGCGATCGGAGACAATTCGTCGTCATTAACGGTTCTACGTCTGATTGAGACAGGTTATTTCTGGTGTGTCTCAAGGGTCTGTGCTTGGACCTGTCTTGTTTACACTTTTTCTAAATGACCTATTTGATACACTTTCTTTTTGAAAACCATATGCTTTTGCAGATGATATACAATTGTTTTGGTCAGGAGAGCTCCAATTTATGGATTCCTTTCAGGCCACCATAAATTATGACTTGGCTACTCTAAATAATTGGATGTCTCTAAACATGCTGCGGTTGAACCCGGATAAAACTAAGGCTATTGTTTTTAATTCAAACAGAATTTATAGAACTGCCTTGACTTAAAAATTTGTGATCTATCTATTGAATTTGTGAACCATTTGAAATGCTTAGCTATTATTATAGATATTAATAACGTTTGCTCTAAGATTTGTTTCCTCCTACGCAGGTTGTATCATGGGAATCTTTTCTTGCCTTTTCATGTCAGGAAAACTATTGGGCATACCTTGTTAATGTCTCAATTAAATTACTGCATTCAAACTGTCTCTGGATGCAATATTAGTAATAGAATGAAGATGAAGTCCATAGTGCATAAGGTTGTTCGATACGTATATGGTCTCAGATGGAGAGCTCATGTAAATACTTACCTTGAAGATTTTCTTAATATGTCGTTTGATAGCTACCTCAAATTTAGATTACTCATATACCTTTTTGATATTATTAAGTTTCAAAGGCCGCGGAACGTAGTGTCATTGATCTCTTTTACTAGATCTATTAGAAATCCCCAAATTTTTATTCCGCGTATTTATAACTCAACTTTCGAGCATTCATTTGTAGTACGAGCAGCGCGCCTTTGGAATGACCTACCTAGAAATTTAAGGTGTTTTGCAATGTTTTCGATTGCATTTAAACGTAAATTAATGGAATTATTCTCCTGTACTAGTCACTAATTATTTTTGGGCTTAAATTATTTTCTAGTTTTTAGTGTTCTCTTTATTGTTCATCATATTTTGTGATGTTGTGGATTACGGGTAATGAGAGTTTCGGATTTCATTATTTTGTTAATATATATTGACGTTATTTGTATTTATTATATACATTCGCTGTTTTGTTGTAATACTAATTTTATTGGCCAAGAAGCCAAATGTATTATAAATGGATTAAATAAATAAAATAAAAAATAAATAATGAATTAAAATATGTTGTTATATTTTATAATTTAAAATTTTTTCTACACCGTCAAGTTATTTTAATTTTTGGTATTATTATTATTATATTATATCAAATAAAAACGTCGACAACATACTAATTCATTATATAATTATTTTATGACTGTACAAAATCCTATTTGATAACATATTGGGTATTCATAAAATTGGACAAAACGCAAAAATTAAAAATATATTATAAATGAGATTGTGCCTGGTTTTTTTTTATAAATTGTGGAAAAAACTTTTTCAAATAAAAAGAAAAGTAATAAAAACAACTAAAATGTATCGAAAATTCTAAAAAAATAGCATTGTGTTGTGTTCAGGATTCGAAACCGTGCCACCGGGTAAGAAGGTACGGTTTCAAATCCTGACCAAGCATTTATTAATTTTTTTTTAATTTCTGATACATTTTAGTTATTTTTATTACTTTTACTTTTCATTTGAAAAAGTTCGTTCTTTTTTTTAAGAATTTTTGATAGCTTTAAATTATTTTCAATATGAAGATAATATTGGAACATTTTAATCATTAGACTAACAGATTTATGCAATAGGTGTCGATATTTGTTATCTATTTTGGGAGAATTTCTTCATTATTAAACCTTTTCTTACGTTTCTTTGTTTAGTCGAAGACCACTGGCTTTTTGATAAAGACGTTGAAACACTACTTGGATGTGTGAAAAAATATATAAGTGCTAATAAGGGGTGTTAATATTTTTATAATGCACTCTAGGCAAGAAAGTGTAACAAATTTTTTTTTCATAATTTATGGCTGACTTCATAACCGCAGTTTGCAAAGAAACACGAGAATGCCTTGTAAACTCATGCTTTCAGTGTTTCTTTGAAAGCTGTGTTTATGAAATCAGCCTATACTATGAAATAGAGATTAGAACCAATAACGCGTGATCGTGATTAATTTTTTGTTTCCATCACGTGAGGGTGCGTTCGTGAGACGGTGAAAGACAAAGTTTTTTGCTTTAATGTAATTTTTTCCATTTAAATTCTCTTTTTATTTTTTTTCGTATATCGTGGGCGCGAATTTTCGTGATTGTGACTTCTTTCGTCACTCCCTACTATGGTTAAGGGTATATAAGTTTCGGCACAGTCGAATATATATCGTCCCTGCTCGGGCGCCAATATAACGAAAATTTTTACGCTAGTTGCTGGGATACCTCAGCGTAGTCTTTTATTTTCAATTAACAAGTGCGATTTTTTAACATTATAATACTGTTCTTTATTTATTTTAACTTAACGCTACACTTAAATCTATGTCTAGGGGACCAGCATGGTTGGTAACGCGGAAGAAAGAAAGTGGTAAGCGGCCGGAGTGTGAGTTCCTGTGAAGCACTAGAAAAAACAGGCGATCGAGATAAAACATTGGCGGGAATTATAAATTCCTCAACAAACTAAACAGCCCACCGTACGGGCAGCTACAACCTAATAAATGACGCCTCACTCTGTACAGGTTGCTGAGGGAATTATAAATTCCTCACCACCAACTGCAAGTGAGCCCGCCTCCGATGCGATTCATCCGACGGCAAGATAGTGTCTGCGGGAATTATAAATTCCTTAATAATAAGCTCACCGCACGGGAAGCTACAAATAGTTAAGCGATCGAAAATTAGGATTTTTGGCACCAAAATCCAACTGTTCGACAGGTTGAAGAAGTTAGTTATTATTGAAAATCCTGAGATCGTGGCCGTAGCTTTAGTTTAAAAATTGGCCAGTGGTGAATAACTATGTAGCTGGAATTAAATTCCCAAATGAAAATAAAACATGGCATCTTGCAGATAAACCTAAAAATATAATTAGAGATTTGCGTTAAAACGATTCTTTTTTTTTGTGGATAGATAACATCTTTTATTAAATTTAGGTTTCATTAGTGTAGTTGTTGAGAAATTTGAGGTTAAAGTTGAACTTTTGAATTTTATTAATTTTGTATAGAAATGCACGATTTTTATTTATAAATTTTTTTAAAGGCCTTATAATGAAAATCAAGTCATCTTTATTTTTATTTCAGTAAATAAAAATCAGCTCTTTCTGCAAAAACCCCATACCTTCATTTTATGTTATTTTTACACTATTTTCCATTATTTTAGTTATTTGTACGCAACAAATTTATTGCTAAGTAAAATCTGATCATCTCTTGTTTGCAATTCCGCACGAAATAAGTGGTGCTTACATTATTTCGCAGTTGGAAAATACGTTGCCAGAAACATGTTGTGGTTGAAAAAATATTGCTGCCAGAAACATTTCGTATGATTTCACAAGATGAACACAGTACAACTTCGGCCATATTATTTTACAATTATTTCGCACGAAATGATGAACAGGGTACCATGCTTATTGTATATTCAATTATTCACTCTCTATCGTTTCAACTAAACGTCAATATATATAGATAATTAGAAATAAAATAATTAATAAATTAATTTTAATTAATATTGAAATAGAATAGTGTTTCTTTTGTCAGGCAATACTCAACAGAATTGGCGACGAAGGTAAAACTACAAGTTCAACGTGCATAACCTCACAAAATGGAGGCTCAAGTCGAAAAATTGGTACAAGCCATTACAGCTATGACTACGGAAATGCAACGCTAGCAAGTCCAGCAAACACAACAGGCAACCAACACCAGCATAAACATCATATCAAATTTTGACCCAAAAATCGAACACTTCAAAACCTACAGAGAACGCCTCGAAATCCATCTACAAATAAAGAAAACCTTTGGGGACAAGGAAATGTGTGCAAAATTGTTGCTCCAATACATTGGCCCTTCGACTTATACGCTGTTGACTACATTAGCGGTACCTAAAAGTATTAATCAATTGAAATACGATGAGATTGTGGCACTGTTGGAAACACATTTTTGTCCTAAAAAGAATGTTCTAGTAGAACAACACCGTTTTCTGTGTGAAGTTCAGAACGAGAATCAATCAATTTCAGATTTCGCGGCGGTTTTGCAGAAAAGAGGAACCGAATGGGAGTTTGTATGCCAATGCAACAAGTCCGTGGCAGAAATTTTTCTTAGGGCACAATTCATCAGAGGGGTGTGTGATGTCTACATACGTGAGCTACTACTACAAACACCAAAAGCAACATTCAAAGAAGTCATGGAAAAAGCAAGAACTTTAGAGGCGGCAAAAATTAACAACAACGTAATTGGCAATAACTCATCGGGTTCAACAAGTGATATACATCAAACTCAACACCAACACACACACAATCATAAAAGCAGAAATCGTAACATCTCTAGAAATCGAACGACAAAATCAGCAACGAGAATAAATTACGGCGAGTTAGGTATTGATGGTTTATGTCTTAGATGCGGCCGTTATAATCATTTGACAAAAGAATGCACATCAAACAAGAACAATTTAAAATACAAATCATGCTGCAAAACAGGCCATGTCAAACAAGTGTGTATACAGAGCAAACTGAAACAAAGCAAATCAAACAAAATGAACAACCACACGTTAAATTCGATTGAAACTTATACAAGTGAAGAAGATTATTATGGTGTAAATAAGATATTGACATCTACAATAAAAACGTGATTTCATCTCCGGATGCACAAAAATTTTTCATTAAAGTGAGTATAGAAGGCAAACATTCGAAGTGGATTCAGGTGCTGGTTATACACTACTACCTGAAAAAGATTTTAAATAATTAAACTTTAAAGCTACAATCAACAAAACTGATATTGCTTTTCGAGCATACACCGGTTATGTTTTTGTACCTTTGGGTGTTGTTAATGTCAACGTAAAATATAAGAATCAAGTCTCTAAAGAAGACATGTATATCGTTTCATCAAATCATACACCCTTATTGGGTCGTGTCTGGGTTCGGCACTTAAAAATCAACCTTACTGACATTGATCAATGCGAATGTAAAGAAGGTAATAATAATATTAATTCAATAAAACAAATTGAACAACAATTTTCAGAAATTTTTCAGGAAAAGGTCTAAAAAACTCGAAATACTTTTGTAAGTATATTTGCATATGTCGGTAGACGAAGAAAGCAAACAAATCCAAACCATTTCAACACACAGAGGCACTTATCAGATAAATCGGTTATCATTTGGTATAAAAACCGCTACAAGTGAGTTTAATCGTATTTTGCACCAAATCCTACAAGGTTTAGAAGGTACAATTTCGTATTTTGATGACATTATAATTCACGGAGAAACACTGAAGCAATCCGAAGAAAGACTTACCAAATGCTCAGAAAGGCTCACTAAATTTCAATTGCACATCAACAAAAAGAAGTGTGAATATTTTAAAAACCAAATAAAATACCTTGGATATATGGTATCTAAGTCACAATAAAATTTCAAAATGTCCGGATAAGGTACAGGCGATTATAGACCTGCCAAAACCACAAAACGTAGATGACATAAGAAGATTTTTTGGAATGATTACATACTATTCTAAATTTATACCACATATTTCAACAATTACATTTCCGTTGCGCCTTCTCCTAGAAAAGGGTAAATAATTTATATGGACAGTTAAGTGCGAAGAATCATTCAAAAGATTAGAACAAGAAATAATTGCTGACCGAGTATTATTGCCCTATAATGAAAAATTGCCTGTAATTTTAGCTTGTGACGCTAGCCCAACCGGCATAGCGGCAGTTTTGTCTAATGAAATAAATGGAGAAGAACGCCCGGTGGCATTTATTTCGCGATCGTTAACGAAAGCAGATCAAAATTATAGTCAACTAGATAAAGAAGCGCTAGCAGTTATTTTTGCGGTTGATAAATTTTTCATGTACCTACAAGGTAGGGTATTTACTTTATTAACCGATAACCGCCCTCTTTCCAGAATCTTCCACCAAAACGCGAAAACACCAGCGATGACATCAGCTTCTTCAATATGCATAATGTCTACAAGGTTTTGACTACAAAATACAACACCGTAAAGCTGAAGACAACATCAATGCTGACTGCTTATCCAGAGCAACAATCAAAGGTGCAACAAATTTTATACATTTTTTAGATGAGGAGGTTCGGATCATTCAAGATCAAGCAATTAACCAAATTTCTACATTAGCAATTACTGCTACGAACATTTCGAATGAAACAGAACGTGATTCAGAGCTGTCAAAAATAAAACAAGACCTGTTAAACGGCGAAAATTTTCAAGCTGATTACTCAATTCAAGACGGTGTTATATTCAAGGGCAATCGAGTCTTAATTCCATCAAAGTTACGTGCAGAAGTCTTGAAGGAATTGCATCACACACACGTCGGCATCGTAAAAATGAAAGTATTGTTTTTGGAAAGGTATTGACTCCGACATCGAACATTTAGTAAGATCATGTACCAGTTGTGCTAAGGTAAGAAAAAATCCAGAGCAGAGAGGTACGTTTAGACGCTAAAATCAAAATTGAAAGCTGTGAAAGACGAAAACTCGCAGTTAAACATCAAAGTTCAACAAATTCTTTTTCGATATAGGGTAATCCCATTAGCAGATGGGAATAGTCCATCAAAACTCTATCTTGGTCGTGAGTTTAGAATCAAATTAGACGCCATGCGCCCATTGAAAAAATCAAAATCAATTTTGCTCAGACCATTGGTTCGCCAAATTAGCGTGATATGATCAAAATAAACCAACATGGAGATTTGGAAATGTAAAGGCAAAGTTTGGCCGTCTTCACTATCAAGTAAAACTCGACAATGGTTACGAGCTGAAACGTCACATAATCCAGTTATACAAATCAGACGTAGCCAAGCCGGAAAAGCCTGTTACTTTTGCTGTACCACCAGTCAAGGAAAAACCTAGAATGGAAGAAGTACAAATCGAACGTAGAGTCGCCGTTCAAATCAACGCACCAAATCCGGAACTGTATGTACAACCTCAGCCGTTGGGAACACCTGATTGCATACGAGGATCCAACCGAATCAGAAGACCTCTGGCCCATTTTGAGGATCATGTGCGATATTAAGCGTGGGAGATTGTAATGTCAGTAACTAAGAGATGGCAACCCCCTTTCTACATCATCTTTTGACGTTCCTTGTACGTACTTCTTTTGTCTATTGTATATTCAATCATTCACTCTCCATCGTTTCAACTAACCGTGTGAAATTAGAAAATAGATAATTAGAAAGTAGATAATAATTAATAAATGAATTTTAATTAATATTGAATAGTGTTTCTTTTGTCAGGCAATACACAACAGTCACTTAGTACTGCACTTGTTTGTAAGGTAATCAAAATCAAATAAGTGCATATTATACCCTTCACCAAAAAATTTGGAAAGGGGATATATAGGTTTGTCATTCCGTATGTAATTTCTTCATTATTCATTTAAGACCCCATAAAGTATATATATTCTGGATCCTTATAGATAGAGAAGTCGAATGAGCGATGTCCGTCTATCCGTCTGCTACATTTTGGTGTAGTTAGAATTAAGGCCAAAACACAACATAGAGAAAAAAATTTTATACCACTCTTGGAATTTTTCATAAATTTGTTCGGTTTGAAAATAACGAAACTCGGTCCAATGATTAATGAGATATAGCTAAAAGACTTTTTTGTTATATTTCCTATACTGTTGTTTTTTTATGGCCCCAACTGTCCTACGGTCAATTTTATGAAGCAGATCTCTTGTATGGAGTTCTACGAAGGTTTAAACTGAAAATAATTGAAGTCGATCCATTAACGACTAAAATATGAGCAAAAAAAATTGGCATTCAAAATCATTTTACTTTTAAAATTTTTTGAAAAAGTTGCGTGGGGATTCACAACCGCTTCTTGTACAATACAGAGCAGTTGTATTTTTCATAGTAGTTTACGCGTTTAAGAACATAATATATCTTATTTATTATAAAATACTAAAGCTTCAAATTCTTGATGAAAATTGGTGTGGTTGTTGTAAATTGGCTCTTTTTGTCACACATATATTACACACATACTGAAATGCGTTCATGGGCCATGTACACATTGTGTGTATGCATGTGTAAACTAAACAGTCTTAAAGTAAAGATTTGTTGTTTTTTTGTTTGTTTCTTTAAACATTTTTTGTACGTTTATTAGTATAATATTATGCATGCGTATTACAGTATTTTTTCTCGCTTATATTTTCTTTTCGTATATAAATAATCATAATTATTTTTGATATTATTTATATTAAAGAAATGTAATAGATCGTCAAGACACTATGTACGAGTAGATATACAAAATCATTGAAATTGAATTTTAGAAGTGTTGTTGACTATAAGTCTTTAGCTGATTTTGGCCTAACTCGTTCTATGTCAATAAAAAACTTTTATTACATATTTACCCAACGTTTCGTCAATTTTATGTTTACTTGTTCAAGGGTGTTGTGTATTTAAAAATTAAAACTTAAATAATTACAATTTTTTCACCAAATAGTATGTTATATATACTTACAATTTTAAGTTAAAAAATTAAATAATTACTTGTATAAAGCTACTCTGTAACTCGTACTTATATTGTCTGTGTTTTCTTTTAAGTTCATGGTTCTGTTTATATTTTGTTGTATCCGTAAACTTTCTATAGTGTACCTTTTTCTTCCTTTGTTTTCCCTATCTAATATTTTGATATTTTCAAAGTCTGGTATATGTCCAGTTTCCAGTATGTGTTGTGATAATGCTGTTGTCTCTTTCTTTTTGATAATATCATTCTTATGTTCATTTATCCTTGTCTCTAAAGCTCTTTTTGTAGTTCCAATATACATATATCAAATCACAGTTTTGTTCGTGGTTGCCTTTACATTCAATTTTATAAACATTACATTGTTGTTTTTTCTACTTTGTCCTTTATTTTCGTAAATATTGTGTTCAAAGTAGAATTAGGTTTAAAGGCAAACTGTATGTTGGCTGTTGTTGTTGTTTTTATTATTTTTTTAGACTTAGGTTGTCTGTTAAGCCCGGTATAAATTTTACACTGTGAAAATGTTTTTGTTCTGTTGTATCATTGTCATTATTTATGTTTTCTTTTAGAACTTTTTTATTAAGTATTGTTTTCGTTTCTTATATTAATTTGTTTATTAGTTGTATTGGAAAACTGTTGTTTTTAAGTATTGTAATGATGTTGTTGGTGTGAAATTGTTCGTCACTGATGTTAAGAGCTCTAAAAATTAAACTCCTGGCTGTGTTTATTATTTGCGATTTCGGCTGTGTAGCATAAAAGTTCATGATCCTACCGGATGCAATGTCTTTAATGTACCAATCAAATATGGTTTCATCATCCTGTCTTAATAGTACTGTATCTAAATACGCAATCTTATTTTGGTTATTTTCCATCTCAACAGTAAACTGAATTTTTGGGTGATAATTTTTGAGAGTTTTGAGAGTTTCATCTATGTCGTCAAATTTTATAATGGCTAGAATGTCATCTACATATTTCACTATGTATTTTAAATATACGTTTTTGTTGTTTAATTCAGTCATGGCTTCGTCCAATAGACTATCAAGAACAATGTCAGCAATGGTGGGCGATAGTGGGTAACCCATTGGCATACCAAAAATCTGATTATATATTATTCCATCACAGGAAAAAAAGTTGTTATCTGTAAGACAAAATTGTAGAATTTTGAGAAACGTCGACTTTAGAATTTTCGTAAAATATTCTATCTGATTCCATTTTTTCATTATATTTTTGATGGCAATGTGTACGGGGATATTAGTAAACAGCGATATTACGTCAAACGATACTAAGACTTCCTCTTTTTGGAGTTTGATAACTTTTAGTTGTTCTTTTAATTGTATAGAGTTTTTAATATTGTATTTTGGGGAGATTATATTTTTAATTACTTGCCCAATGTGTTTGGATAATTGATAACATGGGGCATTTATGGATGAAACTATCGGACGTAAAGCTACACCTTTTTTGTGGAGTTTTGGTAGCCCATATATTCTAGGGGCTATGCCTGTTGAACAATGTAATAATTTTTTCTGTGTTATGTTAATAATGTCGTTTTTATAAAGTTTTGTAGGGAACTAGTCCTGTACTAGTTCCAGGGGTTTGTTGCAGCGCTACTGGAGGGCCTCGTGAGGATCGCAGTAGTGCTGATAATTCAAAGAAAGACGTTGCTTTTACTTAGTTTAAATTAAAGTCTTAAAGTCTTTTATTTATTAAATTTACTTTGCTATTTATACTACTTATGAGAAGTTGACATATCGTCTAGAACTTCTTCTCTAAGAGAGATTTACTAAAATCACTCAATAACTTACTGATCTATTATTGTCATTGATTGGGCGGAGTTTCTCTCTGATCCCGTTAATTTTAATAATTATCACTCAAAATTACTCTACTTTTCGTACTCTAGTTCACGTGCTACTCAATATGTAGCTATGTGAGTGGCCGTATATTCTACTCTAGTGTTTATTCCAATTACCACACACATTTGTCATAAGTGGGTCGCTAAGTTAATGCACTCGTCAAGTGCATTAGCCGCATACCAAAAAGGATCTCATATTACTTTGTTAATCAAAGAAACTCGACCGTCTCATGAATGACAATACTTGTGTGCATGCATTGTGTGGTTTGTCTACATTACACACACGCTATGCTATGCACACACTAAACTAATTTATACCCTATGTTATGTATACACTACACCCTCACCCTTTAAAAAAATCGTACAATTGTTTGTAAGCACTTATTGTATGATTTTTCAAGTACATTTTAATGTGAGTGTATTCTTAAATTAGTTTCTTTTTATTTTTTTTTTGTTTATATTTTGTTCTGTAATTTGAATATTTTAGAATTTATTCTGCATTCATATCTTTTTATATTCTCTTTTTTTTTTTTTTGTTAAATTTTTGTGTTGTAATTTGAATACTTTAAAATTAATTTTACATGTGTTCATATGTTTATATATTTTTTTGTTTATATATTATTTAATTACTACATACATACTATTGCTTATTATGATTTTTTTGTTTGTTTTAAATACTACAAGTTTCTTATTTCTACTATGACCTACATTAATTATAAATTATTCTGGTTTTCATTTTTATTTATGTTATATTTCTTTAATAGGTTTTTGTGCACAGTTTTATTTTTATTCTTAATTTCTATTGTTACATTTAAGTTGTCTATATTTATAATTTTCTAAGGTCCATGATATGGTGATTCACCCTTTTTTCTACTCTCTAATTTTACTAATACTAAATCTCCTATCTTAAGATCTATACTATTTGCCCTATTATATGATTCTAGACTTCTATTTTTCTTTGCTATTTCTAATAATTTTCTTGCGTTTTCTAATGAAAGTTTCATCCTAATCTTCATTTCGTTCGCGTAATTCTCCAAGTTATACACCCTGTCAGTGTTCAGAATTTCCTCACCTGGCATAATTGGTAATTTTCCAAAAATTAGTTCAAATGGGGAATATCCGGTGTCCACATGTGGTGTTATATTGTATGCAAAAGAATAGTATGGTACCCACTCACCCCAATTGTCATCATTCACGAATGAAAGGAAATATTCATTTAAAACCCTATGGTTTCGTTCTATTGCCCCTACTGTCTCGTGATGGTATGGTGTGGATAGTCTTTGTTCTATTTTTAACAAGTTGCATACTTCCTTCATCATTTCATTCACAAACTCTGTACCTCTGTCAGATTTAAGAGTCTTGAATAAACCATATTTTAATATCAGGTTTTCTGTTAAGCACTTTGCCACGGATTTGGCTTCTTTAGTCTCTATTGGGACTGCTATAACATATTTAGTTAGTTCGCACTGCATTGTCAATATATATCGATAGTTCTTTGAGGGACGTAGTGGTCCGACTGTATCGATGACTATGGTGCTAAAACTATTTTCTGGTGTGTCTGTGACGCATAACGGTTCTTTTGTGTGTCTTATCTGCTTGTTCCTCTGACAAAGATCACACGATGATACATACTCTTTTATCATTTTATTCATGTTTTTCCAAATGTATTTTTGTTTCAATCTTAATACTGTTTTTCTTATTCCGAAATGTCCTCCGCATGGTGTGTTGTGATACAATTTTATCAGTTCTTGTTTTTTCTTTTCATCTGTTATTTCTTGAGGATTACTGTATAATAGAATTCTGACTTTATTTCTTTCACTTTTGTTTATTTTTTCCTTTAATTTTTCTTCATTTATTCTCTTAAATATTTCGTCACTTTTCTCTAGTGCGAAACTATTGAAATCCAATGTGCCCAAAACAGAAAGTAGTTTCTCCAACATATTATCTAGATAAATGGGATTATCGCTACATCTGACGGCCGTTTGATTTAAAGCATCATTGTTCTCAATACTGAATTCTCTTCTCGAATTCTTTTCTTTTTTAATTTTTAAATCATTTTCTTTTCTATGATTTGCCGGTCTTTTCTCTAATATAAACTTCAACTTTCTTGCAAGTTTTATATCTCTTATGGATGTACACTCCCAAATATTGAGTTGATCAGGCTCATTAGGATCTGTATTACCATTTTTGTCAGTTTCTTTTCCTCTGTTCTTTATTTCTTTATTTTCATTTCTTTTATTTTTTCTTACTGTATCTTCTTTTTCCTCATTTTTCTTTTTCTCATTTTCTTTTTCTTCATTTTTCCTCATGCTTCTTGTTATTACCAGCGATTTTTTGATTGTCTCATCAATTCTTTGAGGTATCATTTCCTTTAGCATGTCTGAATCTATCTGTATTCTAGACAGCGCATCCGCGTTTGTATTGTTTATGCCCTTTTTATATATTATTTCAAAATCGTAATCGGATAGTTCAAGTCGGATTCTAGTTAGTTTCGAACTTGGGTTCTTATGTGAGAAAAGAGATATAAGTGGGCGATGGTCAGTTACTACAATAAACTTTCTCCCATATAAATAGGGTCTAAAAAATTGTATCCCCCAATGTATGCCTAGTAATTCCTTTTCTATCACTGGCTTGTTTTTCTCATGTTTGTTTAATGAACGACTTGCATAGGATATTGGTCTATCATTTCCAATTTCTCCTTGCGAAAGTATGGCTCCAAGAGCGAAATCAGATGCGTCCGTTGTTAGTATAAATGGTTTTTCGAAGTCAGGATATTGTAAAATTGGTGGGCTTATCAATTTTTCCCTAAGTTTATCGAATGCCGCTTGGCAATGTTCTGTCCACTCGAATTTTGTACCCTTCTTTAACAAAGCATTTAAACAACTTGCTGTATCAGCAAAGTTTTCAACAAAGCGTCGGTAGTAGTTACAAAATGCCACGAATCTTCTAACTTCGTCGGTATTCTTCGGAATTGGATAATTCGTTATCGCATCGAATTTTGCAGGATCGGGTTTAATCCCATTCGGAGTGATCAAATGACCAAGATATACAACCTCTGGTTTTAAAAAACAACATTTACTCGGATTCAGTTTCAAGTTGTATTTCTCCAATCTATCTAGAACCTTTATCAAATTGTCGTTGTGATGTTTTAGGCTACATCCGAATATTATAATGTCATCAACATACAAAAAAGCTTCGGACTCCAGGCCAGATAAAGCTATGGTCAGCATACGCTGAAAACTATTCGATGATATTTTTAGGCCAAATGGCAACCTAGTGTACTGGTAATGACCATTAGGTGTAGAAAATGCTGTGTAAGGACGAGACTGATGATCAAGCTCTATTTGATGAAAAGAACTTGTCATATCTAAGGTCGAAAAATATTTGGCTCTACCTAGTTTGTCTAAAATGTCGTCCAGACGTGTCAATGGAAACTTGTCATTTACGATTTTGTCATTTAACTTTCTAAAATCGACTACTAATCTCCATTTTTTTAAATCTGTGTGTCCCTTTTTCGGAACTAACAGTAGTGGTGCGTTATACGGGCTTATTGATGGTTCGATGATGTCTTTTTCCAAAAGTTCTTGTACTTGAGAATTTATTTCCCTCGTGTGCGTATGAGGTAATCTATAGTTTTTTATGTACACTGGACTATTGTCGTGTAAATTTATCGTTTGTCTATAGAAATTGTTAGTGGTCAAATCCTCATCATCAATATGAAATATTGATTGGTATCTTCTCAGTATTGACACAATGTTTCCTTTATTCTCATCATCTAAGTCATCTAAATTAAAATTTTTCATCAGTTCTTTAAAGCGTTTATCCATATATTGCTCTTCTTTTTTCTTACTGTTAACTGCGCATATTTCATAATTGGCCAAAGGGATAGTTTCTATTCTTAGATTTTCTACTATCACTATTTTATCCGTTACATTCAATAACTTAATATGTTGGTTTCCCTCTTTAGGTATTATTGCGTTCGCCAAAAACACTCCTTTAGTTATTTCTCTATTCAATACAATGGCGTCTTCTTCCAATTCGATTGAAAAAGGCAAAATTATCTCACTTCTTTGCGGTATTCTTACTTCGTTTACTCTAAACGTGTTATCGTGTATAGGTATCGTTATTGTTTCACCGTTCATGTTGAATGTCAACACATATTTGTCATAATCTATATTGCACCTAAACTTGGATAGGAAATCTCTTCCTAATATTCCATCTGTGCTTATTGGGAAATTATCTTCCACTAACTGTATTTTCTGTTCTATTATATTCCCGTTTATTTCCATCTTAATAGTTGTGGAACCCAGAGATTTAATAATATTCTCTGATATTCCTGTTAAATTGCAATAGTCATCCTGATCCTCCTCATAATTCTCTAAGAATTTCCTTTTGCACAGCGAGACATCCGCTCCTGTATCTATTAAAAATGTTACGTCGTTGTTTGTATCTATTATGCTTAATCTTACGTAATTTTTGAGGTTGGATGATATGCTATATATTTCTTTAGTTTCTAGATGTTTCCCCTTGGAGTCTCTGTTCGTGAGGACTCCTGGTTTTGAGAGTTTCCCTGGTTTTGTACTTGATTTATTGTGCGACCTCTATTATTCCATCTTCTTCTATTGTTCGGCTGGTTATTGTTGTTGTCATTGCTGCTGACATTGTTGCTATTGTTTGTCGTATTCTTAGCAAAACACATTTTCGCAAAATGGTTGAGCTTTCCACAGTTGTGGCATTTATTGCCGTCGGCAGGGCATTTATCTTTATGTTGTCTTCCGCATTTTTTGCATCGTGATTGTTGCTTATTTTGCTTGTGGTGTTGAGCGGTTTGATGGAACACCTGTTTCCTCTCCACCCGTGAGGAAACTTTTTCAGCGATCTTTAGCGCTTCGGTGAAAGTTTTGACTTGACTCGCGTATATTGTGGTTATTGTTTGTGGATCGGTCAGACCGTTCATGAAAGCGTTGAAAGCAATTTTCCCATTCGCGCTCACAATGGAGGTTCTAAATGCTTCTCCCTCCTCGTCAATCTGGATTTCATTAAGTTCTGTGATGAGATTTTCAATCTTTGTTGCAAATCCCAACAGGTTGTCACCTCTCTGTACCAAGTGTGTTATCTCGTTAAGGATGCTATTCGATGTCCGCATTGGCTTATACGCCTGCTTCAGTCCTAGCACTAACTCGTCTATGGTCGTCGGTACGTTGTTCTGTTTCACTCTATTCTGAACCTTTAGTTCCAATCTTGACTTGAAGATAAAATCAAAGAATGATCTTTGCTTATCAGTGGGTATTGTTACGCTGACTGTTTCTAAACTGCTTAAAAACTCATGTAGTTCATATTGTTTGCCTGAGAATTTCGGTACTAGCTTTGTTATCATAGATAACTCGTTCATATCGAGGTTAGCCATGATAATGCCTTGTCTTCTTTCCAAAACTAATCTTTTCCCTGAATGTTGTTCCAAAATGTCTGTCGCTTCCGATTTTAACCTTTCAAATCGCTCCAATAATTTAGTTGTCTTTTCGTCTTCCTCCTCTGAGTTCTGTATATAGACGCTTAAATTCTTTTCTATGTTCTGAATTTCTACTTTCTTTTCCTCTATTGTCTCTGTGGTATAGGGTCTATTCAATGACTTTCTAGCATTTATACTAATCTGTTCTAATGATTTTATAAATTCCATTTAGAACAAAAGGATGGATACCTCTCATGGTCTCTCTTGTACAAAATAAAAACTTTTATTTTATATATATTTTTTTTGTTCTTTTATTTTATTTTCTTAATTATTTTTTTTTTATTCTTACATTTACAATAATAATTGTCTAAAAGTCCCTTTATTAATTTTAACATGTCCCTATTTAGGTTTATTATGACAAATATTAACATTGACAAAAATATTATCATGATCAAGCAGGTCATACATTTGACAAATAAATCTTTCAGTGATTCTCTCATTTTAAAAAAAAATTTTCTATATGAAATTATATTTGCGTGAATTCTTCTTCTTCTTCTTCTTCTTCTTGTTATTATTATCTCTGTTTTTATACGTCACTTTACTAATTTTGTTCACTTCTCCTATTTTGTTCGATGCCCATTCTTTTAGGTCTTCTGTTTCCTTTTCTATATATTTAATAATAAAAATTATTGCAAAAGTAATTATAATTATTAACACAATTGCTTTTGTTATTTTCATTTTCTTATTTGTTATTCGCATCGCTTCTTCTTCTCCTTTTTCTGTTTGCCTTTGTTATCTCCTTAAGCTCTTTTTTGAGGTTGATAACTGCAGTTTGAAGCGTTTGACGTACTTCTTCCTTTTGTACGTAGGTTAACTCGTGCCTCTTGACTGCTATTTCTTTTCGGATTCTGGCCACTGTCCCACTCCTTGATTTACCGGTGTTTGGCAGGGGGAATATCGGTATTTTAGGTTCTGCTGGTTGTTCCCTCCGCAGGTATTTGGGTCTAGGCCCGACCGTTAGTATTGTTGGCCTCTCTTCTCTCTTTGGGTTGCCTTCTTCTTGTAGTTTCTTCCAGCGAGCCTCTGCTTCCTGGATGTCTTTCAGCACTTCATCCAGTGGTTTCCCCATTCAGTGGTGGGATCTGTAATGATATACTATTGTTCTGCAAGGATAATGGCTGAGCATAAGCTACAATTGCCTTTATCCTTTATTCAGATTTGTATTTAAAAATACAATTTCTAAATGTTTGGCAGGATCGCCATGTAGGGAACTAGTCCTGTACTAGTTCCAGGGGTTTGTTGCAGCGCTACTGGAGGGCCTCTTGAGGATCGCAGTAGTGCTGATAATTCAAAGAAAGACGTTGCTTTTACTTAGTTTAAATTAAAGTCTTAAAGTCTTTTATTTATTAAATTTACTTTGCTATTTATACTACTTATGAGAAGTTGACATATCGTCTAGAACTTCTTCTCTAAGAGAGATTTACTAAAATCACTCAATAACTTACTGATCTATTATTGTCATTGATTGGGCGGAGTTTCTCTCTGATCCCGTTAATTTTAATAATTATCACTCAAAATTACTCTACTTTTCGTACTCTAGTTCACGTGCTACTCAATATGTAGCTATGTGAGTGGCCGTATATTCTACTCTAGTGTTTATTCCAATTACCACACACATTTGTCATAAGTGGGTCGCTAAGTTAATGCACTCGTCAAGTGCATTAGCCGCATACCAAAAAGGATCTCATATTACTTTGTTAATCAAAGAAACTCGACCGTCTCATGAATGACAATACTTGTGTGCATGCATTGTGTGGTTTGTCTACATTACACACACGCTATGCTATGCACACACTAAACTAATTTATACCCTATGTTATGTATACACTACAGTTTTGCCACTATGTTGTTATTTTATTTTTGTAATTTTCCTCTTGGATCATTTCTTACAGCTCTGTAAGTGTTTTTATCCTCTAACAGTGATCTCATTTTGTTGATGTATTCAATTTTTTCCATTATAACTGTTTTGTTGCCTTTATCCGATTGTGTTAAAATTATATTCCTGTGTTGTTGAAAAAATCGTTTGGTTACTTCAAATGCTGCTATTATAAATTTTTCTCTAGATGTATTAGTAATTCTTCTGTTAAATTTTGATACATTAGTACCCAGTTTCGTTCTAATCAAATCCTTTTCGTTATCCATATTTTCTCCAATTGTCTGCACATACTGTTCTAGATCAGCAATGATGTGTAACGCTGAAACACTTTTTTGTCTAATTAGGAAAGAAAACTTTTTCCCCAAAGATGTTATCCACATGCATTCTTTTGGAATATCGACATTGGTTTTGTTGACAAACCAGTCATCATTAAAAACAAAGCCATGTGTTTTGAAATATTTTTCTTTCAGTGTGTTGAACTTTTTGTTTTGTTTGCTGCTTATTGTTTTCTGTATGTGTTTTGATCTTTCTGTTTGATTGGGTGTGAAGTTGATGAAGTCCTCAGTTGTAATCATATTTCGAATTCTAACTTTTAATTGGTATATTTTTCTTTTAATTATTTGAATGTTAGTATTCGTTTGAGATATTTCTAAATTTAAAATTTTGTGATGGAAATTATTTTCTACTATCTTTAGTTTATTATTTTGTTACATTGAAAAAACGTTTTTAACTGCGTTGTTGTGTTTTTGGTATGGTTTGGTATTATTCCATATGTTCTTGATGATAATAGGAATTTTAATCGCTGTTGCTGTTGTATCAGTCTTTTTGTTTCGTTACAGTAGTCCTTCATAGTTCTACAAGTTTCATTGTTGTATTTAAGTTGTATGTATTTAAAAAATCCTTTAATTTTTAGTATTTAAAATTTTTGGTAATTATCTTGTAATTATATAAGAATTAGTTGTTGAATGTGCGTGTTTCGGCAAGCTTTCCGATATTCTGTTTTTTAATGTTAATATTTGTCCACTCTGAGATTTTAGAAGTGTTGTTGACTATAAGTCTTTAGCTGATTTTGGCCTAACTCGTTCTATGTCAATAAAATGAAAATAAGAATGATATTATCAAAAAGAAAGTGACAACAGCATTATCAAAACACATACTGGAAACTGGACATATACCAGACTTTGAAAATATCAAAATATTAGATAGGGAAAACAAAGGAAGAAAAAGGTACACGATAGAAAGTTTACGGATACAACAAAACATTAACAGAACTATGAACTTAAAAGAAGACACAGACAACATAAGTACGAGTTACAGAGTGGCTTTATGGGGAGCCCCGTGGACTAGTAGATAGCGTACTAGACTATTAGTCGGGGGGTCGCAGGTTCGATTCCTGCCTAGACCCTGGGTGTTTCTGCAGACAAGTCAAAATGGCTTCGCGGTTTGTGTTTGTTCTTTAAAAAAAAATAAATAATTAAGCTTTTGTTTTGGTTTTTAAAATTAATGTAATTAATTTTTTAACTTAAAATTGTAAGTATATAAACATACTATTTGGTGAAAAATTGTAATTATTTAAGTTTTAATTTTTAAATAGACAACACCCTTGAAAAAGTCAACATAAAATTTACGAAACTTTGGGTAAATATGTAATAAAAGTTTTTTATTGACATAGAACGAGTTAAGCCAAAATCAGCTAAAGACTTATAGTCAACAACACTTCTAAAATTTCAGAGTGGCCAAATATTAACATTAAAAAGCTGAATTTTAGTTTTGTTTTAAAAATGTATTAATTTTTCATTTTTGATGACTATTTGTGATTTCAGAAGAAATGTAAAATTTATGCTTATATCCTGTTTTATACTTGTGTAATTTTAATTATTATCTATATTCAGGTGCAGAGCGTATTTGTATTTGCACAAAGTGATAAAAAATCTTTTGACAATTAAAATGTTGTTTGGATACTTAGTAACACATAACAAAGCAGAAAAATCTCTTCCCGGCTAGAATTTGATAAGAAATGTTGCTTTCATTCTGTAACATCAGTGAGTTAATCTTCAAAAGCACATCAATAAATTGCCTTTTCTATAAAATAAAAACAGTTTGATGTAAGAATTTAATTTGATATTAAGCTCCAAAATGTAATTAGCAAAGAAAGTAAAAAATTTAAAATCCCGCGAAAATAGCTCATATTCTAAAAATTGCAACTGCAATATTGGAAATTATTCCCAAAATTTAAATTTAAAAAAATTATATAATTGGCAATCGGCAGCCAAAAATCTTAAAAAAATCTCTAAAATGCCAAAAATTCTTAAAAATATGAGAACATCAGGAAAATTGTATGATTCAATATTGATTAAAAAACAGCAAAATTATAAAGTAAAAAAACTTATGTGCTTTGCACATTATTTATTGTTGTGTTTGTATATTTTATTTCAAAATATTGTACCACTTATTAGATACGGCAAAACGACCATATGAACAATAACATAAGTATTAAATAATATTCAGGCATATGATTTGGACACAACACCGATTTGATATATTTTATTCTAGTGTGCTTTTTAAAAGTCAGTAGTTTGAGATTTGCTTTGATCGAAATTCGTCACACCTTCTCAAAGTTTTCAACTCACACCTGATTATGTAATATACATACGTGGCGCTTACCTAGGGGTTACACAACCAAGTTTTGTGTATCGTTCACACTTTATTACTGATACATTCATACTTTTAAAACTTGATACGAACTTGCTTTTAAAATTCTGGAATGTTTCAATTTACTGTCAAGAAAACAATTTTTTTTTTGTTTTTTACAAATATTCAGCCGCAATTTAGAACTAATAATTAAAATCAAATATGTTTGTAAATAAAAGTAATAAGTGTAATAATGTTGTGTAATGTATAGAGCAACTATTTGAAGCTGTTTTCTTCAAGACGACATCTAGAAAAATAAAATTGCTTTAAAGTTGCGTGCAGCCTACGTCACAGATATAAATTTAAATCAATTTGGATATGCAGTAGGTGTGAAAAACTTGAAAGTGTGGCTACAGGGTAATGGAAATCAAAAACATTGCCAGCAAACAAAATAATTACACATATCGCACATGAACTACAAAAGTATCACAACTCAAAAAACGGGTTTCGAAGGAAATGTATTCTAAAGCTGGCCACAGACATGCGACTTGTGTGGGCTTGTGCGCGAAAATGTTATACTTTCTTTGCTTAAGTTTACTACGAAACGTCAAATTGAATCTATGACAGGGATCGCTCCCAGGCAGAGAGCGAAAAATCGCCGAAGAGGAGAAAGGTCGCAGCGAAGACGACCACTCATACCCAACTTACGTCATCAGCCACAAGAAGGCCCTTTAACGAGGTAGTTAAAGACCAACTGCTAGTGGCACTGGTGAACAAAAAGGAAGACAAAATTGCTCCTGTAATAACGGAATGGGGGGCTATCGAATCCAAATTGGCGGAGCTCGTAATGGATTACGTAATCGCCAATAAGGACAAGCCGGCACCTTGTTTCGACTCCGGTGAGATACACCGGGGGTACAGGGTAATCAGATGCTTGGACGTGTTCTCAAGGGAGTTCCTCAGTAATAGCATCGCTAAGATTAGTGAAACTTGGGATGGGTTAAGTCTTAAACTTATCCCTGCTGGGGAGATCCCATTGAGACCGCGGGCAAGGGTTTGGTTACCGAAAATGGGCAAAGACGGTGGAAGAATGCTAGAGTGTCTGAAGCTTCAGAACCCTAGCATTCCGATGGATGACTGGTCGGTCATACGCACTGAGGACCACGGCACCAGCGGTACCTGCCTCATCCTCTCCATCACGGAACCTGGCGCAACGGCTGTTGAAAAAGCAGGTTCCAAGCTGTTTTTCGGTGTGAGGGACGCCAAGGTCAAGGTGACCCGCCCAACCAGTTCTGCTGGTACAGACGAAGACGTCGTCGAGGTAGCTAGTAACCTTCTGGTTGGGATGCAGCTGGCAGAGCCGGCAACCGAACAATAGACGACAGAATGGCGACAAAAATCGCTCAAATAAATCTGAAGCACTCCAAGTGTGCGACAGATAATCTCAAGGTTCTCCTAGCCGAGGAGAATCTCGACATTTGCGTGGTGCAAGAGCCCTGGGTGGCGAACTCCGAGGTAAAGGGGTTCCCTTTGTCCACGTACAATGTGCTCTATGCGAAAGGATACGGTAAGACAAGATCATGCCTAATAGCCAAGAAACATATTAACATTTTTCTCTGCACACAGCTCAGCTCAGCGGACCTAACAGTTGCTAAGGTCGAGCTGCCCGAAGACAGAAGCTTCCTCATAGCATCATGCTACATGGCACATGACAAACCAGCACCGCCAGACGAGCTGAAAGCGGTTATGTCATCTATGGGTGCCAACGAGAACATCATCCTATGCTGTGATGCCAATGCTAGGCACACAATATGGGGCAGTAGTGAAATCAACGAAAGAGGTGAGCATATCCTAGATTTCATTAATTCTCACAACTTAACAATTTGTAATTCCGGCAACTCGCCGACTTTTATCTTTCCGAGCTCGGACAGATTTAGAGGGTGGGAAGAAGTTTTGGACATTACTCTTACGAACGACAAATTTAGATTTCTGATCGACAAATGGAGGGTGTCCAATAAAAGATCCTTTTCGGATCATAATTGGATACTCTTTGAAGTCAGACTTCAAAACAAAAATAAACATTGCTTTAGAAATCCGAGGAGAACAGATTGGAATAAGTTCAACGGGCTTCTAAAGCAAAAACTAAATCGAGTACCAGAGATCGAGAATACGATAGAAGGACTTGAACACCATGTGGACATCTTCAACAAGGCTATTACTAGAGCCTTTAAGATCTCCTGCCCCTTGACAAAAGCCCGGAAAAGCTATCCTCCTTGGAGGAACTCAGAACTCTCTATTCTACGCAAGGAGGTACGTAGGGCTTTCAACACAAGCTACGAGAATAAAATGTGGAAACCCTATCGCGATAAGCTGAATATATATAAAAAAGCTATAAAAATCGCCAAACGTAACTCATGGAGAAACTACTGTGAGTCCATAGACAGTACCAGAGATTCTGCAAGGCTTGCTAGGATTCTGGCTACGAATCACTCTTGCCCAACTTTTATAAAAAGGGCGGACGGCTCCTGGTCAGATTCCTCTTCGGAATCCTTAGACATACTACTTAACACTCACTTTCCTGGCTGCAAGGACATGTATAGTGCGAACAGCTGTATCAGTGGGCAACAAATGACTGTAAATTATGAGATAATATCCTCGGATAAAATCTCATGGGCTATTGACAGTTTCTCACCGTTTAAATCGCCGGGTCCGGATGGCATCATGCCAAAGATGTTACAGAGCGCGAAAAGCTCCATCATCCCCTGGCTTTCTAAATTCTATAAACTCTGTCTCTCTCTTAGTCACGTTCCGACTAGCTGGAGAAAAGTCAGAGTCGTATTCATTCCGAAGATCGGTAGAAGAAGTCATGAAGACGCAAAGGACTTCCGACCAATCAGCCTCTCATCTTTCCTGATAAAGACATTGGAAAGACTATTAGATACCCACATTAGGCAGCGGCTACTGGGATCGTCAAGGCTCTCAAATAGCCAGCATGCCTATCTTAAGGGACGCTCCACAGAAACAGCTCTACACGAAGTAGTAGGTTTCATAGAGAGATCTCTGGAACACAAACAATACACCTTGGCGGCTTTCCTAGATATAGAAGGTGCCTTCAACAATGTATCGGTGACAGCCATCCAAAATGCTCTCCGGGACAATGATGTAGAGGATTACATCATACACTGGATAATAAACATGCTGGGGGCAAGAAATGTCACCGCGAAATTAGGTAACAGCGAGAGGTCTAAATGGGCATGCAGAGGCACACCGCAAGGAGGGGTGATCTCACCCTTGCTCTGGCTTCTTGTTGTTAACACAATACTTCTCAGATTAGATGCCGCGGGGGTTAAAGTTGTGGCGTACGCGGATGATGTGGTAATAATGGTCTCAGGGATGTTCACGGACGTGATTAGCGATATCATGTCCAACGCTTTGGGCACACTCAGTAACTGGGCTACAGACTGTGGGCTAGGAGTGAACCCAAACAAAACGGAACTGATGCTATTTACCACAAAGACCAAGGTACAGGACTTCAGACTTCCTCGGCTGAAGAATCATCAACTGTCCCTATCGGACAACGCAAAATATCTAGGAGTTATACTAGATCAAAAACTTTCATGGAAACTGAACGTTCAACACAGGGTTAGAAAGGCAACGGTTGCCTACTATTCCTGCCGTAGGATGTTTGGCTCAAAATGGGGCTTAAACCCCAACATGCTAAAATGGATGTATACAGCAATCGTGCGTCCAATACTGAGTTACGGCTCTGTAGTTTGGTGGCCGGCCACAAGTAAGAAATACGTGGTAGATCAGCTTTATAGAATACAGAGATCCTCCTGTGTCGGGATAACAGGATGTTTACGTACCAGTCCTTCGGAGGCTCTGAACGCTTTACTTAACCTTATTCCGATTGACCCTCATGTATTGGCGGTATCCTCTAGCAGCGCGGCAAGATTAGCGGCATCTGGGTGGTGGAGATCAAGGCCGTATGGTCACGCCAGAATCCTGGATCAACTACCCCCTACGCTGAGGAAATCCACTGATTACATGATACCTCATCTGAACTTTGATAAGGTGTTCAAAGTTCTATTTCCATCCAGGCGGGAGTGGAAGGGAGGTACAATAGTTAGACAATATGACGTCAGAGTATATACTGATGGATCAAGAATGGTCTGCGGTGTCGGCTCTGGAGTCTTTTCAGATGATCTAGGTATAGAACGTTCCTTCCGTCTCCCTAACGAAGCCACAGTTTTTCAGGCTGAAATTCTGGCTATAAGGGAAGCGGCCAGAATGCTGGTCGACAGGAAGGTACAAGGTAAAGTCGGCATCTTTGTCGACAGCCAAGCAGCGCTTCTATCCCTAAGATCACATACCACCTCCTCTATCCTAGTAGGGCAGTGCAAGAGGATGCTATCTAGACTGGGTGATCAGGCTGATCTCACCCTTATCTGGATTCCAGCACACAGCAATTTCTTAGGCAACGAACAGGCGGACGAGCTGGCTAGGGCTGGCTCTGCTCTGAATGCCTCCAGCGCCGAAACGGTAGCCACGCCGTTTGGCACTATTAGAAACTGCATCTTCAAACATTATTTCCATAAGGCTGAATGCAGATGGCGCAATATAAGCACGTGCAAGGTTGCAAAGAAATTGTGGCCTTGCTATAATTATAAGCGCTCAATGCAACTAACACGCAGAAACCGCAAGGACATCTCGAGGGTCGTTGCAGTTATGACGGGACACTGGACGGTTGGCAGACATGCCAGTAGGATAGGTCTGTCCTACAACGAGTTCTGCCGAAGTTGTCGAGAAGAAAGCAAAGAGGAGACAATCTTCCACTTTCTTTGCGAATGTCCGGCTTTGCATATCTCGAGACACAAGTTTTTAGGCAATCATGTACTAGAGGACCTTTCAGATTTATCAGAGATAGGACTGAGCGATCTTATCAGATATCTCAATGCGACGGGTTGGATCTAGTATCAATCACTGTATCCGAGTACTTAGATACGGCTACACATAGTTTGACACCGACGAGTGCAGTGGTCCTTTCAAAATGGAATCTTATAGATTCTACTTGAATGCCTACGTGTAGTGGGCAGCCACGTAAACCAACCATGACAGGGATGTGTGCAAAAATATTCAATTGGATTTTGTAATTGTTGTGGCAATTTACATATATTTTATTAACTTTACATATTATTTCAAATTAATTTACCAGCTTCTTTTTTTGTTGCGTACATGAATAAATAATGAGAACAATATATAATTGCCTCATCCGCCTCGCGATTCATGTTTACTTGCTGACGTTTAACTTTATTTTCATTTGTTAGAAAACTAACATAGTGTCTATTCCTGATATAATATCATATATATTTCTATCAGCAAACGTCAAATTTCGTGTGGACTTCAATATTAGTATTATTGCAATATTATATCAGATATTATAATATTGTTTTCATAATATATATTTAGAAAACAATATCATGATATCAACTGTCAAAAAACGTACACATACAAGAATACGTATGTGGATAAAAGAAAATAGTTTTGTGTATCTTTTCAATCTTATCTTTGTGTAATAAAATAAACGCTAAAAGTGAGTTTTAAACAATCGCATGTAAGTGTACAATGTACATATAAAAAGAAATACCAAAATGTTTGTAAAACATATAGTACTATTGAAATATATAAAGCTGCACTGCACGGCTACCTGTTAATTATGAAATATTATGATATTTACAAAAGTACGTCTTCCCCTAGGTAGATATTAATATTAGTATACATATTTTTTCTTCTGATTCTGCCGACGTTCTCTCTCATATTTTATCAGAGTTAATATCAGTTGTAGACGCTATGTTAAGAAAGACAAATTACACGCACATATCACAAATCTGTGGCCAGCTTAAGTTTTCAATTTACACATCCCTTTATGTTACCTTTACACATAAAAGTACTTTCTTGAAATTTTTATATACATACGTATAGGCTTTCAAACATGAGAAAAATTGTGCTGACACAACTTGGCAGCTTGTTGATGAGAGAGCGGAAGAGAATGGTTTTTTGTTGGTGCAAAATTCCAACCGGCTACAACCCTGCATTAGCAGAACAAAACAAATACATAAATAATAATAAAAAACAAATGTCAAACGAATACAAAAAATACTAATACACACAAAGCTCTGTGTATGTATTGTTCTCGTCTGTGAATGCTCTAAAATTTTAACGAAAGAAATGACTCATGAAAATTTCTTGTTCATTTTCAAAGGGAAGTGAAAGTTCATTTTAAAAATGTCGTCGAACCGAAGCGTTGCAAAATTGATTTACTTCTACTTCGATGACTTAATTTCGCCCCAATTTTTATTGTTTTGCTTACTACCTCATTAAAATTGTGGTTTTGCTTGAGATGAATAAGTTTTTCTAAACATATCCGCATTCGGAATTTTCCCGTGTAGAAATAAAAAATTTAACAATACAAAAATCAAGATTGAATTATTTAGGCCCAATAATTGACTACTCATTTAAGTGTCATTTTCTTTAAATGCCACTTAAGCACCAATTTCATTTTTTCAGTACAAAATTATGTGACATTTAAATGAAACTTAAATGACCATTCTTCTGCATTTAAAGTCCATTTAAGTTTTGCACACATACATACATAAACATATGTTTTTGCTTGCGTGTTGGTGTTTCGCGCAACAACGTAAACAAAAAATTTGCGGCCATTGAAAAATCAACATCTTTTGGAGAGAAATTTGGACTTCTTTTAACAATATTATTCTTTTTGATGGTTTTTAAAATTGTTTTAAACTTTTAAAACATTGCAGCAACCTAGCATTGTTGTCATTTTCAGCCTGAAAAAGAATCCATATTAGAAATTTTTCTTTAATTTTGTTAACAGCTGTTTCTCTAAGAAAATTGAGAGAATTTCGTGAGGTTGCCATATTTTTATCGTAATTAAATACAAACAATAATTTCACACTGAAAAACTCAAACTGTATTGAAATGCAACTTAAATTTAAGTGGCAATTAACTAAATGGCATTTAAATGCGAAGACAATTATTGGCCCTTAATCTGGCTGCACACGCTATATAAGCGTTGCTACCATGATACAATAAACAAGGTAAGTCGATTAAGCAGCTGATCGCCTATGATACATATCTTGAATGTCAAACTCAATATGAAAAAAAGTAAGCAAAATTTTTTATATATATACTTTGATTGACAGTCAAAAAATAAAAATGTTCTTGTTGTAGATCGAATTTTCTATACAAACTTAGTTCAAATTGTTTGAAACTTGTGTCGATATCGAATGCCGAAATTCGCCTCCATATTTGTCACCCGACCAGGTTACATTTTTGGATTTTGTATAATATTATTATACATTAATTTTTTAAACAAAAATTTTTTTTCATGAACAATTTCAGTCGCTTACAACTCGGAAAAGACGGGTCAACGCCAATTTCCTTATTTCATATTTTCGGTCGCTTATAACTCAGAAAATAGGGCTCAACGCCAAATTTTTCATTAAAGATTTTTGGCTTAGAATTCAATTTTCAATGACATAGACATATGTTTTGGCCATTTCCTCCTCTTTCTTTAGCCCTCGTTTCCAATGCATTTTCCATGAAAAATTTCAGTCGCTTATAACTCGGAAAATAGGAGTCAAAGCCGATTTTTGAATTTAATAGTTTCGTCTTAGAATTAAATTTTCAATGATATAGATACATGCTTTGGCCATTTTCCACTTTTTCTTTAGCCCTCGTTTACAATGAATTTTCCATGAAAAATTTCTTCACTTATAACTCGGAAAAAAGAGGTCGAAGCCAATTTTTGTATTTAATATTTTGGTCTTAGAATAAAATTTTTAATGCCGTAGATACATCTTTTGCCCATTTGTGACTTTTCCTTTTGCCCACTTTTGTAATGAATTTTTCCGCGAAAAATTTCGGCCACCTTTAACTCGGAAAATAGGGGTCGACGGCAAATTTTGTATATATATAATGTTTTCGTCTTAGAATAAAATTTTTAATGAGATAGACTCATCTTTAGCCACTTTTTCTTTAGTCTTTTTTATTTTAAACCAATCCTTAAGCAAAATGTTCTATTAACACATGCTTAGACTTAGGTTTTTGGCAAAGCCTTAAGTTTTTGACTTTTTAGTTGGGAATACGTTTCTCTACTCTTTTACTGTTTACTAACTGTTGGCATTGTATGAATTTTCTAAGAAAAAGGAAAAATATTAACATCGAATAAAAGCAACTCTGAAGGTATTGCATAGCTACTTTTCGGTACTGACTGCCTTAAAATATATACGGTACCTAAATAATGAAGCTTTTACAACACTATTTCAGATGCTTTTATTTTAATTTAATTTTTTGGTAGCTATGTTCAGAATTTGGGGCGAACACACACAACTTACTAAGTGTCAGGCAATATTCGTTGGGAATTGCATAAACTACTTATGTGGGATGATTTCATGGAGCAAATGTTCTTCCGCGACAAACAAATATTTAGCCAAAGATAGTAATTCTAGCACACATTAAAGAGTACTCTCGAGAAATATGTATGTGTTTGGAGTACATCCATCTTATTGGGTATTTGCTTCCGGCGATACCTCAAAGGTTGTGCTGTTAGTACAATAACATCAGTATTATCTGAATCATGTAAATTACAATAACAAAATTACTTGATTAAAATGTTGCATGGTTACAAGTTGGGCAATTGTATCATTTGTACAATTTAATAAAAAGCAGCCAAATTTTGTAGAACAACATGAACCAAGTTTCCAGCAATACCAGTTCTTCTGGTCCTTCATCGGTAAATCCCATTACAGCTACTCCCCCATGTGGCGATGCTCTAAAGCTATGTATGTACATATGTTCAGTGGGAAATTCATCCCGCGATAGTAACTTCGTTAGATGGTATCGTTAACCAAATGTTTTGGTTTAGAGAGAGTTCGACAGGACAGGGCAAGTGCGACAGAGCTTAATCAAATGCTACGCCTCACAGTGGCTGAAAATCGTTTTTCATTGGCCAAAATTCTGTAACTTTTGAACCGATCAAAATATTGAAGTAATTTTTATTTTATTGGATAGATATTTAGTTCAGCTTGACTCAGTTTAAATTTCATTAAAATTGATTGAGGACTTTTTAAGGAATTCTAGGTCAAAGTTGAACTTTTGAATTTTTTTAACTTTTAGAGTGAAATATGGGTTTATTATTTTTTTATTTATTAAAAAATTGAATATTTGGAAATTAATAATAATTATAAATATTTTTTGTAATAATTTAATTTTTATAATGTTACACTGAAGAAAATTTTTACACTAAAAAAAAATAGTAAAATCAACTGGAAATTTTGCTATTATTACAGAAAAATTTAAAATTTTTTGCTGTCAAATTTGCAAATTTATTTACACTCAAAGAATAGTTACACTTAAAAAAAAACGTTAATAATATTATCTAAAAATATTGCTATTACTACAGAAAAATTTATTATTTATTGCTGTCAAATTTAATAATGTTAAAAACATTTTAAAAATAAAAACTGCAATAAATTTTAATAGCATTTGTAACAATTGTAGGTTCTGTTTATTATTATTTTTTACTAATAACTCTAACTAACGCTTATAACTCGGAAAATAGGAGTCGAAGCCGATTTTTGAATTTAATAGTTTCATCTTAGAATTAAATTTTCAATGATATAGATACATGCTTTGGCCATTTTCCACTTTTTCTTTAGCCCTCGTTTACAATGAATTTTCCATGAAAAATTTCTTCACTTATAACTCGGAAAAAAGAGGTCGAAGCCAATTTTTGTATTTAATATTTTGGTCTTAGAATAAAATTTTTAATGCCGTAGATACATCTTTTGCCCATTTGTGACTTTTCCTTTTGCCCACTTTTGTAATGAATTTTTCCGCGAAAAATTTCGGCCACCTTTAACTCGGAAAATAGGGGTCGACGGCAAATTTTGTATATATATAATGTTTTCGTCTTAGAATAAAATTTTTAATGAGATAGACTCATCTTTAGCCACTTTTTCTTTAGTCTTTTTTATTTTAAACCAATCCTTAAGCAAAATGTTCTATTAACACATGCTTAGACTTAGGTTTTTGGCAAAGCCTTAAGTTTTTGACTTTTTAGTTGGGAATACGTTTCTCTACTCTTTTACTGTTTACTAACTGTTGGCATTGTATGAATTTTCTAAGAAAAAGGAAAAATATTAACATCGAATAAAAGCAACTCTGAAGGTATTGCATAGCTACTTTTCGGTACTGACTGCCTTAAAATATATACGGTACCTAAATAATGAAGCTTTTACAACACTATTTCAGATGCTTTTATTTTAATTTAATTTTTTGGTAGCTATGTTCAGAATTTGGGGCGAACACACACAACTTACTAAGTGTCAGGCAATATTCGTTGGGAATTGCATAAACTACTTATGTGGGATGATTTCATGGAGCAAATGTTCTTCCGCGACAAACAAATATTTAGCCAAAGATAGTAATTCTAGCACACATTAAAGAGTACTCTCGAGAAATATGTATGTGTTTGGAGTACATCCATCGTATTGGGTATTTGCTTCCGGCGATACCTCAAAGGTTGTGCTGTTAGTACAATAACATCAGTATTATCTGAATCATGTAAATTACAATAACAAAATTACTTGATTAAAATGTTGCATGGTTACAAGTTGGGCAATTGTATCAATTGTACAATTTAATAAAAAGCAGCCAAATTTTGGAGAACAACATGAACCAAGTTTCCAGCAATACCAGTTCTTCTGGTCCTTCATCGGTAAATCCCATTACAGCTACTCCCCCATGTGGCGACGCTCTAAAGCTATGTATGTACATATGTTCAGTGGGAAATTCATCCCGCGATAGTAACTTCGTTAGATGGTATCGTTAACCAAATGTTTTGGTTTAGAGAGAGTTCGACAGGACAGGGCAAGTGCGACAGAGCTTAATCAAATGCTACGCCTCACAGTGGCTGAAAATCGTTTTTCATTGGCCAAAATTCTGTAACTTTTGAACCGATCAAAATATTGAAGTAATTTTTATTTTATTGGATAGATATTTAGTTCAGCTTGACTCAGTTTAAATTTCATTAAAATTGATTGAGGACTTTTTAAGGAATTCTAGGTCAAAGTTGAACTTTTGAATTTTTTTAACTTTTAGAGTGAAATATGGGTTTATTATTTTTTTATTTATTAAAAACTTGAATATTTGGAAATTAATAATAATTATAAATATTTTTTGTAATAATTTAATTTTTATAATGTTACACTGAAGAAAATTTTTACACTAAAAAAAAATAGTAAAATCAACTGGAGATTTTGCTATTATTACAGAAAAATTTAAAATTTTTTGCTGTCAAATTTGCAAATTTATTTACACTCAAAGAATAGTTACACTTAAAAAAAAACGTTAATAATGTTATCTAAAAATAATGCTATTACTACAGAAAAATTTATTATTTATTGCTGTCAAATTTAATAATGTTAAAAACATTTTAAAAATAAAAACTGCAATAAATTTTAATAGCATTTGTAACAATTGTAGGTTCTGTTTATTATTATTTTTTACTAATACTATGTTTTTCGTACTTAAATAACAATGAAAGGCAATTATAATTATTATTCATTTGACTAAAATATTGATTGCAAATATTCCATATTTTGTTCTGTGCTATCTCTGTTCTTTAGTAGTTTTTTGGCTTCTTCATCTAAATCCCGATGTTCCACTTTCCACTGATTTCTAATACTGGAGATAAACGGATCTGACGTTGCCAATAATATATTAAATAGATCTTCATTTGTTGAATTTCGTGAAATTTTTCTAGTATTGTAATCCTTGTTCCTTTTTTCCTGAGCCTCCTCTGATAGATCTCCAAGTGGCACCAAATGTTCCATAAGTCGTATTCTTGCATGTAGTGGTGAGAATCCAAATTCATATGCATCGGTATTATCTAATGATTTTATCGGGATTTGGTTTAATTTTGTTGATATTGCTTGGCATATAATGCAGCTGGATTCAGCCTTCGTGTTAGTCAAAGCCTGACCTACTTTTCCATCTATTATTGTCAGCACTAATTGGTAGCTTACTTCAATTAGCTGCCCATCTAACTGTAATTGTAATGGCTGTAGTGTTGCAATTTGGGTCTTAATATCACTAACTTCTTTGTTAATGGCATCATGAGTTTCTTTTTTGAATTCAAATTTGATTGGCTTGCAGTATTTCGTAGAATATGGTGTCTCATTTTTCCAAATATCCATTGCTTGCGTTGTTCTAGTCGAAGGTTCTGAATCTTCCAAAATCTTTTTCAATCGCAATGGTACAAATGATACCATGAACATATCTGAGTCCGAAATATTTTCACATACAACTTGTTTGTATTGTTTTTGTCCCGAAGAACCATCACATCCTCATTTACAAAAAAGAATTAACTTTGTGTTTCCATATTTCTTTAACTCATTTCCTGTTATTGATTGTAGCAAGCGTTCGGCTGTGTGATCAAGTAGAGATTGTAGTTGTACCTCTGCCGAAATTGGTGTGATTGTAATAGTGTCCTTTGATGGCAAACAGCCCATTTTAGCAGCGGTTATGTAATGATATGCTGGATACATATTTAGCTTTAACAACTTTTTCAATGATATCCACTTTTGTTAATTCGTTCTGTGATCGTAATTGATGTAGGAAAGATTCTTTTACATTTGTACAACCAATTGCATCGATGATATCTTTAAGTTTCCGCCTCTTAGATCTATCGCTGCAGTTGTCCAATGTTTTGCGTGGTCTTCCAGCCTTATCTTGCTTTGCTGTTTCTGCAGCGACAGTAGGTTGGCCCTCTAACCAGTTTGCACTTTTTTATAAAAGTTTTGGTTACTGTAGCGAACTTCTTTGTAGCGTTTTTTAGTGCTTTGACGAAATTAGATAATTGCTCTTGCATTTCGGTGCTACACGAATTTAAGTTTAATTTTAACGTAACTAAGAAAATCTTCCTGGTTTTTGTTTCTAAAATACTCTTCGGCCAGTTCTTTATAACTGAAGCTCTCCATATTTTTCTGAATATTTTTATTTGCGTCTGTTATGTTTTACCCGTACACTTAGAGGATTAACTTATTACTGAGTAATCCCTTATCGAATCCGTAGTTTTATACATTTTTAGATACATGTTATTCACACATTGATCTTTAATTTCATAGCAGGTAGTGCTTAAATTGAACAAAACTGCACATGTTGTCCAGACCTTAATATCAGGTAAAACTGATTAGTATCTCGCCAATATTTGTTGTTATTGTTGTTGTTGTTGGGTTGTTTTTTTTCTGTAGTGGTTTATTGTCCCGATTATTGTTATACAATTGTTTATGACTTTGGTTGACCCTAACATTTGATAACAGGTAAATTTAGAAAGAGATCATATGTTTACTGTAGAACGTATTGTGGTAATTTTATGACTTATTTTTGCTGATCAAAAGAAAGCCATTAAACCCTTTCGCAGGTATTATATTTAATTTTTTTAGTTTTACGTAGTCTAAAGTAAAAAAAACATAAACTTTTAGGCAAAAAAGTGAAAATTATATACACCATTGTATACGAGTACTTTGGAGTAATTTCATTAAAATGAAAAAAGTGTTCTACACACGGCTCGTCACGGGTGCAAAAGTATATATAGCGGTAAAGAGGACACTTTCACCATTCTCCGGGTGGTATACATTTCTTGTTCCCTTTTGTTCCCTAGAAGTTCTATTCCACTAAAGTTTAAATTTGAGAAAAATATAGTAGTTTCATAAATATTCCGTAACGCCCTTAATATTAAACGCTAGAGCTCTGACCACTTACAAAAACTAAAGACTATAATCCTACCAACATTATAAAAAAGACCGCAGGAGTTATGTTAGCACATCAACCCCCACCAAAACCCCGAAGACTCCAGCAAATTACAACAACAACATAACAAACTTATTTTGCACTTTTATTTGTATCACTAACACAATTTTAATATAAGTTTCTTATTAAATTTAGTAATATAAAATGTTGCAATAATACTTACTCTTTCTTGTTAAATTTAGCAATATAAAATGTTGCAATAATTTGATTCTTTCATTGTAAACATTTAAAAGTAAACCAAACATACTTACGTTAAGCAAACATACTTTTATTGTAAACATTTTAAAGTAAAACAAACATACTCATATACAATTTCGATTTGTCAGCATTTTAAACAATTTTAAACAATGTACATACATACATTTTGATTCTTTTATCGTAAACATTTTAAAAGTAAACAAGCATACTTACATACTTACGTACAATTTTGATTTGTTAGCGCTTTAATAAGTTACTTAAAGAAAATAAAATTTATATTCATTATTAGTGTAACAGTGAACTGAACAACAAGTGTTTCTCTTAACACGAAATACAACTGGCGCAGTCGACGGCCAGCAAATCGGAATAATTGTGAAAAATATATAATTAAATAAATCCTGTAACCACAGCCGTTGTTCAACATTCAAGAGAATATTGAATAGGGAACAAGTGCCGAATTTATATCGACACTAGGCTAACAGCGATAAACCACAAATAACAACGACCGTCTGTTCAACATACAAAGGAACATTGTACGAAGAACAAGTATCGAAGGCATATCGATACCAGGTCAACACAATCAACCGAGAGGATCTTAATCCTTAAATTGCTGGAAAAAGAACCGCACCCATGTACGGGACCATCATCATAGGGGCTCTGTAAGTACTGTGTTGTGTGCTAGTAAAAAATATATATTATTGAAAAAAAAAAGAACAAATTTAAGGAAAAATAAAATATTTTAATAAAAATTTTGAAGTAAGAAAAAATAAAACAAACAAAATCAATATATACATACCTTTTTACTAAACGAAGTAATTCATTAAAAACAAAAAAAAGGGGAAATAAATATATGAAAGAGTGTAATAAAAATATACAAAGAGAAAATTAGCAATAAAAATAGCAATTATTAAAAACAAATGGTTTAAACACAAAGAATTAAATAGAAGAAATATTATCAGACGGATTAAAATTAGGAAAGAGGTGGTACAGTTTAAATTTGTGTGTAATTGTTTACCGAAAATCAAGTGGAAAGTGCATTTAATCGGAAGTTTTTATATTTAATGAGCGGAAAATATCGATTCTTACCTTATCCTAAACTGTTTAAATCAAAAAGTCTTTCTACTATACCCGAAAATAATAGCTTGGATTTTAGAATGCTCGGAGGAAATGGAAATCAAAATGAAAGAGTGGCTCAACCACCTATACAGTCCATTGACATTTTTAATTCATTAAGAATTCCGGACGCAATTAAAGATTTACCTAAATTCGAAGGTAATCCGAGATTACTCCACGAATTTATAAGTAATGTGGAGGAAATACTTCTCCACATTAGAGGAGCCGATAACACTCCTCAAGGACTGATTCTTTTAAGGGCTATTAGAAACAAGATAGATGGCCCAGCCAATGAAGTTCTAAACATGTATGGTACATCCCTTAACTGGGATGAGATCCGGGGAAATTTAATATCACACTACTCGGACAAACGGACAGAAACTTCCCTAATAAGAGACCTCCATTCTTTAAAACAATACAGCAAACCAATTGAAAAATTCTACAGTGAAGTCATGGAAATTCAATCGGCTTTATCAAATAACCTATCAATTCATGAATCTGAAGATAACGTAATCAAAGCAAAAAGAGATCTCTTCGCCGAAATGTGTCTAAATGCATTTCTATCAGGTCTACGAGAACCTATGGGTTCTACTATTAGAGCAATGATACCAGAATCATTGCCAACAGCTCTGGACTACTGTATTAGGGAACAAAACATTCACTATATAAGGTCCAATTTGAACAAACCAAAATATACTCAATGGAGACAAAACAACCAATATATTCCATACCAGAGATATTCACACAATTACTCAAATACCGTACCAAGACAGGGAAATTACTATCAACCCCAACGAAATTGTAATTATTCTGCAAGACCTTACTATACTAATAATAATAATAATTCTGAGCCAAACCTAGGCAATTATAATCGTAATTTTTTCTTCCGGAACAACCAAACACCCCACAGGAATTTCCCTGATTATAAAACTAACCAGCATTCTGATAACTTTTATCAACAAGCAAATTGGGGGCAATCACAGCCACCACCAGAACCAATGGAAACCAACAGTGGGTTTTCAAAATTTGAAAGGGGTACCAATAAATTTAAAACAAGCCCAAGCACTCGGTTTAGTAAGATAACAGGCAGAAACGAAATGAACAATATCAATGAATTTAGGAGTCCTCGAAACGAAGATCAAACTCCATACTTTAATCATACAAATCTGGACCAATATGTAAATTATAATATTGACGACAACCAGGATTTTTGGCAATCAGCCTTAAGCAACAAACAGGATATATAGATTGTAATAAGCATGGTAGTGTACTACCCTATATTAACATTAACTCTCCATTTGGCAGACAATTAAAATTCCTAATAGACACTGGTGCTTCTTCTTCTTTCCTTGACCCAAAATTTATAAATCCATTAGACATCGAAAAATGTAGCCCAATAACCATATCCACAGTTTTAAATAAATACAATATTGAAGAGAAGGTGACATTGCCTATCTTCAAGGAAATTCAGAGAACAGGAACTTTTACATTCCTAGTTTTCAAATTTCACGGTTATTTCGACGGGCTGTTAGGTTTAGATTCTCTTACTAAAATTGGAGCAAAAATCGATTTAGAAAACAAAATACTAAGCACCAAGAGTGTGACAATACCCCTCCAAATGAAACCAAATTTTTCTTCTGGAAAATATATAATAACAGAAAATTCAAAACAACTCATAAAACTGCCTGTTGATGTTAAAGAGGGAGACATAATTTTAAATGCAATAACCCTGGATAACGGTCTGCTTATTTCTCCAGGCATCTATAATGCAAAAAATTGGTTTAGCATAATAGAAGTAGTTAACCCCACTGGAAGTGATCAAACAATTTTCTTAGAACAACCTATTAGGGCAATTGCGTATAACTCAGAAAACTTCATTGAATTGAATAACTTCAACATTAACCACAAACAAATCAACGACAGAATTAAAAATTTACCTGAACTTATCCGCACAGAACATCTCAATAATGAAGAAAAACAGAAACTTTTAAAGTTATGCACTAAATATGATGACATCTTTTATAGAGAGGGACAAAATTTAACGTTCACAAACGAAATAAAACACAAAATTCAGACAACAGACGATATTCCATTCAAAATCATACCGATATCCTTTTGTTCATAAAGAAGAAGTGAGAAAACAAATATCAGATATGTTAGAACAGGGAATTATTAGGCCAAGCTTTTCCCCGTGGAGCTTTCCAGTATGGATTGTTCCAAAGAAAAAAGATGCATCAGGAAAGCCAAAGTGGAGACTTGTTATTGATTACAGAAAGTTGAATGATAAAACTATCTCAGACAGATACCCACTCCCAAATATTTCAGAAATCTTGGATAAACTAGGCAAGTGTGTTTACTTCTCTACGCTGGATTTAGCTAGTGGCTTTCACCAAATCGAGATGAGTCCACAACATATTCCAAAAACGGCCTTTACTGTAGAAGGGGGCCACTATGAATACATGAGAATGCCCTTTGGCTTAAAAAATGCGCCTTCAACTTTCCAGAGGGTTATGGATAATGTCTTGAGGGACCTGGTAGGAAAAATCTGTCTAGTTTATTTAGATGATATTATTATATTCTCGACATCCCTCCAAGAACACATTGAAAATTTAGAAAAGGTCTTTTTAAAATTGAGATCCTCAAATTTTAAAATCCAGCTTGATAAATCGGAGTTTCTCCGAAAAGAAATAGCTTTTTTAGGGCATATAATTACAACGGAAGGCATAAAACCTAATCCAACAAAAATCGAGGCTATTCAAAAATTTCCAATACCACGTACTAACCGTGAAATAAAGTAATTTATAGGTCTACTGAGCTACTACAGAAAATTTATCCCCGACCTAGCAAAACTCACAAAGCCAATGACGGAGTGTTTGAAGAAAGGCAGAAGAATAACTTTGGATGACAGATATGTAAAAGCTTTTGAAACCTGCAAGAACATTCTGATGAATGATCCAATATTGCAGTTCCCTGACTTTTCAAAGCCATTTCTTCTCACAACTGATGCAAGTAACATTGCACTAGGAGCAATCCTCTCTCAGGGACATATTGGTAGCGATAAACCAATTTGCTACGCAAGTAGAACCCTTTCCGAAAGTGAGATCAATTACTCCACTATTGAAAAGGAGCTCCTAGCAATAGTGTGGGCAACTAAATTTTTCCGCCCCTATTTATTTGGTCAAAAGTTTAAAATAGTTACAGACCACAGGCCACTTACGTGGCTAATGAGCCTTAAGGAACCTAACTCCAAATTAGTTAGGTGGCGTTTAAAATTAGAAGAATATGATTACGAAATCATATATAAAAAAGGAAAATTGAATAGTAATGCGGATGCTTTGAGTAGGATTAGATTAGACAATAGCAATGTCGCCGACGCACAGTGGATGAAAATCGTTTTTCATTGGCCAAAACTCTGTAACTTTTGAACCGATCAAAATATTGAAGTAATTTTTTTTTTATTGGATAGATATTTAGTTCAGCTTGACTCAGTTTAAATTTTATTAAAATTGATTGAGGACTTTTTAAGGAATTCTAGGTCAAAGTTGAACTTTTGAATTTTTTTTAACTTTTAGAGTGAAATATGGAATTATTATTTTTTTATTTATTAAAAAAATTGAATATTTGGAAATTAATAATAATTATAAATAATTTTTGTAATAATGGAATTTTTTTTATGTTACACTTAAAAAAATTGTACACTGAAAAAAATAGTAAAATCAACTGGAGATTTTGCTATTACTGAAAAATTTAAAATTTTTTGCTGACAAATTTGCAAATTTGTTTACACTCAAAGAATAGTTACACTTAAAAAAAACGTTAATAATATTATCTAAAAATATTGCTATTACTACAGAAAAATTTATTATTTTTTGCTGTCAAATTTGATAATTTTAAAAACATTTTAAAATAAAAACTGCAATAAATTTTAATAGCATTTGTAACAATGGTAGGTTCGTTTATTATTATTTTTTACTAATACTATGTTTTTCGTACTTAAATAACAATGAAAGGCAATTATAATTATTATTCATTTGACTCAAATATTGATTGCAAATATTCCATATTTTGTTCTGTGCTATCTCTGTTCTTTAGTAGTTTTTTGGCTTCTTCATCTAAATCCCGATGTTCCACTTTCCACTGATTTCGAATACTGGAGATAAACGGATCTGACGTTGCCAATAATATATTAAATAGATCTTCATTTGTTGAATTTCTTGAAATTTTTCTAGTATTGTGCTCTCTATAAAATCTGTAATCCTTGTTCCTTTTTTCCTGAGCCTCCTCTGATAGATCTCCAAGTGGCACCAAATGATATTTAATGACATCTTCTCCATGATAAAGGATTTTGTGAACTGTTGCAGACATATTTCTCCATGGGTAGTTGGTTGTATATATTTTTGCAGTTTCCTTAGCATAATCTCCAAATTTTCTAGAGTCAATTTCTTCATTGCACGCAAGTACTTCTAGGATTATTTTAAATCTGAAAATAAGGTTTAAATCCACTCCTGTTATTTCAGATGCTGTTTCTGGATCTGAAAAGAATCTTCTTGCGGTATTGCCATCATTTGTATTGCCTGACCCTTGTTTTGGCTGATCTATAATCAATCCAAATTTGCGATATTCATCTTGAACATGTTTCTTTTTTGAACTTCTTAACTCTTTGTTGGTTTCGTTGTTTCTTATTGATCCTGAAGACCCGAAATCCAAATCATAACTGATTTTTAGTATGTGTTCCATAAGTCGTATTCTTGCATGTAGTGGTGATAATCCAAATTCATATGCATCGGTATTATCTAATGATTTTGTCGGGACCTGGTTTAATTGGGTTGATGTTGCTTGGCATATAATGCAGCTGGATGCAGCCTTCGTGTTAGTCAAAGCCTGACCTACTTTTCCATCTATCATTGTCAGCACTAATTGGTAGCTTACTTCAATTTGCTGCCCATCTAACTGTAATTGTAATGGCTGTAGTGTTGCAATTCGGGCCCTGGTATCACTAACTTCTTTGTTAATGGCATCATGAGTTTCTTTTTTGAATTCAAATTTGATTAGCCAGCAGTATTTCGTAGAAGATGGTGTCTCATTTTTCCAAATATCCATTGTTTGCGTTATACTAGTCGAAGGCTCTAAATCTTCCAAAATCTTTTTCAATCGCAATGGTACAAATGATACCATGAACATATCCGAGTCCGAAAAATTTTCACATACAACTTGTTTGTATTGTTTTTGTCCCGAAGAACCATCACATCCCCATTTACAAAAAAGAATTAACTTTGTGTTCCCATATTTCTTTAACGCATTTCCTACATGTTATTCACACAATGATCTTTAATTTCATAGCAGGTAGTGCTTAAATTGAACAAAACTGCACATGTTATCCAGACCTTAATAACAGGTAAAACTGATTAGTATCACCCCAATATTTGTTGTTGTTGTTGGGTTGTTTTTTTATTTTTAGTGGTTTAATGTCCCGATTATTGTTATAAAATTGCTTATGACTTTGGTTGACCCTAACATTTGATAACAGGTAAATTTAGAAACAGATCATATGTTTACTGTAGAATTTTGTGATAATTTGTGATAATTTTATGACTTATTTTTTGCTGATCAAAACAAAGCCATTAAACCCTTTCGCAGGTATTATATTTAATTTTTTTAGTTTTACGTAGTCTAAAGTAAAAAACATAAGCTTTTAGGCAAAAAAGTGAAAATTATATACACCATTGTATACGAGTACTTTGGAGTAATTTCATTAAAATGAAAAAAGTGTTCTACAGGCGGCTCGTGGCGGGTGCAAAAGTATATATAGCGTTAAAGAGGACACTTTCACCTTTCTCCGGGTGGTATACATTTCTTGTTCCCTTTTGTTCCCTAGAAGTTCTATTCCACTAAAGTTTAAATTTGAGAAAAATATAGTAGTTTCATAAATATTCCGTAACGCCCTTAATATTAAACGCTAGAGCTCTGACCACTTACAAAAACTAAAGACTATAATCCTACCAACATTATAAAAAAGACCGCAGGCCATTATCGATGATAGCTTGCGAGTAGTAACCATTTATTTTTGATAAAAAACAAAAGAAAAACACCTTTTTCTGAAATTAAAAAAACCGTTGAGTTTGACAGCATGCCACGTCCACAATTATCAATAGTTTAACCTAATTTTTTGGCTACCTTAATCTGGATATATTAGCTGCAAAAGGGCGTAAAAATTTTAAAAATCGGTGACAAAAAAAAATTTGAGTTTTGGCCAATGAAAAACGATTTTCAGCCACAGTGCGACGGCCAGCAAATCGGAATAATTGTGAAAAATATATAATTAAATAAATCCTGTAACCACAGCCGTTGTTCAACATTCAAGAGAATATTGAATAGGGAACAAGTGCCGAATTTATATCGACACTAGGCTAACAGCGATAAACCACAAATAACAACGACCGTCTGTTCAACATACAAAGGAACATTGTACGAAGAACAAGTATCGAAGGCATATCGATACCAGGTCAACACAATCAACCGAGAGGATCTTAATCCTTAAATTGCTGGAAAAAGAACCGCACCCATGTACGGGACCATCATCATAGGGGCTCTGTAAGTACTGTGTTGTGTGCTAGTAAAAAATATATATTATTGAAAAAAAAAAGAACAAATTTAAGGAAAAATAAAATATTTTAATAAAAATTTTGAAGTAAGAAAAAATAAAACAAACAAAATCAATATATACATACCTTTTTACTAAACGAAGTAATTCATTAAAAACAAAAAAAAGGGGAAATAAATATATGAAAGAGTGTAATAAAAATATACAAAGAGAAAATTAGCAATAAAAATAGCAATTATTAAAAACAAATGGTTTAAACACAAAGAATTAAATAGAAGAAATATTATCAGACGGATTAAAATTAGGAAAGAGGTGGTACAGTTTAAATTTGTGTGTAATTGTTTACCGAAAATCAAGTGGAAAGTGCATTTAATCGGAAGTTTTTATATTTAATGAGCGGAAAATATCGATTCTTACCTTATCCTAAACTGTTTAAATCAAAAAGTCTTTCTACTATACCCGAAAATAATAGCTTGGATTTTAGAATGCTCGGAGGAAATGGAAATCAAAATGAAAGAGTGGCTCAACCACCTATACAGTCCATTGACATTTTTAATTCATTAAGAATTCCGGACGCAATTAAAGATTTACCTAAATTCGAAGGTAATCCGAGATTACTCCACGAATTTATAAGTAATGTGGAGAAAATACTTCTCCACATTAGAGGAGCCGATAACACTCCTCAAGGACTGATTCTTTTAAGGGCTATTAGAAACAAGATAGATGGCCCAGCCAATGAAGTTCTAAACATGTATGGTACATCCCTTAACTAGGATGAGATCCGGGGAAATTTAATATCACACTACTCGGACAAACGGACAGAAACTTCCCTAATAAGAGACCTCCATTCTTTAAAACAATACAGCAAACCAATTGAAAAATTCTACAGTGAAGTCATGGAAATTCAATCGGCTTTATCAAATAACCTATCAATTCATGAATCTGAAGATAACGTAATCAAAGCAAAAAGAGATCTCTTCGCCGAAATGTGTCTAAATGCATTTCTATCAGGTCTACGAGAACCTATGGGTTCTACTATTAGAGCAATGAGACCAGAATCATTGCCAACAGCTCTGGACTACTGTATTAGGGAACAAAACATTCACTATATAAGGTCCAATTTGAACAAACCAAAATATACTCAATGGAGACAAAACAACCAATATATTCCATACCAGAGATATTCACACAATTACTCAAATACCGTACCAAGACAGGGAAATTACTATCAACCCCAACGAAATTGTAATTATTCTGCAAGACCTTACTATACTAATAATAATAATAATTCTGAGCCAAACCTAGGCTATTATAATCGTAATTTTTTCTTCCGGAACAACCAAACACCCCACAGGAATTTCCCTGATTATAAAACTAACCAGCATTCTGATAACTTTTATCAACAAGCAAATTGGGGGCAATCACAGCCACCACCAGAACCAATGGAAACCAACAGTGGGTTTTCAAAATTTGAAAGGGGTACCAATAAATTTAAAACAAGCCCAAGCACTCGGTTTAGTAAGATAACAGGCAGAAACGAAATGAACAATATCAATGAATTTAGGAGTCCTCGAAACGAAGATCAAACTCCATACTTTAATCATACAAATCTGGACCAATATGTAAATTATAATATTGACGACAACCAGGATTTTTGGCAATCAGCCTTAAGCAACAAACAGGATATATAGATTGTAATAAGCATGGTAGTGTACTACCCTATATTAACATTAACTCTCCATTTGGCAGACAATTAAAATTCCTAATAGACACTGGTGCTTCTTCTTCTTTCCTTGACCCAAAATTTATAAATCCATTAGACATCGAAAAATGTAGCCCAATAACCATATCCACAGTTTTAAATAAATACAATATTGAGGAGAAGGTGACATTGCCTATCTTCAAGGAAATTCAGAGAACAGGAACTTTTACATTCCTAGTTTTCAAATTTCACGGTTATTTCGACGGGCTGTTAGGTTTAGATTCTCTTACTAAAATTGGAGCAAAAATCGATTTAGAAAACAAAATACTAAGCACCAAGAGTGTGACAATACCCCTCCAAATGAAACCAAATTTTTCTTCTGGAAAATATATAATAACAGAAAATTCAAAACAACTCATAAAACTGCCTGTTGATGTTAAAGAGGGAGACATAATTTTAAATGCAATAACCCTGGATAACGGTCTGCTTATTTCTCCAGGCATCTATAATGCAAAAAATTGGTTTAGCATAATAGAAGTAGTTAACCCCACTGGAAGTGATCAAACAATTTTCTTAGAACAACCTATTAGGGCAATTGCGTATAACTCAGAAAACTTCATTGAATTGAATAACTTCAACATTAACCACAAACAAATCAACGACAGAATTAAAAATTTACCTGAACTTATCCGCACAGAACATCTCAATAATGAAGAAAAACAGAAACTTTTAAAGTTATGCACTAAATATGATGACATCTTTTATAGAGAGGGACAAAATTTAACGTTCACAAACGAAATAAAACACAAAATTCAGACAACAGACGATATTCCTATCCATTCAAAATCATACCGATATCCTTTTGTTCATAAAGAAGAAGTGAGAAAACAAATATCAGATATGTTAGAACAGGGAATTATTAGGCCAAGCTTTTCCCCGTGGAGCTCTCCAGTATGGATTGTTCCAAAGAAAAAAGATGCATCAGGAAAGCCAAAGTGGAGACTTGTTATTGATTACAGAAAGTTGAATGATAAAACTATCTCAGACAGATACCCACTCCCAAATATTTCAGAAATCTTGGATAAACTAGGCAAGTGTCTTTACTTCTCTACGCTGGATTTAGCTAGTGGCTTTCACCAAATCGAGATGAGTCCACAACATATTCCAAAAACGGCCTTTACTGTAGAAGGGGGCCACTATGAATACATGAGAATGCCCTTTGGCTTAAAAAATGCGCCTTCAACTTTCCAGAGGGTTATGGATAATGTCTTGAGGGACCTGGTAGGAAAAATCTGTCTAGTTTATTTAGATGATATTATTATATTCTCGACATCCCTCCAAGAACACATTGAAAATTTAGAAAAGGTCTTTTTAAAATTGAGATCCTCAAATTTTAAAATCCAGCTTGATAAATCGGAGTTTCTCCGAAAAGAAATAGCTTTTTTCAGTTACGATATTTGTTATACCGCGATTATTACGACCCAGCTATTGTTTAAAAATTGCCATGCTTTTTTTTAGAATTACCGGAAAAACTCCTCAATTTGTTCATATAATATTCATTCATTAAGTAGTTGTTGCATATTTTTATGACTTTACTTATTCTTTTGAGCTGCTCCGATAATAACTTATTTTTACGACCTTTCCTTCGAGCTCTTAACAAAGTGTCCTTGTAACAAATTAATGAAAAAAGATTATCTGTCACCCAAGGAGTGAGATTTCTACGAGCACAGATCTGCCTGTTTGATATTGCTGTACTATTTACGGCAGCTTCTGATAAAGTACTTATTAAATTCTCACATAAGATAGATGAACTGCTATTAATATTTGCATTTGGAAGATTGTCATCCACTTAAGCTCCAAATTTTTCGTAATCAACCTTGTATCTCTTTGAAGTTGAAAATTCCGCGTCGTTAATTCGGTTGCAAAGCCGCATTAAATAATATTATGATCACTTAGTACATTTTCAATAGAGTTTGTTGGTGCCGGATGTCACATTCTGAAATACTTGAATTCAGAAGTTATAGGCCATCAAACTTTTTCAAGTACAAAAAAGTGTTAGGTTTGAAAATGCCGGTAAGATATCGATAATGGTGTGCTTTAAAATGCTCTTAGAATAAGGTGGCAGGTGTTGCACATTTTACTGATACGTGTGGCAGCACAAATTCTTGTATTATTATTTTTTTAATTCAATATGGCGGGGAAACATAAGGTAAGACAACATTTTTTAATTATTTCGTTTTCAATTATATGTTAAATTTATGCTAGGTAGAAGAAATCTCCTGCGGCTGGTCTCAACAGGCGTGTCATCCGATATTTCATGAGTCTGCTTTCCAATATTCTCTTTTCCAACTCAGAATGAGAGATCCCTCCAAAGATTGTGCAACTTGGCCACTCCATAACACTAACTTCCATCAGTTAGAAGAGGGCTTACATGTTTATGTAAAAGACCGTAGAAATTTGTTATAGTTGGGGCATTCGGATCAGACTTCCAAATATTTTTGTCCTCCAGGATTCCCTGTATAAAGCCATCTTTAAGTATTAAGCCACATGTTTGGATTAGGCTGTGCCGATTATAGGTGTGTTCGAGTACTTTTGCAGGAAAATGCAGTAAATGAGTAATTAGTAAACTGAAAAATTTACTTTCAAAAAAAAGCTGTCGCACAAAAAAGTAGGCGAATAGAAAAACTCTAAAAATTAGTAAGATTTAACGGCTGATTCCAAGTAATGTTGAAATATATTTACACTTTTTACTATTTAACTCTTTTTTTTTCTTGTTGGTACTCGATGCAATATTTAATATCAGCCCAATTATAAACAGAAATTCCTCATGAAATTTTTATGAATAAAAATTCCTCCATTTTACTTTTTAGTCCGTAAGCCGCGTAAAAGGGAGAAATAAAAAGCTAAAAACTAGTTATTCTAAATACATTTAAGTTTGGGTTTTCCCTAAAAAAAAGTTCCCTCACAAAACAGAAGGGAGTTTGAATTAACTGGAGATATTTTTTCTCAAGAAAAACCTTTCCTCATGAAACAAATTCCTTGCGAATATTTATAGTTGGGCTGTATAATACGAATATTTAAAGAAAATATAAACAAATTATTTGCTGCAATCTTTTTCATGTGTTTAGTTTTATTTTATTTGATTTTTTGTAATTTGTGTCTGATTAAATTTTTTCAAAAATATGCGCTTATTTGTTTTTGATTACCTTACAAACAAGTGCAGTACTATGTGACCATATACTTAGCACTTTTATAGCTACAAAGAATTTAAATAACACAACGATAATAAAGATCAAAAGTCGATTTGGAGCCCAATAAAATTGGACATAAAATGTTCGCCTAAGCAAATAGTTTAAAAATAATCATTCACTTTTAATTTTTTATTATTTTATTTAGTTTTATTACCAATAACCTAGCCAATACAAGCCATAAGCGGTTACAAATTTCTACTAACAAGCAACTTCTGCTATAAATAAAATAACATTTTATATAAAATTATGTATTATATTAAATTAAACTTAAAAGCAGGGGGAAAAAGTATTTTACCATTTTAGATTCGGTTATAGCAATCCCATCTACATACACTACTGTTTCCTCATCATTTCTTAGATTGTATGGTTTAAATTTTACAAATTTAGTCTTGGATGGATTAATACAAAGTTCTGTTAGTGTAGCCGCATCATATTCAATGTGTGTTTTCAAAGCTAATGGTTGTTTATAAGGGTAAAAAAGGCATATGTCTTCTGTATACATAAATAACTTGCCATCGAAACCAATATTTTTTAAATCATTAACAAAAATTTTTGGTAAAGGTAAAAAAAAGCAAAGGACCAAGAACACTTCCTTGTGGGACTCCACATGTTACTGGTAACATTGTACTTTTCGACTCACCAACTTGAACAAACTGTTTCCTGTTTGATAAATAACTGGAAAAAATATCTAGAGTTTTGCCTAAAACTCCTATAATGCAGTTTTTTAATTAAAATTTCATGGTTAACCAAATCAAAAGCTTTCGAGTAATCGAAGAAAACTCCAGCCACACCAGCGAAACCCGCATCAAGCTCTTCACATTTATAGTCCACAACGCTTACTACGGCTTCCTTAGCCCCAGATCCTTTTTTAAATCCGAACTGTCTATTAAATAAAATATGGTTTACATCTAGATAACTTGAGATTTGTTTATATATAAGCTTTTCAAAGACTTTATCTACAATTGATAAAAGAGATATTGGTCGAAAACTATGGAGTTTGTTAGACCCAATAACTTTAGGTATCGCAATTATTTTATGTATTTTAATAACATCAGGATAGTTTCCTTCTTCAACCGTCCTATTAAAAACCACACCTTATATGTATATCAGCAATAACATTCTTGGTGAAATGTTATCATGACCAGGAGTTTTATTACAATTTAAACTATCCAGTATTTTTTCAACCTTATTCTTGTTTACTTTTTCTAGAACAAAAGTTGTTCTCTCCGGTACCAAAGTGCGGAAAAGATTAATGTCCACTAAAATTATTGCATAGCGATCTTGCATATTTCGAACTACGTCATAAAAGAAATTACTTAATGCTGAAGGTTTATCCGCATCTTCAGTTAAAACAGTTCCATCTTCAGTTACGATATTTGTTATACCGCGATTATTACGACCCAGCTATTGTTTAAAAATTGCCATGCTTTTTTTTAGAATTACCGGAAAAACTCCTCAATTTGTTCATATAATATTCATTCATTAAGTAGTTGTTGCATATTTTTATGACTTTACTTATTCTTTTGAGCTGCTCCGATACTAACTTATTTTTACGACCTTTCCTTCGAGCTCTTAACAAAGTGTCCTTGTAACAAATTAATGAAAAAAGATTATCTGTCACCCAAGGAGTGAGATTTCTACGAGCACAGATCTGCCTGTTTGATATTGGTGTACTATTTACGGCAGCTTCTGATAAAGTACTTATTAAATTCTCACATAAGATAGATGAACTGCTATTAATATTTGCATTTGGTAGATTGTCATCCAAAAAAGCTCCAAATTTTTCGTAATCAACCTTGTATCTCTTTGAAGTTGAAAATTCCGCGTCGTTAATTCGGTTGCAAAGCCGCAGTAAATAATATTATGATCACTTAGTACATACATTTTCAATAGATTTTGTTGGTGCCGGATGTCACATTCTGAAATACTTGAATTCAGAAGTTATAGGCCATCAAACTTTTTCAAGTACAAAATAGGTTTGAAAATGCCGGTAAGATATCGATAATGGTGTGCTTTAAAGTGCTCTTAGAATAAGGTGGCAGGTGTTGCACATTTTACTGATACGTGTGGCAGCACAAATTCTTGTATTATTATTTTTTTTAATTCAATATGGCGGGGAAACATAAGGTAAGACAACATTTTTTAATTATTTCGTTTTCAATTATATGTTAAATTTATGCTAGGTAGAAGAAATCTCCTGCGGCTGGTCTCAACAGGCGTGTCATCCGATATTTCATGAGTCTGCTTTCCAATATTCTCTTTTCCAACTCAGAATGAGAGATCCCTCCAAAGATTGTGCAACTTGGCCACTCCATAACACTAACTTCCATCAGTTAGAAGAGGGCTTACATGTTTATGTAAAAGACCGTAGAAATTTGTTATAGTTGGGGCATTCGGATCAGACTTCCAAATATTTTTGTCCTCCAGGATTCCCTGTATAAAGCCATCTTTAAGTATTAAGCCACATGTTTGGATTAGGCTGTGCCGATTATAGGTGTGTTCGAGTACTTTTGCAGGAAAATGCAGTAAATGAGTAATTAGTAAACTGAAAAATTTACTTTAAAAAAAAAGCTGTCGCACAAAAAAGTAGGCGAATGGAAAAACTGTAAAAATTAGTAAGATTTAACGGCTGATTCCAAGTAATGTTGGAATATATTTACACTTTTTACTATTTAACTCTTTTTTTTTCTTGTTGGTACTCGATGCAATATTTAATATCAGCCCAATTATAAACAGAAATTCCTCATGAAATTTTTATGAATAAAAATTCCTCCATTTTACTTTTTAGTCCGTAAGCCGCGTAAAAGGGAGAAATAAAAAGCTAAAAACTAGTTATTCTAAATACATTTAAGTTTGGGTTTTCCCTAAAAAAAGTTCCCTCACAAAACAGAAGGGAGTTTGAATTAACTGGAGATATTTTTTCTCAAGAAAAACCTTTCCTCATGAAACAAATTCCTTGCGAATATTTATAGTTGGGCTGTATAATACGAATATTTAAAGAAAATATAAACAAATTATTTGCTGCAATCTTTTTCATGTGTTTAGTTTTATTTTATTTGATTTTTTGTAATTTGTGTCTGATTAAATTTTTTCAAAAATATGCGCTTATTTGTTTTTGATTACCTTACAAACAAGTGCAGTACTATGTGACCATATACTTAGCACTTTTATAGCTACAAAGAATTTAAATAACACAACGAAAATAAAGATCAAAAGTCGATTTGGAGCCCAATAAAATTGGACATAAAATGTTCGCCTAAGCAAATAGTTTAAAAATAATCATTCACTTTTAATTTTTTATTATTTTATTTAGTTTTATTACCAATAACCTAGCCAATACAAGCCATAAGCGGTTACAAATTTCTACTAACAAGCAACTTCTGCTATAAATAAAATAACATTTTATATAAAATTATGTATTATATTAAATTAAACTTAAAAGCAGGGGGAAAAAGTATTTTACCATTTTAGATTCGGTTATAGCAATCCCATCTACATACACTACTGTTTCCTCATCATTTCTTAGATTGTATGGTTTAAATTTTACAAATTTAGTCTTGGATGGATTAATACAAAGTTTGTCGCATTGCAAGAATTCTGTTAGTGTAGCCGCATCATATTCAATGTGTGTTTTCAAAGCTAATGGTTGTTTATAAGGGTAAAAAAGGCATATGTCTTCTGTATACATAAATAACTTGCCATCGAAACCAATATTTTTTAAATCATTAACAAAAATTTTAGGTAAAGGTAAAAAAAAGCAAAGGACCAAGAACACTTCCTTGTGGGACTCCACATGTTACTGGTAACATTGTACTTTTCGACTCACCAACTTGAACAAACTGTTTCCTGTTTGATAAATAACTGGAAAAAATATCTAGAGTTTTGCCTAAAACTCCTATAATGCAGTTTTTTAATTAAAATTTCATGGTTAACCAAATCAAAAGCTTTCGAGTAATCGAAGAAAACTCCAGCCACACCAGCGAAACCCGCATCAAGCTCTTCACATTTATAGTCCACAACGCTTACTACGGCTTCCTTAGCCCCAGATCCTTTTTTAAATCCGAACTGTCTATTAAATAAAATATGGTTTACATCTAGTTAACTTGAGATTTGTTTATATATAAGCTTTTCAAAGACTTTATCTACAATTGATAAAAGAGATATTGGTCGAAAACTATGGAGTTTGTTAGACCCAATAACTTTAGGTATCGCAATTATTTTATGTATTTTAATAACATCAGGATAGTTTCCTTCTTCAACCGTCCTATTAAAAACCACACCTTATATGTATATCAGCAATAACATTCTTGGTGAAATGTTATCATGACCAGGAGTTTTATTACAATTTAAACTATCCAGTATTTTTTCAACCTTATTCTTGTTTACTTTTTCTAGAACAAAAGTTGTTCTCTCCGGTACCAAAGTGCGGAAAAGATTAATGTCCACTAAAATTATTGCATAGCGATCTTGCATATTTCGAACTACGTCATAAAAGAAATTACTTAATGCTGAAGGTTTATCCGCATCTTCAGTTAAAACAGTTCCATCTTCAGTTACGATATTTGTTATACCGCGATTATTACGACCCAGCTATTGTTTAAAAATTGCCATGCTTTTTTTTAGAATTACCGGAAAAACTCCTCAATTTGTTCATATAATATTCATTCATTAAGTAGTTGTTGCATATTTTTATGACTTTACTTATTCTTTTGAGCTGCTCCGATACTAACTTATTTTTACGACCTTTCCTTCGAGCTCTTAACAAAGTGTCCTTGTAACAAATTAATGAAAAAAGATTATCTGTCACCCAAGGAGTGAGATTTCTACGAGCACAGATCTGCCTGTTTGATATTGCTGTACTATTTACGGCAGCTTCTGATAAAGTACTTATTAAATTCTCACATAAGATAGATGAACTGCTATTAATATTTGCATTTGGAAGATTGTCATCCACTTAAGCTCCAAATTTTTCGTAATCAACCTTGTATCTCTTTGAAGTTGAAAATTCCGCGTCGTTAATTCGGTTGCAAAGCCGCATTAAATAATATTATGATCACTTAGTACATTTTCAATAGAGTTTGTTGGTGCCGGATGTCACATTCTGAAATACTTGAATTCAGAAGTTATAGGCCATCAAACTTTTTCAAGTACAAAAAAGTGTTAGGTTTGAAAATGCCGGTAAGATATCGATAATGGTGTGCTTTAAAATGCTCTTAGAATAAGGTGGCAGGTGTTGCACATTTTACTGATACGTGTGGCAGCACAAATTCTTGTATTATTATTTTTTTAATTCAATATGGCGGGGAAACATAAGGTAAGACAACATTTTTTAATTATTTCGTTTTCAATTATATGTTAAATTGATGCTAGGTAGAAGAAATCTCCTGCGGCTGGTCTCAACAGGCGTGTCATCCGATATTTCATGAGTCTGCTTTCCAATATTCTCTTTTCCAACTCAGAATGAGAGATCCCTCCAAAGATTGTGCAACTTGGCCACTCCATAACACTAACTTCCATCAGTTAGAAGAGGGCTTACATGTTTATGTAAAAGACCGTAGAAATTTGTTATAGTTGGGGCATTCGGATCAGACCTCAAATATTTTTGTCCTCCAGGATTCCCTGTATAAAGCCATCTTTAAGTATTAAGCCACATGTTTGGATTAGGCTGTGCCGATTATAGGTGTGTTCGAGTACTTTTGCAGGAAAATGCAGTAAATGAGTAATTAGTAAACTGAAAAATTTACTTTCAAAAAAAAGCTGTCGCACAAAAAAGTAGGCGAATAGAAAAACTGTAAAAATTAGTAAGATTTAACGGCTGATTCCAAGTAATGTTGAAATATATTTACACTTTTTACTATTTAACTCTTTTTTTTTCTTGTTGGTACTCGATGCAATATTTAATATCAGGCCAATTATAAACAGAAATTCCTCATGAAATTTTTATGAATAAAAATTCCTCCATTTTACTTTTTAGTCCGTAAGCCGCGTAAAAGGGAGAAATAAAAAGCTAAAAACTAGTTATTCTAAATACATTTAAGTTTGGGTTTTCCCTAAAAAAAAGTTCCCTCACAAAACAGAAGGGAGTTTGAATTAACTGGAGATATTTTTTCTCAAGAAAAACCTTTCCTCATGAAACAAATTCCTTGCGAATATTTATAGTTGGGCTGTATAATACGAATATTTAAAGAAAATATAAACAAATTATTTGCTGCAATCTTTTTCATGTGTTTAGTTTTATTTTATTTGATTTTTTGTAATTTGTGTCTGATTAAATTTTTTCAAAAATATGCGCTTATTTGTTTTTGATTACCTTACAAACAAGTGCAGTACTATGTGACCATATACTTAGCACTTTTATAGCTACAAAGAATTTAAATAACACAACGATAATAAAGATCAAAAGTCGATTTGGAGCCCAATAAAATTGGACATAAAATGTTCGCCTAAGCAAATAGTTTAAAAATAATCATTCACTTTTAATTTTTTATTATTTTATTTAGTTTTATTACCAATAACCTAGCCAATACAAGCCATAAGCGGTTACAAATTTCTACTAACAAGCAACTTCTGCTATAAATAAAATAACATTTTATATAAAATTATGTATTATATTAAATTAAACTTAAAAGCAGGGGGAAAAAGTATTTTACCATTTTAGATTCGGTTATAGCAATCCCATCTACATACACTACTGTTTCCTCATCATTTCTTAGATTGTATGGTTTAAATTTTACAAATTTAGTCTTGGATGGATTAATACAAAGTTCTGTTAGTGTAGCCGCATCATATTCAATGTGTGTTTTCAAAGCTAATGGTTGTTTATAAGGGTAAAAAAGGCATATGTCTTCTGTATACATAAATAACTTGCCATCGAAACCAATATTTTTTAAATCATTAACAAAAATTTTAGGTAAAGGTAAAAAAAAGCAAAGGACCAAGAACACTTCCTTGTGAGACTCCACATGTTACTGGTAACATTGTACTTTTCGACTCACCAACTTGAACAAACTGTTTCCTGTTTGATAAATAACTGGAAAAAATATCTAGAGTTTTGCCTAAAACTCCTATAATGCAGTTTTTTAATTAAAATTTCATGGTTAACCAAATCAAAAGCTTTCGAGTAATCGAAGAAAACTCCAGCCACACCAGCGAAACCCGCATCAAGCTCTTCACATTTATAGTCCACAACGCTTACTACGGCTTCCTTAGCCCCAGATCCTTTTTTAAATCCGAACTGTCTATTAAATAAAATATGGTTTACATCTAGATAACTTGAGATTTGTTTATATATAAGCTTTTCAAAGACTTTATCTACAATTGATAAAAGAGATATTGGTCGAAAACTATGGAGTTTGTTAGACCCAATAACTTTAGGTATCGCAATTATTTTATGTATTTTAATAACATCAGGATAGTTTCCTTCTTCAACCGTCCTATTAAAAACCACACCTTATATGTATATCAGCAATAACATTCTTGGTGAAATGTTATCATGACCAGGAGTTTTATTACAATTTAAACTATCCAGTATTTTTTCAACCTTATTCTTGTTTACTTTTTCTAGAACAAAAGTTGTTCTCTCCGGTACCAAAGTGCGGAAAAGATTAATGTCCACTAAAATTATTGCATAGCGATCTTCCATATTTCGAACTACGTCATAAAAGAAATTACTTAATGCTGAAGGTTTATCCGCATCTTCAGTTAAAACAGTTCCATCTTCAGTTACGATATTTGTTATACCGCGATTATTACGACCCAGCTATTGTTTAAAAATTGCCATGCTTTTTTTTAGAATTACCGGAAAAACTCCTCAATTTGTTCATATAATATTCATTCATTAAGTAGTTGTTGCATATTTTTATGACTTTACTTATTCTTTTGAGCTGCTCCGATACTAACTTATTTTTACGACCTTTCCTTCGAGCTCTTAACAAAGTGTCCTTGTAACAAATTAATGAAAAAAGATTATCTGTCACCCAAGGAGTGAGATTTCTACGAGCACAGATCTGCCTGTTTGATATTGGTGTACTATTTACGGCAGCTTCTGATAAAGTACTTATTAAATTCTCACATAAGATAGATGAACTGCTATTAATATTTGCATTTGGTAGATTGTCATCCACAAAAGCTCCAAATTTTTCGTAATCAACCTTGTATCTCTTTGAAGTTGAAAATTCCGCGTCGTTAATTCGGTTGCAAAGCCGCAGTAAATAATATTATGATCACTTAGTACATTTTCAATAGAGTTTGTTGGTGCCGGATGTCACATTCTGAAATACTTGAATTCAGAAGTTATAGGCCATCAAACTTTTTCAAGTACAAAAAAGTGTTAGGTTTGAAAATGCCGGTAAGATATCGATAATAGTGTGCTTTAAAATGCTCTTAGAATAAGGTGGCAGGTGTTGCACATTTTACTGATACGTGTGGCAGCACAAATTCTTGTATTATTATTTTTTTTAATTCAATATGGCGGGGAAACATAAGGTAAGACAACATTTTTTAATTATTTCGTTTTCAATTATATGTTAAATTTATGCTAGGTAGAAGAAATCTCCTGCGGCTGGTCTCAACAGGCGTGTCATCCGATATTTCATGAGTCTGCTTTCCAATATTCTCTTTTCCAACTCAGAATGAGAGATCCCTCCAAAGATTGTGCAACTTGGCCACTCCATAACACTAACTTCCATCAGTTAGAAGAGGGCTTACATGTTTATGTAAAAGACCGTAGAAATTTGTTATAGTTGGGGCATTCGGATCAGACTTCCAAATATTTTTGTCCTCCAGGATTCCCTGTATAAAGCCATCTTTAAGTATTAAGCCACATGTTTGGATTAGGCTGTGCCGATTATAGGTGTGTTCGAGTACTTTTGCAGGAAAATGCAGTAAATGAGTAATTAGTAAACTGAAAAATTTACTTTCAAAAAAAAGCTGTCGCACAAAAAAGTAGGCGAATGGAAAAACTGTAAAAATTAGTAAGATTTAACGGCTGATTCCAAGTAATGTTGAAATATATTTACACTTTTTACTATTTAACTCTTTTTTTTTCTTGTTGGTACTCGATGCAATATTTAATATCAGCCCAATTATAAACAGAAATTCCTCATGAAATTTTTATGAATAAAAATTCCTCCATTTTACTTTTTAGTCCGTAAGCCGCGTAAAAGGGAGAAATAAAAAGCTAAAAACTAGTTATTCTAAATACATTTAAGTTTGGGTTTTCCCTAGAAAAAGTTCCCTCACAAAACAGAAGGGAGTTTGAATTAACTGGAGATATTTTTTCTCAAGAAAAACCTTTCCTCATGAAACAAATTCCTTGCGAATATTTATAGTTGGGCTGTATAATACGAATATTTAAAGAAAATATAAACAAATTATTTGCTGCAATCTTTTTCATGTGTTTAGTTTTATTTTATTTGATTTTTTGTAATTTGTGTCTGATTAAATTTTTTCAAAAATATGCGCTTATTTGTTTTTGATTACCTTACAAACAAGTGCAGTACTATGTGACCATATACTTAGCACTTTTATAGCTACAAAGAATTTAAATAACACAACGATAATAAAGATCAAAAGTCGATTTGGAGCCCAATAAAATTGGACATAAAATGTTCGCCTAAGCAAATAGTTTAAAAATAATCATTCACTTTTAATTTTTTATTATTTTATTTAGTTTTATTACCAATAACCTAGCCAATACAAGCCATAAGCGGTTACAAATTTCTACTAACAAGCAACTTCTGCTATAAATAAAATAACATTTTATATAAAATTATGTGTTATATTAAATTAAACTTAAAAGCAGGGGGAAAAAGTATTTTACCATTTTAGATTCGGTTATAGCAATCCCATCTACATACACTACTGTTTCCTCATCATTTCTTAGATTGTATGGTTTAAATTTTACAAATTTAGTCTTGGATGGATTAATGCAAAGTTTGTCGCATTGCAAGAATTCTGTTAGTGTAGCCACATCATATTCAATGTGTGTATTCAAATCTAATGGTTGTTTATAAGGGTAAAAAAGGCATATGTCATCTGTATGCATAAATAACTTGCCATCGAAACCAATATTTTTTAAATCATTAACAAAAATTTTAGGTAAAGGTAAAAAAAAGCAAAGGACCAAGAACACTTCCTTGTGGGACTCCACATGTTACTGGTAACATTGTACTTTTCGACTCACCAACTTGAACAAACTGTTTCCTGTTTGATAAATAACTGGAAAAAATATCTAGAGTTTTGCCTAAAACTCCTATAATGCAGTTTTTTAATTAAAATTTCATGGTTAACCAAATCAAAAGCTTTCGAGTAATCGAAGAAAACTCCAGCCACACCAGCGAAACCCGCATCAAGCTCTTCACATTTATAGTCCACAACGCTTACTACGGCTTCCTTAGCCCCAGATCCTTTTTTAAATCCGAACTGTCTATTAAATAAAATATGGTTTACATCTAGATAACTTGAGATTTGTTTATATATAAGGTTTTCAAAGACTTTATCTACAATTGATAAAAGAGATATTGGTCGAAAACTATGGAGTTTGTTAGACCCAATAACTTTAGGTATCGCCATTATTTTATGTATTTTAATAACATCAGGATAGTTTCCTTCTTCAACCGTCCTATTAAAAACCACACCTTATATGTATATCAGCAATAACATTCTTGGTGAAATGTTATCATGACCAGGAGTTTTATTACAATTTAAACTATCCAGTATTTTTTCAACCTTATTCTTGTTTACTTTTTCTAGAACAAAAGTTGTTCTCTCCGGTACCAAAGTGCGGAAAAGATTAATGTCCACTAAAATTATTGCATAGCGATCTTGCATATTTCGAACTACGTTATAAAAGAAATTACTTAATGCTGAAGGTTTATCCGCATCTTCAGTTAAAACAGTTCCATCTTCAGTTACGATATTTGTTATACCGCGATTATTACGACCCAGCTATTGTTTAAAAATTGCCATGCTTTTTTTTAGAATTACCGGAAAAACTCCTCAATTTGTTCATATAATATTCATTCATTAAGTAGTTGTTGCATATTTTTACGACTTTACTTATTCTTTTGAGCCGCTCCGATACTAACTTATTTTTACGACCTTTCCTTCGAGCTCTTAACAAAGTGTCCTTGTAACAAATTAATGAAAAAAGATTATCTGTCATTCAAGGAGTGAGATTTCTATGAGCACAGATCTGCCTGTTTGATATTGGTGTACTATTTACGGCAGCTTCTGATAAAGTACTTATTAAATTCTCACATAAGATAGATGAACTGCTATTAATATTTGCATTTGGTAGATTGTCATCCACAAAAGCTCCAAATTTTTCGTAATCAACCTTGTATCTCTTTGAAGTTGAAAATTCCGCGTCGTTAATTCGGTTGCAAAGCCGCAGTAAATAATATTATGATCGCTTAGTACATTTTCAATAGAGTTTGTTGGTGCCGGATGTCACATTCTGAAATACTTGAATTCAGAAGTTATAGGCCATCAAACTTTTTCAAGTACAAAAAAGTGTTAGGTTTGAAAATGCCGGTAAGATATCGATAATGGTGTGCTTTAAAATGCTCTTAGAATAAGGTGGCAGGTGTTGCACATTTTACTGATACGTGTGGCAGCACAAATTCTTGTATTATTTTTTTTTTTAATTCAATATGGCGGGGAAACATAAGGTAAGACAACATTTTTTATTTCAATTATTATATTATTATTTTTCGTTTTCAATTATATGTTAAATTTATGCTAGGTAGAAGAAATCTCCTGCGGCTGGTCTCAACAGGCGTGTCATCCGATATTTCATGAGTCTGCTTTCCAATATTCTCTTTTCCAACTCAGAATGAGAGATCCCTCCAAAGATTGTGCAACTTGGCCACTCCATAACACTAACTTCCATCAGTTAGAAGAGGGCTTACATGTTTATGTAAAAGACCGTAGAAATTTGTTATAGTTGGGGCATTCGGATCAGACTTCCAAATATTTTTGTCCTCCAGGATTCCCTGTATAAAGCCATCTTTAAGTATTAAGCCACATGTTTGGATTAGGCTGTGCCGATTATAGGTGTGTTCGAGTACTTTTGCAGGAAAATGCAGTAAATGAGTAATTAGTAAACTGAAAAATTTACTTTCAAAAAAAAGCTGTCGCACAAAAAAGTAGGCGAATGGAAAAACTGTAAAAATTAGTAAGATTTAACGGCTGATTCCAAGTAATGTTGAAATATATTTACACTTTTTACTATTTAACTCTTTTTTTTTCTTGTTGGTACTCGATGTAATATTTAATATCAGCCCAATTACATATAAACAGAAATTCCTCATGAAATTTTTATGAATAAAAATTCCTCCATTTTACTTTTTAGTCCGTAAGCCGCGTAAAAGGGAGAAATAAAAAGCTAAAAACTAGTTATTCTAAATACATTTAAGTTTGGGTTTTCCTTAAAAAAAGTTCCCTCACAAAACAGAAGGGAGTTTGAATTAACTGGAGATATTTTTTCTCAAGAAAAACCTTTCCTCATGAAACAAATTCCTTGCGAATATTTATAGTTGGGCTGTATAATACGAATATTTAAAGAAAATATAAACAAATTATTTGCTGCAATCTTTTTCATGTGTTTAGTTTTATTTTATTTGATTTTTTGTAATTTGTGTCTGATTAAATTTTTTTAAAAATATGCGCTTATTTGTTTTTGATTACCTTACAAACAAGTGCAGTACTATGTGACCATATACTTAGCACTTTTATAGCTACAAAGAATTTAAATAATACAACGAAAATAAAGATCAAAAGTCGATTTGGAGCCCAATAAAATTGGACATAAAATGTTCGCCTAAGCAAATAGTTTAAAAATAATCATTCACTTTTAATTTTTTATTATTTTATTTAGTTTTATTACCAATAACCTAGCCAATACAAGCCATAAGCGGTTACAAATTTCTACTAACAAGCAACTTCTGCTATAAATAAAATAACATTTTATATAAAATTATGTATTATATTAAATTAAACTTAAAAGCAGGGGGAAAAAGTATTTTACCATTTTAGATTCGGTTATAGCAATCCCATCTACATACACTACTGTTTCCTCATCATTTCTTAGATTGTATGGTTTAAATTTTACAAATTTAGTCTTGGATGGATTAATACAAAGTTTGTCGCATTGCAAGAATTCTGTTAGTGTAGCCGCATCATATTCAATGTGTGTTTTCAAAGCTAATGGTTGTTTAAAAGGCATATGTCATCTGTATACATAAATAACTTGCCATCGAAACCAATATTTTTTAAATCATTAACAAAAATTTTAAAAAAGTAAAGGACCAAGAACACTTCCTTGTGGGACTCCACATGTTACTGGTAACATTGTACTTTTCGACTCACCAACTTGAACAAACTGTTTCCTGTTTGATAACTAACTGGAAAAAATATCTAGAGTTTTGCCTGAGACTCCTATAATGCAGTTTTTTAATTAAAATTTCATGGTTAACCAAATCAAAAGCTTTCGAGTAATCGAAGAAAACTCCAGCCACACCAGCGAAACCCGCATCAAGCTCTTCACATTTATAGTCCACAACGCTTACTACTAGATAACTTGAGATTTGTTTATATATAAGCTTTTCAAAGACTTTATATACAATTGATAAAAGAGATATTGGTCGAAAACTATGGAGTTTGTTAGACCCAATAACTTTAGGTATCGCAATTATTTTATGTATTTTAATAACATCAGGATAGTTTCCTTCTTCAACCGTCCTATTAAAAACCACACCTTATATGTATATCAGCAATAACATTCTTGGTGAAATGTTATCATGACCAGGAGATTTATTACAATTTAAACTATCCAGTATTTTTTCAACCTTATTCTTGTTTACTTTTTTTAGAACAAAAGTTGTTCTCTCCGGTAACAAAGTGCGGAAAAGATTAATGTCCACTAAAATTATTGCATAGCTATCTTGCATATTTCGAACTACGTCATAAAAGAAATTACTTAATGCTGAAGGTTTATCCGCATCTTCAGTTAAAACAGTTCCATCTTCAGTTACGATATTTGTTATACCGCGATTATTACGACCCAGCTATTGTTTAAAAATTGCCATGCTTTTTTTTAGAATTACCGGAAAAACTCCTCAATTTGTTCATATAATATTCATTCATTAAGTAGTTGTTGCATATTTTTATGACTTTACTTATTCTTTTGAGCTGCTCCGATACTAACTTATTTTTACGACCTTTCCTTCGAGCTCTTAACAAAGTGTCCTTGTAACAAATTAATGAAAAAAGATTATCTGTCACCCAAGGAGTGAGATTTCTACGAGCACAGATCTGCCTGTTTGATATTGGTGTACTATTTACGGCAGCTTCTGATAAAGTACTTATTAAATTCTCACATAAGATAGATGAACTGCTATTAATATTTGCATTTGGTAGATTGTCATCCACAAAAGCTCCAAATTTTTCGTAATCAACCTTGTATCTCTTTGAAGTTGAAAATTCCGCGTCGTTAATTCGGTTGCAAAGCCGCAGTAAATAATATTATGATCACTTAGTACATTTTCAATAGAGTTTGTTGGTGCCGGATGTCACATTCTGAAATACTTGAATTCAGAAGTTATAGGCCATCAAACTTTTTCAAGTACAAAAAAGTGTTAGGTTTGAAAATGCCGGTAAGATATCGATAATAGTGTGCTTTAAAATGCTCTTAGAATAAGGTGGCAGGTGTTGCACATTTTACTGATACGTGTGGCAGCACAAATTCTTGTATTATTATTTTTTTTAATTCAATATGGCGGGGAAACATAAGGTAAGACAACATTTTTTAATTATTTCGTTTTCAATTATATGTTAAATTTATGCTAGGTAGAAGAAATCTCCTGCGGCTGGTCTCAACAGGCGTGTCATCCGATATTTCATGAGTCTGCTTTCCAATATTCTCTTTTCCAACTCAGAATGAGAGATCCCTCCAAAGATTGTGCAACTTGGCCACTCCATAACACTAACTTCCATCAGTTAGAAGAGGGCTTACATGTTTATGTAAAAGACCGTAGAAATTTGTTATAGTTGGGGCATTCGGATCAGACTTCCAAATATTTTTGTCCTCCAGGATTCCCTGTATAAAGCCATCTTTAAGTATTAAGCCACATGTTTGGATTAGGCTGTGCCGATTATAGGTGTGTTCGAGTACTTTTGCAGGAAAATGCAGTAAATGAGTAATTAGTAAACTGAAAAATTTACTTTCAAAAAAAAGCTGTCGCACAAAAAAGTAGGCGAATGGAAAAACTGTAAAAATTAGTAAGATTTAACGGCTGATTCCAAGTAATGTTGGAATATATTTACACTTTTTACTATTTAACTCTTTTTTTTTTCTTGTTGGTACTCGATGCAATATTTAATATCAGCCCAATTATAAACAGAAATTCCTCATGAAATTTTTATGAATAAAAATTCCTCCATTTTACTTTTTAGTCCGTAAGCCGCGTAAAAGGGAGAAATAAAAAGCTAAAAACTAGTTATTCTAAATACATTTAAGTTTGGGTTTTCCCTAGAAAAAGTTCCCTCACAAAACAGAAGGGAGTTTGAATTAACTGGAGATATTTTTTCTCAAGAAAAACCTTTCCTCATGAAACAAATTCCTTGCGAATATTTATAGTTGGGCTGTATAATACGAATATTTAAAGAAAATATAAACAAATTATTTGCTGCAATCTTTTTCATGTGTTTAGTTTTATTTTATTTGATTTTTTGTAATTTGTGTCTGATTAAATTTTTTCAAAAATATGCGCTTATTTGTTTTTGATTACCTTACAAACAAGTGCAGTACTATGTGACCATATACTTAGCACTTTTATAGCTACAAAGAATTTAAATAACACAACGAAAATAAAGATCAAAAGTCGATTTGGAGCCCAATAAAATTGGACATAAAATGTTCGCCTAAGCAAATAGTTTAAAAATAATCATTCACTTTTAATTTTTTATTATTTTATTTAGTTTTATTACCAATAACCTAGCCAATACAAGCCATAAGCGGTTACAAATTTCTACTAACAAGCAACTTCTGCTATAAATAAAATAACATTTTATATAAAATTATGTATTATATTAAATTAAACTTAAAAGCAGGGGGAAAAAGTATTTTACCATTTTAGATTCGGTTATAGCAATCCCATCTACATACACTACTGTTTCCTCATCATTTCTTAGATTGTATGGTTTAAATTTTACAAATTTAGTCTTGGATGGATTAATACAAAGTTTGTCGCATTGCAAGAATTCTGTTAGTGTAGCCGCATCATATTCAATGTGTGTTTTCAAAGCTAATGGTTGTTTATAAGGGTAAAAAAGGCATATGTCTTCTGTATACATAAATAACTTGCCATCGAAACCAATATTTTTTAAATCATTAACAAAAATTTTAGGTAAAGGTAAAAAAAAGCAAAGGACCAAGAACACTTCCTTGTGGGACTCCACATGTTACTGGTAACATTGTACTTTTCGACTCACCAACTTGAACAAACTGTTTCCTGTTTGATAAATAACTGGAAAAAATATCTAGAGTTTTGCCTAAAACTCCTATAATGCAGTTTTTTAATTAAAATTTCATGGTTAACCAAATCAAAAGCTTTCGAGTAATCGAAGAAAACTCCAGCCACACCAGCGAAACCCGCATCAAGCTCTTCACATTTACAGTCCACAACGCTTACTACTAGATAACTTGAGATTTGTTTATATATAAGCTTTTCAAAGACTTTATATACAATTGATAAAAGAGATATTGGTCGAAAACTATGGAGTTTGTTAGACCCAATAACTTTAGGTATCGCAATTATTTTATGTATTTTAATAACATCAGGATAGTTTCCTTCTTCAACCGTCCTATTAAAAACCACACCTTATATGTATATCAGCAATAACATTCTTGGTGAAATGTTATCATGACCAGGAGATTTATTACAATTTAAACTATACAGTATTTTTTCAACCTTATTCTTGTTTACTTTTTCTAGAATAAAAGTTGTTCTCTCCGGTACCAAAGTGCGGAAAAGATTAATGTCCACTTAAATTATTGCATAGCTATCTTGCATATTTCAAACTACGTCATAAAAGAAATTACTTAATGCTGAAGCTTTATCCGCATCTTCAGTTAAAACAGTTCCATCTTCAGTTACGATATTTGTTATACCGCGATTATTACGACCCAGCTATTGTTTAAAAATTGCCATGCTTTTTTTTAGAATTACCGGAAAAACTCCTCAATTTGTTCATATAATATTCATTCATTAAGTAGTTGTTGCATATTTTTATGACTTTACTTATTCTTTTGAGCCGCTCCGATACTAACTTATTTTTACGACCTTTCCTTCGAGCTCAACAAAGTGTCCTTATAACAAAGTAATGAAAAAAGATTATCTGTCACCCAAGGAGTGAGATTTCTACGAGCACAGATCTGCCTGTTTGATATTGGTGTACTATTTATGGCAGCTTCTGATAAAGTACTTATTAAATTCTCACATAAGATAGATGAACTGCTATTAATATTTGCATTTGGTAGATTGTCATCCACAAAAGCTCCAAATTTTTCGTAATCAACCTTGTATTCTTTGAAGTTGAAAATTCCGCGTCGTTAATTCGGTTGCAAAGCCGCACTAAATAATATTATGATCACTTAGTACATACATTTTCAATAGATTTTGTTGGTGCCGGATGTCACATTCTGAAATACTTGAATTCAGAAGTTATAGGCCATCAAACTTTTTCAAGTACAAAAAAGTGTTAGGTTTGAAAATGCCGGTAAGATATCGATAATAGTGTGCTTTAAAATGCTCTTAGAATAAGGTGGCAGGTGTTGCACATTTTACTGATACGTGTGGCAGCACAAATTCTTGTATTATTATTTTTTTTAATTCAATATGGCGGGGAAACATAAGGTAAGACAACATTTTTTAATTATTTCGTTTTCAATTATATGTTAAATTTATGCTAGGTAGAATAAATCTCCTGCGGCTGGTCTCAACAGGCGTGTCATCCGATATTTCATGAGTCTGCTTTCCATATTCTCTTTTCCAACTCAGAATGAGAGATCCCTCCAAAGATTGTGCAACTTGGCCACTCCATAACACTAACTTCCATCAGTTAGAAGAGGGCTTACATGTTTATGTAAAAGACCGTAGAAATTTGTTATAGTTGGGGCATTCGGATCAGACTTCCAAATATTTTTGTCCTCCAGGATTCCCTGTATAAAGCCATCTTTAAGTATTAAGCCACATGTTTGGATTAGGCTGTGCCGATTATAGGTGTGTTCGAGTACTTTTGCAGGAAAATGCAGTAAATGAGTAATTAGTAAACTGAAAAATTTACTTTCAAAAAAAAGCTGTCGCACAAAAAAGTAGGTGAATGGAAAAACTGTAAAAATTAGTAAGATTTAACGGCTGATTCCAAGTAATGTTGGAATATATTTACACTTTTTACTATTTAACTCTTTTTTTTTCTTGTTGGTACTCGATGCAATATTTAATATCAGCCCAATTATAAACAGAAATTCCTCATGAAATTTTTATGAATAAAAATTCCTCCATTTTACTTTTTAGTCCGTAAGCCGCGTAAAAGGGAGAAATAAAAAGCTAAAAACTAGTTATTCTAAATACATTTAAGTTTGGGTTTTCCCTAGAAAAAGTTCCCTCACAAAACAGAAGGGAGTTTGAATTAACTGGAGATATTTTTTCTCAAGAAAAACCTTTCCTCATGAAACAAATTCCTTGCGAATATTTATAGTTGGGCTGTATAATACGAATATTTAAAGAAAATATAAACAAATTATTTGCTGCAATCTTTTTCATGTGTTTAGTTTTATTTTATTTGATTTTTTGTAATTTGTGTCTGATTAAATTTTTTCAAAAATATGCGCTTATTTGTTTTTGATTACCTTACAAACAAGTGCAGTACTATGTGACCATATACTTAGCACTTTTATAGCTACAAAGAATTTAAATAACACAACGAAAATAAAGATCAAAAGTCGATTTGGAGCCCAATAAAATTGGACATAAAATGTTCGCCTAAGCAAATAGTTTAAAAATAATCATTCACTTTTAATTTTTTATTATTTTATTTAGTTTTATTACCAATAACCTAGCCAATACAAGCCATAAGCGGTTACAAATTTCTACTAACAAGCAACTTCTGCTATAAATAAAATAACATTTTATATAAAATTATGTATTATATTAAATTAAACTTAAAAGCAGGGGGAAAAAGTATTTTACCATTTTAGATTCGGTTATAGCAATCCCATCTACATACACTACTGTTTCCTCATCATTTCTTAGATTGTATGGTTTAAATTTTACAAATTTAGTCTTGGATGGATTAATACAAAGTTTGTCGCATTGCAAGAATTCTGTTAGTGTAGCCGCATCATATTCAATGTGTGTTTTCAAAGCTAATGGTTGTTTATAAGGGTAAAAAAGGCATATGTCTTCTGTATACATAAATAACTTGCCATCGAAACCAATATTTTTTAAATCATTAACAAAAATTTTAGGTAAAGGTAAAAAAAAGCAAAGGACCAAGAACACTTCCTTGTGGGACTCCACATGTTACTGGTAACATTGTACTTTTCGACTCACCAACTTGAACAAACTGTTTCCTGTTTGATAAATAACTGGAAAAAATATCTAGAGTTTTGCCTAAAACTCCTATAATGCAGTTTTTTAATTAAAATTTCATGGTTAACCAAATCAAAAGCTTTCGAGTAATCGAAGAAAACTCCAGCCACACCAGCGAAACCCGCATCAAGCTCTTCACATTTATAGTCCACAACGCTTACTACTAGATAACTTGAGATTTGTTTATATATAAGCTTTTCAAAGACTTTATATACAATTGATAAAAGAGATATTGGTCGAAAACTATGGAGTTTGTTAGACCCAATAACTTTAGGTATCGCAATTATTTTATGTATTTTAATAACATCAGGATAGTTTCCTTCTTCAACCGTCCTATTAAAAACCACACCTTATATGTATATCAGCAATAACATTCTTGGTGAAATGTTATCATGACCAGGAGATTTATTACAATTTAAACTATACAGTATTTTTTCAACCTTATTCTTGTTTACTTTTTCTAGAATAAAAGTTGTTCTCTCCGGTACCAAAGTGCGGAAAAGATTAATGTCCACTAAAATTATTGCATAGCTATCTTGCATATTTCAAACTACGTCATAAAAGAAATTACTTAATGCTGAAGCTTTATCCGCATCTTCAGTTAAAACAGTTCCATCTTCAGTTACGATATTTGTTATACCGCGATTATTACGACCCAGCTATTGTTTAAAAATTGCCATGCTTTTTTTTAGCATTACCGGAAAAACTCCTCAATTTGTTCATATAATATTCATTCATTAAGTAGTTGTTGCATATTTTTATGACTTTACTTATTCTTTTGAGCCGCTCCGATACTAACTTATTTTTACGACCTTTCCTTCGAGCTCAACAAAGTGTCCTTATAACAAAGTAATGAAAAAAGATTATCTGTCACCCAAGGAGTGAGATTTCTACGAGCACAGATCTGCCTGTTTGATATTGGTGTACTATTTATGGCAGCTTCTGATAAAGTACTTATTAAATTCTCACATAAGATAGATGAACTGCTATTAATATTTGCATTTGGTAGATTGTCATCCACAAAAGCTCCAAATTTTTCGTAATCAACCTTGTATTCTTTGAAGTTGAAAATTCCGCGTCGTTAATTCGGTTGCAAAGCCGCACTAAATAATATTATGATCACTTAGTACATACATTTTCAATAGATTTTGTTGGTGCCGGATGTCACATTCTGAAATACTTGAATTCAGAAGTTATAGGCCATCAAACTTTTTCAAGTACAAAAAAGTGTTAGGTTTGAAAATGCCGGTAAGATATCGATAATGGTGTGCTTTAAAATGCTCTTAGAATAAGGTGGCAGGTGTTGCACATTTTACTGATACGTGTGGCAGCACAAATTCTTGTATTATTATTTTTTTTAATTCAATATGGCGGGGAAACATAAGGTAAGACAACATTTTTTAATTATTTCGTTTTCAATTATATGTTAAATTTATGCTAGGTAGAAGAAATCTCCTGCGGCTGGTCTCAACAGGCGTGTCATCCGATATTTCATGAGTCTGCTTTCCATATTCTCTTTTCCAACTCAGAAAGATTGTGCAACTTGGCCACTCCATAACACTAACTTCAATCAGTTAGAAGAGGGCTTACATGTTTATGTAAAAGACCGTAGAAATTTGTTATAGTTGGGGCATTCGGATCAGACTTCCAAATATTTTTGTCCTCCAGGATTCCCTGTATAAAGCCATCTTTAAGTATTAAGCCACATGTTTGGATTAGGCTGTGCCGATTATAGGTGTGTTCGAGTACTTTTGCAGGAAAATGCAGTAAATGAGTAATTAGTAAACTGAAAAATTTACTTTCAAAAAAAAGCTGTCGCACAAAAAAGTAGGCGAATGGAAAAACTGTAAAAATTAGTAAGATTTAACGGCTGATTCCAAGTAATGTTGAAATATATTTACACTTTTTACTATTTAACTCTTTTTTTTTCTTGTTGGTACTCGATGCAATATTTAATATCAGCCCAATTATAAACAGAAATTCCTCATGAAATTTTTTATGAATAAAAATTCCTCCATTTTACTTTTTAGTCCGTAAGCCGCGTAAAAGGGATAAATAAAAAGCTAAAAAGTGGTTATTCTAAATACATTTAAGTTTGGGTTTTCCCTAAAAAAAGTTCCCTCACAAAACAGAAGGGAGTTTGAATTAACTGGAGATATTTTTTCTCAAGAAAAACCTTTCCTCATGAAACAAATTCCTTGCGAATATTTATAGTTGGGCTGTATAATACGAATATTTAAAGAAAATATAAACAAATTATTTGCTGCAATCTTTTTCATGTGTTTAGTTTTATTTTATTTGATTTTTTGTAATTTGTGTCTGATTAAATTTTTTCAAAAATATGCGCTTATTTGTTTTTGATTACCTTACAAAGAAGTGCAGTACTATGTGACCATATACTTAGCACTTTTATAGCTACAAAGAATTTAAATAACACAACGAAATAGTTTAAAAATAATCATTCACTTTTAATTTTTTATTATTTTATTTAGTTTTATTACCAATAACCTAGCCAATACAAGCCATAAGCGGTTACAAATTTCTACTAACAAGCAACTTCTGCTATAAATAAAATAACATTTTATATAAAATTATGTGTTATATTAAATTAAACTTAAAAGCAGGGGGAAAAAGTATTTTACCATTTTAGATTCGGTTATAGCAATCCCATCTACATACACTACTGTTTCCTCATCATTTCTTAGATTGTATGGTTTAAATTTTACAAATTTAGTCTTGGATGGATTAATACAAAGTTTGTCGCATTGCAAGAATTCTGTTAGTGTAGCCACATCATATTCAATGTGTGTATTCAAATCTAATGGTTGTTTATAAGGGTAAAAAAGGCATATGTCATCTGTATGCATATATAACTTGCCATCGAAACCAATATTTTTTAAATCATTAACAAAAATTTTAGGTAAAGGTAAAAAAAAGTAAAGGACCAAGAACACTTCCTTGTGGGACTCCACATGTTACTGGTAACATTGTACTTTTCGACTCACCAACTTGAACAAACTGTTTCCTGTTTGATAAATAACTGGAAAAAATATCTAGAGTTTTGCCTAAAACTCCTATAATGCAGTTTTTTAATTAAAATTTCATGGTTAACCAAATCAAAAGCTTTCGAGTAATCGAAGAAAACTCCAGCCACACCAGCGAAACCCGCATCAAGCTCTTCACATTTATGGTCCACAACGCTTACTACGGCTTCCTCAGCCCCAGATCCTTTTTTAAATCCGAACTGTCTATTAAATAAAATATGGTTTACATCTAGATAACTTGAGATTTGTTTATATATAAGCTTTTCAAAGACTTTATCTACAATTGATAAAATAGATATTGGTCGAAAACTATGGAGTTTGTTAGACCCAATAACTTTAAGTATCGCAATTATTTTATGTATTTTAATAACATCAGGATAGTTTCCTTCTTCAACCGTCCTATTAAAAACCACACCTTATATGTATATCAGCAATAACATTCTTGGTGAAATGTTATCATGACCAGGAGATTTATTACAATTTAAACTATCCAGTATTTTTTCAACCTTATTCTTGTTTACTTTTTTTAGAACAAAAGTTGTTCTCTCCGGTAACAAAGTGCGGAAAAGATTAATGTCCACTAAAATTATTGCATAGCTATCTTGCATATTTCGAACTACGTCATAAAAGAAATTACTTAATGCTGAAGGTTTATCCGCATCTTCAGTTAAAACAGTTCCATCTTCAGTTACGATATTTGTTATACCGCGATTATTACGACCCAGCTATTGTTTAAAAATTGCCATGCTTTTTTTTAGAATTACCGGAAAAACTCCTCAATTTGTTCATATAATATTCATTCATTAAGTAGTTGTTGCATATTTTTATGACTTTACTTATTCTTTTGAGCCGCTCCGATACTAACTTATTTTTACGACCTTTTCTTCGAGCTCTTAACAAAGTGTCCTTGTAACAAATTAATGAAAAAAGATTATCTGTCACCCAAGGAGTGAGATTTCTATGAGCACAGATCTGCCTGTTTGATATTGGTGTACTATTTACGGCAGCTTCTGATAAAAAACTTATTAAATTCTCACATAAGATAGATGAACTGCTATTAATATTTGCATTTGGTAGATTGTCATCCACAAAAGCTCCAAATTTTTCGTAATCAACCTTGTATCTCTTTGAAGTTGAAAATTCCGCGTCGTTAATTCGGTTGCAAAGCCGCATTAAATAATATTATGATCACTTAGTACATACATTTTCAATAGATTTTGTTGGTGCCGGATGTCACATTCTGAAATACTTGAATTCAGAAGTTATAGGCCATCAAACTTTTTCAAGTACAAAAAAGTGTTAGGTTTGAAAATGCCGGTAAGATATCGATAATGGTGTGCTTTAAAATGCTCTTAGAATAAGGTGGCAGGTGTTGCACATTTTACTGATACGTGTGGCAGCACAAATTCTTGTATTATTATTTTTTTTAATTCAATATGGCGGGGAAACATAAGGTAAGACAACATTTTTTAATTATTTCGTTTTCAATTATATGTTAAATTTATGCTAGGTAGAAGAAATCTCCTGCGGCTGGTCTCAACAGGCGTGTCATCCGATATTTCATGAGTCTGCTTTCCATATTCTCTTTTCCAACTCAGAATGAGAGATCCCTCCAAAGATTGTGCAACTTGGCCACTCCATAACACTAACTTCCATCAGTTAGAAGAGGGCTTACATGTTTATGTAAAAGACCGTAGAAATTTGTTATAGTTGGGGCATTCGGATCAGACTTCCAAATATTTTTGTCCTCCAGGATTCCCTGTATAAAGCCATCTTTAAGTATTAAGCCACATGTTTGGATTAGGCTGTGCCGATTATAGGTGTGTTCGAGTACTTTTGCAGGAAAATGCAGTAAATGAGTAATTAGTAAACTGAAAAATTTACTTTCAAAAAAAAGCTGTCGCACAAAAAAGTAGGCGAATGGAAAAACTGTAAAAATTAGTAAGATTTAACGGCTGATTCCAAGTAATGTTGGAATATATTTACACTTTTTACTATTTAACTCTTTTTTTTTCTTGTTGGTACTCGATGCAATATTTAATATCAGCCCAATTATAAACAGAAATTCCTCATGAAATTTTTATGAATAAAAATTCCTCCATTTTACTTTTTAGTCCGTAAGCCGCGTAAAAGGGAGAAATAAAAAGCTAAAAACTAGTTATTCTAAATACATTTAAGTTTGGGTTTTCCCTAGAAAAAGTTCCCTCACAAAACAGAAGGGAGTTTGAATTAACTGGAGATATTTTTTCTCAAGAAAAACCTTTCCTCATGAAACAAATTCCTTGCGAATATTTATAGTTGGGCTGTATAATACGAATATTTAAAGAAAATATAAACAAATTATTTGCTGCAATCTTTTTCATGTGTTTAGTTTTATTTTATTTGATTTTTTGTAATTTGTGTCTGATTAAATTTTTTCAAAAATATGCGCTTATTTGTTTTTGATTACCTTACAAACAAGTGCAGTACTATGTGACCATATACTTAGCACTTTTATAGCTACAAAGAATTTAAATAACACAACGAAAATAAAGATCAAAAGTCGATTTGGAGCCCAATAAAATTGGACATAAAATGTTCGCCTAAGCAAATAGTTTAAAAATAATCATTCACTTTTAATTTTTTATTATTTTATTTAGTTTTATTACCAATAACCTAGCCAATACAAGCCATAAGCGGTTACAAATTTCTACTAACAAGCAACTTCTGCTATAAATAAAATAACATTTTATATAAAATTATGTATTATATTAAATTAAACTTAAAAGCAGGGGGAAAAAGTATTTTACCATTTTAGATTCGGTTATAGCAATCCCATCTACATACACTACTGTTTCCTCATCATTTCTTAGATTGTATGGTTTAAATTTTACAAATTTAGTCTTGGATGGATTAATACAAAGTTTGTCGCATTGCAAGAATTCTGTTAGTGTAGCCGCATCATATTCAATGTGTGTTTTCAAAGCTAATGGTTGTTTATAAGGGTAAAAAAGGCATATGTCTTCTGTATACATAAATAACTTGCCATCGAAACCAATATTTTTTAAATCATTAACAAAAATTTTAGGTAAAGGTAAAAAAAAGCAAAGGACCAAGAACACTTCCTTGTGGGACTCCACATGTTACTGGTAACATTGTACTTTTCGACTCACCAACTTGAACAAACTGTTTCCTGTTTGATAAATAACTGGAAAAAATATCTAGAGTTTTGCCTAAAACTCCTATAATGCAGTTTTTTAATTAAAATTTCATGGTTAACCAAATCAAAAGCTTTCGAGTAATCGAAGAAAACTCCAGCCACACCAGCGAAACCCGCATCAAGCTCTTCACATTTACAGTCCACAACGCTTACTACTAGATAACTTGAGATTTGTTTATATATAAGCTTTTCAAAGACTTTATATACTATTGATAAAAGAGATATTGGTCGAAAACTATGGAGTTTGTTAGACCCAATAACTTTAGGTATCGCAATTATTTTATGTATTTTAATAACATCAGGATAGTTTCCTTCTTCAACCGTCCTATTAAAAACCACACCTTATATGTATATCAGCAATAACATTCTTGGTGAAATGTTATCATGACCAGGAGATTTATTACAATTTAAACTATACAGTATTTTTTCAACCTTATTCTTGTTTACTTTTTCTAGAATAAAAGTTGTTCTCTCCGGTAACAAAGTGCGGAAAAGATTAATGTCCACTAAAATTATTGCATAGCTATCTTGCATATTTCAAACTACGTCATAAAAGAAATTACTTAATGCTGAAGCTTTATCCGCATCTTCAGTTAAAACAGTTCCATCTTCAGTTACGATATTTGTTATACCGCGATTATTACGACCCAGCTATTGTTTAAAAATTGCCATGCTTTTTTTTAGAATTACCGGAAAAACTCCTCAATTTGTTCATATAATATTCATTCATTAAGTAGTTGTTGCATATTTTTATGACTTTACTTATTCTTTTGAGCCGCTCCGATACTAACTTATTTTTACGACCTTTCCTTCGAGCTCAACAAAGTGTCCTTATAACAAAGTAATGAAAAAAGATTATCTGTCACCCAAGGAGTGAGATTTCTACGAGCACAGATCTGCCTGTTTGATATTGGTGTACTATTTATGGCAGCTTCTGATAAAGTACTTATTAAATTCTCACATAAGATAGATGAACTGCTATTAATATTTGCATTTGGTAGATTGTCATCCACAAAAGCTCCAAATTTTTCGTAATCAACCTTGTATTCTTTGAAGTTGAAAATTCCGCGTCGTTAATTCGGTTGCAAAGCCGCACTAAATAATATTATGATCACTTAGTACATACATTTTCAATAGATTTTGTTGGTGCCGGATGTCACATTCTGAAATACTTGAATTCAGAAGTTATAGGCCATCAAACTTTTTCAAGTACAAAAAAGTGTTAGGTTTGAAAATGCCGGTAAGATATCGATAATAGTGTGCTTTAAAATGCTCTTAGAATAAGGTGGCAGGTGTTGCACATTTTACTGATACGTGTGGCAGCACAAATTCTTGTATTATTATTTTTTTTAATTCAATATGGCGGGGAAACATAAGGTAAGACAACATTTTTTAATTATTTCGTTTTCAATTATATGTTAAATTTATGCTAGGTAGAAGAAATCTCCTGCGGCTGGTCTCAACAGGCGTGTCATCCGATATTTCATGAGTCTGCTTTCCATATTCTCTTTTCCAACTCAGAATGAGAGATCCCTCCAAAGATTGTGCAACTTGGCCACTCCATAACACTAACTTCCATCAGTTAGAAGAGGGCTTACATGTTTATGTAAAAGACCGTAGAAATTTGTTATAGTTGGGGCATTCGGATCAGACTTCCAAATATTTTTGTCCTCCAGGATTCCCTGTATAAAGCCATCTTTAAGTATTAAGCCACATGTTTGGATTAGGCTGTGCCGATTATAGGTGTGTTCGAGTACTTTTGCAGGAAAATGCAGTAAATGAGTAATTAGTAAACTGAAAAATTTACTTTCAAAAAAAAGCTGTCGCACAAAAAAGTAGGCGAATGGAAAAACTGTAAAAATTAGTAAGATTTAACGGCTGATTCCAAGTAATGTTGGAATATATTTACACTTTTTACTATTTAACTCTTTTTTTTCTTGTTGGTACTCGATGCAATATTTAATATCAGCCCAATTATAAACAGAAATTCCTCATGAAATTTTTATGAATAAAAATTCCTCCATTTTACTTTTTAGTCCGTAAGCCGCGTAAAAGGGAGAAATAAAAAGCTAAAAACTAGTTATTCTAAATACATTTAAGTTTGGGTTTTCCCTAGAAAAAGTTCCCTCACAAAACAGAAGGGAGTTTGAATTAACTGGAGATATTTTTTCTCAAGAAAAACCTTTCCTCATGAAACAAATTCCTTGCGAATATTTATAGTTGGGCTGTATAATACGAATATTTAAAGAAAATATAAACAAATTATTTGCTGCAATCTTTTTCATGTGTTTAGTTTTATTTTATTTGATTTTTTGTAATTTGTGTCTGATTAAATTTTTTCAAAAATATGCGCTTATTTGTTTTTGATTACCTTACAAACAAGTGCAGTACTATGTGACCATATACTTAGCACTTTTATAGCTACAAAGAATTTAAATAACACAACGAAAATAAAGATCAAAAGTCGATTTGGAGCCCAATAAAATTGGACATAAAATGTTCGCCTAAGCAAATAGTTTAAAAATAATCATTCACTTTTAATTTTTTATTATTTTATTTAGTTTTATTACCAATAACCTAGCCAATACAAGCCATAAGCGGTTACAAATTTCTACTAACAAGCAACTTCTGCTATAAATAAAATAACATTTTATATAAAATTATGTATTATATTAAATTAAACTTAAAAGCAGGGGGAAAAAGTATTTTACCATTTTAGATTCGGTTATAGCAATCCCATCTACATACACTACTGTTTCCTCATCATTTCTTAGATTGTATGGTTTAAATTTTACAAATTTAGTCTTGGATGGATTAATACAAAGTTTGTCGCATTGCAAGAATTCTGTTAGTGTAGCCGCATCATATTCAATGTGTGTTTTCAAAGCTAATGGTTGTTTATAAGGGTAAAAAAGGCATATGTCTTCTGTATACATAAATAACTTGCCATCGAAACCAATATTTTTTAAATCATTAACAAAAATTTTAGGTAAAGGTAAAAAAAAGCAAAGGACCAAGAACACTTCCTTGTGGGACTCCACATGTTACTGGTAACATTGTACTTTTCGACTCACCAACTTGAACAAACTGTTTCCTGTTTGATAAATAACTGGAAAAAATATCTAGAGTTTTGCCTAAAACTCCTATAATGCAGTTTTTTAATTAAAATTTCATGGTTAACCAAATCAAAAGCTTTCGAGTAATCGAAGAAAACTCCAGCCACACCAGCGAAACCCGCATCAAGCTCTTCACATTTATAGTCCACAACGCTTACTACTAGATAACTTGAGATTTGTTTATATATAAGCTTTTCAAAGACTTTATATACAATTGATAAAAGAGATATTGGTCGAAAACTATGGAGTTTGTTAGACCCAATAACTTTAGGTATCGCAATTATTTTATGTATTTTAATAACATCAGGATAGTTTCCTTCTTCAACCGTCCTATTAAAAACCACACCTTATATGTATATCAGCAATAACATTCTTGGTGAAATGTTATCATGACCAGGAGATTTATTACAATTTAAACTATACAGTATTTTTTCAACCTTATTCTTGTTTACTTTTTCTAGAATAAAAGTTGTTCTCTCCGGTACCAAAGTGCGGAAAAGATTAATGTCCACTAAAATTATTGCATAGCTATCTTGCATATTTCAAACTACGTCATAAAAGAAATTACTTAATGCTGAAGCTTTATCCGCATCTTCAGTTAAAACAGTTCCATCTTCAGTTACGATATTTGTTATACCGCGATTATTACGACCCAGCTATTGTTTAAAAATTGCCATGCTTTTTTTTAGAATTACCGGAAAAACTCCTCAATTTGTTCATATAATATTCATTCATTAAGTAGTTGTTGCATATTTTTATGACTTTACTTATTCTTTTGAGCCGCTCCGATACTAACTTATTTTTACGACCTTTCCTTCGAGCTCAACAAAGTGTCCTTATAACAAAGTAATGAAAAAAGATTATCTGTCACCCAAGGAGTGAGATTTCTACGAGCACAGATCTGCCTGTTTGATATTGGTGTACTATTTATGGCAGCTTCTGATAAAGTACTTATTAAATTCTCACATAAGATAGATGAACTGCTATTAATATTTGCATTTGGTAGATTGTCATCCACAAAAGCTCCAAATTTTTCGTAATCAACCTTGTATTCTTTGAAGTTGAAAATTCCGCGTCGTTAATTCGGTTGCAAAGCCGCACTAAATAATATTATGATCACTTAGTACATACATTTTCAATAGATTTTGTTGGTGCCGGATGTCACATTCTGAAATACTTGAATTCAGAAGTTATAGGCCATCAAACTTTTTCAAGTACAAAAAAGTGTTAGGTTTGAAAATGCCGGTAAGATATCGATAATGGTGTGCTTTAAAATGCTCTTAGAATAAGGTGGCAGGTGTTGCACATTTTACTGATACGTGTGGCAGCACAAATTCTTGTATTATTATTTTTTTTAATTCAATATGGCGGGGAAACATAAGGTAAGACAACATTTTTTAATTATTTCGTTTTCAATTATATGTTAAATTTATGCTAGGTAGAAGAAATCTCCTGCGGCTGGTCTCAACAGGCGTGTCATCCGATATTTCATGAGTCTGCTTTCCATATTCTCTTTTCCAACTCAGAAAGATTGTGCAACTTGGCCACTCCATAACACTAACTTCCATCAGTTAGAAGAGGGCTTACATGTTTATGTAAAAGACCGTAGAAATTTGTTATAGTTGGGGCATTCGGATCAGACTTCCAAATATTTTTGTCCTCCAGGATTCCCTGTATAAAGCCATCTTTAAGTATTAAGCCACATGTTTGGATTAGGCTGTGCCGATTATAGGTGTGTTCGAGTACTTTTGCAGAAAAATGCAGTAAATGAGTAATTAGTAAACTGAAAAATTTACTTTCAAAAAAAAGCTGTCGCACAAAAAAGTAGGCGAATGGAAAAACTGTAAAAATTAGTAAGATTTAACGGCTGATTCCAAGTAATGTTGAAATATATTTACACTTTTTACTATTTAACTCTTTTTTTTTCTTGTTGGTACTCGATGCAATATTTAATATCAGCCCAATTATAAACAGAAATTCCTCATGAAATTTTTTATGAATAAAAATTCCTCCATTTTACTTTTTAGTCCGTAAGCCGCGTAAAAGGGAGAAATAAAAAGCTAAAAAGTGGTTATTCTAAATACATTTAAGTTTGGGTTTTCCCTAAAAAAAGTTCCCTCACAAAACAGAAGGGAGTTTGAATTAACTGGAGATATTTTTTCTCAAGAAAAACCTTTCCTCATGAAACAAATTCCTTGCGAATATTTATAGTTGGGCTGTATAATACGAATATTTAAAGAAAATATAAACAAATTATTTGCTGCAATCTTTTTCATGTGTTTAGTTTTATTTTATTTGATTTTTTGTAATTTGTGTCTGATTAAATTTTTTCAAAAATATGCGCTTATTTGTTTTTGATTACCTTACAAAGAAGTGCAGTACTATGTGACCATATACTTAGCACTTTTATAGCTACAAAGAATTTAAATAACACAACGAAATAGTTTAAAAATAATCATTCACTTTTAATTTTTTATTATTTTATTTAGTTTTATTACCAATAACCTAGCCAATACAAGCCATAAGCGGTTACAAATTTCTACTAACAAGCAACTTCTGCTATAAATAAAATAACATTTTATATAAAATTATGTGTTATATTAAATTAAACTTAAAAGCAGGGGGAAAAAGTATTTTACCATTTTAGATTCGGTTATAGCAATCCCATCTACATACACTACTGTTTCCTCATCATTTCTTAGATTGTATGGTTTAAATTTTACAAATTTAGTCTTGGATGGATTAATACAAAGTTTGTCGCATTGCAAGAATTCTGTTAGTGTAGCCACATCATATTCAATGTGTGTATTCAAATCTAATGGTTGTTTATAAGGGTAAAAAAGGCATATGTCATCTGTATGCATAAATAACTTGCCATCGAAACCAATATTTTTTAAATCATTAACAAAAATTTTAGGTAAAGGTAAAAAAAAGTAAAGGACCAAGAACACTTCCTTGTGGGACTCCACATGTTACTGGTAACATTGTACTTTTCGACTCACCAACTTGAACAAACTGTTTCCTGTTTGATAAATAACTGGAAAAAATATCTAGAGTTTTGCCTAAAACTCCTATAATGCAGTTTTTTAATTAAAATTTCATGGTTAACCAAATCAAAAGCTTTCGAGTAATCGAAGAAAACTCCAGCCACACCAGCGAAACCCGCATCAAGCTCTTCACATTTATGGTCCACAACGCTTACTACGGCTTCCTCAGCCCCAGATCCTTTTTTAAATCCGAACTGTCTATTAAATAAAATATGGTTTACATCTAGATAACTTGAGATTTGTTTATATATAAGCTTTTCAAAGACTTTATCTACAATTGATAAAATAGATATTGGTCGAAAACTATGGAGTTTGTTAGACCCAATAACTTTAAGTATCGCAATTATTTTATGTATTTTAATAACATCAGGATAGTTTCCTTCTTCAACCGTCCTATTAAAAACCACACCTTATATGTATATCAGCAATAACATTCTTGGTGAAATGTTATCATGACCAGGAGATTTATTACAATTTAAACTATCCAGTATTTTTTCAACCTTATTCTTGTTTACTTTTTTTAGAACAAAAGTTGTTCTCTCCGGTAACAAAGTGCGGAAAAGATTAATGTCCACTAAAATTATTGCATAGCTATCTTGCATATTTCGAACTACGTCATAAAAGAAATTACTTAATGCTGAAGGTTTATCCGCATCTTCAGTTAAAACAGTTCCATCTTCAGTTACGATATTTGTTATACCGCGATTATTACGACCCAGCTATTGTTTAAAAATTGCCATGCTTTTTTTTAGAATTACCGGAAAAACTCCTCAATTTGTTCATATAATATTCATTCATTAAGTAGTTGTTGCATATTTTTATGACTTTACTTATTCTTTTGAGCCGCTCCGATACTAACTTATTTTTACGACCTTTTCTTCGAGCTCTTAACAAAGTGTCCTTGTAACAAATTAATGAAAAAAGATTATCTGTCACCCAAGGAGTGAGATTTCTATGAGCACAGATCTGCCTGTTTGATATTGGTGTACTATTTACGGCAGCTTCTGATAAAAAACTTATTAAATTCTCACATAAGATAGATGAACTGCTATTAATATTTGCATTTGGTAGATTGTCATCCACAAAAGCTCCAAATTTTTCGTAATCAACCTTGTATTCTTTGAAATTGAAAATTCCGCGTCGTTAATTCGGTTGCAAAGCCGCACTAAATAATATTATGATCACTTAGTACATACATTTTCAATAGATTTTGTTGGTGCCGGATGTCACATTCTGAAATACTTGAATTCAGAAGTTATAGGCCATCAAACTTTTTCAAGTACAAAAAAGTGTTAGGTTTGAAAATGCCGGTAAGATATCGATAATGGTGTGCTTTAAAATGCTCTTAGAATAAGGTGGCAGGTGTTGCACATTTTACTGATACGTGTGGCAGCACAAATTCTTGTATTATTATTTTTTTTAATTCAATATGGCGGGGAAACATAAGGTAAGACAACATTTTTTAATTATTTCGTTTTCAATTATATGTTAAATTTATGCTAGGTAGAAGAAATCTCCTGCGGCTGGTCTCAACAGGCGTGTCATCCGATATTTCATGAGTCTGCTTTCCATATTCTCTTTTCCAACTCAGAATGAGAGATCCCTCCAAAGATTGTGCAACTTGGCCACTCCATAACACTAACTTCCATCAGTTAGAAGAGGGCTTACATGTTTATGTAAAAGACCGTAGAAATTTGTTATAGTTGGGGCATTCGGATCAGACTTCCAAATATTTTTGTCCTCCAGGATTCCCTGTATAAAGCCATCTTTAAGTATTAAGCCACATGTTTGGATTAGGCTGTGCCGATTATAGGTGTGTTCGAGTACTTTTGCAGAAAAATGCAGTAAATGAGTAATTAGTAAACTGAAAAATTTACTTTCAAAAAAAAGCTGTCGCACAAAAAAGTAGGCGAATGGAAAAACTGTAAAAATTAGTAAGATTTAACGGCTGATTCCAAGTAATGTTGAAATATATTTACACTTTTTACTATTTAACTCTTTTTTTTTCTTGTTGGTACTCGATGCAATATTTAATATCAGCCCAATTATAAACAGAAATTCCTCATGAAATTTTTTATGAATAAAAATTCCTCCATTTTACTTTTTAGTCCGTAAGCCGCGTAAAAGGGAGAAATAAAAAGCTAAAAAGTGGTTATTCTAAATACATTTAAGTTTGGGTTTTCCCTAAAAAAAGTTCCCTCACAAAACAGAAGGGAGTTTGAATTAACTGGAGATATTTTTTCTCAAGAAAAACCTTTCCTCATGAAACAAATTCCTTGCGAATATTTATAGTTGGGCTGTATAATACGAATATTTAAAGAAAATATAAACAAATTATTTGCTGCAATCTTTTTCATGTGTTTAGTTTTATTTTATTTGATTTTTTGTAATTTGTGTCTGATTAAATTTTTTCAAAAATATGCGCTTATTTGTTTTTGATTACCTTACAAAGAAGTGCAGTACTATGTGACCATATACTTAGCACTTTTATAGCTACAAAGAATTTAAATAACACAACGAAATAGTTTAAAAATAATCATTCACTTTTAATTTTTTATTATTTTATTTAGTTTTATTACCAATAACCTAGCCAATACAAGCCATAAGCGGTTACAAATTTCTACTAACAAGCAACTTCTGCTATAAATAAAATAACATTTTATATAAAATTATGTGTTATATTAAATTAAACTTAAAAGCAGGGGGAAAAAGTATTTTACCATTTTAGATTCGGTTATAGCAATCCCATCTACATACACTACTGTTTCCTCATCATTTCTTAGATTGTATGGTTTAAATTTTACAAATTTAGTCTTGGATGGATTAATACAAAGTTTGTCGCATTGCAAGAATTCTGTTAGTGTAGCCACATCATATTCAATGTGTGTATTCAAATCTAATGGTTGTTTATAAGGGTAAAAAAGGCATATGTCATCTGTATGCATAAATAACTTGCCATCGAAACCAATATTTTTTAAATCATTAACAAAAATTTTAGGTAAAGGTAAAAAAAAGTAAAGGACCAAGAACACTTCCTTGTGGGACTCCACATGTTACTGGTAACATTGTACTTTTCGACTCACCAACTTGAACAAACTGTTTCCTGTTTGATAAATAACTGGAAAAAATATCTAGAGTTTTGCCTAAAACTCCTATAATGCAGTTTTTTAATTAAAATTTCATGGTTAACCAAATCAAAAGCTTTCGAGTAATCGAAGAAAACTCCAGCCACACCAGCGAAACCCGCATCAAGCTCTTCACATTTATGGTCCACAACGCTTACTACGGCTTCCTCAGCCCCAGATCCTTTTTTAAATCCGAACTGTCTATTAAATAAAATATGGTTTACATCTAGATAACTTGAGATTTGTTTATATATAAGCTTTTCAAAGACTTTATCTACAATTGATAAAATAGATATTGGTCGAAAACTATGGAGTTTGTTAGACCCAATAACTTTAAGTATCGCAATTATTTTATGTATTTTAATAACATCAGGATAGTTTCCTTCTTCAACCGTCCTATTAAAAACCACACCTTATATGTATATCAGCAATAACATTCTTGGTGAAATGTTATCATGACCAGGAGATTTATTACAATTTAAACTATCCAGTATTTTTTCAACCTTATTCTTGTTTACTTTTTTTAGAACAAAAGTTGTTCTCTCCGGTAACAAAGTGCGGAAAAGATTAATGTCCACTAAAATTATTGCATAGCTATCTTGCATATTTCGAACTACGTCATAAAAGAAATTACTTAATGCTGAAGGTTTATCCGCATCTTCAGTTAAAACAGTTCCATCTTCAGTTACGATATTTGTTATACCGCGATTATTACGACCCAGCTATTGTTTAAAAATTGCCATGCTTTTTTTTAGAATTACCGGAAAAACTCCTCAATTTGTTCATATAATATTCATTCATTAAGTAGTTGTTGCATATTTTTATGACTTTACTTATTCTTTTGAGCCGCTCCGATACTAACTTATTTTTACGACCTTTTCTTCGAGCTCTTAACAAAGTGTCCTTGTAACAAATTAATGAAAAAAGATTATCTGTCACCCAAGGAGTGAGATTTCTATGAGCACAGATCTGCCTGTTTGATATTGGTGTACTATTTACGGCAGCTTCTGATAAAAAACTTATTAAATTCTCACATAAGATAGATGAACTGCTATTAATATTTGCATTTGGTAGATTGTCATCCACAAAAGCTCCAAATTTTTCGTAATCAACCTTGTATTCTTTGAAATTGAAAATTCCGCGTCGTTAATTCGGTTGCAAAGCCGCACTAAATAATATTATGATCACTTAGTACATACATTTTCAATAGATTTTGTTGGTGCCGGATGTCACATTCTGAAATACTTGAATTCAGAAGTTATAGGCCATCAAACTTTTTCAAGTACAAAAAAGTGTTAGGTTTGAAAATGCCGGTAAGATATCGATAATGGTGTGCTTTAAAATGCTCTTAGAATAAGGTGGCAGGTGTTGCACATTTTACTGATACGTGTGGCAGCACAAATTCTTGTATTATTATTTTTTTTAATTCAATATGGCGGGGAAACATAAGGTAAGACAACATTTTTTAATTATTTCGTTTTCAATTATATGTTAAATTTATGCTAGGTAGAAGAAATCTCCTGCGGCTGGTCTCAACAGGCGTGTCATCCGATATTTCATGAGTCTGCTTTCCATATTCTCTTTTCCAACTCAGAATGAGAGATCCCTCCAAAGATTGTGCAACTTGGCCACTCCATAACACTAACTTCCATCAGTTAGAAGAGGGCTTACATGTTTATGTAAAAGACCGTAGAAATTTGTTATAGTTGGGGCATTCGGATCAGACTTCCAAATATTTTTGTCCTCCAGGATTCCCTGTATAAAGCCATCTTTAAGTATTAAGCCACATGTTTGGATTAGGCTGTGCCGATTATAGGTGTGTTCGAGTACTTTTGCAGAAAAATGCAGTAAATGAGTAATTAGTAAACTGAAAAATTTACTTTCAAAAAAAAGCTGTCGCACAAAAAAGTAGGCGAATGGAAAAACTGTAAAAATTAGTAAGATTTAACGGCTGATTCCAAGTAATGTTGAAATATATTTACACTTTTTACTATTTAACTCTTTTTTTTTCTTGTTGGTACTCGATGCAATATTTAATATCAGCCCAATTATAAACAGAAATTCCTCATGAAACTTTTTATGAATAAAAATTCCTCCATTTTACTTTTTAGTCCGTAAGCCGCGTAAAAGGGAGAAATAAAAAGCTAAAAAGTGGTTATTCTAAATACATTTAAGTTTGGGTTTTCCCTAAAAAAAGTTCCCTCACAAAACAGAAGGGAGTTTGAATTAACTGGAGATATTTTTTCTCAAGAAAAACCTTTCCTCATGAAACAAATTCCTTGCGAATATTTATAGTTGGGCTGTATAATACGAATATTTAAAGAAAATATAAACAAATTATTTGCTGCAATCTTTTTCATGTGTTTAGTTTTGTTTTATTTGCTTTTTGTAATTTGTGTCTGATTAATTTTTTTCAAAAATATGCGCTTATTTGTTTTTGATTACCTTACAAAGAAGTGCAGTACTATGTGACCATATACTTAGCACTTTTATAGCTACAAAGAATTTAAATAACACAACGAAATAGTTTAAAAATAATCATTCACTTTTAATTTTTTATTATTTTATTTAGTTTTATTACCAATAACCTAGCCAATACAAGCCATAAGCGGTTACAAATTTCTACTAACAAGCAACTTCTGCTATAAATAAAATAACATTTTATATAAAATTATGTGTTATATTAAATTAAACTTAAAAGCAGGGGGAAAAAGTATTTTACCATTTTAGATTCGGTTATAGCAATCCCATCTACATACACTACTGTTTCCTCATCATTTCTTAGATTGTATGGTTTAAATTTTACAAATTTAGTCTTGGATGGATTAATACAAAGTTTGTCGCATTGCAAGAATTCTGTTAGTGTAGCCACATCATATTCAATGTGTGTATTCAAATCTAATGGTTGTTTATAAGGGTAAAAAAGGCATATGTCATCTGTATGCATAAATAACTTGCCATCGAAACCAATATTTTTTAAATCATTAACAAAAATTTTACGTAAAGGTAAAAAAAAGTAAAGGACCAAGAACACTTCCTTGTGGGACTCCACATGTTACTGGTAACATTGTACTTTTCGACTCACCAACTTGAACAAACTGTTTCCTGTTTGATAAATAACTGGAAAAAATATCTAGAGTTTTGCCTAAAACTCCTATAATGCAGTTTTTTAATTAAAATTTCATGGTTAACCAAATCAAAAGCTTTCGAGTAATCGAAGAAAACTCCAGCCACACCAGCGAAACCCGCATCAAGCTCTTCACATTTATGGTCCACAACGCTTACTACGGCTTCCTCAGCCCCAGATCCTTTTTTAAATCCGAACTGTCTATTAAATAAAATATGGTTTACATCTAGATAACTTGAGATTTGTTTATATATAAGCTTTTCAAAGACTTTATCTACAATTGATAAAATAGATATTGGTCGAAAACTATGGAGTTTGTTAGACCCAATAACTTTAAGTATCGCAATTATTTTATGTATTTTAATAACATCAGGATAGTTTCCTTCTTCAACCGTCCTATTAAAAACCACACCTTATATGTATATCAGCAATAACATTCTTGGTGAAATGTTATCATGACCAGGAGATTTATTACAATTTAAACTATCCAGTATTTTTTCAACCTTATTCTTGTTTACTTTTTTTAGAACAAAAGTTGTTCTCTCCGGTAACAAAGTGCGGAAAAGATTAATGTCCACTAAAATTATTGCATAGCTATCTTGCATATTTCGAACTACGTCATAAAAGAAATTACTTAATGCTGAAGGTTTATCCGCATCTTCAGTTAAAACAGTTCCATCTTCAGTTACGATATTTGTTATACCGCGATTATTACGACCCAGCTATTGTTTAAAAATTGCCATGCTTTTTTTTAGAATTACCGGAAAAACTCCTCAATTTGTTCATATAATATTCATTCATTAAGTAGTTGTTGCATATTTTTATGACTTTACTTATTCTTTTGAGCCGCTCCGATACTAACTTATTTTTACGACCTTTTCTTCGAGCTCTTAACAAAGTGTCCTGGTAACAGATTAATGAAAAAAGATTATCTGTCACCCAAGGAGTGAGATTTCTATGAGCACAGATCTGCCTGTTTGATATTGGTGTACTATTTACGGCAGCTTCTGATAAAAAACTTATTAAATTCTCACATAAGATAGATGAACTGCTATTAATATTTGCATTTGGTAGATTGTCATCCACAAAAGCTCCAAATTTTTCGTAATCAACCTTGTATCTCTTTGAAGTTGAAAATTCCGCGTCGTTAATTCGGTTGCAAAGCCGCAGTAAATAATATTATGATCACTTAGTACATACATTTTCAATAGATTTTGTTGGTGCCGGATGTCACATTCTGAAATACTTGAATTCAGAAGTTATAGGCCATCAAACTTTTTCAAGTACAAAAAAGTGTTAGTTTTGAAAATGCCGGTAAGATATCGATAATGGTGTGCTTTAAAATGCTCTTAGAATAAGGTGGCAGGTGTTGCACATTTTACTGATACGTGTGGCAGCACAAATTCTTGTATTATTATTTTTTTTAATTCAATATGGCGGGGAAACATAAGGTAAGACAACATTTTTTAATTATTTCGTTTTCAATTATATGTTAAATTTATGCTAGGTAGAAGAAATCTCCTGCGGCTGGTCTCAACAGGCGTGTCATCCGATATTTCATGAGTCTGCTTTCCAATATTCTCTTTTCCAACTCAGAATGAGAGATCCCTCCAAAGATTGTGCAACTTGGCCACTCCATAACACTAACTTCCATAAGTTAGAAGAGGGCTTACATGTTTATGTAAAAGACCGTAGAAATTTGTTATAGTTGGGGCATTCGGATCAGACTTCCAAATATTTTTGTCCTCCAGGATTCCCTGTATAAAGCCATCTTTAAGTATTAAGCCACATGTTTGGATTAGGCTGTGCCGATTATAGGTGTGTTCGAGTACTTTTGCAGGAAAATGCAGTAAATGAGTAATTAGTAAACTGAAAAATTTACTTTCAAAAAAAAGCTGTCGCACAAAAAAGTAGGCGAATGGAAAAACTGTAAAAATTAGTAAGATTTAACGGCTGATTCCAAGTAATGTTGAAATATATTTACACTTTTTACTATTTAACTCTTTTTTTTTCTTGTTGGTACTCGATGCAATATTTAATATCAGCCCAATTATAAACAGAAATTCCTCATGAAATTTTTATGAATAAAAATTCCTCCATTTTACTTTTTAGTCCGTAAGCCGCGTAAAAGGGAGAAATAAAAAGCTAAAAACTAGTTATTCTAAATACATTTAAGTTTGGGTTTTCCCTAAAAAAAAGTTCCCTCACAAAACAGAAGGGAGTTTGAATTAACTGGAGATATTTTTTCTCAAGAAAAACCTTTCCTCATGAAACAAATTCCTTGCGAATATTTATAGTTGGGCTGTATAATACGAATATTTAAAGAAAATATAAACAAATTATTTGCTGCAATCTTTTTCATGTGTTTAGTTTTATTTTATTTGATTTTTTGTAATTTGTGTCTGATTAAATTTTTTCAAAAATATGCGCTTATTTGTTTTTGATTACCTTACAAACAAGTGCAGTACTATGTGACCATATACTTAGCACTTTTATAGCTACAAAGAATTTAAATAACACAACGAAAATAAAGATCAAAAGTCGATTTGGAGCCCAATAAAATTGGACATAAAATGTTCGCCTAAGCAAATAGTTTAAAAATAATCATTCACTTTTAATTTTTTATTATTTTATTTAGTTTTATTACCAATAACCTAGCCAATACAAGCCATAAGCGGTTACAAATTTCTACTAACAAGCAACTTCTGCTATAAATAAAATAACATTTTATATAAAATTATGTATTATATTAAATTAAACTTAAAAGCAGGGGGAAAAAGTATTTTACCATTTTAGATTCGGTTATAGCAATCCCATCTACATACACTACTGTTTCCTCATCATTTCTTAGATTGTATGGTTTAAATTTTACAAATTTAGTCTTGGATGGATTAATACAAAGTTTGTCGCATTGCAAGAATTCTGTTAGTGTAGCCGCATCATATTCAATGTGTGTTTTCAAAGCTAATGGTTGTTTATAAGGGTAAAAAAGGCATATGTCTTCTGTATACATAAATAACTTGCCATCGAAACCAATATTTTTTAAATCATTAACAAAAATTTTAGGTAAAGGTAAAAAAAAGCAAAGGACCAAGAACACTTCCTTGTGGGACTCCACATGTTACTGGTAACATTGTACTTTTCGACTCACCAACTTGAACAAACTGTTTCCTGTTTGATAAATAACTGGAAAAAATATCTAGAGTTTTGCCTAAAACTCCTATAATGCAGTTTTTTAATTAAAATTTCATGGTTAACCAAATCAAAAGCTTTCGAGTAATCGAAGAAAACTCCAGCCACACCAGCGAAACCCGCATCAAGCTCTTCACATTTATAGTCCACAACGCTTACTACTAGATAACTTGAGATTTGTTTATATATAAGCTTTTCAAAGACTTTATATACAATTGATAAAAGAGATATTGGTCGAAAACTATGGAGTTTGTTAGACCCAATAACTTTAGGTATCGCAATTATTTTATGTATTTTAATAACATCAGGATAGTTTCCTTCTTCAACCGTCCTATTAAAAACCACACCTTATTGTATATCAGCAATAACATTCTTGGTGAAATGTTATCATGACCAGGAGATTTATTACAATTTAAACTATACAGTATTTTTTCAACCTTATTCTTGTTTACTTTTTCTAGAATAAAAGTTGTTCTCTCCGGTACCAAAGTGCGGAAAAGATTAATGTCCACTAAAATTATTGCATAGCTATCTTGCATATTTCAAACTACGTCATAAAAGAAATTACTTAATGCTGAAGCTTTATCCGCATCTTCAGTTAAAACAGTTCCATCTTCAGTTACGATATTTGTTATACCGCGATTATTACGACCCAGCTATTGTTTAAAAATTGCCATGCTTTTTTTTAGAATTACCGGAAAAACTCCTCAATTTGTTCATATAATATTCATTCATTAAGTAGTTGTTGCATATTTTTATGACTTTACTTATTCTTTTGAGCCGCTCCGATACTAACTTATTTTTACGACCTTTCCTTCGAGCTCAACAAAGTGTCCTTATAACAAAGTAATGAAAAAAGATTATCTGTCACCCAAGGAGTGAGATTTCTACGAGCACAGATCTGCCTGTTTGATATTGGTGTACTATTTATGGCAGCTTCTGATAAAGTACTTATTAAATTCTCACATAAGATAGATGAACTGCTATTAATATTTGCATTTGGTAGATTGTCATCCACAAAAGCTCCAAATTTTTCGTAATCAACCTTGTATTCTTTGAAGTTGAAAATTCCGCGTCGTTAATTCGGTTGCAAAGCCGCACTAAATAATATTATGATCACTTAGTACATACATTTTCAATAGATTTTGTTGGTGCCGGATGTCACATTCTGAAATACTTGAATTCAGAAGTTATAGGCCATCAAACTTTTTCAAGTACAAAAAAGTGTTAGGTTTGAAAATGCCGGTAAGATATCGATAATGGTGTGCTTTAAAATGCTCTTAGAATAAGGTGGCAGGTGTTGCACATTTTACTGATACGTGTGGCAGCACAAATTCTTGTATTATTATTTTTTTTAATTCAATATGGCGGGGAAACATAAGGTAAGACAACATTTTTTAATTATTTCGTTTTCAATTATATGTTAAATTTATGCTAGGTAGAAGAAATCTCCTGCGGCTGGTCTCAACAGGCGTGTCATCCGATATTTCATGAGTCTGCTTTCCATATTCTCTTTTCCAACTCAGAATGAGAGATCCCTCCAAAGATTGTGCAACTTGGCCACTCCATAACACTAACTTCCATCAGTTAGAAGAGGGCTTACATGTTTATGTAAAAGACCGTAGAAATTTGTTATAGTTGGGGCATTCGGATCAGACTTCCAAATATTTTTGTCCTCCAGGATTCCCTGTATAAAGCCATCTTTAAGTATTAAGCCACATGTTTGGATTAGGCTGTGCCGATTATAGGTGTGTTCGAGTACTTTTGCAGAAAAATGCAGTAAATGAGTAATTAGTAAACTGAAAAATTTACTTTCAAAAAAAAGCTGTCGCACAAAAAAGTAGGCGAATGGAAAAACTGTAAAAATTAGTAAGATTTAACGGCTGATTCCAAGTAATGTTGAAATATATTTACACTTTTTACTATTTAACTCTTTTTTTTTCTTGTTGGTACTCGATGCAATATTTAATATCAGCCCAATTATAAACAGAAATTCCTCATGAAATTTTTTATGAATAAAAATTCCTCCATTTTACTTTTTAGTCCGTAAGCCGCGTAAAAGGGAGAAATAAAAAGCTAAAAAGTGGTTATTCTAAATACATTTAAGTTTGGGTTTTCCCTAAAAAAAGTTCCCTCACAAAACAGAAGGGAGTTTGAATTAACTGGAGATATTTTTTCTCAAGAAAAACCTTTCCTCATGAAACAAATTCCTTGCGAATATTTATAGTTGGGCTGTATAATACGAATATTTAAAGAAAATATAAACAAATTATTTGCTGCAATCTTTTTCATGTGTTTAGTTTTATTTTATTTGATTTTTTGTAATTTGTGTCTGATTAAATTTTTTCAAAAATATGCGCTTATTTGTTTTTGATTACCTTACAAAGAAGTGCAGTACTATGTGACCATATACTTAGCACTTTTATAGCTACAAAGAATTTAAATAACACAACGAAATAGTTTAAAAATAATCATTCACTTTTAATTTTTTATTATTTTATTTAGTTTTATTACCAATAACCTAGCCAATACAAGCCATAAGCGGTTACAAATTTCTACTAACAAGCAACTTCTGCTATAAATAAAATAACATTTTATATAAAATTATGTGTTATATTAAATTAAACTTAAAAGCAGGGGGAAAAAGTATTTTACCATTTTAGATTCGGTTATAGCAATCCCATCTACATACACTACTGTTTCCTCATCATTTCTTAGATTGTATGGTTTAAATTTTACAAATTTAGTCTTGGATGGATTAATACAAAGTTTGTCGCATTGCAAGAATTCTGTTAGTGTAGCCACATCATATTCAATGTGTGTATTCAAATCTAATGGTTGTTTATAAGGGTAAAAAAGGCATATGTCATCTGTATGCATAAATAACTTGCCATCGAAACCAATATTTTTTAAATCATTAACAAAAATTTTAGGTAAAGGTAAAAAAAAGTAAAGGACCAAGAACACTTCCTTGTGGGACTCCACATGTTACTGGTAACATTGTACTTTTCGACTCACCAACTTGAACAAACTGTTTCCTGTTTGATAAATAACTGGAAAAAATATCTAGAGTTTTGCCTAAAACTCCTATAATGCAGTTTTTTAATTAAAATTTCATGGTTAACCAAATCAAAAGCTTTCGAGTAATCGAAGAAAACTCCAGCCACACCAGCGAAACCCGCATCAAGCTCTTCACATTTATGGTCCACAACGCTTACTACGGCTTCCTCAGCCCCAGATCCTTTTTTAAATCCGAACTGTCTATTAAATAAAATATGGTTTACATCTAGATAACTTGAGATTTGTTTATATATAAGCTTTTCAAAGACTTTATCTACAATTGATAAAATAGATATTGGTCGAAAACTATGGAGTTTGTTAGACCCAATAACTTTAAGTATCGCAATTATTTTATGTATTTTAATAACATCAGGATAGTTTCCTTCTTCAACCGTCCTATTAAAAACCACACCTTATATGTATATCAGCAATAACATTCTTGGTGAAATGTTATCATGACCAGGAGATTTATTACAATTTAAACTATCCAGTATTTTTTCAACCTTATTCTTGTTTACTTTTTTTAGAACAAAAGTTGTTCTATCCGGTAACAAAGTGCGGAAAAGATTAATGTCCACTAAAATTATTGCATAGCTATCTTGCATATTTCGAACTACGTCATAAAAGAAATTACTTAATGCTGAAGGTTTATCCGCATCTTCAGTTAAAACAGTTCCATCTTCAGTTACGATATTTGTTATACCGCGATTATTACGACCCAGCTATTGTTTAAAAATTGCCATGCTTTTTTTTAGAATTACCGGAAAAACTCCTCAATTTGTTCATATAATATTCATTCATTAAGTAGTTGTTGCATATTTTTATGACTTTACTTATTCTTTTGAGCCGCTCCGATACTAACTTATTTTTACGACCTTTTCTTCGAGCTCTTAACAAAGTGTCCTTGTAACAAATTAATGAAAAAAGATTATCTGTCACCCAAGGAGTGAGATTTCTATGAGCACAGATCTGCCTGTTTGATATTGGTGTACTATTTACGGCAGCTTCTGATAAAAAACTTATTAAATTCTCACATAAGATAGATGAACTGCTATTAATATTTGCATTTGGTAGATTGTCATCCACAAAAGCTCCAAATTTTTCGTAATCAACCTTGTATCTCTTTGAAGTTGAAAATTCCGCGTCGTTAATTCGGTTGCAAAGCCGCAGTAAATAATATTATGATCACTTAGTACATACATTTTCAATAGATTTTGTTGGTGCCGGATGTCACATTCTGAAATACTTGAATTCAGAAGTTATAGGCCATCAAACTTTTTCAAGTACAAAAAAGTGTTAGTTTTGAAAATGCCGGTAAGATATCGATAATGGTGTGCTTTAAAATGCTCTTAGAATAAGGTGGCAGGTGTTGCACATTTTACTGATACGTGTGGCAGCACAAATTCTTGTATTATTATTTTTTTTAATTCAATATGGCGGGGAAACATAAGGTAAGACAACATTTTTTAATTATTTCGTTTTCAATTATATGTTAAATTTATGCTAGGTAGAAGAAATCTCCTGCGGCTGGTCTCAACAGGCGTGTCATCCGATATTTCATGAGTCTGCTTTCCAATATTCTCTTTTCCAACTCAGAATGAGAGATCCCTCCAAAGATTGTGCAACTTGGCCACTCCATAACACTAACTTCCATCAGTTAGAAGAGGGCTTACATGTTTATGTAAAAGACCGTAGAAATTTGTTATAGTTGGGGCATTCGGATCAGACTTCCAAATATTTTTGTCCTCCAGGATTCCCTGTATAAAGCCATCTTTAAGTATTAAGCCACATGTTTGGATTAGGCTGTGCCGATTATAGGTGTGTTCGAGTACTTTTGCAGGAAAATGCAGTAAATGAGTAATTAGTAAACTGAAAAATTTACTTTCAAAAAAAAGCTGTCGCACAAAAAAGTAGGCGAATGGAAAAACTGTAAAAATTAGTAAGATTTAACGGCTGATTCCAAGTAATGTTGAAATATATTTACACTTTTTACTATTTAACTCTTTTTTTTTCTTGTTGGTACTCGATGCAATATTTAATATCAGCCCAATTATAAACAGAAATTCCTCATGAAATTTTTATGAATAAAAATTCCTCCATTTTACTTTTTAGTCCGTAAGCCGCGTAAAAGGGAGAAATAAAAAGCTAAAAACTAGTTATTCTAAATACATTTAAGTTTGGGTTTTCCCTAAAAAAAAGTTCCCTCACAAAACAGAAGGGAGTTTGAATTAACTGGAGATATTTTTTCTCAAGAAAAACCTTTCCTCATGAAACAAATTCCTTGCGAATATTTATAGTTGGGCTGTATAATACGAATATTTAAAGAAAATATAAACAAATTATTTGCTGCAATCTTTTTCATGTGTTTAGTTTTATTTTATTTGATTTTTTGTAATTTGTGTCTGATTAAATTTTTTCAAAAATATGCGCTTATTTGTTTTTGATTACCTTACAAACAAGTGCAGTACTATGTGACCATATACTTAGCACTTTTATAGCTACAAAGAATTTAAATAACACAACGAAAATAAAGATCAAAAGTCGATTTGGAGCCCAATAAAATTGGACATAAAATGTTCGCCTAAGCAAATAGTTTAAAAATAATCATTCACTTTTAATTTTTTATTATTTTATTTAGTTTTATTACCAATAACCTAGCCAATACAAGCCATAAGCGGTTACAAATTTCTACTAACAAGCAACTTCTGCTATAAATAAAATAACATTTTATATAAAATTATGTATTATATTAAATTAAACTTAAAAGCAGGGGGAAAAAGTATTTTACCATTTTAGATTCGGTTATAGCAATCCCATCTACATACACTACTGTTTCCTCATCATTTCTTAGATTGTATGGTTTAAATTTTACAAATTTAGTCTTGGATGGATTAATACAAAGTTTGTCGCATTGCAAGAATTCTGTTAGTGTAGCCGCATCATATTCAATGTGTGTTTTCAAAGCTAATGGTTGTTTATAAGGGTAAAAAAGGCATATGTCTTCTGTATACATAAATAACTTGCCATCGAAACCAATATTTTTTAAATCATTAACAAAAATTTTAGGTAAAGGTAAAAAAAAGCAAAGGACCAAGAACACTTCCTTGTGGGACTCCACATGTTACTGGTAACATTGTACTTTTCGACTCACCAACTTGAACAAACTGTTTCCTGTTTGATAAATAACTGGAAAAAATATCTAGAGTTTTGCCTAAAACTCCTATAATGCAGTTTTTTAATTAAAATTTCATGGTTAACCAAATCAAAAGCTTTCGAGTAATCGAAGAAAACTCCAGCCACACCAGCGAAACCCGCATCAAGCTCTTCACATTTATAGTCCACAACGCTTACTACTAGATAACTTGAGATTTGTTTATATATAAGCTTTTCAAAGACTTTATATACAATTGATAAAAGAGATATTGGTCGAAAACTATGGAGTTTGTTAGACCCAATAACTTTAGGTATCGCAATTATTTTATGTATTTTAATAACATCAGGATAGTTTCCTTCTTCAACCGTCCTATTAAAAACCACACCTTATATGTATATCAGCAATAACATTCTTGGTGAAATGTTATCATGACCAGGAGATTTATTACAATTTAAACTATACAGTATTTTTTCAACCTTATTCTTGTTTACTTTTTCTAGAATAAAAGTTGTTCTCTCCGGTACCAAAGTGCGGAAAAGATTAATGTCCACTAAAATTATTGCATAGCTATCTTGCATATTTCAAACTACGTCATAAAAGAAATTACTTAATGCTGAAGCTTTATCCGCATCTTCAGTTAAAACAGTTCCATCTTCAGTTACGATATTTGTTATACCGCGATTATTACGACCCAGCTATTGTTTAAAAATTGCCATGCTTTTTTTTAGAATTACCGGAAAAACTCCTCAATTTGTTCATATAATATTCATTCATTAAGTAGTTGTTGCATATTTTTATGACTTTACTTATTCTTTTGAGCCGCTCCGATACTAACTTATTTTTACGACCTTTCCTTCGAGCTCAACAAAGTGTCCTTATAACAAAGTAATGAAAAAAGATTATCTGTCACCCAAGGAGTGAGATTTCTACGAGCACAGATCTGCCTGTTTGATATTGGTGTACTATTTATGGCAGCTTCTGATAAAGTACTTATTAAATTCTCACATAAGATAGATGAACTGCTATTAATATTTGCATTTGGTAGATTGTCATCCACAAAAGCTCCAAATTTTTCGTAATCAACCTTGTATTCTTTGAAGTTGAAAATTCCGCGTCGTTAATTCGGTTGCAAAGCCGCACTAAATAATATTATGATCACTTAGTACATACATTTTCAATAGATTTTGTTGGTGCCGGATGTCACATTCTGAAATACTTGAATTCAGAAGTTATAGGCCATCAAACTTTTTCAAGTACAAAAAAGTGTTAGGTTTGAAAATGCCGGTAAGATATCGATAATGGTGTGCTTTAAAATGCTCTTAGAATAAGGTGGCAGGTGTTGCACATTTTACTGATACGTGTGGCAGCACAAATTCTTGTATTATTATTTTTTTTAATTCAATATGGCGGGGAAACATAAGGTAAGACAACATTTTTTAATTATTTCGTTTTCAATTATATGTTAAATTTATGCTAGGTAGAAGAAATCTCCTGCGGCTGGTCTCAACAGGCGTGTCATCCGATATTTCATGAGTCTGCTTTCCATATTCTCTTTTCCAACTCAGAATGAGAGATCCCTCCAAAGATTGTGCAACTTGGCCACTCCATAACACTAACTTCCATCAGTTAGAAGAGGGCTTACATGTTTATGTAAAAGACCGTAGAAATTTGTTATAGTTGGGGCATTCGGATCAGACTTCCAAATATTTTTGTCCTCCAGGATTCCCTGTATAAAGCCATCTTTAAGTATTAAGCCACATGTTTGGATTAGGCTGTGCCGATTATAGGTGTGTTCGAGTACTTTTGCAGAAAAATGCAGTAAATGAGTAATTAGTAAACTGAAAAATTTACTTTCAAAAAAAAGCTGTCGCACAAAAAAGTAGGCGAATGGAAAAACTGTAAAAATTAGTAAGATTTAACGTCTGATTCCAAGTAATGTTGAAATATATTTACACTTTTTACTATTTAACTCTTTTTTTTTCTTGTTGGTACTCGATGCAATATTTAATATCAGCCCAATTATAAACAGAAATTCCTCATGAAATTTTTTATGAATAAAAATTCCTCCATTTTACTTTTTAGTCCGTAAGCCGCGTAAAAGGGAGAAATAAAAAGCTAAAAAGTGGTTATTCTAAATACATTTAAGTTTGGGTTTTCCCTAAAAAAAGTTCCCTCACAAAACAGAAGGGAGTTTGAATTAACTGGAGATATTTTTTCTCAAGAAAAACCTTTCCTCATGAAACAAATTCCTTGCGAATATTTATAGTTGGGCTGTATAATACGAATATTTAAAGAAAATATAAACAAATTATTTGCTGCAATCTTTTTCATGTGTTTAGTTTTATTTTATTTGATTTTTTGTAATTTGTGTCTGATTAAATTTTTTCAAAAATATGCGCTTATTTGTTTTTGATTACCTTACAAAGAAGTGCAGTACTATGTGACCATATACTTAGCACTTTTATAGCTACAAAGAATTTAAATAACACAACGAAATAGTTTAAAAATAATCATTCACTTTTAATTTTTTATTATTTTATTTAGTTTTATTACCAATAACCTAGCCAATACAAGCCATAAGCGGTTACAAATTTCTACTAACAAGCAACTTCTGCTATAAATAAAATAACATTTTATATAAAATTATGTGTTATATTAAATTAAACTTAAAAGCAGGGGGAAAAAGTATTTTACCATTTTAGATTCGGTTATAGCAATCCCATCTACATACACTACTGTTTCCTCATCATTTCTTAGATTGTATGGTTTAAATTTTACAAATTTAGTCTTGGATGGATTAATACAAAGTTTGTCGCATTGCAAGAATTCTGTTAGTGTAGCCACATCATATTCAATGTGTGTATTCAAATCTAATGGTTGTTTATAAGGGTAAAAAAGGCATATGTCATCTGTATGCATAAATAACTTGCCATCGAAACCAATATTTTTTAAATCATTAACAAAAATTTTAGGTAAAGGTAAAAAAAAGTAAAGGACCAAGAACACTTCCTTGTGGGACTCCACATGTTACTGGTAACATTGTACTTTTCGACTCACCAACTTGAACAAACTGTTTCCTGTTTGATAAATAACTGGAAAAAATATCTAGAGTTTTGCCTAAAACTCCTATAATGCAGTTTTTTAATTAAAATTTCATGGTTAACCAAATCAAAAGCTTTCGAGTAATCGAAGAAAACTCCAGCCACACCAGCGAAACCCGCATCAAGCTCTTCACATTTATGGTCCACAACGCTTACTACGGCTTCCTCAGCCCCAGATCCTTTTTTAAATCCGAACTGTCTATTAAATAAAATATGGTTTACATCTAGATAACTTGAGATTTGTTTATATATAAGCTTTTCAAAGACTTTATCTACAATTGATAAAATAGATATTGGTCGAAAACTATGGAGTTTGTTAGACCCAATAACTTTAAGTATCGCAATTATTTTATGTATTTTAATAACATCAGGATAGTTTCCTTCTTCAACCGTCCTATTAAAAACCACACCTTATATGTATATCAGCAATAACATTCTTGGTGAAATGTTATCATGACCAGGAGATTTATTACAATTTAAACTATCCAGTATTTTTTCAACCTTATTCTTGTTTACTTTTTTTAGAACAAAAGTTGTTCTCTCCGGTAACAAAGTGCGGAAAAGATTAATGTCCACTAAAATTATTGCATAGCTATCTTGCATATTTCGAACTACGTCATAAAAGAAATTACTTAATGCTGAAGGTTTATCCGCATCTTCAGTTAAAACAGTTCCATCTTCAGTTACGATATTTGTTATACCGCGATTATTACGACCCAGCTATTGTTTAAAAATTGCCATGCTTTTTTTTAGAATTACCGGAAAAACTCCTCAATTTGTTCATATAATATTCATTCATTAAGTAGTTGTTGCATATTTTTATGACTTTACTTATTCTTTTGAGCCGCTCCGATACTAACTTATTTTTACGACCTTTTCTTCGAGCTCTTAACAAAGTGTCCTTGTAACAAATTAATGAAAAAAGATTATCTGTCACCCAAGGAGTGAGATTTCTATGAGCACAGATCTGCCTGTTTGATATTGGTGTACTATTTACGGCAGCTTCTGATAAAAAACTTATTAAATTCTCACATAAGATAGATGAACTGCTATTAATATTTGCATTTGGTAGATTGTCATCCACAAAAGCTCCAAATTTTTCGTAATCAACCTTGTATCTCTTTGAAGTTGAAAATTCCGCGTCGTTAATTCGGTTGCAAAGCCGCAGTAAATAATATTATGATCACTTAGTACATACATTTTCAATAGATTTTGTTGGTGCCGGATGTCACATTCTGAAATACTTGAATTCAGAAGTTATAGGCCATCAAACTTTTTCAAGTACAAAAAAGTGTTAGTTTTGAAAATGCCGGTAAGATATCGATAATGGTGTGCTTTAAAATGCTCTTAGAATAAGGTGGCAGGTGTTGCACATTTTACTGATACGTGTGGCAGCACAAATTCTTGTATTATTATTTTTTTTAATTCAATATGGCGGGGAAACATAAGGTAAGACAACATTTTTTAATTATTTCGTTTTCAATTATATGTTAAATTTATGCTAGGTAGAAGAAATCTCCTGCGGCTGGTCTCAACAGGCGTGTCATCCGATATTTCATGAGTCTGCTTTCCAATATTCTCTTTTCCAACTCAGAATGAGAGATCCCTCCAAAGATTGTGCAACTTGGCCACTCCATAACACTAACTTCCATCAGTTAGAAGAGGGCTTACATGTTTATGTAAAAGACCGTAGAAATTTGTTATAGTTGGGGCATTCGGATCAGACTTCCAAATATTTTTGTCCTCCAGGATTCCCTGTATAAAGCCATCTTTAAGTATTAAGCCACATGTTTGGATTAGGCTGTGCCGATTATAGGTGTGTTCGAGTACTTTTGCAGGAAAATGCAGTAAATGAGTAATTAGTAAACTGAAAAATTTACTTTCAAAAAAAAGCTGTCGCACAAAAAAGTAGGCGAATGGAAAAACTGTAAAAATTAGTAAGATTTAACGGCTGATTCCAAGTAATGTTGAAATATATTTACACTTTTTACTATTTAACTCTTTTTTTTTCTTGTTGGTACTCGATGCAATATTTAATATCAGCCCAATTATAAACAGAAATTCCTCATGAAATTTTTATGAATAAAAATTCCTCCATTTTACTTTTTAGTCCGTAAGCCGCGTAAAAGGGAGAAATAAAAAGCTAAAAACTAGTTATTCTAAATACATTTAAGTTTGGGTTTTCCCTAAAAAAAAGTTCCCTCACAAAACAGAAGGGAGTTTGAATTAACTGGAGATATTTTTTCTCAAGAAAAACCTTTCCTCATGAAACAAATTCCTTGCGAATATTTATAGTTGGGCTGTATAATACGAATATTTAAAGAAAATATAAACAAATTATTTGCTGCAATCTTTTTCATGTGTTTAGTTTTATTTTATTTGATTTTTTGTAATTTGTGTCTGATTAAATTTTTTCAAAAATATGCGCTTATTTGTTTTTGATTACCTTACAAACAAGTGCAGTACTATGTGACCATATACTTAGCACTTTTATAGCTACAAAGAATTTAAATAACACAACGAAAATAAAGATCAAAAGTCGATTTGGAGCCCAATAAAATTGGACATAAAATGTTCGCCTAAGCAAATAGTTTAAAAATAATCATTCACTTTTAATTTTTTATTATTTTATTTAGTTTTATTACCAATAACCTAGCCAATACAAGCCATAAGCGGTTACAAATTTCTACTCACAAGCAACTTCTGCTATAAATAAAATAACATTTTATATAAAATTATGTATTATATTAAATTAAACTTAAAAGCAGGGGGAAAAAGTATTTTACCATTTTAGATTCGGTTATAGCAATCCCATCTACATACACTACTGTTTCCTCATCATTTCTTAGATTGTATGGTTTAAATTTTACAAATTTAGTCTTGGATGGATTAATACAAAGTTTGTCGCATTGCAAGAATTCTGTTAGTGTAGCCGCATCATATTCAATGTGTGTTTTCAAAGCTAATGGTTGTTTATAAGGGTAAAAAAGGCATATGTCTTCTGTATACATAAATAACTTGCCATCGAAACCAATATTTTTTAAATCATTAACAAAAATTTTAGGTAAAGGTAAAAAAAAGCAAAGGACCAAGAACACTTCCTTGTGGGACTCCACATGTTACTGGTAACATTGTACTTTTGGAATCACCAACTTGAACAAACTGTTTCCTGTTTGATAAATAACTGGAAAAAATATCTAGAGTTTTGCCTAAAACTCCTATAATGCAGTTTTTTAATTAAAATTTCATGGTTAACCAAATCAAAAGCTTTCGAGTAATCGAAGAAAACTCCAGCCACACCAGCGAAACCCGCATCAAGCTCTTCACATTTATGGTCCACAACGCTTACTACGGCTTCCTCAGCCCCAGATCCTTTTTTAAATCCGAACTGTCTATTAAATAAAATATGGTTTACATCTAGATAACTTGAGATTTGTTTATATATAAGCTTTTCAAAGACTTTATCTACAATTGATAAAAGAGATATTGGTAGAAAACTATGGAGTTTGTTAGACCCAATAAATTTAGGTATCGCAATTATTTTATGTATTTTAATAACATCAGGATAGTTTCCTTCTTCAACCGTCCTATTAAAAACCACACCTTATATGTATATCAGCAATAACATTCTTGGTGAAATGTTATCATGACCAGGAGATTTATTACAATTTAAACTATCCAGTATTTTTTCAACCTTATTCTTGTTTACTTTTTCTAGAACAAAAGTTGTTCTCTCCGGTACCAAAGTGCGGAAAAGATTAATGTCCACTAAAATTATTGCATAGCTATCTTGCATATTTCGAACTACGTCATAAAAGAAATTACTTAATGCTGAAGGTTTATCCGCATCTTCAGTTAAAACAGTTCCATCTTCAGTTACGATATTTGTTATACCGCGATTATTACGGCCCAGCTATTGTTTAAAAATTGCCATGCTTTTTTTTAGAAGTACCGGAAAAACTCCTCAATTTGTTCATATAATATTCATTCATTAAGTAGTTGTTGCATATTTTTATGACTTTACTTATTCTTTTGAGCTGCTCCGATACTAACTTATTTTTACGACCTTTCCTTCGAGCTCTTAACAAAGTGTCCTTGTAACAAATTAATGAAAAAAGATTATCTGTCACCCAAGGAGTGAGATTTCTACGAGCACAGATCTGCCTGTTTGATATTGGTGTACTATTTACGGCAGCTTCTGATAAAGTACTTATTAAATTCTCACATAAGATAGATGAACTGCTATTAATATTTGCATTTGGTAGATTGTCATCCACAAAAGCTCCAAATTTTTCGTAATCAACCTTGTATCTCTTTGAAGTTGAAAATTCCGCGTCGTTAATTCGGTTGCAAAGCCGCAGTAAATAATATTATGATCACTTAGTACATTTTCAATAGAGTTTGTTGGTGCCGGATGTCACATTCTGAAATACTTGAATTCAGAAGTTATAGGCCATCAAACTTTTTCAAGTACAAAAAAGTGTTAGGTTTGAAAATGCCGGTAAGATATCGATAATGGTGTGCTTTAAAATGCTCTTAGAATAAGGTGGCAGGTGTTGCACATTTTACTGATACGTGTGGCAGCACAAATTCTTGTATTATTATTTTTTTTAATTCAATATGGCGGGGAAACATAAGGTAAGACAACATTTTTTAATTATTTCGTTTTCAATTATATGTTAAATTTATGCTAGGTAGAAGAAATCTCCTGCGGCTGGTCTCAACAGGCGTGTCATCCGATATTTCATGAGTCTGCTTTCCAATATTCTCTTTTCCAACTCAGAATGAGAGATCCCTCCAAAGATTGTGCAACTTGGCCACTCCATAACACTAACTTCCATCAGTTAGAAGAGGGCTTACATGTTTATGTAAAAGACCGTAGAAACTTGTTATAGTTGGGGCATTCGGATCAGACTTCCAAATATTTTTGTCCTCCAGGATTCCCTGTATAAAGCCATCTTTAAGTATTAAGCCACATGTTTGGATTAGGCTGTGCCGATTATAGGTGTGTTCGAGTACTTTTGCAGGAAAATGCAGTAAATGAGTAATTAGTAAACTGAAAAATTTACTTTCAAAAAAAAGCTGTCGCACAAAAAAGTAGGCGAATGGAAAAACTGTAAAAATTAGTAAGATTTAACGGCTGATTCCAAGTAATGTTGAAATATATTTACACTTTTTACTATTTAACTCTTTTTTTTTCTTGTTGGTACTCGATGCAATATTTAATATCAGCCCAATTATAAACAGAAATTTTTTATGAATAAAAATTCCTCCATTTTACTTTTTAGTCCGTAAGCCGCGTAAAAGGGAGAAATAAAAAGCTAAAAAGTGGTTATTCTAAATACATTTAAGTTTGGGTTTTCCCTAAAAAAAGTTCCCTCACAAAACAGAAGGGAGTTTGAATTAACTGGAGATATTTTTTCTCAAGAAAAACCTTTCCTCATGAAACAAATTCCTTGCGAATATTTATAGTTGGGCTGTATAATACGAATATTTAAAGAAAATATAAACAAATTATTTGCTGCAATCTTTTTCATGTGTTTAGTTTTATTTTATTTGATTTTTTGTAATTTGTGTCTGATTAAATTTTTTCAAAAATATGCGCTTATTTGTTTTTGATTACCTTACAAAGAAGTGCAGTACTATGTGACCATATACTTAGCACTTTTATAGCTACAAAGAATTTAAATAACACAACGAAATAGTTTAAAAATAATCATTCACTTTTAATTTTTTATTATTTTATTTAGTTTTATTACCAATAACCTAGCCAATACAAGCCATAAGCGGTTACAAATTTCTACTAACAAGCAACTTCTGCTATAAATAAAATAACATTTTATATAAAATTATGTATTATATTAAATTAAACTTAAAAGCAGGGGGAAAAAGTATTTTACCATTTTAGATTCGGTTATAGCAATCCCATCTACATACACTACTGTTTCCTCATCATTTCTTAGATTGTATGGTTTAAATTTTACAAATTTAGTCTTGGATGGATTAATACAAAGTTTGTCGCATTGCAAGAATTCTGTTAGTGTAGCCGCATCATATTCAATGTGTGTTTTCAAAGCTAATGGTTGTTTATAAGGGTAAAAAAGGCATATGTCATCTGTATACATAAATAACTTGCCATCGAAACCAATATTTTTTAAATCATTAACAAAAATTTTAAAAAAGTAAAGGACCAAGAACACTTCCTTGTGGGACTCCACATGTTACTGGTAACATTGTACTTTTCGACTCACCAACTTGAACAAACTGTTTCCTGTTTGATAAATAACTGGAAAAAATATCTAGAGTTTTGCCTGAGACTCCTATAATGCAGTTTTTTAATTAAAATTTCATGGTTAACCAAATCAAAAGCTTTCGAGTAATCGAAGAAAACTCCAGCCACACCAGCGAAACCCGCATCAAGCTCTTCACATTTATAGTCCACAACGCTTACTACGGCTTCCTCAGCCCCAGATCCTTTTTTAAATCCGAACTGTCTTTTAAATAAAATATGGTTTACATCTAGATAACTTGAGATTTGTTTATATATAAGCTTTTCAAAGACTTTATCTACAATTGATAAAAGAGATATTGGTCGAAAACTATGGAGTTTGTTAGATCCAATAACTTTAGGTATCGCAATTATTTTATGTATTTTAATAACATCAGGATAGTTTCCTTCTTCAACCGTCCTATTAAAAACCACACCTTATATGTATATCAGCAATAACATTCTTGGTGAAATGTTATCATGACCAGGAGATTTATTACAATTTAAACTATCCAGTATTTTTTCAACCTTATTCTTGTTTACTTTTTCTAGAACAAAAGTTGTTCTCTCCGGTACCAAAGTGCGGAAAAGATTAATGTCCACTAAAATTATTGCATAGCTATCTTGCATATTTCGAACTACGTCATAAAAGAAATTACTTAATGCTGAAGGTTTATCCGCATCTTCAGTTAAAACAGTTCCATCTTCAGTTACGATATTTGTTATACCGCGATTATTACGACCCAGCTATTGTTTAAAAATTGCCATGCTTTTTTTTAGAATTACCGGAAAAACTCCTCAATTTGTTCATATAATATTCATTCATTAAGTAGTTGTTGCATATTTTTATGACTTTACTTATTCTTTTGAGCCGCTCCGATACTAACTTATTTTTACGACCTTTCCTTCGAGCTCTTAACAAAGTGTCCTTGTAACAAATTAATGAAAAAAGATTATCTGTCACCCAAGGAGTGAGATTTCTACGAGCACAGATCTGCCTGTTTGATATTGGTGTACTATTTACGGCAGCTTCTGATAAAGTACTTATTAAATTCTCACATAAGATAGATGAACTGCTATTAATATTTGAATTTGGTAGATTGTCATCCACAAAAGCTCCAAATTTTTCGTAATCAACCTTGTATCTCTTTGAAGTTGAAAATTCCGCGTCATTAATTCGGTTGCAAAGCCGCAGTAAATAATATTATGATCACTTAGTACATTTTCAATAGTGTACAAAAACATCACCATTAATATTAGTAAAAACCAGATTAATACATGATCCACTTTGTGGTCTTGTAACCAGATTATGGCAAGAATACACTATCAAACTCCGAAAATAGATTGGACAATGAAAGATGATTATTGTCGTTAGATAGCACGTCTACATTAAAATTCCCCATAAATAAATAAGGAGCGCCATCGGACATAACTAAAAATTTTAAATTTTCTTCAGGAAATCCAAAAAAATACATTTCTGGAACCTATAAACAGATACAATTATTAAAGGTTTACTCGTAACTTTAATATCTGTCAATTCTATTGATACAGCATCCATAAATCCTTCACTGCAATTTTCTTTAACATTAAACTTAAAACAAGACCGAACAAAAACAGAAGTTCCGCCGATCCGTCTTTCCTACAACAATGAACAAACTCATAGCCAGGTATTGAGTAAAGATTTTTTAATTTGTTATGAAACCAGGTTTCCTGAACACCAATAATATCAGGAAGTACTGATAGCTGACTAATTTCATATTTAAATTAATTAAATTTACCAATAGAAGAAACACTTCTAATGTTTACAGAGACTATATTTAATGTCTTCGAACAATGTTTACTAATATACGAATTGAATAGTGTGGTATTTTTTAAATATTTGCATTCCATTGCGAAAACTTAAGAAATAATAATAAAATTGAACTTAAAAATATATATAATATACATATGTATGTGTAAATGGAAAAGTTAACAAAATACATACATACATACGTACATCATTCGAGTTTAAAAAAAAAAATCAAATGAACGTGGTTAGATCCCACTATTCTTGATGAAGCTGTTAATATTCCAGGATATACGGTATGTAGAAATGATAGACCGCAGGGCTGCAGTGGTGGTGGAGTTGCCATATACGTGGCTAAGCGTATCAAGCATAGATGTATATTTAAGAGTAATGTTTATTTTGCTTGTGAGGGTATTTTCATAGAAATTGTTACTGACTCTGCATCATTGGTTATTGGTGCTTTTTATCTTCCTAGGGGTGACCTGCATTTGTTTGATGACACTTTTGGGGACATTTTTGTTCGTTTTAAAAATATAATTGTGGTGGGCGATTTTAATAATGATCTCTTTAATCCTTCTAAATCTGAAAAAATTCGTTCGCTCTGTGTACGGTATGGGATGAAGTTGGTACATAATTCTACCCCCACACACTTTGATTCGTTTCATCAATCTTCTTCGCTGATTGATTACTTCATCACTAGCCACAATATTATAGTTCATACTTCCACACAGTTCCAGGCTCCCTTCATTTCAAATCACTCTTTTGCATCTTTTCGATTTAATGTCATTCGGTCGTTGGAGTTTTTTCATGTAAGAGACTACAATTGTGCCGATCTACTGGCAATTGAGAATCATATTACTAATACTGATTTTTCGCAACTATTTCTGTCTAATGACTCTGATTCACAACTTTCCTTTTTTAATATACTCTTCAATGAACTTCTTAACTTCATTCCCATGAAAAGGGTGCCCTGTCATGTTGGCTTGAAAAATCATAATTTTCCTAACCACATCAACTATTATAGGTCTTTAACGGCTATTGCTTTGAAGGCTTATCATTGTGATAGAACTTTGATCAACTGGGAAATCTATAAGAAACTTAGGAATCAAACCAAAGCTAAAATTAGAAAATTCAAGAAAATTTTCAGCTGTCGTTTATTCAGGTCGTGTGATACCAGGCAAATTTGGCACAACCTTCGTAACACTGGTATAATAGAGGATCGTCCAACTTTGTCTGACGTTAATGTTAATGATGTTAAAAATATGTTTATCAGTAATCAGTTAAGTATACCTGATGAGGAACCGAATTGGGATCAGTTCATAAACAGCGTAGAATGCTTTACATGTTCTAATATCTCTGAATTGGATCTCTATGGCGCTTAGTAAGATTAAAACGGCTTCGCCTGGTGCTGATGGCATACCTGCTAAACTGTTAAAAATAGTCTATCCTTTTATCAGTAGACATCTCCTTTATTTTTTTAACAATATTCTAACTACATCGCGTTTTCGCGATTGGAAATTAGCGCGTATAACCCCTATTCCGAAGAATAAAAAGCAGTTGCATATCGATAACCTTAGGCCCATCAGTATTCTACCTACCTTGTCAAAAGTAATGGAAAATATTATGAAGGTATGATAGGAATTTTCTGAGTGAATGTCAATATGGCTTTAGACAAGGGCGTAATACGGGGTTTCTTTTGACGGAATTGGTTGAATCCATCAGGAGTACTCTTAATTTAAGTAAGATTAGTGTTCTCGTGTCAATTGACTTATCGAAGGCCTTTGACCAAGTCAAGCACTCATTGCTTGTTTCTAAACTTAACCGGAAATATGGGTTTTCCTTATCTGCTTGTCGCTTAGTGTGGTCCTACCTTTGCGATCGGAGACAATTCGTCGTCATTAACGGTTCTACGTCTGATTGAGACAGGTTATTTCTGGTGTGTCTCAAGGGTCTGTGCTTGGACCTGTCTTGTTTACACTTTTTCTAAATGACCTATTTGATACACTTTCTTTTTGAAAACCATATGCTTTTGCAGATGATATACAATTGTTTTGGTCAGGAGAGCTCCAATTTATGGATTCCTTTCAGGCCACCATAAATTATGACTTGGCTACTCTAAATAATTGGATGTCTCTAAACATGCTGCGGTTGAACCCGGATAAAACTAAGGCTATTGTTTTTAATTCAAACAGAATTTATAGAACTGCCTTGACTTAAAAATTTGTGATCTATCTATTGAATTTGTGAACCATTTGAAATGCTTAGCTATTATTATAGATATTAATAACGTTTGCTCTAAGATTTGTTTCCTCCTACGCAGGTTGTATCATGGGAATCTTTTCTTGCCTTTTCATGTCAGGAAAACTATTGGGCATACCTTGTTAATGTCTCAATTAAATTACTGCATTCAAACTGTCTCTGGATGCAATATTAGTAATAGAATGAAGATGAAGTCCATAGTGCATAAGGTTGTTCGATACGTATATGGTCTCAGATGGAGAGCTCATGTAAATACTTACCTTGAAGATTTTCTTAATATGTCGTTTGATAGCTACCTCAAATTTAGATTACTCATATACCTTTTTGATATTATTAAGTTTCAAAGGCCGCGGAACGTAGTGTCATTGATCTCTTTTACTAGATCTATTAGAAATCCCCAAATTTTTATTCCGCGTATTTATAACTCAACTTTCGAGCATTCATTTGTAGTACGAGCAGCGCGCCTTTGGAATGACCTACCTAGAAATTTAAGGTGTTTTGCAATGTTTTCGATTGCATTTAAACGTAAATTAATGGAATTATTCTCCTGTACTAGTCACTAATTATTTTTGGGCTTAAATTATTTTCTAGTTTTTAGTGTTCTCTTTATTGTTCATCATATTTTGTGATGTTGTGGATTACGGGTAATGAGAGTTTCGGATTTCATTATTTTGTTAATATATATTGACGTTATTTGTATTTATTATATACATTCGCTGTTTTGTTGTAATACTAATTTTATTGGCCAAGAAGCCAAATGTATTATAAATGGATTAAATAAATAAAATAAAAAATAAATAATGAATTAAAATATGTTGTTATATTTTATAATTTAAAATTTTTTCTACACCGTCAAGTTATTTTAATTTTTGGTATTATTATTATTATATTATATCAAATAAAAACGTCGACAACATACTAATTCATTATATAATTATTTTATGACTGTACAAAATCCTATTTGATAACATATTGGGTATTCATAAAATTGGACAAAACGCAAAAATTAAAAATATATTATAAATGAGATTGTGCCTGGTTTTTTTTTATAAATTGTGGAAAAAACTTTTTCAAATAAAAAGAAAAGTAATAAAAACAACTAAAATGTATCGAAAATTCTAAAAAAATAGCATTGTGTTGTGTTCAGGATTCGAAACCGTGCCACCGGGTAAGAAGGTACGGTTTCAAATCCTGACCAAGCATTTATTAATTTTTTTTTAATTTCTGATACATTTTAGTTATTTTTATTACTTTTACTTTTCATTTGAAAAAGTTCGTTCTTTTTTTAAGAATTTTTGATAGCTTTAAATTATTTTCAATATGAAGATAATATTGGAACATTTTAATCATTAGACTAACAGATTTATGCAATAGGTGTCGATATTTGTTATCTATTTTGGGAGAATTTCTTCATTATTAAACCTTTTCTTACGTTTCTTTGTTTAGTCGAAGACCACTGGCTTTTTGATAAAGACGTTGAAACACTACTTGGATGTGTGAAAAAATATATAAGTGCTAATAAGGGGTGTTAATATTTTTATAATGCACTCTAGGCAAGAAAGTGTAACAAATTTTTTTTTCATAATTTATGGCTGACTTCATAACCGCAGTTTGCAAAGAAACACGAGAATGCCTTGTAAACTCATGCTTTCAGTGTTTCTTTGAAAGCTGTGTTTATGAAATCAGCCTATACTATGAAATAGAGATTAGAACCAATAACGCGTGATCGTGATTAATTTTTTGTTTCCATCACGTGAGGGTGCGTTCGTGAGACGGTGAAAGACAAAGTTTTTTGCTTTAATGTAATTTTTTCCATTTAAATTCTCTTTTTATTTTTTTTCGTATATCGTGGGCGCGAATTTTCGTGATTGTGACTTCTTTCGTCACTCCCTACTATGGTTAAGGGTATATAAGTTTCGGCACAGTCGAATATATATCGTCCCTGCTCGGGCGCCAATATAACGAAAATTTTTACGCTAGTTGCTGGGATACCTCAGCGTAGTCTTTTATTTTCAATTAACAAGTGCGATTTTTTAACATTATAATACTGTTCTTTATTTATTTTAACTTAACGCTACACTTAAATCTATGTCTAGGGGACCAGCATGGTTGGTAACGCGGAAGAAAGAAAGTGGTAAGCGGCCGGAGTGTGAGTTCCTGTGAAGCACTAGAAAAAACAGGCGATCGAGATAAAACATTGGCGGGAATTATAAATTCCTCAACAAACTAAACAGCCCACCGTACGGGCAGCTACAACCTAATAAATGACGCCTCACTCTGTACAGGTTGCTGAGGGAATTATAAATTCCTCACCACCAACTGCAAGTGAGCCCGCCTCCGATGCGATTCATCCGACGGCAAGATAGTGTCTGCGGGAATTATAAATTCCTTAATAATAAGCTCACCGCACGGGAAGCTACAAATAGTTAAGCGATCGAAAATTAGGATTTTTGGCACCAAAATCCAACTGTTCGACAGGTTGAAGAAGTTAGTTATTATTGAAAATCCTGAGATCGTGGCCGTAGCTTTAGTTTAAAAATTGGCCAGTGGTGAATAACTATGTAGCTGGAATTAAATTCCCAAATGAAAATAAAACATGGCATCTTGCAGATAAACCTAAAAATATAATTAGAGATTTGCGTTAAAACGATTCTTTTTTTTTGTGGATAGATAACATCTTTTATTAAATTTAGGTTTCATTAGTGTAGTTGTTGAGAAATTTGAGGTTAAAGTTGAACTTTTGAATTTTATTAATTTTGTATAGAAATGCACGATTTTTATTTATAAATTTTTTTAAAGGCCTTATAATGAAAATCAAGTCATCTTTATTTTTATTTCAGTAAATAAAAATCAGCTCTTTCTGCAAAAACCCCATACCTTCATTTTATGTTATTTTTACACTATTTTCCATTATTTTAGTTATTTGTACGCAACAAATTTATTGCTAAGTAAAATCTGATCATCTCTTGTTTGCAATTCCGCACGAAATAAGTGGTGCTTACATTATTTCGCAGTTGGAAAATACGTTGCCAGAAACATGTTGTGGTTGAAAAAATATTGCTGCCAGAAACATTTCGTATGATTTCACAAGATGAACACAGTACAACTTCGGCCATATTATTTTACAATTATTTCGCACGAAATGATGAACAGGGTACCATGCTTATTGTATATTCAATTATTCACTCTCTATCGTTTCAACTAAACGTCAATATATGTAGATAATTAGAAATAAAATAATTAATAAATTAATTTTAATTAATATTGAAATAGAATAGTGTTTCTTTTGTCAGGCAATACTCAACAGAATTGGCGACGAAGGTAAAACTACAAGTTCAACGTGCATAACCTCACAAAATGGAGGCTCAAGTCGAAAAATTGGTACAAGCCATTACAGCTATGACTACGGAAATGCAACGCTAGCAAGTCCAGCAAACACAACAGGCAACCAACACCAGCATAAACATCATATCAAATTTTGACCCAAAAATCGAACACTTCAAAACCTACAGAGAACGCCTCGAAATCCATCTACAAATAAAGAAAACCTTTGGGGACAAGGAAATGTGTGCAAAATTGTTGCTCCAATACATTGGCCCTTCGACTTATACGCTGTTGACTACATTAGCGGTACCTAAAAGTATTAATCAATTGAAATACGATGAGATTGTGGCACTGTTGGAAACACATTTTTGTCCTAAAAAGAATGTTCTAGTAGAACAACACCGTTTTCTGTGTGAAGTTCAGAACGAGAATCAATCAATTTCAGATTTCGCGGCGGTTTTGCAGAAAAGAGGAACCGAATGGGAGTTTGTATGCCAATGCAACAAGTCCGTGGCAGACATTTTTCTTAGGGCACAATTCATCAGAGGGGTGTGTGATGTCTACATACGTGAGCTACTACTACAAACACCAAAAGCAACATTCAAAGAAGTCATGGAAAAAGCAAGAACTTTAGAGGCGGCAAAAATTAACAACAACGTAATTGGCAATAACTCATCGGGTTCAACAAGTGATATACATCAAACTCAACACCAACACACACACAATCATAAAAGCAGAAATCGTAACATCTCTAGAAATCGAACGACAAAATCAGCAACGAGAATAAATTACGGCGAGTTAGGTATTGATGGTTTATGTCTTAGATGCGGCCGTTATAATCATTTGACAAAAGAATGCACATCAAACAAGAACAATTTAAAATACAAATCATGCTGCAAAACAGGCCATGTCAAACAAGTGTGTATACAGAGCAAACTGAAACAAAGCAAATCAAACAAAATGAACAACCACACGTTAAATTCGATTGAAACTTATACAAGTGAAGAAGATTATTATGGTGTAAATAAGATATTGACATCTACAATAAAAACGTGATTTCATCTCCGGATGCACAAAAATTTTTCATTAAAGTGAGTATAGAAGGCAAACATTCGAAGTGGATTCAGGTGCTGGTTATACACTACTACCTGAAAAAGATTTTAAATAATTAAACTTTAAAGCTACAATCAACAAAACTGATATTGCTTTTCGAGCATACACCGGTTATGTTTTTGTACCTTTGGGTGTTGTTAATGTCAACGTAAAATATAAGAATCAAGTCTCTAAAGAAGACATGTATATCGTTTCATCAAATCATACACCCTTATTGGGTCGTGTCTGGGTTCGGCACTTAAAAATCAACCTTACTGACATTGATCAATGCGAATGTAAAGAAGGTAATAATAATATTAATTCAATAAAACAAATTGAACAACAATTTTCAGAAATTTTTCAGGAAAAGGTCTAAAAAACTCGAAATACTTTTGTAAGTATATTTGCATATGTCGGTAGACGAAGAAAGCAAACAAATCCAAACCATTTCAACACACAGAGGCACTTATCAGATAAATCGGTTATCATTTGGTATAAAAACCGCTACAAGTGAGTTTAATCGTATTTTGCACCAAATCCTACAAGGTTTAGAAGGTACAATTTCGTATTTTGATGACATTATAATTCACGGAGAAACACTGAAGCAATCCGAAGAAAGACTTACCAAATGCTCAGAAAGGCTCACTAAATTTCAATTGCACATCAACAAAAAGAAGTGTGAATATTTTAAAAACCAAATAAAATACCTTGGATATATGGTATCTAAGTCACAATAAAATTTCAAAATGTCCGGATTAGGTACAGGCGATTATAGACCTGCCAAAACCACAAAACGTAGATGACATAAGAAGATTTTTTGGAATGATTACATACTATTCTAAATTTATACCACATATTTCAACAATTACATTTCCGTTGCGCCTTCTCCTAGAAAAGGGTAAATAATTTATATGGACAGTTAAGTGCGAAGAATCATTCAAAAGATTAGAACAAGAAATAATTGCTGACCGAGTATTATTGCCCTATAATGAAAAATTGCCTGTAATTTTAGCTTGTGACGCTAGCCCAACCGGCATAGCGGCAGTTTTGTCTAATGAAATAAATGGAGAAGAACGCCCGGTGGCATTTATTTCGCGATCGTTAACGAAAGCAGATCAAAATTATAGTCAACTAGATAAAGAAGCGCTAGCAGTTATTTTTGCGGTTGATAAATTTTTCATGTACCTACAAGGTAGGGTATTTACTTTATTAACCGATAACCGCCCTCTTTCCAGAATCTTCCACCAAAACGCGAAAACACCAGCGATGACATCAGCTTCTTCAATATGCATAATGTCTACAAGGTTTTGACTACAAAATACAACACCGTAAAGCTGAAGACAACATCAATGCTGACTGCTTATCCAGAGCAACAATCAAAGGTGCAACAAATTTTATACATTTTTTAGATGAGGAGGTTCGGATCATTCAAGATCAAGCAATTAACCAAATTTCTACATTAGCAATTACTGCTACGAACATTTCGAATGAAACAGAACGTGATTCAGAGCTGTCAAAAATAAAACAAGACCTGTTAAACGGCGAAAATTTTCAAGCTGATTACTCAATTCAAGACGGTGTTATATTCAAGGGCAATCGAGTCTTAATTCCATCAAAGTTACGTGCAGAAGTCTTGAAGGAATTGCATCACACACACGTCGGCATCGTAAAAATGAAAGTATTGTTTTTGGAAAGGTATTGACTCCGACATCGAACATTTAGTAAGATCATGTACCAGTTGTGCTAAGGTAAGAAAAAATCCAGAGCAGAGAGGTACGTTTAGACGCTAAAATCAAAATTGAAAGCTGTGAAAGACGAAAACTCGCAGTTAAACATCAAAGTTCAACAAATTCTTTTTCGATATAGGGTAATCCCATTAGCAGATGGGAATAGTCCATCAAAACTCTATCTTGGTCGTGAGTTTAGAATCAAATTAGACGCCATGCGCCCATTGAAAAAATCAAAATCAATTTTGCTCAGACCATTGGTTCGCCAAATTAGCGTGATATGATCAAAATAAACCAACATGGAGATTTGGAAATGTAAAGGCAAAGTTTGGCCGTCTTCACTATCAAGTAAAACTCGACAATGGTTACGAGCTGAAACGTCACATAATCCAGTTATACAAATCAGACGTAGCCAAGCCGGAAAAGCCTGTTACTTTTGCTGTACCACCAGTCAAGGAAAAACCTAGAATGGAAGAAGTACAAATCGAACGTAGAGTCGCCGTTCAAATCAACGCACCAAATCCGGAACTGTATGTACAACCTCAGCCGTTGGGAACACCTGATTGCATACGAGGATCCAACCGAATCAGAAGACCTCTGGCCCATTTTGAGGATCATGTGCGATATTAAGCGTGGGAGATTGTAATGTCAGTAACTAAGAGATGGCAACCCCCTTTCTACATCATCTTTTGACGTTCCTTGTACGTACTTCTTTTGTCTATTGTATATTCAATCATTCACTCTCCATCGTTTCAACTAACCGTGTGAAATTAGAAAATAGATAATTAGAAAGTAGATAATAATTAATAAATGAATTTTAATTAATATTGAATAGTGTTTCTTTTGTCAGGCAATACACAACAGTCACTTAGTACTGCACTTGTTTGTAAGGTAATCAAAATCAAATAAGTGCATATTATACCCTTCACCAAAAAATTTGGAAAGGGGATATATAGGTTTGTCATTCCGTATGTAATTTCTTCATTATTCATTTAAGACCCCATAAAGTATATATATTCTGGATCCTTATAGATAGAGAAGTCGAATGAGCGATGTCCGTCTATCCGTCTGCTACATTTTGGTGTAGTTAGAATTAAGGCCAAAACACAACATAGAGAAAAAAATTTTATACCACTCTTGGAATTTTTCATAAATTTGTTCGGTTTGAAAATAACGAAACTCGGTCCAATGATTAATGAGATATAGCTAAAAGACTTTTTTGTTATATTTCCTATACTGTTGTTTTTTTATGGCCCCAACTGTCCTACGGTCAATTTTATGAAGCAGATCTCTTGTATGGAGTTCTACGAAGGTTTAAACTGAAAATAATTGAAGTCGATCCATTAACGACTAAAATATGAGCAAAAAAAATTGGCATTCAAAATCATTTTACTTTTAAAATTTTTTGAAAAAGTTGCGTGGGGATTCACAACCGCTTCTTGTACAATACAGAGCAGTTGTATTTTTCATAGTAGTTTACGCGTTTAAGAACATAATATATCTTATTTATTATAAAATACTAAAGCTTCAAATTCTTGATGAAAATTGGTGTGGTTGTTGTAAATTGGCTCTTTTTGTCACACATATATTACACACATACTGAAATGCGTTCATGGGCCATGTACACATTGTGTGTATGCATGTGTAAACTAAACAGTCTTAAAGTAAAGATTTGTTGTTTTTTTGTTTGTTTCTTTAAACATTTTTTGTACGTTTATTAGTATAATATTATGCATGCGTATTACAGTATTTTTTCTCGCTTATATTTTCTTTTCGTATATAAATAATCATAATTATTTTTGATATTATTTATATTAAAGAAATGTAATAGATCGTCAAGACACTATGTACGAGTAGATATACAAAATCATTGAAATTGAATTTTAGAAGTGTTGTTGACTATAAGTCTTTAGCTGATTTTGGCCTAACTCGTTCTATGTCAATAAAAAACTTTTATTACATATTTACCCAACGTTTCGTCAATTTTATGTTTACTTGTTCAAGGGTGTTGTGTATTAAATTAAATTAAAACTTAAATAATTACAATTTTTTCACCAAATAGTATGTTATATATACTTACAATTTTAAGTTAAAAAATTAAATAATTACTTGTATAAAGCTACTCTGTAACTCGTACTTATATTGTCTGTGTTTTCTTTTAAGTTCATGGTTCTGTTTATATTTTGTTGTATCCGTAAACTTTCTATAGTGTACCTTTTTCTTCCTTTGTTTTCCCTATCTAATATTTTGATATTTTCAAAGTCTGGTATATGTCCAGTTTCCAGTATGTGTTGTGATAATGCTGTTGTCTCTTTCTTTTTGATAATATCATTCTTATGTTCATTTATCCTTGTCTCTAAAGCTCTTTTTGTAGTTCCAATATACATATATCAAATCACAGTTTTGTTCGTGGTTGCCTTTACATTCAATTTTATAAACATTACATTGTTGTTTTTTCTACTTTGTCCTTTATTTTCGTAAATATTGTGTTCAAAGTAGAATTAGGTTTAAAGGCAAACTGTATGTTGGCTGTTGTTGTTGTTTTTATTATTTTTTTAGACTTAGGTTGTCTGTTAAGCCCGGTATAAATTTTACACTGTGAAAATGTTTTTGTTCTGTTGTATCATTGTCATTATTTATGTTTTCTTTTAGAACTTTTTTATTAAGTATTGTTTTCGTTTCTTATATTAATTTGTTTATTAGTTGTATTGGAAAACTGTTGTTTTTAAGTATTGTAATGCTGTTGTTGGTGTGAAATTGTTCGTCACTGATGTTAAGAGCTCTAAAAATTAAACTCCTGGCTGTGTTTATTATTTGCGATTTCGGCTGTGTAGCATAAAAGTTCATGATCCTACCGGATGCAATGTCTTTAATGTACCAATCAAATATGGTTTCATCATCCTGTCTTAATAGTACTGTATCTAAATACGCAATCTTATTTTGGTTATTTTCCATCTCAACAGTAAACTGAATTTTTGGGTGATAATTTTTGAGAGTTTTGAGAGTTTCATCTATGTCGTCAAATTTTATAATGGCTAGAATGTCATCTACATATTTCACTATGTATTTTAAATATACGTTTTTGTTGTTTAATTCAGTCATGGCTTCGTCCAATAGACTATCAAGAACAATGTCAGCAATGGTGGGCGATAGTGGGTAACCCATTGGCATACCAAAAATCTGATTATATATTATTCCATCACAGGAAAAAAAGTTGTTATCTGTAAGACAAAATTGTAGAATTTTGAGAAACGTCGACTTTAGAATTTTCGTAAAATATTCTATCTGATTCCATTTTTTCATTATATTTTTGATGGCAATGTGTACGGGGATATTAGTAAACAGCGATATTACGTCAAACGATACTAAGACTTCCTCTTTTTGGAGTTTGATAACTTTTAGTTGTTCTTTTAATTGTATAGAGTTTTTAATATTGTATTTTGGGGAGATTATATTTTTAATTACTTGCCCAATGTGTTTGGATAATTGATAACATGGGGCATTTATGGATGAAACTATCGGACGTAAAGCTACACCTTTTTTGTGGAGTTTTGGTAGCCCATATATTCTAGGGGCTATGCCTGTTGAACAATGTAATAATTTTTTCTGTGTTATGTTAATAATGTCGTTTTTATAAAGTTTTGTAGGGAACTAGTCCTGTACTAGTTCCAGGGGTTTGTTGCAGCGCTACTGGAGGGCCTCGTGAGGATCGCAGTAGTGCTGATAATTCAAAGAAAGACGTTGCTTTTACTTAGTTTAAATTAAAGTCTTAAAGTCTTTTATTTATTAAATTTACTTTGCTATTTATACTACTTATGAGAAGTTGACATATCGTCTAGAACTTCTTCTCTAAGAGAGATTTACTAAAATCACTCAATAACTTACTGATCTATTATTGTCATTGATTGGGCGGAGTTTCTCTCTGATCCCGTTAATTTTAATAATTATCACTCAAAATTACTCTACTTTTCGTACTCTAGTTCACGTGCTACTCAATATGTAGCTATGTGAGTGGCCGTATATTCTACTCTAGTGTTTATTCCAATTACCACACACATTTGTCATAAGTGGGTCGCTAAGTTAATGCACTCGTCAAGTGCATTAGCCGCATACCAAAAAGGATCTCATATTACTTTGTTAATCAAAGAAACTCGACCGTCTCATGAATGACAATACTTGTGTGCATGCATTGTGTGGTTTGTCTACATTACACACACGCTATGCTATGCACACACTAAACTAATTTATACCCTATGTTATGTATACACTACACCCTCACCCTTTAAAAAAATCGTACAATTGTTTGTAAGCACTTATTGTATGATTTTTCAAGTACATTTTAATGTGAGTGTATTCTTAAATTAGTTTCTTTTTATTTTTTTTTTGTTTATATTTTGTTCTGTAATTTGAATATTTTAGAATTTATTCTGCATTCATATCTTTTTATATTCTCTTTTTTTTTTTTTTGTTAAATTTCTGTGTTGTAATTTGAATACTTTAAAATTAATTTTACATGTGTTCATATGTTTATATATTTTTTTGTTTATATATTATTTAATTACTACATACATACTATTGCTTATTATGATTTTTTTGTTTGTTTTAAATACTACAAGTTTCTTATTTCTACTATGACCTACATTAATTATAAATTATTCTGGTTTTCATTTTTATTTATGTTATATTTCTTTAATAGGTTTTTGTGCACAGTTTTATTTTTATTCTTAATTTCTATTGTTACATTTAAGTTGTCTATATTTATAATTTTCTAAGGTCCATGATATGGTGATTCACCCTTTTTTCTACTCTCTAATTTTACTAATACTAAATCTCCTATCTTAAGATCTATACTATTTGCCCTATTATATGATTCTAGACTTCTATTTTTCTTTGCTATTTCTAATAATTTTCTTGCGTTTTCTAATGAAAGTTTCATCCTAATCTTCATTTCGTTCGCGTAATTCTCCAAGTTATACACCCTGTCAGTGTTCAGAATTTCCTCACCTGGCATAATTGGTAATTTTCCAAAAATTAGTTCAAATGGGGAATATCCGGTGTCCACATGTGGTGTTATATTGTATGCAAAAGAATAGTATGGTACCCACTCACCCCAATTGTCATCATTCACGAATGAAAGGAAATATTCATTTAAAACCCTATGGTTTCGTTCTATTGCCCCTACTGTCTCGTGATGGTATGGTGTGGATAGTCTTTGTTCTATTTTTAACAAGTTGCATACTTCCTTCATCATTTCATTCACAAACTCTGTACCTCTGTCAGATTTAAGAGTCTTGAATAAACCATATTTTAATATCAGGTTTTCTGTTAAGCACTTTGCCACGGATTTGGCTTCTTTAGTCTCTATTGGGACTGCTATAACATATTTAGTTAGTTCGCACTGCATTGTCAATATATATCGATAGTTCTTTGAGGGACGTAGTGGTCCGACTGTATCGATGACTATGGTGCTAAAACTATTTTCTGGTGTGTCTGTGACGCATAACGGTTCTTTTGTGTGTCTTATCTGCTTGTTCCTCTGACAAAGATCACACGATGATACATACTCTTTTATCATTTTATTCATGTTTTTCCAAATGTATTTTTGTTTCAATCTTAATACTGTTTTTCTTATTCCGAAATGTCCTCCGCATGGTGTGTTGTGATACAATTTTATCAGTTCTTGTTTTTTCTTTTCATCTGTTATTTCTTGAGGATTACTGTATAATAGAATTCTGACTTTATTTCTTTCACTTTTGTTTATTTTTTCCTTTAATTTTTCTTCATTTATTCTCTTAAATATTTCGTCACTTTTCTCTAGTGCGAAACTATTGAAATCCAATGTGCCCAAAACAGAAAGTAGTTTCTCCAACATATTATCTAGATAAATGGGATTATCGCTACATCTGACGGCCGTTTGATTTAAAGCATCATTGTTCTCAATACTGAATTCTCTTCTCGAATTCTTTTCTTTTTTAATTTTTAAATCATTTTCTTTTCTATGATTTGCCGGTCTTTTCTCTAATATAAACTTCAACTTTCTTGCAAGTTTTATATCTCTTATGGATGTACACTCCCAAATATTGAGTTGATCAGGCTCATTAGGATCTGTATTACCATTTTTGTCAGTTTCTTTTCCTCTGTTCTTTATTTCTTTATTTTCATTTCTTTTATTTTTTCTTACTGTATCTTCTTTTTCCTCATTTTTCTTTTTCTCATTTTCTTTTTCTTCATTTTTCCTCATGCTTCTTGTTATTACCAGCGATTTTTTGATTGTCTCATCAATTCTTTGAGGTATCATTTCCTTTAGCATGTCTGAATCTATCTGTATTCTAGACAGCGCATCCGCGTTTGTATTGTTTATGCCCTTTTTATATATTATTTCAAAATCGTAATCGGATAGTTCAAGTCGGATTCTAGTTAGTTTCGAACTTGGGTTCTTATGTGAGAAAAGAGATATAAGTGGGCGATGGTCAGTTACTACAATAAACTTTCTCCCATATAAATAGGGTCTAAAAAATTGTATCCCCCAATGTATGCCTAGTAATTCCTTTTCTATCACTGGCTTGTTTTTCTCATGTTTGTTTAATGAACGACTTGCATAGGATATTGGTCTATCATTTCCAATTTCTCCTTGCGAAAGTATGGCTCCAAGAGCGAAATCAGATGCGTCCGTTGTTAGTATAAATGGTTTTTCGAAGTCAGGATATTGTAAAATTGGTGGGCTTATCAATTTTTCCCTAAGTTTATCGAATGCCGCTTGGCAATGTTCTGTCCACTCGAATTTTGTACCCTTCTTTAACAAAGCATTTAAACAACTTGCTGTATCAGCAAAGTTTTCAACAAAGCGTCGGTAGTAGTTACAAAATGCCACGAATCTTCTAACTTCGTCGGTATTCTTCGGAATTGGATAATTCGTTATCGCATCGAATTTTGCAGGATCGGGTTTAATCCCATTCGGAGTGATCAAATGACCAAGATATACAACCTCTGGTTTTAAAAAACAACATTTACTCGGATTCAGTTTCAAGTTGTATTTCTCCAATCTATCTAGAACCTTTATCAAATTGTCGTTGTGATGTTTTAGGCTACATCCGAATATTATAATGTCATCAACATACAAAAAAGCTTCGGACTCCAGGCCAGATAAAGCTATGGTCAGCATACGCTGAAAACTATTCGATGATATTTTTAGGCCAAATGGCAACCTAGTGTACTGGTAATGACCATTAGGTGTAGAAAATGCTGTGTAAGGACGAGACTGATGATCAAGCTCTATTTGATGAAAAGAACTTGTCATATCTAAGGTCGAAAAATATTTGGCTCTACCTAGTTTGTCTAAAATGTCGTCCAGACGTGTCAATGGAAACTTGTCATTTACGATTTTGTCATTTAACTTTCTAAAATCGACTACTAATCTCCATTTTTTTAAATCTGTGTGTCCCTTTTTCGGAACTAACAGTAGTGGTGCGTTATACGGGCTTATTGATGGTTCGATGATGTCTTTTTCCAAAAGTTCTTGTACTTGAGAATTTATTTCCCTCGTGTGCGTATGAGGTAATCTATAGTTTTTTATGTACACTGGACTATTGTCGTGTAAATTTATCGTTTGTCTATAGAAATTGTTAGTGGTCAAATCCTCATCATCAATATGAAATATTGATTGGTATCTTCTCAGTATTGACACAATGTTTCCTTTATTCTCATCATCTAAGTCATCTAAATTAAAATTTTTCATCAGTTCTTTAAAGCGTTTATCCATATATTGCTCTTCTTTTTTCTTACTGTTAACTGCGCATATTTCATAATTGGCCAAAGGGATAGTTTCTATTCTTAGATTTTCTACTATCACTATTTTATCCGTTACATTCAATAACTTAATATGTTGGTTTCCCTCTTTAGGTATTATTGCGTTCGCCAAAAACACTCCTTTAGTTATTTCTCTATTCAATACAATGGCGTCTTCTTCCAATTCGATTGAAAAAGGCAAAATTATCTCACTTCTTTGCGGTATTCTTACTTCGTTTACTCTAAACGTGTTATCGTGTATAGGTATCGTTATTGTTTCACCGTTCATGTTGAATGTCAACACATATTTGTCATAATCTATATTGCACCTAAACTTGGATAGGAAATCTCTTCCTAATATTCCATCTGTGCTTATTGGGAAATTATCTTCCACTAACTGTATTTTCTGTTCTATTATATTCCCGTTTATTTCCATCTTAATAGTTGTGGAACCCAGAGATTTAATAATATTCTCTGATATTCCTGTTAAATTGCAATAGTCATCCTGATCCTCCTCATAATTCTCTAAGAATTTCCTTTTGCACAGCGAGACATCCGCTCCTGTATCTATTAAAAATGTTACGTCGTTGTTTGTATCTATTATGCTTAATCTTACGTAATTTTTGAGGTTGGATGATATGCTATATATTTCTTTAGTTTCTAGATGTTTCCCCTTGGAGTCTCTGTTCGTGAGGACTCCTGGTTTTGAGAGTTTCCCTGGTTTTGTACTTGATTTATTGTGCGACCTCTATTATTCCATCTTCTTCTATTGTTCGGCTGGTTATTGTTGTTGTCATTGCTGCTGACATTGTTGCTATTGTTTGTCGTATTCTTAGCAAAACACATTTTCGCAAAATGGTTGAGCTTTCCACAGTTGTGGCATTTATTGCCGTCGGCAGGGCATTTATCTTTATGTTGTCTTCCGCATTTTTTGCATCGTGATTGTTGCTTATTTTGCTTGTGGTGTTGAGCGGTTTGATGGAACACCTGTTTCCTCTCCACCCGTGAGGAAACTTTTTCAGCGATCTTTAGCGCTTCGGTGAAAGTTTTGACTTGACTCGCGTATATTGTGGTTATTGTTTGTGGATCGGTCAGACCGTTCATGAAAGCGTTGAAAGCAATTTTCCCATTCGCGCTCACAATGGAGGTTCTAAATGCTTCTCCCTCCTCGTCAATCTGGATTTCATTAAGTTCTGTGATGAGATTTTCAATCTTTGTTGCAAATCCCAACAGGTTGTCACCTCTCTGTACCAAGTGTGTTATCTCGTTAAGGATGCTATTCGATGTCCGCATTGGCTTATACGCCTGCTTCAGTCCTAGCACTAACTCGTCTATGGTCGTCGGTACGTTGTTCTGTTTCACTCTATTCTGAACCTTTAGTTCCAATCTTGACTTGAAGATAAAATCAAAGAATGATCTTTGCTTATCAGTGGGTATTGTTACGCTGACTGTTTCTAAACTGCTTAAAAACTCATGTAGTTCATATTGTTTGCCTGAGAATTTCGGTACTAGCTTTGTTATCATAGATAACTCGTTCATATCGAGGTTAGCCATGATAATGCCTTGTCTTCTTTCCAAAACTAATCTTTTCCCTGAATGTTGTTCCAAAATGTCTGTCGCTTCCGATTTTAACCTTTCAAATCGCTCCAATAATTTAGTTGTCTTTTCGTCTTCCTCCTCTGAGTTCTGTATATAGACGCTTAAATTCTTTTCTATGTTCTGAATTTCTACTTTCTTTTCCTCTATTGTCTCTGTGGTATAGGGTCTATTCAATGACTTTCTAGCATTTATACTAATCTGTTCTAATGATTTTATAAATTCCATTTAGAACAAAAGGATGGATACCTCTCATGGTCTCTCTTGTACAAAATAAAAACTTTTATTTTATATATATTTTTTTTGTTCTTTTATTTTATTTTCTTAATTATTTTTTTTTTATTCTTACATTTACAATAATAATTGTCTAAAAGTCCCTTTATTAATTTTAACATGTCCCTATTTAGGTTTATTATGACAAATATTAACATTGACAAAAATATTATCATGATCAAGCAGGTCATACATTTGACAAATAAATCTTTCAGTGATTCTCTCATTTTAAAAAAAAATTTTCTATATGAAATTATATTTGCGTGAATTCTTCTTCTTCTTCTTCTTCTTCTTCTTGTTATTATTATCTCTGTTTTTATACGTCACTTTACTAATTTTGTTCACTTCTCCTATTTTGTTCGATGCCCATTCTTTTAGGTCTTCTGTTTCCTTTTCTATATATTTAATAATAAAAATTATTGCAAAAGTAATTATAATTATTAACACAATTGCTTTTGTTATTTTCATTTTCTTATTTGTTATTCGCATCGCTTCTTCTTCTCCTTTTTCTGTTTGCCTTTGTTATCTCCTTAAGCTCTTTTTTGAGGTTGATAACTGCAGTTTGAAGCGTTTGACGTACTTCTTCCTTTTGTACGTAGGTTAACTCGTGCCTCTTGACTGCTATTTCTTTTCGGATTCTGGCCACTGTCCCACTCCTTGATTTACCGGTGTTTGGCAGGGGGAATATCGATATTTTAGGTTCTGCTGGTTGTTCCCTCCGCAGGTATTTGGGTCTAGGCCCGACCGTTAGTATTGTTGGCCTCTCTTCTCTCTTTGGGTTGCCTTCTTCTTGTAGTTTCTTCCAGCGAGCCTCTGCTTCCTGGATGTCTTTCAGCACTTCATCCAGTGGTTTCCCCATTCAGTGGTGGGATCTGTAATGATATACTATTGTTCTGCAAGGATAATGGCTGAGCATAAGCTACAATTGCCTTTATCCTTTATTCAGATTTGTATTTAAAAATACAATTTCTAAATGTTTGGCAGGATCGCCATGTAGGGAACTAGTCCTGTACTAGTTCCAGGGGTTTGTTGCAGCGCTACTGGAGGGCCTCTTGAGGATCGCAGTAGTGCTGATAATTCAAAGAAAGACGTTGCTTTTACTTAGTTTAAATTAAAGTCTTAAAGTCTTTTATTTATTAAATTTACTTTGCTATTTATACTACTTATGAGAAGTTGACATATCGTCTAGAACTTCTTCTCTAAGAGAGATTTACTAAAATCACTCAATAACTTACTGATCTATTATTGTCATTGATTGGGCGGAGTTTCTCTCTGATCCCGTTAATTTTAATAATTATCACTCAAAATTACTCTACTTTTCGTACTCTAGTTCACGTGCTACTCAATATGTAGCTATGTGAGTGGCCGTATATTCTACTCTAGTGTTTATTCCAATTACCACACACATTTGTCATAAGTGGGTCGCTAAGTTAATGCACTCGTCAAGTGCATTAGCCGCATACCAAAAAGGATCTCATATTACTTTGTTAATCAAAGAAACTCGACCGTCTCATGAATGACAATACTTGTGTGCATGCATTGTGTGGTTTGTCTACATTACACACACGCTATGCTATGCACACACTAAACTAATTTATACCCTATGTTATGTATACACTACAGTTTTGCCACTATGTTGTTATTTTATTTTTGTAATTTTCCTCTTGGATCATTTCTTACAGCTCTGTAAGTGTTTTTATCCTCTAACAGTGATCTCATTTTGTTGATGTATTCAATTTTTTCCATTATAACTGTTTTGTTGCCTTTATCCGATTGTGTTAAAATTATATTCCTGTGTTGTTGAAAAAATCGTTTGGTTACTTCAAATGCTGCTATTATAAATTTTTCTCTAGATGTATTAGTAATTCTTCTGTTAAATTTTGATACATTAGTACCCAGTTTCGTTCTAATCAAATCCTTTTCGTTATCCATATTTTCTCCAATTGTCTGCACATACTGTTCTAGATCAGCAATGATGTGTAACGCTGAAACACTTTTTTGTCTAATTAGGAAAGAAAACTTTTTCCCCAAAGATGTTATCCACATGCATTCTTTTGGAATATCGACATTGGTTTTGTTGACAAACCAGTCATCATTAAAAACAAAGCCATGTGTTTTGAAATATTTTTCTTTCAGTGTGTTGAACTTTTTGTTTTGTTTGCTGCTTATTGTTTTCTGTATGTGTTTTGATCTTTCTGTTTGATTGGGTGTGAAGTTGATGAAGTCCTCAGTTGTAATCATATTTCGAATTCTAACTTTTAATTGGTATATTTTTCTTTTAATTATTTGAATGTTAGTATTCGTTTGAGATATTTCTAAATTTAAAATTTTGTGATGGAAATTATTTTCTACTATCTTTAGTTTATTATTTTGTTACATTGAAAAAACGTTTTTAACTGCGTTGTTGTGTTTTTGGTATGGTTTGGTATTATTCCATATGTTCTTGATGATAATAGGAATTTTAATCGCTGTTGCTGTTGTATCAGTCTTTTTGTTTCGTTACAGTAGTCCTTCATAGTTCTACAAGTTTCATTGTTGTATTTAAGTTGTATGTATTTAAAAAATCCTTTAATTTTTAGTATTTAAAATTTTTGGTAATTATCTTGTAATTATATAAGAATTAGTTGTTGAATGTGCGTGTTTCGGCAAGCTTTCCGATATTCTGTTTTTTAATGTTAATATTTGTCCACTCTGAGATTTTAGAAGTGTTGTTGACTATAAGTCTTTAGCTGATTTTGGCCTAACTCGTTCTATGTCAATAAAATGAAAATAAGAATGATATTATCAAAAAGAAAGTGACAACAGCATTATCAAAACACATACTGGAAACTGGACATATACCAGACTTTGAAAATATCAAAATATTAGATAGGGAAAACAAAGGAAGAAAAAGGTACACGATAGAAAGTTTACGGATACAACAAAACATTAACAGAACTATGAACTTAAAAGAAGACACAGACAACATAAGTACGAGTTACAGAGTGGCTTTATGGGGAGCCCCGTGGACTAGTAGATAGCGTACTAGACTATTAGTCGGGGGGTCGCAGGTTCGATTCCTGCCTAGACCCTGGGTGTTTCTGCAGACAAGTCAAAATGGCTTCGCGGTTTGTGTTTGTTCTTTAAAAAAAAATAAATAATTAAGCTTTTGTTTTGGTTTTTAAAATTAATGTAATTAATTTTTTAACTTAAAATTGTAAGTATATAAACATACTATTTGGTGAAAAATTGTAATTATTTAAGTTTTAATTTTTAAATAGACAACACCCTTGAAAAAGTCAACATAAAATTTACGAAACTTTGGGTAAATATGTAATAAAAGTTTTTTATTGACATAGAACGAGTTAAGCCAAAATCAGCTAAAGACTTATAGTCAACAACACTTCTAAAATTTCAGAGTGGCCAAATATTAACATTAAAAAGCTGAATTTTAGTTTTGTTTTAAAAATGTATTAATTTTTCATTTTTGATGACTATTTGTGATTTCAGAAGAAATGTAAAATTTATGCTTATATCCTGTTTTATACTTGTGTAATTTTAATTATTATCTATATTCAGGTGCAGAGCGTATTTGTATTTGCACAAAGTGATAAAAAATCTTTTGACAATTAAAATGTTGTTTGGATACTTAGTAACACATAACAAAGCAGAAAAATCTCTTCCCGGCTAGAATTTGATAAGAAATGTTGCTTTCATTCTGTAACATCAGTGAGTTAATCTTCAAAAGCACATCAATAAATTGCCTTTTCTATAAAATAAAAACAGTTTGATGTAAGAATTTAATTTGATATTAAGCTCCAAAATGTAATTAGCAAAGAAAGTAAAAAATTTAAAATCCCGCGAAAATAGCTCATATTCTAAAAATTGCAACTGCAATATTGGAAATTATTCCCAAAATTTAAATTTAAAAAAATTATATAATTGGCAATCGGCAGCCAAAAATCTTAAAAAAATCTCTAAAATGCCAAAAATTCTTAAAAATATGAGAACATCAGGAAAATTGTATGATTCAATATTGATTAAAAAACAGCAAAATTATAAAGTAAAAAAACTTATGTGCTTTGCACATTATTTATTGTTGTGTTTGTATATTTTATTTCAAAATATTGTACCACTTATTAGATACGGCAAAACGACCATATGAACAATAACATAAGTATTAAATAATATTCAGGCATATGATTTGGACACAACACCGATTTGATATATTTTATTCTAGTGTGCTTTTTAAAAGTCAGTAGTTTGAGATTTGCTTTGATCGAAATTCGTCACACCTTCTCAAAGTTTTCAACTCACACCTGATTATGTAATATACATACGTGGCGCTTACCTAGGGGTTACACAACCAAGTTTTGTGTATCGTTCACACTTTATTACTGATACATTCATACTTTTAAAACTTGATACGAACTTGCTTTTAAAATTCTGGAATGTTTCAATTTACTGTCAAGAAAACAATTTTTTTTTTGTTTTTTACAAATATTCAGCCGCAATTTAGAACTAATAATTAAAATCAAATATGTTTGTAAATAAAAGTAATAAGTGTAATAATGTTGTGTAATGTATAGAGCAACTATTTGAAGCTGTTTTCTTCAAGACGACATCTAGAAAAATAAAATTGCTTTAAAGTTGCGTGCAGCCTACGTCACAGATATAAATTTAAATCAATTTGGATATGCAGTAGGTGTGAAAAACTTGAAAGTGTGGCTACAGGGTAATGGAAATCAAAAACATTGCCAGCAAACAAAATAATTACACATATCGCACATGAACTACAAAAGTATCACAACTCAAAAAACGGGTTTCGAAGGAAATGTATTCTAAAGCTGGCCACAGACATGCGACTTGTGTGGGCTTGTGCGCGAAAATGTTATACTTTCTTTGCTTAAGTTTACTACGAAACGTCAAATTGAATCTATGACAGGGATCGCTCCCAGGCAGAGAGCGAAAAATCGCCGAAGAGGAGAAAGGTCGCAGCGAAGACGACCACTCATACCCAACTTACGTCATCAGCCACAAGAAGGCCCTTTAACGAGGTAGTTAAAGACCAACTGCTAGTGGCACTGGTGAACAAAAAGGAAGACAAAATTGCTCCTGTAATAACGGAATGGGGGGCTATCGAATCCAAATTGGCGGAGCTCGTAATGGATTACGTAATCGCCAATAAGGACAAGCCGGCACCTTGTTTCGACTCCGGTGAGATACACCGGGGGTACAGGGTAATCAGATGCTTGGACGTGTTCTCAAGGGAGTTCCTCAGTAATAGCATCGCTAAGATTAGTGAAACTTGGGATGGGTTAAGTCTTAAACTTATCCCTGCTGGGGAGATCCCATTGAGACCGCGGGCAAGGGTTTGGTTACCGAAAATGGGCAAAGACGGTGGAAGAATGCTAGAGTGTCTGAAGCTTCAGAACCCTAGCATTCCGATGGATGACTGGTCGGTCATACGCACTGAGGACCACGGCACCAGCGGTACCTGCCTCATCCTCTCCATCACGGAACCTGGCGCAACGGCTGTTGAAAAAGCAGGTTCCAAGCTGTTTTTCGGTGTGAGGGACGCCAAGGTCAAGGTGACCCGCCCAACCAGTTCTGCTGGTACAGACGAAGACGTCGTCGAGGTAGCTAGTAACCTTCTGGTTGGGATGCAGCTGGCAGAGCCGGCAACCGAACAATAGACGACAGAATGGCGACAAAAATCGCTCAAATAAATCTGAAGCACTCCAAGTGTGCGACAGATAATCTCAAGGTTCTCCTAGCCGAGGAGAATCTCGACATTTGCGTGGTGCAAGAGCCCTGGGTGGCGAACTCCGAGGTAAAGGGGTTCCCTTTGTCCACGTACAATGTGCTCTATGCGAAAGGATACGGTAAGACAAGATCATGCCTAATAGCCAAGAAACATATTAACATTTTTCTCTGCACACAGCTCAGCTCAGCGGACCTAACAGTTGCTAAGGTCGAGCTGCCCGAAGACAGAAGCTTCCTCATAGCATCATGCTACATGGCACATGACAAACCAGCACCGCCAGACGAGCTGAAAGCGGTTATGTCATCTATGGGTGCCAACGAGAACATCATCCTATGCTGTGATGCCAATGCTAGGCACACAATATGGGGCAGTAGTGAAATCAACGAAAGAGGTGAGCATATCCTAGATTTCATTAATTCTCACAACTTAACAATTTGTAATTCCGGCAACTCGCCGACTTTTATCTTTCCGAGCTCGGACAGATTTAGAGGGTGGGAAGAAGTTTTGGACATTACTCTTACGAACGACAAATTTAGATTTCTGATCGACAAATGGAGGGTGTCCAATAAAAGATCCTTTTCGGATCATAATTGGATACTCTTTGAAGTCAGACTTCAAAACAAAAATAAACATTGCTTTAGAAATCCGAGGAGAACAGATTGGAATAAGTTCAACGGGCTTCTAAAGCAAAAACTAAATCGAGTACCAGAGATCGAGAATACGATAGAAGGACTTGAACACCATGTGGACATCTTCAACAAGGCTATTACTAGAGCCTTTAAGATCTCCTGCCCCTTGACAAAAGCCCGGAAAAGCTATCCTCCTTGGAGGAACTCAGAACTCTCTATTCTACGCAAGGAGGTACGTAGGGCTTTCAACACAAGCTACGAGAATAAAATGTGGAAACCCTATCGCGATAAGCTGAATATATATAAAAAAGCTATAAAAATCGCCAAACGTAACTCATGGAGAAACTACTGTGAGTCCATAGACAGTACCAGAGATTCTGCAAGGCTTGCTAGGATTCTGGCTACGAATCACTCTTGCCCAACTTTTATAAAAAGGGCGGACGGCTCCTGGTCAGATTCCTCTTCGGAATCCTTAGACATACTACTTAACACTCACTTTCCTGGCTGCAAGGACATGTATAGTGCGAACAGCTGTATCAGTGGGCAACAAATGACTGTAAATTATGAGATAATATCCTCGGATAAAATCTCATGGGCTATTGACAGTTTCTCACCGTTTAAATCGCCGGGTCCGGATGGCATCATGCCAAAGATGTTACAGAGCGCGAAAAGCTCCATCATCCCCTGGCTTTCTAAATTCTATAAACTCTGTCTCTCTCTTAGTCACGTTCCGACTAGCTGGAGAAAAGTCAGAGTCGTATTCATTCCGAAGATCGGTAGAAGAAGTCATGAAGACGCAAAGGACTTCCGACCAATCAGCCTCTCATCTTTCCTGATAAAGACATTGGAAAGACTATTAGATACCCACATTAGGCAGCGGCTACTGGGATCGTCAAGGCTCTCAAATAGCCAGCATGCCTATCTTAAGGGACGCTCCACAGAAACAGCTCTACACGAAGTAGTAGGTTTCATAGAGAGATCTCTGGAACACAAACAATACACCTTGGCGGCTTTCCTAGATATAGAAGGTGCCTTCAACAATGTATCGGTGACAGCCATCCAAAATGCTCTCCGGGACAATGATGTAGAGGATTACATCATACACTGGATAATAAACATGCTGGGGGCAAGAAATGTCACCGCGAAATTAGGTAACAGCGAGAGGTCTAAATGGGCATGCAGAGGCACACCGCAAGGAGGGGTGATCTCACCCTTGCTCTGGCTTCTTGTTGTTAACACAATACTTCTCAGATTAGATGCCGCGGGGGTTAAAGTTGTGGCGTACGCGGATGATGTGGTAATAATGGTCTCAGGGATGTTCACGGACGTGATTAGCGATATCATGTCCAACGCTTTGGGCACACTCAGTAACTGGGCTACAGACTGTGGGCTAGGAGTGAACCCAAACAAAACGGAACTGATGCTATTTACCACAAAGACCAAGGTACAGGACTTCAGACTTCCTCGGCTGAAGAATCATCAACTGTCCCTATCGGACAACGCAAAATATCTAGGAGTTATACTAGATCAAAAACTTTCATGGAAACTGAACGTTCAACACAGGGTTAGAAAGGCAACGGTTGCCTACTATTCCTGCCGTAGGATGTTTGGCTCAAAATGGGGCTTAAACCCCAACATGCTAAAATGGATGTATACAGCAATCGTGCGTCCAATACTGAGTTACGGCTCTGTAGTTTGGTGGCCGGCCACAAGTAAGAAATACGTGGTAGATCAGCTTTATAGAATACAGAGATCCTCCTGTGTCGGGATAACAGGATGTTTACGTACCAGTCCTTCGGAGGCTCTGAACGCTTTACTTAACCTTATTCCGATTGACCCTCATGTATTGGCGGTATCCTCTAGCAGCGCGGCAAGATTAGCGGCATCTGGGTGGTGGAGATCAAGGCCGTATGGTCACGCCAGAATCCTGGATCAACTACCCCCTACGCTGAGGAAATCCACTGATTACATGATACCTCATCTGAACTTTGATAAGGTGTTCAAAGTTCTATTTCCATCCAGGCGGGAGTGGAAGGGAGGTACAATAGTTAGACAATATGACGTCAGAGTATATACTGATGGATCAAGAATGGTCTGCGGTGTCGGCTCTGGAGTCTTTTCAGATGATCTAGGTATAGAACGTTCCTTCCGTCTCCCTAACGAAGCCACAGTTTTTCAGGCTGAAATTCTGGCTATAAGGGAAGCGGCCAGAATGCTGGTCGACAGGAAGGTACAAGGTAAAGTCGGCATCTTTGTCGACAGCCAAGCAGCGCTTCTATCCCTAAGATCACATACCACCTCCTCTATCCTAGTAGGGCAGTGCAAGAGGATGCTATCTAGACTGGGTGATCAGGCTGATCTCACCCTTATCTGGATTCCAGCACACAGCAATTTCTTAGGCAACGAACAGGCGGACGAGCTGGCTAGGGCTGGCTCTGCTCTGAATGCCTCCAGCGCCGAAACGGTAGCCACGCCGTTTGGCACTATTAGAAACTGCATCTTCAAACATTATTTCCATAAGGCTGAATGCAGATGGCGCAATATAAGCACGTGCAAGGTTGCAAAGAAATTGTGGCCTTGCTATAATTATAAGCGCTCAATGCAACTAACACGCAGAAACCGCAAGGACATCTCGAGGGTCGTTGCAGTTATGACGGGACACTGGACGGTTGGCAGACATGCCAGTAGGATAGGTCTGTCCTACAACGAGTTCTGCCGAAGTTGTCGAGAAGAAAGCAAAGAGGAGACAATCTTCCACTTTCTTTGCGAATGTCCGGCTTTGCATATCTCGAGACACAAGTTTTTAGGCAATCATGTACTAGAGGACCTTTCAGATTTATCAGAGATAGGACTGAGCGATCTTATCAGATATCTCAATGCGACGGGTTGGATCTAGTATCAATCACTGTATCCGAGTACTTAGATACGGCTACACATAGTTTGACACCGACGAGTGCAGTGGTCCTTTCAAAATGGAATCTTATAGATTCTACTTGAATGCCTACGTGTAGTGGGCAGCCACGTAAACCAACCATGACAGGGATGTGTGCAAAAATATTCAATTGGATTTTGTAATTGTTGTGGCAATTTACATATATTTTATTAACTTTACATATTATTTCAAATTAATTTACCAGCTTCTTTTTTTGTTGCGTACATGAATAAATAATGAGAACAATATATAATTGCCTCATCCGCCTCGCGATTCATGTTTACTTGCTGACGTTTAACTTTATTTTCATTTGTTAGAAAACTAACATAGTGTCTATTCCTGATATAATATCATATATATTTCTATCAGCAAACGTCAAATTTCGTGTGGACTTCAATATTAGTATTATTGCAATATTATATCAGATATTATAATATTGTTTTCATAATATATATTTAGAAAACAATATCATGATATCAACTGTCAAAAAACGTACACATACAAGAATACGTATGTGGATAAAAGAAAATAGTTTTGTGTATCTTTTCAATCTTATCTTTGTGTAATAAAATAAACGCTAAAAGTGAGTTTTAAACAATCGCATGTAAGTGTACAATGTACATATAAAAAGAAATACCAAAATGTTTGTAAAACATATAGTACTATTGAAATATATAAAGCTGCACTGCACGGCTACCTGTTAATTATGAAATATTATGATATTTACAAAAGTACGTCTTCCCCTAGGTAGATATTAATATTAGTATACATATTTTTTCTTCTGATTCTGCCGACGTTCTCTCTCATATTTTATCAGAGTTAATATCAGTTGTAGACGCTATGTTAAGAAAGACAAATTACACGCACATATCACAAATCTGTGGCCAGCTTAAGTTTTCAATTTACACATCCCTTTATGTTACCTTTACACATAAAAGTACTTTCTTGAAATTTTTATATACATACGTATAGGCTTTCAAACATGAGAAAAATTGTGCTGACACAACTTGGCAGCTTGTTGATGAGAGAGCGGAAGAGAATGGTTTTTTGTTGGTGCAAAATTCCAACCGGCTACAACCCTGCATTAGCAGAACAAAACAAATACATAAATAATAATAAAAAACAAATGTCAAACGAATACAAAAAATACTAATACACACAAAGCTCTGTGTATGTATTGTTCTCGTCTGTGAATGCTCTAAAATTTTAACGAAAGAAATGACTCATGAAAATTTCTTGTTCATTTTCAAAGGGAAGTGAAAGTTCATTTTAAAAATGTCGTCGAACCGAAGCGTTGCAAAATTGATTTACTTCTACTTCGATGACTTAATTTCGCCCCAATTTTTATTGTTTTGCTTACTACCTCATTAAAATTGTGGTTTTGCTTGAGATGAATAAGTTTTTCTAAACATATCCGCATTCGGAATTTTCCCGTGTAGAAATAAAAAATTTAACAATACAAAAATCAAGATTGAATTATTTAGGCCCAATAATTGACTACTCATTTAAGTGTCATTTTCTTTAAATGCCACTTAAGCACCAATTTCATTTTTTCAGTACAAAATTATGTGACATTTAAATGAAACTTAAATGACCATTCTTCTGCATTTAAAGTCCATTTAAGTTTTGCACACATACATACATAAACATATGTTTTTGCTTGCGTGTTGGTGTTTCGCGCAACAACGTAAACAAAAAATTTGCGGCCATTGAAAAATCAACATCTTTTGGAGTGAAATTTGGACTTCTTTTAACAATATTATTCTTTTTGATGGTTTTTAAAATTGTTTTAAACTTTTAAAACATTGCAGCAACCTAGCATTGTTGTCATTTTCAGCCTGAAAAAGAATCCATATTAGAAATTTTTCTTTAATTTTGTTAACAGCTGTTTCTCTAAGAAAATTGAGAGAATTTCGTGAGGTTGCCATATTTTTATCGTAATTAAATACAAACAATAATTTCACACTGAAAAACTCAAACTGTATTGAAATGCAACTTAAATTTAAGTGGCAATTAACTAAATGGCATTTAAATGCGAAGACAATTATTGGCCCTTAATCTGGCTGCACACGCTATATAAGCGTTGCTACCATGATACAATAAACAAGGTAAGTCGATTAAGCAGCTGATCGCCTATGATACATATCTTGAATGTCAAACTCAATATGAAAAAAAGTAAGCAAAATTTTTTATATATATACTTTGATTGACAGTCAAAAAATAAAAATGTTCTTGTTGTAGATCGAATTTTCTATACAAACTTAGTTCAAATTGTTTGAAACTTGTGTCGATATCGAATGCCGAAATTCGCCTCCATATTTGTCACCCGACCAGGTTACATTTTTGGATTTTGTATAATATTATTATACATTAATTTTTTAAACAAAAATTTTTTTTCATGAACAATTTCAGTCGCTTACAACTCGGAAAAGACGGGTCAACGCCAATTTCCTTATTTCATATTTTCGGTCGCTTATAACTCAGAAAATAGGGCTCAACGCCAAATTTTTCATTAAAGATTTTTGGCTTAGAATTCAATTTTCAATGACATAGACATATGTTTTGGCCATTTCCTCCTCTTTCTTTAGCCCTCGTTTCCAATGCATTTTCCATGAAAAATTTCAGTCGCTTATAACTCGGAAAATAGGAGTCAAAGCCGATTTTTGAATTTAATAGTTTCGTCTTAGAATTAAATTTTCAATGATATAGATACATGCTTTGGCCATTTTCCACTTTTTCTTTAGCCCTCGTTTACAATGAATTTTCCATGAAAAATTTCTTCACTTATAACTCGGAAAAAAGAGGTCGAAGCCAATTTTTGTATTTAATATTTTGGTCTTAGAATAAAATTTTTAATGCCGTAGATACATCTTTTGCCCATTTGTGACTTTTCCTTTTGCCCACTTTTGTAATGAATTTTTCCGCGAAAAATTTCGGCCACCTTTAACTCGGAAAATAGGGGTCGACGGCAAATTTTGTATATATATAATGTTTTCGTCTTAGAATAAAATTTTTAATGAGATAGACTCATCTTTAGCCACTTTTTCTTTAGTCTTTTTTATTTTAAACCAATCCTTAAGCAAAATGTTCTATTAACACATGCTTAGACTTAGGTTTTTGGCAAAGCCTTAAGTTTTTGACTTTTTAGTTGGGAATACGTTTCTCTACTCTTTTACTGTTTACTAACTGTTGGCATTGTATGAATTTTCTAAGAAAAAGGAAAAATATTAACATCGAATAAAAGCAACTCTGAAGGTATTGCATAGCTACTTTTCGGTACTGACTGCCTTAAAATATATACGGTACCTAAATAATGAAGCTTTTACAACACTATTTCAGATGCTTTTATTTTAATTTAATTTTTTGGTAGCTATGTTCAGAATTTGGGGCGAACACACACAACTTACTAAGTGTCAGGCAATATTCGTTGGGAATTGCATAAACTACTTATGTGGGATGATTTCATGGAGCAAATGTTCTTCCGCGACAAACAAATATTTAGCCAAAGATAGTAATTCTAGCACACATTAAAGAGTACTCTCGAGAAATATGTATGTGTTTGGAGTACATCCATCTTATTGGGTATTTGCTTCCGGCGATACCTCAAAGGTTGTGCTGTTAGTACAATAACATCAGTATTATCTGAATCATGTAAATTACAATAACAAAATTACTTGATTAAAATGTTGCATGGTTACAAGTTGGGCAATTGTATCATTTGTACAATTTAATAAAAAGCAGCCAAATTTTGGAGAACAACATGAACCAAGTTTCCAGCAATACCAGTTCTTCTGGTCCTTCATCGGTAAATCCCATTACAGCTACTCCCCCATGTGGCGATGCTCTAAAGCTATGTATGTACATATGTTCAGTGGGAAATTCATCCCGCGATAGTAACTTCGTTAGATGGTATCGTTAACCAAATGTTTTGGTTTAGAGAGAGTTCGACAGGACAGGGCAAGTGCGACAGAGCTTAATCAAATGCTACGCCTCACAGTGGCTGAAAATCGTTTTTCATTGGCCAAAATTCTGTAACTTTTGAACCGATCAAAATATTGAAGTAATTTTTATTTTATTGGATAGATATTTAGTTCAGCTTGACTCAGTTTAAATTTCATTAAAATTGATTGAGGACTTTTTAAGGAATTCTAGGTCAAAGTTGAACTTTTGAATTTTTTTAACTTTTAGAGTGAAATATGGGTTTATTATTTTTTTATTTATTAAAAAATTGAATATTTGGAAATTAATAATAATTATAAATATTTTTTGTAATAATTTAATTTTTATAATGTTACACTGAAGAAAATATTTACACTAAAAAAAAATAGTAAAATCAACTGGAAATTTTGCTATTATTACAGAAAAATTTAAAATTTTTTGCTGTCAAATTTGCAAATTTATTTACACTCAAAGAATAGTTACACTTAAAAAAAAACGTTAATAATATTATCTAAAAATATTGCTATTACTACAGAAAAATTTATTATTTATTGCTGTCAAATTTAATAATGTTAAAAACATTTTAAAAATAAAAACTGCAATAAATTTTAATAGCATTTGTAACAATTGTAGGTTCTGTTTATTATTATTTTTTACTAATAACTCTAACTAACGCTTATAACTCGGAAAATAGGAGTCGAAGCCGATTTTTGAATTTAATAGTTTCATCTTAGAATTAAATTTTCAATGATATAGATACATGCTTTGGCCATTTTCCACTTTTTCTTTAGCCCTCGTTTACAATGAATTTTCCATGAAAAATTTCTTCACTTATAACTCGGAAAAAAGAGGTCGAAGCCAATTTTTGTATTTAATATTTTGGTCTTAGAATAAAATTTTTAATGCCGTAGATACATCTTTTGCCCATTTGTGACTTTTCCTTTTGCCCACTTTTGTAATGAATTTTTCCGCGAAAAATTTCGGCCACCTTTAACTCGGAAAATAGGGGTCGACGGCAAATTTTGTATATATATAATGTTTTCGTCTTAGAATAAAATTTTTAATGAGATAGACTCATCTTTAGCCACTTTTTCTTTAGTCTTTTTTATTTTAAACCAATCCTTAAGCAAAATGTTCTATTAACACATGCTTAGACTTAGGTTTTTGGCAAAGCCTTAAGTTTTTGACTTTTTAGTTGGGAATACGTTTCTCTACTCTTTTACTGTTTACTAACTGTTGGCATTGTATGAATTTTCTAAGAAAAAGGAAAAATATTAACATCGAATAAAAGCAACTCTGAAGGTATTGCATAGCTACTTTTCGGTACTGACTGCCTTAAAATATATACGGTACCTAAATAATGAAGCTTTTACAACACTATTTCAGATGCTTTTATTTTAATTTAATTTTTTGGTAGCTATGTTCAGAATTTGGGGCGAACACACACAACTTACTAAGTGTCAGGCAATATTCGTTGGGAATTGCATAAACTACTTATGTGGGATGATTTCATGGAGCAAATGTTCTTCCGCGACAAACAAATATTTAGCCAAAGATAGTAATTCTAGCACACATTAAAGAGTACTCTCGAGAAATATGTATGTGTTTGGAGTACATCCATCGTATTGGGTATTTGCTTCCGGCGATACCTCAAAGGTTGTGCTGTTAGTACAATAACATCAGTATTATCTGAATCATGTAAATTACAATAACAAAATTACTTGATTAAAATGTTGCATGGTTACAAGTTGGGCAATTGTATCAATTGTACAATTTAATAAAAAGCAGCCAAATTTTGGAGAACAACATGAACCAAGTTTCCAGCAATACCAGTTCTTCTGGTCCTTCATCGGTAAATCCCATTACAGCTACTCCCCCATGTGGCGACGCTCTAAAGGTATGTATGTACATATGTTCAGTGGGAAATTCATCCCGCGATAGTAACTTCGTTAGATGGTATCGTTAACCAAATGTTTTGGTTTAGAGAGAGTTCGACAGGACAGGGCAAGTGCGACAGAGCTTAATCAAATGCTACGCCTCACAGTGGCTGAAAATCGTTTTTCATTGGCCAAAATTCTGTAACTTTTGAACCGATCAAAATATTGAAGTAATTTTTATTTTATTGGATAGATATTTAGTTCAGCTTGACTCAGTTTAAATTTCATTAAAATTGATTGAGGACTTTTTAAGGAATTCTAGGTCAAAGTTGAACTTTTGAATTTTTTTAACTTTTAGAGTGAAATATGGGTTTATTATTTTTTTATTTATTAAAAACTTGAATATTTGGAAATTAATAATAATTATAAATATTTTTTGTAATAATTTAATTTTTATAATGTTACACTGAAGAAAATTTTTACACTAAAAAAAAATAGTAAAATCAACTGGAGATTTTGCTATTATTACAGAAAAATTTAAAATTTTTTGCTGTCAAATTTGCAAATTTATTTACACTCAAAGAATAGTTACACTTAAAAAAAAACGTTAATAATGTTATCTAAAAATAATGCTATTACTACAGAAAAATTTATTATTTATTGCTGTCAAATTTAATAATGTTAAAAACATTTTAAAAATAAAAACTGCAATAAATTTTAATAGCATTTGTAACAATTGTAGGTTCTGTTTATTATTATTTTTTACTAATACTATGTTTTTCGTACTTAAATAACAATGAAAGGCAATTATAATTATTATTCATTTGACTAAAATATTGATTGCAAATATTCCATATTTTGTTCTGTGCTATCTCTGTTCTTTAGTAGTTTTTTGGCTTCTTCATCTAAATCCCGATGTTCCACTTTCCACTGATTTCTAATACTGGAGATAAACGGATCTGACGTTGCCAATAATATATTAAATAGATCTTCATTTGTTGAATTTCGTGAAATTTTTCTAGTATTGTAATCCTTGTTCCTTTTTTCCTGAGCCTCCTCTGATAGATCTCCAAGTGGCACCAAATGTTCCATAAGTCGTATTCTTGCATGTAGTGGTGAGAATCCAAATTCATATGCATCGGTATTATCTAATGATTTTATCGGGATTTGGTTTAATTTTGTTGATATTGCTTGGCATATAATGCAGCTGGATTCAGCCTTCGTGTTAGTCAAAGCCTGACCTACTTTTCCATCTATTATTGTCAGCACTAATTGGTAGCTTACTTCAATTAGCTGCCCATCTAACTGTAATTGTAATGGCTGTAGTGTTGCAATTTGGGTCTTAATATCACTAACTTCTTTGTTAATGGCATCATGAGTTTCTTTTTTGAATTCAAATTTGATTGGCTTGCAGTATTTCGTAGAATATGGTGTCTCATTTTTCCAAATATCCATTGCTTGCGTTGTTCTAGTCGAAGGTTCTGAATCTTCCAAAATCTTTTTCAATCGCAATGGTACAAATGATACCATGAACATATCTGAGTCCGAAATATTTTCACATACAACTTGTTTGTATTGTTTTTGTCCCGAAGAACCATCACATCCTCATTTACAAAAAAGAATTAACTTTGTGTTTCCATATTTCTTTAACTCATTTCCTGTTATTGATTGTAGCAAGCGTTCGGCTGTGTGATCAAGTAGAGATTGTAGTTGTACCTCTGCCGAAATTGGTGTGATTGTAATAGTGTCCTTTGATGGCAAACAGCCCATTTTAGCAGCGGTTATGTAATGATATGCTGGATACATATTTAGCTTTAACAACTTTTTCAATGATATCCACTTTTGTTAATTCGTTCTGTGATCGTAATTGATGTAGGAAAGATTCTTTTACATTTGTACAACCAATTGCATCGATGATATCTTTAAGTTTCCGCCTCTTAGATCTATCGCTGCAGTTGTCCAATGTTTTGCGTGGTCTTCCAGCCTTATCTTGCTTTGCTGTTTCTGCAGCGACAGTAGGTTGGCCCTCTAACCAGTTTGCACTTTTTTATAAAAGTTTTGGTTACTGTAGCGAACTTCTTTGTAGCGTTTTTTAGTGCTTTGACGAAATTAGATAATTGCTCTTGCATTTCGGTGCTACACGAATTTAAGTTTAATTTTAACGTAACTAAGAAAATCTTCCTGGTTTTTGTTTCTAAAATACTCTTCGGCCAGTTCTTTATAACTGAAGCTCTCCATATTTTTCTGAATATTTTTATTTGCGTCTGTTATGTTTTACCCGTACACTTAGAGGATTAACTTATCACTGAGTAATCCCTTATCGAATCCGTAGTTTTATACATTTTTAGATACATGTTATTCACACATTGATCTTTAATTTCATAGCAGGTAGTGCTTAAATTGAACAAAACTGCACATGTTGTCCAGACCTTAATATCAGGTAAAACTGATTAGTATCTCGCCAATATTTGTTGTTATTGTTGTTGTTGTTGGGTTGTTTTTTTTCTGTAGTGGTTTATTGTCCCGATTATTGTTATACAATTGTTTATGACTTTGGTTGACCCTAACATTTGATAACAGGTAAATTTAGAAAGAGATCATATGTTTACTGTAGAACGTATTGTGGTAATTTTATGACTTATTTTTGCTGATCAAAAGAAAGCCATTAAACCCTTTCGCAGGTATTATATTTAATTTTTTTAGTTTTACGTAGTCTAAAGTAAAAAAAACATAAACTTTTAGGCAAAAAAGTGAAAATTATATACACCATTGTATACGAGTACTTTGGAGTAATTTCATTAAAATGAAAAAAGTGTTCTACACACGGCTCGTCACGGGTGCAAAAGTATATATAGCGGTAAAGAGGACACTTTCACCATTCTCCGGGTGGTATACATTTCTTGTTCCCTTTTGTTCCCTAGAAGTTCTATTCCACTAAAGTTTAAATTTGAGAAAAATATAGTAGTTTCATAAATATTCCGTAACGCCCTTAATATTAAACGCTAGAGCTCTGACCACTTACAAAAACTAAAGACTATAATCCTACCAACATTATAAAAAAGACCGCAGGAGTTATGTTAGCACATCAACCCCCACCAAAACCCCGAAGACTCCAGCAAATTACAACAACAACATAACAAACTTATTTTGCACTTTTATTTGTATCACTAACACAATTTTAATATAAGTTTCTTATTAAATTTAGTAATATAAAATGTTGCAATAATACTTACTCTTTCTTGTTAAATTTAGCAATATAAAATGTTGCAATAATTTGATTCTTTCATTGTAAACATTTAAAAGTAAACCAAACATACTTACGTTAAGCAAACATACTTTTATTGTAAACATTTTAAAGTAAAACAAACATACTCATATACAATTTCGATTTGTCAGCATTTTAAACAATTTTAAACAATGTACATACATACATTTTGATTCTTTTATCGTAAACATTTTAAAAGTAAACAAGCATACTTACATACTTACGTACAATTTTGATTTGTTAGCGCTTTAATAAGTTACTTAAAGAAAATAAAATTTATATTCATTATTAGTGTAACAGTGAACTGAACAACAAGTGTTTCTCTTAACACGAAATACAACTGGCGCAGTCGACGGCCAGCAAATCGGAATAATTGTGAAAAATATATAATTAAATAAATCCTGTAACCACAGCCGTTGTTCAACATTCAAGAGAATATTGAATAGGGAACAAGTGCCGAATTTATATCGACACTAGGCTAACAGCGATAAACCACAAATAACAACGACCGTCTGTTCAACATACAAAGGAACATTGTACGAAGAACAAGTATCGAAGGCATATCGATACCAGGTCAACACAATCAACCGAGAGGATCTTAATCCTTAAATTGCTGGAAAAAGAACCGCACCCATGTACGGGACCATCATACTGTAAGTACTGTGTTGTGTGCTAGTAAAAAATATATATTATTGAAAAAAAAAAGAACAAATTTAAGGAAAAATAAAATATTTTAATAAAAATTTTGAAGTAAGAAAAAATAAAACAAACAAAATCAATATATACATACCTTTTTACTAAACGAAGTAATTCATTAAAAACAAAAAAAAGGGGAAATAAATATATGAAAGAGTGTAATAAAAATATACAAAGAGAAAATTAGCAATAAAAATAGCAATTATTAAAAACAAATGGTTTAAACACAAAGAATTAAATAGAAGAAATATTATCAGACGGATTAAAATTAGGAAAGAGGTGGTACAGTTTAAATTTGTGTGTAATTGTTTACCGAAAATCAAGTGGAAAGTGCATTTAATCGGAAGTTTTTATATTTAATGAGCGGAAAATATCGATTCTTACCTTATCCTAAACTGTTTAAATCAAAAAGTCTTTCTACTATACCCGAAAATAATAGCTTGGATTTTAGAATGCTCGGAGGAAATGGAAATCAAAATGAAAGAGTGGCTCAACCACCTATACAGTCCATTGACATTTTTAATTCATTAAGAATTCCGGACGCAATTAAAGATTTACCTAAATTCGAAGGTAATCCGAGATTACTCCACGAATTTATAAGTAATGTGGAGGAAATACTTCTCCACATTAGAGGAGCCGATAACACTCCTCAAGGACTGATTCTTTTAAGGGCTATTAGAAACAAGATAGATGGCCCAGCCAATGAAGTTCTAAACATGTATGGTACATCCCTTAACTGGGATGAGATCCGGGGAAATTTAATATCACACTACTCGGACAAACGGACAGAAACTTCCCTAATAAGAGACCTCCATTCTTTAAAACAATACAGCAAACCAATTGAAAAATTCTACAGTGAAGTCATGGAAATTCAATCGGCTTTATCAAATAACCTATCAATTCATGAATCTGAAGATAACGTAATCAAAGCAAAAAGAGATCTCTTCGCCGAAATGTGTCTAAATGCATTTCTATCAGGTCTACGAGAACCTATGGGTTCTACTATTAGAGCAATGATACCAGAATCATTGCCAACAGCTCTGGACTACTGTATTAGGGAACAAAACATTCACTATATAAGGTCCAATTTGAACAAACCAAAATATACTCAATGGAGACAAAACAACCAATATATTCCATACCAGAGATATTCACACAATTACTCAAATACCGTACCAAGACAGGGAAATTACTATCAACCCCAACGAAATTGTAATTATTCTGCAAGACCTTACTATACTAATAATAATAATAATTCTGAGCCAAACCTAGGCAATTATAATCGTAATTTTTTCTTCCGGAACAACCAAACACCCCACAGGAATTTCCCTGATTATAAAACTAACCAGCATTCTGATAACTTTTATCAACAAGCAAATTGGGGGCAATCACAGCCACCACCAGAACCAATGGAAACCAACAGTGGGTTTTCAAAATTTGAAAGGGGTACCAATAAATTTAAAACAAGCCCAAGCACTCGGTTTAGTAAGATAACAGGCAGAAACGAAATGAACAATATCAATGAATTTAGGAGTCCTCGAAACGAAGATCAAACTCCATACTTTAATCATACAAATCTGGACCAATATGTAAATTATAATATTGACGACAACCAGGATTTTTGGCAATCAGCCTTAAGCAACAAACAGGATATATAGATTGTAATAAGCATGGTAGTGTACTACCCTATATTAACATTAACTCTCCATTTGGCAGACAATTAAAATTCCTAATAGACACTGGTGCTTCTTCTTCTTTCCTTGACCCAAAATTTATAAATCCATTAGACATCGAAAAATGTAGCCCAATAACCATATCCACAGTTTTAAATAAATACAATATTGAAGAGAAGGTGACATTGCCTATCTTCAAGGAAATTCAGAGAACAGGAACTTTTACATTCCTAGTTTTCAAATTTCACGGTTATTTCGACGGGCTGTTAGGTTTAGATTCTCTTACTAAAATTGGAGCAAAAATCGATTTAGAAAACAAAATACTAAGCACCAAGAGTGTGACAATACCCCTCCAAATGAAACCAAATTTTTCTTCTGGAAAATATATAATAACAGAAAATTCAAAACAACTCATAAAACTGCCTGTTGATGTTAAAGAGGGAGACATAATTTTAAATGCAATAACCCTGGATAACGGTCTGCTTATTTCTCCAGGCATCTATAATGCAAAAAATTGGTTTAGCATAATAGAAGTAGTTAACCCCACTGGAAGTGATCAAACAATTTTCTTAGAACAACCTATTAGGGCAATTGCGTATAACTCAGAAAACTTCATTGAATTGAATAACTTCAACATTAACCACAAACAAATCAACGACAGAATTAAAAATTTACCTGAACTTATCCGCACAGAACATCTCAATAATGAAGAAAAACAGAAACTTTTAAAGTTATGCACTAAATATGATGACATCTTTTATAGAGAGGGACAAAATTTAACGTTCACAAACGAAATAAAACACAAAATTCAGACAACAGACGATATTCCATTCAAAATCATACCGATATCCTTTTGTTCATAAAGAAGAAGTGAGAAAACAAATATCAGATATGTTAGAACAGGGAATTATTAGGCCAAGCTTTTCCCCGTGGAGCTTTCCAGTATGGATTGTTCCAAAGAAAAAAGATGCATCAGGAAAGCCAAAGTGGAGACTTGTTATTGATTACAGAAAGTTGAATGATAAAACTATCTCAGACAGATACCCACTCCCAAATATTTCAGAAATCTTGGATAAACTAGGCAAGTGTGTTTACTTCTCTACGCTGGATTTAGCTAGTGGCTTTCACCAAATCGAGATGAGTCCACAACATATTCCAAAAACGGCCTTTACTGTAGAAGGGGGCCACTATGAATACATGAGAATGCCCTTTGGCTTAAAAAATGCGCCTTCAACTTTCCAGAGGGTTATGGATAATGTCTTGAGGGACCTGGTAGGAAAAATCTGTCTAGTTTATTTAGATGATATTATTATATTCTCGACATCCCTCCAAGAACACATTGAAAATTTAGAAAAGGTCTTTTTAAAATTGAGATCCTCAAATTTTAAAATCCAGCTTGATAAATCGGAGTTTCTCCGAAAAGAAATAGCTTTTTTAGGGCATATAATTACAACGGAAGGCATAAAACCTAATCCAACAAAAATCGAGGCTATTCAAAAATTTCCAATACCACGTACTAACCGTGAAATAAAGTAATTTATAGGTCTACTGAGCTACTACAGAAAATTTATCCCCGACCTAGCAAAACTCACAAAGCCAATGACGGAGTGTTTGAAGAAAGGCAGAAGAATAACTTTGGATGACAGATATGTAAAAGCTTTTGAAACCTGCAAGAACATTCTGATGAATGATCCAATATTGCAGTTCCCTGACTTTTCAAAGCCATTTCTTCTCACAACTGATGCAAGTAACATTGCACTAGGAGCAATCCTCTCTCAGGGACATATTGGTAGCGATAAACCAATTTGCTACGCAAGTAGAACCCTTTCCGAAAGTGAGATCAATTACTCCACTATTGAAAAGGAGCTCCTAGCAATAGTGTGGGCAACTAAATTTTTCCGCCCCTATTTATTTGGTCAAAAGTTTAAAATAGTTACAGACCACAGGCCACTTACGTGGCTAATGAGCCTTAAGGAACCTAACTCCAAATTAGTTAGGTGGCGTTTAAAATTAGAAGAATATGATTACGAAATCATATATAAAAAAGGAAAATTGAATAGTAATGCGGATGCTTTGAGTAGGATTAGATTAGACAATAGCAATGTCGCCGACGCACAGTGGATGAAAATCGTTTTTCATTGGCCAAAACTCTGTAACTTTTGAACCGATCAAAATATTGAAGTAATTTTTTTTTTATTGGATAGATATTTAGTTCAGCTTGACTCAGTTTAAATTTTATTAAAATTGATTGAGGACTTTTTAAGGAATTCTAGGTCAAAGTTGAACTTTTGAATTTTTTTTAACTTTTAGAGTGAAATATGGAATTATTATTTTTTTATTTCTTAAAAAAATTGAATATTTGGAAATTAATAATAATTATAAATAATTTTTGTAATAATGGAATTTTTTTTATGTTACACTTAAAAAAATTGTACACTGAAAAAAATAGTAAAATCAACTGGAGATTTTGCTATTACTGAAAAATTTAAAATTTTTTGCTGACAAATTTGCAAATTTGTTTACACTCAAAGAATAGTTACACTTAAAAAAAACGTTAATAATATTATCTAAAAATATTGCTATTACTACAGAAAAATTTATTATTTTTTGCTGTCAAATTTGATAATTTTAAAAACATTTTAAAATAAAAACTGCAATAAATTTTAATAGCATTTGTAACAATGGTAGGTTCGTTTATTATTATTTTTTACTAATACTATGTTTTTCGTACTTAAATAACAATGAAAGGCAATTATAATTATTATTCATTTGACTCAAATATTGATTGCAAATATTCCATATTTTGTTCTGTGCTATCTCTGTTCTTTAGTAGTTTTTTGGCTTCTTCATCTAAATCCCGATGTTCCACTTTCCACTGATTTCGAATACTGGAGATAAACGGATCTGACGTTGCCAATAATATATTAAATAGATCTTCATTTGTTGAATTTCTTGAAATTTTTCTAGTATTGTGCTCTCTATAAAATCTGTAATCCTTGTTCCTTTTTTCCTGAGCCTCCTCTGATAGATCTCCAAGTGGCACCAAATGATATTTAATGACATCTTCTCCATGATAAAGGATTTTGTGAACTGTTGCAGACATATTTCTCCATGGGTAGTTGGTTGTATATATTTTTGCAGTTTCCTTAGCATAATCTCCAAATTTTCTAGAGTCAATTTCTTCATTGCACGCAAGTACTTCTAGGATTATTTTAAATCTGAAAATAAGGTTTAAATCCACTCCTGTTATTTCAGATGCTGTTTCTGGATCTGAAAAGAATCTTCTTGCGGTATTGCCATCATTTGTATTGCCTGACCCTTGTTTTGGCTGATCTATAATCAATCCAAATTTGCGATATTCATCTTGAACATGTTTCTTTTTTGAACTTCTTAACTCTTTGTTGGTTTCGTTGTTTCTTATTGATCCTGAAGACCCGAAATCCAAATCATAACTGATTTTTAGTATGTGTTCCATAAGTCGTATTCTTGCATGTAGTGGTGATAATCCAAATTCATATGCATCGGTATTATCTAATGATTTTGTCGGGACCTGGTTTAATTGGGTTGATGTTGCTTGGCATATAATGCAGCTGGATGCAGCCTTCGTGTTAGTCAAAGCCTGACCTACTTTTCCATCTATCATTGTCAGCACTAATTGGTAGCTTACTTCAATTTGCTGCCCATCTAACTGTAATTGTAATGGCTGTAGTGTTGCAATTCGGGCCCTGGTATCACTAACTTCTTTGTTAATGGCATCATGAGTTTCTTTTTTGAATTCAAATTTGATTAGCCAGCAGTATTTCGTAGAAGATGGTGTCTCATTTTTCCAAATATCCATTGTTTGCGTTATACTAGTCGAAGGCTCTAAATCTTCCAAAATCTTTTTCAATCGCAATGGTACAAATGATACCATGAACATATCCGAGTCCGAAAAATTTTCACATACAACTTGTTTGTATTGTTTTTGTCCCGAAGAACCATCAAATCCCCATTTACAAAAAAGAATTAACTTTGTGTTCCCATATTTCTTTAACGCATTTCCTACATGTTATTCACACAATGATCTTTAATTTCATAGCAGGTAGTGCTTAAATTGAACAAAACTGCACATGTTATCCAGACCTTAATAACAGGTAAAACTGATTAGTATCACCCCAATATTTGTTGTTGTTGTTGGGTTGTTTTTTTATTTTTAGTGGTTTAATGTCCCGATTATTGTTATAAAATTGCTTATGACTTTGGTTGACCCTAACATTTGATAACAGGTAAATTTAGAAACAGATCATATGTTTACTGTAGAATTTTGTGATAATTTGTGATAATTTTATGACTTATTTTTTGCTGATCAAAACAAAGCCATTAAACCCTTTCGCAGGTATTATATTTAATTTTTTTAGTTTTACGTAGTCTAAAGTAAAAAACATAAGCTTTTAGGCAAAAAAGTGAAAATTATATACACCATTGTATACGAGTACTTTGGAGTAATTTCATTAAAATGAAAAAAGTGTTCTACAGGCGGCTCGTGGCGGGTGCAAAAGTATATATAGCGTTAAAGAGGACACTTTCACCTTTCTCCGGGTGGTATACATTTCTTGTTCCCTTTTGTTCCCTAGAAGTTCTATTCCACTAAAGTTTAAATTTGAGAAAAATATAGTAGTTTCATAAATATTCCGTAACGCCCTTAATATTAAACGCTAGAGCTCTGACCACTTACAAAAACTAAAGACTATAATCCTACCAACATTATAAAAAAGACCGCAGGCCATTATCGATGATAGCTTGCGAGTAGTAACCATTTATTTTTGATAAAAAACAAAAGAAAAACACCTTTTTCTGAAATTAAAAAAACCGTTGAGTTTGACAGCATGCCACGTCCACAATTATCAATAGTTTAACCTAATTTTTTGGCTACCTTAATCTGGATATATTAGCTGCAAAAGGGCGTAAAAATTTTAAAAATCGGTGACAAAAAAAAATTTGAGTTTTGGCCAATGAAAAACGATTTTCAGCCACAGTGCGACGTAAATATGAATGCATCAAGCCAATTATCTACAATACATTCTTGTGACGAAAACTTGAATGATGGTATACCGATCTCCGAAAAACCTTTAAATGAGTTCAATTTACAACTTTTATTAGAAAAATCAGACAACGGGCCGAATATAACAGTTGAAACTATTTTCAAAAATAAACAGCGTCGAACCATAAAGAAAAAAGAATTCTCCCAGGATACAATAATTCAAATTTTTAAAAAATTCATTCCCTCAGGTAAACTAACTGCAATTTTTTCAGATGAATTAACCTTCAGAACTATTCAACTAGTATATTCCAAATACTTCTCAAATGGAAAACAATTCTGTATCATCCGTTGCACTAAAGTGTTAATAGATATTACTGACACTGATAAACAAGTAGAATTAATTCGAAACTCTCACGAAAACAGAAACCACAGGGGAATTAATGAAACCTATGAATATTTAAAAAGACAATATTATTTTCCTTTTATGCAATCTATAATAAATAAAACTTTGAATAATTGTGAAATTTGCAATACCCTAAAATATGACAGACACCCACCGAAATTAAAATTTCAAATTACAGAGACACCTGATGAACCACTTCAGATTTTACATATCGACATATATACTATAAATAGTAAATGTATTTTAACCATCATAGATAAATTTTCTAAATATGCGGCAGGGTATACCCTACCATCAAGAACTAGCGTTTGTGTTCTCAAAGCCCTAAAATCATTTATGAACCTTTTGGGAATACCTAAGAAAATTGTTTGCGATCAAGGTACCGAATTTACCTCAAATATTTTTAAAGATTTTTGCAAGCAATATGAAATAATGCTTCACTTTACATCATTTCAACAATCAAGCAGTAATTCTCCAGTGGAACGACTTCACTCGACTTTAACAGAAATTTATAGAATCATAATGAGCACCAGAAAATCGAAGAAAATGGAAGTAGATCACGAAGAGATATTAGATGAGACATTCATGACTTACAATAATACAATCCATTCATCCACTAAATTTACGCCATACGAACTTTTCTTTGGAAGACCATATAATTTCTCAAGAGAAATCAAATATAACAATAAACATGAATTTTTGACCAAGTTAAATGAATTCAAAGAAAAACTTTATCCTTCTGTCAAAGAAAAAGTTTTGAAAGCAAAAATAAATAATATTAATAACCTTAACAAGATTAGGAAAAACCCAGAAAATAGGGAAGTAGATGAGGAAATATTTAGAAAAGAATGTAGGAGAAACAAACTAACACCCCGATTCTCAAAACATAAAATATCGAAAGACAATGTTATTACAATTCAAACTACTAATGACAAAAAATTACACAAGTCGAAAATGAAGCTTAGGAAAAGGAAGTAACCGACACATATTCCATATTTACAGCATACCCCTAATTTGCGGACAGATGTTGGAAATTCGGAATTTCGACAACGAACAAACTATGATAGCCCTAAAGGTTGGCAAAGCAAGAACGATCGAAAACCATTTTAATTTCATACATATAATAGACTTAGAACATTATAATGAACAAACTTCAAAATTATTCAACACCATAGAATCATTTGGAAAACATAGCATATTAAAAGATGCCGCTAAAATATGTAAACTAAAACTCAAAGGACTTGAAAATAAACTGCAGACGTTGAACCCATATAAACGACCAAAACGTGCACTATTTAACGGCATAGGTTCTGTAATGAAATATATTACAGGAAATATGGACGCAAACGACGCACAAACTATAAACGGACAAATCCAGGAACTTCAGGAAATTGCATCAAATTCGGTTAGTATTGCAGAAAATCAGAAAGGCTTAAATATACAAATGATGGAGAGATTTAAAAATTTAACGGAGCATATCAATAACGAACAAGAAACAATTACAAAATTTCTAGGAAAACTTTCAACTGAAACATCTAATAGTATTCAGAAGGAAAATGATGCATTGGCAGAAATTCAATATATGAATCAGCTCAATTATAATATAGATTTGTTAATAGACCACATCTCAGACATAATTGAAGCCGTAATGCTTGCTAAGCTTGGTATAATATCAAAACTTATTCTTAACCCAGATGAACTAAAAGAAATAAGGGACCATTTGAAATCGCAGAATGTCGATTTTGTTTCAGACGGAAACCTTTATGAACTTCTAGAACTTCAAGCATATTATAATAACAGCAACCTAATTTTCAACATAAAACTTCCAAATTTTTCCAAAGACACAAGCTTACTTTACCATCTCATTCCCCTTCCGTTAAATCAAACAAAAATAATTAAAACTAAACCTTATGTAACTTACAATGCGCACAACCTCCAGTACTACACAGAGATTTGCCCAAAGATTGAGAACATTTATTATTGCAAAATGTCGAACGATTTCGAAGAAACTGGGAACTCAAAATGCATCGGTTGATCCGTTGATATTGATGAACAGGCTATGTACATATGTATGTAGTTATAATATTAAACAAAACAAGGATTGTTTTGGTATCGTGGTATATTATGTATGCACATATATATGTATGTACTTAAGTAAGTACATGAATATCATCACATACCGTCAAAAAAGCCCTAAGTTACAAAAAATTAAAATCGAATTCTTGATTGATTATGATGAATCATATCAAAATACTGGAAAAGTTTACATACTAGAATAGTACTAATTCCATTATAAAAAATTCATATGACGATATGCTCTTATATTTTCTACATACATAAATGTTTATGTACATGGCATTTTGTTATAAAAATGCTTATATTTTTTGGGTTTTGCGAAAAAAAATCTGAACAGGATCCATAATTTCATTTAACAGATCAAAATTATTCGAAAAACTTTATATCTACCTTTTCGATAAGTTTTTTTGTATATATTGTAATGATATATGCCTACATACATATGTACAGGGTGGCGCAAAATTAATCACCTTTTCGGAAGATGTTATAATTTTTGGAAATGGCAGAAAATGTCAACTCTGCTTTAATATTTGTGAAGAAGCTACTCCCCTCAATATCGCGAAGTGATTGAAAGAACAACTTTTCATCGAAAATCATTATGAGCCACCAGGACCATTTCCATCTCCGTGGTTACGAGAATAAGTAGAATTTTCGAATCTGGGGCACCCTTACATGCGCTCAAAGTTATTTTCTCTTAACTGGACTAATCGGGACTGGAGAACATGCGGTTTTAACAGGATGGAGCAATCGCGCATACTGCACGACCTACACAACCGCAATTCTGAGGACTGGATTATTAATTTTGAGCTAACCAGCTAGCAGCTCATACTGAAAAGACGTCAATTGCTTATGGCATCCGAGCCCCAGTTGGGTTGCCAGTTGTTAAAAGCGGCATTAGGAATGAAAACTGAGAGTAGTAAATTTTAGTTGGTGTTTAGTGCTTATCTGGCAACCACGAAATTTCATGTGCTGGCTGGCAACGCAACTGTAGTTCGAATGCTATCCATAATTGACATATTAATTTTCTGTTATGTATTGATATATACATACATATTTATATGATCATAATTTTGAAATCAAAATACAGAACAAAGACATTTTTTACAATAGTATTTAATAAAAAACCGACTGCATGTGGATAATGAAGAAAAACTATTAAAGAATGTTATAGAATGAAGGGCAATTTGAAACGTTATTTTTGTAAATAAATATCTACTATACTATTAAAGTATTAAGCGCCAAATCACGTAACCAAAATGATATTTATATGAAATTAAAAAATTTGGTTTTGGTTTTTATACAAATCCTAAAAATTATCGAAGGTAAATCAGTGCCAGAATTTCTCGGCGTTTGTATGGTGTATTCCACTTAGGCAAATAGAGCCTGAATCTTTTCTTAATAATATATGAAATGTTTTAATTAGTTTTCATTATTCATTAGGCTTCTCATTAGTGAATATCTGGTATTAAAATAAACAAGTTTGGGAAATTTCTGGCTTTTTAGATTAAACTTAAAACTCGGGGGTTAATATGAATTTCGATTCGAAAACCAATGCACAAGCTATACAAATTCGAATGATTTTCGTTTCGAATCGAAATGCATAATGACCCCCTGATCTAGATAGTGCGTAATCTAATATTTTGTATTAATAGTGCATGTACATACATATGTATGTAATTGTTATCCGTATGTAAACCAAAACTCTTAAAAATAAGGAATATTTTTATTTAATGTGATTATTTTCGAACAATTTTGTTGTTAATGGTTTCTTTAATCCAAAGTGATTATTATTTTTGGCTAAAGTTCGTAACATTTTAGTCAGAAAGAATTGGACATGAGATAACAAAGCAACAAGGGAAAATTTTAACACCAATTAATTTCAACTTACACGGCAGAACAGAAACAACGTTGTTTTTCGGGAGCCGCTACACTCCCATCATCAGTGTTCATGTGTGTTTCCATGTATCCGCCACTGTTTAGGTGGCTCGGTTGAATGTGATTTCAAATTTGTATTTATACAAATAATGTCTAGAAAAAGGATACAAGAGTTATTTGTATTATTATTTGTTTTTACAGTAAACACTGTTTTACCACTATCAATATTCAAATTTTACCATCACTAATTAACGTTAAATTAACCCATTGTTACATGTTGGTTTTATCTCATGTACCATTTTTCTTTCTAATTTTTGTTTTTACTTAAGACAAACTTTTTTGGTTTGATTAATACTTAAGTGTTATTGCTTTTTTGTTTTTTTGTCAACTAGCTGAGTTTTTTTTTTTTTATTTATTTGATCAATTTTAACTAGTTATGTGACAGTAAACATTGCAAGGCTCATGCCAGTAGCTAATTTTTATTTAATGTGATTATTTTCGAACAATTTTGTTGTTAATGGTTTCTTTAATCCAAAGTGATTATTATTTTTGGCTAAAGTTCGTAACATTTTTAGTCAGAAAGAATTGGACATGAGATAACAAAGCAACAAGGGAAAATTTTAACACCAATTAATTTCAACTTACACGGCAGAACAGAAACAACGTTGTTTTTCGGGAGCCGCTACACTCCCATCATCAGTGTTCATGTGTATTTCCATGTATCCGCCACTGTTTAGGTGGCTCGGTTGAATATTTTTTATTTTTAATTTTTCTTGTCAAGTTTTTCTTTCAACTAAAGCTAAAATGTATGTATGTATCAGTGGAGAAACTATCTGGAAATGTGAAACTAACTGGAATAGTGACTATTATAACAAAAATTATTTATTTGACTTAAAAGATATAAAGAGTAGGTCCAATTATTTTATCTTTATGCGTCCATACATCAGTAAGCAGTTCTAAATTATTGGTGATCTTGGTCAAGATATGCATTTTTATTCTATTCCACACATATATGTAAGTATATTTGCAAAAACACTTAGCACTGCAATTTGTAATAATACCGTGTTCGATAGTTTAACACAATGAACTCAATAATTTTTAAAAATGATTAAGTTTTATATGTACTATACGAATATGTACATATATTAATATTTCTATACTTGGTTAAATCTGCTTTCAACGAACCTTCGTTGTTTACATTTTCAAAATATCACAGTCGGCTAAAAAAAAGTTATTACCGCCGTTAAATAAAAGCTTGAACTTTCGAAAGCCGTTAGTGAAGACAGTTTTTAAGCGAAGTCCGGCAGCGCTTCACCCAAAAATTACAATTGAAAAATTAATAGGTTCAAAGAACATATAAAGTAAAATTATTATGATCAATACCTAGTCTTAGCGAAATCAATATATTGCAAAATCTGATGTTTGAAATAAATGCAGTAGAACTAACATGCAACTGCTGCAGTCGAAGAATGCAAATGCAGTCGAAATATGCAATTCATAAAAAATGCATTCAGACTATGCGGCATACATATATATATATATATTATTTCTTCGTTTTCTATCTTTTTTAGAATCTTTTTTTTATTTTTAGATTAATGTTAATTCTTAACGTAACAAACAAGTTGCCTTTCGCCCCTATAAAGCCTGTAAGGCGCTGGGGCACCAATTTATATATGTGTAACTTATCTATGAATAAAGGAAATATACATAAAAAAAATCTTATTTTTTGTTGTAATCACTGGTATTGTTAAACTTAAGATCTTTTAATCGCGTACAGTGATTCGATCTTATTGTTTTATATTCACTTTAATTCTAGTGTTTCTTTCCTATGTCATTAAAGATTTTTTTATATATTCAAACTCTTAGTTTGTTATTGTAATCACTGCTTTTGAGTCACACATCAATTAGTTGCACATGGTATCCAGTCGCTGGTATTGTTAAACTGAAGATCTGATTTGAAGTCGCCAAATTCCCGGTGTTAAATTAAAGAGATGGCATCAGGTCTCTGTTAACCTCAATGTCATTAAATTCAATTGAGCGACCAATCGATCAGAATATGTATTAGGTGCCAAGTCTAGACTTAATACAACAAAATTAACAAACAAAAAAACACAATCAACTAAATTAAACATTACCCTGTGGAGATGGCACCAGATTGAACAAAGTACAAATTGGAGTTTGATTGCTCTAGAATCAATGGAATATCACTTTTATAAAATCAAATGCCAATTCAAATGATTCAATTTCTCCCAGGTTTTAATACTGAGTTAAAAGCGGCAATCTGACGAATTTGAAAAATAATTGAAAACCTAATTAAGAGAAGTTTTAATTTGTATACATACATACATATGTATATAATTTTATACTCACAAAGCTGAACACTTTACTAGAAATTATTTGACTGCATATAAAATTAAATGTATTTTTAAACTTTTAGTTAATGCATTTAATTTATAAAATAAAACTTTAATAAATTATTATTCTTCTCCATTATACGAGTAAATTTTTTAATACGGATTGCTAATTTACAATGGCCGACACATATCATTTTAGTAGCCATGAAGGCTCGGTTTCTCTTTCATGTTTTGGCGCAAATAAAAAAACCCATTTTCGTTAAGAAAAATAGATATCACCTAAAATGATAAACATAGGGGCAAACGTCAACCTTGAGATACATGAGATGAAAATACTTTACACATAGATGGCGACAATCAAAACGGAAAACAGTTTAAAAATGCGAATTCCTGAATGAGGATATACAAAAAAAATTAGTAATCATTTATAAAATGATATATAAAAAAATATCTTGTTCATTACAAATCTCCCCTGCCATAATCTGACTTTAGGGGTACTTATCCCAACAAAATGCAGATTAAACACTGTTTATTTTAATGTGTATATTCTATTTTACAGACGTATGTCCTTAGCATGGTATTTTCCTATTATTGCTCCTTTCATGTCTTCCAATTCATAATATGTATTTCCTAGCTTTCGCCTAACACGGGCCTTCACAAATAATGGAGCCAACTTAGAATTGTATCCATGCTCAAAGCTACTCTGTTTAAAGTTTCTACGAAACACTTCTTGACCAACTTTGTACGATATTTCCCTAGCTCTAAGGTTATACGTTTTCTCGTTTTTCTCAAATTGTTTGTTTGCTATTTCGGCAGCTCTTTTAGCCATAATTTGTATAGAGTCCTTTCTATCGAAGCTTACTCCTCTATCATCCAACATTTCTAACTCGCAACAACGGGTAAGTTAAACCATTTGTTATCATGTGCCTCCCAAAAGCAAGATAATATGGTGAGGTACCGATAGCTGAGTGGACTGACGAACGTAATGCACACAAAATGCTACTTAGATGCTCATCCCAATTTTGCTAATCACTTCCCACATACGACTTTATTGCGAAGAGTATGGATCTGTTCACCCTCTCTGAGAAGTTAGCCTGTGGTGAATGTATAGCTGTATATATATGATTGACCCCATAGTGTAATGAAAAATTGTTGAATCATGATTTTACCCATCGATGGCTTCAGAGCCTTATTTGGGTGTTTCGACGACTTACAAATATCACAATTGTTGACATAATTTTTTACATCAACCACCAGATTTGGCCAATAGTAGAACCTACGAATTCTTTCAATGGTTTTCTTTATTCCGCCGTGGGCGGGCAATGGGTTATCATGGGCCTTTTTCAGAAGTTTCGGGATCATTTCGCGAGGAATCCATAACTTCCATGACATATAATCTTGTACTTTTTCTCCAGTTGCGTGTATTGTGTGCCTATACAGGTACCCGTCCTTAATCCGGAGATCTGGAGTTTTGTCGATAGTCTGATTGAAAAGAAGTAGAATTAAGATCTACAAACAGGCCGTTATCATTCTCATGCTTGGCCAAACTGTTGATGCCTACTCCTGACAAGTCTTCGGTGTTGGCTCTTGAAAGAGTATCCGGAACAATGTTCTGTGTACCACGCCTATGTTCAATGCTGAATTTAACACCTTGAAGTTTCAAAGCCCATCGAGCCAGCCTTGTACTGAGATAGGCTTGGGACAGGAGCCACTTCAACGAAGCATGATCAGTAATTATTTTATCTCATGACCCTCAACATACGCTCTAAATTTTTTGATACTTAACAAAGCTGCCAAGCATTCTTGTTCGGTGACGGAATAGTTACGTTGGGCTTGATTGAGCTTCTTTGACATGAAGGCAATTGGAACCTCTTCGCCCTCCGCATTGTTTTGCACCAGGACACTTCCTATACCGGTTCTACTTGCATAACAGTGTATGAAAAACGTCTATGAAAAGTCAGGACTATGTAAAACCGGTGCTGTACTCAACTGGGTTTTTTAAACTTCAAAAGCTTTCTGCGCTTCCTTTGTCCATATAAATTTTCTATTTCCTTTCAGCAAGTCAGTTATAGGTGTAGTAACAGCGACATAGTCGCGGATAAACTTACGGTACCATCCTGACATACCAAGAAATCTTCTAACATGTTTAACCGACCTTGGGACTGGAAAATCTGTAATGGCGGAAATTTTCTCTGGGTCAGTACGAATAACACCATTCCCTAAGATATGACCTAAATACTTTACTTCTGGGACGCAGAATTTTTTTTTCTACATTAATTGTAAGTCCTGCCTCTTTTATTCTGATGGCCACTGTCTTTAGGACTTCAAGGTGTCTTTCGAAAGATTCCGATATAACAAGTAAATCGTCGAGATAGACAAACACTTTTGACCTGAGAGCCGGAGGTATAACTTTGCCCATTAAACGGGACATTGTTTGTGGGGTATTGCATAGTCCAAAAGGCATAACCGTAAAGTGATACAGTAGTCTCCCAGGAACAGTAAGCGCCGTCTTCTCTTTAGATTTTGAATCTAAAGGAATTTGCCAAAAGACATCTTTAAGGTCCAAGGATGTTATAAATTCAGCTCTTGACAGCCGATTCAGGACTCCGTCAATAAGTGGTAGCGGGTAAGCATCGCTTACCGTAGCTGCGTTTAATTTTCCGCTATCTAAACATAGCCGATTTTTACCAGGCTTGTGATAGAGTCCAACAGGAGAAGACTAAGCACTGTTAGATTCCTCAATTACCCCAAGAGATATCATTCGGTCAAGTTCATCGTAAATTAACTTCTCAACCGCCGGGGAAACTAGAAAACGGCGCTATTTCATAGGTTTTGCGTTCCCAGTGTCAATAGTATGATATAATACGCTAGTTTTACCCAAACCTTCTTTAGAAAATGAAGGAAACATACCAATAACGCTAGACATATGTTGTTTATCCATCGAGTTAAAGGGAATTTCGCCATCCATTTCATTCAATGCACGAAAAGATTGGTAAGGGCCAAAGTTAGTCATACCCAAAGGAAGCAATTCAAAAGCTTCCCAGAAATCAATTCCAAGATGCAGATCTTTTTCGAGGCTAGGAATAATGTATATGGTAATAAGTTTTTCAACGCCTTTAAATGCAATTTTCGTTTCTACTAAACCTACAATAGTAGTTATGAATTAGATGTCCTGCCCCAATTAAAATTCTCAAATTTCAGCAATTAAAATTTAAAATTTTGATGTTAATTGCCTAAATTTTGATTTTAATTACTGAAATTTGAGAAATTTTTTTTTCGGCATTCTTTGATATGTTGGTGTGTGTTTGTGTGATTTTTTCCCACGTTATATTAAGGGGGTTCACAGCTTTGTTGTTTTATTTTTAGTATTTTGTGAGTATGCGAGCGTGAGAATTTCTGTCTGTCTGTGGGAATATCTGTGTGTCTGTCTGTGGGAATATCTGTGTGTCTGTCTGTGGGAATTTAATTAAGTCTGTTAGTGATTTGAGGGTGTTGTTGAAATAGTTTGATTTCTTTTTTTGTATGTGAGCTCTGTTGTTTGTGTGTAATTTTCTCAGGCTGGTATTTATGTATATGTAGAAATAAATTGTTTTTCATGTCGACATTTGGCGGAGGAGAGTTTCTATCAGGAGTACGGTACGTAGTATAAAATATTCTGATATATCTGAATGGCCCTAATTTTGTGTGTGTGTGTTTTTTGTTTATAATACTGGACGATGAGATTTTCTTATTTTGTCCAGCTTATATTTGTTCTGGGTTAAAGTGTGTTTGTTTACATTTAATGTGTGGGGTTCTTTTTAAAATGTTTTCTTTTATTTATTTATTTAAGCATGCCCGTCTTTTTGACTGAGCGTCTTTTCTAACGTCGGTCGGTCACTTGGTGGACTGTTTGTATAGTTTCAGTATGTGGATATGTAAGTTCTAATAAATATTTGAGTACGCAATCGCATGTGTGTAAAATATGTGTACATATATATACCTATCTGCAAATTTATTTGATGTATGCATGTACATACAAATAAGTGTTTGCTCTTTGTTTGTATTAATTTTTTGATCAGTGGGAATTTTTTTATTTTGTGTCAAATATTCGCTTGAGCGTTTAAATGCCCCGTTGTGTGTAGCTGTGAAATATTTAGTTTATATGTATGTGAAATAAAAAAACATTTGTTTTAATTTTTATATGCATTTATTTTTATTAAATAAATCTATGTCATTAAAAATTTTTTAGAAGAGGTTAGAAGCAGTCTCAACGGCTTCAGCTGCTTCATCCAAAATTGCATCGTCCGAATTTTCATACAATGCTAGAAACATTGGTACATCGATGGATGGAAGTATTTGCACATCAAGTATTTCAATGGTTGCTGGTGTTGTAATTGGTGACACTATTACTTCTTGAGTATTTATTTTGAGAAACAGCTCCTCATCACCTTCTAAAAGTTCTTCCATCTGTTTTTTTAAGAAGGCCTTATCATATCCTTTGCGATAGTGGCGCGTCAGTCTCCTGTACAACGGTGTTTTCTTCGCGAAACTCATTTTTTAAATGAATATGATAATATTAGAATTTAAGAATTCGATTTTTTGAAAAGGTCTTTTGCTACAAAATTTTTGCATCGTAGTCATTTCATTTACCACAAAGTCGTACACGACATAGTAATATCTTTGACTTCAAAAATTTTTTGCATCGTAGTCATTTCATTTACCACAAAGTCGTACACGACATATGTAGTAATATCTTCATTCTTCAAAATTTTTGCAACGTAAGGTTTTTTTAAAAAATAATTTTTATATTAAGCATGCTTCTGCATGCTCTTAATATTCTCTCCCTTATTCTTTTATATTATACACATTTAAAGTAGTGTTTGTTTACAATAAATTTTGCAACGTAAGGATTTTTTAAAAAATAATTTTTTATATTAAGCATGCTTCTGCATGCTCCTAATACTCTTTCAGTTTGTTTATTTGATACACATTTATGATACACACATGATCTAGCATGTTTCTACTTTAACTCAATATTTGTTTACAATAAAATTTATGCAACGTAAGGATTTTTTAAAAAATAATTTTTTATATTAAGCATGCTTCTGCATGCTCCTAATTTTCACCTTGTTAACGTTCCCATTAAAACTAAAACATATTAACATTTTTGAAAAAAACAACTCTAGCATAAGTATAAACGTGTTCGGGTATGATGAGGAAACTGACGAGATTATTGGACCATTCTGTTTAACTAAAAAAGAAAAAAACAATCATGTCAACTTGCTACTTTTGGAGAATGGTGAAGATTATCACTATATTTTAATAAAGAACATATCGAGGTAAATTAAAAAAATTAAATGAAAGTTTAATTTAAGGTTACATATATACGTAATATAATTTTTAATAAAATACATTTTATTCACAGACTTTTGAAGAATCAGATTACCAAAGGTTGTAATAAGCTTATTTTCTGCAACAGCTGCCTGCAATACACTCATAGTGAGAACACTATGAGTAAACACAAAACAGAGTGTGGACAAATAGTAACCACTATGCCAACGGCTCCAAATGATGTTCTTCAGTTTAAGGGGCATCAAAAGAAAATGGACGTCCCCTTCGTTGTTTATGCAGACTTTGAGTGCATTTTAGAGGATTTTAATTGTAGTGTAAGTAGTAAAACCAAATTTGTTAAGAAGCACATTCCTTGTGCTTTTAGCTATTACATTAAATGTATCAACAACAAGAAATTAGATAAGCTAAGAGTGTACACAGGGGAAGATGCCTCAGAAAAATTTGTTTTCTTTTTAACTCAAGACTGTCAGGATATTTATAATGATCATTTAGTAAATAAGAGACAAATGGATACTCTATCCCCCTCCGAAATTTATAGTTTTTATAATGCATTGAATTGCAATATATGTCAAAAATTTCTAAGTAATGATCGTGTTAGAGATCACTGTCACATTAGTGGAAAGTTTAGAGGTGCAGCCCACAAAAATTGTAATCTAAATTACCAAATTCCTAAGTTTATACCAGTTTACTTTCACAATTACTCAAATTATGACTCACATCTTTTTATTAAAGAATTGGGGAAGATTTCTATGAAACTAAAAGTACTTCCTCTTAATAAGGAACTTTATATATCTCTGTCCCAATTTACAGAAATCAGCGATGACCATAATCTTGAAATAAGATTTCTTGATACAATGCGTTTTATGGCTGACAGTTTGGAATCATTGGCCTGCAACTTATCAGATAATGATTTCAGTACCATTAGATCCTTGTTTCAGACAGAAAAAGAATTTCAACTCATTAAGAAAAAAGGTATTTTCCCGTATGAGTATCTAAATTCATTTCAAAAATTTAATGAGTGTCAGCTTCCTTCACGCAGAGATTTCTTTAATAAACTGAACAATAAAGAATGTTCTTTAGCGGAATACTCACACGCTGAAGAGGTATGGAAGACTTTTAGGTGCAAAACAATGAAAGATTACATGGAACTCTACTTAAAAACAGATGTGCTTTTACTAACAGATATTTTTGAGAACTTCAGAAAAGTTTGTAAAGGTATATATGAGTTGGATCCATGTCAATATTACACAGCTCCTGGACTTGCCTGGGATGCAATGTTGAAACATACAAAAATTGAATTGGAATTATTAACGGACATAGATATGTATAATTTCATGAAAAAAGGTATACGTGGGGGGATTGTACAGTGTAGTAAAAGATATTCAAAAGCAAATAACAAATATTTAGATGATTTCGACAAAGAGAAGCCCTCAGAATTTCTGGTCTATTTAGATGCAAATAACCTTTACGGTTGGGCGATGTCTGAACATCTCCCTTATGGAGGGTTTAGATGGTTATCGAATGAGGAGCTGGATCTGGATCCGGAAAGCATAGCTGATAATGGAACAGATGGTTATGTATATGAGGTCACTTTGGATTATCCTTCAAATTTGCATGACTTACACAATGATCTTCCTTTTTGCGCTGAGAATAAAAAAACTTTGCAAACGAAGTACAACAAATTGATAACTGATTTCTCTACAAAGCAGTCATATGTTATACATTATAGAGTTCTCAAGCAATGCTTGGAATATGGTTTAGTTTTGAAGAAAACACATCGTATTCTCGCATTTAAACAATCTCAATGGTTAAAAGGTTATATCGACTTAAATACCAAACATAGAGCCACTGCTAAAAATGCTTTTGAGAAAAATTTCTTCAAATTGCTCAATAACGCTGTGTATGGCAAAACTATGGAGAATGTGGACAAGAGGAGAGACGTAAGAATTGTAACGAATTGGAGCAGAACAAACCGGAATCATCTGGGAGCTCAAGATTGGATATCAAAGTCCAATTTCCATAGTTTATCCATATTTTCTGAAGATATGGTAGCTATCGAAATGAATAGAGTCAAGACTTGTTATAATAAACCTATTTACTTAGGATTTTGTGTACTGGAGCTTTCCAAGTGGAAAATGTATAATTTCCATTATGGGTACATGCAACCTAAATTCAAGGAAAGGTTATCTTTAAATTATATGGATACTGACTCTTTTATTTACACTGTACAAACTGATGACTTTTACGCTGACATAAAAACTGATATTGAACAACAAATTGATACATCTGATTATTCTGTAGATAATATATATGGTATTCCTCGTTTGAACAAAAAGGTTTTGGGTATGATGAAAGATGAAAATTGCGGAAAAATAATGAAAGAGTTTGTTGGGCTGCGATCTAAGATGTATTCCTTTAGTGTGCAAGACCAAAATGATGTAAAAAAATCGAAGGGGGTGAAGAAATCCGTTTTAGATAAGTACAGCTTAGTTTCTTATAGAAACTGTTTATTTGATAAGTCTATTATATATGATACCATGCTAACATTTAAATCCAAATTACATGAAATATATACTAATCAATTAATAAAGTAGTATTAAGTTGTGCAGATGATAAAAGAAAAATAAGGACTAATAATATAAACACTTATGGATGGTATCATTTTCGAATAGAGGAAACCAATCCTCAGTATGAACTTGATATGCTGTTAGTAGAGATTGCTAAACTTCAAGAAGAAGGTTGAAATTATAATAATAATATCCTAATAATTAAGAAAAATTCTTTTATTGCTAAAATAAAAAAGAAATAAATAAATGTATAAATAAATTTATAATGAAAATGGAAAATGGATTTGTTGTTTTATTTATATTTTTTCTAATTTATTATCTTCTATTATTATTTATTTAATACGTTGCTGAATCTTCCACTCTCTTATATTTTTTTAGAATTCTTAAATTTTTACAATATTTTATACAGCTACCGAAATTTTAAGAATTTGATCACATTAAGTTATTGATGTTGTCTAGGGTACCACATTCCTAACCAATCCTTCAAATAACAAGACAAATTAGGTATTTTATTTAATAAATTGATTTTGCTTTATTAGTTTTAATGGAGAAAACATTTCATAGTATGTGGTAATTATATTGTTTATTACTGCTTTTCGTAAATAGAATATAGAGCAGCGGCAGGTATCTGGCCCTTCTAGGCAAGTTGGATTGTACCACGGGCAACACTTAAAATGCCCCTCATCTTTGTCCTCATCATCTGTGATTCCAAACTCCTCATTTTCGTTGAGCATATTGAGGAAAAATTTAATCATTTCCCAGTGTTCGTAAAGTTGGAAGCACTCGAAATCTACCAAAAACTTATTAATTTTGTTTCTGATTTGAGTCATTTTCTTAATTGTTGGTGAATAACGATGATGATTGTTTGAATATCACCTTGCTACTACTAATTTGCTTTGCTAAATTTGGAAAGTGAGCTCTTCTGGTCTTTAAAAATATTTCTATTAACAAATCTATAATTACTTCCTTTAAGCACACCCTCTCTCTCTCTTTCTCTATCACTATCTTTTTCTCTATCGCTATTCCTCTCCACTATATTCACTATTTCACAACAAATATTTTCTGTTAGGCTTCTTGGAACCATCAAATTTACTTTCAAGATCAATTTCAAATAAAGATTCAAAGTGAGAAGACTATAAAAAATGGACTCCGCAAAAAATTTGGTGAACAAATTTAATTCTTTTAATAATAAAAGTCTAATCCACGCTAAGGAATTGGATATTTTAGTAAAATATCCTATAATTAACGCAAAACGAGTGACAACAAAATATGGGGCAACAATTCAAATACAATTAGAAAACCATATAATGTTCTTACCTAACCGATACGGTTCGTTCGCAGATGATGAAATTAAGGAGCTCTCGAGTGGAAAATTTCGTTTACACAGAGAAGGGGAACGAAGCTTGATTTTGGATACTGAGATCGATGAATTTTTAATTCCAAATGCTCAATACCCCATTTGGCAGTAAAATAAATTAATTCTGTACAATAAATTAAAAATAAATAAATATAAAAAATCAATAAATAATTTATTAAAATATATATTTGTGTATGTGTTTTTATTTAATCTTTTCAGTTATTTCATAAAGAAACTTAAGACATAAATGACCACAAGTAAATGTATTGAAATTCTGATGTTGATTATAGTTGTATTTTATATTTGTACCAAGATATTTGACTACTTCCGAAGGAGGTTGTAAGTTTCCAAAACTGTCGAAATATTCTTTTTCATTAATATTTTTATAATATGCTACCCAATGTGTACCAGCTCCTGTTGATATATCTAAATTGATTATTCCACATTCTATTTTCTTTGGTCTTTTTGGTAGTGAGTCCAACATGAAAACTCCTCTAAAATGTGGAATTTTTATTGAAAATTTTCTCAGGTCGACTTCTGATAGTGGTCTATTAGGTAGCATTTCTAAGAGTTTTTTGTCTGTTCTTTGCAAACTAAGCCATAACCCTTTTTATATGGTTTTAGGTAAAGTCCTTTCCCGACAGCTATCGATTCCATTGCTTTATTATGTCTAGTTGCTTCATCAAGTTGATTTTTCGCATTCTTTGCTGCATTTACAGCCTTAGCTATGGCAGCACCTCCAGTGGCTAGACTGCCAATTGCACCCAGAGCAGTTAGAATCGGTATTAGGGGTAAAAAACCACCAATTTTTGGAACACTTATTATGCGTGGTATTATAACATGTGATTTTCTTCCTTTTAATGATTTGTTGATAGTTTTACGTGCGATTCTAATAGCAGAGTTAATGTCTAAAGGTTTTTCCTTCTTTAGTATTTTTGTTGCAGCTCTAATTGATGAAGTGAACAATTTTTTACCATTTAATTTGGTTTTCCTATAATTTTTCTTTTTCTCCACACCCATCCCAAATTTTGTTTTCGCTTTCATTGCGTTAGTAACCATATATGCAAATGATTTTTCTGCAAGACTGCTATCTTTTGATAAAACTCGATCCCAAGCTGAATTTTCAAGAATTTTATCTGCCTGATGTCTAATACTTAAATCCCTATTTTTAGAATAAGCTATGTCGTGATTTTTGCAGGCAGAGTCCAATAAATTAATGCCTTTATCACCTCGTTCTAAACGTTTTTGTAGTTTTGTTCCAGGTCCACAGTACTGATATCCAGGAAGATGAAGTTCAACAGGAAGATTATTTATTATTTTATCTACTGTACCTGCTCCAACGAAGGTGTTTTTATGACTAAACGACTTGTTGTAATGAATAACCATCTTATTTATTTAATTTTTCTATAATAAAACGTAACAAACATGAATTGCATTTAATTACAAAAATGCAGTTAGTAAAACAACATAAAAATATTTTGATTCGTAATATTGATGATTCATCGAACATAAGTTCAAAAATAAAACATAGTTCACTCTTACCAAATTCCATTCGTGGTCTAATAGTTGGACCCTCAAATTGTGGAAAGACTAATGTTATGATTGGCTTACTAGAAAGTCCTAACGGACTAAAGTTTGAAAATCACTATATCAGCCGAAATATGAATACTTGAAGAGATTAATTTCACCAATTAAAGGTATGGGATATTACACATTCGCCGACAATGAGTCAGTTATCCCCCCTAATGAAGCTAAAACTAATTCAATTATGATATTTGATGATGTTGCATGTGAGAAGCAGAATAATGTAAGAGCTTATTTTTGTATGGGAAGACATAAGGATGTCGATTCATTCTACTTGTGTCAAACTTATACCAGAATTCCTAAGCATTTAATAAGAGACAATGCGAATGTAATTATAATGTTTAAACAAGATGAGACAAATATGAAGCACGTTTATAGGGATCATGTTGCCACCGATATGAGTTATGAAAAGTTTCGTGAAATTTGTCGAGTGTGTTGGAAGGAAAAATATGGATTTCTAATGATAAGCAAAGATAATGAATTAAACAATGGTCGCTATAGAAAATTATTCGACTATTTCATAACAATATAAATTACTCTACATAAAAAAAAATAAATAAAAAAATCTTTAGTATGCAATCTGACTTCAAACTTCATACATCTATTTGTTAAGACAAGATAGCTGATAACCTGATGATCTGATACCTGATAATCTGATCTGATACCTGATAATCTGATCTGATACCTGATAAGCTGATCTGATACCTGATAATCTGATCTGATCTGATACCTGATAAGCTGATCTGATACCTAATAATCTGATCTGATCTGATACCTGATAAGCTGATCTGATACCTAATAATCTGATCTGATACCTAATAATCTGATCTGATACCTGATAAGCTGATCTGATACCTGATAATCTGATCTGATACCTGATTACCTGATCTGATATTTGCTGTTGCTAAACATGGACGAGAAAGTTTTAAAAGAATTGGTTGCAACAAGAAACGTCTTGAAGAAAAAGCTTCGTAGTATAAAAACTGGCGAAATAGATACACGTGATCAACTAAGAGATACATTCAAACCTATAACAGACCCCTTAATTGAATTTATAAATAATTCTAACAATATCAATAGAATTATCAAAAAAGAAAAGAATGAGATGAAAACAGAAATTGAAGAAACTAACAGTCCTCATATTAATAAATCACCAATTAAATTGGAGACAAGTACACCAAAGAAACTTGTAGAAGGAGCAATATTTGATAATAGCAAATCATTCAATGATTCTAATGAAAATAATAGTGACAATGAGGATGATGATAATCTTTACTCACAGAATTCAAATATTGAAGAGAGTTACACTGACTTATCAGCCTTGGAGGGCAGAAAGGAATTAGATACTAACTATGGGCCACATAAAGATTTCAATAATGAATGGAAATTTGGTGATAGTAACCTCAAATTAAATGAAGGTAAAATACAGGTTGGTGGTCAAATATGGGCTCTAACGCCAGGACTGTTTTCTCTAATGTTTCATAAAACGCCAAAAAACTATGATAAATATGAACTAGAACTCTACAAAAAAATCTTAATTAGTACAAATGCGTACAGAAGAGAATATAAACCTGATGGTCAAATCAAGGGAACGAAAGCATATAAATATAAACATATTATTAAAAAGATGTTTAAAGAGAAAAACCAACAGTAAATAAGACATCATCTAATTATAAATGTAGTGGATTGATGCAATTTAACCCCCATAAACCAAACTGTATATACTGGGATGATCCAAATGAGTTGGTAGATCGACTTCGTCTACTGATAGCATCACAAGCTGCTGGTCATACTAATCATAATAACGAGATTGTATCAATTATTGAAGAACTACGCGAAGCTAATATAATACAATAATCTATATAAAGTATGTCTGTTGATAAGTTTGGACACTATCTAAACGGTACAAGCGATATAATTTCACTGAAAAATGCCCCTTTATGGATACGAACAACAACATCGATGTCCAAAACAAAAGAATCAAAAATGTGGCAAAGGCTGTGGAGGAAAACGATGTTATCAATAAATTGTTTCTGCAAAATCAAATCGAAGAAATAGAATACAAACTATTAAAATACTTTAAGGAAGATAAAAATAAAATGTACGATCTTTTAGAATTCAACTCGAAATGCTACAACAATCAACAACATTACAGTTGGAAAAGAATAAGAAAATTGAAGAAAGCATTTCCAAAATCAATACATTTTTGGAAGATGGTTATCTACAAAGATTTGTTGAGAGCCTACAAAAGAGAAGTTAAAGAAAGTAAATTTATAGATTGGAAAATTACATGTTCGCATCAATAAGTAAAAGTTCATCAAACAGATTACAACGCATCCAAAACAATTCTTAAAACTATAAACATGTCTTCGAAAAGAAATCTAGTTAACGAACTTCATAAACAAACTCGAAAATCTTTTGTACGTCGTAGAGTTGTGATGAAAGGAATAGATGATCTCTGGCAAGCTGATTTAGTTGAAATGGGAAATTACTCTATAGACAATAAAAATTATAGATTTTTGTTAACCATAATTGATACATTCTCAAAATATGCATGGGCAGTACCGCTGAAAACAAAAACTGCACTTGAAACAACACAAGCAATGGTAGATATTTTTCAATTGGGACGAATACCAAAAAACCTACAAACAGACGATGGTAAAGAATTTTTTAATAAAAACTTTGCGAAATTGATGGATAAGCACAACATTAATCACTATTCAACGTATAGCACAATGAAAGCATCAATAGTAGAACGATTTAATAGAACATTAAAAGGGATGATGTGGAAAGAATTTAGATTTAATGGTTCATATAACTGGTTAGATATCTACAAAGATTTATTAAAAGCATACAACAGTAAAGTTCATCGTACCATTAAAATGCCTCCAATTAAAGTCAACTCAACAAATGAGAAAAGATTATTAAATACAGTATACAGTCATTTGAAGATGTATAAAATCTCGAAATTTAATGTTGGAGATCATGTGCGCATAAGCAAATATAAACATACATTTGAAAAGGGTTATACTCCAAATTGGACAACAGAAATTTTCACAATTAAAAGAGTTCAAAACACTTATCCTGCAACATACATATTAGAAGATTATCTTGGAAACCCGATTAAAGGTGGATTTTATTCTGAAGAACTTTCAAAACCTAGATTTCCAAATACATATCTAGTTGAAAAGGTTATTAAAACTAGAGGAGCCAAAGCATTTGTTAAATGGTTAGGATTTAGTAAAGAGCACAATTCTTGGATAACCAAAGATGAAATATCATAGATAAAACAAAACATCAATAATTAACATACTTCTTAGTACTTAAGATTATAATGTAAATTTAAAATATAAATTAAATAAATATGTAAATTTATAAATAAACTTTGTGTGTTAAACTTTATTCATTTGTAATCGGTCAGTCATAATGTCAATAACACTTACTCTGAGCTCCAACACATCAGAGTTATCAGCCAATTACTTTCCTCCTATCGATTTAAATGGTGCATATGAGTGTGCTCTGATTTTCATTCATACAACAGCATACCGAATATTGATGACTATAACAATAAGTTTCATATAGGCGAACTTGAATTGAATGATATAGTTGATTATATAGAGGAAGAATACAAACGACACAGACCAGAAAATAAGATTTTTATAGAAGCCAATAACAATACAATGCAAGTTAAAGTCAACAGCTCCAATGATTCTATTTATTTTAATAAAGAAAATACAATTGGTAAACTTTTAGGATTCAACAGCAAAATCCTAACTCCAAACGATGATCACTACTCTGACCTTCCAGTTAACATTTTCAAGGTTAATCTCTTGCGAATTGAAAGTAGTATCTCTGTTAATACATATATGAACAATTCCAAATCGCATACACTACATGAGTTTCCAATTAATGTACCACCAGGCTATAAAATAGCTGAGATTTCTAGAAACCTCATTTATTTACCTGTGAACTCCAGAGAGATAAGTTCACTAACGCTACGAGTGGTTGATCAGCACGGTTATTTAATTAATTTCCGAGGAGAAGAAATAACAATACGAATACACTTAAGGCCGACTAAATAATGTTAATATTCAACTCGAACATATCAAAAAATATAACAACAAAATCAACATACAATCCTAAAACATTATCACAATCTAAACCACATTTAAAGAGATCAGCAGTTCAGCAAAAAACTCTAACGAAAGAAAATAAAAGTTTTCTCAAGTCTTTGAATTTTAAATTGAAAACAAAATGAGTTCAATAATAAATGTCTTAGATAGACCTCTATCTGATGAAAATATAATTAAAAAGGACTATCATACTTATATACAATACCTACAATCTTACAACAATAATGATGAAATTCGCATTTCAATACAAAATCAAGATTTGTACGTGTTACCTAGTGAAAGTTATATATATGTGGAAGGGTCTGTTTTAGATGAGAAAACCTCTAAATCTTCAGCTAATTTCAAATTAAAAAACATCTTTGTGGCATATCTATTTGATGAAATTCGCTATGAGCTGAATGGTATTGAAATTGATCATACAAGATATTTAGGAGCCACAAGCACTATAAAAAACTTGGTTTCTTTATCACCAACGGAAAGCATTGCGATGTACAATGCTGGATGGAACAAAGTCGATGATGTCAATCTTGTAAATGGATACTTTAATTTCTATGTACCACTTAAGATGCTTTTAGGATTCGCTGAAGACTACAACAAAGTTATACTAAATGGAAAACATGAATTGATACTCTTGCGTAATAAGAATGATGAAAATCTTCTACACTCGAACGTTTCTACTGAAAAAGCAAAACTTACAATTTCACTCATCTCATGGAGAATTCCACACGTACAATTATCTGATTTTAGCAAGTTGAATATGATCAAAATTATTAACAATGGTGCTTCTATACTGGCATTCCGTACCTGGGATTGTCATATTAATCCTCAATTAAATACAGGAACAAGTCATATTTGGAATGTTAAATTAGCTGCAAGTAGAGAACGCTCCCGTTTTGTATTGATTGCTTTTCAACACGACAATAAGTTTGTTCATTGTGACCTAACTAATTTAAAAGTTCATTTAAATTCAGTATCATACCCATACGATGATCTAAATATTAAATTTAAAAATGAACGTTATGCAATTCTATATGATATGTATCTAAGATTTCAACAGAGCTACTACATGAGAGAATCTCAACCGCTTCTCACCGCCCCAGAATTTAAAAATAATGCGCCGATTATTGTAGTAGATGTCAGCCATCAAAACGAGTCGCTCAATAACGGACCAATTGATATAAAAATTGAATTTGAAACAGCAACAAATATTCCATCAAAGACATCAGCTTACTGCATTCTTATTCATGATCGTATAATTGAATATATTCCTATAAAAGGACAAGTTCGAAAAGTCTTGTAAATTAAGTAATATGGATAACCATATTGTTTTCATTGACCTACAAGGTTTCAAAAGTAATTCAAACAATTTTATTGCCAAAGAAGTAGCAGTTGTTTTCAACAATAATGAACACACCAATTTCATTATAAAACCTCCATATGATTTCCAATGTTTATCGGGTAAAAAGCAAAGAGAAGCAAATTGGTTAACAAAAAACTACCACCATCTATACTGGAATGATGGATCAGTATCATTTGAAAGCATTTGCAGATTTCTAAAAGACAATTTACAATATTATACAATCTATGTTAAAGGAGAAGAGAAGAAAAAATGGTTAGAAGAAATGATTCAGTTCTTAACATTGAAGAAATTGGCTGCATTAATTTTAAACAAATGGAAACTGTGCATCCGAAATATTTCTATTGTAGTTACCACAACTATGGTGTTTGTGCCTTAAAGAATGCAATTTTACTTAAAACAGAATCTTCCAAGAAACTTTTCAATAAATGCATATAAAAATTAAAACAAATGTTTTTTTATTTCACATACATATTCATAACTACTACAACATATCAAAGAATGCCGAAAAAAAAATTTCTCAAATTTCAGTAATTAAAATCAAAATTTAGGCAATTAACATCAAAATTTTAATTGCTGAAATTTGAGAATTTTAATTGGGGCAGGACATCTAATTCATAACTACTTACAATATCTTGGCGGTTTCCATCAGCTGTCTTCACAGATGATTTTGCTGCATACTTCGACCCACTGCAGCTAATTGATGCCCCTGTGTCTAACAAACCTGGAAGCTTATCGCCAAAGAGTGTCACCTCAGCATATTAGCACGTTTAACTTTTTCCCAGAATGATTTAATGCGTTTAGCCGATCGAGTAGGAATCCGGACACTATGTCTTGAAATAGCATTGCGGTTGTCACCATGATGACCATAAGTTTCACAAAAATGCTTCACACTTCAGACGTTCATGTAAAGGGTTAAATTCTGTCAAAAAATGATCTCGTTCTATGTGTAAATTATTTTCATTTGATTCAAGTTCGGGTACTTTTATTTCGTTGCTGTTTTCTTGGTTATTCCTGATTCCAAGAATTTCCAAAGCTTTTCCGGAGGCTTTTGTGCACCTCGTGGTGCACTCGCTTTCCCGTTTTTTGAGCTACAGTTCTTACAGTTGAGCTTGTAGGGGTCAGGTAACTCGTACCAATAGCAGAAAACGGTGCGTTCAGCTAAGCAGTCGTGGTATCTATGACGCGATTTTTTACAATTCCAGCAGGTGAAGGTTAGTGCTGATACATCTACATACCCCTCCTCGGATTTGTCCGAAGGCTCTTCAATAAAATCGTTCTCTACCACTGCAACACGTCGCTGAGCAGCAAAGGGACGCGCTAAATAGGAACTTTGTTTCCGACGCATATCCTGAATGATAAACTCACGTCGCCTGCAAGTATCGCGCAACTGCTCAACTGAATAAATTTGCATATTAAGTATCTCATGCTGAACTTTGGGGAGCAAATTGCGTCGTAAGATTTCTACCAGTCTTATCAGGGAGTGGTTCATTCAGTCTATTTGTCAAGTGTAAGATGGGTTCATAAAATGAATAAAAATTTTCATTAGGTTTCTGTTTTCGCTCCCTTATTAATTCTCTAATATCTACATCGGTACATGAGTCCCGATATTGCTGTCTCAACGCTTTGCACAAGCCAGGCCAGGTTATATTAGGCACAGATCTATGGAATCGCCAGAAAAAATCGCTAGCCTTACCATCGAAGAGTGAACTTGCATTAAGACATAGCAAATCATAATTTCCATTTAAGGTCTGGGTTGTTAAGGCTTCTATAAAATTTTCTATAGACAAACCAATGGGACCCCCGTAGTACTTAATTTTCCAATTAGATAGATTTTGCAAGACTTTATCAGGACGAGCAGTTAAATCGGACTGGTAAGTTGCACTAGTAGGAGACGGATTGCGACCTCGGTTTTGAGTTCCGGTATCTGCTTGGCGCTGAAAATAGTCATCAGCATGGCTTCCTAAAAGTTCATTGAAAGCACTCTCGTCTACAATAGGAGAATTTTGAATATATTCTGATTAAATTCTGTGTATTGCTTGTTGAGAACTTGGTATTTGTGGAGCAGTGGCACTTACAATATTATATCGAGAAAGACTTGTGCTATCATTTCTTGCAATACCGAAACATTCTGACTAGCGGCTGCCTGCCTGCTGGTAATTGTTCTATTTTGTGATCTTGTAATGGATTGCGTATTATCGTTTACTATTCTCGTATTACACTCAGGGCAATATGGTCTTGCTTTTACAATTTTTGCTAAGCAGGTTTTATGAAATGAATGATTACAAACAGTCGTATGAATCTGAGACCTCGTAGTAATAACAGTCTGACAAGCTTCAGAAATTAATGTCTTATCAGCAGTAGCAACGGACTCATGGACTTCGCTGCCCTGTTCTTTACTAGCCATTATTTTCTAATAATAATCTATAAGATGGTACGAAGAGGTTTAGAACTTTAAACAGGTAAAAATAATAAAACTAAACAGGCTACATAAAATGCGCCGATACTCCTGTCTTAGAATCCTCTACTAATAAAGAAAAAAAATAAATCAATAAAAAACAAAATAACAAAATTATACGTGCTGCGAATAAAACTAAAAAAAAAATATTGCGAGTAAAAAAAGGTAAATATAAAAGAAATGTGTTGTATAAAAAAATATGCTAAGAATACTGTTTACAATGCTGTAAAAAATTAATGTAACCAAACGACTTAAGAATAAAAATCTGCATATGGTAACTAAACAAAAATTATTTGCTTTGGACAGCTCATTTCCATATCGAGCAATTAATGGAAATGCAAATGAAGTTAAAGCTTTCTGTGGACAGATTTAGATTATTATTCCAAAAACTGTTTTCCAAGCAGGTATTGAGAATTTGCAGGTTGAATACGAAAATTTTAAATAAATAGAATCATAAACAAATTCCAAATAAACTCTCAAACTTCAAAAAAAAATTTACAAATATGTAATAATAGGAGGCGAGCCGTTGATTGTTTACCGACTATAATGGGTAATACATAATGTAATTAAAAAAAATGATTTTTAACTTGCTCGGGCCCCACGTTGGGCATCAATTATTTATAATATGCAATGTCATAACTTTAAACGAATGGCTGATGTTGTATAGGTTATTTATGAAGTTAGCACGCTTTTACACCGGCCTTATAACTCGTTAAAACCTTCACAAGCCCGATTGCCACAGAAACACATTATAAATTATATATATTAATTATGCGTGCACAATTGAACTTTCTAAAACCATATGCAAATTTTAAATCAAACTTGGTCACAATACATTATGATGTCACTAGATAGACTGTAACAACATTACCTACCCTTTACAACATTTACAGCACTTGTATTTCCTGGATCAAACAAACAAACAGATTAGACATCAATTTAGGCAACGCAAGAAAAATTATATTGAAAAAGTTATTTAAAATTCATGCATAAAAAAATTAATATAATAATAAAATTTAAATCAATCAAAACAAAAAATAATACCAAAAAAGATAATAAAACAAAAACAACTCACTTTATCCAGCTTTGCTCATCCATCCAAAGATCTTTGTTGATGCTACGAACGCTGTTAAGAGCAATGTTGCATTACATATGTTTATAAACAAATATACTTGTAATATAGTGCAATATTGTTGCAGTGATAAAATTCCGAACACTATTTATATTATAAGTTAAGTACTCTGTTCAAATTTGCGAAAAATGTTGAGCAACATTGATTATTTCGTTTGAAAATTTTGACAATTAAGCTAAGTACTCTGTTCATCATTTCGTGCGAACTGCTGTCAAAAGTGCATATAAAAAAAATTCATGCGAAATAATTGCAAAAAAAATGGCCGAAGTTGTACTCTGTTCAAATTGTGAAAACATACGAAATGTTTCTGGCAGCATGATTTTTTCAAATACAACATGTTTCTGGCAACATATTTTCCAACTGCGAAATAATGTAAGCACCACTTATTTCGTGCGGAATTGCAAACAACAGATGCTCAGCTTTTAATTAGCATTGAATTTGTTGCGCACAATTAACTAAAATAAAGGAAAATAGTGTGAAAATAACATAAAATGAAGGTATGGGATTGAATGAGAACGTGTGTCTTCAAAGCAGCACAAGCTCTTAAAATTATTTTGTTCTCCATTTGTTTTCACACATGGTTTTTGTTTACATAAGAAAAACAATGTTGCTTACTTCAAGGCAATAAAAACGATAAATTTCTTCTAAATCGTAGTGTTGTCACCACTGGCTAATTGTCAAAATTTTCAAACGAAATAATCAATGTTGCTCAACATTTTTCGCAAATTCAAACAGAGTACTTAGCTTTAGCCAGTGGTGACAACACTAGGATTTAGAAGAAATTTAACGTTTTTATTGCCTTTAAGTAAGCAACATTGTTTTTGTTATGTAAACAAAAACCATGTGTGAAAACAAATGGAGAACAAAATAATTTTAAGAGCTTGTGCTGCAACGTATCAATTAATGTAAATTGCAGCTGCTGCGGAGGAGCTCTTTGAAGACACACGTTCTCATTCAATCCCATACTTTCATTTTATGTTATTTTCACACTATTTTCCATTATTTTAGTTACTTGTGCGCAACAAATTCAATGCTAAGTAAAATCTGATCATCGTTTGTTTGCAATTCCGCACGAAATAAGTGGTGCTTACATTATTTCGCAGTTGAAAAATATGTTGCCAAAAACATGTTGTGGTTGAAAAAATAATGCTGCCAGAAACATTTCGTATGTTTTCACAAGTTGAACAGAGTACAACTTCGCACGAATTTTTTTTATATGGACTTTTGACAGCAGTTCGCACGAAATGATGAACAGAGTACCCTGCTATACGCAGTAATTAACAGAAACAAAAGCTAATAACACTAAAATTCTCTTTATAACATATAATATCAAAATGTTAACTTTAACAGTGGAGCACAAAATGCTGTAAAAATATCGGCTATTGCTTTTGTTACTTCACCAAAAAACATTATATGAAATGAAATGACATTAAATTGTGTAACTGTTAATTAAATGAACTCGAACAAAAATTGTTTCTTTAGAATTTCTGTACTTTTTCATTTATCACACAAAACAAACACGTTGCTAAACGAAAATTTAAACTAATTCTTACTTATTCGCCTATTACAAGACCAAAAATTTTTACTCTTCTCTTTAATATGGATTTTTCATATTTTCTTAACAAAATCAATTTTTTTTGTATTCACTCAACAATTAACACATTATCTGCTGATCCTATTGTTTTATTTTCACTTTTAATTCTTGTGTTTCTTTCCTATGTCATTAAAGATTTTTTAGGTATTCAAACTCTTAGTTTGTTATTGTAATCACTGCTTTTGAGTCACACATCAATTAGTTGCACATGTTATCCAGTCGCTGGTATTGTTAAACTGAAGATCTGATTCGAAGTCGCCAAATTCCCGGTGTTAAATTAAAGAGATGGCATCAGGTCTCTGTTAACCTCAATGTCATTAAATTCAATTGAGCGACCAATCGATCAGAATATGTATTAGGTGCCAAGTCTAGACTTAATACAACAAGATTAACAAACAAAAAAACACAATCAACTAAATTAAACGTTACCCTGCGGAGATGGCACCAGAGCGAACAAAGTACAAATCTAGAATCAATGGGAATATTACTTTTTATAAAATCAAATGCCAATTCTAATGATTCAATTTCTCCCAGGTTTTAATACGGAGTTAAGTAATTAATGTAATTATGTATACCAAGACCGTGTATGTAAAAGCAGCAATCTGACGAATTAGAAAAATAATTGAAAACCTAATTAAGAGAAGTTTTAATTTATATATGTATATAATTTTATACTCACAAAACTGAACACTTTAATAGGAATTATTTGACTGCATATAAAATTAAATGTATTTTTCAACTTTTAGTTAATACATTTAATTTATAAAATAAAACTCTAATAAAATATTATTCTTTTCCTCTATACGAATAAATGTTTTAATAAAGATTGCTAATTTACATATCAATTAGTAGCCATGAAGGCTCGGTTTCCCTTTAATGTTTTGGCGCAAATAAAAAAAAACATTTTCATTAAGAAAAATAGATATCACCTAAAATGATAAACATTGGGGCAAACGTCAACCTTGAGATACAAGGGATGATATTTTCATATTTTTTTACACATAGATGGCGACAATCAAAACGGAAAACAGTTTAAAAATTCGAATTCCTGAATGAGGATATACAAAAAAATAATTTAGTAATCATTTATAAAATGAAATATAAAAAATAGCTTCTTCAATGCAATCTATCACAATTTCTTGTTTATTCCGGAGACTTGTGCAGATTAATTCGAACGATGACCGCAGGCGTTAAAAAAACGTGATGGTAACCGAAATCCAGCTGTGAGCCGTTAATAGATCGCCTTACCGCTGAGTTTATTGTAGTGCATCTATAATTAGCATAAGCACTGTAGCAATGTTGGAATTTTATTTAGGAATACATTCCCAAAATAATTGACAACGCTCCACAGCAAATACCGCCAGAATATATTCCAATCCCAACAGCAGCAGGACCGAAACCAATAACTTTACAACATTATCGAGTAGGCAAAAAAAAATGATAAAGAACATCAGCAAAAGTTTAGACAAGAACAAATACAATACCAACAAAAAAAAGAGGTGGCAAGAAGCAGAAAACGGTGCGCAGAACCCCAGAGAGTGATCAACATAAGTAAGGGAGCCCAAAAGAAAAATTTAATAATACAACTAAACAACATAAGACAGGAAGGATGAACAATTCTTAAATAATATATCTTATTTTTGTAATGAGCCTACATACTTTAAATATAACAACAGAAGACAGAATTAAATCTAATTTACAAGATCTAAACATAGGCATTGGTGATGCAAAGGTAGGACATGCAAATGCATACGCCTTAAATGAAAATAAAATAATAATAATAGATCCAGAAATGATAATAATTTTGTTGATAATTTTCATACTAGTAGCCATATTTAAATTCATGCAGCATTATATAAAGAAACAGGTTGTAAGAAAATCTGTACAAAATGTATAAATAACAAAACAAAATTTAAATTCTAAATAACATTTTTTTATCTCGTGCTGTAGAAATAAATATAATTAATGGAACAGATTTTTGAAGAATTAGAAAAATTAATTGTGAATGCTAGAAAATCCATAGCAAAGAAATACACAAAAGAAACTATACAGGAAAAACTAAAGTCAATAGACCAGTTGAGTGAAAAATTCGGGAAACTTGTAGGGCATTTAGCGAATCTCTTAAGAGATTTACTCAACTCAAAGATTTGAGAGAAACAGCAATTCAGCTGTTGACAGAACATAAAGGAGAAAAATTAGAAATAGAGCAAGAAGTTGAAAATCCTAAAATCATGTCGAACTTTGACAGTAAAAAGGCTTCGAATATAATTCCAGTGTTGATATTTTCCTTTCAATGATAGAAATGGTTCATTCTGAACTAAATGAGGAAGAAAAAAATAACCTAATAAAGTATGTATTGGCGATAAAATTAGTAGACAGAGTCAGGGATATTTCGATTATAGAAAATACACCTGAAACTTTCGAAGAACTTAAAACAGTTCTAACAAAACATTTCAAATCCACAAGAACGGCAAGCAGCATACATTTTCATTTAAAGAATACCAAGCAAAAAGGAAATGTACTTAATAACAAAGAACGGATTAACACTTTGATAGCGGACTTGACATTGGTACAAATTTCAGAACTAGAGGACAGTTTAAATCAAGTAGGTCGCTCTACGATTAAGACTATGAACGAAAAACTGGATCTAGAAATTTTTCAAGAAGGTTTATATAAAGACATAAGAACCGTTGTAATAGCTGCACAAGCCTATGACATTGCAAGTACACAGAAAAGATCATTACAACTATCAGATACATTTACAACCTTACAAATAAATAATAATAAACAAAACTGTTACAATAACACAAATAGAAATAATTCAGGATTTAGAAATAACAGAAATAGAAATTATCTCAAAATAACAGAAATAGAAATTATCTCAATCCACAGATGGATAGAGATTTTAACATAAATAGGAACAACAGAAACTATAACAATATCAACAGAAACTTTAACAACAGAAACCATAACAGAAATTATAACAATAACAGACACTATAACAACTACAACAATAATTACAATAGCTATAACAACAACAATAAATCCAACAGGTAATAGATAAAATAATAACACAAGAGGAAGAGGCTACTCCAATGTTCATGCAATACAACAACAGGGCAACGTACAAACCCTGGAGGCTCATTACGAATCTCCAAATAGGGAAAATGAAGGGTTTATACACTACATATTGGGACATCAAATTTTCTCTTTTTATCAGTAAAAAACTACTATAAATTGGCATTTTTAATAGACACAGGTTCCGAGATATCACTTTGTAAAGAAAATGTAATATACAACTATTACAAAAATACTGACAATATTTGTCGATTGAGTGGCATTACAAATGGATGCAAAGAAAGAGTAGGTTCTACTAATATGAAGATAATATTAGGAGAACAAACACTAACACACAGATTTCAATTAGTGGACAAAGCATTTCCAATCATTACTGATGGAATTTAAAGAATATATTTTTTCTGCAAATACAACTGTCAGATTGACTATGAAACACTGACTTTAAATACTTGCATAGAAGGAGAGAAAATAACAATCCCAATAGAGATTAACACAAAAAGAATACATAATATAACTATACCTCCAAGAACAGAGAAGATAGTACCTATACACATTGACATTAAAGAAGATAGTGTCACATGTAGTTAGGAAATAATAAATGGAATATTTTTAGTAAACACTATAATACCCAAAGATGGCCAACGCTATGTTAAAATTTTTAATACAATAGAGGAACCAGTGCGCCTAGAAAAGTTGGGAGTCACAACAATACCATTAAAAAATTATACAATTTATAAAACTAACAATAAACATTCAGAGCAAAGATTTAATAAATTACTAGAGAAACTAGATTTCAAGAACATTGAAGAAGAAAATAAAAGAGTCATATGTGATATTCTAAGACAATATCAAGAAGTATTTCATCTTGAAGATGAACCATTAACGGTAAACAATTTTTATAAACAAAGTATTGAATTAAATGATAACACGCCCACTTACAATAAAAACTACAGACTTCCACAAACACAATTAGACGAAATAAGTAAACAAGTACAAGAGTTATTATAAAAAGACATAGTAAAACCATCTATTAGTCCATATAATTCTCCGTTATTATTAGTACCAAAAAAAGGACAAAACGACACGGAAAAATGGCATTTGGTTGTAGTTTAAATAATAAGATAGTAAATGAGAAATTCCCTTTAACCAGACTTGAAGATGTATTGGACAGATTAGGTAGAGCTAAATATTTTTCCACTTTAGACATGACAAGCTCATTTCACCAAATAGAACTCGAACCACAATCACGACCACTAACAGCATTTTCAACACCAAACGGTCACTTTCAATATACAAGACTACCATTTGGTTTAAAAATATCATCTAACAGTTTCCAAAGAACTGACAATAGCATTATCTGGGTTAGAATCAGAAGCATTTTTGTATGTTGATGACGACATTATTTTATTTTTTATTTTCGGATGCAGTTTGAAGCACCACAATGAGAACCTCATAAGAGTGTTAGGAGAGACTAAAACAATACAATTTGAAGCTGAATCCAGCAAAATGATGTTTCTTAAAACCTGAAGTTTTGTATTTAGGACATTTGATTACAAAAAATGGTATAAAAACCGACCCGACGAAATACAAAGTTATTAAACAATATCCTGTTCCAAAAAACTCAGACGACGATAGACGATTTATAGCTTTCTGCAATTATTACAGAAGATTCATTCCAGACTTCGCCAAAACGGCAACTTGTCTTAATAATTTATTAAGAAAGAAAGTAACTTTCAATTGGACAGAAGATTGCCAAATAGCATTTGAGGCACTAAGAGACAAATTGAAAAACCCGCCCATATTACGATATCCGAACTTTGACGAACCATTCATTTTAATGACAGACGCTTCAAATGGAGCTCTGGAAGCAGTCCTTTTACAGGGTGAAATCGGAAACGATTTACCCATATCATATGCAAGTAGAACATTAAATAAACATGAGAAAAATAAATCAGTAATTGAAAAAGAATTATTAGGTATTCATTAAGGAATACAATTTTTTAGACCATATCTATATGGTACAAAATTTACCGTAGTCACAGACTAAGACCTCTTATTGCTTTGTTTACCCATAAAACCCCGTCTTCAAAATTAACCAGAATTAGACTTGAATTTTCAGATTATGACTTTGATAAAAAATATAAGAAGGGAGCGAATAATACAAACGCAGACGCTCTATTGCGTGTAGAAATAAAATCACAAATATTAAGAGACATGATTCCAATCTAGTATATTGACGAAAAAGAAAAACTTTTCAATAACAAGAAATATGTTTAACAACGAAATGAAAAATAAAATTATTAACGAAATGAAAAATAAAAAGACCGGAAATAATTATATACAGAATGCCAAGAGAAATAAAAGATAATATAACACAATATAGATTGATAGAAGAATTTCATGACTCACCACATGGAGGACATTTTTGAATTAGGAAAACACTTTCCAAATTAAAACAAATATATATATAAAAAGATATGAACAAAATGGTTAAAAAATACATAACAACATGTGATTCATGCCAAATCATAAACAGATAAGAAATACAAAAGAACCCTTTACTATAACAGACACACCATCACACGGTTTTGATACTGTTGTAATGGACACAGTTGGACATTAAGACCATCCGGACAATTTAGATACATACTTAAAATGCAGTGCGAACTGAATATGTTGTTAAAGAGTCACGAAAACTTTAATAGAACATATTGTATTAAAATACGGTTTATTTAACATTCTCAAAACAGATAGAGGAACAGAATTTACCAACGAATTAATGAGAGAGATTTGTGTATTATTAAAAATAAAACAAAATTTCTCAACACCTTACAATCATGAAACTCTAGGTACAATAGAATGAAATCATCGCGTTGTAAATGAATACTTTTTAAATTTTTTAGATAACAATAATTGGCATGAGTGGATACCATATTATACTTTTGCTTTTAATACGACACCAAATGTCGATCGATACAGACTATTCACCATTTGAACTAATTTTTGGTAGACTTCCCAGACTGCCAAACGACACTTTAAGTGATGCTAGAAAGATTTATAATACGGACAACTATTTAAATGAACTAAAGATTAGACTTCACAACTCATTACAAAGAGCAAGAGAAATAATCCTCGAAGTAAAAAGAAAAAGATTAGAATCTAAAAAAAGTATGAACCTCCAACCAAAAGCCCATACAAAGTATTAGACTTAGAAGATTTAAATGTACTCATAGAAATTGATAAAACAAAACTAGTACATAAGAATTTGTTAAAAAAATATTTGAATTAACATAAACAATATAGATAAGAAATAGAAATAATATAAGAACTTAAAATCTATATGTAACAATATGAATAAGAAATATAAAAAATAAAAGCTTTATAAATAGGAATACATAATCACACTTATATAAAGGGTGGTTAAATTGTAAGGGCCGATGTTGAATGTGAACCACACCTAAACATCAAGTTTTTTTCCGAATTTTATTTGACATTTCTCTATTTCAGACTTACTCAATTTGAACCATGGAGAGATACACAATCCAAGAACGTGTTAAAGTTATCCAGACTTATTATGAAAATGGGCGTTCAAATCAAAATGCATATCGTGCACTTCGTAATTTTTTTGGTCAATTTAATCGTCCAAATGTGCGTACAATCGCAAAAATCGTGGAAAAATTCGAGCAAACCGGGTCTGTAGAAGATGTGAGAACACCAGTGCATGCTCGTACAGCTCGTACTGCAGAAAATATTGCTGCTGTTCGCGATAGTGTGGCTGAAGAGCCGTCCACCTCAACTGTTTGCTATCGTGAGATGATAACGAACTTTTTATGGCCCGAATTGGAAGATATGGATGTGGACGATATGTGGTTTCATCAAGACGGTGCCACTTGCCACACAGCTAACGAAACAATGGCTCTTTTGCGCAACAAATTCAATGGCCGTGTTATCTCACGTAATGGCGATGTCAATTGGCCGCCAAGATCATGTGATTTGACACCGTTGGACTTTTTTCTTTGGGGTTATTTGAAAGAAAAGGTGTACGTCGATAAGCCAGCAACAATTCAAGACCTAAAGGATCAGATAATTCGGCACATTAACGGCATAGAACCTCAATTATGCCTCAGCGTCATCGAAAATTTGGACCATCGGATGGAGGTGTGCCGCCGAGGTCGCGGCGCCCATTTGGCCGATATTTTGTTCCATACATAATTGAGTAATACCAATACATCATAATAAAATAAAATTACAATAATTTCCTAAATAGTTTGTGTTTTATTCAAAATTAACATCGGCCCTTGAAATTTAACCACCCTTTACATATGTTTAATTTTTGATTTAAACTTTGTTTCATTTTTTTCATGATTTTAACTCATGTTTCAAACCTAAAAGGGTGAGGGTGTAGTGCATCTATAATTAGCATAAGCACTGTAGCAATGTAAGAATTTTATTTACTCTAAGCTTAATCAATATATGACATTAAACTTGAAATTCAATTAATTTTTTTGTTTACGCTAAATACTTTTAAGAATTTCATTTTTAAGTCATTGAACTTTAATAAAAATTTTTTTTATTTATTTTTGTGGGACAGCAGTAATGAGCATTAAAATTTTTTGTTTGTATTAAATAATTTGTATCAAAGAAAATTGTAACATGAGTACTGTGTGATTTGTCAAAATTGCAAAGTTCCGTGGGAACAGCAAATCTACCATAAAGTTGTTGTAATGTAATGCTAACCCTTGAGTAAGTTAGTATATAAGTTGGTAATTTTTGTAAATAAAATTCAGAAACAATTGATCAAGCAAGAGCGTGAGATCTTCCTTTTATTTCTCAATCTAAATCGGCACTTCTGGTGCTGAAGCATACTGAAAACTACACACTTATATAAACACGGCACATTATACATATTATTCAAAGTGTTTTGTTTTTACATTTGTTAGTTATTGATTCGCTTACAGCTATATTTTGTTTTCTGTGCGTGTATGTTTATAGGTACATAGTGTTTTTTTACATAAAAAAACTATCGACGGCTCTCTTTAGGCATGCGGCGCATGTGATTTTTTAACCACAAGATAATTTAATGAATTTTTCAAATTATGATTTTTAATTTATAGAAAAAACTATGATTTCGTCGATATCGAAAGAAAATTTTCTTTCGTATAATTACATTTAAAACAAAAACAAAATTTAAAAAGTTGTTTTTGTTTCAAATGTAATAATTTGAAAGAAATTTTTCTTTCGATATCGACAAATAGGCAGTTTATTTCAAATGTGTATAACTTACACTGTAATTGTACTACAAAGTGAAGTTTTACGTAAGCTTGTTGTTGGTGCTTTCATGGTAAAATAATACGTTAATTTGACCCACACTGCTAAAAAAGCACACTTTATCACTTGTTTCAAATGCAAATAAGAAAATAAACAATATTCTTTAGAGAACAGAAAATGCAACCATTTTGCTATTTTTCTTCTGTACTTTTTGACAGTTTCGAACCTAAAAGCAGTGTTGTTGCAGCTTCGACACCACCTGTATTATTCCACCATGGTTGCTTTTAATTGCTTTACACTTGTAACCCTATAATAAACATACGTATGTATGTATGTACATAGGTTTATAAAAACGAAGATGTCTATGAGGGGATTTTTGTTAAACAAAATATTTCTAGCTCAAACCTTACTGTAAATTAATTTATCGAAAATTCTGTGGCATTTTACATCGAGTTATGTAAATTTAATTTTACGATGTTTTTAAAAGAGCTCTGTTCTGTGCTATATACTGTTCCTGCTATAATTTAAAAATAAGCAAAGATATTATTAAAAATATGAAACCTGATATATGTATATTACAGTAAAAGTTCTTCATAAATCTTGTTCATACTACATGTAATTTTTAATCTGAATTGATTTTTGCTTCGTTTTTTAAATAACTAAATATATATTGCCATTGTTCTAGTGAAACCTGTTGTGCGTTTTTCTATATAAATACATACACATGTTTGTCACCATATAAACATGTTTCGCTATAAATAAATAATAAATATATAAATAAATTAAACATTTTTGGTCTTAAATAATTTTGCATACGAAAATTATGATTTTTTTTTTCCATAAAATATTTTTTTTCAGCACATGATGATTTTTTTCTTAAAGCTTCCTCATATGCTGAAAAGCTTGCATACGCTTTTCAACAAATAACATATTTGTCAGCATACGCAGGAAATCTGTTAAGCACTAATAATACGCTGTTTACACGATATGCTAAAATTACCAACATACGTTTGTTGACAAAGTGTTAGTAAATGTTGTTAAACCTACGTGTGTTGAAAAAATTTTGCGTTTGAACAATATGCAAGCACTTGTATCAAATCTTTCAGCATAAATATGCTGATTCAACATATCGTCTAAACTTATCTTAACGTTCATTATAAAGGGACTCCACTGTATTACCCAATATTATAATACAATTTAAAAAATATTTATTAAAATTTTTTTGGGATATTATGGGTGTCCCCACAGATTAGTGCACTACACTATTAGTCTGGGGACCGCGAGTTCGGTCCCTCCTAATACCCTGTGTGTTTCTGCAGACAAGCCAAAAGTGCTTAAGCAGATTGTGTTTGTTTAAAAAAACAGAAACATCAAAACCAAATACCTTTGGAACTATCTTTATGAAATAAGCCGCATTATTTTCATCTTCTTGTTAACTTTGCAAATAAATTAAAATATTCGGCTTAAGTATTTGGCCAATATTGGTATCATTTTAAAGCTCTTGAATAGATCGGTTTGAATATTATTATTTTTTAATTCTTAACAAGGTATTACTTAAAAAACATTTATTCGCTGTCATCGAGCGAGCTGCCTTCTATTTCCATATGTAAATATATTTATGTCGGCTATGTAAAAAGGCTTTTGTTACACATAGAGGAGAAAATTCTTGAACCCGCCCGAGGGCCAGCTATGAAAAAAATCTACTTAGCAAAGCCAGAGTTTGTCATGCATAGAGGAGAAAATCCTTACCACCGGCCGAAAGCCGGCTATGAAAAATGCTTCAGTTCGAGAAGCATACAGGAGGAAATTTTTCCATTCGTATAAATTATATACTTACAAAGTGCACAATCATAACATTTTCGTATAAAATTTTCTATAAACTGCTTTAAGAGCTAAAAAGTTAAATATTTTTTAATAAATTTTAATTATTCTAAAAGATCTATTCAAAAGCTTAAAAATGATAGCAATATTGGCCATAAACGTTTAGAAATGTAGTGGAAGATCACATATATGGAAACTTCAGAGGCCCATAACTCGAAAACTATGCGTTTCTCCCTTTTTTATACCCTTTTTGTTATGTATCCTATTCTGTTTTTTATGGCCCCAGCTGTCTTATGGTCACTTTTATGTTCTAGGTAGGTTTATACTGAAAATAATTGAAGTCGGTCCATTAACGGCTGAAATATGGACAAAAAAAATGGTACTCGAAATAATTTTACTTTTACCCACAACCTACTGATTGGTAGTCACAACCGCTTCTTATACACCACGGCGCAGTTGTATTTTTCATAGTAGTTTACGCGTTTAAGTACATAATACAGTAGAATCTCACAAATTAGAACCACTTTGGGCACCAGGTAGTTCGAATTTCTAAACATTTTTTTTTACAGAAAATTAGAAAATTAAAAAATTAGTATAATAAAACTAGTTATGTAAGCTTTATTTTAACACAAAACAGTTTTTATTTATAACCATTTAATTAATTGAACATATTAAATTCATAGAAAAACTTTTTAAAAGTTTTTTAATTATTATTTATTTAATTGTTTTTTAACATAAAAACCGTATTCCATGACTGGTTTTAAATTTAGAAAACCATTCATCGCTTTCAGTAAATGCGTTTTCATTTTTACTGTGATACACTTCCCTAAAAATTGACTTAGCTTTTGCTTTTAATACGGGTCCTGTCACTGTGTTCTTCTTTTCACGTTGATTTAAAACCATTTATAAAGGCGCTTTTCCATTTCCTCATATTCTGCCTTATGTAAAGATTTTCTTGCTTCCTGATAGGTGCTGGTTACTGCATCCATTCTTTTTTTTATGTAGCTGTTGGAAGATTTTGTCACATTAAAATCTTGAGCTAATCGATTTCCACTCACGCCTTCATTAAGTCTTTTTAGTATTTTAACCTTACTATCCAAAGATAAGGTATTTTTTACGTTTGTTTGGCATTTTTTAACTTTCTTACGTATGAACACTTCACTTTGAACTTCAGTCATCAACTGACCCAAATTTCACACACACATGACCGAATTGTACAAGTTAACACAAAATAAATTAACAAACCATTTCACACTAAATTGAATATTTAGTCAGCGTATTTTATAATTTAACAAACCGTTTCCCAATAAACTGAATACCAAATCAGCATATTTTGTAAAGAATGAAATTATTTCCCAATAATTGCAGTTGTGCAGTTATTGCTAAATAATCACGCCACCTTTAGATTTAAGAATATAAATAAAGTACCTTTAAGTTCAGTTGCTCTTTTGATTTTAATAAAGTGCGGTCATTTTGACCAAAAACAATTTTTTTTTTAACTTTTACTTTACAAGTTCTTAACTGGCGCCCGAGCAGTTTTCGGTCGGTCCGGTAGAAAAAACTGGCGTCCGAATAAAAAATAAGAAATCCTTTTGTTAGTACGTAGGCTCCTTAGTAGCTAAAGCAAACCGGGGGTATACAACGTGCCAGCCTGTACTACAAGGAAAAAATAATAAAAAATCCATAAAGGATAAATATAAAAAATCCGTAAAGGACAAACATTGAAAAATAATAAAAATCCGTTGATAAATATAAAAAATCCGTAAAGGACAAACACTAAAAAATTCCGTAAAGGACAAATATTATTAAATCCGAAAGGGATAAAGAAGGACAAATGTGATAAATATCTATAAAATATAACAAAATATAAGAAAAATTTTGTAAAAAGTGGAGATACGCAGATAAAAAAAGACATGAAGTGCTTAAAAGAGAAATATTGTGACATTGAGAAGATAATAGTGAAAAAACAGTAGTAGTATGAATAAGGGGTTTCTAGATAGAAATGTGCAAAGGAAAAATGTGCATACCTTAACCCTTTAACGGTCGATGGGGTTAAATTCGACCCCATGATATTTTGTGTTATGAGGCGGCAGCGTGTTCGGTTTTGCTTAAAGTGAAGTCGTGGTGGGGGGGTTCGGTTTTGCTTAAAGTGAAGTCGTGGTGGGGGGTTCGGTTTTGCTTAAAGTGAAGTCGTGGTGGGGGTTCGGTTTTGCTTAAAGTGAAGTCGTGGTGGGGGGTTCGGTTTTGCTTAAAGTGAAGTCGTGGTGGGGGGTTCGGTTTTGCTTAAAGTGAAGTCGTGGTGGGGGGTTCGGTTTTGCTTAAAGTGAAGTCGTGGTGGGGGGTTCGGTTTTGCTTAAAGTGAAGTCGTGGTGGATGTTATTTTTGTTGAAGTGAAGTCGTAACATTTAATGTGTTCGTTAGAGGGTTAATACAATATGAATTAAACTACACTAGGGCTGTTTACGAAAGTCTGTGATTTTTTTGCTAGTATTTAATAAATAAAATTCATTTACTGCGGTATATATTAATCTCCCTAATACTATTTGTTATCAGTATAAAATGTTAACCACATTATTTAATTAAGTGTAGTGGTAATAAAATAAAATCAAATTAATAAAATATATTCATTGTTGTACTAAACTCTAAGGTGTGATTATACTTTTAGTTATTTATTCACAAAAAAAATTAATAAAATAAATCAAATTAAAATGGGTGGCAACTTTATTTGTGATATCTGTGGAAAAGTGTACAGCCGCAACTTTTCATTAAATAGACATATCAGGATGCATCATCATCAAGGTTATTCATTAAGGTGTACGACTTGCAACATTAATTTTTCAAGTAAGCAAGATTATCTTAAACATATCCACTTAATAGAGCATCAAAATAATCAAAAGAAAGAAATTATACACTGTAAGGAGTGTAAAGAAGATGTAGTAAGGAAACTGTGGATATATCATCAACGCACAAACAAACATAAAGATAATTGTTTAAAAATTGTTGATGAAATCAATAATATAAAGTGTTTAGATGCTTGTTTCAAAAACCGTATTACTACATTTCGGTTTAAAAACAACAATATGGATAATCTAAATCCCGAATTGTTTTTCAATAACATAAAGGATAATGTAGCATGTGTTTTGAAAGATCATCTACAAAAACATACAAGTTTAAAATTTAATTTCGAATTACTCTGTGAATATATGAAGATGAAAGACGATGAAGAACCCATAATTACTATAATTCTACATCAAACAAAAATGTATATTTTGTCTTTAACTAACCATATGAATGATATTGAAAGATTTTATGCAAATAAATGTGAAATAATTATGCAAAAAATGGATGAGTTCCAAGAACGTGATAGTGGTTTTGCGTTAACAAAAATTAATCACCTTGATATTAATATTAATAAATATGCATGTATAAAAGGTTCACAGTATATTTCTTTACCAACATACATATCAAAAAAAAAAGCTTATGTTAATATACAAAACAATGACGTATACTGTTTTAAGTGGGCTATAATATCAGCGCTATATCCAATAGAAAATAATAGTGTAATTTGTTCTTCGTATAACATAACCAACATTCAAGATGATATTATAGTCCTGGAAAATAATATATTATTAAATTTTAAAAATTTAAATTTCCCGCTATCTGTCAACGAAATACAGCAGTTTGAAGACATCAACCCGGGAATAAGCATAAATGTCTTTGGTCTGGAAAGATCTGTTGAAAAGAAGAAGAAAACATCTATACTTGAAAAAGATACGTATTTAGAAGTTTATAATGTTGTGGGACCATATTATTTCTCTCAAGAAGAAAAAAGTAAACATATAAATTTATTATTGATGGAAGATGAAGAACGATTCCATTATGTCTGGATAAAAAATATATCAAGGTATGTTTATCGTTATTTAAATTTATACTCAAAGTGAAATTAAACTAATTAAAAAAATGTTTCCTTTTATATTTCTTTAATTGTAGATTATTAAGAAGTCAATTTACAAAACATAAAAATAAGGTGTATATTTGTAATACATGCCTCATACACTTTTACAAAGAATCATCTTTTACAAAGAAACATAAGGAGGAATGCAACAAAATTGTAACTATAATGCCAACCGATAAAAATTCTATACTTAGATTTAAGAATCATAAAAACCAACTAGATGTTCCGTTTGTAGTTTATGCAGATTTCGAATGTATTCTGGAATCAGTTGATATTCAAAACTCTGCTAATATTAATTCAGTACAAAAGCATATTCCATTTGCATTTAGTTATTATATTAAATGTTCCTATAATTCTAGTTTAGATATACATAGAATTTATAGTGGTGAAAATGCATCAACACATTTTTTTAAAAGTTTAGTCGAGGACGCATTATATATTTATAGTAACTATTTGAGTGTAGTAATACCAATGAAACCTTTAACGTTTATACAACAAAAAAGACAAGATGAAGATATGAATTGTCATATATGCGGTGAAATCATATCTATTGGAGATAAAGTAACTGACCATTGTCATCTAACAGGTGATTATAGAGGTCCTGCACATAATATATGTAACTTAGAGTATCAAATTGGAAATTTTATCCCTATATTTTTTCACAACCTTTCGGCATATGATTGTCATTTATTTATAAGAGAACTTTCATCAGTAGCAGGTGATATAAAAATCATTCCTTTAAATAAGGAATTATATGTATCCGTATCGAAGAGAATTAGGGTGAGTGAAAAAGATACTATTGAGCTACGTTTTCTCGATTCATATCGTTTTATAGCATCAAGTTTAGATCAACTTGCAGGTTTCTTGTCTGATGATGATTTGAAAACTATAAAATCGGTTTGTTTAAATGATAATGAATTTGATTTAATGAAACGTAAAGGTGTCTTTCCCTATGATTATTTGGATTCAAAGAATCGTCTCATGGAAACACAATTACCACCTCGTTCTCTCTTCTTTAATAAACTAACTGATGAAGCGTGTAGTGAAGATAATTATAAACATGCTGAAAAGGTATGGAATACATTTAGATGTACGACTCTCTTGGACTATTTACTATTATACTTGAAAGTAGATGTTTTATTACTATGTGATGTTTTTGAAAATTTCCGTAAAGTTTGCAAAAACATTTATAATTTAGATCCATGCCAATATTATACTGTTCCTGGATTATCTTGGGATGCAATGTTGAAAAAAACAAGAATAGAGTTAGAACAATTAACTGACATTAACATGTATAATTTTGTTACACGTGGTATTAGGGGAGGAATTGTTCAATGTTGTAAACGACATTCTGTAGCTAACAATAAATATGTAAGTGATTATGATTCTACTAAAGAATCGAATTATCTTATTTATTTAGATGTAAACAATTTATACGGTTATGTCATGTCGCAGTACCTTCCTTATAAAAATTTTGAATGGGTTGAAAACATTGAAAATTTTAATTTTAATGCTGTGGAAGATGATTCACCATTAGGGTATATATTGGAAGTGGATTTAGAATATCCATCCACCATACACGATCATCACAATGATTTCCCATTTTGTGCAGAAAATAAAAAAAATTAACATATGAAACAGTCTAAATTAATAACGGATTTAAATGATAAAACAAAATATGTAATACACTATAGAAATCTTAAACAATGTATTAAACATGGTCTTATTCTAAAGAAAATTCATAGAATTCTTAAATTCAATCAGTCGGATTGGTTGAAAAGGTATATTGATTTAAATAATGATCATAGAACCAATGCCGAAAATGAATTTGAAAAAAAATTTTTTAAACTTTTAAATAATGCGGTATACGGTAAAACAATGGAAAATGTAGCTAACAGAAAAGATGTTAAAATAGTTTGTTCATGGCAGAGTAGAGGTAAGAGGTTGGGAGCTAGAGCTCTTATAGCTAAGCCAAATTTCCATAGTTTACTTAAGATTCAAGAAGAAATGATTGTCATTGAAATGAGTCGAGTGCGAACGGAATATAATAAACCAATTTATATTGGGTTTTCTGTTCTAGAATTATCTAAGTTGAAAATGTATAATTTCCATTATGAATACCTGAAACCTAAATATCAGGAAAATATTTATCTGAATTATATGGATACTGATTCCTTTGTTTACGATATTAAGACATATGATCTATATAAGGATATTCTAGATGATATCATCTTACAGTTTGATACGTCTGCTTCTCCGAAAGATAATGTTTTTAATATACCCTTGTTAAACAAAAAGGTTTTAGGAATGATGAAGGATGAATGTAATGGTAAAATAATTAAAGAGTTCATTGGTTTACGCGCTAAAATGTATTCAATTAAAATTGATGAAGAGAAAAAAGAAATTAAAAAAATTAAAGGAGTTAAAATATGCGTAACCAATAGACTAACGATTGATGGACTTTAGAAAATGTTTATTTGAAAAAAAAATGTACTATGATTCTATGTATGTATTTAGATCAAAGATTCATGAAATATATACTCAACACATTAGTAAATTAGCATTAAGTTATTTAGATGATAAGCGATTTATTAGAGATAATAGTATTAATACATATGCATGGGGACATTATGCAATAAATAGTCAACAACCATCATCATCATCATCATATCCCAATGAAAATGTATTAACATCATCTTCAAGTGATAATATTGTACAATAGTATTAAGTGATTTTAGATTATAAGTGAATATATATAACGTGAAAAAACAATAAATAAATAAATAAAGAATATCATTAAAATATTTTAGTTTGTTTTTATTTTAAACTATAGTTATCTATTGAATAGGAATTTTAAACACAAGTAACCACAATTTGTTTTTGTGTGAATAAAATTTAATCGCGCTTGTTCTTAACCTTACTCAACTAAGTTGATATAAAATTTAATCATTTAGAAATAAAAAAAAATCAAAACAAAACTTTTTTATATATTATTTTATTTTTTTGAGAATTTTATAATATAATAAAAATAAATCTCATATTGAAGTATATATAATATTATTGAAGTTCATCTTTATTGATCCAAGAATTATGTTGATTGGAAAATCCCAACCATTTTACGTACGCCTGGTGCCCCTTAGTTTTAATAACATTTTCAATCAAGTATGTATTTGGAAAATGTGTCTTTAATAGTTCATGTTCATAGAATCCACCAACAATCGGATTCCTTTGATAGTCTTCCAATAAATAAGTAATGGGGTTTGTGTTCTGTAAAGTACGAATTTTAAAAATTTCAGTTGTCCAGTTTGGAGTATATCCTTTTGAAAAAATATGTTTATATTTGCTAATTCGAACGTGATCTCCAACTTTTAGTTTACCAAATTTATATATTTTGGGATGATTATAGACTTGTTTTAGTATAGAACTTTCATTTTCTGTGTTAACAGACTTTGGTGTCATTCCAATTGTTCTATGCTTTTTATTATTATATTGATTAATTAAATCCTTGCATATATGTATCCATTGATAATTTCCTTGTAGACTAAAATTTTTCCACATCATTCCTTTTAGAGTTCTATTAAATCGTTCTACAATAGACGCTTTCATGATACTATATGTAGAATAGTGGTTGATATTATGTTTTATCATCAAGTTTTGAAATATTTTATTATAGAACTCTTTACCATTATCAGTTTGTAAGTTTTTTGGAAATCTCTTTAGTGAAAAAATAGATTTCATAGCATTGGTAATATCTTCACTACCTTTCGATTTTACGAGTACAGCCCAAGCAAACTTTGAAAATGTATCTATAACTGTTAAAATAAATCTATAGCCTTTGTTATATTTTGAGTAAACACCCATTTCAACTAGATCTGCTTGCCAAAGATCACCAATTCCCTTGATCACCACTCGACGTCGAATGAAATTTCTACGTGCTTGCTTATGAAGCTCCTGAACCACTTCTTGTCGCTCCATTTCTAACATCTATCTTAGATTACATCAATTTAAATGCTGCTGATATTGAATTTAAATCAAAAACGATTTATATATCTATGTTTAAACGGTTTGTAATGAGCTTCGTTTTTCATTTAGACGTTCTTCAACTGAATCAATTTTGTAATTAAATAATGATCTCATTTCTTTTAGTGATTGATTGAGATTATTTAGTATTATACTTTGATCATGTATTAATTTACTTAAACGTGTTTCTACATTATCAAATTTTTCTGTAGTCAACACGTTTTGTTGTCGTATTATTTCGTTAAAACGATCCTCCATTTCCTTAATTCTCTCCATATACATTGTATCCAGTTGTTTCTTTATTTCACTTAAATAACTTTTCATGTAAATTTTGTTTACAGCATCGTTTTCCAATACAGGACTAGCAATATTTTTTATTCTCCGCAAGTTAAAGTTGAAATTACGATCACTATCCAAATGAATCTTGAAATGTTGATTTTGGTATCTTACAGATTTTTCAATATAATGTCCAAACTTATCGATAGGCATTTTATGAATATGAATTGTTAAACATTTTTAAGTCTATTTATATAATAATTTTTGCTTCTCTCAATTCCTCAATAATTGATACAATTTCATTATTATGATTTGAGTGTCCAGCTGTTGTTGATGAAATCAAAAGACGCAATCTATCAACCAATTCATTAGGATCTCCCAATAAACATAATTATGCTTTTTTCTATTCAATTTCATTAAACCTTTTCCCTTATGAATTTTCTGTTGTTGTTTAAATAGGTTTTTAATAATCGTTGTATATTTAATTGAACGATTTCCTTTAATTTGACCATTAATACTGTTATTTCGTTTATGAACATTAGTCATCTCCAATATTTGTTTATAATTATTTAAATCTGTTTTATTATAACTGATTGGTTTCTTATAAACTAACAATTCATATAAGCCTGATGTGAAGGGCCATTTTAAATTACCTACAGTAATATTGGTTGAATTGAAAGTGATGGGTTCATTACCCAGTCTCCATATTTGATTTTTATCCTTATGAGGACCATAGGTTTTATCATATATATTTAAGTTAACTTTTGATAAATTATATTGAATACTTTGATTGGGATGTATTGTAATGGTGTTATCATCATCATTGTTATCATCCTCATTATCAACATTATCATTATTATCATCATCATCATCATAGTCATCATGATCATTTTCATCATCAAATGATTGAAACGTGTTTGAACTTTCCTCGATTTTCTTGTTATTAAAGTTTGGAGAAAACGTGTTATAATCAAGCTTACTCTTTTTATATGGTGTACTGAAGGCAACTTTATTATTCTCAAGATCATGTTTAAAAGAGTTATCCGGATATTTTTCATGCTTTATAATGTTATTATTAGTTGATTGAACTAATTATTTTAATGGTTTTGATATTGGTTTAAATGTCTTTTCCAACAATTCATCATTTGCAATTTCTCCAAGCATAATATTCTTATATTTCTTTTTTAAAATATTTCGAGTTTTAATAAGATTATTAACCAGATTTGTATTCATATTAATAGATTGAATTAGAAACAGATCCAAAACAGATCAGTTTAGCAGTTAGCAATTTAATAGCTAGTATCAGATTATAGTTGAGAAGTTATTAGTTTAATAATTAATCTTGTACTGATTTTAAAATATCTGTAATATTTCTTTTATAGATTTATAAATATATCGAAACCTTTTCTATATCGACCATTATTCATAGAATCATCTTTGTTAATAACTAGAAAACCATATTTTTCTTTCCAACACTCGGTACATAACTTATAAAATGTTTTTAAAGTCATATCAGAACCAACATGATCATTGTAAATATGCTTAATATTCATTACATCCTGTTTAAAAATTATAATCATATTTGCATTATCGCGAATCAAGTGTTTTGGTATACGTGTATAAGTTTGACATAAATAAAAACTATCAATGTCTTTATGGCGACCCATACAGAAGTAAGAACGTACATGATTTTGTTTCTCACAAGCTATATCATCGAATATAAATATTGAATTCGGTTTAACTTCGTCTGGGGATAGAACATCATCATTATTAGAAAATGATGAAAAATTTATCTCCTTAATCGGTTTAATTAGACTTTCTAAGTACTTATATTTCGGTTGTTGTGTTGACTTTGAATATAAGTAAATATTTTTAAATTTCAATCCATGAGGACTTTCAATAAGACTGATCATAACATTTGTTTTTCCGCAGTTTGATGGACCCACAATAAGAGCTCGAATAGAATTCGGTAGTAATGAACTATGACGAATTTTATTTGATGAATCGAACTTTGATTCGATATTCTTTACATCAATCCTTTTATGTTGTTTAAAAAAACGCATTCTGAAATCTAATGATAACATAATATATAAACCAGTCTCTTTTATTTGTTTTCAATCAATTTAATTTCAATCTTTAATCGATAAAGTATCAATAGATATGACTATCATTTATAAAAAGTTATTCAGTCGCCATCCATCCTTCATTGGTAAAGGTTTTCTAAATAAAATAATTAATAAACTTCCCATTGAACTTCATCTACCCGGTTATCAATTTTGCGGACCTGGTACAAAATTAAAGAAACGTTTAGCTAGAGGTGATCAAGGAATCAATCCATTGGATACTGCTTGCAGAGAGCACGATATAGCATACTCAAACAATAAAGATTTAGAGAAAAGACATATTGCTGATAGAATTTTAACTGAAAAGGCTTGGCAAAGGGTCAAAGCAAGCGATAGTAGTTTGGGTGAAAAATCAAACGCTTGGTTTGTTGCTACTGCAATGAAAGCAAAAACAAAATTCGGTATGGGTAACGTTATTAGTAAAACTAAAAAGTCGTCTCCAGTAAATACCCACAAACTATTTACACATGCATTGAAAAGTGCAAGAAAGAATATAAAGAAAAGTGAAAACTTGAAAGATGCTATAAAGATTTCACGAAAAGTTGTAAACAATATTTTCAAGGGGAAGAAAAAATCGTTAATAAAAACACCTCGAATAATACCGCTACCAAAATCTGGAGGTTTTCTTCCACTTGCCCCTATATTTGCTGCACTGGGTGCACTTGGTGGTTTAGCTGGTGGTGTATCTGGTATTACAAAAGCAATCAATGCAGTTAAAAATGGAAAGGAACAGCTGACTGAAGTAAAACGACACAATAATACAATGGAAGCCATTGCGATGGGAAAAGGCATGTTCTTAAAACCATATAAAAAAGGATTTGGATTATATTTAAAACCTTATCAACAAAATTTTTAATGAAGCTACCTAAAAGAGCTCTTTCTGATGTAGACTTGAGAAAATATGCAAAACATATTCCAAATTTTAGAGGTGTGTTTATGTGTAACAATCTTCCAAGCAAACCATTTAAAAAAGAATGTGGAATAATCAATCTGGATACTTCAAAGGGACCTGGCACACATTGGGTAGCATACTGGAAAAACAACAATCAAATCGAATATTTTGATAGCTTTGGCAATTTGCAACCACCAAAACAATTAATAAAATATTTAGGAAAAAACATTAGTTATAATTATGATAGATATCAAAATTTTAATACAATAAATTGTGGTCATTTATGTTTAAAATTTTTGTTTTCGAAGCTAAACTAAAAAGAAACTATAAATGTTTTAATAAAATACATCGATTAAGAATTAAAAAGATCTTGTTTTATTTATATTTTCATTTATTAAAAATTTTAAAAGAAATATTATAATTAAATAATTTTTCTAATTTCGCTTGTTAGAGGTGAGTATTCGATTAAGCGATCATGAATAACTACTAAACAGTATGCTGATGTTTTTTCTGGAATTGGTTTGTTTGCTTCAGTATCAAATTCAATTCGTACATCAATAGGTCCAATTTTAACAGTCTCATTTTGATGTGAAACATCAACAACAATAAGCGGTGCGTAAGACTTGTAATCATTAACATCCAGCAATGGTTCAGGTTCTCGCATGTAAAAGCTTTGTTGAAATTTTGCATACATATTATATAGAACAGAATACTGACCCATTTCGAAACGATTATTTAAATCATCATATGGATATGACTCTGAGTTTAGATATACTTTTAAATTAGAGATATTACAATGGTCAAATATATTTCCTTGTTCTTTACTTTTCTCTTTTTGTAAACCAATTATAAGAAATCGTGGTCTTTCGTTTTGTGGAGAAAGCTTCACATTCCATAAAACCTTTGTATTCGTTGGTAGTGCAGGATTTACATGACAATCCCAACTACGAAATGCAATTGGTATAGAATGTTTGCTGTTGATTATCTTAAACATTTCCAATTTTGCAAAGTCCGATAGTTGAATATGCGGCATTTTCCATGTTATATCCAGAATTGTTAATTTCAACTGATCAGTTGCATTTGTAGAATAATATGATCTCTCATCGGATGTAGAACGTTGAAGAATGAGCTCATGTTTCGAATTTAACAGTATTTTGTTATAATCTTCAGCAAAACCCAGCAACATTTTCAGAGGTATACAACAGCTAAAATGACTTTTTTCTAAAACAAAAGTTTCGTTAAGACACCAACCAGCGTTTTTTAGTGTAGCACTTTCAGCCTTATTCAATGATACAAAATTTTTCATGGTGGATGAAATTCCAAGTTTACGTGTACGATCAACTTCAAAACCATTAATTTCATAACGAATTTCATCAAACAAATATGAAACAAAGTTGTTTTTAAATTTCACATCTATAGCTGGAACCTCTTTGTTTGCTTCCTTCTTTACTATAAAACCATGAATGTAAATCATACTCTCACTTGGTAAGACAAAGAGATCCTGATTTTGAATTGGTATACGAATTTCATCATTGTTGTTGAATGATTTTAGATATGGAGAGTAACTATGATATTCTCTTTTTACAATACTCTCATCATATATAGGTTTTTGAAGGACATTTAGTATTTCATTCATGGTTAAAGATTAAATCCTAATGATTTTAAGTATTCTGTATTAGATGAGGACAATAGTTTTTTATTTTTTATACTTTCTCGAATGTGAGTTGATGAGGGATTGAATGGAAATCCTCTTTGCACTATGTTTTTATTGTAAATGATCATTATTCTGGTTTGAAGTGGAGTCTAAGAGTGATTTTTTCCACTCTAAAATTTATAAGTTCACCGTCTTGATTTAAGATTCTAATCGTTATGTTGTTTATTTGTTGACAGTTGACGGGTAAATAAATAACATTTCGAGGTTTTTCGTTTATTTTATATCCTGGAGGAACATCAAGAGGATTCGAAGTATTATTAATAAATGATCCGGTTGTTAAGTTGCTTTCAATGCGTATTGTATTAACATTCGTAATATGTGTAGGTAAGTCAGATTCAAATAACCCTGTAGTATTCAATTGATTAATATCTACAATCACCACTTCCAAAGATTTATCATTTTGAAGATTTTGATCAGTGTTATAATATTCAGTTGAATTTACTTCTAATTTTCTTTTGCTAAATCCGAGCAACTTTCCTATACTGTTTGGTTGTGAAAAATCTATATCCATTGATGAGGTTATTTCAGTTTTAAGTGTGTTATTGTTAGCTTCAATTTTTAGATAAATTGGTTCATCAATATCGTTTAAGCTTGAGTTTAGGAAAAAATCAATATCCTCAAGTTCATATGAACCAACCGGAATAGTAATAATATGATTTCCTATATGAAACAAATTGTTGTGAACATCTACATTGGGTATGGAATTGAATGTTACAAAATCAATAAGTCCACAAACATATTTTGTAGAGAGTTCAATTGGAGGAAAATATTCTCCAACCAGAGTTGAAGTGTTTCTGATTAAAGATATTGTTATTGACATTTCAAGTATTCAGAATGAACTAATGATTGATGTTTATTTTAGTCGATTTAAGTGTTAAATAATAATAATCAAAAATTTCTTTTTTTATAATTTTATGTTTTCTTTATTAATATTTGATTTAATAAACTTTCTTAAGAGTATTACATTTTTTTCAGCACATATACAATATTTCCTATGATAAGAACAAACATTTATAGATTTATCATTTTTATATAATGTTTTCAAATTTGGACAATTTAGATCATCTAGGTTATAAAAATTAATTTCGTCTTTAAAAATATTTTGAATCCACTTAATTTTTTCTAATCCTTTAACATAATAAATAAAATTGTTGTCTTTAACATGTGTAATATAATAGTTCATAATATTTGATAAGGTTGAATCACCATCTTTCCATTTTAATCCATGATGATGATTATAAAGCCAGTCAATTAAAGCTTTTTCTTTTGTTGTCAACGATGAATATGGAAAAGGTGGTTTAATAATAAATGTTTGAACTTGTGAGTCGTCAATTGAAATACTCAGTTCTTTTACAATGAATTTATTGTTGAGATAAAAACCTTGTACGTCTACAACTAAAATTCTCTCCTCCGACATTGTTTAGTACTAATTAAGTGACAACGATGACTGTAGAACTGTTGATAAAGTCTATGCTTTTAAATTATAATAAAAATTCATTATATATAATGCTTGATCCCAACTGTTATCGATAAGGGAACATTTACAGGTATCAGGTCCACAAGTTGTTTCATCGTTGGACCACACACAATTGTTATAATGATATCCAAATTTTGATTTACTTTTCTTATAAAATGCATATTCATCGAATTGAGCTTTTAATTTTTTCAAAATAATCTCATGATCATAGCACAAAAGCTTTTCTTCCCTCATGAATTTATGTAAAATTTTCGAATAAAACTCGTTATTCATTATTTTCTTATTTTAACTTTTTTTTACTTATGTTAAATAAAACCTCCTATCACATTAACATCAAAGTTTATACTAACTAACTAATAGTAAATGTATTTCATCATATCAGCTAATTTATATTATTTCCATATCCAAATCATGAAGAGGTTTTTGTTGATTTTTTTTATTCAATGAGTGGATATCAGTCTTACTATTATATATAGGGTTGCCACACACCAAAAGTAAAATTACTGGACACCCACCAAAAATTGCCTGGATTTTAAAAAAATTCCTGGACGAATAAAAAAGTAGTAATATTAATATTTTTATTTTATTAAAGAACATTTAATGATAAACAAAACAAAAGTAACATTTAATTCAGTCTTTATACGTATGTATGTATATATACATATTTCATATTTAAAGAAATCTATGTATTAAATACTCAGATTATTATATTATAAAAGTTAAGATAACAAAACAAAATCTTTAAAATTCAGTCTTTAGGATAATTGAAAAAAAAATATTTGGTCTTACTTTTTCCACAGGTATTTTGAGCTTTTTGATACAGAACTTATAATAATAATAATCGGCGCCAGCTGCTTAATACATTCGTAGGCGGCTCAACTATCGCATTTACATAGCATTGTTATAAATAGCATTGTTCTAAATATTTCCTGGACATAAGTAATTTTTCCTGGACTCTGGACAAGATAAAAAAAAACTGGACAATCCAGGCGAGTCCAGGTCATGTGGCAACCCTAATTATATAGTTTATTTGTATCTCTGAAAACAATAGCCTCTATTTCACTATAAACGCACGATGGTTTGTATGAGTGTATATTTATATCTTTATAACCACCCTCATAGACTGTTCCAACTAGTGATATCATACCACCGATAACCTCAATTTTTATATGTTGATTGTGACTAAAATGAAATATTGGAATATTTGTTGACATTTCTTGTCCTCTATTAAGAGAAAAAATTTGAGTTCTTGTCCCTCCTTCTGCGGTTAGGAACACCTGCATTATAATATCCAAAACTACTGCATTTATTATTTGAAAAGTTTTCCACTGTGCATGACAAGTACAATATTTAAAAATTGACCCCAATACATATTTAACAAAGTTTTTTAATTCAACTAAATCTCTCATTATAAATAACGTATATATATATAACACAAACTTGGATACAATAAGATTAAAACACCAGCTGTTTATATATTATTACATACATACATACGTATACTTTTTTAATATTTATGCTTAACCGCAATTGATAAGAAGTTATTAAAATATCTAAAAACACCTTATAGTATCAATTATTGAATATAAAGAATCAGTTTGAAAATTCGTTTTATGGTGAAAAGTTAAAAGCAAAATAATGAGAGCAAGTTTAAGAAAATTGTTTCAAAATCCTAATATTATATACTTACCTTTAAAGGATATGGAAGAAAATACTGCATATGAAATCAACAAGATAGAACGAGTAGATACAAAATATGGTGAAAGTATAAGATGTCTTGTAAATAAAGAATATCATATTTATTTACCTAAACGATTTCTGGTTATTACTAAAAATCAGATGGATTATCTAAACGCAAATCCACACATTTTAAAGAAAGTTAAAGAAGTGAATGGATTATATACTCTAATCATTAAAAAGAAGAAGCAATATGTATTCTACAACAACTTGTATGACAGTACTGAAGAAGAAGAAGATGACGATGATGAAATAGAAGAAACATTTTAAACAGAAAGCTTTTAAAATTAAAATCATATATATTTATATATATATATCAACAAAACTCTGCATACATTAAAATTTCTTTCACATTTGATTAAATAGAAACTTTATAAAAAAACGGAAAAACCGCAACAGAAACTTTTTAAAATTTTATTGAAAAGAATGATAAGCTATAAAATTACTTCTCATAATTTTATATAAAAACCCACCCCCCATCTAGTTTTTCTTTAATTACTATTCAAGTTAAGTACAGAAATGGAAGCACACCTAAAATCAATTTTCAAAAAAAACCAAACAAAAAGTATTCTCCCCATAAAGGAGATGCTTTTTGAATATAAATATAAAATTATGAAAATGGAGCGTGTCCAGACGCCTTATGGGAAAAAAGTACGTTGTTTGGTGGAAAACACCAAATACATATACCTACCTGGTATATTCAACGAAACTCTAGACGATGATAGTATAGAAGAATTCCAGCGCAATACCTACTATCTTACTAAAGATAGAAAAGGTAGCAAAGGTAGCAGCAGCAATGAATATTACGAGCTGAATATACATGCAGCTGCAACAGGTAATTTTTGGTAAATAGTTTTTTTATTTATTTTATTATTATTAAATCTAAATATTATTTTTTTTTGTTATCGTTCTAGCTCAAGATACACTAAAGAAACAATGTGAATCTTAAATGTCGTCGACGACACTGATAAAACGGAAGCCGAAATTATTTGTTGAATTTTTTAATCGAATATTATTAAAATTAAAAAATTAACTATTATTAATATTTCCTTCTAATACATCAAATTTAAAAACAAATTAATAAAAAATTTAAGTAAAAAAAAAAAAATTAATAAAAAATATTTGTTATTATTTTATTTTTTTTTTGTTAGATAGTAAAAACATTATAATTACTCCTACACTTGATTGTAATGTATTAGTTTATTATAAATACTTGAGTTGAATAGCAATATTATGTACAATGAATCGAATAGGAACTGAAAATGAAACTTTGGTTGATTCTTTGTATAATCATCAGACCATGAGAGTTGAAGTGGAAAATTTTCTAAACTATTATAGAGGATATATTCCGGGAGATCTCATCAGATATATGGAAAATTTCCTAGAAATCATACCTTTATATGAAGATTTGGAGTTAGTAGATTCATCAGTTCATGGTGTTCATTTTGAAAATTGTTTTAAATTGAAACAAATTACGGCTGATTCGAGTGTTATGTGTAATTGTAAATTATTTAGTCTACAAAAATATAGAATTGTTGCTAATATACATATGTTTTATAAGTATGTAGGTATATGATTAACACTAAAAATAAATAAATGTTTTGTTTTTAAATAATGTGGTTAACATTTTATACTGATAACAAATAGTATTAGGGAGATTAATATATACCGCAGTAAATGAATTTTATTTATTAAATACTAGCAAAAAAATCACAGACTTTCGTAAACCGCCCTAATGTAGTTTAATTCATATTGTATTAACCCTCTAAAACACATTAAATGTTACGACTTCACTTCAACAAAAATAACATCCACCACGACTTCACTTTAAGCAAAACCGAACCCCCCACCACGACTTCACTTTAAGCAAAACCGAACCCCCCACCACGACTTCACTTTAAGCAAAACCGAACCCCCCACCACGACTTCACTTTAAGCAAAACCGAACCCCCCCCCACCACGACTTCACTTTAAGCAAAACCGAACCCCCCACCACGACTTCACTTAAAGCAAAACCGAACCCCCCCCACCACGACTTCACTTTAAGCAAAACCGAACCCCCCCACCACGACTTCACTGTAAGCAAAACCGAACACGCTGCCGCCTCATAACACAAAATATCATGGGGTCGAATTTAACCCCATCGACCGTTAAAGGGTTAAGGTATGCACATTTTTCCTTTGCACATTTCTATCTAGAAACTCCTTATTCATACTACTAACAGTGGTAATGCCTAGTAATTAAAAAAGCTAGCAAGGAAAAGGAAAATTGAAAGCTAAGACAAAAATACAAAAGTGTGTAAAAGGAAAAGTAATCTTGAAGAACATATTGAACAAAACTGAAATAAAAAATAAAATCGCAAATCATCAAGTGCCTGGCTTCAGCAAATCCTCAGCCCTGTCAAAATAAGTTATATTCAGTACCAGTGTGGGAAAAGAAGAAACCATCACCCGGAAAAGAAGTCACCAGTCTCTAGCAACATAAGCAACGGTTAAAAAGAGGTATTTAGATTTTAAGAATTTTTTATACATAAAATATATACATACATGCATATATAATAAGCATAGTAAATTAAATTATTAAAGTGTAAATTAAGAATCCTACGGGACCCTCCAGTTCTATGACATCGTCAAAAATTTCATTTAAGCAATATTAATATTGTGGAAAAGGGTTTTTTTTTATAAAAATAACAAAATAGCAAACCAAAATAATTTGATACGACCTCCTATACTTCCTTCAAATCCTACTCCTAGTACTTCCCAGAACGCTCAGTTAGGTATAAAAGACTTAAGGGCACTTATCTCGAACATCGCGGGGGAAGTCTTTAGAAATCAAGGACCGCAGGTTATACAGGAAACTCTTTACCCAAACGCCACGTTAGCGAATGTTAGTGACCAACCAATAGATATAAATAGGGACGATTTAAACGATATGGACAAAATACCAGACGTTGTGAAATGCTTAAAAGAATTCTCTGGCCAACCAGGAGAATTCAATTCCTGGAAAAAAGCGTAGACAGGATACAGACAATATATGAGCCAATAAAGGGAACCCCTAAATACTATGGGATTCTAAGTGTAATTAGGAACAAACTTACGAGAAACGCCAACATAGCATTGGAGTCCTAAAACACTCCTCTAAATTGGCATGCAATCTCGCAATTGGAGAATCAAAATTTTCGTTCAAACCACGCTTACAACACAAAATGGAGTCAGCCACCACAACCTTCCTCAAAGCGAAACTTTGGGCAACAACAAAAAACGTTTTACTCACAATTAGCCTACATTCCGCAACCATCCCGACCATTCTTTAATCAACGAGAACAAAATAACACGAATCCTCCTCGTCCTCCTAAGCCAAAGCCACGGCCACGGCCAGAGCCAATGGAAGTGGATTCCAGCATTCATTCTCGTAGAATAAACTACATGAACAGGCCACAACCGAACCAATATTTTGGAAAGAGGCCAGAGCAGTTCGGAAAACAGCAACAACGGAAAACCCAGAGAACATTTCATATTAACACATCCGCAATAGGTAACGAGCAACGTTTAGATGAGGATAAGCAATTCGGTGAACCTACCGATATCCATTTGTTAGCATGATTAGCTCTTCGTTACCATATTTTAAGGTAAAAACGGAGAGCAAAGCAATTTTGAAATTTTTGGTTGATGCAGGATCAAGTAAAAATTATGTAAAACCTGAATAGTAAAAAAGCGTATATTGAATAAAAATCCATTTTTTGCTAGATCAATCATGGGGGATATAAAAATTAGCGAACACACATTAGTAAAACTTTTCAAATTAGATGATAAGATAAAATTTTACCAATGCCCTCTTTGGAAACCTTCGATGGTATTTTAGAGAATGATACCCTTAGGGAATTAGGTGCGGTTATCCATACAAACAAAAATATTATGGTACTAAAAAATGGTCTGAAAATAAGCCTTAATCAGCTCCCGACGCAAAGCGTGAATGCAATTAACATTAGGAAGGAAAATTTGTCAATCGAACAAAAAAAAGGAATAGAAAAAATACTAAATAAGTACACTAAGCTTTTTTCCGAACCTGATGAAAAGCTTACGTATACGACAAGAGTTGTGGGTGAAATAAGATCCACAACAGACTCGCCTGTCCATACGAAGTTTTATCCATACCCTGCTTCGCTAAATACCGAAGTAGAGAGTTAAGTAGAAAAACTATTGAAAGATGGAATTATAAAACCATCTAGGTCTCCTTTCAATTCCCCTGTATGGATAGTCCCGAAGAAACCAGACTCGGCTGGGAATAAACAATACAGAATGGTGATATATTATAGAAAATTAAACTCAATCACAATCGCCGACAGATACCCAATTCCAGAGATTTTGGGCTCTAGTAAATTTTTTTCTGTCCACGACCTCAAAAGTGGTTTTCATCAGATTCGTTAAAAAACGCGCCATCAATTTTCCAGCGCGCTCGACGATATCCTACGGGAATATATAGGAAGATGTTGTTATGTTTACATAGACGACATCATTATTTTCAGTAAGTCAGAAAATTAACACTTTGAACACATAACAAAGATATTTCAAGCATTAGACGAATCTAATATGAAGGTGCAGTTGGATAAATGCAATTTTTTCAAAAAAGAGGTTCAATTTTTAGGGTACATTATTACACCTAATGGTATAAAAACAAATCAGGAAAAAGTAATGGCCATACAAAATTTTCCAGAGCCACAAAACCTTAAAGAGCTTCGTAGTTTTCTTGGCATGTCAGGATATTACCGTCGCTTTATTAAGGACTACTCTAAACTTGCTAAGCCCCTGACATCCCTCTTAAGAGGGGAGGGAGGACGAACGTCCAAAAATAAGTCCGCGAAATTCAGAATATGTTTAAATAATGATGCTAAAGAATCCTTTAACAAAATTAAGCACTCACTTGCATCTGAAGATATTATCCTTGCTTACCCAGATTTCAGCAAAGATTTTGAGCTAGTAACGGATGCCTCAAACTTTGCGATCGGCGCAGTCTTATCGCAAAATGGTAGGCCAATATCATTTATCTCCAGAACTTTAAATAAAGCGGAAGAGCATTACGCCGCTAATGAAAAAGAAATGCTAGCCATAATATGGGCTTTGAATTCGTTGAGGAATTAACTTTATGGTTCGGCTTAGGTAAAAATATACACAGACCACCAGCCTTTAACCTTTGCATTGAGCAATAAAAACAATAACAGCAAGATGAAGAGGTGGAAGGCCATACTCGAGAAGTATAATTATGAAATGTTTTACAAACCTGGAAAGGCAAATGTTGTGGCAGATGCTCTTTCAAGAATAGCGAAACCAGAACTATATACGTTATCAATAGCCACGAATTCAGACGAAAGTTCGGGACATAATTTAATTTACAATGTAGAGGCACCTATAAACGCCTTTAAAAACCAAATATTTTTGAACAGGGATGTGATGTCAACATACCAATTTAAAATAGTTTTTCCCACATACCACCGTCATATCATTACAGAACAAGACTATAACGATCATAACTTAATTTCCATTTTGAAGAGATATTTAAATCCATCAGTGATAAATTGTATAAAAACAGAGGAGCGGATAATGGGTAAAATACAGGAATTGTACGCATTTCATTTTCAGAAATATAAGATAAGATTCACCCAAGTAATGGTGGACGATGTAACTAATGAAGAGGAACAAGAAAATATAATAGTGAGGGTACATAATAGAGCACACAGAAATTGTAAAGAAAATCGAGCTCAAATTCTTGAAAGGTACTATTTTCCCTCAATGGCAAACAAAATTAAGAGAGTTATAAAAAGATGTATAACGTGTAAAGAGAACAAATATGATCGTCACCCAATGAAGCCTCAAATTCAACCAACGCCCATACCGAATTTCCCCGGTCACTTAGTTCATCTAGATATATTTGTAATCGGAAAAGAATTAGTGCTGACAGCAATTGATAAATTCTCTAAATACGCTGTGGCGAAACCCATAAAGTCCAGAGCGGCAGAGGATATACGACAGCCTCTAAGGGACATCCATTTTTCACTTGTTCCTGAAACATTGGTCATGGATAACGAAAAATCTTTCTATTCGGAATCTATTAAATTCATGATTGAAAATGAGTTTCGAACACAAATTTTCCGAACAGCTCCATATACAAGCTGTTCAAACGGGCAAGTTGGACGATTCCATTCAACCCTACAGGAAATAATGCGTTGCTTACAAAGTGAACGAGTACATCGATCTTTCCAGGAATTATTAGAAAGAGTATAACTTTTCAGTCCACACGGTTACAGGCAAAAGACCAATGGAAATATTTTTCGGTAGAATAGTAAGCAGTGATCCCGAGTTGTTAGCAAAAGACAGAGAGGAAACAGTTAAGAAACTTTCGCAGAAGCAAATTGCTGACCTGGCGTACCATAACAAAAACAGAACCATTCCCAAAGAATATGTAGAAGGACAGGAAATATTTGTAAAAGTAAACAGAAGATTAGGAAATAAGTTATCGCCTAGGTATCGGAAGGAGATAGTGGCCCAAAATTATAATACGACAGTCAAAACTAGTAGCGGTAGAATTGTACATAAAAACAATATTAAACAATCCTGATAAAACACCCTTAAATATATTATATTTTAATACCTTTTGTTACAGAACGAACCATGATAACTATTATAAGCTTGACGATAGTATTAACAGTGACTGCTCAACATCTTGACATACAGGACCTCACAATTAACCATGGCTACATACCCATTCAAACAGGAGAACTCAGAACCATAAACCATTACGACAAAGTTCTACACTTCATCAATTTGATATCGTATGTTGAATGCATGTCAGCAATCTCTGAAAATATTAATGCTTTAAAAAGCGCAACCCTCGAGGACAAACGACTTTTAGGAACTATTAACAGGACTTAATACTATTACAGGCAAAACTAAATAGCTTACAAGTGCACTCAAAATCAAAACGAGGACTGGTAAATATATTAGGAAAAGGACTTAAATATATTGCAGAATCTATGAACAATGACGATGAAGTACTGATAAACGAAGCTATAACTCAAATACGGGACAATGAACGGATTACTAATAATACACTTAAAAATTTAATTCATGTAAATAGTTTCTTTTCAGAACAAATCAATAACGTTACGCAACATATAAATAAGCAGCAAGTGCTTATTAGTGGTTACATAAATAACTTTAGGGAAGAATCAATGAATAGGATACAAACACTAGAAGACGAAGTAAAATTTATTGACCAAGCTTACAGAATTGACAACGACATATCACTTTTAAAAAATCACATTGATAGGACAAATAATATTTTCAAGTAAACTAGGGATAATTCCTACGGACATTCTGACTCAAAAAGAGATGGACCTAATATCTGACTTTGACAGCTATAGCAGTATGAAAATTGCGGTAATTTTTGACAACGATAATATTATACTTACCTTACTCATTCCCCAATTCTCCACCAATATCTTATCCAAAATAAAATTTGAACCTCTCTCCAATGCCATGAATAAATCTCTTGTTTTAAGCCAATACGAGATATTAATTGATAATAATAACAACATTTATAATACAAATATAAAGGAAAATTCAGAAAAAAACTTGGTAAGATTAGAGAACAAATGTATAGAAAACATTCTTAAATTTCAAGAAGCACATTGTGAGTTAGAACTATTAGAAGAGTCACTGGTAAGAGAAGTGGTGTCAGGAATATTAATTTTTAAGAATTTTTATAATGATATTACCCATAATTGTAATAAACTAGAAATAAGACAAAAAGTAACATTCCTTGTAAAGTTTGAAAATTGTAAAATCAATGTATCCACTACTACATACACAAATGTTAATATTAAAACGCATGAAGCATTTATATTACCTAATCTGATAACAAAAATTAAAGAGAGGAAAAATGTAACAAAACTTGATTTAAAATTAGAGAATTTATATATTAAACAAATAAATCATGAAAATGATATTAAGCTATTAATGGATAAAAATAAACATTGTTAGCATAAGCACCGACGCGTCGATGATAGCTTACGAGTAGTAACCATTTATTTTTTATAAAAAACAAAAGAAAAACACCTTTTTCTGAAATTAAAAAAAACCGTTGAGATCGACAGCATGCCACGCTCACAATTATCAATGGTTTAACCTAATTTTTTGGCTACCTTAATCTGGATATATTAGCTGCAAAAGGGCGTAAAAATTTAAAAAATCGGTGACAAAAAAAATTAAGAGTTTTGGCCAATGAAAAACGATTTTCAGCCACTGTGCGACGCTTTAATTTTAGTTATTATCATTTCTGTAACTTTTATCGTTTTTTCACTTACAAAGTATAAACAAAAACTCTTCTTAACATCAAGTAATGTAGGAAATGAGGTACACAAAACAATTGAGCCATATCTTACAATTTCAACATCTCAGTTTACCGATCCCCCTATTAAGCCACCCTGATTGAGGACAATCGACTTAAGAGGGGAGGAGATAACACAAAATAAATTAACAAACCATTTCACACTAAATTGAATATTGAGTCAGCGTATTTTATAAGTTAACAAACCGTTTCCCAATAAACTGAATACCAAATCAGCATATTTTGTAAAGAATGAAATTATTTCCCAATAATTGCAGTTGTGCAGTTATTGCTAAATAATCACGCCACCTTTAGATTTAAGAATATAAATAAAGTACTTTTAAGTTTAAGTTCAGTTGTTCTTTTGATTTTAATAAAGTGCGGTCATTTTGACCAAAAACAATTATTTTTTTGAACTTTTACTTTACAAGTTCTTAACTTACACACCACGAATAACTCGGTGATTCCCCGTTTTATTTTTACTTTAATGAGCGAAAAAAAATTATTTGTAATGAAAATACAAAAAAAACTTCCAGATATTAGAACACTTATTCTAATTTTAGAGCGTTTAATTTCGCCCTTTTAGTTCAAAATCATTCAAAAAAATATTTTCTAGTGGAAATAAAGACAATTCCTGAAATTAGAACCACAGTTTCTAATTTCAGAGCGTCCAATACATTTAAATGGCCGGTTCGAATTTGTGAGATTCTACTGTACATCTTATTTATTATAAAATACTAAAACTTCAAATTCTTGATGGAAATTGTAATTTCGCCCTTTTTGGTCACATACATACCGAAATGCGTTCATGTGCACATTGTGTGTACATACTCGTATGTGCATAACTAAACAGTCGAAAAACAAAGTTTTTTTTTGTTTGTTTCTTTAAACTTATTTTTGTACGTTTACTAGTATAATATTATGCATGCATATTACAGTATTTATCACTTATATTTTATATTAAAGAAAAGTAATTTTTTTACACGGTGCATATAAATTGAATATCCCAAAAATTTAAATTTGTGCAGAAGATAATTTTTCAACCGCAAACAAACATTATAAAAACAGCAGAAAATGTTAGTGCTGTTTTTCAATTCGACTTTGACTTTTGTCAAGACAAATCGATGAGCCGTCAAGACACTAGCTGTGTTCATTTACTAAAAATTTGTACAAATTGTAACAATTGTTACTAGAAAATACATATACAAAATTAATGAAATTGAATTTTAGTTTTGTTTTAAAAAAGTATCAACATTTTATTTTTAATGACTATTTGTGATTTCAGAAGGCAAAATTTTTGCTTATATTCTGTTTTATACTTGTGTGCAAAGAATAATAATTTTAATTATTTTCTATATTCATGTGCAGAGGGTACTTGCAATATTTCAGAACCCGGTATTATTATTGTAATTGTACAATGTGACAAAAAATCTCTTGACAATTAAAATGTTGTTTGGATACTTAGTTACACATAACAAAGCAGAAAAATCTCTTCCCAAATATTTTCTAATTGAAACTTTCAGTATACATATTTACCTTGCTTTTTCTAATTTTTGGATTTTATATTCACAACTTGGTAATTGACTGTTGCTTTCAATATAAATTGACATCAGAAAGATTTCTTTCATTCTAATATTCAAAAGCACTTTAATTAATTGCCTTTTCTATAAAACGAAAACAAAGTTTGATTAAGAATTTAATTTGATATCAAGCTCCAAAATGTAATTAGCAAAGAAACTAAAAAATTGAAAGCTCCGAGAAAATTGCGCATGTTCTGAAAATTGCAAGTGGAAATTAGTCCCAAAATTTATTTAAAAAAAAAATAATATAATTGTGCCGATTGCCAGTCATGAAAAAATCTCTGAAATAGCGAAAATTCTTAAAAATATACGAACATCAGAAAAATTGCATGATTCAATATTGATTAAAAACAGCAAAATTATAGAGTAAGAAAACTTACAAAATATCATTTCCATTGTGAAAATTAAACTTTTATTAAAAACTATTTTGTATTTGGAATAAAAATTTAAAATGCATTTGTATTTTGAATAAAAGTATTGCAAATACCTACTTTCCACAAATTTCTATTTAGCTTCTAGATTGCATTATCCAATTGAATAATTTAATGTGGGCTTAATTAAAATGTATTCTAAGAATAGTTCGCAATTCATCAAATATTTTTGAAACAATCAGCTCCTATCGTATACATACATATGCTTCAAAATGTAATTAGCAAAGAAACTAAAAAATTTAAAACCTCGCGATAATAGCGCATATTCTAAAAATTGCAACTGCAATATTGGAAATTATTTCCAAAATTTATTAAAAAAAACTTAAAAAATATCATTTTCATTGTGAAAATTACACTTTTATGAAAAACTATTTTGTATTTGGAATAAAAATTTAAAATGCATGTGTATTTTCAATAAAAGTATTGCAAATACCTATTTTCCATAAATTTATATTTAACTTCTAGATTGCTTCATCTAAGGTAATAATTTAATGTGGGCTTAAAATGTATTTAAGAATCGTTCGCAATTCATCAAATATTTTTCAAGCAACCAGTTCCTATCATATACGAGTACATACAAATGAACTTTGGAATTTTAGATCGGAATGTTTGGGGAAAATTTCCAAAATATTTCTAGGGCGTAGCGATAATAGGTCGCGAGCTGTACCGCGTCTAAAAATGGTATATGCATACATATTTGTATTTTTTTCATATTTTCCCCAATTCAACATATACAAAATGATAAGTTAAGATCTTAGGAGATAAAAAATTCACTTCTTTATACTCAGATAAAATGAACTGGTCTTACATTCATTAAAAACACCTAAGAAATCATAGTTTTGCGGAATATTGCATTGTCGATAGTACGCACTATGGAATTGGATTTGAGAGCAAAAAGCTTTCTGTTTGCGATGTGATCATAATTTTTCATAATTACTTTATTTGTTTGATTACAGTCCAAAGCCTCACGAAACACAGAGAGTACATATGTGAAGTATTAAAATATCAAAATTTTTGAGCGTCAAGTTGCAGTTTACCGTTCGCATTAGAAATGAGTGATAATATCGCACAAATTAAAAAGGTAATAATTGATTAAATCTAAATTTCTATATGAAATTTTTAATCATGTTATGAAATATTAATGTACTTAACTGATTTAATTTAATATTTACGTGAAAATATTATTTGGAACCATTTTTGATGGCTTTGATTTGAATCCCAAATTTTCTTGTGACGTTCCATTTTTTTATGAAAAAGATTTTTTTTACAATAATTAAAAAGAAAAATTATTTAAAAATATTAATATTTCCCTGAAGAAGCCACACAAGGATGTGGCGAAATATCGGTTAATTAATAAAATTTCATAAACGTTTTTTATAAAAAATTGACCTATAGCTCGAGAAAAATTAGATTCATTTACATAGAATGTACTTATATTAGTGTTGATTTATTTTATGACGATGAAAATGAAAACTCTTGTATAGATGTGCTACGTATAAGAAAAATTCGTGATGATTCCAACCTCAAAGAAGGCATTGCAACCCTCTTGAACTACCCAGTGCCAGGTAAGAACTTTTTATAAGTAACAAAACTAAATAATAATTTTATATTTATAGATTTATAAGTTATTTCCGACGAAACAAGGAAGCTTTTTGTTATTTGCTGGATGAAATCAAAGATCACTTCAAAACATCTGTTCACGTGATGGCTATTCCTCCTGTATTAAAGTTATGTGCAGCTCTTATAGTTTTCGCTACCAAAAATGCTGTGGAAATGACTTCAATATTGGAATAGCTCAATCTACAATGTATATAAATAGTTTTAAAAAGAGTGATTGACATTATAGAGCGCCGAATATGCAGCAAATGGATAACAATACATATGACCGAAAAAGAAAAAAATGCATTAAAAATTTCGTTTTTCAAGAAGTGGATTCCCCGGTGTGTTAGGGTGTATAGATGGAACACACGTGCGAATCGTTGCTCCAAGAAAGATGTGCAACATCTTTACCTAAATCGAAAAGGCTACCATATCTTAAATGTTATGATTATAATAATAAATATAAATAAATAATAAACTAATGTGTTTAAAAATTGCGAAAAATTTATTACAAAAATCGATACTTACGATCTCTCTATTTTGATTTCAATTTTTACCGCTTTTAAAAAAATTTCACTCTAACTGATAATGGCACAACTACAATTACGCAGTTTGTGTATTCAACGTTTTTTACGACCAAACTTTTAATTGAGAACGGCAATACCATGAAAAAACAGAATCACAACTGAATAGCCAACTGGCAGTTTAGTTGAGAACGGCAATGCGAAATCACCAAAAACGACCAAACTGCCACAAAAGTGGAGAACCGCAATAGGGGCATAAAATAATCTGGAATTACTTCGCATGGTAAAGGGTGCATCGATGGGATTGGTGCGACAGTTAAAACTATTGTTCGGAAGCACATCAGAGTTCGCGACTTTATCGTAAATAATTCGTCTCAATTTGTTCAAGCGTTTAATCGCTTCGAGACAATAAACAATGATTTGAAAACCGCTGATATTTATACTCGTGCTAAAACTGTGCGTGAGATCTCCAATGCACACCAAATTAAAATCATTGATGAAAACATAATTATGTATGACACTTCCCTTGAAGGATACAATTAATTATTTATTTACCTACTCTTTTCTTTTTATTTCGGTTTCTATTTTTATTTTCATTTCATTTTTTCTTTACAACTTTATGAGAAAATAAGTTCACTTGATATTGTTTTTGAAAGAATTTACGTACCTACTGAATAGTATAATCAAATATGAAGTGATGTTTTTTTGATCCAATAAAAAACAAACAATTTATTTTATTTTTTATGTAAATTTTAGTGCTTTATGTATTCACATTCCAGTCTTTTTTTGGTGACGTTCCAGTCTCGCATTTTTGCATCCAAAACAACTATAAATGTAATTTTTTATATATATTTTTTTGGGCTTAGAGTATTCTTTGATCTTTCACCTACGATATGTTAGAGGGAAACGTGTCCAGGTTTTTGAAAACATTACGAAATTTTGGAAAATGTACAAGCTCTTTTTTAGTGTGACGTTCCACTTAACTTCAAATGGCTGTAGCTTTTTGCGCCAAAGTTACAGCCTGAGAATATATTTGGAGTGAACATAAGTTATCGCTAGTTTTTTACTTTGTTCATCAAATACACGTCGAAAATTGCGCAAACTGGTGACGTTCCAGCCCACGGCCTTGACCACATATGTACGTACATCATACAAGTTTCAAAAAAAAAATGAGATTAAAATAATGAATTAAAACATGTTTGTATATTTTATAATTTAAAATTTCTTCTTACACCGTCAAGTTATTGTAATTTTTGGTATTCTTATTATATTATATCAAATGAAAACGTAGACAGCTTACTGAATTCAATATATGTATAATTATTTTATCACTGTACAAAATCCTATCTGATAACATACTGGGTATTTTTGAAAAATAAACCTTTTATCGTTCATAAAATTGGAAAAAACGCAAAAATTAAAAAAAATATTATAAATGAGATATGCCGTGGTTTTTTAAATAAATTATAGAACAAACTTTTTCAAATAAAAAGTAAAAGTAATAAAAATAACTAAAATGTATCAAAATTAAAAAAATAGCATATTGTAATTCAGGATTCGAAACCGTACCACCGAGATACATTTTAGTTATTTTTATTAATTTACTTTTTTTTGAAAAAGTTTGTTCTATAATTTATTAAAAAAAAACGACAAGGTACTGTGCTTTAAAAAGACAAACTACCATTTATTTAAAATCCTTTTGGATGATATAAACTGGGATGAATTATTTTTGCCCTCAAGTATTACTTTGGATGAAATAATAAAACGTTTTTATACAAAAATTTATTCTCTAATGGAATTGTGTATCCATAAGCAGTCTCTTCGCAAACCTAGTGGCCGTCCCTGGAGCACAAAACACCTCTCTTCAGTCAAAAATAAGCTGTATAGAAATTACAAAAAACTGGCCGACTTATCGATTATACTAAATATGTAACGACTCGTGCTGAGTATAATGCGTTAAATAAATATTGTTACACTAACTACTTACGTAAAATGAGAATTGATTTCAAAAATAATCCTAAATCATTTTGTAAACTCCAAAAGAAAATCTACCGCATTTCCTACAGTAATGAAATTTAAGGACTGTGAATCCTGCGATGACCTTAACATAAGTAACATGTTTGCAGACTTCTTTTCTATGACCTATTCTGATGCCGATTTTAATGGTTCTAGTATTTCTTCATGTTCTCAATCAGCTAATCAAATGATTTCAATCCCATTCCTTGATATTTCCACAATTTTATATAACTTAAAAAAAATTAAATTTTCGTATAAAAGTGGTCCTGACAACATTCCTAGCTGTATATTGATAAACTGTGCTGAATTTTTCGCCGTACCATTGACACGCATTTTAACAAGTCAATTATATATGGATATTTCCCTAGTATATGGAGTCTTTTATTATTCCGTTTTACAAATCTGGTACTAAGTCTGACATTAGAAATTATCGAGGAATTGCTGAACTAAGTATTATTCCCAAACTTTTTGAACTGAATGCATTTCTCATCGTGTATCATCTCTATTGTCATCTGCTCAACATGGCATTCGAAAAGGCTGTTCTACTCCAACAAATCTTTTACAACTAACAACCATTATAATTGCGGTTTTGTGCAACGGAAACAAACTGACATCATATACAATGATTTTAGCAAGGCGTTTGACAAGGTAAACCATAAACTGCTCTTGAAGAAACTTAACACAATGCGGTTTTCATATAACTCTCTCAAATGCATTGAGTATTATTTATTAAATCGAAAGCAATGTATCCGTTTTAAAAACGTCACGTCTTATCTGGAGTGCCACAAAGAAGTCATATTGGGTCATTGCTGTTTACTCTTTTTATAAATGATCTTCCTAACGTGGTTAAATTTTCCAACGTTTTAATGTATGCGGATGATGTAAAGATTTTCCTAAGTTTTAATCAATATTCAGATCACAGTCTACTTCAACAAGATTTGGACTCATTTCAGTCATAGTGTAATTTAAATTTGATGGTGCTTAACTTGAAAAAATGCAAAAATATGTCCTTCTACAGAAGAAATCATAAAAAAGTAAATTATTCTTTGGGGAAGCACCAGCTAGAAAATTGTGTTACAGTGTTGGCTCTTGGTGTTTTGTTGGATGCTAAGTTGAACTTTATTAATCATATTTCCATAACTGTAAAAAACGTGCTTGTATTCTTGGTTTTATCAAAAGATGGGCAACAGAATTTAAGGACCCATATTTTACAAAGTAGCTTTATGTTTCCCTCGTCAGACGTGTCTTATAATGTGCATCTATAGTTTGGGATCCCATATACGTGACTTACAACAATTACATTGAATCGGTAAAATTTTTGTTATTCTGCCTTCGTGGTCTTCAGTGGAACCCATTAGATCTTCCGTCATACACCAGCCGTCTTACTCTAATCAAACTTCCAACTCTTAAAAGCCGAAGGACTATGTTAAATGTGTCATTTATATAAAATTTAATTAATGGGGATATTTGTTCTAATTTCCTGCTCGATAACATTTCGTTTAATGTTCCTCATCGTCCATCTCGTCACTTTAAATTGCTAGCAATTAAATTCTTCAGCTCAAATTACGCAAATGCTGATCCATTTAGAAGAATGAGCAGTGAATTTAATAAATTTTATAAAATTATAGACTTTTCTTTAAATGTAAATGTTATTAAACTTAAAATTATTGTCCTGTTAAATAATCAATAATTTGTATTTTAATTGAATTTACATATTAATTATATTGTTTAACTGTCTGTAAGGATATATCTATAGACAAAATAAATAAATAAAAAATAAATGTATATACATATATGGGTGTGTGTGTTTGTGTGTATATTCACGTTTTTTATTTTATTTTATTTTTCATCACATTTATATTATTTACATGAAATCAATCCGAATCATCCTCTAAGCCGGAATATTTATTGGCGGATATAGCCTATAAGAATGTTGAATAGAAGTATTTGATTACAAATATACATATTTTTAATTTACTTCAGATTACATACAGTTTTCCCACCTTGATCCGTTTTTAATTCACCTTTGATTTTCATTGCATCTTTTCGATTTCCTTCCTTGGTCTTTTGACCGTAGTACCTAAAACAAAAAATACATATAAAAATTATTTACTTATTGTACATAATTTTCCATTACATTGTGTACTCTATAATAATTGTTTCGTAATGTCGTTTTTTTTCTAAAACATAGAGAAGTACCAAGCGAAAACTTTTTTGGTTTTCATTATTTTTATTATACTATGGGCCGTTAACAATAAAAATATTAACTTGAACTTAACACTAAACTCGAAATTTGAACTTTAGTCAGTAAAAATTCATTAACACAAAGCGCTATTCAGTTTTAATTTTTATTTACAATTAACTGAAATATGTTTTTGATTTTCATTTCTTAACTGGAAAGAAATTATGACATTAAAAAACAAATTGTTTTTTGTTTATTTTAAAAATATTTTTCACAAATTGTTAAAAAAAATAAGTGATTGAAGCTTTTTTTCATCTCAAAAAGGCCATTTTTTGCTTTACATCATTTTTCATTTCTCAAAAATAAATTGTTGATGTCACAACAGTAGATAAAAGCAAGTTAACAAAATTTGTTTATTGTTAACGAAAATGTTTAACTGTCAGTTTAAAATTAAGTTTTGACTAAGTGAAAGTTAGTAAGCTTACAAATAAAACTAGCATAACTGAACTTTGTGCTAATGGGGATAATCAAATTATTTTACTTAAAAAATTATATAGAGTAGAATACTTAAAAATAGGTTTTGTTTTGGAAAATGAAACGTATACTAAGTACTATATACTTATTACTTATATGGTATCATAAAATCATGTCCTAAGTTGAAAATGTAAAAAAACCTATTATAAAAATAATATCTACATTATTAATAGGCAAACACGTTTTTATATCCCGATTTTGGGAAGATTTATATGTATTTAAACCGATTTTTTATTTTATTTGAATTACTTCAATATTTATGGAGCTATAAGAGCTTAAAGTTGCTACTAACTCATGCACACTCATTACACATGTATGTATCAGCTTCAACTTGAAAAATAAACAACGTTTGCAAGGTTTTTTTGTCCAATTTGCTTTTGCATAGAAATGATAGTTTAATTATAGTTGATTATTTAAATGTTTTTTGTTTTTGTACTAGAATGCGGTCGATTGATTGAGTCGACCGCGGGTTAACACTAGTAATATTTAATCAATCCAAATTACATGGAAATAGTTTAACGGTTTCTATCAGATTTGCCAATTTTCGTAACATAAAATTTTCTTCTGCTTTTTTTTCAAAATTTGATATTTTTTGGTTTTGTTCTAATTTTAGAAAAGATTTGAGAAATTGTTTGTAAAATTTTGGTTTATTTTCTAAAAGTAATTTTTTTCATGTTATGACCCTTTTTGCTATTTTTCCCATTTCTAAACAATTTCACTTTAGCACTCCAAAGTTTCCAATTTTTTATTATAATTTTTAGTAATTTTTATTTCAGGGATTGTTCCCGATTTCTTCGGGAATTTTCGCCATTTTCGTGGAAAAAATATTTATTCCTTGTTTCTATCGGCTATAGATTTAAAGACTTGTCTTTAATGTCATAATTTTCGCAATTTTCATGATATAAGTGTTTTTGGTCTTGTTATATTTTTGGCAACTTTTAATCAATATTTGACACTTATATTTTTGTTGCGAACTTTCGTCATTTATGCGATTTTTTCCCAGTGTTCGGCATGTCTTACAGTCTTAGCGATTCTTAATCAATTTTAACGATTGTTTTAAATTTTGTAATTTTTCGCTTACTTTCAACTTTTTCGCGATCGAACTGATTTTTTACAATTTATTTATCTTCTTACAGTATTAACGATTTCTTGCTATCTTTTCGATGCAGGCAAAATTTTTTGAATTTACGTTATTTTTTCGTGGTTCCGGCATTTCTTAACAGTTTTAGCACTTATTTTTATTTTATTATAATTTAGCGATTTTTCGCGAGCTTTCGTCATTTTTGCGATAGAAGTGATTTGTAAACTCTTTTCTGTTGATTTCTGAATTTTGCAATTTGTTTGCACGTTTCTGCGATGCAGGGAATTTTTCGAGTTTTAACCATTTCTACAGTTTTAATCATTATAAACTGGTTTTGACACTTTTTTTATAAAAATTTTTTGGGAATCATTTACCTTTTTTGCAGTTCGCGTTGTAAATTTTTCTTATATTAACAATTTTTTCGCCGATTTTGGTAATTTTGACTATACATAAATCTCTTCGGTTAAAATTCTTAAAAAAATCTGCAGTATTTTAAAGTATAATGCAACACTATTTTGAAAAACAAAAGTAAAAAGGAAACTAATTTATTATGACGGTAACAGAAGCATAACCTTAGCTCAAGGCAAATTCAATCCGAACTAATAAGGTCGAAAATTCTTCGAATGTATACTTCAAGTTACCAGCGATTCTTCTAAAACGGTGCTTGAAGCTCTTCAAGCCTGCTTCCCAAAGTCCTCCCATATGAAGAGCACCAGGAGGTTTAAAATGCCATTGAAGGGATTGGGGCCTTAATTTGCATTCACGATAGGACCCGTGCAGCGAAAAAACGCACGAAATTTTGATCTCAATGCCTTTGAGGCACCCACGAACCGTTCAAATGCCACCAAGAATCAACTTTTCTTTGACTAACGGAATCTCAGCAGAAGTGATTTCGGGAGACGAAAAAATATTTTCCTTTTTTAAAAAAAGTTTCCAATCCCTCACAGTTAAAGACAGTACCTGCAGTGCTCTAGAATAAGAAGAAAAGCGTTCCAACAGGTTGCAAAAAAAAGTAAAGTACACGAAAAATACTTTGACTGCGTTCCTCTTCTCTTGTGTCCAATTCCCTAACACAATCAGCATTCCAATGAGCAGAAGAAGAGCAAGGACATGAAGGACCATGTCACCAAAGTTGTCATTTGAACAAACGTGCCGCCAAGAATTTTTGTCAGTTTTCGCTACAATTTTTGAAACCCTATTTGCAACGAAAGTTGCCTATGTATCAGGTAGTTTTTGAAGCCACGCTAAAACAGTCATGGAGTGCCATAAGTATATCTTTGTTCTTGTTTCGTCAAAGCTTAAGTTCAGACTGTATCAATCTGGTTTGCCAAAAGATTTGCACCGCATAATTCCAGACGGGACAACGACATAGTTTTTAGAGGAGTTACCCTAGACTTTGCCAAGAGTAAATGCGACTATATTGTGCCCATTTCGTCTAAAATACGAACGTAAGCGCATGCGCCATATGCCTTCCCAGAGGCATCGGAAAACCCGCGAGTTTCTAAATTAGCAGACGGTGTGAAACCAACCCAGCGGGAAATTGTTATTTTATCAATGTCGCTATTTCTGATAAAGCTTCGTCCCAATCGGTTTTCTCGCTCCATATTTGTTGCATCAACATTTTCGCTACTATTACAATAGGCCCTAACAAGCCAGCCGGATTAAATAGCTTCGCCAGAATGGATAAAACTTCTGCTTAGTAAAGTTTTTCTTTAAAGGAATTGGCGAAGTTACGAAGAAAAATCTATCAGCTTTAGCATTCCACCTTATACCCAACGTTTTTATGGTGCTTTCATTATCAATATCTAAGAAGTGCTCATTCAAAAGATCTATTGGCAAATCTTTCAATATTCGTTCATCGTTGGAAGTCCACTTCCACATCAAAAACCCAGCTGATGACAAGGCCGACAATAACTGATCCCGAGCTTTTATTGCCAGTGATATGTGATGAGCTCCTGACAGAGCATCATCAACGTAAATCATCTCACTTAAATTTTTTTAAGGGTGCGGCCATTGCCCTAGAACGTCGTTGGTTAATTGATGCAACGTACTTATTGCTAAATATGGAGCACAATTTCGCCCAAAGGTCACCGTTTTTAGTTCGAAATCCTTAAATCGTCACTCGAGTTTACGCGGAAAACAATTCGGTGAAACTTGGCATCTTTCGGCTCTACAAGAACATGGCGATACATTTTCTCAATATCGCCATTAAAAACGTAACGATAAAAGTAGTATATTTGAAGGGCTTCGCGACCACTTTTTCCATACAAACCGCGAAAAACGCATGAAATTCTGATCTCAATGCCTTTGAGGTGCCTACGAACCATTGAAATACCTCCAAGAAAGCTAGTGTCGATAGACTGTTAACCGGTTCTAGATAAATCGCCTTCGTAGCGAAACATTCAAACAAACAAACAAGCCCGAACGGTGTAGTTTCGAATATCGAAGGGCCCAGCAAAAGCTTCTCCACTAATGTAAAAGGACGGAAAATTACTGTCCTTGCAGTGGGAAGGGATGCCATAGTATGACTCTGTTGTCTTTTTCAGAATTGTAAAAACTTTGCAGTGGTCTATAGCTATCTTGATTAGGTTTTTGGCGTGCGGGATAAAAAACTCTGTTCGGAGTACTCTTAGCATCAGCTGATATCCCCCATGCAAAGTAATTTTGTGAATAAAATTTACAATGGGGAATTTTTCGCCATATGCAAGATACGGAGCAACAGCTAAGCATCCTCCGACACTAATGACATCTTTGTTATCTAAAAAGCAGAGTTCAGAAAAATACACACACTGAATAAAAATCTCGTACATAAATGTAAAAAGCACATCTCAACCCAACAAACACATATTTTTATTTACACAACATTTATGTGTGTGTTTAAATTTTGTACGGTGGCGAACACGCACATAAATGTGTTTTATTTTAATATTTGGCTGCGCACACGAAAAGGAGTCGCACACGTACTGTTCGATCACAACACACTTGAACTGCACATGGTCGCGTGTATTTTATTTTAAGTTCGTGTACGGCAAAAAAGGTACATGTGCGATACACAGGTTTGAGTGTAGCCGAACACGAAGTTCGTGTGCGTGTTCTCAAAAAAGTACATATATGTAAGGACACACGAAGTTCGTGTACGTGTGCTCAAAAAAGTACATACACGTACGATACACGGGATAGAGTGTTACATATTTATTGCTTATGTATGGATGTGTGTTAATGCATATTTTATTATTGTACGAATGGAACTGCATCAATTGTGATCGAATCTATGCACCTTTCTTAATTAATTTTTTTATCTACATTTAAGTTTTAATGAATTGAGATAATTTCGATACAATAAAAATAATAAAGGCGAAAACACTTTTTAAGCATTTGAACTTCATTGGAGGTATCTTAAAATTTTTATCTACATATCGATGGCTTAATATAAAAAAGGCATAACTCGTTTTTTTTAAAATAGCATTTTTTGTTTATTCTCGTTAACAAATGTCATGCACCTTATCTCAAATAACAATTTTAATAAAATGTGTTGTTTTGTTCAGACAAAAAAAAGCAGTCACAATACATTAGACTGCAAATGTAACAAAACACTTAACTAACAAACTAAAGCAAATGTTTATGTTATTTTGTAATAGAAATATTTATAAAACACAAAGAATGTTATTTTGTAATATGAGTATTTATGAATCACAAACAAATTTTGTAAATCACAACTGAAGAAATTTTGTATAAATACGATAAGAAAAATCTAGATAAATCAGAACTGATTTTGAATTGAAAACCAATCCATTATTATTTCTTATTATTCTGACTGAGTACTTTAACCAGTGCTTAGGTGAATCAAAACTGCTGCAGCCAAATGCAGCATTCTAATCTAATTGGCAACAAAAACTATCAAATTAAATAAGGAATTAATATGGCGATCCTGGCCGGTTCTGCATAATCCTGTTATATTTGAGAGATTTTATATTTGTATTTTTATATTTTATATTGTATGTGTGGATACCGACAGGATATTCCTAAAATACGGTCCTTACCTGCCGGGAGGAGCACCCGAAGAATACCCTATGTATATACCTAGACTCAGTAATTGTGGGCCCAAGGTAATTTCCATAGAGGAATACAGAAGGAGAAATAGTATCAAAGAGGAAACAAACCATATAAAAGAAATAAAAAAGAAAAAGAGAGGACTGAAGGAGCAGATATCAGAAATAGTGAGATTAATGGCTTTGTCATCTGGCGAGGAAAAAAGAAAATTATACTTAAAATTAAAGAACAAAACTTAGCAAAGAATATGAATGAAAAATTAAACAAAATAAATATTTAATAAGAATAATCTTAAATTAACTTTTTCAAAAATGGGTAAACCTCAGAATAAGGTAGAGATAAAAAAAAAATAAATAATGGGAATTCGGAAAATACAAAGCAAATAGTACCAGAATTTGTAATAACACTTAACAGTAGTAGCAATAGTTCTATATATTGCACATAAAGTAAACAGATATTTTAAAAATTACGTAATAAAACATAATCTGGCAATCACAAACGTTTAAAAATTAAATTTCAACGATTAATGGAATCATATCTAATTAAACATTCAACATATAGTGTTTTGAAAGCATCAATAGTAAAACGATTTAATAGAACATTAAAAACCATGATGTGGAAAGAGTTTACCTATCAAGGATCATATAATTGGAAAAATATATATAAAGAACTCGTTGATAAATATAATAATACATTTCATAGAACAATAAAAATGATGCCTAATGAAGTGAATTCTTCTAATGAAATATCTTTTAGGTACGGTCTATAATAATTTGAAATTTTTTAAAAAAGCAAAGTTTAGAGTTAGTGATGATGTTCGAATAAGTATATATAAACATGTATTTGAAAAAGGTTATACACCAAGTAGGATTACAGAACTTTTTAAAGTTAAAACTAAAGGAAACACAAATCCTAAAACATATATTTTAGAAGACTATCAAAAACACGAAATTAAAGGTGGTTTTTACGAATTTGAGCTGATGAAAACAAAATATTCACAAACTTTAGAGTTAAATTTTTTATTCGCACTTTTTCCCAAAATTAATATTTTACTTATTCAGTAAAACATTAACCATTTTGTTAAAAACAAATTGCAATTGATTATTGAGGGGTATAGCTTGTTCCTATGCACATTTCACTGTTGCTAATGCAGATCATCAGGGAACTTTACCCAAATATTTCTTAGAACAACTGGAGATATTATATTAAACCTTCATTACAACAAATGAGAAGTTTACACAATATCAAAGTTGTAACAAGAACTCAATAATCAACCAATTGTTTTTGTTTTCTTACTTTACCATTACTACCTAGGCTGACTTTTTTTTAACTCTAATTGTAGTTGTAAGAGGTTTGTAGAAAATGTAAAAACAACAACTGCTATACATTTGTATAGAGTGATGTCAAACAAAATTTTGCAGCCGGGTGCTTGTCAAACATATTTAGTTGAAAAAGTTTTGAAGAGAAAAGGAAGCATGATATATGTTAAATGGTTAGGCTTTTCATCAAAACACAAACAATTCTTGTATTAAGGCCAACGATATATTACTATAAAAGAAATCGTATTAATTTAAAACTGATTTATTCATTCATCTATCGTTAAGATGTCGTTAACATTAAACGGATATTCTTCAGTACTTGTGGCAAACTATTTCCCTCCCATTGTGTTTGATAAGAATTATGTTTGTGGATTAATAAGCTTCGATACTTATCACACAATACCAAATGTTGATGTTGAAAACAATTTATTTCATATTGGTGATTATATAATAGAGATTCCTGTGGGATCTCATGAGTTTTCTGATGTAGTTGATTTAATAAAAGATAGATATCATGATTTGACTAATGAAGGTGATCTTTATATTAATGGAAATTTTAATACGTTTGTAACAGCTATAAAAAGTACAAAAGACCCCATCTATTTCAATAAAGAACGATCAATTGGATCTTTGCTTGGTTTTAGTAAGAGAGTATTACGACAACAATTGGAACATTTTTCAGATAAAACAATTGATATAACAAATATTAATACAGTAATCATTGAATGTAATATTGTGAATGGAAATAACGTGTCAGCACATACTATTCATCAGTTTTCACTTGACGTTAGTCCAGTATATAAAAAAACAGAAAGACCGGCTAATCCAATATATTTACCTGTAAGTTCGAGAGAAATATCTACACTGGATTTAAGAGTTGTCGATCAGGACGGAAACTTAATAAATTTTCGTGGAGAAAAAATATCTATTAGATTACATTTGAAACCTATTAAAGAATGATTATATTCAACAAAAATAGTTTGTATAAGGATTCACCAATCACTCTATCATCATCTGCAACACAACACACATCAAGGAGAGTTTCTTCTGGTAAACGAAAGGTATATAATAAAAAGCTAATATATCAAACAAGCAAACATCAACGAAACACTTTAAATAAAACTAATCGAAAACTTTTACGAAATTTAGGATTTCTACTAAAAACGATTAAAGCTTCTGTGTTGAAAAAAACAAAAAAAAACTTAAAAATTAATAGTTTAATTAATGTATTAGACAAACCGCAATTTGATAATTCAATTATTAAAAAAGAGTATCACAGCATGCTTTATATTGAAGGTTACGTAACAAAAGAAGACTCAACAACAAATATACAACTACTGAACAATTGTATGACACATCTCTTTGATGAGATTCGATATGAATTAAATGGAATAGAAATTGATCGTACACGACATTTAGGAATTGCATCAGAAATTAAAAACTATGTTTCGTTAAATACTTCTGAAAGCAATAACTTGATTAATGCTGGATGGGCTCCAACCAACAGTGAAAAAAATCTGGCGCTTATTAGCGGTTATTTCAATTTTTGTGTACCATTGAAAAATTTGCTAGGTTTTGCTGAAGATTTTAATAAAATAATAGTTAACTCGAAACATGAATTAATCTTATTAAGGGTAAAAGATGATAAACAAGTTTTTAAATCTAAGGTATTAACTGAAAAAGCTAAGTTAACTATTCTGAATATTACATGGAAAGTGGCACATGTTCAACTTGATGTTGTTCACAAATTGAAGATGTTTAAAGCAATTAATAGCCGCCGGGCATGAAATGTATCTTTTAGAAGTTGGGATATGTATTACTATCCTTCACTTCCAGAAACCACTACTGTATTATGGAATGTTAAGCTTGCAAGTGAAAATGAAAGACCAAGTTTCCTGCTTTTGGCATTTCGTAACAATAATAATAATACATTTCAAGACTGCGATTTAACAAATATAAAAGTACATCTAAACTCTGACGTATATCCGTATGATGATCTAAACTTGAAATTTGATCGAAATCGGTTTGCATTAATGTACGATATGTATCAAAAGTTTCAACAAAGCTACTATTCACGAGATCCACAACCCCTACTATCACGAGAAGACTTTAAATCAATAGCGCAAATAATTGTCTTAGATGTAACACATCAAAATGAGACTGTTAAAACTGGACCAATAGATATTCTTATTGAATTGAATACGCTTAATAATATACCAACCGAAACATCTGCATTTTGTTTAATTATACATGATAGAATGTTTGAATATATTCCTCTTATAAATGAAATAAAAAAACTAATGTAAAATAATATTAAAATAAGTAAGATTTAAATAAATAAATATATATAAATATTTTTTTACTAAAATTAATTTGTTTTTATTTCGTTCAAGATTTGTTTAAGTTAAATAATGAATATCACAATATTGTGAAATTAAAGAAATTGAAATGAAAATATTTTAGGGTATATAAGGAAGCAATATTATTATAATTTTTTATCATTTCATCTCTAACCTTAGTACAGTGAGCATATTATATTGCTTATCGAACGCAAAATGAAATTCATCATTTTTTATTTGATTATTGTATTAAATGTGGTATTTTACTACCATTGTCTATTATAAATACTCCACTTATAGAAGAGAACACAAAAAGTTTGGAATTTAATTTTACATTCACCAACGAAGATGTTTTAAAAATTAATATATTCTTTGTAATGTTAAAAGAAAGGAAAGTATTAGAAACAAGAGATAATGACTATCAAATGAATGATGATGTTGATATAACATCAATAACTACTACTACTACATCAACATCGTTCTTTGAAAAAGATGAAAAAGAGGAGGAAAACTATGAAAAAGAGGATTTAAATGATGAAACTCAGAATATTCAATCTTTTTATAATTATTCTTCGTTAATAACTTCTGGTTCACCCAAGAAAATAAATGAAAGCGCTTCATTATCAACCCAAAAATTGTTTACAGTAAATGACGTTATAGTGACATTTAGTAAGGAATTAATTGGAAAGGAATCAAATATTGGTGGTATACTGGACTCTAATGAGTAATTTTACCGACATTTTAATCTTAAACATGATAATATTGATGTACTTATTCGTTGTACATATGATAGTATATACGAGAAACGATACTTGAAAATAAGTTGTTATGAATATCGTGAAGTTAATGATGAACGTATATTAAGTAATGGTGAAATTGAAAGAGTTCGAATATCTGATTTTTCACATAATTTAAATAACATAAACATAATTGATGTTAAAAACTATACTCAAACGTATAAAATGGTTATCGAATAATGTTTTCATACTAGTATACTATCAACCATTGAAGGAAAAATATGAATTCATTCGCTTCAGTATTTTTAATAATTGTCATTCAGTTTAACGTTGTATTCCATAGTAATCAAAATCCTTATTATCAACAACAATATGTGAAGTTAGATGGTGAAACTAGCAAATATTTGGACTTTCAAATTAAACATCAAAATGGTTCTGTGAATGTAAGAGTACATTTATCACTTCAATTGAAAAATGAGGAAATTACAACAACTACAAAATCACCATTAAGTTCTTATGATCAGATGTATAATGATGTAGGAAATAAACACTTTACTATATATGAAGCAATCGAAGCATTTAGGAAGGATTTGATTGAAAAGGAAACTAATATTGGTGGTGTTATTGAAAGTTCGGGGGTATTCTATCGACACTTCAACTTAAAATATGAAGATTTAGAAATAAGACTGCGCTGTAGATATTATAGTAACTATGCTTATCACAAACTCAATATTTATTGTTTTGAATATACATAACGATGAAATGGGTGACGATATACTTCCTTATAAAAGCGATTATCAAGAGAAATCAAATCGTATAGTTAGTCGTGGTATAAATACAAGAACAATTAACAAACACATTACATATTAGTATTCAGTAATTAACAATATGCTACTAAAAGAAATATATAATTTTTTAAAAAATTTCTCCAGCAGCTTTTCCAACGAACATAATCAAGAACTTGTTAACATTCAATCATATTTAGAGCATACAAACAACATGAAAATAAATAAAAATAAATTTGGTGAACATTATGAAGATTATGTTTGGTCTAAAGAAAATACTAGATGTGGACCTGATACCTGTCGCTGTGTGAATTATAAAAGGAAAAATTTCGAATTTCAAGAAGAAGCAAGAAAAATAATAAATTTCTATATTTTATCTAAATGTAAAAATTGTATCTTTTATAAAGTTTAATAATACATAATACACATATTTTTATTTGCTTAAGATTTAATTGTAAAATAAAATTTTGAATAAGAATTATATAAATATACTATACATTTTTTACTAAAAATTGAAATGTGTTTATTTCATTGACAAAGATAAATATTTTTTAATTACACTCATGTATCCAGCATTTCGATATCGAACTTTATAGAAAACACAGCGCCAGAATTAATATGGTTTGTTTGATTTTTGCATGAGCATACATAATGTAGGGTTGCGGCAATGACGTGTTTGAAAATTTCCAGCTTCCTGACAAACATTCAACAGAGTTGCTCAATATATGTGTCCGGGTAGGGGTTTTCGGATAGAAGTTACAGGGCTGATGTTCAATAGAAACCCCCTGACTGACATTCAAATCAGGCATGTGAAAGCAACAAAAAAATGTACATAAAAAATTTACATATAAATTTTTACACAACACAAATTTTATGAAACCTCCTGATACAAGAATATTGTTTTAATATGAAGCATTATAAAAATTGATAAGAATATATATAATGCTCTTTAAAAAAATGTGTTCTTATCAATTAAAAAAAATGTGTGAATTTCACAACCACATTTCAAATTTCCATCCAGGGCTGGAAAACTCATATAAATAAATGCTCATAAAATATATGAAGCAAGAAACATATTTTTAACGATCACGTTTCCCAGCCAGACATGAGCAGACTTTTTTACTGAAAGTACAAAGCCCCGGTAGAAATAATATGAGCGACATCCTGGGCCTGATATTTGTATTAAGTTTTTTTTTATTTGTTTTATACTTGTGTACACAGAATAATAGTTTTAATTATTTTCTATATTCATTTGCAGAGCGTAATTGCAATATTTCGGAACCCGGTATTATTATTTTAATTGCCAAAACAACTACAAGAAAAATTTAACATACATACATACATAATATTTTTTTTATATTTGATCATCTATTTTATGAAATGAAATGCTAATATGTAATATGTAATCATTTAATGTATAATGTCGGCTTCTCATAAACCTAACTTCAAAAATTGGTTGTGTACGCTTAGACATATTCAATCCCGCAAGCGACCATTGTTAGCTTTTGAACTACATAAAATTAAACTAAAAGTTGTTTGACCGCTTTTGTAGAAATTTTCCGTAAATTTTTAATTTCATAGTTTTCAACTTGTTTAGTAATGTTTTCGAATTTCATATTTTTATCCCTCCGTTACTTATTTTTTACGGATTTAGCGAATTTTAGAAGAACTTTTTTTAAAGTTTCACATGAGAGAAAGTTATTAGTAAAACTATGAAATTGTTTTTCGATAGAAGGCAATTTGTATTAATTGAGATATCTTCGATATTTTTCCATCCTGATCAGATAATCTATATATATTGTGAGTGCAGAAGTATGTTTTCTTAAAATTTCTTTCCAAATTCTGTATAACTGATATTAAAGTTCATATTTAAAATCCACGTCGGTTTTACCTTAAGAATATTGAAAGTTTTTTTTTGCAGTGGTACTTTGCAACTTTTTAAGAAACTGGGCTAATTTATAAAGAAAACACTAAGAAAAACTATATAAAAAATTTTTCTTGATATAAAAAATCTCGTTCAAACATCAGCCATGCACCACGATTTCGTATTAATATATTAACAAACCTTTGCACATCAGGAAAAATAAATGATTTGTAAGATTTCACGAATAAGAAACGCATGCGATTTCTGTTTTGATGAAACTTATAAAAAAAATCAAATTTTTACACCCAAAACTACTGAAATTTGTTTATTATACAACAGTATATTTTGTAAAATTTTTAATGCATTAAGTCCAAGCTAAATGCTGAAACGGCAATGCTGTTTACAATTCAATAATGAACAGTGCTGTAAATATTAACGTGGCTTCGCTTTGATTGACAGTAAAAGTTAACGCCCATCTTTTGCTTGCATATATCTATGGGTGTAAATTTATAGATATTAATGTCTATTAGGCCCAACTTGTAGAGCTTGTCGGTAGGACCGGTTTAGATGATTACGTGTGTTTTGATATGTACTCGTAAAGTCGGGTTCGAATCGCGGTTGTTTAGAAACTATTCTGTTTTTTTATTTCTGTACTATTTTTGTGAATGTTTGTAAGTGTGATAAAAAATCTCTTGGCAATTATAATGTTGTTTAGATACTTAGTTACACATAACAAGCAGCAAAATCTCTCGAATTTGATACCTGTTCCCAAATATTTTCTAATTGAAACTTTCAATATACATATTTACTTTGCTTTTTTCTAATTTTTGGATTTTATATTCACAACTTGGTATTTTACTGTTGCTTTCAATATAAATTCCTATCAAAAATGTTTCTTTCATTCTAAACAACAGTGAGTTAATACTCAAAAGCACTTCAATTAATTGCCTTTTCTATAAAATGAAAACAAAGATTGATGTAAGAATTTAATTTGATATCAAGATCCAAAATGTAATTAGCAAAGAAACTACAACTTGAAAACCACGCATATTCTGAAAATTGCAACTGCAATATTGGAAATTATTCCCAAAATTTATTTAAAATCATATAATTGTGCCGATTGCCAAGTCTTGGAAAAATCTCTAAAATGGCGAAAATTCTTAAAAATACGCGAATATCAGTATTGTTGCATGGTTTAATATTGATTAAAAAACAGCAAAATTATAGAGTAAAAAAACTTAAAAGAAAAATTAAAATGCATTTGTATTTTGAATAAAAGTATTGCAAATACCTATTTTCCACAAATTGAATAATTCAATGCGGGCTTAGTTAAAATCGTTCGCAATTCATCAAATATTTTTCAAACAATCAGTTCTTATCATATACATATGTACATATGAATTTTGGAACGACTGACCGAAAAAAAAATATTTTTAAATTTGCCAGAATTTTATATCGGAATATTTGAGGAAAATTTACAAAACATTTGCAGTGCGTAGCGGTTATAGTTCACGAGCTGTACCACTTCTAAAAATGGTATATGCATAAATATTTGTATTTTGTTTCCATATTTCCGTATTTTCCCTAATTGAACATACAAAATGATAAGTTAAGATCTTAGGAGATAAAAATTCACTTCTTTACACTCATATAAAATCAACTGGTCTTACATTCATTAAAAACACGTAAGAAAAGTTTTGCGGAATATCGCATTGTCGATAGCACGGACTATGGAATTGGATTTGAGAGCATAAAGCATTCTGTTTGCGATATGATCACAATTTTTCATACTTATTTCTCTGTCGTACACAGTAAAATTTTACAAACGCAAAAGAAGATTTAAATAAAAAATGTTTTTAATTGAAGACAACTGTTTTCTCAGCGGGCTGAATATGAATTACCGAATTCGTATTTTTTAAATCAATTGTAGTTGAAATTCCATTGTTTCTATATTAGAAATATACAGGTTATATTGAACCAAAACCTTTATCGTCTGGTCCAACCGCAATACAAATAAGTAAATGGAAAAGTTAACAAAATACATACGTACATCATTCGAGTTTAAAAAAAAAATCAAATAATGAATTAATATATGTTGTTATATTTTATAATTTAAAATTTTTTATACACCGTCAAGTTATTTTAATTTTTGGTATTATTATTATTATATTATATTAAATAAAAACGTCGACAACATACTGAATTCATTATATAATTATTTTATGACTGTACAAAATCCTATTTGATAACATATTGGGTATTTTTGAAAAATAAACCTTTTATCGTTCATAAAATTGGAAAAAACGCAAAAATTAAAAAATATTTTAAATGAGATTGTGCCTGGTGTTTTTAATAAATTGTGGAACAAACTTTTTCAAATAAAAAGTAAAAGTAATAAAAACAACTAAAATGTATCGAAAATTCTACAAAAAATAGCATTTTGTGTTCAGGATTCGAAACCGTGCCACTGGGTAAGAAGGTACGGTTTCAAGTCCTGACCAAGCATTTATTAATTTTTTTTTTAATTTCTGATACATTTTAGTTATTTTTATTACTTTTACTTTTCATTTGAAAAAGTTCGTTCTTTTTTTTAAGATTTTTTGATAGCTTTAAATTATTTTCAATATGAAGATAATATTGGAACATTTTAATCATTAGACTAACAGATTTATGCAATAGGTGTCGATATTTTTTATCTATTTTGGGAGAATTTCTTCATTATTAAACCTTTTCTTACGTTTCAAGTCAATTCTTTGTTTAGTCGAAGACCACTGGCTTTTTGATAAAGACGTTGAAACACTACTTGGATGTGTGAAAAAATATATAAGTGCTAATAAGGGGTGTTAATATTTTTATAATGCACTCTAGGCAAGAAAGTGTAACAAATTTTTTTTTCATAATTTATGGCTGACTTCATAACCGCAGTTTGCAAAGAAACACGAGAATGCCTTGTAAACTCATGCTTTCAGTGTTTCTTTGAAAGCTGTGTTTATGAAATCAGCCTATACTATGAAATAGAGATTAGAACCAATAACGCGTGATCGTGATTAATTTTTTGTTTCCATCACGTGAGGGTGCGTTCGTGAGACGGTGAAAGACAAAGTTTTTTGCTTTAATGTAATTTTTTCCATTTAAATTCTCTTTTTATTTTTTTTCGTATATCGTGGGCGTGAATTTTCGTGATTGTGACTTCTTTCGTCACTCCCTATAATGGTTAAGGGTATATAAGTATATCGTCCCTGCTCGGGCGCCAATATAACGAAAAGTTATACGCTAATTGCTGGGATACCTCAGCGTAGTCTTATTTTCAATTAACAAGTGCGATTTTTTAACATTATAATACTGTTCTTTATTTATTTTAACTTAACGCTACACTTAAATCTATGTCTATGGGACCAGCATGGTTGGTAACGCGGAACAAAAAAAGTGGTAAGCGGCCGGAGTGTGAGTTCCTGTGAAGCACTAGAAAAAACAGGCGATCGAGATAAAACATTGGCGGGAGTTATAAATTCCTCAACAAACTAAACAGCCCACCGTACGGGCAGCTACAACCTAATAAATGACGCCTCACTCTGAACAGGTTGCTGAGGGAATTATAAATTCCTCACCACCAACTGCAAGTGAGCTCGCCTCCGATGCGATTCATCCGACGGCAAGATAGTGTCTGCGGGAATTATAAATTCCTTAATAATAAGCTCACCGCACGGGAAGCTACAAATAGTTAAGCGATCGAAAATTAGGATTTTTGGCACCAAAATCCAACTGTTCGACAGGTTGAAGAAGTTAGTTATTATTGAAAATCCTGAGATCGTGGCCGTAGCTTTAGTTTAAAAATTGGTCAGTGGTAAAAAACTATGTAGTTGGAATTAAATTCCCAAATGAAAATGAAACATGGCATCTTGCAGATAAACCTAAAAATATAATTAGATATTTGCGTTAAAACGAAACCCGATGGCTCAGCGGAGAAATATACTACAACACAAAAAAAATCGCAGTGAATCAAATTCGTTTTTGATTGGCCAAAACTCTGTTACTTTTGACCTAAGGAAGGTTTATTTCCAATTCTTTTTTTTTTGTGGATAGATAACATCTTTTATTAAATTTAGGTTTCATTAAAATCAGTGCAGTTGTTGAGAAATTTGATGTTAAAGTTGAACTTTCGAATTTTATTAATTTTGTATAGAAATGCACGATTTTTATTTATTAATTTTTTTAAAGGCCTTATAATGAAAATCAAGTCATCTTTATAAAACAACAAAGTAGATTTTTTATACTTTTTATTTTTATTCTTTATTTCACTTAAATAACAGTAAATGAAAATCATATTTATTATTCATTTGGCTGGAATATTGCTTGCAAATATTCCATATTCAGTTCTGTAGTACTTCTGTCGTGCACAGTCCCTTAAGCTTAGTACTCTGCTCACATTTGCGAAAAATGTTGAGCAACATTGATTATTTCGTTTGAAAATTTTGACAATTAAGCTTAGTACTCTGTTTGAATTTGCGAAAAATGTTGAGCAACATTGATTATTTCGTTTGAAAATTTTGACAACTGATCAGTGGTGACAATACCACGATTTATAACAAATTTATCGGTTTTATTGCCTTGAAATGAACAACATTGTTTTTTTTATAAAAACAAAAGAAATGTGTTTATTCAAAAAAAAATTAAACAAATGGACAACAAAGTAATTTTAGGAGTTTGTACTGCAATGTATCAATTAATACATCTCGCAGCTGCTGCGGAGGAGCTCATTGAATACACACGTTCTGCAAAAAGCACTCACCTTCATTTTTTATCATATTTACAATACTTTCCACTATTTTAATTATTTCTGGGCAGCAAACTTAAAATTAAAACCATAACGCCCAGAAATATCATCATCTGTTGTTTGCAATTTCGCACGAAATAAGTGGTGCTTACATTATTTCGCAGTTGGAAAATATGTTGCCAGAAACATTTTATAGTTGAAAGAAAATGATGCCAGAAACATTTCGTATGTTTTCACAAGATGAACAGAGTACAACTTTTTTGCAGTTATTTCGCATGAATTTTTTTATATAGACTTTTGACAGCAGTTCGCACGAAATGATGAGCAGAGTACCATGCTTCAGATTCGCCCTGTAAGTCCGAATGCTCCAATTTCCATTGATTTTGAATGCTAGAGATGAAAGGATCTGACGTAGTCAATAATATATTAAATAAATCCTTATGTTATATTATGTTCTCTGTGAAATCCGTAATCCTTATTTCTATTTGCCTGGGCTTCCTCTGATAAGTCTCCAATTGGTAATAAATGGTATTGCCATCATTTGTTTTGCCTGATCCTTGTTTTGGTTTATATATAATCAACCCATGGTTGAGAAATTCGTCTTGAACATGTTTCTTTTTGAGTTTCCTTAGCTCTTTGTTGTTGGGTCTTAGTGATGCTGAAGATCTGAAGTCCAAATCATAGCAGATTTTCAGCATGTGTTCCATAAACCTTATTCTTGTATGTAGCGGTGATAATCCAAATTAATATGAATCGACTGCCTTTGTCGGTTCTTGCATTAATTGACTTGACGTTGCTTTGCATATAATACAGCTGGATGAAGCATTTGTGTCAGTCAAAGCCTGTGCAATTTTTTCCATCTATCATTGAATGCAGTAATTGATAGTTCATTTCAATAGTATGTTCATCTATCTCCAATTCTAATGGCTGTAGCGCTGAAACTTGAGCTCAAATATTACTAACTTCATGAGCTTCCTTTTTAAATTATAATTTTATTGGTGTGCAGTATACTTTGTTTGCATTGCACTCTGGACTGGATCGCAAAATTTTTGGCATAAAGTCGAAATTTTCATGGAAATATTTGTTCATTTTAACTATATTTTCTTAAAGTGCATACCCTAGGTACAACATTTCAGTAAATAAAAGTTATTTGATGGTAACCCTGAACTTTTACAAGGGGTACAAAGTCCAAACTATACGTCAGCTGTTGGTTTTCACAAAAAAGCAGAAAAAGTTAGCTCAGCTTTATAATAACCGAAAGCGACTGCCGGTAAACAAAAACAAATTTGATAAATATGGAAAATAAAGATAAATGTATGTATATTATTAAAAACTAATAGCAATTGCTTTTTATTTGTTAAATGTTTTTGTGAATTGTTTTTTGTGAAGTCCTAAGAAAGAGAAAAAATTAACCAAAACACCAGTTTATAGTCCAGAGTGTAGTGGAGTAAAAACTAACATTCGCCCAATTTTGACCAAAATTTAATTATGCTAAAATATACTTGAAAGTGTACATTATAACGTGTTATTAACAGTTTTTGCCCAATTTTGCCCGTTTTCCATAAATTTGTGGATTTGGATTGGATCTGGACAGCAAGAAGGATGTGGCACCAGATCATAATAAAATGGGACGTCCACCTCTAACATATGAGGCAGCAGGACCACGCCTTAAAAGAAAGTTAGCAACCGAACTGGCAGATACCCAAGAAAACGACACAAGCCTTTTTATGCATGCAGCAATAGTTTCAGCTAGGAAATCAAATGAAAAGGATACAGCATTTGTGTTGAAGAATTGCTTGGTCACTCCGAGCGGATCTAGTGGTATTAAAAAAAATGTTTTTGCAGGAACCTATACCTCTAACACATGGGAGGAAGGCGTGGTCGGATTGGTTTATGTAACTCTATTTTTAGACTTTATGCCAAAACTTTGGCGATCCAGCCCAGTGTGCATTGTACTGGTCGAAGCTTCTGAGTATTCTAAGTTCTTCATTAATCGCAATGGCACAAATGACACTAAGAACAGATCTGTCCGAAATGTCTTTACATAAAAATTGTTTATATTGCTTTTGACCAGAAGATCTATCGCATCCCCATTTACAAAAAAGAGTTAACTTGCGGTTTCCATATTTCTTCAACACTCTTCCTCTAAATGATTGTAGTAGGAACCGCTCGTCTGTATGATCAATTAGAGCTTGCAGTTGTACCTCTCCCGAAATCGGCGTGATTGTAATATTTTCCTTTGAAGGCCAACAGTCCTTTTTAGGTGCAATTATGTATGCTATGATGGGTGTAAATTTGAGCCTTTTTCGATCGCACGCAATCTGAGCTGAGTATACTGCTGTTTTGTTACCTTCAAATCCAGAAATAATGCAAGACCTTCCTCATTTGTGATCATTTTTTCCTCGTTTGGTGTTGGAATGCTTGCAAAGATCTTTTTTGTTCTCAGTGGATTAGCGGACAAAACTTTTTAAATAATATCGACTTTTGTTAGTTGCTTTTGGGATCGCAATTGGTAAGCAAACTATCTTTAATGTTTTCACATCCGATTGCTTCGCCTCTTAGATCTATCGCCGCACTTATCTAGCGATTTTTGTAGTCTTCCGCCAATGTTTTTAATTAGAGCTTCCATTTTGCAAAGCACATATAAAATTTACTTTTACTCCAGTGAAATTCCTTGTAAGTCTTTTTAAATTTTTTGACAAAAGCAGATGCTTCTTTTGTAAGTCCTACTATGTTTCACTGCAGTAAGAATTTAAGTTTAATTTTCTTTCAATATGGTGTAGAACATATTCCTCATTTTTTTAAATATTCTTCAGCCAATTCCAATTATAGCTGAAACTCCCCATATTTTTATTAAGCTGAAGTTAATGTATTTGCTAAAGGGCTATAAAATAAGACTTACAAAAATTTATCACTATTTTAGAATCAAATATTTGTATTAAAGATTTTTAAAAACTTTTGTTTGTTTAGGATTTCCATATTTTTGAAAAGTTTCAAACCTCTTATCTTATACAAAAACTTTTAAAAAACCAATGAGAATTTTAAAAATCACAAAAGTATAAATAAGCATAGTAGGCTTTGAAACTTATTCAAAAATCCCAACAAATATATTATATTCGATATGAATCTATTTTATTTTCTTTACAACCTTTATGCAATTAGACGCCCTTTGGGTGACAATGAAAGTATTTAATAATGCAAAACGGAAAATAAAATCTTAATTAACAATTTTTTTTAATATTTTAAGTTTTTGAAAATATTTGTATTAAACCGAATTTTATTTCCAAATTATTGTCCTCAATTAAAATTTTTTAAAGTTAATCTATTCTCAAACTGCTAATAAAGTTAACTCCTCCGCTCGCCCCCCTCTCTCTCATTTTTTAATTTCTTTCGCGTAAGCATGAAAAGACCTTCGAAATGATCGTGAGTTTATAGCTATATTTTCCCAGAAACTTGTCTACCTAATACTCAGAAATTTCATTTTGCTACTTGTTACTTCTACTTATGATTCTTTATTTGGAGTTTACCACATTCGGTTTCAAATATTAATCTCTATTTTTTTACTTAAGTTATTCTTCTTATTTTAATCAGATAGAAAGGCATTTACGTGGTTTCTAAGGAAAATTTACCAGCAATTTTGGTACAAACTTTTTTTTATAATTGTTAGAGTATTTTCATTAAATGAAAAAAATTGTTCTACAGGCGTGTAGTGGCGGTTGTAAAATTATATATATGTATATAGGCTCAAAGAAGACACTTTCATCATTCTCTGGATAATAATAAATACGTAGAAGATGTTGACCGTGAACTAATATCACTATATTTAAAAATGGTATGATTTAAGGGGTTTTATTCATCACAATAAATAATAGAACAATAATAGAGCGATGGGATATGGTGTAAACCTGCCATGACCAAGAAGTTTAAGAAAAAATTTAAAAACCTAGATGTAAAAAACTAAAACATCGAATTTAAATAAAAATCAAATTTTTGATAAAATAGCCAGACCTATTTCATGTCGTGCAAGAATTTCTCAATTCAATCCTCACCTGCACGAAGAATTATAACGTTTATGTGATAGTTGCATTAAGGTCTGTCTTGCTTGCTTGAAAGATTAAAAACTTTGAGTTTTTGGTGAGTTGTCTACCTTAATGTTAATGGGCATGTCGTACAACCTTATTCTATTTTGTGCTTATTTTCGCAGTGACCACATAGAAAAACCATTGTTTGCGGGTTTTAGTTGCCGTCTTTACTCAAGATGAAGTTGTGGATGGATTATACACAAAATTGTAGTTTGTAAGCAAAACGCCCAAACAAATCATTCAGCTTTTAATTTAAATTGATATTAAATCCACTCAGTTTAATTCACAGTAGTTCCTAAGTTTTAATAAATCCCAGTAATCAATTATGTAAACGAGAGTAATATAATGTAAGTCCTTATATTTACAATATTAGGATATAAAACAAAAGATAAAGGATATAAAAAAATTGGCTAAACACAGGTTTATATGATTTTTTTATTCACTTGATTACGCAAAATATCCACACATTTCCGATAAAGTTTAATTAACTTAATTGTTGTAAAACAACTCACAGGAAGGATAACAGCTTATAAAAAAATTATTAGATAAAAATATAATTTTACTTGCCCTTCTTTTTTGTCTTGGTATTTTTTCCGTGTTTCCGCAACGTGACGTGTATCTGAAACAGAAATCATAAGCAAAGCATAAGATATCGTTGTTAAATAATAAAATAATATGTTCGGGAATGATTTCAAGGATTTTATAAAAAAATATTTCCTCTTTCGAATAGAAAAAAAATCATTTAAAAACATCTTTCCACATCCTTGACAGTTTTTATTTAAAAATCTTTTGAAGAAACTCGAAATTGGTAACTCTATTTATTCAAAACTTATATAATTGTATGTGTGTGTATATAAACATCTCATAACTTAAGAAAGACTTAAAGATCGGAACCAAATAGACGCATTCTAAAGGCATTGAGTTCACTTAAACGTCATGAGACAATGATCCGATTTAACTCAGTAGATTTCGAGAATATTTTAAAAGTGTTTTTGCACATACATTTTAAACTACTCAGCTCATCAAGTCCAAAATGAAATCAGCTTTTAATACAAAAAAAAAAACAAGTAAGTCATATATTCGGCTGTGCCGAATCTTATATACCCTTCACCATAGTATGGAGTGACGAAAGAATTCACAATCACAAAAATTCACTCTCACGAAATACGAAAAGAAAATATTTTTTTAAAAATTAAGAATTTAAATGAAAAAAATTATACTAAAGCAAAAAAATCATCACTCACCGTCACGGACGCACGCTCACGTGATGGAAATAAAAAAGTAATCACGATCATGCATGATTGGTTCTCATCTCTATTCCATAGTATAGACTGACTTCATAAGCACAGCTTGCAAAGCAACACTGGAAGCATTCTAGTATTGCTTTGCAAACTGCCATAAATTATGAATATCGTAACAAATTTGTAACCCTTTCTTGCATAAAGTGTATTATAAAAATATGAATATCTCTTTATTAGCACTTAAATCAGTTTTACACATCCAAGAAGTTCTTCTTCTACTAAACGAAGAAATGATTTGAAAAGTAAGAAAAGGTTTAATAATAAGAAATTCTCCCAAAATTTATAAAAAATATCCAAAACTATTACATAAATCTGATATTCTAATGATCAAAATATTCCAATATTATCTTCATATTGAAAATAATTTAAAGCTATCAAAAATTCTTAAAAGAAACAATTTTTTTAAATAAGAAGCAAAAGTAATAAAAGTAACTAAAATGTACCAAAAATTCTTTAAAAAAAATAGCATATTGTAGTTCAGGATTTGAAACCGTACCCTACCCGTTGCCACGGCATTTAAGTTTAGGTTTAATATTTATTGAGCGTTTTTTATAATTCTTTTATGAAAACAAACTAAAAATTATTACAATATTACTAGGGAAAAATATTTAAGACTATAATGTAATATCTTAATTTACAGAAAAGTATTCAGCACCAAGCTTGACAGAAAATAGTTAATTAAATAATAAAGGTTATAAAAAGTATGAACGCTCTTGCTCCCGAAGCTTTCATATTTAGAGGAAGTTCTAAATATCACTATAAAATGTTCTTAAAAATAACTTAAAACTTAAAATATAAAACAAAAAAAAAAAAATATATATATATATATATATATATATATATATATATATATATATATATATATATATATATATATATATATATATATATATATATATATATATATATATATATATATAGGAATAGCCCTATCATAAAAGTGATGTATTTATATTAAAAGTTTGACCAATTGAAAAAACTTTGAGTCGTTTTTTATTTTGACCAAAACATTATCATGGTCCAAAACCCTAAGCACAAATCGTTTTATCATGTCACAAACATATAAACCGACAGGAATGAGTTTTGATTTTGAATAATGAAAGACATTTGAATATCTTTTATTTCGTGATTGGTAGTATTTTCCGATACAACACCTCAAAACTTTTCTCTCAAAAATCTTAATTTCTTTAATATAGTAGGGTGGCGTTGGCTCAGCTAGTAAGCACGTTGACTACAAACCGAAGGACCTGGGTTCAAACCCAGTGTCAGACAGAGTCATGCAATAAAAACACCACGCATTTCTCTGATGTGCATTGGTGTGCCTTTGTGTCAGTTGTTGGCGGAAGGTTTCAGTGGCGAAGGCATGGTCACTGGTCACTGAACAGTACCAACTTCAGCTGATACTAATTCCAATGTAACATCAGAGCGCCCTCCTTCGTTGGTACTGAGTAGCACAATCAACGGCGAAGTAAAATAAAATTAATAAAAGAAGTGGCTACTAAACTAAACACAGCTTCAAAACTCGTAATGTCCTCCTCGCCACCAGAGGCGCTGCAACACTACTCTACGAATAAACGTGCAGAAAAAAAGCAGAGTTGTAAAGAACGAATGAAGCTACACCTCCTCTCATATCTATCACTATCCCTTTCCACTAGTTCCAGCACAATGCATTGCATGTGTAGGGGTCATCCCCTGAGTGCTGGTCCAAGATAAAAAAAAAAAAACAAATTGGAAAAGCACATAAAAAGTGCGATACGGGCATATTCATTAAATTTCAAAAGATTAATTAAATTAATTCCAAGGTATTTAATTTGGTTTCTTAATGGAATCTCTATCCATCAAGATAAAGAAGAAGCAATTTGCTTTCCGGAACTACAAAACCTCTGCATTTCTGAGAAGCATTTCGGATACAAATTGCTTCACTCTTTATTCCCCAGTTATCGTAAAAAGCATTAACAACTAGCAAATGATTAGAAACTTTATGCAAAGCTCTATTTGGGGACTCATTGTGTGCATATATTAAAGAATCATCGGCAGATAACAGACCCTTTGACACCCCCATTATGTGGAGAAAGTCATACATAAAAATATTAAAAAGATGTGGAGCCAAAATAGAACCTTATGGAACTCCACATTTAACATCGCCTTGAACGGATAATTTATTAGAGAAAAAACTTTTGAACAACTTTATAAAATAAGCACTAAAGCCAATTTGAATCATTTTATAAAGAATTCCATTGTAATCGGAATGATCAAATGCTTTCTCAATATCTAAGAAAATGGCAACAATACAATTTCGTTTAAGAAGATTTTCAACCGCGTAGTTCTGAAACTTCAGTAATCCATCCAATGTAGAATGGCCATGCGTGAAACCAAAATGCAAATCAGGAATATAGGTAGTACTTAAATTTAAATTCATTTTCCCACGGATTATAGTTTCAAAAAGTTTACCTAAATTTGAAAGTAAAGAATTTGGCCGAAGATTATTCAATTCATTGTCACCACATTTCTTGCGAATAGGAAAAATTTTTGACGCTTTCCAAACGAAGTTGGTGTTATTTAAGCAGTTATTATATACTATAACAGTAAGAAATTGAAATGCTTTTAATGGGAGTTTCTTTAAAATATGATTAGAAATATTGTACAAGCAACTTGATCTTTTATTGTTTATATTATTTATACAAATTAACACCTGATCTAAGTTAACAAGCTCATTAATATTTTGACCATTCAAAGATGTAAATGATTCATTAAAATGATGTTGATATTCCCGGCAGTTTGAGGTGACACTTTGGATGTTATCATCAATGAAGAAAGTATTACGTTTAAATTTCAGAAAAAAAATCTCTCAATTTATTTAGTTTTTGAGAATCATCTTCTAGTGGAATTCCATTAACGGATATTTCCTGTACAGATGCATTTCTCTTGTATCCAATTAAATTGTATATATTCTTATGAGCATTTGGACCAGGTTTAATGTTCTTTAGCTTATCTTCAAACAATTTGGATTGTTCCAATTCAACTTGTCTTTTTATTATTATCATTAGGCAAATGAATTTGTTTTGATTAAAGTATATAGTCAGATCCGTTTCGATTAAAAGTACGATGTAATATTCTTTTAAGACTCTTTTGCATTCTGTGTATGGATGTAGTTAAAAAATTTAAAATAGTACACTTTAGCTGAACTTCACACGAGATACCTGTTTTGTGACCGTTTTATTTAGTATTTTAAATCATAAATATACATGTGTTATATACCAATGGACAGGTAGAGGTATTTTAATATTTTGTATGAATTTAGATCATTTTTAAAAATAAATAACGCATTTAATTGAGAAACCTAAAAAATAGCCATTCGTATTTTCTTCACATATATTTTTTATATTTGAAAACTCATTAAAAAATCCATTTAATATATCGTTGCAATTCTTTAATATAAGAGAATTGCTATGTTTTTTATCAAGTAGTGAAGAAATAAAAATTAAAAAAATTAAATTTAGTACAATTTTCATGCAGGTATATTAAATGGTTCTGAAAATTTTACTATTTTTATTAAATCTTCTGTCCACGCCACATTTATGAACGGGCGGCTAACAATAAAAAGTCAGATTCATTGTATTAAATATTTCTAATGTAAGTTATAAAAAAATTAAACTTGATATGCGTTATTTTTTCTTAAGCGATTAATATAGAATTTCGTTAAAAAATTCTCCATATTCGTCCAATGCTGGATATAGCATGCATGCTTTAATCGGCTTAAAATTTCTACTGCAGTCTTTTTTGAAGTCTAATCTTTTGATATATTAAAAAAGAAAAATTTTGGTTTTGAAAAAATGTTGAGCTCTATTTTTGTAAAAATTTAGCCATTTTCACTCTCAATTAAAAAAAATTATTTTGATTTTTTTCACGACTACATGAATTGAGATCAATTAAAAATTTTTTCCGCATATTATTAGAGATTTGTATTAAGAATCATCTAATATTTTCTTTTTAATTTTATCTTTGCTATTACTGGAGATATTGACAAAATTGCGAGCAAAGCCAGGAGAAAAATCAAAATTTAAAAATTGAAAGCCAAATATCTTTGAAAGTATTAAAGAAATTCCTGTAAAACAAACTGTATTTTCTTTATCTATTAAAAAGCTTTACAAAAAGTCAAATAATATTTGTAAAAGCTATGAAGCCAACAAAGTTTTACATGCACGAGGTAGTCAACTTTGACTCCCGGTAGCCCACCGTATGTTTCAACAGGGTGTTTCAAATCAGAAAATCCTTAAAGGGAGGACCTATCTCCCTATGATTCTCACATACATTGTTTTGTAATCGGATCGCAAGATTCAAAGATATAGATTTATTACTCTTTTTTCAAATTGGTCCCACTGTGCGGTGTAAGAAAAAAATTTACATTATAAAATATAACATATTAAATTTATTAATCTAGATTGCCTTCTTCTTTCAAAGATTTTCAAAAACTTTTGTTTGTTGAGGGTTTTTTTAGCTAGTCTATATACATGCATTAGCACCAATGAAATGCATGTATGTATATAGGATTAGCTAGAAAACCCTCAACAAACAAAAGTTTTTGAAAATCTTTTTATAACAACATATTTTAATTCATTATTTGAATTTTTTTTTTAACTCGAATGATGTACGTATGTATGTATGTAAACTAGTGGTATTCTGAAAGTTATCTTTTTAAAATTATGTTAACTTTTCCATTTACTTATCTGTATTGCGGTTGGACCAGACGATAATGATTTTTGTTCAATATAACCTGTATATTTCTGATATAGAATGACGATCGAATTTCAACAATTGATTTAAAAAATACGAATTCGGTAATTCATATTCAGCCTGCTAAGAAAACAGATGGCTTTAATTAAAAACATTTTTTATTTAAATCTTCTATTGCGTTTGCGAAATTTTACTGTGTAAGACAGATATGAAAAATATGAAATATGAAAAATTACGATCAAATCGCAAACAGAAAACTTTTTGCTCGCAAATCCAACCCATAGATTCGGCTTATTTTCTTAATATTTTGCCATTAAACCGCGTCCAATTCCGTAGTGCGTGCTACCGACAATGCGATATGATTTCTTAAGTGTTTTTAATGAATGTAAGACCAGTTCATTTTATATGAATATGAAGAAGTGAATTTTTTATCTTCTAAGATCTTAACTTATCATTTTGTATATGTTGAATTGTGGAAAATACGAAAATATGCAAACAAAATACAAATATGTACATATGCATATACGATTTTTAGACACAGCACAGCTCCGCGAGCTATTATCGCTACACCCTACAAATGTTTTGAAAATTATCCTCAAACATTCCGATCTAAAATTCAGGCAAATTTAAAAATATAATTTTTTTCGGTCAGTCGTTCCAAAGTTCATATGTATGTATAAGATTTTAACTTATTGTTTGTAAAATATTTGATGATCTGCGAACGATTCTTAGAATACATTTTAAGCCCACATTAAATTATTCACTTGGATAATGCAATCTAGAAGCTACATACATATAAATTTGTGGAAAGTAGGTATTTGCAATACCTTTATTCAAAATACAAATGCATTTTAAATTTTTGTTCCAAATACAAAATAGTTTTTAATAAAAGTTTAATTTTCACAATGGAAATGATATTTTGTAAGTTTTTTTACTCTATAATTTTGCTGTTTTTAATCAATATTGAATCATACAATTTTCCTGATGTTCGCATATTTTTAAGAATTTTTGGCCTTTTAGATTTTTTTCAAGGTTTTTGGCTGCCGATTGCCAATTATATGATTTTTTTAAAATAAATTTTGGGAATAATTTCTAATATTGCAGTTGCAATTTTTAGAATATGCGCTATTTTCGCAGGGTTTTCAATTTTTTAGTTTCTTTGCTAATTACATTTTGGAGCTTGATATCAAATAAAATTCTAACATCAAACTTTGTTTTTATTTTATAGAAAAGGCAATTAATTGAAGTGCTTTTGAATATTAACTCACTGATGTTACAGAATGAAAGAAACATTTCTTATCAAATTCTAGCCGGGAAGAGGTTTTTCTGCTTTGTTATGTGTTACTGAGTATCCAAACAACATTTTAATTGTCAAAAGATTTTTTATCACATTGTACAAATATAATAATACCGGTTTCTGATATACTGCAGGTACGCTCTGCACCTGATTATAGAAAATAATTTAAATTAGAATAAGCATCAATTTTGCCTTTCTTCTGAAATCACAAATAGTCGCAAAAAATTAATTGTTAATACATTTTTAAAACAAAACTATAATTCAAATTCATTGATTTTGTATATTTACTCGTACTTGACGACCAATTACATTTCTTTAATATTTATAAATAAATAATATAAAAAATAATTGAAAAGAAAATAACACCATCATCCAAGGACATCTTAGCACGATTTCTGCACAAAGATGTGCATTTTTCAGATGATAAAGCTTAAATCACAATTTTTTTTAAGAATTTATGAAAAATATTTTTAAAATAAACAAAAAATAATTAATTTTTAAATGTCATATTTTTTTCAAGTTAAAAATTTAAACTCTGAAAGTATTTCAGTGTTAATGAATTTTCACTAACCAAAGTTAAAGTTTTGAGTTTAGTGTTAACTTCAAGTTTACTTTTTTATTGTTAACGGCCCTAAGTGTTTGTGCTTTACACTATCTACATATTTATCGATCTATTTTTTGTTTATTTTTCTAACTTATTTTTTTTATACTTTCAAAACATCGAATATCCCGCTGTAGCAACAAAGACGCAGCCGCCATTACAAAATCCATACGCGTTGCAGCTAACGCCCACATTCCCCAATCTAAGCAAACAATAAAAACAGACCATATCCCAGTCCCATCCCATGGAGCCCATCGCTGGCAGCTTTACGAAACCAAAAAATGAAAAGGTGGCAACAGTTTAAAACAAATCCAACCTAAGATAACTTAATATTGTACAAAAAAGAACGCTAAATTCCGCAGAGAGGTAAAAATTGCCTAACACTCTAGTTTTGAAAAATATACAACATCAATAAACAGAAACACTACAACGTCAGCTATATGGTCGAAAATAAACAGGATCACTCGTAAAGGCAGATAAATAGACTCAGCCGAAATCGCAAATTACTTCGGAAAAGTTTGGGCAGATTACGCATCTGATTATAATTTCCCACCACTTTTCAATACATCGAAACACTTATTTAACTTATCCGTTAACAGTACTGGTGATAAAAAAAGCACAGTTGCTTGAAGTCCCAATAACTCTACAGGAACTCACCCACTGCCTAAACAAAGTAAAGGGTACGACACCAGGACATGATCGCATATCCTACCAAAAGGTTACAGCCCTACGCCGCAACAGCAAGGAATCTTTACTCAGCCTATACAACACAATACTTAAAAGTGGCGTTATTCCACATTCCTGGAAAAAGTCAACTGTAATTCCCATACCTAAATCGAACAACTCTGCATCAGCCAGCGCTTACCGCCATACATCGTTACTTCCATGCCTCTCCAAAATCATGGAACGAATCATAGCTACCAGACTTTAATGGTTTTTAGAAAACAAAAACCTCATAGCTAAGGAACAAGTAGCTTTCAAAGCAAACAAGGGCTGTGATGATGCACTATTGCACATCGATTACTACATTACAAAAGCGCTATCTGCTAAGAATCACGTGACAATTCTATCCATTGACTTCGAAAAGGCATTTGATAGAATCGGACCCCACGTGATTTTACGCGCCCTAAAATATTGGTGTATTGGACCTAGAATATTCAACTTCATCAAATCGTTTTTGTACAACAGACGATTTCAGGTGAGAATCAACGGCCGAATGTCAAAAACTTTTCCATTAGCAAACGGTATCCCACAAGGATCGCCACTTTCAGCAGTGCTGTTTCAAATCACCTTTAATGAAATTAGCGAAATAATAAAAACAAACCGCCACATGTATCACTGCCTGTACGCCGATGACCTATATATGCTCTGCAAAAAAACGACAACCGAGAAACCATCAGCGTTTTTAACAAAACCATTCCCGACATAAAAAATTGGACTGAATACTCTGGCGCGAGAATTTCGAGACAAAACAAAAAAATTCCACATTTGCAGAAAACATAATTGTGACTCGGACACCAATTTTATCCAAATCGATGGACTAACAATTCAAAATGTAGACAAGTTACGGATTCAGGGACTGACTTTCTCAAGGAGGTACAACTGGAAAGACCACCTCTTACAACTTAAAAAGTAAATAACATCTCGCTCTAACATCATACGTTATCTGTCAACAAAAAGCTTTGTCCATATAAATACACAAACTTACCTCACCAAAGCCTTAATATTAAGCAAAATTGACTATGGACTCTTCACGGTAACAGTTGCCAAACGAACATCAATATTATCAAGCCGCCAGAGCCTGCGTCTACGCATTTAGAACAACTCCCATCGACAATATTCTATGTGAAGCCAATCTCCCTTCTATAACCGATAGAACAAACGAAATAAAATGCAGAATCTTGCCGAAACTCCTCAATAGCACAAACTCAGTCCTAGACAAAAACATCTCGTCCATTATTACAGCAAAAAGACCCAAGCGCATCAGATCCGCAATAGTCATGTCCCTATCACTAGGTACAGAGCTGTCCGTACCCCTCATTAGAACGAAAAAATACATACATGAACCGCCATGGAAATTCAATAATACCTGCCTCGACTTATCATTAGTAAAATACAACAAGAATAGGACTCCTAAGAGTGTATTTATCAACCTGTTATCAGAACAGAAAGATCAACTAAGGGCTAACAACTGGCGCTTTATCTACACAGATGGTACCAAATCTCAGAGCAATATATCTGCCTATGCTATAGTATATGAAGATGGAAATAATCTAAAACTGGGCACTCTCTTCGAAAACTCATCGGTTTTTTCAGCAGAATCATTTATCAAGCAATACGCCTTATTCTAGCAGACAAAAAGAAAACCGTGATCTTTACAGACAGCCTCTCAGTAGTAAAATCCATCAGTAATACTTTTAACAGCAGTTGGATCATAACTGTTAAAATTAGAGCCGCCTTAAATGCTAATGCAAACATAAAAAAATACAATGGGTCCGAAGTCAAGTCGCAATTATACGAAAAGGCTGACATCGCCGCCAAGTACGCATCTTATGCTCCTATCGTTACAGACTGTATATGGGAAAAAACTGACATTCGTCACCACATATATAGCCATAGCAGGAAGATGAAACTTCAAAAACCACTCGCTCATTATCATTACACCAACATAAACCCACACCTCAATCAGCAAAGTTATCCCATTTACACTGGTAAGGACAAAATACAAACTTTTTCCCGATTACGCCTGGGCCACACCACATTCTCACATGAGTGGCTCCTAAAAAAACCAACTCAAGCTCCAACTTGTAATCAGTGCAACAGCAATCTCACTATCAAGCACGTTCTTACGGAATGCCCAATATTCTCCAGTTATAGACGAATATTGTTTGGAAACACCTCTCCCATCTCCCTTCTCAAGGATCCATCCACCCATAATATCAACAAAATTTATAAATACATTAAACTTACTAAAATGAAAATTTAATTATTGTCACTTAGTTCTACACAATTGAAAATATATTCAACCTGAGCCGATGGCCAATGTAGCTAGTGCTCTCTAATCAAAAATTTAATCTTAGAATTAAAGATTAAATAAATAATAAAAATAATAATAATATACAACATTGTCAAAGAGAAACATAAAAATTTGAGAGTTGCGAACAAACAAATAGAATCAATTTTAAGGATTGTTTTAAAGAAAAGAGATTTTTTCTCAAATAGAATACAAAAAAGAAACAATATTTTTTATAAATTTAACAATTCATAATTAAATTTGTATTTCTCTAATCAAAAACATAATTTGCAATTGACAAAATTATTAAGTTTCTCTTTTTCATTAAATAAACAATAACAAAAATAAATGAAGCACAAAATGTCAACAAAGCAAAAAAAAAAACAAAACATACAAGTGTTCACATTAACGCACACTCCTTCAGGTATGACACACAAACTCTTTATTATGCAAAGCTCTTTCTAAGCTTTTATCAATACGCTCTTTTTTTAATTGAAGCAAGAATTTAAAAATTTAAATTTATTTAAAAAATTTAAGAACAAAAAGCTCTTTTAATCAATTTATTTAGAAAAATTTCAAAAACGTTTTAGCTTCAAAGCATTTTTCGTTTTGTGACATGGCTGATTGGCCTGATCTAAAACTGAATATATATAAAAACAAAAACAGGAAAAAACCGGATCAGAATGCTTTATAAATGCAGAATGCGGTTTCAACAAATGGCTTTGTATTATAAAACCTTATTTATTATTTTTATCCATTAAATATTTTTATTATTAATAATAATAACCTTTTACATACATACATACAAACAAAATACATATATGAATTTCAATGACTTGCAATGTGTGTGCCTTGTATGTATGCGATATGTTTTAATTATAAATGGCAAAAGTTGGATGTTCGTATACAAACATACATATGTATGTATATAAAAAAGTGGCCATCATATTTTTTTAATGTGTTCAGCAAACTTTGATTTTTTATATGAAAATATTTTAAAACCGCCAAAAAAATACGGTAAATATGCAGGTACACAAAATGCACCTAAACAAGGTTTAGGAAAAATAATTACAGAAAATATGTATCTTTGGGCAGTTAAGTAAAAATTCAGCTAACGTTGATTTTTTGTATGAAAATTATTTTAAAATTCCAAAAATTTTGGACCGTTATTTTAAATGTGCAGGTACAGAGGCACGTAAAAAGGAATTAGTGTGGGATTGCGAATAGTGACTGAAATTATTAATTTTGTGCATTTAAGTCGAAAGTGCTTTTAAACAAAAGCAGATAAATGTATTAGAAATGACAAAGTCAAAATGGAAAAATTAAGAAGCTTTTACATATACTCAATTAACGAACAAGAAGTAAGTAATCAACGTATCAATAAATTAAAAGATATACTAGAAAACCAAATGCCAAAGGACATTCAAAACGATTTAATGCCATTATCTGAATCCTACTCGGACATTTTCGCCCTAAAGGAAGACAAAATGACAATAAACAATTTTTACGAACAGAAATTCAGATTGGTCGATTCATCACCAATTTATATCAAGAACTACAGGCTCCAAACTCCAAGAGAGGAAATCAATAGGCAGGTTCAAAATCTACTAGATAACAACTTGATCGAACCCAGTAGCTCAAACATCAACAGCCCGCTAATACTTGTACCTAAAAAGAGCACAGCCAATCAAAAATCATACAGACTATGCGTAGATTACCGCTAGGTTAATAAAAAGCTCATTGCGGATAAGTTTCCCTTACCTCGCATTGACCATATCCTAGACAATTTAGGCCGCGCAAAACACTTTTCGATTATTGACTTATTCTCCGGGTTTCATCAGATTCCATTACATCCAGACTTACGAGATATTACGGCATTCAGGACGGATAAAGTATCATTTCGCTGGAAGGTTTTACCTTTTGGTCCTAACCTAGCACCGAATTCTTTTTCAAGAATGCTGTCCATTGCTTTCTCTATGCCCAATAAAGCTTTTTTGTATGTCGATGACATAATTATTATTGGGTGAATAACCTAAAAGACGTTTTCGATATTCTAAGGAATCATAATTTAAAAATAAACCCATACAAAGGCAACTTGTTCCGATCCGAAGTCACCTTTTTGGGACATAAATGTCATTCATTTTGCTATTACACAGTTTCGTCCTTATGTCTACGGAACTACATTTACTGTAAGATCAGGTCACAGACCTCAGGTCTACCTATTCAATATTAAAGACCCTTCTTCTAAATTAACACGTATAAGACTCGAACTTTCAGAGTATAACTTCACCGTCGCACAGTGGCTGAAAATAGTTTTTCATTGGCCAAAAGTCTAATTTTTTTGTCACCGATTTTTAAAATTTTTACGCCTTTTTGTATCTAATATATCCAGATTAAGGTAGCCAAAAAATTAGGTTAAACTATTGATAATTGTGGACGTGGCATGCTGTCAAACTCAACGGTTTTTTTTTAATTTCAGAAAAAGGTGTTTTTCTTTTATTTTTTATAAAAAATAAATGGTTACTACTCGCAAGCTATCATCGATAATGGCCTGCGGTATTTTTTATAATGTTGGTAGGATTATAGTCTTTAGTTGTTGTAAGTGGTCACAGCTCTAACGTTTAATATTAGGGGTGTTCCGGAATATTTATGAAACTACTATATTTTTCTCAAATTTAAACTTTAGTGGAATAGAACTTCTACGGAACAAAGGGGAACAAGAAACGTTTATTTTCCGGAGAAAGGTGAATGTCCTCTTTAACGCTATATATACTTTTGCACCCGTGACGAGCCGTGGGCAGAACACTTTTTTCATTTTAATGAAATTACTCTAAAAAATTCAAATAACGATAATTTAAACAGCCCTATAAGTACTCGTATACAACGGTGTATTAAATTTTCACTTTGTTGCCTAAAAGTTTATGTTTTTTACTTTAGACTACGTAAAACTAAAAAAATTAAATATAATACCTGCGAAAGGGTTTAATGGCTTTGTTTTGATCAGCAAAAAATAAGTCATAAAATTATAACAATAGGTTCTACAGTAAACATATGATCTCTTTCTAAATTTACCTGTTATCAAATGTTAGGGTCAGCCAAAGTCATAAACAATTTTATAACAATAATCGGGACATTAAACCACTAAAGAAAAAAAACAACCCAACAACAACAAATATTGGCGAGATACTAATCAGTTTTACCTGATATTAAGGTCTGGACAACATGTGCAGTTTTGTTCAATTTAAGCACTATCTGCTATGAAATTAAAGATCAATGTGTGAATAACATGTATCTAAAAATGTATAAAACTACGGATTCGATAAGGGATTACTCAGTAATAAGTTAATCCTCTAAGTGTATGGATAAAACATAACACGCAAATAAAAATATTCAGAGCTTCACTTATAAAGAACTGGCCGAAGAGTATTTTAGAAAGAAAAACCAGGAAGATGTTCTTAGTTACGTTAAAATAAAATTAAATTCGTGTAGCACCGAAATGCAAGAGCAATTATCTAATTTCGTCAAAGCACTAAAAAAACGCTACAAAGAAGTTAGCTACAGTAAACAAAACTTTTATATAAAAAGTGCAAACTGGTTAGAAGACCAACTTACTGTCGCTGTAGAAACAGCAAAGCAAGATAAGGCTGGAAGACCACGCAAATCATTAGACAACTGCAGCGATAGATCTAAGAGGCAGAAACTTAAAGATATTAACGATGCAATTGGTTGTACAAATCTTTCCTACATCAATTACGATCACAGAACCAATTAACAAAAGTGGATTTCATTGAAAAAGATGTTAGTTAGTTGTTAGCTAGTTCAGTGAGAATAAAACGGATTCTTAAAAGTATACCAACTCCGAGTGATGCAATACAGTACACAAATGAGGAGGCATTAGCATTATTTCTGGATTTGGAATTAACAAAACAGCAATATATTAAGCTCAGACTGCGTGCGATTGAAAAAGGTTCAAATATGTATCCAGCATATCATTACATAACCGCTGCTAAAATGGACTGTTTGCCATCAAAGGACACTATTGCAATCACACCAATTTCGGCAGAGGTACAACTACAATCTCTACTTGATCACACAGCCGAACGCTTACTACAATCAATAACAGGAAATGAGTTAAAGAAATATGGAAACCCAAAGTTAATTCTTTTTTGTAAATGGGGATGTGATAGTTCTACGGGACAAAAGCAATACAAACAAGTTGTATGTGAAAATATTTCGGACTCAGATATGTTCATGGTATCATTTGTACCATTGCGATTAAAAAAGATTTTGGAAGATTCAGAGCCTTCGATTAGAGCAAAGCAAACAATGGATATTTGGAAAAATGAGACACCATCTTCTACGAAATACTGCAGGCCAATCAAATTTGAATTCAAAAAAGAAACTCATGATGCCATGAACAAAGAAGTTATTGATAGCAAGGGCCAAATTGAAACACTACAGCCATTTCAATTACAGTTAGATGGGCAGCAAATTGAAGTAAGCTACCAATTAGTGCTGACAATGATAGATGGAAAAGTAGGTCAGGCTTTGACTAACACGAAGGCTGCATCCAGCTGCATTATATGCCAAGCAACATCAACCCAATTAAACCAAATACCGACAAAATCATTAGATAATACCGATGCATATGAATTTGGATTATCACCACTACATGCAAGAATACGACTTGTGGAACACATACTAAAAATCAGTTATGATTTGGATTTCGGGTCCTCAGGATCAATAAGAAAAACCAAACCAACAAAGAGTTAAGAAGTTCAAAAAAGAAACATGTTCAAGATGAATATCGCAAATTTGGATTGACTATAGATCAGCCAATACAAATGATGGCAATACCGCAAGATTATTCTTTTCAGATCCAGAAACAGCATCTGAAATAACAGGAGTGGATTTAAACCTTATTTTCAGATTTAAAATAATCCTAGAAGTACTTGCGTGCAATGAAGAAATTGACTCTAGAAAATTTGGAGATTATGCTAAGGAAACTGCAAAAATATATACAACCAACTACCCATGGAGAAATATGTCTGCAACAGTTCACAAAATCCTTTATCATGGAGAAGATGTCATTAAATATCATTTGGTGCCACTTGGAGATCTATCAGAGGAGGCTCAGAAAAAAAGGAACAAGGATTACAGATTTTATAGAGAGCACAATACTAGAAAAAATTCACGAAATTCCACAAATGAAGATCTATTTAATATATTATTTTCCACCGCGGTGGAAAACAAAATTTGTTGCGGTGGAAAACAAAACACGGACAGTATGGTTTATGAGCTGCTACATGGCTTACGATCAGGACAATCCACCAAACGGTTTAACCAGGAAGGCAATGGTGTATGAAAATAGGCGCAACATTCCCGTCATAATATGTGCAGACGCTAATGCCCACCATACCATCTGGGGCAGCTCGGATGTCAATCAACGAGTTGAGTTACTTCTAAACTTTATAGTAGAAAATGAACTAACAGTAGTTAATAGGGGTAATGAGCCACCCTTTATTGTGACTAACAGAAGGGAAGTTCTTCATATTACGCTTATTAGCGATATGTTCTCGGATATGATTAGCGATTGGAATGTGTCAAAGGACTGTTCCTTCTCTGACCACATGTACATTGATTTCAATTTTTCTCTTAGAGTTGATTCAGTGAAACCCTACACGAACAGAAGAAAGACCAATTGGTCTGTCTATGCTAGTGTACTCGAAGACAAGCTGCCGCCATGCCAAGATAGCATAGGCAATGTGTCCATGCTTGACTCCGCAGTGGAATCACTAACGAGTGTCTTAACCGAGGCAACAGAAAAATCCTGTAAAAGAATCGACAGGAAAGGCAAGGCTAAATCCATTTGGTGGAATGCGGAAATTGCTGAAAAACGCAAAGAAAGCAGGAAGCTCTTTAACGAGGCGAAACGTAATGGTGTATGGAACAGTTACAAATCCTCAGTGAATGGATTCAAGAATCTTATAAGGAAGGCTAAAAGACGGTCGTGGAGGGAATTCTGCAGTGATGTAGAAAACTCCTCGGAGACAAGTCGGCTACGTAAGATCTTATCCTCAAGACCAGTTATTCCATCGTATATACAGAAGTCAGATGGATCCTGGACAACAAATAGTCAGGAGACCCTTGAGGTTCTGATGAATACTCACTTCCCAGGCTGCACTGATGTGCCGAGGGAGGTAATTCTTAATGGCGCTCGGAATAACTCTATTATCCCGATAACTCGTCATCGTGTGGAATGGGCTGTTGAAAGCTTTCATCCCTTTAAATCCCCAGGTCCGGATGGGATTATCCCAGCGGATCTGCAAAATAACCTAGAGACACTGATGCCATGGCTCTTGGTGATTTTCAGAGCCTGCCTAAGTCTCTCACATGTCCCATCTATATGGACAACATATAAGATTGTCTTCATCCCCAAGGGGGGGAAAACATCGCACACTAAGGCTAAAGACTTCAGGCCAATTAGTCTATCCTCCTTTCTGCTGAAAACACTGGAGAGGATTATAGACATTCATATCAGATCAAAGCTAGGACACAATTCCTTGTCAATGGCTCAACATGCCTATACGAAAGGGAAGTCCACCGAAACTGCGCTTCACTTATTGGTGGGTCACATAGAGAGATCCCTACAATACAAGGAATTCGCATTAGTTGCTTTCCTGGATATTGAGGGAGCTTTCAACAATGTTAAACCAGAGTCGGTTATTAATGCGATGAGGCTACTGGAGATCGACCCAGAGATCATCCAATTTGTTAGTAGCATCTTGCACTTTCGGCGTATTGAATCTAACTGGGGCGCCGCAAACATTTCCAAAGTGGCTACCAGGGGCACACCGCAAGGAGGTGTACTCTCGCCATTACTTTGGAACCTAAATATAAATTTCCTCCTCAGGGCCATGGAAAAAACGTGCTGCAGAACGATTGCGGATGACGTTGCAGTCATGGTTATGGGTAAGGATCCCAGACTACTGTTTGAACTTATGGAATCCGCACTGGATGTCCTCGTAAAATGGTCTGGGGATGTGGTCTGGATGTTAATCCCGCCAAAACGGAACTGGTACTTTCAACTAGGAGATACAAAATTCCCAAATTTGTTACCCCAAAGCTGAATGGGGTTCCACTGAAACTATCCGAAAGTGCCAAAAATCTTGGAATAATACTAGATAGTAAATTGAACTGGAATATGAATATCACTTCCAGAACCATTAAGGCAGCAACCGTATTATATTGCTGCAAAAAAGCCATTGGCCTAAATTGGGGTATCAACCCGAAAAATGTATACTGGCTATACGAATGTGTCATTAAACCCATTCTATTCTACGGTGCAGTCGTTTGGTGGCCGGCGCTTAGGCGGAAGAGTCATCAAACTAAGTTTGAACGTATAATGAGAATGATGGCAATAACCTTTAGAACAACTCCTTCTAAGGCACTGTTCACAATATTGAACTGGCTACCACCAGACACTTTGGCTAAAAAGTTAGCTGCGAACACGGCAGTAAAACTAAAAGCCACCAGAGCATGGAGAGATTACAATATCGGTCATGTCAACATCCTATATAATATAAATTGGAACATGAGCGTTGACTATGTCACACCTGAGCCAATCTTTGATCCTGGCTTCTCTGTAAGCTTTTCGGATAACGCGGTCCACCCTGATGACCTACATACACCCGCGAATGTGCTTCAAATTTTCACGGACGGGTCGAAATCACTGAATGGTGTCGGTTCTGGCATTTACTCCGAGCAGCTAAACTGGTGCATTCCTCTAAGGCTGCCGGACCACTGCAGTGTCATTCAGGCTGAAATAACGGCCATCTACACAGCCGCAAAATTCAGTCGGTACGGCGAAATATCTGGTAGGGATATTCAGATCATTACCGATAGTAAGGCGGCCCATTAGATCCCTGGAGAATGTGTTCATCACATCAAAAATTGTCAAGGAATGCCGGATATCTCTGGACGAGATAGCGAGACATTCAACGGTTACCCTTAAGTGGGTACCAGGACACAGGGATATACACGGAAACTGTATCGCGGACGCGTTGGCGCGTGCAGGCTCCACTTTAAAACGTAACGATTCAACACATGACATAGGCGTCTCTCTCCCAATGAGTAAACAACTTATTGCACATAAGTTTCACCTTACTGCAATTCAGAAATGGTTAGATGAAACTACCTGTAGGAAAACTAGAAAAATCTGGCCCATAATAGATGAAAAAAGGACTAGGCGGGCACTACAGCTATCCAGACCTCATCTCAGAAACCTAATCGCGGTAATAACTGGACACTGGCCTATTGGGAGGCAAGCCCAAAGGTTGGGGCTCAATTACAATGACATATGTAGAAGTTGCGGCGATGAAGAAGAGGAAGAATCGACGGAACATCTTCTCTGTCATTGTCCGGCACTCGATGATCTAAGACTTAAACTTTTCGGTCAAAGAACCCTTGGGGACAAAACTTGTCTCTCTAATATTGATTCAAAAAAGATCCACCCCTTCATTGAATCAACTGGGTGGCTGCGTGAGAATATCAGCAGCCAGATAACATAGGACCCTAGGAAGACGGGACAACATGGTAGCACAACGGGAACTAATTGATGGACCCACGTGAGCTGTGCTTGATCACGGCTGCCAATGGAACCTAACCTAACCTAACCTAATATATTATTGGCAACGTCAGATCCGTTTATCTCTAGTATTCGAAATCAATGGAAAGTGGAACATCAGGATTTAGATGAAGAAGCCAAAAAACTACTAAAGAACAGAGATAGCACAGAACAAAATATGGAATATTTGCAATCAATATTTGAGTCAAATGAATAATAATTATAATTGCCTTTCATTGTTATTTAAGTACGAAAAATATAGTATTAGTAAAAAATAATAATAAACAGAACCTACCATTGTTACAAATGCTATTAAAATTTATTGCAGTTTTTATTTTTAAAATTGTTTTTAAAATTATCAAATTGGACAGCAAAAAATTATTATTTTTTTGTATTTTAAAAATTAAATTTTTCTGTAGTAATAACAATATTTTTAGATAATATTATTAACCTTTTTTTTAAGAGTAACTATTCTTTGAGTGTAAACAAATTTGCAAATTGACAGCAAAAAATTTTTAATTTTTCTGTAACAGCAAAACCTCCAGTTGATTTTACTATTTTTTAGTGTAAAATTTTTTTTAATGTAACATTAAAAAAATTCCATTATTACAAAAATTATTTATAATTATTATTAATTTCCAAATATTCAATTCTTTAATAAATAAAAAAATAATAAATAAACCCATATTTCACTCTAAAAGTTAAAAAAATTCAAAAGTTCAATTTTGACCTAGAATTCCTTAAAAGTCCTCAATCAAGCTAAACTAAATATCTATCCAATAAAATAAAAATTACTTCAATATTTTGATCGGTTCAAGTTACAGAATTTTGGCCAATGAAAAACGATTTTCAGCCACTGTGCGTCGAGTACATCAAAGGAAAGTTGAATGTAGGAGCGGATGCACTATCCAGAATTTCAATAAATGATTTGAAAGACAAAAACAACCAAGAATTGGCAGTGACTCGTGCTATGTCAAGAAAACAAGATAACCATAAAATTGAATTAAACCAAATTTCCAACAGTGATGACATTGAATTAAAAATCTATGATAAATTTTCCCATTAGTTTAGTAAGAACATTGCGAAAATAAGAACCCAAATATTTGATCAAGATAACATTAAAACATATATAAAAATTTTCAAAAACTTTTGTTTGTTAAGGGTTTTTAGCTAGTCTATATACATGCATTTCATTGGTGCTAATGCCATATCATTAGTAGATGTTATACAATATTTTGAAATGTTTCAAATCTCTTATTTTATACAAAAACTTTTAAAAACTCAATAAGAATTACACAAATTATAGTAGTATAAGCATAGTAGGCTTTGAAACTTATTCAAAAATCCTAACAAACAAATTATATTCGATATGAATTTATTTTATTTTCTTAAAAAAACCTATATAAAAAATTTAAAATACTGATATCTGTTGAATTCGAAGTTGTTAAAGAAACAATTAGTCTAGACTACATGCTTTCGAGGTTAGAAACTGAAGCCAACAATGATCTGTGTGTAGCAGAATGGCCTAAAAATAACATATTTTTTACAATTTGCACAGTACAAAAACTAAAAGATCAGGGTATCACAATATTAAAAACTTTCGAAATTATTCTTACGGAACCAATTGAAACAATAACAGAGAAAAATGAAAAGTAAAAAATTAATGGAAATTTATCATATTGACCCTATTCCTGGCGGACACTGTGATCAGAAAAAGCTAGATGCAAAGATTAGACCAAATATTATTGGAAAAAAATGACTAGGGAATTTGTTCGAAATTGCCCGAAATGTACTTTAAATAGAGTTAAGCCAAAAAACGTTGAGAAACTTGTCCTTACTCCAACTCCAACAAAAGCTTTCGACATTGTAGTTTTAGGCACAATAAGTCCATTAACCCAATCTGCATACGGAAATAAATACGCATTAACGCTGTTAAGGGTTAAAGAAGAACAAACACAAACTGCGAAGCCATTTTAGCTTGTCTGCAGAAACACCCAGGGTCAAGGCAGGAATCAAACTTGCAACCCCCAGACTAATAGCCTAGTACGCTATCTATTAGTCTACGCGGGCTCCCAAATTTTTAGTTTCCCAAATTATAGTATCAGTACTAATAAGAGCTCCTTGAACCGTTTTATTTCATGGAAGAAGTGTTTGCATAATTGAAATAAAATTCACTCCAAAGCAATCCAGGACCAACCCCTAAATGTGAAGATGCCGGATGGCTCCGGCGAAGGGTGAAGCTTATAGCCTTCTCGTATGAGCGACCAATCTCTTTATACAAAAAGGCGATCGCAAATCTAGCAGGGTTGTGGGAGGGAGCTAGGCTCGACGTGGTAGCCATAAATGACGTGCCTCGGCGACCTAGAGCCTCTTCTCGCATCCCAGACGAGCCATCCAAACCTTAAGAAATTCTGGAACTCCTACAGGTTTGCAACAGTGACGTTCCTACCCAGCGTTGGTTGGTCGCCAAGGTTTCGGAACCTGTAAGGGACTACAAAAGGATCATCGCGGTCCTGAACAAACATTCCTTGCCGTCGCTGAAGGAGAAACAAGGGATGATGTATTACGGCTTCGAAACCATCTTCCTGAGTGTCTAAAAAGGCGACGTCACAGTCAAACCGTACGACGGTGAAAGCAACGCAGATGAACCTTCAACACTTTAAAGCAGCATCTGCTGCCATGCTCCTTCACCTAGCAGAAAAAGGTGAGGAGCTTACAAACCCTACTTTGGTGAAGCCAGAGTTCTTGGACTTAACGCTAAAGGCTTGAGGCTACTTTACGCTAATGGTCAATGTGATACCACAATATGTATAGTGGCAATTTAAACATCATTTTATCTGATTACAGTGAGAAGACACAATAACAGCAGCGTTGGAGACGGACGCGGACACTATTATGGTCATCTCCAGCTACATGGCACACGAACATGAATCTCCGCCCGGAAAGATCTTAATATCTTAACCGCTATACCTTCAGCTCCCAGTTTTATCAAAAAATCTGATGGGAGTTGGACCACTAGTGGACATCAGACCCTTGTGGCTCTGATGGACACGCACTTTCCCGGTTGTGCTCTGTATACAGGAGAATTTATAGCAATCACATACAATCGTACGGTACCCCCGTTTCCCATAAACAGGGATAACATCACATGGGCCTTAAACAGTTTTGATCCGTTGTGGGTCCCGATGTCATTATACCTGTGGTCCTTCAGCGGAATGCAGACATGATCGTACCATGTCTTACTCGGATATATACGGCCTGTCTTACATGGTCTAATATTCCGAAAGCATGGACCAAATGTACCGTGATTTTCATACCCAAATGTAAAAACTACGCACACAAACGGAAAGGATTTCAAACCAATCAATCTATCATCATTTCTACTAAAGACCTTGGAACAGTTAATTGATCTACACCTCAGATCGGTAATTAACTCGAACCTATTATATACCTCTCAAGACGCCTATACAAAGGGCAAATCTGTTGAAAGGGCACTACAATCGCTTGTTGGATACATTGAAAACTCCATAAAGAACAACGAATTTGCTCTGGCGGCCTTTCTAGACATAGAAGGTGCCTTCAACAACATCAACCCAGATACCATTATCATGGCTCTGGTAAGACTGAACGTAAAACGGTCAATGACTAATCTCATCAGAGAATTGTTGCAACAATTTATTAATTAGCAAAGCGGGGTACATCGCCAAGTGGGGTTATTGTCATTAACAAGGTACTGATGGACCTAGGCTCTAAGATTTCAAACAGTAGCCTACGCAGATGACACTGCAATAATCGCGTCGGTTAAATACCCAGACACAATCTCGCATCGTCTACAATATTAATAGGTGCTGCACCGGTAGTGGCCTCAACGTTAAGCCAATGAAGACGAAGCTCGTACTCTTCACGAGAAAATAATGGCATGAAAATCATTAGGAGATGGAGATGCGACTATTATTAGACAGTTTGAGAATCTTCCCGAACTTATAGAATACCGCTCTCCCTACCTTATGCCGAATAAAACATTCGCAGTGTCAATCTCAGACACTCTCTCCCCAAGTAATGATTCTCGAAATAGAGGGGGAGTACCTGAAGTATACACTGACAGATCCAAATCAGGCTCAGGGGTGGCATGAGCCATTTACATTCCTCAATTTGAACAGAGGATAGTTTCAAACTATTAGATCATTGTAGTATAACTCAAGCCGAAATATAGGCCATTAGAAGGGGGTTAAGGAACAATAGGGTATATAAGTAGGATATTACCGATAGTAAGGCTGCACTGATGAATACTCACTTCCCAGGCTGCACTGATGATGTGCCGAGGGAGGTAATTCTTAATGGCGCTCGGAATAACTCTATTATCCCGATAACTCGTCATCGTGTGGAATGGGCTGTTAAAAGCTTTCATCCCTTTAAATCCCCAGGTCCGGATGGGATTATCCCAGCGGATCTGCAAAATAACCTAGAGACACTGATGCCATGGCTCTTGGTGATTTTCAGAGCCTGCCTAAGTCTCTCACATGTCCCATCTATATGGACAACATATAGGATTGTCTTCATCCCCAAGGGGGGGAAAACATCGCACACTAAGGCTAAAGACTTCAGGCCTATTAGTCTATCCTCCTTTCTGCTGAAAACACTGGAGAGGATTATAGACATTCATATCAGATCAAAGCTAGGACATAATTCCTTGTCAATGGCTCAACATGCCTATACGAAAGGGAAGTCCACCGAAACTGCGCTTCACTTATTGGTGGGTCACATAGAGAGATCCCTACAATACAAGGAATTCGCATTAGTTGCTTTCCTGGATATTGAGGGAGCTTTCAACAATGTTAAACCAGAGTCGGTTATTAATGCGATGAGGCTACTGGAGATCGACCCAGAGATCATCCAATTTGTTAGTAGCATCTTGCACTTTCGGCGTATTGAATCTAACTGGGGCGCCGCAAACATTTCCAAAGTGGCTACCAGGGGCACACCGCAAGGAGGTGTACTCTCGCCATTACTTTGGAACCTAAATATAAATTTCCTCCTCAGGGCCATGGAAAAAACGTGCTGCAGAACGATTGCGTATGCGGATGACGTCGCAGTCATGGCTATGGGTAAGGCTCCCAGACTACTGTCTGAACTAATGGAATCCGCACTGGATGTCCTCGTAAAATGGTGCCGGGGATGTGGTCTGGATGTGAATCCGGCCAAAACGGAACTGGTACTTTTCACTAGGAGATACAAAATTCCCAAATTTGTTACCCCAAAGCTGAATGGGGTTCCACTGAAACTATCCGATAGTGCCAAATATCTTGGAATAATACTAGATAGAAAACTGAACTGGAATATAAATATCACTTCCAGAACCATTAAGGCAGCAACTGTATTATATTGCTGCAAAAAAGCCATTGGCCTAAATTGGGGTATCAACCCGAAAAATGTATACTGGCTATACGAATGTGTCATTAAACCCATTCTATTCTACGGTGCAGTCGTTTGGTCGCCGGCGCTTAGGCGGAAGAGTCATCAAACTAAGTTTGAACGTATAATGAGAATGATGGCAATAACAGTAACAGGTGCCTTTAGAAGAACTCCTTCTAAGCCACTGTTCACGATATTGAACTGGCTACCACCAGACACTTTGGCTAAAAAGTTGGCTGCGAACACGGCAGTAAGACTAAAAGCCACCAGAGCATGGAGAGATTACAATATCGGTCATGCCAACATCCTATATAATATAAATTGGAACATGAGCGTTGACTATGTCACACCTGAGCCAATCTTTGATCCTGGCTTCTCTGTAAGCTTTTCGGATAACGCGGTCCACCCTGATGACCTACATACACCCGCGAATGTGCTTCAAATTTTCACGGACGGGTCGAAATCACTGAATGGTGTCGGTTCTGGCATTTACTCCGAGCAGCTAAACTGGTGCATTCCTCTAAGGCTGCCGGACCACTGCAGTATCATTCAGGCTGAAATAAGGGCCATCTACACAGCCGCAAAATTCATTCGGTATGGCGAAATATCTGGTAGGGATATTCAGATCAATACCGATAGTAAGGCGGCCATTAGATCCCTGGAGAATGTGTTCATCACATCAAAAATTGTCAAGGAATGCCGGATATCTCTAAACGAGATAGCGAGACATTCAACGGTTACCCTTAAGTGGGTACCAGGACACAGCGACATACACGGAAACTGTATCGCGGACGCGTTGGCGCGTGCAGGCTCCACTTTAAATCGTAACGATTCAACACATGACATAGGCGTCTCTCTCCCAATGAGTAAACAACTTATTGCACATAAGTTTCACCTTACTGCAATTCAGATAAGGTTAGATGAAACTACCTGTAGGGAAACTAGAAAAATCTGGCCCATAATAGATGAAAAAAGGACTAGGCGGGCACTACAGCTGTCCAGACCTCATCTCAGAAACCTAATCGCGGTAATAACTGGACACTGGCCTATTGGGAGGCACGCCCAAAGGTTGGGGCTCAATTACAATGACATATGTAGAAGTTGCGGCGATGAAGAAGAGGAAGAATCGACGGAACATCTTCTCTGTCATTGTCCGGCATTCGATGATCTAAGACTTAAACTTTTCGGTCAAAGAACCCTTGGGGACAAAACTTGTCTCTCTAATATTGATTCAAAAAAGATCCACTCCTTCATTGAATCAACCGGCTGGCTGCGTGAGAATATCAGCAGCCAGAAAACATAGGACCCTTGGAAGACGGGACAACATAGTAGCACAACGGGAACTAATTGATGGACCCACGTGAGCTGTGCTTGATCACGGCTGCCAATGGAACCTAACCTAACCTAAGGCTGCACTGAACAATCTATCGGGTGTTTATACAACATCTGAACTGGTAAAGGAATGCTGGGCATCCTTAAACGAGATGTCGTCACACTCCAACGTGGAGGTAATCTGGGTACCAGGACACGCAGACGTGCCTGGCAATATAATTGAGGACAAGCTTGCCAAGGACACCGACCTACTAGTAGGAGTCCCTCTAAAAAGCTGTAAAATCCTCATACAGCAAAAACTCATAGGGACAACACAATCAACGAATCCATTTGTGCTGTTTTCAGATCAACCTGGCCAAGAATGGCAGAACAAAAACTGCCATCTTTCTGGGGATCCCTCGACATCAGCTACGTATACTGGTAGCAGTCCTAACAGGGCACTGTTTCATAGGTGCCCATGCAAATAGATTGAATCCCCCTTTTAATGACTTCTGTAGAAGTTGTCTAAATGAGGAATAGGAAAAAACAGTCAAGCATCTCCTCTGTCAATGTCTTATCTTAGAGCTTCTTATCTAGGTATCTCATTTTTACCCGAACTCGCAGACCTTATGGAATGCAATCCAAAAAGAATAAACCAGTTTATTCAAAAAACGGGTTGGTTCTGTAGAAGCTGTCTAAATAAGGAAGAGGAAAAAACAGTCAAGCATCTCCTCTGTCAATGTCTTATCTTAGAGCCTCTTATCTAGATAACTCGTTTTTGCATGAACTCGCAGACCTTATGAAATGCAATCCAAAAAGAATAAACCAGTTTATTCAAAAAACGGGATGGTCCAACACCGACCAACGCTTAGGAAAGTAGGATAGTATTTTCTCTGTCTAATTCAGGCATCACAAAGGGACCTATTTTTATGGCCCAAGTGGGCCGGCTGCTTGTTTTGAAAATTCAATCAATCCAAAAAAAGGATATTAACTACTCAATTTTATGTACACTGCGAGTCATCAGGTTAGCACACCACTCCCTTTAACTGGCCGTTAATGTTAAATATTATCTGAACCAATAAAATTTTTAAACTTGAAATTTTTATCCAGTAGACTCTTATCGATTCTCATTAAAATGAAACAACAATGACTGCTGTAGCCAGCGTTGCCACCACAGAAAGTTAAAATTGTTCAGAAGTTTGGCAAAAATAGTACAACACCATATGAGATAATACAAAACAAATTTCGACAAATAAAAATTTTATATTCATTAAAACATTGTTTTTATTTAAAAATCATAAGTAGAGCATTAGATTTGTACTTTAAAATGTCAGCATATATGTAGACATTTATGTATGTCCCTTACATATATACTATCTAACTACATATATCTATTTTATAAATACATACATACGAGGGCGGATTGATATTGAAGCTAACTAAGTAGGAAAAGAAGATTTTTTTTCAAAAGCCATTTATTTCTCAACATGATCTCCTTTTAGCTCAATACACTTAGTAAGACGATATTCCAACTTTTTTCTACCATCTGAATAATACGATTTTGGGAACACCTCAAAATAAGCGTGTTTCGGTAATCACTTCTTCGTTTAAGATGAATCTTTTTCCTGCGAGCCATTTTTTCAAGTTAGGAAACAGGAGTTACTAGGAGCTAAATCTGGACTATAAGGTGGACGATCAACCAGTTCGAAGCGTATTTCACGTAATTTTAGCATCGTATCTAATGCTGTGTGAAGCTGTGCGCTGTCTTGAAGAAAGATCACATTTTTCTTCTTTAAATTTAGTCGTTTCTTCTTGATTGCATCAATCAATTGATTCAATAATGCACGATAATAATTTCCTGTGATTGTGGATTCTTTTTCAAGATAATCGATGAGCAATATTCTATGAGCATCCCAAAATACAGTGGCCATAACCTTGCCAGCCGATTTCAGTCTTCGCCTTCTTCGGAGCACTTCCACCAGTTTCCACCCATTCTTTCGATTGATTTTTGGTTTCAGGTGTGTAGTGGTGGACCCACGTTTCATCAACAGTTATTAATCGACGCCAAAAATCAACAGGATTACGCTTTATCATGTCCAAGCACCGCTGTGAAGTGGTCTGTCGAACTCGTTTTTGTTCGACACTGAGCAAACGCGGCACCCATCTTGCCGATAACTTTTTCATATGCAAATGTTCATGCAAAATGTTGAACACACGTTCATATGATATGTTTACCATTTCAACAATCTCACGTAATTTGACTCGGCGATCATTCACCTCTTTTGGCCTTCCTGTTAATGGTATTGTTGCAGTGCTTGTTCGGCCGCGTTTAAATTCAGCAATCCAATATTTTACCATGTAATCTGACTGAGCAGACTCACCGTAATTTTTATCGAGCTTTTCCTTTGTCTCTTTCTCCGTTTTCCCTTTCAAATACTAGTGTTTAATCACTGCGCGAAAGTCACTTCTTTCCATTTTTCAAGAAACACAAAAGTTGATTACTTCAAACGACTACAACAAATAAAGTAATCGATGAATTTGGGTGAAATTTTAACAGCTGACGCTTGACAGACAGCAATTTCTACAATTTGGCTGCCATCTAGCGCTAGGTAGCTTCAATATCAATCCGCCGTCGTATGTATTTCAGTGGTCACTGTGTTTGTACAGTCTAAATATCAATAGATTTTTGTTCTAATATAAAAGGAAAGAATAATTTTTCCCCATTTTTTAGCATTTCAAGAGTAGGTTCAAAATTTTCACCCCCATTTTTTCAATACCTTGTTTCGCAAAAACGATATATGCAATTGTGTCAGTTAACAATTTATTTCTCGAGTTTGTTTTAATATTGATTAGCTTACTAAAAACCCATTCTACCCATTCAAAAAGAATTAGACATCAGACAATATTCCAAAGGAACAAGGGAAAATTCAACATCAATTAAATTCAACTTACACGGCAGGACAGAAACACGTTGCTTTTCGGTATCCGCTACACTCCCATCACCAGTGTTCATGTGAGTTTCCATGTATCCGCCACTGTTTAGGTGGCTCGGTTGAATGTGATTTTAAATCTGCATTTATACAAATTATGACTCGAAAAAGGATACGAAATTTAAATGTATTGTGGAAGGTATTATTCGTTTGTATTTAAAGCAAACAGAACATCACCACAATCATTATTTAAATTTTACCATCACTAATTAACGTTAAATTAACCCATTGCTACACGTTGTTTTTATCTCATGTACCATTTTTCTTTCTAATTTTTTTTTACTTAAGGAAAACTTTTTTATTTTCATTACGACTTAAATGATGAAACAGAACAACTTCAAGAACAAACGTTGATGGCCCATAATAAAAGCGACGGCAGTAACTTCAAATTCACTCTTATTATTGTTTGATTTTCTTTTGTTTGCATTTTTCGCATGAAAAATATATGTGATTTCATGAAAACACGGTAACTTTGCTGAGAGAATGAGTGTCTAAAATTGAGAGTATAAGAAAAAACGCTGTAAAAATAAAATAGATTCTATTTCTCTGGCAAAATTTTATGTAAAATTGTATGGAAAACAAACGTCAGCCCCAGTTCTGTTTCATCATTAAGTATTATTGAGATTAATTTTTTGTGCAAATTTTGGATCTACTAAATCTATAAAGGTCATCATCAAAATTAAATCTTTTTTAATTTGTAAAAATTTCTGAAATCGATATACATTTCTTGTTGCTCTGATTCGCAACAAAATGAAATAGTCTCTTGTGCAGCGACACCAATATACATTTTATTTTCTTGCACAAAAGCAAAAGTTCATTTGTGTGATTGATTAATCATAAATAAATCTTTTTGTTTTAATATCTGTTTTATATAATTAGACGCAATGAGTACTTTGTTGAAGGCCATTATATCAGCTTGATTTGATTAAAGTATTAACTTTCAATGGAATTCGAGGATATTCTGCAGTTTCTTTTAATTGTAATTTTTACTTAATTTATTTTTAACACCACACAAGACATAAAGCTAAATAAAAACGAAACAAAAAAACTTATAGTTGTCAAAGTAATCAATGTACGTTAAAAGTTGCCCAACTTTAGTACTTTGCGTTGACGGAGGCGTACGGAATGTGACAAAGTTCATAAGAAAACCTGTATTTCAACTTATTTATCAGTTGAAAAAAAGCAACGTATCACGCACAACGGATGCTATGTGCCTCGGCCTTAAGAATTTTTATAACTTAATTTTTTAGTTTGTATAACATTGGAGATTCTGATTGGAAAATTAAATTAAAATTAGTTAAAATACCAAGGCAATATGAAAGACATTTTAAATATACTTTGATTAATTTGCTGTTTTAATTTTTTATTTTTCTGCCGACAATCTGCGAGAAGATAAGGGCCTGCGCTGGTGCTGCAAAAAGTGCATTGCCCCTCATATTGAATTTTATTCATTTTTATATTCAGTTTAATGAAATGAAATGAAGAAATGTGTTTGCTACCAAAATATTGATTAAAATTTAAAATAAAAAATAATGTACAATTCAACCTGGTGTCTGCTGAAATTGTACAAAATAACGCTAACAACATGACCTCTTCTGCTGTAGGAATCCCAACTATAAAAGTACAACTTGTCGAAGTCGAAAGTGAACATTCGACAAACGTAATAAGGAGCAATAGAATTATAAATAATTATTGGTTTTTGTTGGTAATTGAATTAATCTGGCAACCTCAAAGCAATGTGAGTTGTTATTCGTATTCTTTATTTTTCATTTTATATTTTTATTCATTCCCTTTGAACATTCTGCATCGTTAAGACGTATTTCTCTTTTTAACCTATTTAAACGTTTCTTATCTAAATAAAACAGGTTATGGGCCCAGGAAACAGTCCGGGTAAACTAAGTTTGAACGTATAATGAGAATGATGGCAATAACCTTTAGAACAACTCCTTCTAAGGCACTGTTCACAATATTGAACTGGCTACCACCAGACACTTTGGCTAAAAAGTTAGCTGCGAACACGGCAGTAAGACTAAAAGCCACCAGAGCATGGAGAGATTACAATATCGGTCATGCCAACATCCTATATAATATAAATTGGAACATGAGCGTTGACTATGTCACACCTGAGCCAATCTTTGATCCTGGCTTCTCTGTAAGCTTTTCGGATAACGCGGTCCACCCTGATGACCTACATACACCCGCGAATGTGATTCAAATTTTCGGTTCTGGCATTTACTCCGAGCAGCTAAACTGGTGCATTCCTCTAAGGCTGCCGGACCACTGCAGTGTCATTCAGGCTGAAATAACGGCCATCTACACAGCCGCAAAATTCATTCGGTATGGCGAAATATCTGGTAGGGATATTCAGATCATTACCGATAGTAAGGCGGCCATTACATCCCTGGAGAATGTGTTCATCACATCAAAAATTGTCAAGGAATGCCGGATATCTCTAGACGAGATAGCGAGACATTCAACGGTTACCCTTAAGTGGGTACCAGGACACAGGGACATACACGGAAACTGTAAATACAAATTATTAATGTAACTTTTTTAATTTATGAACTATGTATTCTACTTACAAACAATTTAACGTTATAAGTGATCTGTAAGCAGAAAGCGGAGACCGTTGAATAGGCGTCCGCTTTTACCCGCCACAAAATTTCTTAATGTATCAAAACCCTTACTAATAAATATTTGTATTCTTATTTAATTTGGTTTTGGTATTGAAATGGCCATATATGATGATGAAAAAAATCTAAACTTATTTATTTATTTTAAAATTTATTTTAGTCGTTCTTTTTAATGTTACAAAGCCACCAACAGAGCCTTTTTATTGGCACTGCTGGCTTTTCTGGATAGCATCGCTATCGGATAAAAACCATCGATAGTCCACTTAAAACCAAACTATCGATACTATCGATAGTACCATCGATAGTTTTGCAGCTCTGCTGCGTGCTCTTCAATAATGATTTAAATGAAACTTTGATTTCGCTGCCAGTATGCGTGTTTAAAAGCTCTTCTTGTTTTTTCCTTTTCGACTTTAAATTTACATCATCATAAGTTTTTGGAGGGCGACCTTTCTTTTTGTGACCAATGAATATATTTATTTCTTTTGTTATCCAGTCTTCATTTTTTATAAACTTTTGGTTCGACCAATCTGAAGCCTTAATAATTTTTTCGTAGCCTTTATTACAAATTTCAAGTTTTAAACTCCCTCGAAGTTTTAGGATTAAGCCGTACGATGCAATTGTGTCAATAAGTGTTTCCGCTTTAAACATTCGAAAAGTAATATCGTTGTTGTCCCATATTAATTTACAGATAGAACTTTTAATGTTATCTCGATTATTGCAAGAACTTAAATAAATGCATTTATAAACGCATTATTAGTATATATAGCAAAAACACATTATCAGGTACATTTGTATAATTATAGCGAAAAACGCATTATTTTCTTAAAACAAACAAATGTACACATTTGGGTTAATATCGGACTGCAGAAATTATATAATCAGGTAGATAAAAAAGAAAATTTGTGTATTGCCACAATTTTTAACCAAGTTTTTACCTGCTATATTTTAACAAATATTCGTGTTTAGAGAACCCATACTATATAAAAAATATAAACATAATTAAAATTGTAGCTACACATAGAAACACGTACGCCTATAAGATTTTAGGTACAGTATGCACTGTGCATTGGTGTAGTAAAAACACTTGAAAATAGTACACTTTAGCTGAACTTCACACGAGATGTCTGTCTTGTGACCGTTTTATTTATTCTTTTAAATTATAAATGTACATGTGTTATACACCAATGGACAGGTAGATAACTGTTTTTAATATTTTGTATGAATTTAATCATTTTTTAAAATAAATAAAGCACATAAAAATTCATTACAAAAAAATCCATTTAATATATCGTTGCAATTTTTTTAATTTAAGAGAATTGCTATTTTTTTAATAAATATTGAAGAAATAAAAATTAAAAAACTAAATTTAGTACAATTTTCATGCAGGTATATTAAATGCTTCTGAAAATTTGACTATTTTTAGTAAATCTGCTTTCCTCGCCACATTTTTCACCGGGCGGGTAACAACAAAAAGTCAGATTCATTATATTAAATATTTCTAATGTGCGAAAAATCAAAATTTAAAAATTGAAAGCCAAATTTCTTTGAAAATACTAAAAATATTTCTTTAAAATAAAATCTATTTGCTTTTCATAAATTTGTCAAAATTAAATAATATTTGTAAAAACTATGAAGCTATCGAAGTTTTACATGTACGAGGTAGTCAACTTTGAAACCCTGTAGCCCACCGTATGTTTCAACAAGGTGCTTCAAATTAACAAATCCTCCTCCATGATTTATACATACATACATTGCTTTCTAATCGGATCGCAAGTTTCAAAGATACAGATTTATTACCCTTTATTTCTAATTGGCCCCTCTGTGCGACGTCATAGTTTTCTCAAATGGGTTGGAAGAACATATAAAAAATTTGAGATCTGTGCTTTCTAAATTTAAGAACGCCAGACTTAAAGCCCAATTGGACAAGAGCGAGTTTCTTAGAAATGAAGTGGGGTTCTTGGGACACGTTTTGCATTGCCCAGAACCGAAACTGAAATAAAGAGATTCTTGGGGATGACCGGGTATTACAGACGGTTTATTGAAAACTATGCTCACATATCCAAACCAATGACAATAATATTATACATGTTAACGACCCAAAGTATATTGAGGTGTTTGAGACTCTTAAAGCAAGATTGATCAGAGCTCCGATATTGATATACACTCAAACCTCGTTTTATGCGAATTCGTTTTATGCGAATTCAAATTTATGCGGTTATAAAATTTTAATTTTTTTTGCGTTATTATTGCATATAAAAATTTTTAACAATGAGCAACACTGATATCAGTATACATGGTAACATCGCCGCCGGTAACAAACAAGTCTCAGCTTCAAACTGTATATGTACTATGTGCGTTTGTTTTACCATTTAGGGGAAATCCCTTTTAATTGTATCAACAGGTTGGATGTTATTATTGCAGTATGTAAATTGTTTTATTTCCTTTGTGACATCAAATATTTAAAAGAACCTTAGTTTTTCGTTTTATTTATCGTAAAAGTGACAAAGTAAGCGAATTAAATTTCTAATTTTGAAGATTCTGTGCTAAGAAATTTTTAGTTTTTCAGATAACACCATGAACATAAATAAGAAAAATCGACAAACAATATCCCTAGAGACCAAAATTCAAATTCTAGATCGTATTGCAAATGGAGCAAAATATACGGCACTTGGAAAGGAGTACAAACTGGGAGAATCAACTATACGCGCGATAAAAAATAATGAGGTTTCCATAAGAAAATCCGTTATTTCTGGCACAAAACTGAGCTCTAAATATTCTTCTTATTCAAGAGACACACTGATTGAAAAAGTGGAAAAATCTATTGTGTTATGGATTGAGGATTTAACAAAAAGGAAGATTCCTATAAGCGGATACATGATAAAAGCAAAAGCTCTTGTATTTTATGAAAAGATTAAACAATCGGAGCCTTCAGTTTCCACGCCAAAAGAATTCTCAGCAAGTAATGGATGGCTGGCACGATTTTTAAAAAGAAATAACCTTCACAATATCCAAATAAGAGGTGAGTCAGCATCAGCAGATGAGCAGGCATGCGCAAATTACCCAGAAAAGTTTAAAAAAATAATTGAAAAAGGAGGTTACTGCCCAGATCAAATATTCAATGCAGATGAGACTGGCCTACTTTGGAAAAAAATGCCAAGTAGAACCTACATTGCAAAATCCGAAAAGAGAGCTAGTGGATTTAAAGCTTGTAAAGAAAGATTAACATTCTTACTATGCAGCAACGCTTCAGGAGATAAAATGTTGAAACCACTAGTTGTTAACAAGTTTTTGAAACCACGCGCGCTTAAAGGTAAAGATTTAAAACGTTTGCCAGTTCACTGGATGGCAAATGCAAAAGCTTGGGTTACATCTGCATTGTTTAGTGAATGGTTTCACAAATGTTTTGTGCCAGAAGTGGAAGCTTATATGAAGGAAAAAGGTCTGGAATTCAAAATTTTACTAATTGTAGACAATGCACCTGGACATCCTCGTTTAGAACATCCAAACATTCAGGTCGAATTTTTGCCACCCAATACAACTAGCGTTCTTCAACCTCTAGATCAGGGAATAATTGCCACTTTTAAGAAATACTACATAAAGAGCACATATGAATTCATTTTAAATAAAATTGAAAATGAAACATTAACATTAATCGAAGCATGGAAAAAATTTACTATTTTTGATTGCATAGTTCTGGCTGCATCTGCCGCATCCAAAATACGACCGCATACCTTAAATGCGTGCTGGAAAGCTGTATGGCCTGACTGTGTTAGTAGCAACACTGGAGGGCAAATATCTTCATTATCTGATGAAATTTTTACCCTGGCTCGTCAAATTGGAGGAGAAGGATTTGATTCTCTGAACCACAATGATTTAGAAGAACTTCTTGTTGAAGTGCCTTTATCCGATGAAGATATTATTAGTTTAACTACGGATAATATCCAAGAAACTCATTGCGAGAGCGACTGTGAGGAAGTTGTTGAACCTCTTACTTCAAAAAAAATTGGTGAAATTCTTAACACAGTGAATGCTTTACAAAACGAAATTTTCAATGTGGATCCAGATACGGAACGAGCAATAAAGATTCAACGTGGCCTTAACGATATATTTTCAGGATATCAAGAGTTGTACAAACAACTAAAAAAATCAAAATCACAAAGTCTGTTGACAAATTATTTTGTACGAGAAGAAAACAAAAAAGCTCTTGAAGAATCCTCGGCCGTTTCTCTTTGTCATAATGAGAACCTTTCAGGAGATGAAAGTGATGATATACCAAATGATATAATTGTTCCATCTAGTGATGAAAGCGATATAGAACCAGTTCAAAAACGATGCAGACAGTTATTAAATGATTTTGAAACATAAAATCTTATAAAAATATTAATTAAATTTAAATTTTTGTTCCTTTTTTTATACTGAATTAATATTAAATGTTTGTTTGTTTTCCTTATTTATTTATAAATTTTTAATTAATTTTTTTTTAAGTATGTAAATGAAATAAACTTTTTTGTTGACTTTTTTTATGCGGTTTTGTATGACTTTTAATTCTTTGATTTGAATTTATGCGTTTTTTTTAAATTCAAGAACGAATCAGTAGTTTTTATATGAAGCTAGGGTATCGTTTTATGCGAATTCATTTTATGCGGATTTTTGCGGAACGAATCAATAGCATAAAACGAGGTTTGAGTGTATCCGGATTTTGGTGTGCCTTTTTAAGATCACATCTGATGCTAGCAATAGGAGGCGTTCTTTCTCAGAATGATAAACCGGTATCTTATGTATCACGTACATTAAATGAACACGAATTAAATTATTCAGCTTTAGTTTGGTAACCCAAGCAATTTAGGCTATATGTATACGGTAGAAAAATCATGTTATTCAGTGATCACAAGCCCCTTATCTGGTTAAATAACATTAAAGAACCTAATTCCAAACTCATGCGTTGGAAATTACAAATCGATGAGTACGATTACAAAATTAATTATAAAGAGGGGCATCTTAATAAAGTTGCAGACTATTTGAGTAGAATAGAAGTTAATAATAATGAAGTAATCCAAATTGTACCTAACGGGAGCGAAGTAAGCCGACCATTAAACTTATTTAAAAATCAGATTATTTTTGAAAAAATAACTTCCGATGCATCATCTATTTAAAATATTGTAATAAACGAAAGATAAATAGAGCTAAAATTTTTGATACCGAATTAATCAAATCAATCTTGTCAAAACATTTTGATCACGAAAAACTTCATGCAATTTATTTAAATGACGATGTGTTTGATAGGAGTCTCAGGACTGCTAAGATGGAATATTTTAAAGAAATAAAAATTATAAGATGTAGAACCAAATTGGATATTGTCGATGAAGATCATTTAGAAGATATCATTTCTGGTGAGCATATAAAAAAATAACCATAGAGACAATTATGCAAAATTTAAAATAAAATATTATTTCCTATCATTGATAAGGAAGATAACGGAATTTGTGAACAACTGCGAGGTTTGCATATTAGACAAATACGAAAGATAACCAAAGTTGGTTCCGTTTGTTGTATGAGAAACCCCAAAGAAGCCGAATGAAGTCATTCATATGGATTTTTTTTATTCATCCATAAGACTCTATTCATTACAATGATCGATAAATTTTCAAAATTGCACTTGTTACAAGGGTAAAAAAGGTAGATCAGACGCAGAATTTAGAAAAGCGATTTTGAGATATATTAGCATATATGGAAATATAGTCATTGTTAACGAGTTGGGCATGAAATCGATCGTAATGGCCGAATTTCTGAGAGAAAAGGGTATTTAAGTTCATTTCACTTCAAGTCTGAATCACAACAGTAATAGTGATATAGAAAGGTTACACAACACCATAAATGACCATTTGAGAATTCTTAAACATACCATGCGTCATACTCCAATAGAAGAACAAATGATTCTGATTAATGGATCCTATAATGAAACTATCCATAGTACCACTGATATCAGACCCATTGACTTTGCACAAGGCAGGGTCAATGAATCACAGTATAATAATGTATATGAAAGAATATTGCATAAGAAAGAAAAACAAATCTTGAAACTGAGTGAGAAACTGAGGAACCATGAAAATCCTTTAGAAGATGGAATTAATTATATAAGGGAATCCATTCCAAATTTAGAAAAATAATAGGTAACAAGGTAGACGAAAATCATTTAAAAGATTATAAATCTAGGCAGGTTTACTATAAATCACATGTGAAGATGAAAAAGAAATTTCAACATTATTAAACTCTAAAATTCCCAGTTCAACAAACCTCAAGAGGAAATTCATTGGAAAATACTGTTGAAAATTAATACTGTAAATGACTGCAGGTGTATACATGTGTACGTATTTTATTCGTAGGTGAAACACAAAATGTTGTTGATACTGGCATCATTTACCTTGCTGGTGGATCCTTTAGAAGATGGAATTAACTATATAAGGGAAACCAGAGGGGAAAAACCATTCCAAAAGGTAGAAGAAAATTATTTAAAAGATGAAAAATCTACGCAGGTTTACTATAAATCACATGTGAAGACAAAAAAGAAATTTCAACATTATCAAAATCTGAAATTCCCTATTCAACAAACCTCAAGAAGAGGAAATTCATTAGAAAATACTGTTGAAAATTAATACCGTAAATTATTGCAGGTGTATACATGTGTACATAATGTATTCATAGGTGAAACAAAAATGTTGTTGATACTGTCATTCATTTACCTTACTGGTGGATCGAGGCTGGAGGTGGTTGATCTTGACCACAATGAGGGGTATTTACCGATCACAATGAGAAAGGAAAAAGTAATAGATCATTATATTAAAGTGTTGCATATCATTAATACAACCGAATTGGAAGTTGCAAAGGATCAGATTGAAAGCAGCATAAAATTATTGGAAGAAACTTTACCAAGTGATTCCATAAATGATAGTATTTTTAAGACAGTATCACTAAATTTTAAAGAATTGGAAGCAAAGCTTAAAAGTTTGGTTCCAAAGAGTAGAAACAAAAGAGGTTTAATTAATTTGTTGGGTAGAACGCTGAAAATGGTTGCATGGGACAATGAAGACGAACAAAAAATTTTTAACTCATTACAGAACCTTAATACTGACACAACACACTTAATTGAAGAAAATAACAAACAAGTTAGAATCAACAAATAATTACAGAACCAGGTTGAAGATCTGAATAAAAATATTGTAAACCAACAAAAATACAATTTAAACCGTATTAAAAGTCTTAGAAATTAGATTTTCAAATAAAAGACAATTTTCAGTACATAAAAATTATTTTACAAATACATAACTATATAAATTCATTATTACATTTTGTAGATACTATGGAAGACGTAATATTGACAAGTAGGTTAAAAATTTTAACAAAGAATATTTTAACCGAGAAAGAAACGGAATTAGTGGCTTCCACTGACGAATTCCAAAAAATAAGAATAGCTTCGTTTACGTTTGATAACTTGACATTATTAATACCTCGACTTAGCGAACTGATTTTTGAGAAATACATTCTGGAGCCATTATTGAATAAGAAAAATGAAAGCTTAGTACTATCAATGAATGAAGTACTCTTAGATAATAAGAAAATCTTATATAAGTCCATTGTAAAGGACGATAAAATTAAAAATTTAATTAGTGTTAAGGATGAATGTATAATTGATATATTCAACTCAAATATTGTTAAAAGTTGCCTAAGATAAAAAAGAACCTCAAGAAATAATTAAAAATATGGCTTCTGGAGTAATAATTATAAAAAATTTAAAAACAAAAGAAATAAGACATTGTAATTCAAATAATGTTACTGTCAGAGGAAACCAAATTATTAAATTTGAGAATTGTTCAATAAATATAGATAATCAAATCTTTTCAAATCACAAAGATATTGTTGTGGAACATTATGTGAACCCTGGTTATATAAAAGAAATACATAATGAGAGCGAAGTTCATGAAGAATTATCATTACATAGTGTTAGCTTTAAAAATATTGAAAACAGAAAATTAATAGAAAAATCCAATACAAAAATGGTACATCATAATAAATTGTCATACATCACCTTTATTGGTGTTATAATTTTGATTGTTGTAATTTTGATGAAATTTTTTAAGAAAAAATATTTTTTTACAAATGCTTCGAGGACGGAAGCATTGACTAACGATGGAGGAGTTACGGAACTTTCCACATCTGCACCCTCTCCAACCACTGAAGATAGAAGCATATTTTAGCTGACATCAACAAATAAATCATTACATATAAATTTTTACATATAAATCATTACATATAGATTTTGATGATATAGACACTTAATACTAAACAAATAAAAACCTTTTTTTATATAAAAGATTTCTTGGCGACATAAACAATACCACCAAGAAATCTACGTACTTTATCATCTTATAAACATCTTTTTAGAAAAAGATTTCTTGGTGACATAAACAATTCCACCAAGAAATCAACATTCCCTATCATTTTATAAACATTTATTTTTAAGTTTGTTTTGTAATAATTTAAAGTATATATTATAAGAATTACGCATTTTGTTCGTTTTGTAATAATTTAAAGTATATATTATAAGAATTACGCATTTTTTGATTCAGTTAATAAAGAACTCTCATTAAAAAGACATCAAACCTAAAAGTCTTTTTCTCTACTCCTAACCTTATATGCATCAAATATGAAGTAAAATGTCAACAAAACTAAAAACACTTCTTACATATGGAGTTTGACATGCATTGCACACCACAAGGCCAATTTAATTCGCCGCTCATAAAAATATAAAAATATTTCCTCATAACCAAAAAACACCTAGAACTTTTGCACTGAATAAAAATATTAAAATCTGTGTGATTTTATTTTATTTTTGACGAATTAAAAGAACCTAGTCAAGAAAACGTTTTCTAAAAGGTCGAAACGTAACAATATAGTAAAAACCAATTTTATTGGAAAAATATACAATCAAACATTGAGCCGGGTTTTTAACTATAAAATAAATCGGAAAAATCAACATTTTGAAAGTGCTTGAAAACCCGAGTCGATCATCCTATTACTAATAACGCTTACATTCGCATAATAAATACAACTGACCAAATGACTTTCTAAAAAACGTTAATATTGTTACATATACAATTTCAGGCGGACTTATGTAAAGAATTTTATGATATTTTGGCTTTGGAAACAGATAAAATCTATACAAATAACTTTTACAAGCAGAAGAAACTGAGAATAAAAGCTGAAAATCTAGTTTATATTAAAAACTATAGAATGCCTCCAAAGTCAAATGGAGGAAATCAATAGCCAACATGCCTATACTTTTAATGCCCAAGAAGCTAATACCGGGAAGTACAGAAAGGCGATATAGACTTGTCGTAGACTATAGGCAGGTAAACAAAAATTTAATAGCCAATAAATATCCTCTCCCGGGAATAGTTTTTTGACTTCATCTCATGTCGGGATTTTATTAAATCGAATTACATGAAGACTCAATGCATGTTACATCGTTTTCCACATATGAAGGGTCATACCGATTTAAATGAAGTGATAAGGGTATTTTTCCGGACAGCAGCAAGTATGTTATCAAAAATTTCCCAACTCCCAAGAGAACTCAGATGAGATAAAAATATTTATTGTTTCCTGTATTTATTGCAAACATTTTATTCCCAACTTCTCTGAATATTCACTTCCTTTGACTAGGTTAACTGGAAAAAATTAAACTTTAATTGGTCAGACCATCCGAAAAGTCATTTCAATATTTTAAAAAATCACTCAATTCTAAAATTTTACAGTACCCTGATTTCAACGATAATTTGTATTACGACAGATGCTAGTAAGTATGCATGTGGCGCTGTTTTGAGTCAATGTTATGATGGTATACAATTGTCAGTAGCATTTGCTTCCAGGTCGTTTACAAATGTTGAAATTAATAAGTCAGTGATCGCATAAGAACTTACTGCTGTTTATTGGCGATTCAATACTTTAGACCCCATATCTATGGAAAGAAATTCTCGATAAAAAGTGATCATAAGCCCTTATTTATTATTATGATTTGGAGGAATATGATTTTGAAATTGAATATATCAAGGGTTAGAATAACTGTGGAGCAGATGCTATATCAAGGTTTGACTTTGAAAATATAAAGACAATTAGAAAATCGCTTGTAGTAACTACTAGATCAAAAACTAACTGCCTGTCCCACGATGTCACAAATTTTCGTTCACAGGCATTTTACACAATTAGCTGTTTTGCGCCCCACTAAAAGCTTTCTGCACGACAAGTCGAAAGAAAATAAATACGAATGACAACGTAACCATTTCAATATAAATTTGAGTCCAACTAACAAAATTTGCAGTCATTTGTACGCATACAAATGTCAAAAGTAGGCACTTGTATTTTAATTGTCGACTGAGACAACACGTAAATTTTTTTTAAATAATTTTGTGTTAATTCGTGATAAAAGCATAAATAGTTATTGAAATATTCAAAACCAATTCAATATTAAAATGGAGCATAAATTGTAAGAATAATTTTATATTTATTTATGTATATACGATAACGTACAATTATATTCGTTGCAGTGTAAAAAGTCAACATTGACCCAACTGCAGGCGTTAGTTGGGTAAATGGAAGAAAATCCGGAGTTTGCCAGGGGGACTGTAGTGTTTGGGAGCACAAGAACGGCGATGGAGGACCAGTGGATAGCATTTTCAATATATACAATTATTTCACACACTATTGGTTTACGTATATATTTTATTTTTAGTAAAACTTACATATGTACTCGTATTGAAAAAGTTTTTTGTTTTTATTTTATTTCCTGTTTTATTTAAAATTTGTATGTCATTTGTTTCAACCTTGATTTTTATTTATTTATTATTATTATTATTAAGCATACTTTCTTGAAGGACATTTAATTTTAATTTAGCAAATAAAGGGTCCGCCAGATAACTTTTTCTTTTGAAAATGCTATAAAAAAAAACTACTGAATATTTTCTCAAATTTCTTTTTTTTTTATTTGAAAGTACAATCCTTCTGGTTAATAATGACAAATAATTTCATTCAAATGGCTGCCTCGGCTGGCCATGCAGTAGCCTACACGATAGGTCCAATTTTTAAGCACATCATCGATTGTGTGCAGCTGTATTTCACCAATGGCTTCACGAATATTGTCCTTTAAAGCGTCAATTGTCTCTGGCTTGTCGGCGTAACACTTATCTTTGACGGCACCCCACAAATAATACTCCAACGGTGTCAAATCGCAGCTCCGAGGTGGCCAAACGACATCAGCTCTGCGGCTGATAAAGCGATCTTTAAAAACAGGGCTCAAAACATCAAGTGTAGCTTCGGCTGTGTGGCACGTAGCGCCGGTCCTGTTGAAACCAAATGTTGCCAATATCCTCCTCTTAAATTTTTGTGAACAAAAATTCGTTCAACATGGCCCGATAACGATCACCATTGACTATAACGGCCACTCCTTGCTCATTTTCGAAGAAAAATGGCCCAATTATGCCTCTGGACCAAAATCCGCACCAAACAGTGACTCGTTTTGGGTGCGTCGGCTTTTCAATGTATGCGTGCGGGTTTTCTGTGCCCCAAATGCGACAATTTTGCTTGTTTACATCCCCGCCAAGATCAAAATGAGCTTCATCTAAAAAGATGATTTTTTAAGCAAAATCGGCATCTTCTGTAAGTCTATCGCAGGCAATATTTCCCAGCGTTGTTCAAGCGTATCCACATTTGTTCAGCGGAATGATAAAACTAATTATCTGTCAAATCAGACATGAGCTAAGTGTTACCATTCACGAAATAAGCACTAGTTGAAAAAAACGGCGGACCCTTTAGTATATATTTTGTTCTGATTAAAAATTCACATTTTTTATAAAATTTACAGTTTTTTTATTAAAAAGCTTTGTGTTTGTTTCATTTTTAGTATCATTCGGCATCATATTGTAAAGATTCAATCCTTTGTAAAATAACGATTTTTGCATTGCATTCGTATCTGCTCTCTGTAGTCTAAAATCTAAAGCATTTCTTAGGTTGTAAGGTTGAACTTCACCAACAAAACGATAGTTGTTCGGTCAGGTAATCGGGTCGTATATTTGTTTGTCGTATATTTAACCATTTCAGTGTATCTAACATATATCTTATTGAGGTGAAGCAATTACATTTTAAAATTGATCGCATTGCCTTATTTTGTAATTTTTGTAGTCTTGTTAATTGTTGGTGTGAACAGCATGTAAATAAAATAGTTGATCCATATTTTATTTCTTAAACGTTTGAAAAACCGGATTTTTGCCCATTTTTTTACATATGTATTCTACATGCTCTTTAAAGTAAAATTTTTTGTCATTAGAAAACCCAGATATTTTATATTACTCACTTTTTCTATTACTACATTATTTATTTTTAATGTTGCATTTGAGTTCATATTAATTTCCATTAGTTTTGTTTTGTTCTCATTTAGTTTTATATTATAAATTTTTAGCCTTTTGTTTACATTGTCCATATCGTTTTTTAAATTTTCATAACATAATTCCTGTTTCTGCTTCCGCAAATATTAGGGTGTCATCTGCATATAGTACCATTTCGCATTTTTCAAAAAAATTTTCCATATCATATCATTTTCTACTGCATTTGATATTTCATTATTCACATTTGTTAATTGTCTTCTATGCGTTAAGTATGACTGAAACCAATTCAGTTCCGTGCCTTGAACACCGTATTTAGATAATTTTTGCAATAGGATATGTCTATCGATTGTTTCAAATGCTCTTTTGAAATCAAGGAAAATTGCCAATATTTTATTTTTCTTCTTTTTACATTTCCATCTATTTCTAACATAGTTCATCAATATTTCATACAAAAGCCTGATTGATATTTGGACATAACACGTGTTTTTCCTTAATTTTCCAGTTGATCTTTTATGTTATTATGTTATTTGATACTCTTTCATAGTCAGGTTTATTTTTTATATTTTTACAGATAATTTTTAGTTCTTGTAAGTTTATTGCAGGGAGTTTAAATCTTAAGTCTATCACAGGTACTTGATTTTCATATTGCACATCTTCAATGGAATTTCTAATTTCTTTAATACTATTTACAAAATAATTATTAAAATTTTTGGCTATTTGGGACTTTTCTTTGTATTCTATTTGGTTATATATCACAGTTCTTATCTTAATTTTGGGTTTCCTTAGGACCAGTTCCTTAATTTTATTCCACAACTCTTTTTGGTTATTTGCATTATTTATTTTATTATTGATATATTTATTTTTTTCATGTTGAATTTTAACTTCATATTTATTTCTTGTTATTTTATAACTGTTCCAGGCAACATGTGTATTTTCCACAATTGCACATTGGTATCTAAAAATTTTCTCTCTTTTTAGTGTTACGAGTTCAGTATTAAACCATTTATTATTCGTTTTTTTATTTAATTTTTTCTTAACAGTAAATTTTTTTATTGTACTTTCAAAGCAATTATCAAAATTATGTACATATTCGTCTAAGTCATTGATTTCTTCACAGTTTAATATTGCACTTAGTTAATTTTTAAATCTACTTTTATTATATTTAAATGTTTCTATTTATTTATTTTGTTCTTTCTGTTTTCTATTTTTGGATTCAATATGTTCTGTTCATATAATTATGCACTACTGGATTGCAGCTAACAATAATGAAAACTTACATTGACCAACACAATCTCGAATTTTTCGTAGGGAATATTTTTCGTAAAAATAAAACGGATATGTGTGCATGAAAATTCGCCCAATTCGTCATGCGAACACTCTGCGATAGGTTTATTTCTAGTTTAGTTCTTTTTAGTTTTTCAAATGTTTTAGTAAATAAAGTCAATTTTTAAATAAATATCCAAAAAAATAAGAGCAAACCTCAGCGAAATTGGGAAAATTCGTAAGAACAGCTAACATCGAAAAGGTAGCAAAGTCAACTAATGATTAAAATTGCCTAAATCTGTAAAAGGGACGAAGCATTAGAAAAAATCACGAAAATGGCAAAACCACGAAAAATTCCAAAATTTGTAAAAAGCCATAAAACTTACAGTAATGCCAAAAACAGAAAAATTTGCGACAGTAACGCACTTTCGCAAAAACTTCCTAATATCGAAAAGACATCAAGCAAAATTTTGACTAGAAGCCGCTAGAACTATAAAAAGGTCAAAAACAATAAAAAATAATTCCTATTGCCTTTTAGGATGAGCGATCAAAATCCTTATTTAAGGCGATCGCAAATCTGGAAGGGCTATGGGAGCGAATTAGAATCGACGTGGTACCTATTAATGAGATGCCTCAGCGTCCTAGCGCCTCCGCTCGTATCCCAGACGAGCCCTTGAAACCCGAAGTTATTCTGGAACTCCTACAGGTCTGCAACAGCGACGTGCCTACCCAGCGTTGGTTGGCGGCCAAGGTTTTGGAACCTGTAGGAGCCTACAGAAGGATCATCGTTGTCCTAAACCAAAAATCCTTGAAGTCGCTGAAGGATAAACAAGGGAAAATGTATTACGGCTTCGAAACCATTTTTCTGAGTGTCTACAGAGGCGACGACAGGGAAGGTCGGGCTCCGCTGGACGGTGATCCAGCTTCAGACGGGATGTCCGTGGCGAAACTGCCAGTTCGTCTTCTCAAGAGGATACCATATCCAACTGTTTTGGTAGGAGAATTCTTTGAGGGTATGGATGAGGTAGTTGAAGAGGACGTTCTCCTGGACTCGCACCTGAAGGACGCCCATAGTTAAAAGGAGCGATGATGACTAACATGGTGTACCTCCACCACTCTAAAGCAGCATCCGCTGCTATGCACTTCCATCCTAGTCCAAGAACCCTGGCTTCACCAAAGTAGGGTTTGCGGACTTAAAGTAGAATTAGTTTTGACTTTCTGTTCTGTTACGGATCAGCTGTTCGTTTTTTGTTTATAGAAAACATGTATTTTCAATTAGTTGTTCTGTTCTGTTACGGACCATTCTGTTGAAAACAGAATTTTACTTACAGTTCTAAGTGACAGCAAGAGACAGCTGATTGATTCAGTAAACCAAGCCGATCGGCCCAAAAGTGCCGCGCAATCGCTGATTAATTTTTTTTTATGACCGCCGCTATCGACTTTAAAGCACATTAAAAAGCAAACAATTTTTAATAAAAAAAATTCTATTCATGAAGAATTTTTATTCAATAGTTTTTTTTATTTAAATAAGATTTTCTACTTTTTTGTTGAAAATTATTTAACCTGACAATTAAGACATTGCGCCGTTTTAAATTTTGCAACTAGCCGCCACCGCCGATTTTATATGTATATTCGCCTATGTTCTTCAGTGATTTGTTTTGACTTTTATTAGCTGATACGTTTTACAGAACTTCTAACTACAATAATTCACCAACAGAACGGAACGGAACAGAACAGCAACAGAAAGTAAAGACTAATGAGCCCTTTAGTGCGAAAGGCTTCAGGCTACTTTATGCTAGTGGTCAAGGTAATACCAGACCATGCATAGAGGCCAAAAGCAATCTAAACATCTCCATTCTATCTGATTACAGTGATGAGGACACATTAACTGCAGCTTTGTAGACGGACACGGGTACTATTATGGTCATGTCCAGCTACATGGCATATAAACGCGAATGTCCGACCGAAAAGATTTGCAAAGCAATCACAATGGCGAACTCAAAAAATTGGCCATGCATAATTGGAGCGGACGCAAACGCGCATCATGTCGTTTGGGGAAGCTCGAACAGAAACGGAAGGGGTGAGTCTTTACCTGATTTCATTCTTTACCATAATTTAGATGTCTCAAATCTCGGGTAAGAACCCACTTTTATTGTAGCAAATAGAAGGGAGGTTCTAGATATTGCATTAGTTAGCACTATGCACTCAAAAATGCATAAACGATAGGCACGACATTGATCTTGCGGTTGGAAACCTGAATAATGCTGTCAACTTAGCGACATCTGAAGCTTGCAGACCTAGTGTCCGCCGAGGTGGGACCATGAAATAAGAAATGCTCGTAAAGAGAGCCGTAGACTTTTCAATGAAGCCAAAGACTTGGCAACTGGTCCGATTATAAGTCCTCCGTAAAGAGATACAAAAACTTGGTAAGAAACGCACAGCGCAAATCCTGGAGGTCCTTCTCCAGTAACGTGAAGGGCGCCTTAGAGACAAGCAGACTGCGTAAAATCTTAATCACCATTCCTTCAGCTCCCAGTTTCATAAAAAAACTAATGGGAGTTGGACTATTAGCGGACATGAGACACTTTTGGCTCTGATGGACACGCTGGCTGTCCTCCGTACATAGGAGAAGTTACAGCAATCACATACAATCGTACGATAGCCATAAACATGGACCATAAACAGTTTTGATCCGTTTAAATCAGCGGGTCCCGATGGCAATATGCCTGTTGCCCTTCAGTAGAATAAAGCCCTGATCGTCCCATGGCTTACTCGGATATTGGTTTGTTTTACGTGGCAGCCCTCTACACGTAGGCATTCAAATAGAATCTGGATGATACTCGGATATACTCGGCCTGCCTTGCATGGTCCTATATTCCGAAGGCATGGACCAAACGCAAAGGATTTTAGACCAATCAGTCTATCATCCTTTCTACCAAAATCGCTGGAACGGTTAATTGATCTACAGTTCAGATTGGTATTTAACTCGAACCTATTATCTACCTCTTAACATGCCTATACAAAGGGCAAATCTGTTGAAACGGCACTACACTCGCTTGTTGGATACATTGAAAACTCCATAAAGAACAACGAATTCGCTCTGGCGGTCTTTCTAGACATAGAAGGTGCCATCAACATCAACCCAGTAACCATTATCATGGCTCTGGTAAGACTGAACGTAAATCGGTCAATAATTAACATTATCAAGGAATTGTTGACTAACAGGGTCATCGTATCAACGATGGGATGTTCAACAATTTATAAAGTAGCAAAGCGAGGTACGCCGCAAAGTGGGGTTCTATCTCCAACCTTAGGGAACCTTGCCATTAACTGATGAAGATAGACTCAAATAGATTTAAAACGGTAGGCTACGCAGATACCGCTGTAGAAGTCGCGTCCGGTAAAGACCCAGACACAATCTCGCATCGTCTACAATCAGATTTGGGTCACATTACTAGGTGGTTTACCTGTAGTGGATTCAACGTTAATCCAATGAAGATTTTCACGAGAAAATACAAAATTCCGTACTTACTTCACCAACTCTTAATGGAGTCTCACTAAAGTTGTCCGACAGTGCGAAGTATTTGGGTATCGTCCCAGACTCTAACCTATCGTGGAACCTAAACATACGAGCAAGAACAGCGAAGGCCGCTATTGCTCTCTACGAGGGCGGTTCGGAAACTTCTTAGCCTAGCACAAAAAGCGCGGTATAAACAGAAAAAAGTTAAGTGTTTTGGAAACTTCCATCTCTGCTATGAACACATGTTAAATTTTGTTTCGATCTAGCAACTCCTTCATATAGAAACTGGTGTTCACAAAAGACGCATCCGCAATTTTTTTACAATGGAAAAATTAGAAATGCGTGGTGTCATTAAATATTTACATAAAAAGGTTTATCGGGACAAGAAATTCATAATGATATGGTGAATGTGTTAGGTGAAAGTGCTCCTTCATATGCAACAGTAAAAAATTGGGTTGCTGAATTTAAACGTGGTCGTACAAGCATTGAAGATGAACCACGTAGTGGACGTCCAAAAACAGCAACAACAACAGAAATTGTAGCCAAAGTGCATATGGTATTAAATGATCGACGAATAAAAGTGCGTGAAATAGCTAATATCATGGGCATCTCAAATAATCGAGTCTATTTAATTTTGCATGAAGAACTAAAGATGAAAAAGCTATCGGCAAGATGGGTGCCGCGTTTGCTCAGTGTCGGACAAAAAAGAGTTCAAGAGACCACTTCACAGCGGTGTTTGGACATGATAAAGCGTCATTCTGTTGATTTTTGGCGTCGATTAATAACTGCTGATGAAACGTGGGTCCACCACTACGCACCTGAAACCAAAAATCAATCGAAACAATGGGTGGAAGCTTGTGGAAGTGCTCCGAAGAAGGCGAAGACAGTGAAATCGGCTGACAATGTTATGGTCACTGTATTTTGAGATGCACACGGAACATTGCTCATCGATTATCTTAAAAAAGGATCCACAATCACAGTAAAGTATTATCGTGCATTATTGGATCAATTGATTGATGCAATCAAGAAAAAACGACCACATTTAAAGAAGAAAAAAGTGCTCTTTCTTCAAGACAGCGCACAGCTTCACACAGCATCAGATACGATGCTAAAATTACATGAAATACACTTCGAATTGGTTGATAATCTAGCTTATTCTCCTGATTTAGCTCCCAGTGACTTTTACCTGTTCCCAAATCTAAAAAAATTTCTGGCTGGGAAGCGTTTTACCTCAAATGAAGATGCAATTACAGTTGTAAAGCACTATTTTGAAGACCTTGAGGAAAACTATTTTAATCAAGGGATAGAATTGCTAGAAAAGCGTTGGACTAAGTGTATTGAAGTTTCAGGAGATTATATTGAAAAATAAAAATATTTTTGAAAAACTAACTATTCTCTTTCATTGATAGGCTAAGAAGTTTCCGAACCGCCCTCGTATAGCTGCAAAAGGGCCATAGGCAGCAGATGGGGTATCCACCCCAAAACAGACAATTGGCTTTTTGAAACGGTCGGCAAGCCCATATTAATTCATGGAGCAATCATCTGGTGGTGGGCCCTAGGCAAATCCATCCACTCTAATATTACAGACAAAATTCTAAGAACATCAGCCTTAATGATTACGGATGCACCTCGCACCACCCCATCAAAGACCTTGTTCACAATGTTACACTGGCTTCCCAATATTTAATGCCGCTGGAGCATGGAAATCAGTAGGCGCTGGACATGCGACTATTACAAGACAGTTTGAGGATAACTCATAGATTACCGTTCTCCCTACCTTATGCCTGAAAAAAGATTCGCAGTGTCAAACTCAGATATCCTCCCTCGATACCGAGGGGAAGTAGTTGAGGAATACACTGACGGATCCAAATGAGGTTTAGGGGGGTAGGAGCCATTTACATTCCTCAATTTCAACAGAGGATGCGTTTTTAGCTATTAGATTATTTTGGCTAAAATATCGGCCATAAAAGGTACAGTTAACTGGTTAAGGTACAATAGAGTATATGGGCAGGATATTCGAATATATACCAATAGTAAAGCTGCACTGAACGCTCTACCAGTTGTTTATACAACATCTGAACTGGTAAAGGAATGCCGGACATCCTTAAACGAGATATCGTCACATTCCAACCTGGAGCTAATCTGGGTACCAGGACACGCAGACGTGCCTGGCAACATAATTGCGGACAAGCTAGCCAAGGAAGGCCCTCGTTTGCAAGAACGAGACACCGAGCGGCTGCGAAATCCTATTTCAGCAGAAATTTATAGGGATAACACAATCTAGATGGTTCAACGAATCCACATGTGCAGTCTCCAGATCAAGCTGGATCCATTATGATCAAGCAAAATCTGCTATCATACTGGTAATGATGTACTGAAGAGAAAAATTACTTTGAACCAATTATTTTTATATATAGTTCTATATTTGTTCATTATATATTATATATTTGTCATATTTAGTCAGTAAGGGTGTAAAAATCTATTGACATAATAATAAATAAATGAATTCAATAAATAAATACTAGGGATCCCTCGATATCAGCTGCGTATACTCGTGGCAGTCCTAACAGGGCACTTTCAACGACTTTTCAACAACGACATAGGATACGATAGAATTTCTCTTTTACTGTACACATCAGGCATCACAAAGGGAACTCTTTCGTGGACCCGAGGGCCGATTGCTTGCTAAGTTGCTAATGCCATCTACGTGCCGCTTCCATAACATAGCTGAACAATACAGGCAAACTTATTGTCACGGTGAGGATTTTTCTACTACGTTCGAGAACCATAGCAGTCATCTTGTATATAAGCCGATACTGCAAGGCACAAAGAAGTCAGTCTTATCTAAGCTTTTGCAGTGTTAACTGAGCAAATTACTTCGTGTATTTTATTAAACAGTTTTCGATTTTTCGAACAGTAAATTTCAAGCGTTTTTGTATTTTTTTCCTCTTTTTATGGAAGACTAAGAACTTATTTTTTTAACGATTATATACTGTAAGTGGTTATCTACAAATATTAAAATAAAAACTCTTACTTATTTCATTCCTACTTTTGATTACAAGGGGGAAGAAAAAACATTAATTTTAGCATAATTTAAAAAAATTAAAACTATACATAAAATATAAAAAAATAAAAAAGGGAAGAGGTAGTTCCATTAAAAAACAGTTAAACTTTTAACAATAATAAAAAAATGTTTTGGATTTTCACCTGTATTATTATTATTTGACTTCAAATAGTAGTGTTCGATTTGTCGAACACTGGGCACTATTTACACTTTTGTTTTTTTTTTTTTTTTTGAGAAAGGCTAAGTAAAACAACGAATTACCATATTTTATTTTTTTTTTTAATTTAAATTAGCGGAAACATAATTAATCCGTTTTCATAATGCTGCCAAGTTCCTCCTTAAGCATTAAAAAAGAAAAATACACAGCTGGATATCTTTATAACTGCATACCATTAGCCGGGTCGGCGGACAACTATAACAAGGAAGTTGGTTTAAGAGCTGACGTGGTTCTTCGCTTATTAGAAAATATAGAGTTTGTAGATAGGTATACCGTGTATTTTGATAACTTTTTCACTTCCTACTACCTCATGTGCCTACTCACAGAGAGAAGATTCTGTGCAACAGGTACTGTGCGAGCAAACAGAATCGGAGGAGCTGAGCTGAAAACCGGAAAAACTTTGGGAAGAAGCGATCATGATTTTCAGTTTGACAACAAAAATAAAAATTTAATTTGCCGTTGGCAAGACAATAAAGAAGTCACAGTGGCCACAAATTTCGACCAGATCTACCCTACTGTTCCAGCGAAAAGATGGAAAAAGCAAAAAAAATAATGGCATAACTTTTTTGAATGGTGCAAACACAACATGATGGAGCTGAATTTAAAAAAATGTAAATTCATGCGCTTTTCAAGAAGTAATCTTATTGCTGTTAACTATTCCTTGGGAGGTCATCAGTTACATTTGGTTGATTCATTTCTTGACCTTGGAATTTTGCTCGATCCGAAATTAAATTTTGTTTCTCATATTACTTTGGCTGTAAATAAAGCTAGAGGTGTTCTTGCCTTTATAAAGCGTTGGTCTAAAGAGTTTTCCGACCCTTACATTACGAAGCAGCTGTACGTGTCTCTAGTTAGACCTATCTTAGAATACGGATCAATCATATGGGATCCATACTACAACATTCATAATATTCGTATTGAATCTGTGCAAAAACAATTCTTGTTGTTCTGCTTACGTGGCCTTATATGGAGTTCCTCAACAAATTTGCCTTCATATACTAGCAGATTAGCATTAATAAATCTTCCTACTCTCAAAAGTCGTCGTACAATGTTAAATGTTTCTTTTATGATAAACCTTATCAATGGTAACATTTGCTCTGAATTTCTTTTAAATTCTGTTCAATTTAATATTCCTTGTCGTAGTACTCGCCATTATAATCCTCTTGTTATTAAGTTTTGTAGGTCTAATTATGCTATGGCTGATCCTTTCACGAGATTATGTCGTCAATATAATTATTTGTCTGAACTTGTTGATTTTTCTTTGAATTCTAATATTATAAAGCATAAAATTATTGTTTTTCTTAATTCATAACTTATAAATTTTTATTATAATTCATGTAGTTTGATATTATTTTTGTACCTTGTTATTAGTCTGTAGGGATTATATCCATTGAATAATTTTTTAAATAAATAAATAAATAATAGAAAACGGTCGTTTTGTGAACTATAACCAACCCCAACTATTGAAAAACTACAACAAAGGAATGGGAGGAGTGGACTTGCATGACAACGCTGTACAAAATTATAGTGTTGCAATTCGAGCGAAGAAGTGTTACTGGCCTTTATGGATCGCTACTTTAAATTCTTCGTTGGTAAATGCTTGGAAGCTTGACTGCTTCCGTCGTCGCCAACAAAACCAAAGTATTAAATCGCAAAAGGAATTTCGAGTAGAACTTGCGTATTCTTTAATGGTGCAACAAGATATTGATTCAACGAGTGATGACAGTGCTGGTGACTCACCAAGTGTTTCAATAAATAGTCTTCCTATAAAAAAAGCAAGCATCTTATAGTAAAAATGGAGCAAAATAAGAAATGGAGATGTAAGCACTGTCATAAACCAAGCTCATTTTTATGCAAAAAGTGCAATGTTGCGCTTCATACACATTGTTTTGAGGCATATCATGATGTAAAATAATATATATTTTTAATTTAAATAAATGCCTTCTTCTATTTTTCTTTAAATGAATTAAATAAATTAGTTTGAGTTAATAAAAAAAGTTTTTCGTTATTTACAATCTATAGGGATAATAAAACAAATATGCTAAATAGTGCCCAGTGTTCGATTAATCGAACACCATTTTTCTCAAAAACAAAAAATCTGAAAAAAAAAATTTGGACTTCAAATTCGTGTTTTCTGGTTCCAAATTACCTTCCAACTACCAAGTTTTATGAATTTATTCGAAAAAAATCTCTGGGACGATATGGGTTAAGTTCAAAACCAATTTCCGTTGAGTTTTTATTTTATTTTTGACTAATTCAAAGAACTCAAACAAGTAAACGTTATCGAAAAGGTCGAAACGTAACAATTGGTGTCAGAAGTGAAATTAAAAAAATAAAGCAAAAATAAATAAATTAAGTAATTATAATTACCATGAAGTTTGAAGAACTGCAAGTGGAACTCAAAAAGGAATTGAGTAAGTGTTACCTGCCGACAACAGGTAATAAGGCTGAGTTGCAGAAGAGGCTGATAGAGTTCATGATCCGGACGGACGTCAAGCTGGCGGTATGTGCCACACAAAAAGCATCCTTTGGAGAAACTGTCGCATTTGCCCTGGCACAAGAAACTGCTCGAGTTATTTCTAAGCCCCAAATATGCAAGGTGCGAAATATGGAGGTGGTTGCAGACAACAATAATAATAACGAACAAGATCTGTCTCACCACAGAGAAACAAAAAACGGGCGCACTATCAACCATCACAGGAGTCACCGTTAAACTAAAACGAGCTAGCACTATGGGCCACAAGCTAGCTCCCACAATCGAGGGCCCCACAATCTTCATATCAGTGATGCAGCAGAAAAACAGCAACCTTACAGCAAGGGGGTACATCGATGGTGAAAAACACATTCTGACCATAGACACAGGAGCGTCGCAGTCAATTATGAGACCCGATATAATGAAATGCAAGTGTGAGCCATTGAGCAATGTACAACTGCGCACAGCTACCGGGGAGCCTCCCACTGTCTATGGTAAAATTGTAGTGAAGGTGACTATAGCCAATATTACAGTCAAACATGTATTTATTATTGCCGATATTGTTGGGGAGGTTATCATTGTTATATGGGGCAACAAGTTATGGTTTGGCGTAACATTGAAATACCTCTGGATTTTGGCTATGAAAACCAGGCTCACGTAAGGAAGCTTGTTGCTGTTGAATATCAGAAGTTATCACCGCATTCTGAATCTTTGATATGGGCACGAATGGAGGGAGATTGTGTGGACAACCAGTTGTGGGTGGTAGAACCAGTAGCAATTAAGGACAAGTAATAACAGCAAAAGCCCCCGTTAAAACTTGCAAAGGCGGAAGAGTCCCTATAAGAATGCTTAATTTATGTGGCCAGCAGCGATTCATCAACAAAAATACCGACATAGGTCAGTGTGGTCCAGCGGAGGCGATAATAAATTGAGAGAAAAATCTTCAACCTGCCAATAATTGACGAGCATGCAAGGAAATGGGTAGCAGGACTCCTGATAGAAAGAAAGCCAAACAGCTGCTAAAAAGGCATGCTGCGTCTTCGCCCTAAAAAGTGAAAGCCAAGGGAGAGCGGCTATAGTAAAACACGAAATAAATACTGGAGAAGCGAGGCCAATAAAACAGGCGACCAGAAGTGTACGCCTGGCGAAACGAAATGAGGTTAATGAGCTAGTCAACGAAATGGAGCGGACCGGCATAATCGAACCATCCTCAAGTCCTTGGAGCTCGCCTGTAGTGTTAATGAAGAAAGAAGTCGGCGGTACCAGATTCCGTGTTGACTACAGGAAGCTAAACGACGTCACTAAGGACAGCTACCCGCTACCAAGAATTGATGACACCTTGGACAACCTGGCTGGTACAAAATGGTTTTCTGCCTTAGACTTGCAGAGTGGCTACATTTGAACGCCTTATGGGACTTCAGTGGAAGACATGCTTGGTGTACCTTGATGACATAATTATGATGGGGAAGACTTTTGACGAACACCTCAAAAACCTGGCTGAGGTGCTTCAGCGAATATCATTAGCTGGACGAAAGCTTAGCGAGCGAGCGGATATGGAATAGGAGGCGTGCTTTCACAGGTGGTTAATGGAAAAGTAATAGTGATATTCTATTACAGCCGAATACTTTCGAAGCCCGAAAGGAACTGTTGTGTGACGCGGCGAGAGCTTTTAGCAGTTTTAGGGTCTATAAAACATTATTAAAAATATTTGTATGGGCAACACTTTATGCTGCACTCAGGTGGCTACTGCAATTTTAAAACCCTGAAGGGCAGCTAACGTGCTGTATTGAGCGCCTTCAAAGCAACGACTTCAGCATCGAACACAGAAGTGGTGTAAAACATAACAATGCGGATGCCCTGTCACGCAGGCCCTGCAACTTAGAATGCCGACATTCTGCTAAAGCCGAAGCAAAGTAATGCGTCGCACACTGGGGATTTCGCGGAAAAAAGTCAAATTGTCAACATACTCTTCATGCAATATGCAGTGATATTTTGAAATTTTAGAGTAAATGGTACAATAAAATCAAAAAGAATTCCTCCGATCTGACTGCTAGTTTTTTATAGCCGTCTCAAACTCAGTACTTATATGTTTTACCGAACCAACTTAATTTAAAGCTAAGAATTTCAAAACAAATATTATTTTATTATGTGAGCTAACGTTTTTCTTTTAATTTTTTATTTAAAGTAGGATATTTCAGTATACTAAAATTGAAAAAATAAACTCTGCAGACTTAAGTGTTTTTTGTTTATTTTTATGAACATATAACAAAAATCCCTTTTTTCTCCAAACATTTTTACCTGCAATTTTAAGTAAAGGTATGAATTTAAAAAATTTGTTCGAGATATCCACAAAATTCTTTGGAAAAAACATTGATGACTGTTTTTATGATTCTCAGAATTAAAAAAAAAAGTAATAAACTAGAGGTTATTTGATTTTTATGATTGCATTAGCAAAGTAATAAGCGCTAATAAATTTGCGTGGTTAATTAAAAGGAAAAAAGGAAAGTGCACTTTTTTAATATTTGGGTTTTTCCATTCGTTACCTGCAGGATTTGTTTACAGAAATTGCACCCACATTTATGAGCGCTCATAAGTACCTGTCAGTAAAACATTGAAAAATACCTAGTATTTATAGTTGTTCATTGATCGATTTTTGTCATTCAACAAGTGCCGACGAACGCGAAAAGTACAAGCGATTTTTCTCCGATTTTTAATTATAACTGAAACTAAGGCCCAAGAGTTTAACGACAATGGAAAGTTTTTCTATTTCACATGGGGTTTTATGCTCGAAACTTCCGGACTTTGACAAAGGCAGAACAAAATTAAAGCAGTTTTTGCAACAATCGCACGTTGGCTTAAACGAAACTAGAGCATGTGAAATTTTGGATACAATATATAAAAGCTTTTACTCTAACTTCAAACAAAGATGGCAGGATTCTAATCGGACGAAGTCGCGATTTGAAAAAAATGCAAATTGGCTTGAACGCACATTTACAATTCATTTTACTGAGGCTGAATGTTCCACCAGTTCTGCATTTGGTCGGCCTCGTAAATCGTTTGAGGGGTGCTGTGATCACGCCAAACGATACAAAAGGGATAAAGTACGTGCTATGTTTCCTCAAGAAGTAATTGATTTTACTTCTAGTATTTCAAAAACAAACCACAAAATTTGTACATTAAAAACTTTTGGGATGTTTACAAAGCTTGAACTTACAAAAGAAAAATACGAGTATCTAATGCATTGGTTTGAAAATGAAGGGTTCAAAATAATCGTACCATACAAAGAACTCACGAAAGAAAAAACTAACAGTTATCCTCAAGGAATTTCTTTTACTGAAAGTTCAGAAAGTGTTCCTCTGCAAAATTGGATCATACTGCTAAAAAGAGTCTTAGAGACAAAGTCAGTAAAGGAAGTAAATTAAATTGAAAGCGGAAATCTAACAATGTACTAAAAATGTGGATGTGATGGGGCATCTAGTCAAAACGAATACCAACAGAGGTTTTCAGATGATCAAATTTCTGACTCTCATTTATATAACATCAGTTGTACCACTTAAATTGTCATTAAGTGATGACATAAATAAATTAGTATGGAGCAACAATAAACCTTCTGCCACACAATATTGTAGAACACTACAGGTTGCATACGTTAAAGAGACACCTCATGTTATACGAGAAGAAAAGAGAAGAGTCGATGAGGAGATATCTCAACTAAAAGAATTTGAGTTAACAGTAAATAATCGTAACTTTAAAGTAAAACATGAATTATATTTTACAATGATTGACGGCAAACCAGCACAATCAGTAACAAAAACACCAGCAGCATCTTCTTGTTTTATTTGTGGAGCCACAACATCCAAGATGAATAAAACGTAAATGAACAAGCACTGCAATTTGGTATGTCACCACTTCATGCGCGTATTAAGCTGATGGAGTGTCTTTTGCATGTAGCTTATAATATTGAATTTAAACGTAGGAGAGTCGACACAAATATTCTTCCGATAAAAGAAGCCCGAAAATGTTTGATAAAGCGTGAACTTAAAGAGAAAATTGGAATAAAAGTTGATACTGTTAAGCAAGGCTCTGGTACGACAGATTCAGGAAATACGTCACGAAGATTATTTGCTAATCCTGCTTTGATTTCCGAAATCACGGGTCTAGATGAAAACATAATCAAGAGGTTTTCAATAATTCTCGAAACTATAACAATCACCGAGGTAGTAGATCCAAAAAAATTTGGTGATTTTTGTCTGGAGACGGCAAGAGTTTGTTGCACTATACGAGTGGTACAATATGCCACCTACACTTCACAAAATTCTGATTCATGGAAAAGATATCTGAATATTTGAAAAAAATTTAAATGTGTATTTTTCCTGTAGGCTTACTATCCGAAAATGCTCAGGAAAGTCGTAACAAAGACTATAAAAAATATCGCCTTAGACACTCCAGAAAATGCAGACGAATTGCCAAGAACAAAGATATTATGCACCGAATGATGGTAACATTAGATCCCAAGATCTCACATTTGACTCCTTCATTTAGCCAGGAAAAGCATAGTGTTATAAGCGACGAAGTTAAGGCTCTTTTAGAATAATAAATTAAAAATAGATTTAAAATAAATTAAAAATTAAAAAAATCATTTAAATTATTTTGTTAATTATGGCTTTTTACATTGTAGGTAACGATATACATTTCTCTAACTCTCTTTATTTTGATTACTTTTGTGTATTACTATATAAATAAAACTAAATTTGTGATGAAATCACATTTTTTTGACAGATATATTTTTTTCCCCACCTCATTCAAAAATCCCAAGTGTGACCAGGGTAGAAATTTTGAGTCTGCAATATTCCAGGAAATGTGCGAGATATATGGAATAAAGAAAATCAGAACAACGGCGCTCCACCCACAGTCAGATGGCATGGTAGAAATATTTAACCGTACTATGGAAGAATACCTGCGAAAAGTGGTAAGCGCGCATCAAAAGAACTGGGACGAGCACATCCTGAAGTTTCTCCTAGACCCCTGCATGGCTGTACTCAAAAGCCATGTGAATACACTCATTTACTTTTCAAATAAGATGTGGTTCGTACTCTTTATAATTTAAATGCGTAGTGTTTTTCATTCTGTGATAGACAAACAGAATAAATAAATACACACAACAAAAAATAATTTGAACCGAAAAAAATTACTACTACATTCAAATAATCCCAACAGAGTAAAATACACATGTATGTATGATAAATATTCGAATGTGGTTTCAATTATTTGAATGATACTTATTTGAGTTTTTTAAAATTACTAGGAGTATTTTGTGCGTTCATTTGTTTCTTGGACGATTATGTTTTGCAAATTGCATGTAGAGTTCTTGGTTGCCTGTTTTCTGATTTTGTAATTTTTTTTGTGGTGCAAAATATACGAACATATTGTTGTTGTTCTTACTCAGGCAAGTCTTGTAAATAACTTGTCATAATCCGCCTACATTCATCTTTTATTTCTATCTTCTCATCAATGCTAAATTTAAATATTTATTTGCTGGAGGGAAAAGGAATACTGCTATTTTATGATATATGGTTAAATTTTTTAACACTACGGAGTCTAAATAAATGCTTCCTTTCTTTTTTAGCTGTTTTGATATCTCTAAATCTGAGCTATACAAATACATTTTTTTTTGCAAATGGTGTACTATCATATAAACAAAATGGATGATTACGTAATTTTCTCCTTCTACTTTTGAAAAGCTTCTTGAAACGGTTCTAAAACCTTGATTATTGCGGTTATGTACATTAAGTTGATGTTGTGGATTCTATTAAGTTCATTGTGTTCTTGCAATGTTTGTACTATGGTTGGCCAATTTGCTTTAACGGAAGAAAATAAATAAATCGAATTCCATCGAGTGGATGAAAAACTTTTTAGTGTTGTAGTAAGGTTTGCGTTTAGACCGGATACTTTGAAATATTTCACTAACTTAGTACACATTCGACTTATATCTGCAACATGATCAACATCTTGCATGGGTTTTTGTACTGTATTGTGAAGTAAACGATCAATGCAAAATATATGATTATATTTACGAAATCCTGAAACCATATTTGACCCCCGATCAGAGACAATATTGACCTTATCATTTAGTTCTAGATACAATTCCTTCAAAATTGTAAAAACTTTTTTATTGATATTGTCACCTGCAAATTAAGGAGTATTTAATATTTTTTTAATACATTCATATCCATATTTTCATGAAAGAACGTTAAAAAGTAGATTTTCATCTTTCAGTTTTGTGCATAAGTGCTTTTAAAGTCGAAAATATGAAACAAATTGAAAAGAAAATTTTTAAATATTTAGGAAACTTAAAGGGCCAGTTGCAGAAAATTACGATTTTTGCCCGTTCTTTCAGAAAAAAACTGATTTGTTAAGCACGAACGTAAAATAGGGAGCAAACACAACTTCTTCCATAGCTCATACTTCGGAATAAGCTAACCTTAATTTAAAATAAATTGAAGACAATCCTGGGTTGTTTTTTGAGAAGTAACACTCAGGCAATTAGTATGCCTACCAACCCGTAGGTGTGTTACCTTCTTTGGGGAAGGGATAGTGAGAGAGGACAGATGGTGAAAAAGAGAAAGCTTAATTTTTGCAACTCTAATATTGCGCGCTGTGTTAGTTTTTAGATCAGTGTTGCAGCGCCTTTGATGTCAAGTAGGCGCATTAAATGTGTTTTTAAGCTGTTGTAGCCATTTTATTCATTATTTAACTTCGCATGCGATTTTGCTACAATACCGACGAAGGAGGGCGCTGTGATGTCAGCTAGCATACACCAGTATCAATTGCTGCCAGAAATGTTCAGTGACCAGTGTGCTATGCCTTCATCACTTAAACACTCCGACAACAACAAATACAATGGCATACTCTAATGCACATCTGAAAAATGCTGGCTGTTATGACTTGTCTGAAGCTGGGCTCGAACCCACGTTCTTAGACATTATTTACTTTGCAGTCAACGCGCTAACTACTTCAGCCAACAGCACCGCCATCATTTTATTTGTTATTGCATAACTTCTGATTAGTAGCCATACGAAGTAAAATTTTTTAAAAATTCAATTTTTTTTAAATCGCTCTAGCTTTTTAAGTAGAAAAGATATCGAAATGATTTATGCTTTATATTATGGGGCAGTAATAAGAATTTTATATTGCAAAGCAAAACTAAAGTGGAAAAATAAAGTTGCGGAAAAGCCACCTGGCCACTTGAAAATTACATTTTTTCTCATTTATAGATTTTCAATTGAGCACTGTCTGAAACCTGTTGTACATAAAGCAATGATTTTTGTTTGTTCTCTGTTTCTGGTAACTCCAAGATTGTCCTCAATTTTTAAAATTGAAGACCATGCGGCACACCTTGTTGGAATCACTCATTAGAATCAAAAACATATCTATTCTAAAACTTCAAGATGAACATTAACCAAAATTGGTAGGACTTAAATTACTAAAATACAAGAGTGGTGCTAAACGATTTGCTTCCTAACTGTAATGTATGATTTATTAATTGTGCATTTTTCAGCTTCCATACATTTCATTCCTAAGTCTGCTCACTAAAGTCCCCTCTCTTACATACTGAATCGTCAAAGATAAGTACGATATCTTAATCATCTTTCCAAAGGTCGGACGTGAGTCCAAATCCAAGATTGTCCTCAATTTTTAAAATTGAAGACCATGCGGCACACCTTGTTGGAATCACTCATTAGAATCAAAAACATATCTATTCTAAAACTTCAAGATGAACATTAACCAAAATTGGTAGGACTTAAATTACTAAAATACAAGAGTGGTGCTAAGCGATTTGCTTCCTAACTGTAATGTATGATTTATTAATTGTGCATTTTTCAGCTTCCATACATTTCATTCCTAAGTCTGCTCACTAAAGTCCCCTCTCTTACATACTGAATCGTCAAAGATAAGTACGATATCTTAATCATCTTTCCAAAGGTCGGACGTGAGTCCAAATCCATTGCTTTGTACTGCTGCTATTTGTTTTAACTTTTTCAAAATGATTACAGTGTACTTTACTTATATTCCTAGATATAGTTGTAGGATGCGGTAAAATCGATTTTAGAACAACTTTTCGTCCGTACTTTGCCCCAATAGATATAAGGAACTCCGCTAATTTAATAAAGCCGGAATCTTCAACTATTTTAAAAGGTCTGCAATTCTCTATTGTCCATTCCGTTAAAATATTTACTAAATTTGTTTTCGTTTCCGTGTCTACTTCTTCTTTGTATCTTTGTTTGCAGCATTGAGTGCTTCAATATAGCATTTATGCTTAACTAAATTTGACGTTGATTTATTGGTATACTTATGTATATACATTAAAGCAATTCCGGCAAGCAACTACATTTGGTATTTCTTTTCCACATGTATTTTCTATTTTTCCAAATATGTTCCACACTTTACTTCTTCCTCTCTTGTCACTTACTTTTAATTCATTATATTAATTTGTTTTTTTGTCTTACGCAGAAACCACTTTATTACACAAGCCAAAGAATACAAATCATATACAATGCGCATCTCAAGGAAAACTTAAAATATTAAAAAAAAATCCAGGATGCGGGAGGGAAGGCAAAAGGGAAACAACCAAAAAAGAGCGTAACAAAGCATCGTCTCTCTCGATTTTTTATTCTCTTGTCATATCTCAACAAAAGAGAATAAGGTGCATAGTCTACAGTATACCAACTATAACTTTATTAATCGTTTATAAATAAGATCATAAGTTTATAAATTTATTGCCTTTGGCCTGCACTGGAATTATTTGACCATTTGTTAAGAAAACCCACTACCATAAATGTGCAAATAACTAAAGAAAGTCGTTTGACTTGGGATAATTTTTTTATCCATTTAAGTCAGGTAGAATCATTTTGTATTGATGTTGTATCATATTATTTATTTTTTAAAGGATCAGCTGCTTCTTTTAAAAAACACAGGACAACATATTAACATTGAAAGCATTTTTAAAGACTTAATTTAAGAAATATAATTTTGTTGATTTTTTATTGTTGTTGCATCATATAATGTCTAAAAAACAGGGATAACCCCCTTAAAAGTTCGTGGAACTGTGTCAATCAAAAAATTTTATTTGGGAATTACATACATACCAATTAAAATTGTATTGCATTTTACTAATGTTGTGAAGCATTTCATAAATCATTTTAGTTTTTTGGAAGATGTTTTAGAAAATTCTGCGGCTATAATTTCGAAATAGAGATACTTTGTTGGATACTTACCATTTAAAGTTATTCCAAAATCACAATACGGAAAATATAGTAACGAATTGAGAAAGATGGTTGAAGTTCTAACAGCACCAAGCGATATTTTCATATACTTTCAAAATTATCAGTCGCTTACAGATTTTTGAAATTTATCTGGCCCATCAGATAAACTAATGGATGCAAGTAAAGGACATATTTCAATATTTCATAAAATATTTAAATCTGAGCCCCAAAAAATTAGTATAAAATCTTTTATTATTGAGTCGTGTAAATGCTTGACCCTAGAGTGGTTTGCGGACGTTTGTTCTGAACTCCTCCGAAAGCTTTGGTCTCGCTCTATAAAATTTGATCAAACGAATTATTTGATTTATTAAAATATAATAACTTTGCTAGTTTTACTAGGGTGATTGATATTCTCTTTAAATACTTTTGATGCTAGAAAATTTTTGAATTTTCTTACAAATATAAAAAAATGTATTCTTAACATAAAAAATTAAAGGGTAACTTATTTCCGTTAATAAATAAACTTTTTTTGTTGAAAAATTAACTTATGAACACAAATTTAAAATATTTGTGTCGCTTTGGTTGATTGAAAATTTAATTTGAAATAATTTTATTAAGAAAACCTTAATGAGCTTCAAAACTTTGTACGCGGTCGAATTAAAATGGTCAGCAATAAAATGAAAGCCAGGTACGACCGAGCTGCATACTCTCAGGAATTCAACGAGGGACAAATGGTTCTACTTTTCAACCCACAACGAAAAAAAGGATTGCCCTCAAAACTACAAACTCACTGGGATGGACCCTACACAGTGGTAAAACGATTAAACGATGTCGTTTACAGAATAAAGAAGTATAACAGCCCAAGATACGAAATGAAAGTTGTTGTTCTGGAGCGACTAGCCAACTATGGAAAAGGTGATTGTGTGCCTATTCGGGATGAACAGGCTTAAGTGGGCGGCAGTGTTACAAAATTTAAATATAGATTCAAATTTAAAATATACAATATAATATATAACAATATAAAATACATAAAAATACAGCTGTGATTAAGCACAGTATAATCAACCGTGTGTATGCAAATTGGAGCACTCTAATTCAAACGGAAACAGAGCATTCAAGAAAGTTCTAGAAACATCAACGAGAATCTACTACTTGTTTAAGAAATCTGTATGAAAAATTTTCATAGCAATTGTAAACAAAGACTAACGCCCTCGATTGGATTACGGCAAAAATTTTCATAAAATTAGTTAGTTGAATCGCCATCCACATTATAAGTTGCTACTGCCATCTACGCGCCGCTGAACACCACAGGGAAACTAATTGTCATGGTGAGGATTTTTCTACTATGTTCGAGAACCGTAGCTGTCATCATGTATATAAGCCAATCCAGCCAGACACAAAGAAGTCAGTCTTGTCTAAAGGTACGGTCACATCTAACAAACATTTGCCCAAAAAAACGTAACCAACAGACAAGCTAAATTTGTATTTTCTTTAATTCCAATATTTTTTTAAATATGGGTTAGCATTTATTAAAAATAATACAAAAATAGCATTTTGCGGCATAATTGACTTAATTTTGTGATATAAAAACCAAGTTAAAGCACACTACCCCTAAGCAAAAGTAGTGGTTTCGTTTTTTTGGGCAAATGTTTGTTAGATGTGAACGTACCTTAAGCTTTTGCTGTGTTCATGTATTTTATTAAACAGTGTTATTAAGGGATAAAAACATTAAGTTCAAAATCAATTTCCGTTGTATTTTTATTTTATTTTTGACTAATTAAAGGAACTCAAAAGGTCGAAACGTAACAATATATTAAAACTAAGATTTAGACAAAAGAAAAGTTATGACTTGTTTTCCACTTTCTTTCTAAACTATATTCTTGTCAGAGTTTTTAACACGGTGAACATAGAGGGCATTTTTTTAAATTAAAAATGTAATTACTCGCAAGAAGTTGTTCTTGTAAAAATTATTAACCGTAAGTTTTTTTTTCAAAAATAATTTTGTGTTTATAGTTAACTATTGTAAAGCTTGCATGGCAAGAAAATAATAAAAGTGATCATATCTTTTGTGTTCATTACTAGTAAAAGTGGCTATAAAAGCAAAATTACACTAATATCAGTAGTTATTTGAAAACCTCTAAGAAAATAATTTTGGACTTGCTGGACCGTTGTTCATGAACATAGCTAAGAGCACTCTCTATCAGACCAAAAACTTAATAAAAATCGGCAAATACGCACGGTGTCAAAAATAAACATACCATTAATACATTACCTGTTCTTATAATATCTCTATCTTTATTCTTCAAAGTTTCCACGTTTTCATTTATCTGTCGCCAATTTTGATTGAGGCTTTTATCTTTTTCATCTTTTGTAAGGCTTAGTTTGTTCAAATCATTTGTAGTTTTCATAATTTCCTTTCTGAAGTTTTCTTGGCGGCGAACATCTGACAAACGATTTTCTATTTCTAAGTCTCTTGCTGTAGTATCAACGGGTTTTGCTGACCCGAAAACCTTTTCTGCTAATGTTCCAGCACATTTAAAAAAATTGGTATCATTATTTTTTAATTCCAAGGTAACCTGTGATGGGACATCGAGTTCAGGAAGAGGTAGTGTACGCGGTTTAAGCACTAGCTTTGGACGCTCTATTGTTTTGCTTTTATCGGTACGACATTCATCTCGATCTTTTTGATGAATTTGATCAGGAGCAGACATAACTATTGAGTTACTTTGGTTTTTTTTTCGCCATGAGCCGGGATAATTATTTCCGTCAGAAGTATACTTTTGATCATCGAAGTTGCGTTCAACGCCGAATGTATCAGAGTCTTTTTTTGAGTTATTATCACGCCTCCAATTACTTAATTCTCTGCCTTCAACATTAGCTCCTGCTGAATCATAACCTCTTTTTGCACCACGTTGTCTTGAATTTTGCTCATTCTCATTAGACAAGTCAATCCTTATTCTTCGTCCTTTTATTGTTGGGTCTCGTATCCCTAAGGATTGTATTAATTCCTCTCTGCTCTCAAATTCGACGTAGCCGAATCCTCGAACCCTGCCTGTATCCCCATCTTCTCTTGGAAGTCTTACTGATTTTATATTGTTAGTATTGAAATATTCATATATATCTTCCTCCTGAACATCAAATGGTAAATTAGTAACATAGGCAATAAACGGTGATTTGTGAGGTATAGAATTGTCATCAAATATTCTATTTGCTCGGGGTGCTGTAGGAAGTTGGCAAACTACTGTCAGCACATTTCTGCCTTCATCGCTATCTTCGCCATCAACTATTCGGATGTTTTTTGCAACCTGCGTGGTTCCTGTAGGAGCATCGCCGTTCGATAAAAATGATTGTAAGGGTATAACGATACCTTTATTTTTTTTTCCTTTTTTACCTGAAACGAAATTCGTAGTTCTCTTAGAATGAGCGAATAATTTAATTATTTTAAGGCGTAGATAAGCACTTTAAAAAATTCATTCTAATCCCAAATTTTTTCTAAAATACTCACTGAATTTAAACATGCGTAACATACATAACATCAGTTATTACTTTTCTTGCTAATTATTAAATTTATATTAATCGAGATTGCCTCGATATCTTTTTTCAAAGATTTTAAAAAACTTTTGTTTGTTGAGGGTTTTTTAGCTAGACTATTTACATGCATTTCATTGGTGCTAAAGCCAAATCAACAGAAACCTTAAACCTTATTTTTAAGTGTTTCAAACCTCTTTACTTATACAAAAACTTTTAAAAACTCAATTATTTATTTAAAATATTATTTATATTAAAATATTATTTATTTAAAATATTTTTTGTACCGAAGAAAAATTTAATTTTCCATCACTAACATACAAAATACAATTACTTTATGTTGTAGTCAGCTATTTTTGACTCAATACTTTCCCTGTTGTTTTTTATTGTCGAATTGTTGTAGTATTAAACAGACCTGTATTATTTGATCATGTGTTGTATGTTTTTATTTGCCTCAGCTGTCGTTTTTATTTCAGCAAGGAAAGCAAATGTTACTTTCCCAAGTACTAATTATACTTTTATTTCAGTCATGCTAACCAATTATTCGGTAGCAAACATAAATTCTATTTCATATTCCATACTATTAACCTATTTTATCTGCTGCTGGAACTATTGGGTTAATGGTAATAATTAATAATATAGTGCAACCAGATGAAAATTGTAGTTGCTACAATAGAATTCTATGATGGTGCAACTGCCAAAATTCGATTGGCAACAAGTATGGTTTTCTCAACGAATCTGTTTTCTATGTGCATAATGGTCCATTTATTGGTCAATTGATTGACTCGCGAAAGCAATCAAGCAATTTGCAAAACTGTTCAACTGTTTCTTCCGCATTTTCAATGTTAATACGTACTATCCGTTTTCAAAAAACAATACCCAACTATCCCACGAAACAACCACATACCTGCTATTTAGCCAACGTATTCCTATGCTGAAACCGTAGATATCCTCAAGTTAGCACTCTACGACAACAGTTAGCCCCCCAAATTAACTACAGTCTATCAAGCGATGGGCAATGTGCTCTAAGGTAGGTAGGGCCTTTCTCACATTTGCTGCTTCGATCTAATCGAGCAGTAACCAGTCAAAACTCTTATGAAACTCGATAATTTCTTTGTCCTCGAATAAAAAAAATATAGAGAAAAGTATAATCTGTAGTTTTTAATAAATTTAATTTTAGATCGAAAGACAAACCATATAACAAAAGTTTTTTATTTAAAAAAATTTCATTAAGCTGAATATACATATACAATAAAAATTTTTGGTTATTTACTTTATTTTACGCTCAACTACTCAAGATAGTTCTAAACAGAGTGTTACAAAATTCAAATGTAGATTCAAATTTAACGGACATAAAAATACAGCGATGATAAAGCACAGTTTAATCAACCGTGTGTATGCAAATTAGAGAGCACTCAAATTCAAACTAATGGATTCAAGAAAGTTCTAGAAACAGCAACAAGAATCTACAAGATTGTTTAAGAACCCTGTATGAAAAATCTTCATAACAATGTAAACAAATAGACATTTGAATAGTGTGGGCCCTTGTCCAAAGACTACATATGGTGGTTATGCGCTACAAGGATGCGCTTAAAAATGGCCAAAATCCGACAATGATCACCCAAACATTCACTAAATTAAATTTTCATTTTCTTGTAAAAAAAATTACAAATACAATTGAGATATGTGAAATAGATGTTTGAATAATATGGACGCTTGGCTAAAGACAACTTATGGTGGTTACGCGCTACAAGGAAGGATGCGCCCGAAAATGGCCAAAATCCAAACATTCACTAAATTCAATTTTTATTTTCTTGTAAAAAAAATTACAAATGCAATTGAGATATGTGAAATTGATGTTTGAATACTGTGGGCGCTTGGCTAAAAGACTACTTATGGTGGTTACGCGCTACAAGGATGCGCCCAAAAATGTTAAAAATCCGCCAATGATTACCCAAAAATTCACTTAGTTACATTTCGATTTTCTTGTAAAAAAATTCACAAATACAATTGAGAAATGTGAAATAGATATTTGAATAGTGAGGGCCCTTGACTAAGTGTTGCAGTGTTGTATAATCTTAGTCTAATAACACATTCAATAATTCCGTATTCCTAAACACAATTTGAAATGAGACATAGGAAAATCTAAATTATGTAATTATTAAATTTATTATTCGAGGCAGGTCTCGATATCTTTTTTCAAAGAATGCAAAAAGTTTTGTTTGTTGAAGGTTTTTAGCTAGCCTGCATACTTACATACATGCATTTCATTGGTGCTAATGACAAATCATCAGTAAACCTTAATCCATATTTTTGAAAAGTTTCAAACCTCTTATCTTATATAAAAACTTTTAAAAAACCAATGAGAATTTAAAAAATTACAAAAGTATAAGCCAGTATGCTTTGAAACTTATTCAAAAATACCAACAAACGAATTATATTCGATAAGAATCTATTTTATTTTCTTTACAACCTTCATACAATTAGACGCCTTTTGGGTGCCAATGAAAGTATTTAATAAGGCAAAACGGATAATAAAATATTAATTAGGTAATTATTAAATTTATTATTCGAGACAGGTCTGGATATATTTTTTCAAAGAATTCAAATAGTTTAAAAAACCAATGAGAATTTCAAAAATTCCAAAAGTGTAAGCTAGTATGCTTTGAAACTTATTCAAAAAAACCAACAAATAAATTATATTCGATATGAATCTATTTTTATTTCCGTTTTGTCTTATTAAATACTTTCATTGTCACCAAAAGGGCGTCTAATTGTACAAAGGTTGTAAAGAAATTAAAATACATAGATTCATATCGAATATAATTTCTTTATTGGGATTTTTGAATAATTTTTAATAATAATAATTTAGCATCTTCAGTTAAAAATTTTTAAATAAATTTTGCATATCCATAGATATTTTCAAAACCTTTCATGTTACTAATATTGATACCGTATACCAAATGATAACTAATAGAGCTGTGTAGCTCATGAACGAACGGGTTAAATTGAACGAATCAATAACTGAATGAAGTGATCCGGAGATTTTACTGTACGCCTTTGGTTCAAACGTGTACTGTTCGATTTTGTAGATGGGTTTAAAACTTGTTTTCGTTCGTTCAAGTGTTTTTTTACATCAAATTCACTTTCGATTGTGGATCTTTTTCATGTTGTATTCTTTTGTTTGAGTTGAGTTTTGGTGTATTAATAACAGTTGTTTTAAAAAGTTTGCGTAAATTTACTGTTCTTTTGAGCATCAACACATAAAAAATATTTTATATTATATATTTAGTTAAACGAACTTACACATATGTATGTATATGTATTTTTTATTAATAAAAGCATATTTTAATAAATTCTTCAATTTATTTACATACCCTATTCAAATATTTATAATTGAGCTTTTAAAAAAAAACAATAAATTCTTAAAAAATATAACTATTGCTGTACGTCGTTCAAATTTAACGATTGAACGAACGGGTTAATATTTTCTAAATGAACGAAAATGACCGATCACTGAAACGAACGATTTGACACAGCTGTAATAAGTATGTACATATTAACGTGAGCACAAAACATTTTGCTTGCTGAAGCTTCATAATGTACAGCATAGCAAGAATGATTAAATAAAGATTACGCCTTGCGCATGATTTACCGCTTGATGACGTAGTAGTCCCCTCGCAAAGGTTACCAAGTCTGTATCATATGAGAAATTTATAATTTCTTACAAAAAATTTACGTTCTTTGTAATAGTTGGCAGCCCTGTAATTAATTTACTCAGAGAGTTCAAAAGAAAAGTATTACATCGGTGGTTAATAAACAACGAATTTCGTGTCATATTTTATAATAAATACATATAAATAATATTAAAATCATTAAAATTATATAAAGTGGTTAAATTTGATTGTTTAAAAGCTGCAAAACTAAGAAAAACAAAAATCAAAATAAAGTGAGAAGATAAGAAAAAGAGCAAATATGAAATGTGCAGTGGGCAAATGCAAACAAAGTAACAGCAAAAAAACAAGTGAGAAATTATGTTAAAACCTAATATTTTGCGTATTTTTAATAAAACGTTTGTGTTTTCAAAAAGCTGTATCGTTTTACAATTTTCCAAAAGATGAAGGATTTTGAAAGAAACTTGAAATTTGAAATGGGTAAGTTAAAACAAAATTAATTCTTGCAGTACATTACTAAGGCGTTATGAATAGGATTTAGTAAACGGCGTGCAAAAATATTAAAATCCCATGCAGTTCCCTCTTTAGACACTAGTGCTATTGAAAGTGAAACGAAAACTGCTAATGAAACTGAAGTTGCAAATGTATATGAAAGACTATGTGAAACTGAAAAGCAAAATGATATTTCGAATAGTTTTGAAGAAAAATTTGTCGCGGAAAATGCTCCACGGCCGACTGATCTTGAAGAACTTACATTAAAACTTTGGAAATGAAAATGTATGTAAATTTTTGAACATTAAACAAATATTTATTTGAATCGTTTTTAGAGATGCACTTCTCAAGGAGAATTGTACGCTGAAAATGGCAAAAAGTCAGTGTGATGTCACAATAAAAAATTTATCATATCGTATTCAGAAATTAAGCTTTGCAAACGTTAATCTTGAGAAGTCCTTGAGACGTTTGTTCACTGAAGGTCAAATAAAAAAATTAAAAAGCGGTGATAGAAGACAGAATTTTACTGAATCAGACATTGCCCAATCAATCACCTTATACTCAGCAAGTGCCAAGGCTTACAGGCTGTTAATGAAAAAACAATTCCCACTTCCATCGGTGAGAACGTTGCAAAGATGGTCTCAAAAATTGGATATGTCAACAGGTATTTTGGAGCCTGTTGTGAAATTACTGTCTGCGGCCAACCAAATGTCGGAAACCGGCCGGATATATTTGCAACAAATTAAAGAATGGTAACCCTAATCTTGTGGCTAATCCTCTAAGCGACCGCAATTATTCATGGGTTAACCACTTAAGCGAAGGTGGGCTAAGTAAGCCATCAACTTTATTAATGGACACGCTGAGATCGTGTGACACCATATTCTTAAAATTAAATGGTGACAAATTATTACTTTCAAGCGAATATTTACAAAAGCATTTGTTGGAAGCAAAAGACATTGAAGCCAGTGAAGACGTGAAAAAACTTTTCTTTAGGTGTCGAATGTATTTTAGAATTAGGAAACTAAATGCCGAAATCGCTGAAAATACTTATAAGCGAAAGAGAAAATTTGATAAAATAACAAAATAAAATGAAACAAAATTAAAAAAAAGCGTTAAACTTTTTCATTTATTTAATAATTTTTTTCCAGTACTCCTTCTAGGGATCATATGACAACCACAAAGCATATTCTTTGTGCTTGTTTCTGTAATCTAATGTTTGACCTAAGCAGATAATTAGCCTACTGACAGGTAGCGTCATTTGTTTGCAACTATTGCAATTCCGCGTCTTATTATGGTTTAGAGCAATGTTGCAGCGTTTTTTTTTTTGTTGTTTAAGCTAATTAATTATTTTGCTTCGCCGACGGCTACTACTACCGACGAAGGAGGGCACCACAATGTGTTTTAGTTGTATAGAAGTAGCTAAACATATTTTAAAAATTTATGGACTGGAATTCTTATAAAGAATTTGTTTGCTTTAAAAAAATTTAGTTAGAAAAATAACAATTTGTCCCACTGTCACGTTTTTGCACAAACATAACAGTCGTACAGCTGAATTTTATTAGCCAATGAGAACACAGCTTGAGTGACGTCAGAGTTCCAACTTGCGCAGAAATGTTTTTTTATGGCTGCGTGATGGCGTAATCTTTATTTAATCATTCTTGTGTACAGTATTGAAGTGTTCTCTTTTTTATTGCTCTTGATTTTATGAGAACACTAAAGTTGCTGATCCATTTTATCAAAACCATACAACACATATTTATCTGCCGAACAACGGCATTATTTATTGTAGTGCCAAAGAAAATTTCACTACTCCATTTCAATTTGCAATAGTGTCAACTAAAATGAAATAGGGGTTTTAAAGTTTGACAATATGTGTATACATAAATGTACATATGTATGTGTGAAAGAAAACACAAATAACTGTTGGTGCTTTGTGTATTCTTTTTTATTTTATTCTATGCGTGATGTTATTGTAAAATTTATAATGAATTTAGAACTTTAAAAACAAAAAATCAATATAATAGGTTTGGAGATACATATACATATATACTATATATGTATGTACATACATACATATTTTGAATTTACGTTGAAGGCATTTATTATGTACATACATACGATGAAAAGTATTTAATTTATGTACACTTGCTAGAATAAATATCCGTACACATGAGCTGTGGCAACCCAAATCTTAAAAATACAAATGATTAAAAGGGAATTTACAAAAAAAATCCTTACGAATTTATTAATTATTCAACAAACCTATTTTTATTTAGTGAAATGTTTCAAAATTTATTTTTAATTCTTAGCATTAAAAAAACAAAAAAAAAACTAAAATATCACCAGAATTCACAAAAAAAGTTTCCGTACACAAAGATCAAGTTGAAAATTATTATACTTTTTTAAAAAATAAACAAAAACTAATAACTTGTAGGATAGCCTTTTCTTTTTAAAACCTCAGCAAGCCGGTTTGGCATTGATTTGATTAATTTTGAAGTTTCCTCGCCCACTCTTCCGAGATGACGTTTTTAGCATTTCCTTTGAGGTAATGTTATGCTCACGAATTCTGCGTTCAAGTAAATCCCACAGGGGTTCAATTGGGTTTAGATCTGGTGATTGAGGGGGCGATTTAAGCTGGTTTTTGGCGTTGTAAAGCAACCAAAGCTTCGCATTGTGCGCCGTATGTTTGGGATCATTATCTTGCTGAAACCAAAAATCTTCACCTAGATCTAATTTCTCGGCGCTTTGCTTTAAATTTTGTTTGTGGATGTTCAAATATCCAAATTGATCCATTGCGAACTCAATCAGGGTTGTTGCAGAATCCAAGTCAGAATTGTGAATTATCAGAGTTGAAAATCAATTCTGATTTGAATTGGTGTCATGAAATCGTCTTGGTTTTACGCTGATTCGAAAATAAATAAAACCCATATTCGAATCAGCTGTTTACATTTTTCACTAGATTTACACACATATTTTGATAAATATTTTTTTATATATTAAAAAATCGGTAATAAAATGGTAGAGGCAGTAGCTTTATATATATTGATTGAGGAAAGCAACAATGAAAAAGTGAAACGGAAGATTTTAAGGGATTACACCAACGCATTGGAGCTGCCGGAAACAGCGTAAGTATACATATAGTATGTACAAGAATGCCAAAGATGTTTTAACTATAATAAATATACAGATTTATTAGCCAATTCCGTTTAAACAAAGAGGCTTTTCAAATGCTGTTGAACATTATCAAATTTCATTTGCCTCCTTCAAACATTTCCTGTATTGTTCAACTAGCTGCGACATTGCGCTTTTTGGCAGAAGGATCATATCAAAAATCAATAGGAAATGATAGTTCCGTTTGTCTCGCTAGAAGTACGGTGTCAATTATCTTAAGCAACGTACTAAAGGTTCTGCAAAAGCATGTGTGCCCTCAGTGGGTGAAGCTAACAATGGATGACAATGAAAAAGGAAGATGTAGGAACCATTTCTTCACCAAATATAGAATTCCTTCTATAGTTGGTTGTATTGATGGGACGCACATCAAAATTATAAAACCTGCGGTGGATGAGCATTTATTTTTTAATAGAAAGGGGTATTTTAGTATGAATGCCATGTAAGTAGAAACTAATAAGAACTTTTTGAAAATAGTTGTTTTATATATTTTTCATTTTCAGATATGTGATAGTGACATGCTAATTCGAGCAGTAGACGCACGGTATCCAGGCTCAAGTCACGACGCTTTTGTTTGGAACATCAGCAAGGCCCGTCAACATTTTCTGACAGAATTTCAGAACGGCGACCGAACGTCAAAATTGTTAGGAGATTGCGGGTATGCTATAGAGGCTTTTTTATTAACTCCATATCGAAATGCAGCATTCAACACACAGGAGCATAAATTTAATATAGCTCATGCTGCGGCTCGTAACATTGTAGAGCGGACAATAAGAGTTCTGAAAAGCCGTTTTCTATATTTGATGGGTACACTGCATTACAGTCCACAAAAAGTGATACAAATAGTGAATGTTTGCAGCGCCCTCCATAACATATGCAGAAGTTATAAAATTTCATATGAAGGAGATGAAATTGGTTTTGAATCTGAAGAGCTATCAGAAGACAATGATATATTGATGCCAACAGTGTCACTTCAAAATGAAGGGCAAAGAATAAGAGAAGAAATTGCAAACAGTTTATAAAATTATTTAAATAAATTACAAGAAATTAAAGACTTTTTGATGTTTTTATTTTACAAATTCAATTTAAGGTAACACAGTTCTTTTTGCACTTAGATCAGTCTTATAAGTAGCATAAATAGTTATATAAAATAAGGTACACAAATAATTGTTTTTGAGATCAGTTTTTCTCATTGTTATTGTTTTGCAAATTAAATTTTAATAGTTCTAGTTCCAGTTGTTTTCTTTTTATTTCGTTTTTCTCCTGCATCACTTTCAAAATTCGGGAACTTAAACTTACAAATTCATCTTTTAATTCTTTCACGGAATTTGTCACAGCTTCATGGTTTTTTTCTATAGCACGGAATATGTGTCTGAGTGAGCTCGAATGTTCTTTTTGAACCGAAATGAGTTGATCGACTTTATCGTTCAGTTCATTTTTTCTTTTACCGTCTTCATCTAAAAACTTTTCAATCCACGCTGCTACGCTCTCTGGTCTAGCTCTTTTCGGTGTACTGCAAATAGTTGGCGTTTTCAGTATTCTTTTAGAACTCGTTGGAATGTCATCATGTAAGGCAAGTTCAGAATCATCAACAGTGCCCAGTGATATTCCCGAGACACCTTCAACTGTTGTATTTATTCCACACATTTGCACAATAGCTTGTTGGCGTGAGCTGGAATTTATTGAACAAGCCTCCTCCAGTTGCACGAGACTCTGACCTATTATGTGCTAGCTTCTTTTTTATTTCGCTTTTCCATTCCGTCCCTATCTGCCCATATAAAAAACTTTTAAGTCTGAAAAAACCTATTTAAAAATACTTACCTTTTTCCAACCATTTGCATCCTTAGTCGGTGGTCCAGCACTGTTGAGAGATTCAGATAACTCTTGCCAAAGCGACTCTACCAGCACCTTATCGCGCTTAGAGTAACCGCTTGCTATATCCTTATTCTCTTCCATAAACTTTAAAAATATCTCATTTTGTGTTTGATTCCTATGTTTTCCCCTATTTATGATCAAATAATAACGAAAATTTTTGATTTTTTAGTTTAATAAATAAAAAAAATTAATTTACTTACATTGTGAGCCAAATTGTATTTACCCGCCTAAAACAAATATACAAATCTGCCACCTGTCAGCTGATCAGATTATTTCTGATAAAAAAACGATAAAAACAGATTCTGTGACACCCACTTCTGACACGATTCCGATTCGAACACAAAAACGATAAATATCTGTTTCTGTGACACCAAAATGAATTCTGTATCGATTTCAATTCTGATTCTGATAGCAATCAGATTCTACAACAACCCTGAATAAATGATAAATTCTCAACACCACTAGCAGCCATACACCCCACACCACTAGACCACCACTGTCATGTTTTACTGTTGGTAACAGATTTTCTTTTTCAAAAGCGGTACCACTCTTTCGCCACACCATTTTTCTTCCCTTGATCCCATATATGCAGAATTTACTTTCATCGGAAAATAAAACACGTTTCCAGAACTCGAAAGGCTTATTTACGTGCTCATTTGCAAAGTCCATACGTTTTTCTCTATTCCCTTCAGAAATAAAAGGTTTTCTACCTGCCACACGATAGTCTTCTTTTTTTAATATTTTTCGGACGGTGTCTTCATGAATGTCTTCTCCGAATGATTCTTTTATATTTACACCGATTTGAGAAGCAGTTATTCCAGGATTTTGTTTGACTGAAGATAGTATTTCACGCTTTTCCCGAATTGTCAACTTAGAAGGTCTTCCTGAACGAGGTCTTGATAGAATTGAGCCGTTGTTTTTGAAACTTTGAATGACGTATTATATTGAAGAGTGGCTTCGTCCAACTATTTCCGCTATTTCGCGGTATGATTTGCCCTCATTTCTTAATTTTAAAATAACTTCTTTCGCCAGCAACAATTTCTTTGCTTTTAGGACTCATTTTATAATTTTTCCACAAAAAAACCTGTTTCAGAATGCAAAATATATCACACAAGCTTAAATAAGACCACGCACATTATAAGAACCTCTTTTTAAGTTTTGTAAAAAGTGCCGTTAACTTACGGGCTTACCAGACAATTTATGTACGGATACTTTTTCTCTGGTTGAGACGTATAATTATAAAATGAGTGTACAGATATTTATTCTAGCAAGTGTGTGTATAAATTAGAAAAAGAATTGTAGTCCGAAAACAACTTAAAAACATTTTTTTGTTTATTACTTTACTTCGTTATTAAAATCATCCCTTATTATGTTATTGGTATCCTGCTAAAAAATATAGTACAGTAGTTTTCCGATTTAACGAACATTCGATTCAATAAACATCGCATTTAACGAACACCAAAATTTTTATTTCTACTAAGTACCTAATATTACGAACAAAAATTTAATTTTGTACTCTTTTTAACGAAAAAATGTAAAACAAAGCGACGAACATAACGAAAATGAAGAAGAGAATTAATACTTTTGATAGAGCTTCAAGATGCCATTAAAATAGATATCCCTGCCAAAAAAACAGACTGTGCTCAAACAATTTTTTTAATAAATTATTTTTGTATAACAGTATTTTTATGAACTTTTCTTTTCCTTATACATATTTTTAAATAAATATTCATTTTAAATTAATATAATTTTAATAAAATATTAAAAAAACAGTATATATATTTATAGATATGATCAAAATAGACGACGCTATTGATTTTTAATTTAGTTCTGGATATAACGAACAATTCGCTTTAAAGAACAGGCCTGACAAACATTAGGTTCGTTAAATCGGAAATGTACTGTAATTTGAATTTTGTCATGTATTTTGTTTTTTTTAGATGAGAAAATGGAAATAAAATTGCTTTAAAAAAATAGTTTTCTTATTATGTATAATGCTTGTGAAATGAAGTGTGGTGCACTTTGAAGTTTACAGTATTTTCATTGTACACTCGAAAATGCTGTCTATTCAACTGTTATACAATGCTTTTTGTGCATAGCTGCTTCTTTGCTCTCTATGTTTGCTTTACTCTCAATTACCGTCACTACTACAATCAATATTCGCCCTTGAAACAAATGCAATACTGTACACTTTTAAGCGTCTTGCGCACACATTTAGTATATACGTACATACATACATGCATATGTTCAGAAATGTGGAAAATCACTTACAAACATATGAAAGCTTCACAATTCCGTAGCTCGAAAGCTATGCGTTTCCGAGACTTTTCCCATTTAATATGGAGTATTTTTTATGCGGCGCACTGTGGCGCCTTTTCTCAAAATCCGTGGCAAAAATACAAAATTTGATGACAAAATTTTGCAAAATGAATGAACACATCGTATAAGGAACTTTTTACAAATCCCAATTCAAAAACGTTTTTCTTAATTTCATAAAATTATAGCTGGTGGAGCTCCTTAAAGTCGATTATATTTTAGAAAGTCAAAAAAAGGTGATATTTAAAAAAAATAGAATTGAAGTGACAGAAAAATTGCCGTTTGATTATTACTTTTTTGGTATTGTTTTAAAGGTGCGTTTATTTTTTATTAAAAAATGTAACAAAATGTTCATCAGATGCCCTACTTTTTCGGCAGTTGCCGTTTTTCAAGCACCCTATATTTAGGTAATTTTTACAAATGAAATAGAACATATCTAAAAATGGCCAAAAATGGTCCCGCACATATTTTCTGAGCATATTTGCTACATAATACTTTAAATAATTTAACTAAATTGAACCACAAAAAATGACAGGTTTTCTTGAAATATGAAGAAAGCTGTTACAATCTCATGGCGAAAAGTAGAATAATTTTTCCCCATTTTCGATGTATGTAACAAAGATGTATTCAGAATGTAAAAAGAAATAAATAATAAAAAAAAATTTCCAAAATTGTTCTCACTGCAGCACTCACTTGTTACTATTTTTATTGCATCTCGTTAATACGAGCTTTACAGAATGACTTTTTCCCTTGCATTTTTCTTGAATCCTCTTTTATATGCAGGTACTTTTAAACTTTTTTTATGAGTAACAAACACTGCAGTTGTATAAGCCAGCTAATTGAGGCCTGGATTTCTGTTACACAAACGAAGTAGCTTGAACCTTTTTTTTCTGTGTATAAATTAAACCACAATTGTGTAATGCAGTCAGTTAAGTTTTTATTTTGTAAAAGTAGTGATCAGTACCAAAACATGTACAATTTTAGTTTAAAGTGCGATAAAAATAATAAAAAATGGCTTGCCTCAAACCGTACGACAAAAACCTTTATGGAAAATAACTCAGACTAGCTAAATGGAGTAACAACTTTTGAAAACATCGAAGAACCGCATACATGTTTTGACAGCAGACTATTCTTCCTGAATATAAAATCTTCCTGCCACAAAAGAAGCAGTGCCATCTTATGTAAAGGTTACTAAACTATCGGTAGAAGTTAACCTGCAAGACCTAATGGATCATACAGCCAAACTCCTTGTTGAAACTTTGCCTGAAAAGGAAGCAGTATTATTACCAGATAGGCTTACATTGATAAATAAGTGGGTATGTGATGGACCATCCGGTCAAAGTGCTTACAAACAAACAATATCGACAAATGACACAACTATTAAAGATGCAAATATGTTTATGGCTTCTGTAGTTCCTTTATGACTGAGAAGTGAAATCTCTGAGCATTGGAAAAACCCTCTACCATCATTAGTTCATTTTTGCCGTCCGATATTTTTTTAAATATGCAAAGAAGTCTTCAGAAATAATCAAACCTACAGTAAACGATATAAAAAAGTGAATTTCTGAACTAAAGCCTTCTGTTCTTGAAATGAAGAATGGAAAAACTGTTTTCATTGATTATGAATTTTGTGTTATAGTGATTGATGGCAAAGTCTTAAATGTAATAACAGATACTTCGTCAACGTTGAAGTGTGCGATTTGCAAAAAATTACAGAAAGACTTAAAAAATTTTGATAATTCAAGTAATGAGCAAAACTATGAAAATGGAATTCCATGGAGTTTATTTTAAAAATAGCGTATAAAATTCCGCGAGAAGAATAATGTTTTGCTGAGAACGCAACACCAAAAAAACTATTTGTCTGAAAAATATTATAATGGCGATTATAAATGGTAATATGTCCAGAGCATTTTTTGAAAATGATGAGCCCAAATTACTGGGGTCGACAATCATATTATAAAAAAGTTGGCAGTTATCCTAAATGTTATAAACTCTAGAGAAATGATAAATGGCCCAAAGTTTCATGATTATGCATCAAAAACTGCCCTACTTTTGGCTCAAATATACCCTGAGAAGAAACTTAATCCTACGGTCCATAAGATTTTGGCTCATGGTAAAAATTTAATTGAATATCAATGCTTACAAATTGGAGAGTTATCCGAAGAAGCCCAGGAATGGAAAAACAAAGACTACATACACTTCAAATACACGAATACTTGCGAAATTTCACGGATTAGACAGAATCAGAACCTTTTCAATATGTTGGCGGCCTTTTCAGACCCACTAATTTCATCACGGAGACATGTAAGCTTTGGAAGAACATAATTATTGCTCCGATATGTTAATTCTATTAGATATCGCTCCCAATATTAATGACTATTTTATAGAAAACTAACGAACAAAAAAATTATACTAGTTTGAAAAAATAGACTAAATAACACAGTGAGACAAAAAAAACCTGGGATGTGATATTATTTTTCTAGTAGCTGCTGTCGAGTAGATCAGGATTCTGTATTTGAAATTTCCGGGACACCCCCAAAATCCGGATTTACGGTTAAAAAACCGGTTTTTGTACCTTTGCGCACTTATAAGCCTGTAAATTTGTTTATAATGATCTGATTTTCAATTTCTTATTAGATTTGGAAAGAAGAAACTGAGATCTTTCGAATGACATATAACTTATCTAAGAAAATTTTAGAAATTTGGGTGTTATTGTGGAGCAAACACAAATTTTGTAGATTTTTCAAAAAAATTTTAACTTTGGTGACGTTTTTATACATTATTTTATTAATAAACTATAATACTGTTGAATTTATTCAAAAAGTACGTTTATTTACGATTACAACGCATATTTGGGTTTAAAAATAGATAAGTTATTGACTGAGTTATTTAACTTTTCATGAAAATAAACTTTCAAACATTTTATACAAATTTTATTAATCCATTAACACAGTGACAAAAAAGAAACCTGGGATGTGATATTATTTTTCTAGTAGTAGTAGTAGTAAATCGGTTAATATTCAACTAAGGTACAGACCTATAAGTGCATAGAGGTACGAAAACCCGGTTTTTTACCCGAAACTCCAGATTTTGGGGGTGTCCCGGAAATTTCAAATACAGAATCTTGATCTACTCGACAGCAGCTACTAGAAAAATAATATCACATCCCAGGTTTTTTTTTTGTCACACTGTGTTAATGGATTCGAAAGATCTCAGTTTCTTCTTTCCAAATCTAGTAAGAAATTGAAAATCAGATCATTATCAACAAAATTACAGGCTTATAAGTGCGCAAAGGTACAAAAACCGGGTTTTTAACCGTAAGTCCGGATTTTGGAGGTGTCCGGCATATTTCACTATTGGAATCTAGTTTTACTCGACAAGCCCTACAAGAAAAATAATATCCGGTCCCAGGTTTTTCTACTTCATTCAATTTTGTAACACTGTGTAATTTAATATCATATAGCATTAATATTAAAAATATTTCACAAATGTGTATCTGTACTGTAAATAAAAAATATAATATAGGTCTAACATCGTATATTAGAGTGGTATTTTTTTCTAGACTTCCTTATGAGAATATCATTTGAAGCACAAGGAGTTGTGCTTTAAATGCTTTTTAATTTTTAAAAATATCATTATTTCAAAATATATGATTTTTGCGAAGAAAAAGGTCAAAAGGTGTCACCGTGCCCAGTGCCTATCATAATGCAGGAGCACTTATTTTGAATTTTAAATACATTAACCATTAGAAATAACTTGGTAACTGCAAAAATTATGATTTTCGAAACAAAAAAATACTGTGCATAGTGCTTCTGTGGGCCTATGGCCATGCAGGTTACTTATTTTTATGCGGAAGGGGTTATCTTTTAAATGATTTATACATTTTTAAAATATCTTTATTACTTTTAAAGTTATGATGTTTGTAATGAAAGCAGTCAAATGCCGACACTGTGCACAGTGCCGCCGCACAGTGGCTGAAAATCGTTTTTCATTGGCCAAAAGCCTTTTTTTTTTGTCACCGATTTTTAAAATTTTTACGCCCTTTTGCTGCTAATATATCCAGATTAAGGTAGCCAAAAAATAGGTTAAACTATTGATAATTGTGAGCGTGGCATGCTGTCAAACTCAACGGTTTTTAATTTCAGAAAAAGGTGTTTTTCTTTTGTTTTTTTTATAAAAAATAAATGGTTACTACTCGCAAGCTATCATCGATAATGGCCTGCGGTCTTTTTTATAATGTTGGTAGGATTATAGTCTTTAGTTGTTGTAAGTGGTCAGAGCTCTAGCGTTTAATATTAAGGGCGTTGCGGAATATTTATGAAACTACTATATTTTTCTCAAATTTAAACTTTAGTGGAATAGAACTTCTAGGAAACAAAGGGGAACAAGAAATGTATACCAGCCGGAGAAAGGTGAAAGTGTTCTCTTTACCGCTATATATAATTTTGCACCCGTGACGAGCCGTGTGTAGAACACTTTTTTCATTTTAATGAAATTACTCCAATGTACTCGTATACAATGGTGTATATAATTTTCACTTTTTTGCCTAAAAGCTTATGGTTTTTTACTTTAGACTACGTAAAACTAAAAAAATTAAATATAATACCTGCGAAAGGGTTTAATGGCTTTGTTTTGATCAGCCAAAAATTGGTAATAAAATTATCACAAATTATCACAAAATTCTACAGTAAACATATGATCTCTTTCTAAATTTACCTGTTATCAAATGTTAGGGTCAACCAAAGTCATAAGCAATTTTATAACAATAATCGGGACATTAAACCACTAAAGATAAAAAAACAACCCAACAACAACAAATATTGGCGAGATACTAATCAATTTTACCTGATATTAAGGTCTGGAAAACATGTGCAGTTTTGTGCAATTTAAGCACTACCTGCTATTAAAGATCAATGTGTGAATAACATGTATCTAAAAATGTATAAAACTACGGATTCGATAAGGGATTACTCAGTAATAAGTTAATCCTCTAAGTGTATGGATAAAACATAACACGCAAATAAAAATATTCAGAGCTTCACTTATAAAGAACTGGCCGAATAGTATTTTAGAAAGAAAAACCAGGAAGATGTTCTTAAGTACGTTAAAATAAAATTAAATTCGTGTAGCACCGAAATGCAAGAGCAATTATCTAATTTCGTCAAAGCACTAAAAAACGCTACAAAGAAGTTAGCTACAGTAAACAAAACTTTTATATAAAAAGTGCAAACTGGTTAGAAGACCAACTTACTGTCGCTGCAGAAACAGCAAAGCAAGATAAGGCTGGAAGACCACGCAAATCATTGGACAACTGCAGCGATAGATCTAAGAGGCGGAAACTTAAAGATATCAACGATGCAATTGGTTGTACAAATGTAAAAGAATCTTTCCTACATCACAGAACCAATTAACAAAAGTGGATATCATTGAAAAAGTTGATAAAACACATGAATTTGGATTATCACCACTACATGCAAGAATACGACTTATGGAACACATACTAAAAATCAGTTATGATTTGGATTTCGGGTCTTCAGGATCAATAAGAAACAACGAAACCAACAAAGAGTTAAGAAGTTCAAAAAAGAAACATGTTCAAGATGAATATCGCAAATTTGGATTGATTATAGATCAGCCAAAACAAGGGTCAGGCAATACAAATGATGGCAATACCGCAAGATTCTTTTCAGATCCAGAAACAGCATCTGAAATAACAGGAGTGGATTTAAACCTTATTTTCAGATTTAAAATAATCCTAGAAGTACTTGCATGCAATGAAGAAATTTGGAGATTATGCAAAGGAAACTGCAAAAATATATACAACCAACTACCCATGGAGAAATATGTCTGCAACAGCTCACAAAATCCTTTATCATGGAGAAGATGTCATTAAATATCATTTGGTGCCACTTGGAGATCTATCAGAGGAGGCTCAGGAAAAAAGGAACAAGGATTACAGATTTTATAGAGAGCACAATACTAGAAAAATTTCAAGAAATTCAACAAATGAAGATCTATTTAATATATTATTGGCAACGTCAGATCCGTTTATCTCCAGTATTCGAAATCAATGGAAAGTGGAACATCGGGATTTAGATGAAGAAGCCAAAAAACTACTAAAGAACAGAGATAGCACAGAACAAAATATGGAATATTTGCAATCAATATTTGAGTCAAATGAATAATAATTATAATTGCCTTTCATTGTTATTTAAGTACGAAAAACATAGTATTAGTAAAAAATAATAATAAACGAACCTACCATTGTTACAAATGCTATTAAAATTTATTGCAGTTTTTATTTTAAAATGTTTTTAAAATTATCAAATTTGACAGCAAAAAATAATAAATTTTTCTGTAGTAATAGCAATATTTTTAGATAATATTATTAACGTTTTTTTTAAGTGTAACTATTCTTTGAGTGTAAACAAATTTGCAAATTTGTCAGGAAAAAATTTTAAATTTTTCAGTAATAGCAAAATCTCCAGTTGATTTTACTATTTTTTTCAGTGTACAATTTTTTTAAGTGTAACATAAAAAAAATTCCATTATTACAAAAATTATTTATAATTATTATTAATTTCCAAATATTCAATTTTTTTAATAAATAAAAAAATAGTAATTCCATATTTCACTCTAAAAGTTAAAAAAAATTCAAAAGTTCAACTTTGACCTAGAATTCCTTAAAAAGTCCTCAATCAATTTTAATAAAATTTAAACTGAGTCAAGCTGAACTAAATATCTATCCAATAAAAAAAAAATTACTTCAATATTTTGATCGGTTCAAAAGTTACAGAGTTTTGGCCAATGAAAAACGATTTTCAGCCACTGTGCGGCGTAGCTAAACTTACTAACTTTAGTTTATTTAGAATTCAATTTTCAATCATTCAAGATTATTACATGGTATATTTATTTGAGAGCGCGTCCGTAAATTAAATTTGGGCTTAAATCCAGTTTAGTGACACAGCTTCAAAAAATAAATAAAAAATTACATAGCGGGGTAGAAAATGCAAAAATAAGAAATTGTCATATAAAAAAAAAGAGGGTGAAACGCATAGGTTTCGAGTTATGGGCCTCATATATGTATATGGGCAAATCCTGCGTGACGAACGATACTTTCGTACGCATTTTCACATTAATATATAAAACTTTTTGGTCTTTTAAAAGAGGTACCTTCAACTTATGTTTAGTGGGATATAAGTGTACATTCAAATGGCATAAAAAATAATTTTTTACCAGGTATTTATTGCAAGAGCAACCCTGAATTACAATAACAAATGTGTGAGAATCATAAATTTCATTTAGTAGCTTGCTAAATTTCAACAGAGTAGCTGTGTTGCGGATTTTTTATCTTTTTAAGAATACTTAATTTGATTTTGTACACTGAGAAGTTTTGGTTACAAGCTATATTTATGCATGCTATTTTTCGTATATTTTTTAATAGCGTAGTTTCAAAACAAACTATTTATTGAATATGTGGGATGTATATGTGTGTGAAGAAAAATTTAAATTTAACTAGCAGGGACATGAACCAAAATTTTTTGAGTGCTATTTTTGCAGTTAACAGAGCACTTTTATACACTTAACAGAGCGCTGTTAAACATTTAACAGCCATAACGAAATTGATTAACTTTATTAAGGACGCCAAATCTAGGAACAGGGGCCAATTCCGTACTAACCAATTAATGGAAAATTGTCTCGACGATATTACTTAAGATAATTATAATTATGGGAATTCTATAAATAATAAATATACTATAAAAAGGTCATTAAAAAAATTTATTTTTTCGGAAATAAAATTGGTCATTATGGAAAAATGAAGACTTCTGCAGACATCCCACTATATACAAATGATGCTCCTGATAGGCCTTTAAGGAAAACATTTAGTGGGATTTCTGAAATAATTTGGAACTTTAGAAAATTGAATTTGAAAAAAAATCATATTTCTGGAGAAGATTAGTGGCCATTATGGAAAAATGAACACTTCTGCAGACATCCCACTATATACAAATGGTGCTTCTGATAGGCCTTTTAACAAAAACATTTAGTGGGATTTCTGAAATAATTTTGGAACTTTAGAAAATTGAATTTAAAAAAAGTCATATATCTGGAGAAGATTAGTGGCCATTATGGAAAAATTAAGACTTCTGCAGACATCCCACTATATACAAATGGTGCTCCTGATAGGCCTTTAAGGAAAACATTTAGTGGGATTTCTGATATAATTTTGGAACTTTAGAAAATTGAATTGGAAAAAATGTCATATTTCTGGAGATTAGTGGAAATCGAGTTATCCAATGATAAACTATTGGAAATATTTTTTATTGCAGTAAATGCATTGGAAAAATGTCAAACAAAGTTTGACAAATTGAGAGTCTTAGGTATGATGCTTAAACATGCCATATAAAACATTTGTTGTACACAATGTTCATGGAACGCTCAAGACATAACAAAAAAGTTGATATACTTATGCTCAATGAGACATTTTTAAAATCACATCACAAACTTAAATTAGGAAGCTACAAAATTTATCGTGAAGACCGGCTAACGCATGGCGGAGGAGTACTCATTGCGGTAAAAACTAACATAGTTCATAAGTTATTACCTAAAATGAATACAAAATCATTGAAAATATTTCTATATTAATAGACGTCCTGCAGTTCTTACTGCTGCTTATAATCCAAATTATACTGTGAACTTTAAGGCGGACTTAGACTTACTCACAAACTTCTCTTGTGACTTTTTCATTTTTGGTGATTTCAATGCACATCACACACATTGGAACTGTGTATCTAATAACACAGCCGGTAATGATCTTTACAGACATTGTTTGCTTGCAAACTTTTAGATTTATTTTCCATTTTCATTTACCCGATTCGATCAAAACTTAACCCAGGTCCAGCCCTCACAGTAGACATTTTACTATCTAATTCCAATATCCCTTTTTCAAACTTAAGAGTCACACCCAAATATTTTACAGTCAGATCATGTTCCGATTTCCTGTTCCATTTATGGACAGTTTCAAAATAAATTAAACACAGTAACTATGTATAATCGTGCGGACTGGACAGCAATTAGAGTTTGGGTAGAAAGTGAAATTAGACGCCGAAACATTGACCAAACAGAGTGTACTCCTAGCATCGTAGATTTATTGCTAAATAAATTAATTTCAATTGTTAATGCTGCTTTTAGCAAGATTCCTGTAGGGAGGAAAAACTCGAGGCAGAAAGAAATCTAAGTACATCTAAGATGCTTATTGCTCAAAGAAACAAATTCAAACGTAAATTTCAGAGATGTAGGGATCTTAAGCAGTTAAGTAATCTAATTGAATTCCACCTTAACAAGGATAGAAACGAGTCGTGGTCGAGATTTATTTCGAAACCTGGGATCCAAAAAATTCTGGAAATTAACAAAAGCATTAAACGGAAAGAACTCGTTTTGCTTAAATCTTAACTGCAATGATGAAGTTTTAAAAACTGGTGCAGAAAAAGCTAATGCAATTGCAGATGCTTTTGGTAGCTCACACACTATTACTAACAAAAACCAATCGCCTTTGAATACATGTGTATCTGATTTTGTTTTAATGACGGGGAATTCTCAACAGAAAGAACAATCCCAGCGGGATTGCCACAAGGGTCAGTATTGTCACCTACACTCTACTCCTTATAAACGTCTGATGTTGAGGTACACAGAAATCAGGAAGCAGCACTTTATGCTGATGACAGTGCTTTTACATGCAGTGGAAAACTTTCAAATCCAATAATCAAGAGAATGCAAGAGAGCCTTACCACAAGCCAAAAATATTTTAATAAGTGGAAAATAAAAGTAAATGATGATAAAACGTATTCCTACTAAAATTCTGTACTGTCGAGGAAACGTGATCCCCATGAAGGATGATATTAAATATCTACATAGGTATCACTTTAGATAAAAAACTTAAATTTAAACATGTGAATTACATATGTGATAAAGCTATAAAATGTGGACGTGCTCTATACCCCATACTTAATAGGTCTAAGATCAACCTTAAAAATAAGATATTGTTGAACAATATGTGTATTAGGCCGATACTGACTTACGGCAGTCCAGCATGGTTTCACAAAACTGCTAAGACCCATACAAAAAATATTCAGATTATCTAGAACAAAAATTTAAAAATAATTCATAATCTTCCCCCTAGGGTCCCCACTGACTTACTGCACAATAGATTTAAACATAAAAAGTTAAACGCGTTTGCCAATGATCTGACGCTGTCATTTAATGAAAAATGCAGACCGTCTAATTTTGAATCAATAAGAAATTTACTAAACAGTCGCTGAGATTCTTTTGTTAAAAAGAATTTTTAACAAAAGAATCTCACTAGCGGTTGTTTTACCAAATTTCATTATAACATTTTCAAAATTTATAAGAGGTTTTTATGACAAAATTTCCTCAAGACAGTATAAGATTCGTGAATAAAACATTTTAATAATCTATACATAAATAGGCAAGTGAAAAAAGTTAAAAACCATTTTAACTGACTTAAACTCAACGTATTCGCTTGATTTTTTTTTTGTTTGATAGATTGTCAATAGGAGCAGTGCAGAATGTATTTTTTCTTCTACATTTTTGTGTCTAAGATAGTTAAAAACAGTTAAGAGTATTAGCCAATCATAAAGCCATGATCTCTCTTTCTCTCTTAATTTGCTAAAAAATTACAACAAAAACCCCAAAATTACCTAAATTAAATTTGGCTTGGCAACTCCGTAAAAACTCAGAAGGAAAAACTTATTTTATTTGTTCATTCTATTCTCATTTCCATATTTGTATGTACTTAAACGATTATTGCTGAAACGAATAAAATTTGGATATTTAAATAACGAGTAAGTTTTATTAAAGTTAAATACATTATGGTACTGTATTATTTTTCTTTAGATGCTTAAAAAATTTATTTTTTTAATTATTAATAACTTTGATTAAAGTTAAATTCACCTACAGCACAAAGTAAGTTTTTTATTTTTGGTTTATTTTGTGTGCGTTTTGTTTTTGTTAATTGTTTTAATTATTTTTCTGTGCTTTAAATTACTGAACATTCTGGAATGTTGGAATGTGATGGAATGTTTATATTATTAGGCTAGCATATTCGTACATACATATGTATGTGGTTTTCCTCATGGAATAGGGAATAGAAACATTAAAAACGATTAAAATTTGTATTTAGTAGTTAAGAAAGTGATTTAAGAGAGTGGTTTACCCTGAAGTCTATACATATACTTATTTGAATATCTCCAACCGATTTTCTTCATCCTTTTACCTAATTGTAAACAAAGTTGAGCTTTAGTGTCCCGACTATATATTATTTCAATCGGTTTAGTATTAAAGTATTAAAAGGCTCATAAAGTTGACACCACTACAAATTTTCAAAATACACACTTACACGCATTCACTTATGTAAGTATTGGTACAAGTAAAAACATAAGCAATGCAATGAGAGTGTTTAACAGTACCTACATATATGGATATGTATATGAGTAATAAGATTTTTTTTATAACTGCGCGTTTTTGTATGCAATTTTATTTTGTGTATTGTTTACCTCTATGGGGAAGGGAATAAGTAATTAGACAGTTTTCTTCTTTAAATGAATGCAACTAAAATAGGTATACGTTTAAGCTGGTTGTCGAATTTCGACCACTGGGCGTACTCTAGTAATAATAATTTTATACATATGTATGTATGTATACATTGTGACCTTATGAAGGTCAGCTATGCAAAATTGCTTTAGTTTGCGAAGCCGGAGTTTGTTATACATGGAAGAGAAAATTCTTAAGCCCGGCCAAAGGCCGGCTATGCGATAATGCTTTCGTTAGCGAAGCCGGTGTTTGTTATACCATAGATGCAGTGGAAAATCACACATATATATGGAAACTTCGGAGGCCCAAAACTCGAGAACTATACGTTTCCCCCAATTTTTTATTTTCTTCTTATTTCACCATTTTCTACAACCTTATATAGTCTGTCAAAAATGAGTTTGCACATTGAAAATAAACACGGTTTAGTTAAATCATTAGCAATTAAATTATACTTTTTGTTTGAAAAAATATATTTTATTTGTATATGTCATAAATTTATGGATATTTATAGAGATCAGGTTGAAAAAAAACTGCAGTCAGTTTCAAATAAGAAAGAAAGAAAACAAATTTATACTTCACTTCACATTGTCAAGAAACTCTGCACAAAAATGTTTTGTTTGTATTACTGTTAATAAACTCTTTGCACATCTTGTATTTTTTATATATTTTTCAAGCGTACATTGTTCAAATTGCAATTTTTTTTAATATACGCGTCGTATATAAAATATCAAAAATGCCAGGAAAAAGATTATCGTATAACAATAAATGTGTTCGAGTACCCAAAAGTTTTTAAAAATTTTTATTGAACTTAACAGCATTTTACTAAATTGCGTTCGTTTACTCAAGTTATAGTAAATGAGAACACAAATTGAGAGCGTAAAGTGAGAGTTCATGGCTGAGAATTTACTAATTTTTACTGCAGAAATTTCGTGTAGTAAAATTTAGTAAAACAGAAAAATATATGATTCAAAAGGTAAACAAACAAAAGTAAGAAATTAAAAACTATACTATTTGTGAAAAAATTACTTAAAAAAAACCGAGACAAAATAATAAAAATTAAACCAAATAAATTATTTTTAAACTATTCGTTCGTTAAACATGTATGTATGTATATGCATTTTAAAACGAAAAAAATTTTGTCGAAAGCATTTACAGCCATTTTTGTTATTTTATTTCTTTATAGTTGTAAAAATGCTAAGTATATGGTTACTTAGTACTGCAGTCAATAGCAAAAACAAATAATCACATACTTTTGAATAAATTTAATTAGACACTCAATAGAAAAATCAAATAAAATGAAAACATACACATTGAAACTATTAAAGAAAATAATTTTTTTATATTTTCTTAAAATATTCGTGTAATGATAAATATTGCGTTGAGTATCAACAAGAAAAAAAGTTGAGTTGTCCAAAGTGTAAATATATTTCAACACTATATTGATTTGCAATCACCTGTTTCCTTAATCTTACTAATTTTTACAATTTTTCCGTTCGCGTACTTTTTGGGCAACAGCTGTTTTTGAGAGTAAATTTTTTTTACTTAGTAATTACTCATTTAATGCAAAAGTACTCGAACGCAGCTAATATTCAATTGATTTATTATAACCGCCAACTAGGAAAAAGTAAGGAAGAGAAATGTTTTCAGTTTCAAGGAGAACAATTTATTACGTTATATATCGAGCTGAAAAAGACAGTAGGCTAGAATTAAACAAGGAGGTGGGCGAAAAAATAAGATAAGCAACCGGTCCGAGCGTTCAATAACAAGAAAACCCAAAAATTTAGCTCTTGCAGCAGAGTTAAAGCAAGAGCTTGAAGTTGTTATTTGCCACGAAACAGTGCATCACACCTTAAATACTGATCAAGAGCAACAAGAAAAAACCACTACTGTCAGCAGCAAATGTAGAGATGCGATTTTCATTCGCTGCTCTGAACGTTTTACACCCGAATGACTATTGGAACAATGTTATTTTTTGTGATGAAACGAAGATGATGTATTACAACGATGGACCATCTAGGGTGTGGCGACAGCCTTTAATATCTCTAAGACAACAAAACATCATCCCAACTATAAGACTTGCAGATATGTCCATAATGATCCGGGTGTGTATATCAAGTCGAGGAGGGGGTAAACTTGCTTTTATATACTCAAGGATGGACGCGCATCAATTATTGAAACTTTTACACTCATTTACGTAGTAGTACACAGAAATTTGAATTCATTAGACAATAAACCACAATTTAAATTTTATCAAGCTACTGGTCCAAAACATCTCAATCCTGTTAAGAATCTATTGGTGTATTTGAAAAAAAAAACATGCCGCTAAAAGCCAGTCAAAAACTACAACAGCAGTATTAGAAGTCAGAAAATTCCAACGAATTATGACCTAAAGAAGTTAATAGGTTGAATGAAAAATCGTCTACAGTGTATCGTAGATGCAAATGTTTCCATACAAAATATTAATACCCTTATTCTGAGTTTAGATTCTAATCGACATTTTCTCCGTTTGGCAACTTTGGTATTCTGCGTTTCGATTCCGCTCAGTTTCTTTCGATTATATGCATTCTGCATTTCGATCGTAGCTACGTTTTTCTACGTTGTTATTTTACCCGCGTAATTTTTTTCTATTGCGAGCTAAAAAAGTGTTTAATTAAAAAAATGTAAGTATAAAATGTAATAAAAATGTGTAATAAGTGATTTAGATATTTTTTGTTGTTTTAATTTTTTTGTACTAATATATAAAGATTTATATTTCCAGGTCAAAAACAACAACTCCCGAGCAATATGAAAAGCTGGCAGATATCATGTCAGCTAAAGAAGATATTGCTTGTGGATACTACAAGCGATCCAAAGAGGAAGTGCAGGTGTTTTGGGAGGAAGTGACACAAACGCTTAACGCGTTAGGACCACCACCAATGAAGCCACTGCTATGGATTCCATGTCTCCTTGAAATTACCACAAGAAAACTTCACTTTTTTTACAGGATTATTTACGCTGAAATATTTTGCCACCAAAAATGTTTACTACGTTCTAATTCTTTATTAATAATAATTCACAATTTTTTTATATATTTATTTATTTTCACTTTTCTGACTTTTGTTTATTAAAATAACAAATTTGCTTATTTTTCTGTTTCTTTCCACATTCCACGGTGAAACAATTAGTTTTGTAAACATTGTTGTCTTCTTCTTTTTCTTTCGATTCAGTTTTTGTTTGGAATACCAATTTACGATCGTAGCGTAACTGAATGCGGAAACGTAATCGAAACTCAGAATAAGGGTGTAAATATTCTCAAAACAAATCTTGCAGTTTTCACCAAAACAAAATTCGCAAGAAAATTTTTGTGCAGAGTTTCTTGACAATGTGAAATGAAGTATACATTTTTTGTTGTATTTCTTTCATATTTAAAACAGATTGCAGGTTTTTTTCATCATGATCTCTTTAAATCTCAATAAATTAATGATAGATGCAAAGGCTTCATTCAGTCTAGTTTAGATTAGTGACACACCTCGAAAAAAAAAAATATATATATATAGGGGTGTGGAAAATGGTAAAATAAGAAAATGTTCATTAAAAAATTGCGGGAAACGTATAGTTTCCATATATAAGTATATATATATATATATATATATATATATATATATATATATATATATATATATATATATATATATATATATATATATATGATTTTCCACTGCATTTATAAACGTATGTATATGGCCAATATTGGTATCATTTTAAAGCTTTTGAAGTTCTTTTAAAATATACAAAATTTATGCGAAAATGCTTTAGTTAGCGAAGCCGGTGTTCGTTATACATGGAAGAGAAAATCATTAAGCCTGGCCCAAGGTCCAATACAAAAATGCTTTAGTTATCGAAGACGGTGTTTGTTATACATGGAGAAGTTCGTTAATCCCGGCCGAAGGCCAGCTATACAAAAATGCTTTAGTTAGCGAATCCGGTGTTCGTTGTACGTGGAAAGGAAATCCTTAGGGCCTCTGAAGTTTCCATATATATACAGTGATGTTCGATGAAATAGAGCCACACGATTTTTTTAATATGTTGTCCGTCAGAAATCATACATTAAGGTTTAAATGCAAAAATCATCCTGTACTTATTCTTTTACTTCTGTTGTAAACAGAATACCGTTATTTTTATTTCAATTGTCGCGTCATTTTTTTTCAAGGTTAGTAATTTTTTAGTATTAACAGTGAAAAGAAGTGTTCCATAAAATAGAGCCAATTAACAAAAATAGTTTTTTTCCGAGGGTTTTGCTTTTTTTTTGTTAAAAAATTTAAAAGAAATAGTAACCTTAGTATCAAAATTCAATAAATAATAAATATTCGTGATAAAAAACTATAATTTAAGAAACGAAATGGGTAGAGGCAAACACTGCAGTAGCGAAAACAGGATTATTATTAAAAGACTGCATAACGAAGGTAAGAGCTACAGACAAATAGCGGAAATAATTGGATGCTCTAAGAAAATGGTGGAAAATGCGGTCAAATACAATATCAAGCCTGAAAACAGAGGAAAAAAAGCAAAATCACAGCACACTTAGAGCGAAAAATCCTGCGTCATGTGAAAAGGGATCCATTTGTTACTTCTTCTGCCATTAAAAAAGAATATGACCTTGATGTTTCCACTTCCACAATTCGAAAATTCTTAATTAAAAAAAATTTGAAAGCTAGGAGTGCTCGTAGAGTTCCATATCTGACTAAAAAGCATATTCAAAAAAGATTGGAATTTGCCGAGGAACATTTGAATTGGCCCACAAGCAAATGGATAAATATTTTGTGGTCAGATGAAACAAAAATTAACTTGTTTAACTCTGACAGAAGCAGCCTTTGTGTAAGAAGACCTCCCAACACCGAATTCCGCCCACAATATACAATAAAAACCAAACATGGTGGAGGAAATATAATGGTATGGGGCTGTTTCTCTTACAAAGGAACGGGGCCATTGTTTCGTATTGAAGGTAGAATGGACGCAATATATTACACAAATATTTTGAGTAGCACCATGTTGCCATACGCTGAGTGGGAAATGCCGCTTCGATGGGTGTTTCAACAGGACAATGATCCGAAACACACATCGAAGAAAGCAAAAGAGTTTTTTCAAAGCAATGATGTTAAGGTTTTAAGCTGGCCTGCACAGTCACCAGACTTAAATCCTATAGAAAACCTTTGGCAAATTGTTAAGTTAAAACTTCGAGGCAAAAATCCGTCCAATAAAGATCAACTTTGGGCATTAATTCAAAACGCGTGGGAAAATATCCCAGTCGGCACTTGCCAAAAACTTGTGGACTCAATGCCTAAGCGTTGCTTAGCCGTTATTAAAAATAATGGTTATTCTACTAAATACTAAGGTAAACAAATAGAATTTTACAAATATGTCTTTTTTATAAATTTGCGAAACTTGAATTTCAGATACCCGAAACCGATGGCTCTATTTTTATTCACACCGAAAATAGAAATATTTTTTTATGTTTAGGTACAGAACTTTTTTTAGTTTTCAATTTTCAATATTTCGCTGCAATGTTTTTGATTTTTATGTAAAAAGAATAAAACCAAAATAAAAAATTAAATTGTTATACTTTTTGACCATTATTTTTAGTTTTAAATAATATGAAATAAGGTGGCTCTATTTCATCGAACATCACTGTATACATTTTGGAAACGTCAGCGGCCCATAACATAGCTGCGTTTTGTTATTTTTCCATTTTCTATGTAATTTTTGGAGCTGTCACTAAACTGGACTTGTTCCTACATATGTATTTATGCGTACATATGTATGTATGTACATACATAATTAAATTAAATTTCCAAGCTTTATTCAATGCTTGTACTGAGAGAGCGTCACTTATTGCTGTGTGTGTACTATGTACATTTGACCATTTTAAAATCGTAAAATGTGAATTTCAAGACTTCTTTATATTCAATAAAATTTTATTTAACTTAGTGACGTCGGTGACTTATTTTAACCCTCGCCGTAGTTGATCCATACCAAAAAAAATAAGTTTATTAATATATATCAGAAAACCTATCCGTTTTATCAAAAAAAAAACCATAGATTTACCCTATCAAAATGTGCTAGGCGGAAGATGTAATAATATTGTTGATGTGTTGTTACTTGCTAAAATTGTTAATTTTTCACGAACCTGAAGAAGCCATGCTTTCGAAAACAACCAGACAAAATTAACTTATAATTGTACCAGGGGTAGAAAATTTCGTACTATTACTGCTGTTACTTAGCGTTTACACATGCCACAACCAGTTCGAAATTCTCTAAGGATGTTTAAATAGGTGGCATTACTAAGCCATATGAATTTTTTTGCTCTCATTGTTTTTCCAATCTTATGTCAGTTTTGTTTATATTTGAAATGGGCACCGCTGACGTGATTAACGTAAGTCCACGTAATTAATTTTTTGTTTCAATTACGTGAGCGTGCATGAACGCGAGTACAAAAAATTAAGCGTGCATAACTAGATTTTTGAAGTATTGCTTCGTAATATTTTTGCTATGTAGTTATTTTTTCGTATACATTTGTAATTAGTATTTCTACGTAATTACTTAAATTATTTTAAGTTTATGTTGAAAGGAATTGTTTAGCTCAAGTTCAAATCTTATTTTAGTCATTTCTCTGTTGATTTTAGAAATTTTTTGATGAACTAATATTATATTTGTTAAGCAAGTATTATAGGAACAGTCTATTAATCATACTATCAGAATGGATCAGTGATATAAATAAAATTTTTTTAATTATTTAAAATTATTTTCGTGATTATTTCGTGAGTCTGAGTTTTCGTGATTGCGCGAAACTTTTTCGCCTACTCACGTGAGCATGCATAAACGGTAGCAAAAAATATGAGGACGTGCATGAGTAAAACTTTTTATCGTTAGCGCGAGTTAGAAATCACTTACGATGCCATCTCTAGTTTATATTTACAAAATATCCAAGCTTTTGTATGTTTAATTTGTGTTTATGTTTTTATTAAAATTTTCAATAATTTCTTATGGGTACTTATACATTTGTGTTTGTTTTGAGAGTGCCACTATTCTCTATATGGACTGCAAATACTTTCAAAGTAAAACTTTCAAACAAAACTTCCTTATCTTGGTCAGTTGTAGCTTATTTTATTTATATTTGTTAACAATAATTTTTGACAAGGGCTTAGACTTTACACAAACAAAAATAATGCCACCTGTTTACATTGTTTTGATTCAACTCACTTTTTTTACTAACTTAGCGTTTAAGCACTAAACACATTCACGACAGAAGGAGAGCAATATGTCAAAAATAAAATCCACGTGTTTAAATGAAAACGATTATTTTGACGGCGGCACAGCAGCAGGACTGCACAACAGCATTTGCTGCTGCCAACTTAGGCTATTTTCTATTTTGACGGGCAACAATAAACAAATATAGTGTTGCCATTACATATATAAAATAGAAATTTTTTTTAATATTAAACATAAAATAACATTACAAAAATACAATATAGAAATAAATTTATATGTTTTTATAGTTTTCCGTGATATTATTACATTTTATATCAATAACTTTAATATTATTCATTATAAAATATATATCCGGCATCCCTGAAATTTGTTTGTGTTTGAAATTACTATGTTGTTCATGTCTTCAAAATAATTATTAAGCTGACTTCAGAGCAGCATTTGAAGTTGGTAGCATTTGAAGCCGTGAAGTTGTGAATTCTGCTGCCGTGTAATTCCCAATAATTGTCTACTCATTTAAGTGTCATTAATCTTTAAATGCCACTTAAGTACCAATTTCATTTTTTCTGTACAAAATTATGTCACATTTAAATGATATTTAAATGTCCATTCTTCTGCATTTAAAGTCCATTTAAGTTTTGCACACATACATACACAACAAAGTAAACAAAAAATTTGCGGCCATTGAAAAATCAACATCTTTTGGAGTGAAATTTGTACCTCTTTTAATAATATTATTCTTTTTTATGTTTTTTAAAATTGTTTTAAGCTTTTAAAACATTGCAGCAACCTATCATTGTTGTTATTTTAAGCCTGAAAAAGAATCCACATTAGAAATTTTTCTTTATCATCAGCGTTCTTTTGTTCAACAGCTGTTTCTCTAAGAAAATTGAGAGAATTTATTAGGCTGCCATATTTTTATCGTAATTAAATAAAAACAATAATTTAACACTGAAAAACTCAAACTGTATTTAAATGCAACTTAAATTTAAGTGGCAATTAGCTAAATGGCATTTAAATGCGAAGTCAATTATTGGCCCTTAAAGTAAAAAAGTAGAGTTTTTAGAAACTTAAGTTGTATTGCGAATAACAATAAGAAAATGAAAAAAATAATAAAAATAAATAAAAAGCAAAAGAAATTTTTATATTGTCATTAATTTATTGCATAAATATTGTAACTAGTATTTATGCAATATTTTTTTATCATTTAGAAAATAAAGTTTTCTATTATAAAAAAGGAAAAAGTTACGTTATTGATTGCCTAAGCTGTTGTAGTTAACCTTTCTTAACATAGCGTGTAGACGATACAGTTTTTGTCATAACAAATGTCAAACTTCACATACAAAAATGAGTTGACAAAAGCAGTTGAATTTTTTTATATAAACTTTGACTTTTGTCATAACAAAAAAATTACTAGTACAGAAACCGTGTACATAAGTGCGAACATTTGATTATATAAGAGCTGTTGTCAATATAATAGCACCACGAAATAATATTATATAAAATACAAAAACTTAAAAACGAAATCGAATATACAAAAAATAAATAAAAAGTGTTTTGCAGGTAATTTACCTAGCTTATATTTTCGCATATCCTGGACCAGATTATAAACATTTATATCTTGATTTATATTAAAATTCATAATTTTGATTAATGTTTATAAGTAATTAGTAGAACTTTTATTAATATTTTATATATTGAAACGATTAATTTTGGCTCAAGTTCAAAGTTTGAATAATGAAAAAGCAAGAGAGACTGGAATATATAGAGTAGTTATTCATCATAGATGGGATTTCGTACTAAACGAAATTGATTTGACATGTGAAAATGAATAAGTTTGTACTTTTCGGTTTCCATAAATCATAAATTCTCTCAATTTTCTTAGAGAAACAGCTGTTGAACAAAATTTAAGAAAAATTTCTAATGTGGATTCTTTTCCAGGCTGAAAATAACAACAATGATAGGTTGCTGCAATGTTTTAAAAGTTTAAAACATTTAAAAAAAAGATGTAATAAAAGAATATTAATAAAAGAAATCCAAATTGCACTCCAAAAGATGTTGATTTTTCAATGGCCGCAAATTTTTTGTTTACTTTGTTGCGCGAAACAACAACAAGGTAGCAAAACCATATAGAGAATTTCATGATACTCCACATTTTTATCATAATTATATACAAACAATAATTTAACACTGAAAAACTGAAACTTAAATTTAAATGAAAATTAACTAAATGCGTATTTAAATATGAAGTTATAAACTGGCCATTAGTCATTTTTTTTAAATATTACAAAGGCTTATTTGAATGTTGCAATTTATTTTTTCAAAGCCGCTATCAGAGCCTTTTTATTGGCCTTGCTTTTGCTTTTAGGTAACCAGATTTTTTTCGATAGTATCGCTATCGGAAAAACACCATCGATAGCCCACTTAAAACCAAACTATCGATAGTACCATCGATGGTCTACTAAAATGGCACACTTGAACATTTGTTTCAAATACAAATAAAAAAGGAAAAGAAACAAAATTCTTTAGAGAGCAGAAAATGACACCATGTGAATGCACAATTTTTCGTCCATTTTTTTGTACTTTTTGACAACTTCCAAAACAGCAGTGTTGTTGTAGCTCCGACTCTAACTGTATTTTTCTACCATGGAGCGGGTATTACAAAAATAGGGGTGGATTCAAGGCGTATTTAACTAGGTGACAGCATTAGGAAAGCAATTACAACAATACAAGAATAACAGGCATTTTTGTTTGAGTAGTTTCATTGCGTATGTCAAAAACCTAACCCATAAAACAAAGAAAACAGATACAGACAATAAGTAAAACAGACAAAAGTATTTTGTATGTGTTTTGACATTCAAAATGAATAGTCAGCTACTGTAATGCTGCGAACTGGTTAAAATGCCTTGGGTGGTTTAGTGAAAAATGTGTGAGTTTTCAGTGGCAACATTTTGTAAATAAAATCGAAAAATCGACAGTATTAAAAAAAGTCGTCAAAAAATCGTCGTTCAAAAATTTTCTGTTTTAGGTGGGGTACACACCATCGAACAAGAGTGACAATTTTGTTCAAATTTCAGCTTGATCGACAGTGTGAACACATATTTCGTCAGTCAACAGTCAACCACAGAAATTTTTGACGTTGAGTGACAGTCAGCGGCCATATTGGTTTTTGACTGAGAAGAAGTATCAGTCAAAATATATTTTTGTACCATAAACTACAAAACTAGCAACTGGAAAATAATTTTTTTAACAATTTATTTCTTTTAATTATAAAATGCAAGCTTACGTGAGATGTGAAGACAAAATAATAAAAAAATTTGTTATATAGTGATAAATTTAAAATAATTCATTATAAAAAAATTATGTTAGCAATAATGCGCATCCAATTTTCGTATTTTTTATGTTTATGTGTGTAATTTTTTTTAATGACGGTTTGAGTGTCAAACAAGATCAATAGTCTGAACAGTCAACACTGTAAATCAAAACTGATAAATTTTTGACTGTCACTCTAGTTCGATAGTGTGTACCCCACAATCTTTCATTTAAAAACTAACAATTCAACAGATTTATCAAAAACACCAAAACCTTTAACATTCTATTCAATTCAAAGCAAGAGTTGAAGAGATTTTGTGTTGAAACAGTTTATATACTTTCCAAAATTAACGCTAATTTTTTATATAATATGTTTTATATTTTAATTCATATAGAAATTCATAGAGTTTTTCATAAACTTGCAATTCATGTGTAAAGTCGAACTAATATTTTTATTCTTTCAATTTTATATGCGTACAAACATACTAATGTTGTATAAAGTACGAAGGAAGGATATATGATATTGATTTAAATTGGGTAATCTACAAAAATCTAAATACTATACATACATATTATAAATAGGTTTTTAATATTTTTTGTTATGCTAACAATGTAACATTTATAGAAATTATTTTTAAAATAATCTTTTGATAAAGGAATCCCTTCAAGGGTTATTGTTCCCAATGAATTTCTTATCTTGGTTTTATTACTTTGTTGCGCGAAACACCAACACGCATAAACATATGTGTGCAAAACTTAAATGGACTGTAAATGCAGAAGAATGGTCATTTAAGTTTCATTTAAATGTTACATAATTTTGTACTGAAAAAATGAATTTGGTACTTAAGTGACATTTAAAGATAAATGAATCTTAAATGAGTAGTCAATTATTGGGCCTAAGGAAGATAAAATTTTATTTGCATGCATTTTTCACTATAGACACTATCGATTAGTGCGTCTATCGATAGTTTTGCAGCTTTGGCTTCGACACTACCTGTATTGTTCTACCATGGCAAGCTCCAATGGCAGCTAAATTTGCATGCGAGTGAAAGTTTGGTACTTGCCAAGGGAAAATTCATAGCAGGTAGACTCGCATCAATTCGCTTTGAAAAATCCATGTTTTCTTTGTTAAAAGAATACACTATATATAAAGCAAATAAAAAAAATTTTGACAAACTTAACAGATGAAAATGCAAGGAGCAAAAAATAATCACCTGAGCTGTCAAGACCACCTGTTATGAATTCATCGTGGCACTTTCATGTAATATGGTATTTAAGGTAGGATCACACGATTGCCGCAAATAAACCAAGCAGACCCAATTTTTATTGTACTGAATTGGTGCACAATAATAATATCGTCCCAATCAAATATACTGCAGTCACATGATTGCCCCATTTTATAAAAATTTCATTGCCGCAGATTGGCGAAGAATGAATTTGTAGCAATAATTGCCGCAGCCTAGTCATACGATTGTTCTAACTTGTAGCAACACCAACAAACAGCTCAAGGTGTATTCGACTAGGTCAATCTATAAGCACAGCTGACAAATTTTTGCTTTGCGAACTTTTATACAACTTATTGTCAAATATTGCTTAAGCTATGTACAGACGATTGGCAGATCTTACAATATTGTAAGATATGGCAATATGCTGACAACGTACTGACAATGAAAAATTTTCACCAAATGGTAAATTGTCAGTTCAGACGATTGTAAGAAAACCTTACAATTTCATTGCCAGACAATTGTCAGCCAATAAATTTATCTGCCAACAAAAATTGTCAGTTTTCACGGTTGTCAGATTGTTGTGTGGAAAAATTGCCAGATGTGTTGTTAAACTTTGTCATTTATTATTTATGGACAGCGTTGCCACTAAAAAAATTATCTGACAATGGTGCCATTGTCAGATGTATTAAATTAAACACATCTGCCAATAAAACGAGAGCTTACAATGTCTGACAATTATCTGACAATGGCAAAGTAGAGTGTTCTCACGATTGTGAGATGTCTGACAATATTATTGTCTTACAATGAACTGACAATGCTTTTTCTGGCAACGTTGTAAGACAAAAATTGTAAGTTCAGATGGTTGTCAGACATTTTCTGAACATTTTTCTGGCAATATTGTAAGATCTGCCAATCGTCTGTACATAGCTTTATGTTTGTACCATGATCAGTGCTGCCACGACCACGAAATTAGTGCAACAAAATTTCATAAAAAGAAACCAATTAATAAAAAAATAACCAAAATTAAAATGCATTTTGATTTAGTTAAAATAGATTTTAAATTTATTTTAAAAAAAAATTTTACTTCATAGTTAAATAATAAGAAAACATTGAAAAGAAAATGTAGTTTTCAAAAAGTTTTGTTTGTTGAGGTCTACTGATGATTTGGCATTAGCACCACTGAAATGCATTATATTTAATTCAAAGCTTTTATTAAAAAAAATTAAGTTATAAATGGGTAGATCAAACATACTTAACATTAACATGACGTTAAAATTAATGTTAGTGAATTTATGCCTATGTAACGCCACAAACTACTAACAGACATGTAAAAAATGACATTTGCAAATGGTCCAAATCAGCTAAAGTGCCGGTGGTTGAAGAAAGAGACAACTATAAAGACTTAATGCTGCGAAGAAGGGAAAATAAACAAAACAAAAAAATAAAATTGTAATAAAATTTTTGAAAAATTGTGGTTTGTGTGTGCTTTGTGTTTTGTGAATAGAAAGTTTTTAGCTCCAATATGATTATTAGTTTGTGGGAAAAGCAAAAATCAATCATTTCGTGTTGGGAAGAATAAAATACCACAAAGCAGTTTGTGTAAAATACGTTAATACAGAAAATAAAACCACAAAGAATGCAAAATATTTTTTCAATTTCTTTTTCGATGCTTGTGCGTATAGAGGGAGTCGGAAAATAAACTTATATAGTTTTCCCCTTCTGTCACCTCTGTATGCTTTGTGGTAACGCGCATAGAAGCGTGTAAAATAATGACCGTGACGAAATCAAACTTTTTATCAAACTTTTTTTTTCATTTATCAAACTTTTTTCAGAGTTGCAAAATAGGTAGTATATTTTTGGTTTTTGTTTACGCTGCTAAATTCGTAAACACAATATTTCTTCAGAGACGCATTTAAGATGTCGGTAGCAGTGTGTTAAGCGCCATGGCCACGTATCAAATTGGCATGTGAAACCAAGTTTTTTTTGATTGTGTTAGTGAGAAAAAACTCTCACGTATATGTCCATGTGAGTTTGACGAAAATCAAAACAATTTAGATATTCACTGCCGTCGATGCTGTAATTTGAAGCGAATTTTGATGTGTTGCTGCGTAATTACATCAAATCTCATTTTTATTCAGTTTGCGCAGCGACAACATCGTAAATTTGATAACGCAATAAATAAAAAAATGGAAGAAAAAAATTTCATACTGGAGTTAATTGAAGTGTATCGCGGTTTGCCTGCTTTATGGAAAGTGAAATCCAAAGAATATAGCAACAGAGATGAAAAAAATCTTTTTTCGCTTTTTTTTTTCTTGCATGTGCCAGAGCAATAGCTATGCAACAATTTTCTATTTCGCTCATATTTCTGAGAAAAAATTATTTAAATTGAGAAAAGTTTGAAAACAAAAAATATTTTGCGATCACACTCGTCACACGTTCTTATAATTCAAAAATAAATTTCAAATGAAATTTGACGGCATGAATTTGACACGTTGCTGTGTTAAGCAAAATAAGATTTACCAACACATACATGTTATTTGTCAAGCTAATTTGATACGTGGCCATGGCGCTTTACTTATTGACAAAAATTAAGGTGGCAGCCACGATTTGTGAATAATTTTAAATTTATGTGGCAGCTTAAATTATACATATATGTAAATGTGGCAAATCAACCAAACATGGTTTTGTTTACATTCAAGTTAAAAATTAAAAAAAAATAGATTATTAAAAATTATAAAAAAGTTATTAAATAAAAATATTAAAGCATATAAAACTAAATTCATATCACAGCTGGAGTTGATGAACCAAATTCTGAAGAAGCAACGTGTTTAGCCCTCTCTACAGCAGGTATTATACATATCAATATGTTATAAAGCTTGTTTTTATTATTATTTTTGCAGACTGCTGATAATTTGCAAGAAGGGAACATTCTTAAATGACCCTGTCATTTCCTACACTTGAAATGAGCGATATATTTTATTTATATTTGGAGGGAAAATATCGTTTTTTCCCTTTCCTGAATACGTGTCGTCACAAACATTATGAACAATATTTTCTTGATAAAGGTCGCTTAGTAAAATCGATAAAATAATCATCCAACGAGAATGATTCCTAAAGTGGCAGCATAGTTGCTTTGCCATAATAGTGTATCTGTGATAGAGAAACTTTTTCCAAATTTACTTTGGTACTGTTGCTAATTCCCGAAACATTTGGGTGAAACGCAATTTCTATAAAAGAAATTTATTGTATCTTAGCATATGTATCTAATTATACATTTCATTTCAGGATGAATTTCTGGATGTTATTTACTGGTCTCGCCAAATTTTTGGTATAATTTTGGGAGTTATCTGGGGTATAATACCTCTAAAAGGCTTTTTAGGTTTAGTATTGTAAGTAGAAATCAGCACAATTAACAACTAAAGTTTTATCATTCAATTTCTTCAAGATTTGTGGGTATAAATTGCTGTGTCGTTTACATATACGCTATTAATTTTCAAAATATTGATGAAGAAGCATATGGTGGTGCATGGGAATTGATAAAAGAAGGATTTATGACTTCGTTTGCTGGTTTTCTAGTAACGTGGATCATTTTCTATACAGGACTTCATTATGATGCAATTATGGAAGCCAAAGGACGTTAGTTAGTCCATATACATCAAAGCAAAGAAAAAAAAACTTAAGCAATTTAATATAAATACTAGATTATGTAAATTAATGATTCCTTACGCAGCAAAACAAGAGTATAAGGAAAATTAAAAAAATGTCATTTATAATTTAAGCACGTTATATCTATGTATATATCATACACTTGTTTTATTTGTTAGCTTATTTTTGCATTTTAAGATGTTTCAAAACTTTTAATATAGCCAGAACGGACACAATATGTACATACATAAAGTTACCCAACTTGCACTAAATCTTTTCAATACAAATTTCTTAAATAAGATTCCGGAAAAGTTTTGGCAACTTCCTGTACGTACACGAACAGAAAATTTTTATTTATCTATTAAAAATTTAGAAGAAAAATGGTTTATTTTAAAATAAAAAGTTTACTTATTCAGTTGTATTGATAATTTTGAATTTACAGAAAACTATAAATTAGGCATAAAAATATTAATCACTAATGCTCCATGGCAACTTCTCGTGTCGCACTGTTATTGGTGTTACCATTTTGTGTCGAACCATTTTGAACTAAAACGAAATTATCTGGAATTTGACCACTTTGCAAAATTTGTGACAGCCTTTCTACTTCCTGCAAAGAGCTGGCCCGTTTGATAGCTTCTCGAATGCGTTGCAAATCTTCAGGATTTGCAAACCTGCTGCCCGTACTCCCCGTTGATTTTCCAGTTGCCTCTGCAGCGGCCGCTGCTGCTGCACTTAATTTGGACTTCTTGGCAATTTCTTTCATTTCTTTTCCTTGTTTTGAACGGAAAGTCTTGGGCGGTCTTGCGATCTTTCTGTTTGATTTCCCTAAAATCCAATAGACGTAATTGAGGAAATTTATAAGCCATATATTCCCTGTAATAAGGTTTGGTAGATACGGGATTCATAAGAAAACATAATGTATCCAAATGTGTTAATTGAGCAAGAAGCTCTAAATCGCCCAACTCTTGCAAATTGTTACCGCTTAATATTATCGAATTAAGGTTAGGCACAGATTCTTGTAGGTCGTCGCCAATTCTGAGTATACGGTTATTATTTAATAATAAACATTTCAGACGTGGTAAATACGGCAGTCCATCTAGTTTCCGGAGATCGTTGTCGGAAAAATCTATCGTGTCAAATTGGTCAAGCGTAAAAAAATAATATACAAGAATTTGTGTTGCCACACGTTTCACTAAAATGTTCCACACCTGCCACCTTATTCCTAGAGGATTTTTAAGCACACCATTATCGATATTTTACCGGCATTTTTTAACCCAACATTTTTTTCGACCTAAAAAAGTTTGATGGGCTATAACTTCTGAATTCAAGTATTTCAGAAAGTGACATCCGGCACCAACAAATTGTATTTTAAATCTCTATCGATTGGTACTAACCGTTATAATGCACAACGAAGCGTTAGTTTTTTATGAGCGTAACACTTTTTAAAAATTTTGTAAATTTGCTTGTTTACATTGTTTAGCACTATACTATCTTCACTATTACCAGCATTTTTTAACCTAAAAATTTTTGTACTTGAAAAAGTTTGATGGCCTATAACTTCTGAATTCAAGTATTTCAGAATGTGACATCCGGCACCAACAAATTGTATTTTAAATCTCTCGATTGGTACTAACCGCTATAATGCACAACGAAGCGTTAGTTTTTTATGAGCGTAACACTTTTTTCGACCTAAAAAAGTTTGATGGGCTATAACTTCTGAATTCAAGTATTTCAGAAAGTGACATCCGGCACCAACAAATTGTATTTTAAATCTCTATCGATTGGTACTAACCGCTATAATGCACAACGAAGCGTTAGTTTTTTATGAGCGTAACACTTTTTTCGACCTAAAAAAGTTTGATGGGCTATAACTTCTGAATTCAAGTATTTCAGAAAGTGACATCCGGCACCAACAAGTTGTATTTTCAAGCTCTATCGATTGGTACTAACCGCTATAATGCACAACGAAGCGTTACCATTTTATGAGCGTAACACTTTTCTCGACGTGAAAAATTTCAATTTTCTTTCGTTTAATTCTTTTGGTGTTTACGAATTTACCAATCTAAACAAAATCATACTTTTTGTGCAACTCTGTAAAAAAAGTTTGATTTCTCCCAAAGTTTGATTTCTTCTCGTCCGTTGTAAAATAAAAACAAATTCTAAACTTTTGGTTGAAAAAAGTAATCAAAATATAAAAAAATACACAATACACATGTAAAAAGAAGTAGCCAATTTTGGTTAAAAATAACCACAGCGGAAGTGGTGACCATGCTACAATTATCACGGTAAATCCGTCGAATCAGTAGCTCGCCTATGTTGTATTTCCTTAATGTCAAATTCAATATGAAAAAAACATAAGCAATATCTTTTGTGCATGGAATTTGTTTGGCTGTAAAAAATATAAATTTATTTATTGTTCTAAAGGGTTTACCTTGTTTATTATGTCAGAGCTTTTACAAAGAAAGGCGGTTTTAATCAGGTGGCAGCATTACAGCAGCTGACTATTCGTTGCGAATGTCAAGATACATACAAAATACTTTTACACTTTTTTCTGTATCTGTTTTCTTTGTTTTATGGGTTAGGTTTTTGACATACGCAATGAAACTACACAAACAAAAATGCCTGTTGTTCTTGTATTGTTGTAATTGTTTTCCTAATGCTGTCACCTAGTTAAGTACACCTTGGTACAAAGCGTCGCAAGTACAAAAAATATAAACGTATAAGAATTTTAAACTATTTAAAAGTGAAAAGTGGAAAGGTTAATTATGTTTATTTTAACAATAAAGAAAGTGTTTCAACTTACTGTTATCAACTATTGTAATTCACAGCAGAAATTTATTTTTGGGAAATAGAAACCACATCTAAGCATGATTTCTAATATGAAAATATGTCGTTTTTAGACGAAAAAGCTAATAAATAAATATTTTTAATATGAACAAGAAATAATTCATTTTGATGTCATACATTTTTCCAGTTAAGTCGGTGTTAAATGATTGCTTTTATTTAATTACGATTAAAATATGTCAGCTTCATGAAGTTACCTATATTTTTTTGGAGAAACATCTGTTGAAGAATATTAAAGAAAAATTGCTAAAGTGGATTCATTTTCAGGCTGAAAATAACATAAATGATAGATTACTGCAATGTTTTAAAAGTTCAAAACAATTTAAAAAAATATATATAAAAAATAATATTAATAAAATTTAAGGCAACAAAATTTTGATTTTGCAATGGTCGCGAATTTTTTATTACTTTGTTGCGCAAAACAACAACAAGATAGCTAAGACATATGTACATATGTTAGTTGGCATAACTTAAATACAGTTTAAATTCATAAGGTTGGTCACATAAATATTATTTAAGTTTCAATAAAGTTAATGCTAAAATCCTGATTTTCATATTTAAATAAACAACATTTAAATACGAAGTCAAAAACTGGCCATCAATCTTTATTTGGTTACTTTCTTTTTTCATTTGGTTACTTTAAAAAATTTGGGTCCACAAATTTCTTGGTATTGGTAGCACTGATCTTAAGTATATGTTTTTGACAGCAACTTGTATATTACACAAAGAAAATATGAATGTGTTTGTTGTATTATTGTACAACAACTCCTTATGGGATCACCTAGTTAAATACACCTCGTAAAACAGGTGTTATGTAGTTTTCGGTTTGTTTTGTTTCACGTGCAAATTTTTTTCTTCAGCATATTGATGTAATTCTACATCATGGCTTTTAATTGGTCTCTAGATTATTATTATTCGCTCACTGCTTATTGTAGTAAAATAAAAACAATCTACTAGATGTATTTTTCACTTAATAAATTTAACTAAAAAAAAATTATAATAACATTTTTTTGCATTAATTCTATATGTCTAAATATTATATTTTTCAAAGCGAAAAAAATTCGTGCATTTAAGGGTTAACGCTTCAAATAAGTTTAAAATGATGTTATGCAAAACAATTTCCACACACGAAAAATTAAATTAGTTAAATAAATTGCCGCGAATTAATTTCCTTTTTAAGGAAATGAGTAAAAAAGATATACATATATTTTTTCTGCTGCACTGAAATGTGCGCTTCTTTTTATAATACATACATATATGATTAAGACTAATTACAGTATTTTCCTTAACATCTATTTATATTAATAATTTTGTTTACTTTTTTTTGTACATATCTTTGTTTTGTCTCAAAATATATTTTCCATTGTTTGCAAACATGTTTGTAGTAAAAATGTTTATTATCGTTACTATGATAATAATGGTCATTATGATATTTATCTTATCTCTAGAACACTGGTCATTATTTTATTACCTAGTTTGTGTTTTATGATATTTGTCTTATCTCTAGCATAGCAATATTTTAGTTAGTGGATTTGTTATTATCTTTGTTTACTATTTTTGTCGACTTAAAATAAGGGATGTTAACTCTCTTCCTTCTTAGAAAAGCGTCCTCGCTTTAAACTATATTTTGTCTCTGTCAGAGTTTGAGAAGTTCTATTTCATATAATTCGTCGATTCTTTTCCTTTGTGTTTCTATTTTCTTTATCTTGTAGCATTCGCAGAATTTGATCATACCTTAATAAAGCGTGGTACTCTGTTCATCATTTCGTGCGAACTGCTGTCAAAAGTGCATATAAAAAATTCATGTGAAATAAATGCGAAATAATGTTGCTAAAGTTGTACTCTGTTTATTTTGTGAAAACATACGAAATGTTTCACCCAGCATTATTTTTTCAGCCACAACATGTTTCTGGCAACATATTTTTCAACTGCGAAATAATGTAAGCACCACTTATTTCGTGCGAAATTGCAAACAATAGCTGTAGATATTTCTTGACGTTGTGGATTTTATTTTAAGTTTGCTGCACAGAAATAATTAAAATAATGGAAAATAATGTAAATATAATATAAAATGAAGGTGAGTGCTTTTTGCAGAACGTGTGTATTCAATGAGCTCCTCCGCAGCAGCTGCGAGATGTATTAATTAATACATTGCAGTACAAACTCCAAAAATTACTTTGTTGTCCATTTGTTTTAATTTTTTTTTAAATAAACACATTTCTTTTGTTTTTATAAGAAAAACAATGTTGTTCATTTCAAGGCAATAAAACCGATAAATTTGTTATAAGTCGTGGTATTGTCACCAGTGAACAGTTGACAAAATTTTCAAACGAAATAATCAATGTTGCTCAACATTTTTTGCAAATTCAAACAGAGTACTAAGCTTTACTACAAATAAATTAAAGGAAAATCAACAATGCAAAATAAATGAATATTGCTAATTTAAACACTCTGATGGTTTAGATATTTTAATATAATTAACAAGGAAATATTTTTCACAATCAATATTATTAACCTTAACAGTTGATGTTAACAAACCTTTTACTATAAAAAATAAATAAAAGTGCACTGGAAAACTATATCGATGCATAAGTGCTTAAGTATTTCAACCCACGATCCCCAATAAACATGTTCAATTTTGTAGGATTCCTAATCAACAAATATAACAAATAAATAAAAAATTCAGCTTAAAACGAAACAATTTTGATAAAACTATACGACAATATTTTCAGTAAATCGGAAAAATTTCTTTTAATTTCACCCAGATTCCAGTAATTAATAGTATTAACAGCGAAGAAAAAAAGAGTTTTGTAATACCCCAGTGAACATAACAACTAAAATTCCCTAAAGCACCTTGAACGTTAAAGCACTGATTAAAATTTTGAAGTGGAACTTTGAAACAATCTTCCATATATAAAAATTTACTAAAATCCCAGTAAACCTTTAATGGAAAATACATAAAGCCAACAGCAAAATCTTATTTTATATTAACAAAGAAAAATACCAGTTCTATTTATTAATCACTCGATTACGGTTTTATTTGAGCTCGAAACAAGTATCGTAAAACCGAAAAATCCCAGCAAAGATTTGGATACAAAATACGAATATCAGTGAAAAATTTGATTTGTGAGTTTAATCCAGCTAAGGGTTTTAGTTTAATAGTGCCTAGCGTATGATTTGAAAAAACAAACTGTAAAAAATTGAGTGAAAATTTGCCAATTTACCAAATAAACGCAACTGACAAATTTCCGTTCACTATCCCCAGTGAACAATAAGTGGTCAAGTTTACTAATTTCCTGTAAACAACACTAAATATTTAAAAAATCACTAATCCCAGTGAACAATAAGTGGTTAAGTTTACTAATTCCCTGTAAACAACACTAAACACTCGTATCGCAAAAATCACTAATCCCAGTGAACAATAAGCGGTTAAGTTTACTAATTCCCTGTAAACAACAATAAATATTTTAAAAATCACTAATTCCAGTGAACAATAACTGGTTAAGTTTACTAATTCCCTGTAAACAACAATAAATATTTTAAAAATCACTAATCCCAGTGAATAATAAGTGGTTAAGGTTACTAATTCTCCGTAAACAACACTAAATACTCGTATCGTAAAAATCACTAATCCCAGTGAACAATAAGTGGTTAAGTTTACTAATTCCCTGTAAACAACACTAAATATTTTAAAAATCACTAATCCCAGTGAACAATAAGTGGTTAAGGTTACTAATTCTCCATAAACAACACTAAATACTCGTATCGTAAAAATCGCTAATCCCAGTGAACAATAAGTGGTTAAGTTTACTAAGTCCCTGTAAACAACACTAAATAATTAAAAATCACTATTCCTACTGAACAGTAAGCGGTTATGTTTAATAAGTCCCTGTAAACAACACGAAATACTCGTATCCTAAAAATCACTAAACGCAGTAAACAAACGAATTAAAATCAATATTACCAGGCTTCTGCGCACATTGTACGTCCCGTTAAACTAAGCTTCAATTCCTAATAATTTCGAAAAATAAAGCACTCAGCTTAATCAAAATTGTGAAAACAAGAAGTTACCGATCGTTGTCAAAAATGGAGGAGGAATTTATTTTCGATTCAGACGATTTGATCACTTTCTGTTCTGACTTCGACAATACTCCGATTGATGAGCTTACCGAAACACTCCTCGAGGTAAACCTCCAAGATCTTAACGATCGATTGGCTAATGTGCAAAGATCATATAGAGCAGTCTTCTGCAAAACCGGAAAAGGCTTTTGCAGAAGCGGCCAAGGCAAAATACTCGTCTTGCACTAAAGCTTTCCATGCATCTAAATCCAGAATTTTAGACATAAAAAAACCCTCATTGCGGATGTTCCCACACACAATCCTCAAAATATCGCTACCGAAAGCAGCTTTGCTCACGTCACAGTTCCCCCTTGTGACACAGATATCTTTTACGGGGGCTACGAAGAATGGCCGTCTTTTCGTGACATGTTCAGGGCCGTATACATAGATAACCCTAGAATACCTCCTGTACAGAAGTTGTACCATCTTCGACTCAAAGTACAAGGGCAGGCAGGTAGCATAATAAAAAAATACAAATTGTGTGCGAATAATTTTGCTCTAGCGTGGGAAGTGTTAAAAGACAAATACGAAAACCCAAGGATTCTGGTAGAAAATCAGATAAAAATTTTGCTCAATCTCTCTCCAGTCACAGGCGAATAAAGTGAATCCCTTCAACACATTCAAAGCACAATAAATGAATGCCTTGCAGCTATACAAGCGCAAGAGGTGCCAATCGGTGAATGGGATCCATTCATTGTCATACTATGCTCTAGCAAACTGCCAAGAGAAACTCTGTCCTTGTGGGGACAATCCCTCGAGTCCCATAAAAATTAGTTAAATGGGAAAAAATGGACAAATTCCTCTCTCATAGGTGTGAGGTCGTTGAACGATTAGAAACTCGAAACCAAGAATCACAATTCAATACCCAACGAAGAGAAGCTGGCAAACGAACCAGCAGTTACCAGTCAGATAGCCTTCAGTATTCATGTAAAATTTTTAATGCTAATCATCCCCTAAAAATTGCCCCCAGTTCTTAAACCTTGATCCCCAAACCCGAAATAAGTTTGTCTCCGACAACGGAATATGTCCCAGCAAGTTTCATTGCTCCCATTGTAAGTTGAATCCTCACTCCTTACTACATTTTTGTAAGACCACATCTTCAAATTCTAACTTAAAACACACGGGAAATGCTACACACCAAACCTCAACAAAGGTTAAAGAAAAGCAGTTTTTTCGCCAACGTCTACTCATATAACACTGAGCGGAAATAAGTCCGTCACTGAACACACTTTACTTCCGACAGCAATAGTTCACGTTTTTCACAAAAGGGAAAAGTTTTGTGCCCGTGCCTTCCTGGACCAAGGTTCAGAAAAGACGTTTATATCCAAAAAACTCCAACAAGAATTAATGCTACCAATATAACCAAAGGCCTTTGAAATCTATGGTATGGGAGGCCAAGTTATTGCTCAATCGAGTGCACTTTACACTTTATTCGGAAAGGAATCATAAATACGTTGATATAACGGCAATAGTCGTGCCCAAAATTACACGAATGCTACCCAGTTTTGTACCCTCAAAATCCACCATCTCCCTCGAAGAATTTAAGGATTGGGAATTGGCTGATCCCTATTTCTACTTACCTGGCCACGTAGATCTGTTGATCGGTAGTAACATACTGCCACAGGTACTCATGAAAGGTGTTAGAAATATTTCGCAGTCTCTGATAGCTCAAAATTCTATTTTTGGGTGGGTCATTAGTGGCCCTCTTACCAGTGAATCGACCTCGTCGTTTTCAATTGAGACTCAAGACGTAGCTTCGGATCCAGTCGGTACCCAATTAAGGAAATTTTGGGAGCAGGAAGAACTCTTAAGCCAACTTCCGACCTCTAAAGAGGAGGAATATTGCGAAGAGCTGTACCAGAAAACCACTATGCGAAATCCCGATGGTCGTTATGTGGTAAAACTGCCTTTTAAAGCCGGGTTTCCATGACAGTTAGCAATGGGTGCCTCTTTTTCTGCAGCGATAGCGCAATATTCACAGATGGAAAAATCACTTAAAAGAAAACCCGACCTAGAAAAAGCTTACAATAACGTTTTGGAAGAGTATTTAACATTAAATCACATGGAACCCACAGTTTCCTGGGAAAACATCACACGTCACGGATTCAATTCCTTTTACTTACCACATCACGCAGTGGTCAAACCCGATAGCCGAACTACCAAGGTTAGGATAGTATTTAACGCTTCTAAGCGATCAAGTTCAGGGTTATCTCTCAACGATACATTACATGTAGGGCCCACACTACAAGCTGACTTGATGCGGTTGATTTTAAAGTGGCGGTTATATAAATACGTATTTAATGGTGATATAGAGAAAATGTATCTAGTACACTGAAAAGACTCCCAGTTCCAGCGAATTCTCTTTCGTCGGCACCAATATGGCCCCATCTAGGACTTCGCGTTGGCTCGTGACTCGCAGGAACTATACCCCCAGGCCGCTTACGTTCTCACGAAAGAAACTTATGTAGATGATGTGTTATCAGGCTCACATGACATTCAATCTACTATCAAGTCTTTATCTCAGGTTATCTCGGTGCTCAAATCGGCAGGCTTTCTGTTTACGCCAGGGCGATCTTTGGTACACCTCTGACCCCTTGTGAATGATGCTAAGTCGCAGGAAGGTGATTTGATGTCAAGGGTGCGAATTAATAATCAACTTGATTTTGGTGAGTAAAAAAATATGTTTTTCCGACGACTATGCGTCTCTTTTATTTTACTATATTTTTAAAACTAAAAACTATTTCATTATATCTGCTCTTATATATAGGTTACTAATTTCTATTATGACAAAGGTCACTTTCTTAATTATTAAATCTTATCTTATTTTTACAATATGTTCTTTTTTAAAATTAATATGTCTTATCTTAAGGTTCTTTGTAGTTGACCTTGAAGTGAAAGTGTATTTATCTTATGTTCACAATCTATACATTTTAAAGGTTTATGTATATTCCTTTATTTACTAACAATACATTCATTATCAAAAGTCACTTCTTTATTTATGAAAATACATTTGTTATCAAGAGTTTCTTCTTTTATTTATGAAAATACATTTGTTATCAAGAGTTCCTTCTTTTATTTATGAAAATACATTTGTTATCAAGAGTTCCTTCTTTTATTTGTGAAAATATACTTATTATCTTACTTTACTTATGGTGTGCATGAGGCTGACCTTAACTCCCTCCTATGTTAAACAAGATCGCCCCGATCTTTCCTAATTCGTTGTAATTCTATTTGATATGCCTTATTGAAATTATTGATTACTGATATACGTCTGTATTCTTTTATGCATGACATAATTTTTATTAAAAGGAAGATAATTAGTAATAGCGTCGTAAGAAAAAGTATAGTATAAAAAATAGATCTGATGGGATGCTGTTCAAATGGAATGCTGAATTTTTTCATTGAGTCGATATTGCTAAATGCATTGTCTTTGTCTGATGTGAGTATATTCATGATTGCAAAGTCTTCGTCGTGGTTCATGAGTATTGCTTTGTCTTATTCTATCGTGAAGGTTCCTATATGTCTTGTTGTCTATTTCAACAATATCTGTGAATGTGACTAAAGTTATACCTGTAGTAGTAACATTGTTGACTGTGTGGTTTCCGTCTAGTAATATAAAACCTTCGTCGATTACAAGTAGTGCATTATTATATTCCTGTATGATGTTACATGTGCTTTTCCTATTATTCAGTAGTGGAAGTATACATGTATCTGTTTCGTTATTTGTTTGGCAAATATTTCTACCTAAAAAATTCTTGCATTGGTTTACCCGAACGTATTCTGTGTCACATAAGGCGATTTGGTCATCTGTCTGTATCTTCCCATGCCTAAAACTTATGGGCGTTATTTTGAAAAGCTTACAGTCCTTTTTTAGTATAGGGTATTTGTAAATAGTTATGAATATTTCTCCTGTCCCTGCTGTGTATATGTCGGCGTATTCTAAAATGTTTATTATGGGGGCTGAAATTAGTTCATGTTGTATGACTTCTTCTAAGTCTTTCAAGCTTAAGGATTCTGTTAAGTATTCGCCATTTTTAGCGGCATTAATTGTCCTGACGAGTAATAATAATTCATCGTGTATCTGTTCAATGATGAGGTGATTTTCTATTGTCTGGCCTCGCATTGTTTCAATTAGTCTTTCGAATCTTGAGTTGACATGTCGTTGTTTTTCATTGTTATCTATTAATTTATTTATAGCTTTTTCCATATTGATGAAGTCGTCATGGTCTGGTGTTCCTGTAATAAATTTGAGTGCGGATCCCAGAAAGTTCAAAGCTCTTGTATGACGTTTATGTGCGTTGAGTTGTTCTGTTATTAATTCAATTTTTCTTATCCAGATGGTTTCTTGAGTAGTGGGTTCGTAGTTTGTCGTGACAATTTGTCTATATGGAGTAAGTATTCTTGTTATGTTGGTGACATGGAAGAGGTATGTGTATTCATCAAATATATATACATCATCTGTCTTTGTTAGAATGTACTTCTTGCCTTGTAGGTTGTCTATTTTTATTTCTGCTTTGATTGCTTGTGCGACCACCGCGAGTAATATCAGGAAGAAATTCATCTTCGTTAATTGTGTAGTTCTTGATATTATCCTTGTGTACAGTTACACCCCTCGTAGTTAAGACAGTGTCCTCACGGTCTTCTTTCACGATGTATTTGATATATCTAGCGTCGTTCTTTTTTCTTACTCCTTTTATCTTCACTAAGATTTGTTCATTCGGTGAGAAGGTTCGGTGTTTGGTGCCTTGGTTCAATTTTTCCAATGTTTTTCCGATGCTTTCTTTATTTTTTCGAATATATCACTCTTGTCGTACTTTATCCTGTTGAAAATGATATCTCTGGGTCTGAATCCTGTCACTGTATGGATTGTGTTATTTAATTCGCGTACTGTTTTATAGATTTCGTCTGCTATTGTTGTTGTGTTCTGTATTTTAAATATCCTGGCTAGTTCTGATATAGTGCTGTGGGCTCTCTCGACTTGTCCGTTCGATGTCGATCTATAAACTGGTGTTTCTATCTTTCTTATGCCGTATTTTGTACACATTGCTTTTATGGCTGGGGTCGACATACAGCGTTCGTTATCAGTCATTAGTCTTTTACAATCTGGGTAGTTGTTTGTGAGTATTTCTTCTATCTTGTCACTCATTCGTTCTTTTGAGTCAAGTTCTCTTAACGTTATGTATTTCGAAAATTTGTCAATAGCGACCAAGAAGGTTTTGTTTTCGTTGAAGTATATGTCCATATGTATATATTCACCTGGTTCTGTTGGTATGTCGGAGTCTTTTAATGGTTCTCTTGTAGGTTGTCTCTCGTATTTCCCGAAAAGACATGCCACACATTTTTTGTTGTACGCCTTGCATTCTCTTTTTAAATTCGGCCAGTAATATTTCTCATAAATTTCCTTTACATTATTCCTATATCCCCGATGTGCTCTGTCGTGAGTCTCTTTTATGATTTCTATTTGTTTTTCTGAATTTATTATATCTTGTAATTTTATAGGTGTATAAACAAATCTTATTCCATTAAATGTATTCTTTATTTTCTCACCATATACATACAATGATTCAGCATTTGTGTGTATCGCGGTTACTTTTCCCGGTATGAGTATCTTTTTTAATTCTTCGATTAGGTTTTCTTCGTCAGCAAAATGTATCTTATGTCTTGTTTTGTTTATGAATGTAGTGTATGTTATCGTATCATTGATGTTCGTATTAGGTATTAGTTCGATCTGAGTTGCATATGAATTGAATGGTTGTGACACTGTATCAAAGATTTCAGTGGGTGAGCTTTCGGCTGAGTGGACAGTACTAATTGTTGAAGAATTTATTTGCTGCCTTGAGAGGGCATCGGCTACAACATTTAAATGGCCGGGTTTGTACACTAGCTTTGCACCGAAGTCCTCGATTATATTCTTCCACCTCATTAATTTAGTGTTTGGGTTTTTCTCAGATGTTGCGAACGTTAGAGATTGATGATCAGTATAGATAGTTAAGTCGGCTACACCATAAATGTAGTTTCTTAATTTCTGTAATGACCATATTATTGCTAAGAGTTCTTTTTCGTTCGTGCTGTAGTTTTCCTCTGTCTTGCTTAGAGTTCGTGATAAAAAATGTATCGGTTTCTTATTTTGACTGAGAACTGCCCCCAGTGCTACGTTGGAAGCGTCAGTTGTCAGTTCGAAAGGTTTAGAATAATCTGGTTGAAAAAGTTCTGTCTGTTCCCTCAAACAAGTTTTCAAGGTGTCTATGGCTCTTAACGCCTGTTCGTCGAGGTTTACAGTTGTGTTTTTACTCTGATTTTTTCCTACTTGTCCATTGTCTCTTAAGTGTACAGTCAAAGGTTTGGCTATGCTTGCGTAGCCCTTGATGAATTTCCTGTAATATCCAGTCATTCCAAGAAATCCTCTCAGGTCTTTCAGTGTTTTCGGGGTTGGATACTTATTTATTGCCTCAACTTTTTCGGGGTTAGTTGCAATTCGGTTATGTCTGATGATATGTCCTAGGTACTCTACTTCTGTTTGCAAGAACTTAGACTTTTCATCAGAAATTTTTAATGTGGCTTTGTTCAGTGCCGCAAATATTATTTTGATGTGTTGTATATGTTCCTCCAGCGAAGAAGAATATATGAGAACGTCGTCAATATAGACGTATGCAAATTTTCCTACATAATCCCTTAGTATATCATCTACACATCTTTGAAAGATTGAAGGTGCATTTTTCAAACCAAAGGGCATACGGATAAACTCATATTTGCCACCGTTAACACAAAAGGCTGTTTTTTCTCTATCTTTCTCAGAGATTCTTATCTGGGGAAAACCTGATTCTAAATCTAAGGTAGTAAAATACTTAGCTTTGCCTAGATTCTGTAGCGTCATGTTAACATCTGGGATAATGTATCTATCTGTGATTGTGTTACTATTTAATTTCTGGTAATCTATGACCATTCTTTTCTTTGGTTTCCCCTGTTCGTCCGTACCCTTTTTGGGGACTGTCCATATTGGAGAGTTGTATGGACTATTACTCTTTTGTATTATTCCTTCGTATAAAAGTTTTTTTATTTCTTTATTGACAAATTCGTTGTCAGCTATTGGGTATGGGTATTGTTTTGTCCATATTGGATCTTCGTTTCTTGTCCTAATAGTAGCTTCTATGGTAGTTGTGAAAGGTAGTGGTCCTATGCCATTATTCTCTTTCATCATTCTGTCTATTTCTTGCTTATATTTTTCTTCTCCTATAATGTAGTTCAACTTAGGCTGACTGTCACTACTCATTGTTGTTAAAGTCATGTCCCTAACGTTTATTTCAGCATTTAGTGTTCTTAATCCTTCTAATCCTAAAATCATGTCAAATGATTCAATGTTTTCTAATTCAAAAAATGTTATTTCCCTATTCATTAGTTTAATGATTCTTTTAGTATTTATCATCGAGTAACCGTGCATAGTTTTAATTTTAATTTGTTCTATTTTTATTCTAGGTGAGGAATCACACTTTGCACTTATATAATTATGGGTTGCGCCTGTGTCAATTAAAATTTCATATTTTTTTTTGATAAGTCACTAGTTAATGTAAGGTAGGGCAACCCATCTCTTAGTTTAAATGTCCCGTTTCCATAGGGACGGGTTTTGGTTGTTGATAATTAGTTTGTTGATAATTAGTTTGTTGATTCTGATTTCTTTTTAACAGTGGTTTTTGTTGAATAAAATTGGGACGTCTATTATGTTGCGGATGGTGGTTGAGTTGTTGTTCCCTTTTTGTATCATGATGGTTTCTGTGGTTGTACCCATAATCGTATGACAGCCGTAGGTTCTGGTGTTGGTTGTCATGTTCTATAGTCCTGGCTATAGCGTATGCATGTTCTAGGTCACCGAGGGTATTAGCATATAGGGTCGATCTTACGAACGCATTTGTGATGCCTGCGACAAATATACGTACCGCTTCATCTTTCGCATTCCTGGTCATAGCATCTATTGCGATTTGCTGTTCACCAGACATCGCAATTTTTGATGTGATGAGGTTGAGGGCTTGGTTTATCCTGTCGTGGTATTCTGACAGAGATGATCTATGCTGCGTAATTCTCCTCATTTCGTCTTGTAATACGTAGAGTAAGCGCATGTCCGCATACGTATAGTCCAATCTGTTGCGTATGGCTTCAAAATTAAATGGTGTGTTATTATTTATTAGTATGTCTGAAGCTTGACCTCTTATTTTCGATTTTATAATAGATAGAGCTTCTGAATAACGACTATGTGTCCTGAATTGATCGATGTCTTTCATTAATCTGGAAGCATCCTCTCTCCAAGCTCTATATTCAGATTGTTTCCCGTCAAATGTTGGTAATGCTTTAAAAACTTCTAGGGAAATATCATTCGCGGAATTATATCTTGTTGATATATCCTTTAGTCTTTCTATAGGGGCTTGATCCAGCAGTGGATTGATTCTGATGTTGCTTATTTTTTCTGTTAGTGTTTGATAATAGCGTTCCATCTCGCTAAGTCTTGCTGTCAAGTTAGCTAATTGTGTCTCATTAGTCGCCATTGCACGGTTTTCGTCGTATTTCAATTCTTTTTTTTGTTTTTTAAAATTAATCATTTATAATTCCTTTTTTATAAGGAATTTTCATACGTTATATTCCTTTTATAAGGAATTTTTATACACTATATTCCTTTTATAAGGAATTTTTATACACTATGTGTTTTTTATATTGGCCTTTTGCTGCATCAAAAGGATTTTTGTGGTCCGCTCCAAAAAGGTATGAATTTAATGATACCTCCTGGCAGGATCTCCAATTAATAATCAACTTGATTTAGGTGAGTAAAAAACATGTTTTTCCGACGACTATGCGTCTCTTTTATTTTACTATATTTTTAAAACTAAAAACTATTTCATTATATCTGCTCTTATATATAGGTTACTAATTTCTATTATGACAAAGGTCACTTTCTTAATTATTAAATCTTATCTTATTTTTACAATATGTTCTTTTTTAAAATTAATATGTCTTATCTTAAGGTTCTTTGTAGTTGACCTTGAAGTGAAAGTGTATTTATCTTATGTTCACAATCTATACATTTTAAAGGTTTATGTATATTCCTTTATTTACTAACAATACATTCATTATCAAAGGTCACTTCTTTATTTATGAAAATACATTTGTTATCAAGAGTTTCTTCTTTTATTTATGAAAATACATTTGTTATCAAGAGTTTCTTCTTTTATTTATGAAAATACATTTGTTATCAAGAGTTTCTTCTTTTATTTGTGAAAATATACTTATTATCTTACTTTACTTATGGTGTGTATGAGGCTGACCTTAACTTGCGCTAACGTGCTTTGCGGTTGGCCCTTTCTTAGTACGTCTTGTTGTTGGATTTAATTGAGTTGGTTTTTTGGCGCTGACTGGGATTGTTCGTAAGGCAAAATATCAATCGTCGTTTATCGCTTCAACGCAATACATTCAACCTAACATTCACTATTAAAATTATATAAGTGGTATAATTAATTGTCAATTACTTTTTTTCTTATAAGTTGTACAAAAATTAATATTGTTGTTATTAATTTTTTTTTTATTTCTATTGAATTTGCTAAATAAATTCGTTAAATAAAAACACATCTATTCTGAAGAAAAATCCGAATTTGTGTGCACCTTTTTACGAGCAGCTTGAGGTTCTTCAGGTCAGCAAATTAGAAGCCGACATTTTGTATAAGTCAGCCAATTGGAAGCCGACATTTGGTCCTTCGAACCGGATTACCCTGGATTTCTTTTGAATAACCGCAAGCAGAGTTAAGGTAACAAACACAATTCGTGTTTCTTTTTTTACTTTTTATTATTATTGTAATATCTGGTGTGAAATTTGTGTGCAATAAGATATTTGCACTGACTTAATATTTTCGTTGCAAAAATAGTCAAGTCACACACCGAAATGGAAAAATTTGCCACAATACTGGGAAACTGTTCCCATATTGAACATTAAGACACTGCATTACCTAGCAGAGACTTAAACCTTCGGTGGTTTTTAGTACGGCGGATCACCCAGCTGTTTTTCACAACTCTGTCTTCTCGTTCCTGTCAAAATTTATTACAGCTGCTGCCAGAATTGTGAAGCTAAATTAAAAATTTTGTTTATCAAATAAATAAGTGTTCGTAAAAACGTGGAAAAAATATTAAAAATAACTTTTATATCGTGAATGTTTTAAAATAAATTAAAGGGAATCAAATTATTGTGCTGTCACCTATTGCTTTTGTATACATATACTTATATAAATACAAGCCAATACATTTTAATAGAAGTGCACATACATAAATGACCAAAAGGCTTGCTTGGATAACAAAAAGTTTTGTTTGGGATCAGGATCAACAAATACCGCGGAATACTTGAAACTGATTCCATCATCGTTGCTTGGTTGATTAAACTTAATCCATTAAGAAAATCAACAAATTTGACATAACGTTGGATAAAGCAACACGGATTAGGCAACCGAATAACTAAAAAACTTCCCAACAAGTTAGGTGAGTCAATAAACCAACAAGCCAACCGGCCAAAAACAACCAGATGTATACAAATTTTGTTCGTTTTGTTTTTACTTCTTTGCTTTTGGTAATTAAAATTGAGGCAATCATTTCCTTTTTATTATTGTTAACATTATGACCAAAAAGCTAGACGGTCAATCACTCAAAAGCAACTTGCAATAGCCAAAAAAATACATTTCGGAAAGAAAAAATTCGTGGGTTAGAAGTAATTATCTGTCAATATCCAAGAAAGCAAAGAAAATATTTTCTGAAAACTTTATAAATCAAGTGCGAAACAGTGACATTGTTAAACAGAATTTTTTCCTCATAGTCGCTGTGCGTAATCACTGAAGAATTTTGTGCAATAGATTTGAAGCGTTTAATAACTACTTCAATAATAAAAAAAATGTTATAAACTAATATTTGAATTGTGCAACGCATCAAAATGTAGATCTAATATGCAGGAATTTCATTGCCCTTATTTCTATACTAGAAAAAGAAATGCAATTTTTGCATTTTATTTTACTTTACATTAAAAAGAAAAAATATTTCTTAGCAATAATTTGATTTACATATGTATGTATGTATCTTGTTATATTGTCAACTCCTTTTGTTGTTTCGTAGCCATTAAAAATATAAATTAGTTTAATTTGATTACATGACAAAAGAAGCATGGACAACAACCTGCAGCCTTGTAGATGTAAACATAATCATTTTCATATACACACATGTCCAAACATGGTTGGACAAAATTGGCACATATTAGCCAACACTAAAATGTGCCATTACGTTATATACAGAAGCCGATAATTATGCTTAATTAAAATTATAAAGAATTTGGCAGTACTATTCTGCAAAATGAGCGACAAAAATACTATATGAATATGCTGAATAAGTATCTTTGTAAAATAATTTGTTTAAACTTTACTTACTTACCTTTCACCCGTAGAAGAAACAACTTGAATTGCTAAGAGAAAAACAACATTAAATGAATAATTGACTTATCAAACTTAAAATTACTTACATTTGAATACATAAATCAACTCCCAAATAAATCCTGGTATTGTAAAGAAGATACCCACTCACCTGTTTTTATTGGTTACCCAGAAGTACCTACCTGGTTTGTATCAACGTTCCTGAAAAATAAGGTAAAATATATAACCAGTAGTACTTAACGCTTAGTTGGAAGAAAGAAGTTAATACCTTCCTTCGCTCCCCCTTAACCCCAATAATTATAAATGCCCATCATGGCATTCATAATTTAAATCTAACTTATAGATTAACAGATTCTCCACTGCGGAATAGACAAATCTATAGGATAGATTATTAATAATAATCCAGATTATTACATGGTCCTTCGAGCCTCTCGCAGTGAATTGGCATATGGTTCATAATATATAGCAAAGCTGATAATCACTTAAATCACAAGGAAAGCAGAAAGAGGAATATGAGGTAAATCGCCATTAAGAAATATTGCAGAAATTAAGTTGAAGAAAACATTTAAAAGTGCACGCAGGTATGTAAGTGTAAAAGAAAAAGTGACAATTTAAATGTGCTAAAAATTATACAAAGAAAAAATTGTAAAAAAAGCTAAAAAACAAAAAGTAAAGTAAGGTTTGCTTAAACAAAAAAATTATAAAAGTTAAACATAAAACGTAAAACAAAATATATATACAATTGTACATACAAGAAAAATTTGAGCTAACATACATATGTACATACAGTGTTTGTTAAAAAAGGAGTGCAAATATGGTTCAATAAAAAATAAAATTAGAAAAAGTTACGTGTATGTAAGTAAAATATGTATGTATAACAAAAAGAAAAATTACGGTTAAAAAATATACATATGTGTAGGCTTAAAAATGCAACAGAACCTCAAATTTTAAAAACCGCTAGTTTATATATACATACATATTCCATATATGTACATATGTATAGCTCAAATAACAGTTCTGCTACAGCATACATGTATATATGTATGTACATAACCCAACAAATTTTCCCGCTTTAATTGCACATAGTGAAATATATATACATATATGCCCATACTCTTGGTTATATACATAAAGGATAAATTACAGTTATGTATATACTTATGGACATGAGATTATAAAAAACAAGTGATCATAACCTTAAACAAAAAATTTTTTTCTTGCATCAAGCCACAAAAACACGTATGTATGTATATGCATACGTGTGCAGGTGCATGTCTTTATACTTGTGTAATAGTGAAGAGAAGTCCACAGTGAAATTTCATGACGAAGACTCGCTATAAAATTGCCCATCACTGTAAATAAGCAACAACAACAAAAGCTTTGAATATTCTTCAACAACAAAAGAAGCAACAACAGTTTACTAGGTTGGAAATAAATAATTTAAAGAGGTATTTATTAAAAAGCATACATACATACATATATACATAAATTGGTTCACATATACATACATCTCACATAATATAAAATAACATACATGCAGACATACGTACTGGCACATAACAGCTAGTATATACATAAAAAAAAAAGTTTAAGAACCATTGCTGAAGATTGTCTGCAATGCAACACGTTCGCTCAAATTAATAAATGTTTACATACTCATCAGAGTTGCCAAGCTGAAAATTTTATATACCAAAAATTTCCTAAAAAATCCACTATAATCTACTAATTTGTCTGAAATTTTATAATTCATATTTAAAATAATTTGATCGTGTATTGATGTATTTGTTAAGAATCTCGTTTTCTTAAGTAAGATCGTACATAACATTACATTAGTTCGCACATACGAAAATGTTGCTTGAAGTTGGATATGAATGTTTCGCAACATCAATGGAATAAGGCAGCAACATTTAGAAGTAAACGTTTTTATATGGATCAACATAAAAGTAAAATAAATTTAATTTCTTTCTAACAAAATAAATACATATTATCCGCTAACATCATATACATATTTCATTTATTCAAAACTTTAAATAAAAAATAAAGTACATTAACGCAAAACATAAAATATCCCTTGTCTTATAAACTTTCTCGCCTAAGTACACAATAGTAAAAGTGTTGACGTAATGTTGTTAAGAAATGTATAAACGGTATTCATACTAGGATCCGGTATTTAAAGTGCGATAAACTAATTATTGAAAAATTTATGCGTACCCAAGCTCGTTTGAAACTTGAAATAAATTTCACAACAAAGCAAAAGATTTAATTTCCATACATACTGGATGGAACCATACGAATTTTATAGATAAATTTAAAATCTCTTAAAAATAAATTTTTGTCTCTAGAATTCTTAATAAATTAACACCATTTGCCCATTACATAAATAGAAAATCCCAAATAGTTACCAGAACCATCTGGCTTACTAACAGTACTGAATAGTACACATGGATATACAACTTTGCAACTTGAAATATTTCCCATTTCAAGTTTCTATATTATCTTTTTATTGATATAGATGCCTCATATCTATTGCTAACTCAGTAGCCCCTTACTCAAAGGATAATATAGACGCAAAGAAGTTACATTCCTAAATTCAAATCTAGATCTCAAATATCTAGAGCTAAATCATTTTAATGTGCATGAAATATTTCCCATTTCAAGTTTCTATATTATCTTTTTATTGATATAGATGCCTCATATCTATTGCTAACTCATTAGCCCCTTACTCAAAGGATAATATAGACGCAAAGAAGTTACATTCCTAAATTCAAATCTAGATCTCAAATATCTAGCGCTAAATCATTAGCCCCAACCCTATTGAAATACCATTTAGTTGGTAATTAAAAAACTCCTTTTCGCTAAATTTAAATTATAATATAGGTTTACATCAGTTGCACTCTAACTCAAGTAATTGTTATTGTAAATCTCTTGCGAAAGCTCAATAATCAAAAATTGTCTTGCATTGTCAATTGTTCGGTCTCGTGGTCAATTAATAAAATAAATTAAATGCCTTCCACATCCCGCAGCCCTAACCCATCCATCAAGGAACACTTCCAGTTTGATTGCGACCATCTTCTCGCATTCTGTGAAAAATATAAAGAAACCCCTGAAGGCGATCAAACGGAAACAATCCTTGAAGTCAAGTTGAGAGACTTGGACGGAAGATGGGACAGAGTAAACAATGCCCACGTAGAAGTTATGCTGTCCAATGATGACAGAATAACTGAAGAGTTTAGAAAAGACGCTCATGAGAAGTTTGAACTCTGTACAGAAGAATATTACAGTTGTTCAGCCCAAATACTAGATCTACTAAAAAGCATAAGATCAGGCCCAGGTGGTCCAAGATATCAATCAACACCACAATATTCACTAAACCATCAAGATATGACTCAAACACTATTTCAAAATAATTCTAGCGATTGCATTAAGCTTCCTCCGTGTGACACTGAAGTATTCAATGGCAGCTATGAGCAATGGCCTTCGTTTCGTGACATGTTCACAGCCTTGTACATTAACCACTCAAAGCTCAACTCTGTCACAAAGCTATATCATCTTCGTAATAAAACAAGGGGTGAAGCAGGTGCTATAGTCAAAAGATACCCTCTTTCTACAAATAATTTTGATTTGGCATGGAATGCTCTCAAGGCTCGCTATGACAACAAGCGAGTGCTGGTAGATAATCAAATTAAAATTCTTTTTGATATCCCGGCAGCCAAAAATGAAGACAGTGAGTCGCTTAGAAGAATACAGTCTTCTGTTAGCGATTCATTGGCAACCCTGCAAACTCTTGGCGTGGAAGTAGAAAGTTGGGACCCGATTCTCATTCGGTTAATATCAACAAAACTTCCTGATATGACTTTAGCTCTGTGGGAGCAATCCCTTACATCTCCTCGTGAACTCCCAAAATGGTCACAATTATCTCAATTTCTGGTAGACAGATACGAGGCGGTAGAACGTGTCACAAGCATTCGAAACTATAAAGATAGCTTTAGTCTCATGAAGCCAAAACAGTCAAATGTTCAAACGTACATGTCACAAGAAAACATAAGCTCTATGTGCAAGTTATGTAATCAAGATCATGCTCTCAGAAATTGTCCAAAATTCAAAGATTTTTCGATACAGCAGAGGGTGGATTATGTTTTCCAAAACAAGTTCTGCAATAATTGCCTAGGTGCGTCTCATATCAAGGCAAATTGCAAAAGTAAACATACTTGTATATATTGTAAAAAATCCCACCACACTTTGCTTCATATGCCAAATAAATCTCAGATCACTGAAAATTTCCAAAAACGCAATGTCTCAAGTAAAGACAGTAACTGTCCAAATGTTTCCGCCAATACAAGCCAAAACAATAAAAATAGTAGTTATGATGAGCTACCCTCCTCCTCGAATAAAATTCACGATAATTGCTCGACAGGAAGTGAAAATATTTTATTGCGTACAGCTTTAATGCAAATTGAATTTCGAGGTGAACGCTTCACTATTAGAGCCCTAATAGACCCCGGCTCGCAGCGAACTTTCTTAGCTGAAAGGATTAGAAACCGCCTTCAGCTCCCTTATAAAAAATCCCACTTTGAGATCGTTGGCATTGGTGGACAAAAGCAATCAGCTACCAAAGAATGTGAACTCACTCTTTACGCAAAAAGAACCAACACTCGCATACCCATTAAGGCTATAGTCTTGCCAAAAGTTACAAAAAGGCTCCCATCCTGTAGCTTTGAGGTTCCCTTCTCTAAAGATCTACTAGAATTAGATCTGGCAGACCCAACGTTTAATAGATCTGCACAAATAGATTTGATTTTGGGTAATGACTATGAGCAAAACATCAGTATTGACGGCATAAAGAAAAACATTTGCGGTAGCACGTCGGCTTATAATACGATATTTGGATGGGTTTTAAGTGGACCAATAAAATCTCAAATTATCCAATCCTTTACAACGTCCGTTTCTGAATCACCAGATCTTCATGTTCTCTTAAAAAAGTTTTGGGAAGAGGAAGAAATACCATCAAATCGCCCTGTCTCAATCGAAGATGAATTCTGCGAAAACTTTTACAACACAACGACTACACGTGATGAAAATGGTAGATATTCAAAAAAGATTATCCCGAAAAAGTCTTCCTGGGTTCGTCACGTTTTATAGCCTTAGCTCAGTATTCCAGAATGGAAAAAACGTTATCTAAAGATCCAGAACTTCAAACCCAATACAAGGCAGTTCTAAATGAATATTTGACCCTAGACCATATGGAGGAAACTTCATCCCAAGAACTAACATCTGAAGGTAAATACTTCTCATTTTATTTACCTCATCATGCGGTGGTGCGCCCAGAACATAAAAGCACCAAAGTCAGGGTAGTATTCAATGCCTCTAGAAAAACGAAGTCGCAAATGGCTCTAAATGACGTACTTTATACAGGCCCTACTCTTCAGAATGATTTAGTAACAATAATTCTTAACTGGAGGAAATATAAGTATGTATTCAGTGGCGATATTCAAAAGATGTATCGTCAAATTCTCATACACAAAGATGATAGACAATTTCACAGAGTTCTTTTTCAACCTCAAGTTGATGGTCCAATTCAAGATTATCAATTAAAAACAGTAACTTTTGGAGTGAATTGTGCACCATATCTCGCAATTCGTACCCTGCTTCAACTTGCAAAAGATTGTGAGTGTGAGTTCCCAAAAGCAGCGCTAATTCTACGTACGCAAACATACGTAGATGACATTCTATCTGGAGGATTCTCAATTGAAGAAACTTTAGAGGCTCAAACTCAGCTCATTAGAGCATTGAAGTCAGCTGGTTTACCTTTAAAAAAATTCACAGCAAATGATTCCCAACTTCTTGTCCATTTGCCAAAAGATGATCTATATGATCAAGATTTTCTCCGATTTCAGGAATCCAGCTCTGCCAAAACCCTTTGTATTAAGTGGAATGCGATCTCAGATGCATTCACTTACAGTTTCTGCCCGGTCGAAAAATCCTCAAAAATCACAAAAAGACAAATTCTTTCTTCGGTGGCAAAACTCTTTGACCCTGCTGGATGGCTGGCACCCATAGTCATCAGAGCAAAGATACTGATGCAGCAATTATGGCTTGAAGGCTTAGAATGGGATGAAGATATTTCAAATGAATCGATCAACAAATGGAATGATCTCGTATCAGATTTATCTCATATAGAGATTATCTCTATTGCCCGTTGGCTTCAGTATACTCCCTCTGACACAATTCAGATACATGGGTTTTGTGACGCTTCTAAAGCTGCATATTGTGCCACAGTTTACATCCGCTGTAAAACTAAGACCAATGTCACTTTCACCAACTTACTGGTCGCAAAAAGTAAAGTAGCTCCTATTCAGACAGTTTGTCTCCCAAGGTTAGAACTTAACGGCGCAGTATTGTTGGCTAACCTTGTCAGTTATGTACAATCAGATTTGCATTTTGGCGAAACTGAAGTGTTTTTATGGACTGATTCTTCAATAGTCCTGGGTTGGCTCTCAAAAACCCCCTCAACTTGGGAAACTTATGTTGCCAACAGAATTGCTCATATTCACCGGCTGGTTCCGTCAGCAAAATGGAGACATGTTCCTACCCATTATAACCCAGCAGATCTGGGAACTCGTGGATGCAAGTCACAAGAACTTTCCAATCATACTCAGTGGTGGTACGGGCCAGCATGGTTACAGAAACCCGAGTCGGAATGGCCAAAGAGAAATCCACTCAAAGTAATAGAAATTCCTAAAGAAAATCATACGTTTCATGTGGATGTTCAAGAAGACGATATTTTGAGTCGATTCTCATCGTATACCAAGGCTTTACGAGTTATGGGTTATGTTTTTCGATATTTTAATAACAGTATGAGAAAAATAAAGCCAAATATTCAGACAGTTACTCAGATAGACTTGACGCACAATGAAATTGCGCGTGTAAAAGCTAGACTTCTTTCTATTGCGCAAAAGAAATTTTATCCTGAGGACTATCAAAACCTATTAGATTCAAAATCTCTACACGATAAAAGTTCTTTGAAAACCTTAAATCCATTTCTGGATTCAAATGCAGTCTTGCGAGTAAATGGCAGATTGGCTCGTTCTTCATTATCGTATAGCGAAAGATACCCAATTATATTACCAGGTGACTCAAGAATTTTATCTTAATCATTTGCACCAATTCCTCCTTCATGCGGAATGCAGTCAAATGTGCCGCATGGTGCAAACTGAATTTTACATAAGCAGACTGAAACCCCGCGTAAGAAAAATAATACGTCAGTGTAAAACTTGCATTATCCACAAGCAGATGCCATGCTCACAAATAATGGCCCCTTTACCACCGGAAAGATGTAGTCTGTCGGTTCCGTTTCAAACCACAGGCATAGATTTTGCAGGTCCTTTTGAGTTAAAAACCTCGCTCTTACGAAAATCTCCTTCTGTTAAAGGATACGCAAGTGTCTTTGTTTGTTTTAGTACGAAAGCAGTACACTTAGAGCCATGTTCAGAGCTGTCATCAGCGGCGTTTCAAGCAGCATTCTCTCGTTTCGTTGGGAGGCGGGGGCTCCCCAAAAGGGTAGTTACAGACAACGGCAGGAACTTCTTAGGTGCCAGTAGGGCCTTAGAAAGCGAATTTGCAACCTTTGTAAAAATCGCTGCCGAAGATATTGCTCAGAAGTATATCACACAGGGCTTTGAATGGAAATTCATACCCCCATATGCGCCCCACATGGGAGGTTTATGGGAGGCCGCGGTTAAAAGCTTCAAGTTCCATTTGAAGCGAATCGCTGGAGCACAAAAATTCACTTTCGAAGAATTTTCAACTATGTTAGCTCGAATAGAAGGCATATTAAATTCCCGCCCTATATCTGCACTGTCTGAAGACCCGTCAGATTTAACAGCGCTAACCCCAGGTCACTTTTTAAGAGGGGCCCCTTTAATGGCGTTCCCTGAACAAAATAATCTAAAAATGTCTCTTATTAACAGATGGGAAAAGCTCAAAGTCATTCACCATCAGTTCGCAGTTCGATGGAAAGACGACTACCTTAAGTCCTTGCACAAACGCTGCAAATGGAAGGACGCAGTAGTGAACTTGCAGGTCGGAGATCTTGTAGTGGTGATGGACGATCTACAGCCACCATACGAGTGGCGGCTCGGCAGAATCGAAAAGACATACGCCGGTTCAGATAGTAGCGTTCGTACTGCTGATGTACGCATTTCGTCAGGAATTATAACCCGCCCCATAGTCAAATTGTGTCATTTACCATTTTTAAACAACTAAAAGTATCACCGAAATCAAAATCTTAACAATAATTACATTCTCTCTTTATATACTATTTCCCCTATCATATTGCACAATGAACACTATTATTCATTATTACTCAGACATTTACCCAAATACACCGTTGTTGTCAAGCTCGTATCACTAATTTAATAACTTTTTTTTTGCACCAGGACAAACCGAAGACTGGAAACCAATCGACCCTCCAAAGGCCATACAACTCCAAAGAAGAAGCGCCAAAAATATCTGGACGCAGAAGTGTATAAATGCATCATATGCAACAAATTTCACCCGCTTAGGTTATGTCGCAAGTTTTTGGCGATGACCGTACCACAGAGAGAAGAAGTTGTGGAACAGCACAGAAGCTGTGTCAATTGCTTAGCTAGAAGCCATAAATTGAGAGCTTGCACTTCAAGGGACACGTGCCGTAAATGTAGTAGGTTCCATCACACTTTACTGCATCCCCAGCCTAAGCGTTCTTATCGGAGGAAAGGCATCCATACAAAGGACCTTCGAAAGCGTCAACTGGTTTCAGCAAAAGCATCAACAAATCATTCAACAACACATTTACCATCAACAAATCAAACAACCGCATCGAAGAGGTCAACGTTATCTTCACCAGCTTTACAACCTTCAACATCAAGAACAGTACCAGACAGCCGCGTTCTAGTAGAGGCAATCCGGTCACTGGCACAAGTACTTTGCGCCTCGGAAAACACATCATAGATTGCCTGACGTCAAGGCCCGCCGGCATGTCCAAACATGGTTGGACAAAATTGGCACATATTAGCCAACACTAAAATGTGCCATTACGTTATATACAGAAGCCGATAATTATGCTTAATTAAAATTATAAAGAATTTGGCAGTACTATTCTGCAAAATGAGCGACAAAAATACTATATGAATATGCTGAATAAGTATCTTTGTAAAATAATTTGTTTAAACTTTACTTACTTACCTTTCACCCGTAGAAGAAACAACTTGAATTGCTAAGAGAAAAACAACATTAAATGAATAATTGACTTATCAAACTTAAAATTACTTACATTTGAATACATAAATCAACTCCCAAATAAATCCTGGTATTGTAAAGAAGATACCCACTCACCTGTTTTTATTGGTTACCCAGAAGTACCTACCTGGTTTGTATCAACGTTCCTGAAAAATAAGGTAAAATATATAACCAGTAGTACTTAACGCTTAGTTGGAAGAAAGAAGTTAATACCTTCCTTCGCTCCCCCTTAACCCCAATAATTATAAATGCCCATCATGGCATTCATAATTTAAATCTAACTTATAGATTAACAGATTCTCCACTGCAGAATAGACAAATCTATAGGATAGATTATTAATAATAATCCAGATTATTACAACACATGTATTCTATTTTTGACAGGTTGTAGTCGGTAGCCTGCTGTCGTGAATGTGTTTATAGCTTAAAACATTTTGTTTTCAATCAATTTTGTAATTGAATCAATTACCCATGTGACCAAAGAAGACACTTTCTGAAAACGTTTGAAAACGAGAATTTGGTAATGGCTGGTCGAATTCAATATACCATTTTTTCGTCGTAGGTTGAACATTAACAACAAATCGAATTGAATCTGCCATTTTAATGACTAAACCCATATATTGATTCTTTTGGTTTCGGTGTAAATTGAAAATACAAGATGGTTGTTCTTGTAAAGTATCAGTTTGGGTGAGCTTGTGAATTTCATTCAATAATTTCGATAAATTTGATTCGGTGTATATTGAATATATGTTCGGTTTTTTCTTCTCGTTGTTTGTCATTGATTGATTTGTCTCCTTCCTGTTCCCCTTTTTGCAATTATCCTATTACAAGGATTACATAGTTGATCTTTTTTATTTTTGTTTCGAACCCTGGTCTCGTGATTGTTTGCAATCGACATTTTGAAACCTCTCGTCGTCGTTGTTAGTGCGACAACTGCAATTATCTGTAACATCATCGATTTGATTTTCTCTTGTTTGGATAGAGATTTTCTATTTTGGTTTCGTATGGCATATCTATATTATTCGAATATAGTACTTGTTGCTTTCAAAGATGATGACATCAGATAAATTGCAACAATTTGAGAAATATGCTGGATTATTTCTCAAATTTGAGAGCGATTGTGATGAGAAGAATAGAGGGAACCAGACAACATTTACTACTGAGTTGGAAGGAGAAGAGTTTAAGGAATAATGGAAACGTGTTAGGTTTTTGTATGAGACATTCGCTACCGCGAGTGATAATGACACCGAAGAAAATTTCTACCCAATTAAAAATAATTACTTGTTTTTTCTTTTACATGTCAAGTTAAATTGATTTTTGCTATTTTTAGTTTTTGGTTAACCGGCGAGCCCGGTTTTGTTTTTGTATTTCAATGCTTCTTGAATTAATTGCGCTTTCTACTTCCAAGCAATCTTATTGTTGTTTTTTGTTTTTGTTTTAATTCTTTTTAAAGTTTTTTCTATTTTGATTTTTGGTGTTACTTTCGATACACTTTGATCTCACTGGTGGTCAATTGATAATAGATATTCTAATGTCGGGCCACTTTTCGATTGGAGGACCACTCGTAGCGCAACGGGAGGCGGAAATCGTCGAATCACCACTTTCAATAAGTAATCGATGGCAGCGGGCCAAAGCTTTAAATCAACGCTTATGGTCAAAGAAAGAATGCATGTTGGAATGAATGTTGGTTTCGATATACAAATATTGCTAGTTGCCTAAGTCATGACCATACCTGGCGTACTTGCGAGAGTACGGGGAAATGCAAGCGGTTCGGTAACATGCATCAATCGCTAATTCATAAGCCGAGCACAAGACCTCGTTCGTCAAGCTCGAAGAAACGCAAAGATTTGAAGCGCTCCAACCGGGAACGCACTTCACCTACCCACCCTAAGAGAAGAGGACCTCGTTCGTCCCACATCTCAGCCAGGGGATCTCGTTCGTCCGAGACCTAGTTCGTCTCAAGCCCATTGCTGCCCTAGTGCCAAGCTATCAACTCTAAGAAACAATACTATTGAAACCGACACTAATCATAAAAATCGTTGCAAATACATTTTTGAACGGGCACTTATTTACCCAAGCTTAGAAACTGGGTTGCGACGTGTACCCAAATGGAATAGAAATGGCTTATAGGTTGGAAGCTTAGGAAAACATTTGGCTCAATTTATCATATCCGGCTCGTTTACTACATGAGCACCGATGATACTTAACTAATAATTTTTATATTTAGTTTATGTACATATATACTAATTTATCATTTTATTTTCGACATTTAGATGACTGATGGCCAAATGGATTTGAAAGCTGCTAATGTATAGCTATCCCTACTTGTGTATTTTGTTCTTTTTTTCCTTCATTAGTAGATACCGGAACTATCTATATTTAGATTGCAGTACTGCAAGGCGACCGGGATGTTTACGCCAGGGCGATCTTTGGTACACCTCTGACCCCTTGTGAATGATGCCAAGTCGCAGGAAGGTGATTTGTCGTCAAGGGTGCGCTAACGTGCTTTGCGGTTGGCCCTTTCTTAGTACGTCTTGTTGTTGCATTTAATTGAGTTGGTTTTAATGACGTGTCGTTTTCGTTTTTTGGCGCTGATTGGGATTGTTCGTGAGGCAAAATATCAATCGTCGTTTATCGCTTCAACACAATACATTCAACCTAACATTCACTATTAAAATTATATAAGTGGTATAATTAATTGTCAATTACTTTTTTTCTTATAAGTTGTACAAAAATTAATATTGTTGTTATTAAGTTTTTTTTTATTTTTATTGAATTTGTTAAATAAATTTGTTAAATAAAAACACATCTATTCTGAAGAAAAATCCGAATTTTTGTGCACCTTTTTACGAGCAGCTTGAGGTTCTACAGGTCAGCAAATTAGAAGCCGACATTTTGTATAAGTCAGCCAATTGGAAGCCGACACTTTCCCTTGAAGAAGATTACCTCTAACTGCTCAGAAATTCTTGAATCAGTCCCGAAGGAAGATCTGTTTGATTCTGACTTTTTAAAGTTCAATGAAACTAGTGCTACTAAAACACTAGGAATCCAATGGAATGCATTATCCGACTGCTTTTCATATATAACTAAGCCCACTCACACGTAGTACAAGCTAAAATAATACTTCAGCAACTATGGTTAGACGGTACAGGTTGGGACGAAGATGTTAAGCCCAAACCTTTAGCAAATTTGAATGAGTTTGTTGAAAATCTTCCCCTGATTTCGAAATTAAAGATTCCTCGGTGGATTAATTTTGCTCCCTCTAAATTAATACAAATACACGGCTTCTGTGATGCCTCAGAAAAGGCTTACTGTGCTGCAATCTATTTTCGGATTCAAACTAAAGAAACGATAGTTTCCCATCTCTTCGTATGCAAGACAAAGGTAGCAGCCATAGATCCAGTAAGTCTTCCGCGGCTAGAACTCTGTGAAGCCGTGCTATTGTCGAAACTCGTCAGATATATTGATGATTCCTTACCCTTTCGTAATTTCGAACTGTTTCTCAGGAGTGATTCTTCTATTGTTCTAGGCTGGCTGGAAAAGGCTCCTAACACCTGGAAGACCTACGTCGCTAACCGTGTTGCTCAGATAATAAGAAATGTGGGAAATGCCTCTTGGCGTCACGTAAGATCGGCGGATAATCCTGCTGATCTAGGATCCCGTGGTTGCAAGGCTGATGAACTCATGCATAGCTCGTTGTGGTGGCATTGGCCAATCTGGCTTCAAAGGACCCCGGAGGAATGGCCAAAGCCCCTAGCAAACCCAGATACGGCCGAAGAAAAAAGGAAGGTTAAAGTCTTTCACTTAATCAACAGCAATCAAAGAGCCTTGTGCAAACGTTGTAGAGCCTTTAAGGCCCCTTTTAGAAGTCGTTTGGGATCCGAATCAGATAGTTTTGTTAATAATGGACGTGATCTACTTGTTGTGGAATGCGTTGCTCTAGAGTCTTTCCTACAGTAATTACTTCTCCTCTTGGGTGTATGTAAAAGGGTATGATGTGGCCACCCACAATTTTTGCAAACCACATCGGAAGTACAATCCTGTGTGCGGTGTGATCTGGCGAGGCAGTTTTTGCAATAGCCGTGTTATCGTGCTCGTCGATTACGTTCCTCGATTGACGTCTTTAAGAACCTTTTACAGAACCTTAGGGGGTGATACAGGTGACAAATTAGACAGAGATGAATATTTGGATTTCTTGGAGCCCTGTGAATAAAATATTCTGTTAAATAATGGCACAATATTAAGCACTAATTGAACGACTAAAGGTGGTTAGTTTGTGGATGCTTGTGTATACATAAGTGTGGATGGGTGACTATAAGAATGAGAGTTAGAATAACTAATGGCCAGTTTATGACTTCATATTTAAATACGCATTTAGTTAATTTTCATTTAAATTTAAGTTGCATTTAAATACATTTTCAGTTTTTTAGTGTTAAATAATAGTTTGTATTTAATTACGATAAAAATGTGGCAGCTTCACGAAATTCTCTCAATTTTTTTGGAGAAACAGCTGTCGAACATAATTAAAGAAAAATTTCTAATGTGAAGTCTTTTTCAGGCTGAAAATAACAACAGTAATAAACACAACACTTAACAGTAATAGGTTGCTGCAATGTGTTAAAAGTGTAAAACAATTAAGAAAGAAGATATAATAGAATAATATTAATAAAAGAAGTCCAAATTGCACCCCAAAAGATGTTGATTTTTCAATGGCCGCAAATTTTTTGTTTACTTTGTTGTGCGAAACAACAACAAGGTAGCAAAACCATATGTTTGTGTATGTATGTGTGCAAAACTTAAATAGAACTTAAATCAGCAAGGTTGGTCATTTAAATATTATTTAAATTTCATTTAAGTTTGTACTGCAAAACTTAATTTCGTATTTAAATAGAACTTAAATATAAATACCATTTAAAGACGAAGTCATAAACTGGCCCTTAGAAACTGAATTTTCTTCATTTTCATATGAGTTTATGGGAAGGATACACAATTTTGAAATAGCTCTAGTAACGAAACCATTTTGTGTTCTTAAGTCTGCCACGCGTACTAAACCATCAGTACCAAAATAAATTTTTACTATCCGACCTAATCTCCATTCATTGGCGGGCATGGTATCGTCTTTAATAACCGCAAGTTGTCCAACCTTTACATTTGCTTCCTCATGTTGCCATTTATATCTTTTTTGGAGCTCTTTTAAATACTGGTCTTTCCATCTTTGAGCGAAACGATGGTGTAACGAATTGAGTCTCTCCCAACGATCTCGAAAAGTTATAGATTCTGTGGGCGTCTGAAACAAAAAAAAACAATATTTAAATGTGTACTAGAATCATAAAAATTTAAATGCTATTTGTCGCAAGATTCTTAAATACGTAAGATAGCATGAGACTTGACCATTGACATAAACAAGGTTAGATAAACTTTAAACCCTTGATAAAGCCTGTCTCAGGGAATAGAAACAGCTGGGAAAATAATTTCCGAAAATGGGAAAATGAGGGGATTTAGTGTGGTATTTGGTCAGAATGAATAAAACAACACCAATTCAGATATGCAGCTTACATGAGAGTTTATTTTTTCTTCTTTAGTTATTTGAGAACTTATTAGACTTAGAGTTGAAAGGTAAGTGAAGTTAAGCCAAAATTACAAAAATTATATCATTCAAATTCATTTAGACGAAATTCGTCAAGCTTCGTTAAGTTAACGATGTCTTAACTTTATGTTTTGAAATAATTCACAATTATTAATTTTAGGGATGAGTAACATACAGTAATGTAAATATATAATTTCTTTTAATAAATTCATTTTAAATTCATTTAAACATTCTGGGCCCCTTTGGCCAGTATGGCCAACATATTCAAAGAGCCTTGTGCAGCCGTTGTAGAGCCTTTAAGGCCCCTTTTAGAAGTCGTTTGGTATCCGAAGACCGAGGCTTAGAGTGGTTGCAATGACGATCAACGGGTTCACCAGCTTTATCACGATCTGACCTAGGTTGACGAGGGGGTCCGGAACGGCGATCAGATAGATTTGTTAATAGTGAACGTGATCTACTTGTTGTGGAATGGGTTGCTCTAGAGTCTTTCCTACTGTAATTACTTCTCCTCTTGGGTGTATGTAAAAGGGTATGATGTGGCCACCCACAATTTTTGCAAACCACATCGGAAGTACAATCCTCCTTGCGGTGTGATCTGGCGAGGCAGTCTTTGCAATAGCCGTGTTGTCGTGCTCGTCAATTACGTTCCTCGAATGACATCTTTAAAAACCTTTTACAGAACCTTAGGGGGTGATACAGCTGACAAATTAGACAGAGATGAATGTTTGGATTTCTTGGAGCCCTGTGAATAAAATATTCTGTTAAATAATGGCGCAATATTAAGCACTAATTGAACGACTAAAGGTGGTTAGTTTGTGGATGCTTGTGAATACATAAGTGTGGACTATAAGAATGAGAGTTACGATAACTTAGAAACTGAATTTTCTTCATTTTCATATGAGTTTATGGGAAGGATACACAATTTTGAAATAGCCCTAGTAACGAAACCATTTCGTGTTCTTAAGTCTGCCACGCGTACTAAACCATCAGTACCAAAATAAATTTTTACTATCCTACCTAATCTCCATTCATTGGCGGGCATGGTATCGTCTTTAATAACCGCAAGTTGCCCAACCTTTACATTTGCTTCCTCATGTTGCCATTTATATCTTTTTTGGAGCTCTTTTAAATACTCGTCTTTCCATCTTTGAGCGAAACGATGGTGTAACGATTTGAGTCTCTCCCAACGATCTCGAAAAGTTATAGATTCTGTGGGCGTCTCAGGTAGAGCCACCAATGGAGCTCCGCTCAGGAAACGGCCAGGGATCAGCGGTAGCAGCTCGTTCGGGTCGTCTCACATAGGTGATAATGGTCTTGAGTTCAGGACCGACTCAATGCGTACTAATAGAGTTGAGAACTCTTCAAACGTATATTTCGAGCTTTGAGCTACTTTCCTAAAGTGCATCTTAAATGACTTTACACCCGCTTCCCACAATCCTCCCATATGGGGGGCATTCGGGGGATAAAGGACCATTGAAAATTGTGAGCCGAGTACTTCTCAATCGCATCTCTCGACGCTATTTTTATAAATTCATCATATTCTATACGAAGGGCTCGTTCGGAGCCAACAAAATTTGTCCCATTATCAGACATAACCTTGTGAGGCAACCCCTACAAACCTGGTGAAGGCTGCACGAAAAGAGCCAGCAGTCAAATCCGAACAGAGCTCGAGGTGAATGGCTTTTGTGGAAAAACATACAAAGACACATACGTATCCTTTGTGGTATGGGGCATTTCTTACTAAAGATGTTTTTATTGAGAAGGGACCGGTGAAATCAAGTCCTGTGATAGTAAAGGGTAAAGAAAAGGAACTTCTTTCTGCGGGAAGAGCTCCCATTATTTGAGATTTAACTTTTTGTTTATAGCGAACGCAAGTGACACAATTTCGGATTGAGAACCTAATTGTGGATCTGAAACGAGGTATGAAATATTCTCCTCTTATTACGCGTAGCATTAAGTTGATCTCTGCATGCATTAAAAGATTATGAACGAAAACTAGAAAAAGCTTACAGAACGCTGATCGAACCGGTATTATTATGGGATGTCGTTCTCTAAAAGGAAGATCAGAGTTATAGATTCTGCCGTTAGCACGTAAAATACCATTTGCATCCAAATAGAGATTTAAGGGAAGTAAAGAGCTTTTTCTTCCGACTATGTTTCTTTTTATTAACGAGTCAAGCTCATGTCTACAGTATAAGCGTTGAGTGAGACTAATCAGTTTGTTTTTTATTTCTGTGAATTCTTTATTGGTAACTTGTTGAACTTTCATTATTAAAGACGCTATTGCTTTAGCCGAGTGTATTTTTTCTGTCTGAGAGATGAGAGCCAGAGATGACTTTGTTTGCATTCGACATCTTTCTTTAACGAGTTTCAAAAATCGTATAACGTAAGTCATAACCCTAATAGCTCGATCCCATTTAGAAAACTTACTTAAGAAGTCGGGATTTTCCTCGTTGCTGGTGATTAAGTGAAAGACTTTAACCTTTCTTCTTTCTTCGGCCGTATTTGGGTTTGCTAGGGGCTTTGGCCATTCCTCCAGGGTCCTTTGAAGCCAGATTGGCCAATGCCACCACAACGAGCTATGCATGAGTTCATCAGCCTTGCAACCACGGGATCCTAGATCAGCAGGATTATCCGCCGATCTTACGTGACGCCAAGAGACATTTCCCACATTTCTCATTGTCTGAGCAACACGGTTAGCGACGTAGGTATTCCAGGTGCTAGGAGCCTTTTTCAGCCAGCCTAGAACAATAGAAGAATCACTCTAGAGAAACAGTTCGTAATTACGAAAGGGTAAGGAATCATCAATATATCAGACGAGTTTCGACAATAGCACGGCTTCACAGAGTTCTAGCCGCGGAAGACTTACTGGATCTATGGCTGCTACCTTTGTCTTGGATACGAAGAGATGGGAAACTATCGTTTCTTTAGTTTGTATCCGAAAATAGATTGCAGCACAGTAAGCCTTTTCTGAGGCATCACAGAAGCCGTGTATTTGCATTAATTTAGAGGGAGCAAAATTAATCCACCGAGGAATCTTTAATTTCGAAATCAGGGGAAGATTTTCAACAAACTCATTCCAATTTGCTAAAGTTTTGGGCTTAACATCTTCGTCCCAACCTGTACCATCTAACTATAGTTGCTGAAGTATTATTTTAGCTTGTACTACGTTTGGAGAAATTTACCCAGCCGGGTCGAAGAGCTTGGCGACTTGTGACAGAATATGTCTCTTTGTAATGGAACTTGTCGTGTGAGTGGGCTTAGTTATATATGAAAAGCAGTCGGATAATGCATTCCATTGGATTCCTAGTGTTTTAGTAGCACTAGTTTCATTGAACTTTAAAAAGTCAGAATCAAACAGATCTTCCTTCGGGACTGATTCAAGAATTTCTGAGCAGTTAGAGGTAATCTTCTTCAAGGGAAAGTGTCGGCTTCCAATTGGCTGACTTATACAAAATGTCGGCTTCTAATTTGCTGACCTGTAGAACCTCAAGCTGCTCGTAAAAAGGTGCACAAAAATTCGGATTTTTCTTCAGAATAGATGTGTTTTTATTTAACAAATTTATTTAGCAAATTCACTAGAAATAAAAAAAAAACTTAATAACAACAATATTAATTTTTGTACAACTTATAAGAAAAAAAGTAATTGACAATTAATTATACCACTTATATAATTTTAATAGTGAATGTTAGGTTGAATGTATTGTGTTGAAGCGATAAACGACGATTGATATTTTGCCTCACGAACAATCCCAATCAGAGCCAAAAAACGAAAACGACACGTCATTAAAACCAACTCAATTAAATCCAACAACAAGACGTACTAAGAAAGGGCCAACTGCAAAGCACGTTAGCGCACCCTTGACGTCAAGTCACCTTCCTGCGACTTGGCATCATTCACAAGGTGTCAGAGGTGTACCAAAGATCGCCCTGGCGTAAACATCCCGGCCGCCTTGCAGTACTGCAATCTAAATATAGATAGTTCCGGTATCTACTAATGAAGGAAAAAAAGAACAAAATACACAAGTAGGGATAGCTATACATTAGCAGCTTTCAAATCCATTTGGCCATCAGTCATCTAAATGTCGAAAATAAAATGATAAATTAGTATATATGTACATAAACTAAATATAAAAATTATTAGTTAAGTATCATCGGTGCTCATGTAGTAAACGAGCCGGATATGATAAATTGAGCCAAATGTTTTCCTAAGCTTCCAACCTATAAGCCATTTCTATTCCATTTGGGTACACGTCGCAACCCAGTTTCTAAGCTTGGGTAAATAAGTGCCCGTTCAAAAATGTATTTGCAACGATTTTTATGATTAGTGTCGGTTTCAATAGTATTGTTTCTTAGAGTTGATAGCTTGGCACTAGGGCAGCAATGGGCTTGAGACGAACTAGGTCTCGGACGAACGAGATCCCCTGGCTGAGATGTGGGACGAACGAGGTCCTCTTCTCTTAGGGTGGGTAGGTGAAGTGCGTTCCCGGTTGGAGCGCTTCAAATCTTTGCGTTTCTTCGAGCTTGACGAACGAGGTCTTGTGCTCGGCTTATGAATTAGCGATTGATGCATGTTACCGAACCGCTTGCATTTCCCCGTACTCTCGCAAGTACGCCAGGTATGGTCATGACTTAGGCAACTAGCAATATTTGTATATCGAAACCAACATTCATTCCAACATGCATTCTTTCTTTGACCATAAGCGTTGATTTAAAGCTTTGGCCCGCTGCCATCGATTACTTATTGAAAGTGGTGATTCGACGATTTCCGCCTCCCGTTGCGCTACGAGTGGTCCTCCAATCGAAAAGTGGCCCGACATTAGAATATCTATTATCAATTGACCACCAGTGAGATCAAAGTGTATCGAAAGTAACACCAAAAATCAAAATAGAAAAAACTTTAAAAAGAATTAAAACAAAAACAAAAAACAACAATAAGATTGCTTGGAAGTAGAAAGCGCAATTAATTCAAGAAGCATTGAAATACAAAAACAAAACCGGGCTCGCCGGTTAACCAAAAACTAAAAATAGCAAAAATCAATTTAACTTGACATGTAAAAGAAAAAACAAGTAATTATTTTTAATTGGGTAGAAATTTTCTTCGGTGTCATTATCACTCGCGGTAGCGAATGTCTCATACAAAAACCTAACACGTTTCCATTATTCCTTAAACTCTTCTCCTTCCAACTCAGTAGTAAATGTTGTCTGGTTCCCTCTATTCTTCTCATCACAATCGCTCTCAAATTTGAGAAATAATCCAGCATATTTCTCAAATTGTTGCAATTTATCTGATGTCATCATCTTTGAAAGCAACAAGTACTATATTCGAATAATATAGATATGCCATACGAAACCAAAATAGAAAATCTCTATCCAAACAAGAGAAAATCAAATCGATGATGTTACAGATAATTGCAGTTGTCGCACTAACAACGACGACGAGAGGTTTCAAAATGTCGATTGCAAACAATCACGAGACCAGGGTTCGAAACAAAAATAAAAAAGATCAACTATGTAATCCTTGTAATAGGATAATTGCAAAAAGGGGAACAGGAAGGAGACAAATCAATCAATGACAAACAACGAGAAGAAAAAACCGAACATATATTCAATATACACCGAATCAAATTTATCGAAATTATTGAATGAAATTCACAAGCTCACCCAAACTGATACTTTATAAGAACAACCATCTTGTATTTTCAATTTACACCGAAACCAAAAGAATCAATATATGGGTTTAATCACTAAAATGGCAGATTCCAAGAAATCCAAATATTCATCTCTGTCTAATTTGTCACCTGTATCACCCCCTAAGGTTCTGTAAAAGGTTCTTAAAGACGTCAATCGAGGAACGTAATCGACGAGCACGATAACACGGCTATTGCAAAAACTGCCTCGCCAGATCACACCGCACACAGGATTGTACTTCCGATGTGGTTTGCAAAAATTGTGGGTGGCCACATCATACCTTTTTACATACACCCAAGAGGAGAAGTAATTACTGTAGGAAAGACTCTAGAGCAACGCATTCCACAACAAGTAGATCACGTCCACTATTAACAAAACTATCTGATTCGGATCCCAAACGACTTCTAAAAGGGGCCTTAAAGGCTCTACAACGTTTGCACAAGGCTCTTTGATTGCTGTTGATTAAGTGAAAGACTTTAAACCTCCTTTTTTCTTCGGCCGTATCTGGGTTTGCTAGGGGCTTTGGCCATTCCTCCGGGGTCCTTTGAAGCCAGATTGGCCAATGCCACCACAACGAGCTATGCATGAGTTCATCAGCCTTGCAACCACGGGATCCTAGATCAGCAGGATTATCCGCCGATCTTACGTGACGCCAAGAGGCATTTCCCACATTTCTTATTATCTGAGCAACACGGTTAGCGACGTAGGTCTTCCAGGTGTTAGGAGCCTTTTCCAGCCAGCCTAGAACAATAGAAGAATCACTCCAGGGAAACAGTTCGTAATTACGAAAGCGTAAGGAATCATCAATATATCTGACGAGTTTCGACAATAGCACGGCTCCACAGAGTTCTAGCCGCGGAAGACTTACTGGAGCTATGGCTGCTACCTTTGTCTTGGATACGAAGAGATGGGAAACTATCGTTTCTTTAGTTTGAATCCGAAAATAGATTGCAGCACAGTAAGCCTTTTCTGAGGCATCACAGAAGCCGTGTATTTGCATTAATTTAGAGGGAGCAAAATTAATCCACCGAGGAATCTTTAATTTCGAAATCAGGGGAAGATTTTCAACAAACTCATTCCAATTTGCTAAAGTTTTGGGCTTAACATCTTCATCCCAACCTGTACCGTCTAACCATAGTTGCTGAAGTATTATTTTAGCTTGTGCTACGTTTGGAGAAATCCACCCAGCCGGGTCGAAGAGCTTGGCGACTTGTGACAGAATATGTCTCTTTGTAATGGAACTTGTCGTGTGAGTGGGTTTAGTTATATATGAAAAGCATTCGGATAATGCATTCCATTGGATTCCAAGTGTTTTAGTAGCACTAGTTTCATTGAACTTTAAAAAGTCAGAATCAAACGGATCTTCCTTCGGGATTGATTCAAGAATTTCTGAGCAGTTAGAGGTAATCTTCTTCAAGGGAAAGCCTGCCGATTTGAGCACCGAGATAACCTGAGATAAAGACTTGATAGTAGATTGAATGTCTTGTGAGCCTGATAACACATCATCTACATAAGTTTCTTTCGTGAGAACGTAAGCGGCCTGGTGGTATTGTTCCTGCGAGTCACGAGCCAATTGAATTAGGGTTCTTATAGCAAGGTAAGGAGCACAATTCACTCCGAACGTTACCGTTTTCAACGCGAAGTCCTGGATGGGGCCATATTGGTGCCGACGAAAGAGAATTCGTTGGAACTGGGAGTCTTCTCCGTGCACTAGAATTTGGCGATACATTTTCTCTATATCACCATTAAATACGTATTTATATAACCGCCAATTTAAAATCAACCTCATCAAGTCAGCTTGTAGTGTGGGCTCTACATGTAATGTATCGTTGAGAGATAACCCTGAACTTGATCGCTTAGAAGCGTTAAATACTATCCTAACCTTGGTAGTTCGGCTATCGGGTTTGACCACTGCGTGATGTGGTAAGTAAAAGGAATTGAATCCGTGACGTGTGATGTTTTCCCAGGAAACTGTGGGTTCCATGTGATATAATGTTAAATACTCTTCCAAAACGTTATTGTAAGCTTTTTCTAGGTCGGGTTTTCTTTTAAGTGATTTTTCCATCTGTGAATATTGCGCTATCGCTGCAGAACGAGAGGCACCCAATGCTAATTCTCGTGGAAACCCGGCTTTAAAAGGCAGTTTTACCACATAACGACCATCGGGATTTCGCATAGTGGTTTTCTGGTACAGCTCTTCGCAATATTCCTCCTCTTTAGAGATTGGAAGTTGGCTTAAGAGTTCTTCCTGCTCCCAAAATTTCCTTAATTGGTCACCGACTGGATCCGAAGCTACCTCTTGAGTCTCAATTGAAAACGACGAGGTCGATTCACTGGTAAGAGGGCCACTAATGACCCACCCAAAAATGGAATTTTGAGCTATCAGAGACTGCGAAATATTTCTAACACCTTCCATGAGTACCTGTGGCAGGATATTACTACCGATCAACAGATCTACGTGGCCAGGTAAGTAGAAATAGGGATCAGCCAATTCACAATCCTTGAATTCTTCGAGGGAGATGGTGGATTTTGAGGGTACAAAACTGGGTAGCATTCGTGTAATTTTGGGGACGACTATTGCCGTTATATCAACGTATTTATGATTCCTTTCCGAACAAAGTGTAAAGTTACATAGTGCACTCGATTGAGCAAAGGCCTTTGGTTCTATTGGTGGCATTAATTCTTGTTGGAGTTTTTTTTTTGGATATAAACGTCTTTTCTGAACCTTGATCCAGGAAGGCACGGGCACAAAACTTTTCCCTTTTGTGAAAAACGTGAACTATTGCTGTCTAAAGTAAAGTGTGTTCAGTGACGGACTTATTTCCGCTCAGTGTTATATGATTAGACGTTGGCGAAAAAAACTGCTTTTGTTTAACCTTTGTTGAGGTTTGGTGTCTAGCATTTCCCGTGTGTTTTAAGTTAGAATTTGAAGATGTGGTCTTACAAAAATGTAGTAAGGAGTGATGATTCAACTTACAATGGGAGCAATGAAACTTGCTGGGGCAGTCTTTTCGAAGATGGCTGTAAGCAAGGCAATTTATACATATTCCGTTGTCGGAGACAAACTTATTTCGGGTTTGGGGATCAAGGTTTAACAACTGGGAGCAATTTTTTAGGGGATGATTAGCATTACAAACTTTACGTGAATACTGAACGCTATCTGACTGGTAACTGCTGGTTCTTTTGCCATCTTCTCTTCGTTGGGTATTGAATTGTGATTCTTGGTTTCGAGTTTCTAATCGTTCAACGACCTCACACCTATGAGAGAGGAATTTGTCCATTTTTTCCCATTTAACTAATTTTTTATGGGACTCGAGGGATTGTTCCTACAAGGACAGAGTTTCTCTTGGCAGTTTGCTAGAGCATAGTATGACAATGAATGGATCCTATTCACCGATTGGTACCTCTTGCGCTTGTATAGCTGCAAGGCAGTCATTTATTGTGCATTGAATGTGTTGAAGGGATTCACTACATTCACCTGTGACTGGAGAGAGATTGAGCAAAATTTTTATCTGATTTTCTACCAGAATCCTTGGGTTTTCGTATTTGTCTTTTAACGCTTCCCACGCTAGAGCAAAATTATTCGCACACAATTTGTATTTTTTTATTATGCTACCTGCTTGCCCTTGATCTTAGAGTCGAAGATGGTACAACTTCTGTACAGGAGGTATTCTAGGGTTATCTATGTATACGGATTTAGATGCATGGAAAGCTTTAGTGCAAGACGAGTATTTTGCCTTGGCCGCTTCTGCAAAAGCCTTTTCCGGTTTTGCATTATTCTCTGTGAAGACTGCTCTATATGATCTTTGCACATTAGCCAATCGATCGTTAAGATCTTGGAGGTTTACCTCGAGGAGTGTTTCGGTAAGCTTATCAATCGGAGTGTTGTCGAAGTCAGAACAGAAAGTGATCAAATCGTCTGAATCGAAAATAAATTCCTCCTCCATTTTTGACAACGATCGGTAACTTCTTGTTTTCACAATTTTGATTAAGCTGAGTGCTTTATTTTTCGAAATTATTAGGAATTGAAGCTTAGTTTAACGGGACGTACAATGTGCGCAGAAGCCTGGTAATATTGATTTTAATTCGTTTGTTTACTGCGTTTAGTGATTTTTAGGATACGAGTATTTTGTGTTGTTTACAGGGACTTATTAAACATAACCGCTTCAGTTCAGTAGGAATAGTGATTTTTAATTATTTAGTGTTGTTTACAGGGACTTAGTAAACTTAACCACTTATTGTTCACTGGGATTAGTGATTTTTACGATACGAGTATTTAGTGTTGTTTACGGGGAATTAGTAACCTTAACCACTTATTGTTCACTGGGATTAGCGAGTTTTAAAATATTTAGTGTTGTTTACAGGGAATTAGTAAACTTAACCAGTTATTGTTCACTGGGAGTAGTGATTTTTTTTTAAATATTTAGTGTTGTTTACAGGGAATTAGTAAACTTAACCAGTTATTGTTCACTGGGGATAGTGAACGGAAAATTGTCAGTTGCGTTTATTTGGTAAATTGGCAAATTTTCACTCAATTTTTTACAGTTTTTTTTTCAAATCATACGCTAGGCACTATTAAACTAAAACCCTTAGATGGATTAAACTCACAAATAAAATTTTTCACTGATATTCGTATTTTGTATCCAAATGTTTGCTGGGATTTATCGGTTTTACGATACTTGTTTCGAGCTCAAATAAAATAAATAGAACTGGTATTTTTCTTTGTTAATATAAAATAAGATTTTGCTGTTGGCTTTATGTATTTTCCATTAAAGGTTTACTGGGATTTTAGTAAATTTTTAAATATGATAGATTGTTTCAAAGTTCCACTTCAAAATTTTAATCAATGCTTTTAACGTTCAAGGTGCTTTAGGGAATTTTAGTTGTTATGTTCACTGGGGTATTACAAAACTCTTTTTTTTTCTTCGATTTTAATACTATTAATTAATGGAATCTGGGTGAAATTAAAAGAAATTTTTCCGATTTACTGAGAATATTGTTGTATAGTTTTATCAAAATTGTTTCGTTTTAAGCTGAATTTTTTATTTATTTGTTATATTTGTTGATTAGGAATCCTACTAAATTGAACGTGTTTATTGGGGATCGTGTGTTGAAATACTTAATTTATTAATTCATCTTTATTTACATCTTATACTAGTATATACATAAATTTACAATTTTCGGGATTTTATCTATAGATACTACAACGAATAATTCTGATAACAAAAGAACTTGATATTAATTTTTTAGTTATAACATTGTTCAAAGGAAAATAGGGAAAAAACCTTTATATGGGAAGAGAGAAGTTTAAATAGTTAGAAAATATACAGGTATACAATGAAATTATCGCAAGATAATACATGTATACTCGGCATTTTCTATTTAATAATTTCTGTTTCGGAGCTTTAATTAAGCCAATTGTATGTATTCTCTTATCAGTTGATAAGGAGAATTTTGAATGGATTCCAGGTATTTATTGTTAAGTTTTCTTATGAAGTCTATAATTAGTTCATATCCAGTTTCGTTATGGAGAAGTTGAGTTGAGTATCTCCAATTTTTGTTATATATGATTTTAAGACATTTATTTTGAATGATTTGGAGTTTCTTCAAATGTGTTTTTGTAGCATTGTACCAAATGAGACTTGTATAAGTTAAAGTTGGTCTAATCACAGTCTTGAATATTAAGTTTTTGTTCTTAACGTTAAGAGTTGAACGTGTGCTGAGAACGTGTGCCACAAAGCCCTGATCGTTTTCGTGGATTTCTTACGAATTTCATCGATGTGTCTCGCAAAATTAAGTTTTTTATCGAGGCAAACACCAAGATATTTGACATCGTTTTTAATTGTCAGACTTTCATTTTGGAGACTTAACTGGCGACTGGGTAAGCGTTTGGGAGAGTTGTTGTAAGGGAATATAATAGCCTGAGTTTTAGTAGTGTTTACTTTTTTTTCCCATTTATAAAAGTATTTGTTACAGGCGAAAAATCCTTTTTCCATTTTCTTTAGTAAGTTTACTAGAAGTTATGAGAGCCGTATCGTCAGCATAGTAAGCAACTTTCATGTATGAGGGGGGAGAGAAATCAGATGTGTAAATTGAATACAATAATGGTGATAATATTGAACCTTGTGGTAGACCTACAGTAATATGTTTTGGAGACGAAAATGTATCGTTGATATCTACTACGAACGTTCTATCAGTAAGAAAATCAGCAATAAGCCTGCACAGATATTTTGGTATATTAGCTTGGAGCAATTTGTAAACAAGGCCGTTGTGCCAAACGGTATCAAATGCCTTTTCTACGTCCAGTACTATTAAGGCTGTAGATTGTTTAATTCGTTTGTTGGACTTTATAATGTTTGTGATACGGTTTATTTGATGAACTGCGCTATGTTGTTTTTTAAACCCAAATTGTTCATTTGCTAATATTGATGTGTTTTCAATGGCACTGTAAATTCTATTTTTAATAGCTTTCTCATATAGCTTGCCAAGATTACTTAATAGGCTTATCGGCCTATAGCTATGCGGACTGTGCTTAAGCTTATTTGGTTTAGAAAGAGCAATGATTTTTGCCTTTTTAAAATGTTTTGGAAAATAGTTGATTTTTATGCAACTGTTAAAAATGATTAATAATAATTTTAATGCCTTAGGAGGTAAATTTTTTATTAAAATGTTAGAGAGGTCATCTAGCCCAGGAGATTTGGATGTTTTAAGAGTACAAATTAAGCAGTTTAACTCACTATGCGATATCAAAGATAGATTTTCTGAGTAGACTTCAATGGATTTGAATGTATTAACCTTAGAGTTAACGGTTTTATCGATAGAATGTTTATATGTAGACGTAAGACCGTTAGATGCATAAAAAGTGTTAGATAATAGCTCTGCTTTTTCTTTATCCGTGTTAATTTTCGTGTTTCCTTCTATGAGATGTGGGATTGTGCATCTTTGTTTACCTCTTAAACCTCGACTAATTTTCCAAAACGATTTGTCTCCTGGCTTCAATTTTGATAGCAACTTTTCCCATTTTTTGTTGCGAAGATTATTTATATCTTTGTTAATAATATTAGTCAGCAATTTTACGCATTGTTCATACCAGTTTGCATCCGATGGGTTCGATGCCCGCTGGCTCCTTCTTTTCAACGTTTTTCTAGTTTTTATTAAATTAACAATATTTCCTGGCAAGACTGACTTGGCACGAGGCTGCAATAATGGAGTGCAGTCATTTCGAGCTTCTAGACAATTTTAACAAATTTCCTTATCTCTGAATCAATTGCGTTTTTAGTGTTATATGCTGTTGTATTGATGGTGATTTTGTTATTAATTATACTTCTAAACGCAACCCAGTCTGTAAATTTGTAGTTATAGTGTCTTCTATCTGTTTTACTAACCGTTGAATTTTCAATATTGCAAACAATGGGTCTATGATCAGATGGAATTTCATACTCGAGCACATCCATATTGATGTTTAATGCGCTATTGCTTAATGCTAAGTCGATAATTGAAGCATTTCTGTTTCTTTGAGACGGGTAAAAAGTTGGGCTGTTGGGATAATATATAAAAAAGTTGTTTGACTACTCTAGTTGAAACAATATGTAGCCTGGGGTGTTGTTAGTTACACAATTCCATGCAGAGTGTCTTGCATTAAAATCTCCTAGTATAATATAATCTTCATTAAACGAAGTTAGATTTATTATGTCATTTGCAAAGCTATTTTTATATTTCGGTGAATACGCAGTACAAATAATTAGCTTTCTGTTATTTACTTTTATTTCAATTGAGAGATTTTCTATTCCCTGTGTGTTTATAATTGGAAGAACTTTGTGTTGGACTGATCTGCGTACAATTATTGCTACGCCTCCCCCTCTTGCATTTGGTCTATCGTTACGATGTATTACAAAATTATTAAAATAGGTTTTGTGTCTTTCATTTAGATGTGTTTCATTTAAAGCGGCAATATGAATGTTCTCTCTTTCGATTAACGTTTCAAATTGAAGTAAATTTGAAAAGGTAGAAATGCCATTCGCATTCCAATGAAGAATTTTTAAGCCATTGTTGTTAGTGGAAACCATATGCATATTTGACCATTGACATTACAATTTGTATTTGTTGTACTTTGGTTGAAGATCACTTAATGCTGTAGTAAAACTATTAAAGAGTTCATCTATGTTAAAGAGATCATTATTTCCTCTCACGCAATTTGCATATGAGAAAGAATTACGATTAATGTTGTTGTTGGGTTTGTTTACGTAGATATCATTATTGATGTACTATGGTGAACTTTTTTATTGTTCTTGTAATTACGTGTATTTTTACTTGTAGCTTTTGCTCTTGTCTTTAAATAAAGTGATCGAAAAGGGCAATTAATGTCATTTGCAGAGTGATCTGTTCGTTCTTTATCATGCTTTTTACAGTTGTAACAAGAAAAAACTGCCGGCATTTTATCTTGGTTCTGAAGTGGGCAATCTTTAGTGTGGTGTTGGTGTTGGCACATATCATACATGCTGGAAGACGATTACAGTGCTCACCACCAGCATTATTTACTGAACTGAATTTTGTGTTCACTTCCGTTATAGATGAGGGCGTTAAATTATATTCTAGAATATCTTTTTTGATATCATCAATACTAAGCTTTGGAAGCCCATAAAGAAACATAGTGTATAGGCGGTTCTCTTTCGAGTTAAAGGAATGGAATTCCATTTTTTTGCTCAATAAAGTATTTTTACATTTTTCGAGAGAATCGGTATTTGGAGGAAACACCTTAGTACCAATGGACGTACGTTTGTAGATTGAATCCTTACCCAATAATGTTTGTAGATCATATAAGTTAATTTTAGCATCGACTACCAATGGTGGAGGTTTTACTATTTTTTCTTCAACTATGTTGGATACTGTATCCATTTCCATATCATTAAGTTTAGCTAGTTCACTAAACCGATTTTTGGATGTTGTAGGTAAGTTGGCTGTTCGTAACATACCTACTGGAATGTTCATTGAACGTTTTGTTCTCTTCATATTAGATTTTTTCAAATCTAGATTGTGAGATTTGGCCCCCGGGGCCATTTGTGTATTGCTACCCCAGCAAGTGTTTTGCTAAATCGGCACGTACTACAGTTCAATAAGAACACAAACACCGAGATTACAAAAATAAAAATGTAATTGTTTAAATTTTTAAAAGTAGGTTTGCTTGTTTTAAAACAACTATCCGCTATTTAGTAAGAGACGACCGTACTCAACGAGATCAAGTATCGAACTCTGTTGAAATACTTAAGCACTTATGCATCGATATAGTTTTCCAGTGCACTTTTATTTATTTTTTATAGTAAAAAGTTTGTTAATATCAACTGTTAAGGTTAATAATATTGATTGTGAAAAATATTTCCTTGTTAATTATATTAAAATATCTAAACCATCAGAGCGTTTAAATTAGCAATATTCATTTATTTCGCATTGGTTATTTTCCTTGAATTTATTTGGAGTAACTGATAAAAAGGTCTGGCATCTCATAAAGACAAAAGACGTGCATACGTAAAATTTTTCTTCTTAAATAAAGCTTTTTTTCCAATAAATAAAGCCTTTTCCCTTAATAAAGATTGATGTTAAGAGATCAATGATGATCAATGATCAATCTTCACTTATTCGCTCTTTCAATATGTATTCAAAGCGATAGCGGATTTTTTGCAATAACAAATAACATTTCACTTGCAGTACTTATTTTGCCTTTCATTTGTTGCTGTTTTTCTGGACAATTTTTAGTTTTAAGCAAGATTAATTTTATAAAAAGTGTGTGAATAATACCTACGAACATGTATATGTATATGTATGTATGTACATATTTGATTATGCGGATAAATTTGTGTGTTTGTATGTACTATGTATGTACATATGTATGTATGCTTGTGGACTGATTGGATTTTGATGCTCGTTTATTTTACACAGTATGTAGGCATAAAAAAATCTTATGTCCTTACAATTTATCCTGGGTGCCTTTTCTTTGGGATGATTATACAATTTATATGTATAACCTTGTTATAGTAGTAGCAAATTTTCCTGGGTAATTGGCGCAAATAGTAGCCGGTTTGTCCTGGGATGATAAAACCGATACCCTTGGCTTTGGGATTTCAGTGATTTGCTGCTGAAGAGATCCAGCCAACTTTTTATGAGAAATTATTAAAACTTTATCCTTTGGAAAATGCGAGTAATTTACAAATGTTTCTTTTATGACTATCTTAGTTTATCACGTTTTAATTTGTTCTGTTCTGTTTGCTATTTCTCAACACAATGCCGTGGACTGTATTTACTCTGATGTAAGTTAATTTTTCTGAGTGAGCATTCATATGTATGCATGTTAATGTGAACATATGAACTAAGACTCACGTTGCCACTGAGTTCTTTTTGTTAGGTGATTTTTTCTCACCTTTTTTTCTGTTCGATGGACCAATATTTAACCCTCCGTCATGCACATGTTCCGATAGTCACGTACGTAGCGCATGTATCTGGCCAGATACACTATGTATTTCAGTACATTAATATGAAAAATATGCTATTTTAGTGATAATATTACATTGTTACATTGTTATCACGCCAGTCAGATATATATTTTCTATTATTTTGTTTTTTTTAGTACATACTAAACCACCTAGCCAGACGCTTTACTCCTTCTAAAGTAGTAAAAAAGTTGTCAGCTACAATTGTACGGCCAGTACTGCTGTACGGCGAGTTGTATCAAAACATTTTCACCACGATTCACTTCCCGTTCTTCTCCTTCTTGACGACCGGTATAGAGCTTTCCTTGCAGTGGATATTTAGATTTGGAATCGCAAGCCCACCAAATTTTGATGCCATATTTCGCTGGTTTTGATGGTATGTACTGAGTAAATTTAGTTTTTCCTCGATATGGAAACAGTTGTTCATCAATTGTTATGCTGCCATGCGGACTATAGTTTTTGGCAAGATTTTCATTTGAAAAATTCCAAACGTCACGAATGGGTGCAGCTTTGTCATCGCGCAATCGTAGAGCGCGTGTTCTACCATCATCAAAACGAATGTATCGTGCCAGTGCAGAGAATCGATTAAAAGACATGGATGCTCTGAATATGGGTAAATTATTTGACTGCCACAAAGCTTTTGTGGTTTGCATATTATTGTGGGAATAACCAGCTGCCAAAAGAATGCCGACGAATGCGTCTAATTCAGTTGCGGTCAAATCTGTCCAAACTTTTTTTTTTACTGGGATTAGCTGCATTCCACTTCTCGACTACAGCTTTTCCCTGGCGACTCGTTTCAGAAATGATAATAAATGTTATATTTGGTGTGAAAAATTTTTTTAACACCTCAATTGGAACACTGTTTTGTTCCTTCGGACCAGGTCGAAAACGCATGATATTGTGTTGACGTAAACGAACTCCAATATTTGGTTCATTTTTACCGTCCTTACCAAGAAAAGAATCTTCGGTAGCATTGTGTTCTTCAATTTCTTCATCGTCGTCACTATCAAACACTTCATCTGCTTCGACAACCCAATCATTTTCGACATCTGAGGCATCGCCATCCTCTGGCATATAATTTAGATCCATATCGTCGTCAACTCCTGGGAAGTCATCAATCTCATCATTTGCAACCTCTTCTTCAGCGGCTCTTTCACGCTCTAACTCATTGGCCAATGCTTCTGCTAGTCGTATATGGAAATTCACATTACCACTACTAAATCGCGTATTATAAACAAACTGTACTTCTTCACCCATTTTTTTTTTGGATAAAAAAAAAATTCTTCCGTAAATTATTGTCTGTACCTTTCAAAGTTCACTATGCAACTGAAGCGAAAAAATATAAAAACAAAAAAACCCTTGTTTGTGTTTGCCTCCATTGCTGTGAGAGTGTGCAGAGAAAAATAAAAAATACCAATAAAGTACAGTACTCCACATACAAAATGTGTGTGTATCTGGCCAGATACATGCGCTACGTATACGATGTATAGATAAAAAAATCCACATAATTTTTGTTTGCTGTTTTTTTAATGTGTTTTTTCATAAAACGATACCTAACAATATTTGTAGAGGGAAAATGAGAGGATTTAGAATGGTATTTGGTCAGAATGAATAAAACAACACCTTTTCAGATATGCAACTTACATGAGAGCTTAGTTTTTCTTCTTGAGTTATTTGAGAACTTATTAGACTTAGAGTTGAAAGGTAAGTGAAGTTAAGCCAAAATTACAAAAATTATATCGTTCAAATTCATTTACACGAAATTCGTCAAGCTTCGTTAAGTTAATGATGTCTTAACTTTATGTTTTGAAATAATTTACAATTATTAAAATTAGGGATAAGTAACATACGGTAATGTAAATATATAATTTCTTTTAATAAATTCATTTTAAATGTACATACATACATATACGAGTATGTACGTAGGTATGCACACACATTTTTATAAAATTAATCTTGCTTAAAAGTAAAAATTGTCCAGAAAAAACAGCAACAAATGAAAGGCAAAACAAGTAAGAGAGATATATTCGGCTGTGCCGAATCTTATATACCCTTCACCATAGTATGGAGTGTCGAAAGAAGTCACAATCACGAAAATTCGCGAAATACGAAAAAAAATTTAAAACAAATTTAAATGGAAAAATTACATTAAAGCAAAAAAAATTGCCACTCACCGTCTCACGAACGCACCCCCACGTGATGGAAACAAAAAATTAATCACGATCACACATTATTGGTTCTAATCTCTATTTCATAGTATAGTCTGATTTTATAAACACAGCTTCCAGCAACACTGGAAGCATGAGTTTACAAGGCATTCTCGTGTTGCTTTGCAAACTGCGTTTATGAAGTCAGCCATAAATTATGAATTTCGTAACAAATTTGTTACACTTTCTTGCCTAGAGTGCATTATAAAAATATTAACATCCCCTTATTAGCACTTATATATTTTTTCACACATCCAAGAAGTGTTTCAACGTCTTTATCAATAAGCCAGTGGTCTTCGACTAAACAAAGAAATGATTTGAAACGTAAGAACAGGTTTAATAATGACGACATTCTCCCAAATTAGATAAAAAATATCGACACCTAGTGCATTAATCTTCTAGTCTAATGATTAAAATGTTCAAATATTATCTTCATATTGAAAATAATTTAAAGCTATCAAAAATTCTTAAAAATAGATCGAACACTTTCAAATAAAAAGTAAAAGTAATAAAAATAACTAAAATGTATCAAAAATTAAAAAAAAATATATTAGTAAATGGTTGGTCAGGATTTAAAACCGTACCTTCTTACCCGGTGGCACGGTTTCGAATCCTGAATACAACACAATGCTATTTTTTTTAGAAGTTTCGATAAATTTTAGTTGTTTTTATTACTTTTACTTTTTATTTGAAAAAGTTTGTTTTTGTGTTTTTTGCAATTTTATGAACGATAAAAGGTTTATTTTTCAAAAATATCGAATTTGTTATCAGATAGGAATTTGTACAGTAATAAAATAATTATATAATGAATTTAGTAAGTTGTCGACGTTTTTATTTGATATAATATAATATTAATAATAAAAATAACTTGACGGTGTAAGAAAAAATATTAAATTATAAAATATAACAACTTATTTTAATTCATTATTTTAATTTAATTTTTCTTTGAAACTCGTATGATGTACGTATGTATGTAAACTTTTTAAAATTTTGTTAACTTTTCTATTTACTTATCTGTATTGCGGTCGGACCAGACGATAAAGGTTTTGGCTCAATATAACCTGTATATTTCTGATATAGAAACACAATGGAATTTCAACCACAATTGATTTAAAAAATACGAATTCGGTAATTCATATTCAGCCTGCTAAGAAAACAGATGAATTTAATTAAAAACAAATTTTATTTAAATCTTCTACTAATTTACTAAGTAAGACAGAGAAGTAAATATGAAAAATTACGATAAAATCGCAAACAGAAAGCATTTTGCTCTCAAATCGAACCCATAATTCGGCATATTTTCGGCATATTTTCCTAATATTTTACCATTAATCCGCGTCCAATTCCGTAGTGCGTGCTATCGACATGCGATATTCCTCAAAACTATGATTTTTTAGGTGTTTTTAATGATTACATTCAGTTTATTTTATATGAATATGAAGAAATCAATTTTTTATCTCGTAAGATGTTAACTTGTCATTTTGTGTATGTTGAATTGGGGAAAATACGAAAATATGCAAAAAAAATTAAATACAAATGTGTATGCATATACTATTTTTGGAAATTTTCCCCAAACATTCCGATCTAAAAATCCAAAGTTCATATGTGTGATATGTACGATAGGAACTGATTGTTTGAAAAATATTTGATGAATTGCGAACTATTCTTAGCATACCTTTTAATTAAACCCACATTAAATTATTCAATTGGCTAGAAGCTAAATATAAATTTGTGGAAAGTAGGTATTTGCAATACTTTTATTCAAAATACAAATGCATTTTAAATTTTTATTCCAAATACAAAATAGTTTTTAATGAAAGTTAAATTTTCACAATGGAAATGATATTTTTTAAGTTTTTTTACTCTATAATGTTGATGTTTTTTAATCAATATTAAATCACACAATTTTCCTGATGTTCGCATATTTTTAAGAATTTTTGGCATTTTAGAGATTTTTTCAAGATTTTTGGCTGCCGATTGCTAATTATATGATTTTTTTAAATAAATTTTGGGAATAATTTCCAATATTGCAGTTGCAATTTTTAGGATATGCGCTATTTTCGCGGAGTTTTCAATTTTTTAGTTTCTTTGCTAATTACATTTCGGAGCTAGTTAGGGTCGTTCCCACAAATATCATTAAATATAAGAAATATCTTAATTCTTTGTTATAGTAATATTTTTAACAAACATAATTTCTAAGATAATAAATAAGAGAGTAATTAGTATTACTAGTTAAATAACCTTAACTATTGATAAAATATATTTAGGATTAAGAACAAAGAAATCATTTTGTAAACACGTAGATATGAGTAATAAAAATCCTAGACATAATTAGTAACTAGACATAAGACAAATAACATAAATAAAAATACTGTATCATAAATAACCTTTAACCATAATAAAGATAAAAAGGGTCGAATACCAAACAACCCTAAATACACAAATACCGTAAACTATCATAAAACAATATACAAACCTAATGAATAACAAGATAATATAAGTGACCATGAAATAGTTAAGAATAAAGAAATTATGATAAGAAAAATATGTTATTCCACTAGTATTTAAGATAGATATTTCGTAAATTCTAGTGAGTTAAAAATATGTAGTAAAGACGCATAGTCGTCGTTTGTAGTTTTTAATTCAAAAATTAATCAAGAAAAATAAATAAAAATAAAGACGCATCGCGTCGTGAAAAAGATTTGTTTTTTTTAATAAAAGAGATATTCAGTATCTTTAACTGGCGATCCTGCCAGGAGGATATTATACTTATATCCTTCAGTGAGCGGACTAAGAAAAAATTGTCTTTTTTTGTCGCAGCAAAGAAGCAAATTTTTTATATAAAAATTAATTAATCCTTCATAGAAGGACAGTGAAACAAGTGTTAAAAAATCGATCAACAAATAAATGAAAATATCCCAACAGTGGAAAAGGAGATTAACCTTTGATCAAAATAGACCGTTGAAAAACTCAACATCCACAATGGCAACTAATCCAGAAATCACTGCCATTACACAACAACTAGCTACACTCCAAGTGGCCATTCAAAATATGCAAGCGCAACACTATCAACTAAGGGCACAGATAGCTCCACAACCAGATATAGAAGTTTACGAATCCAGAATAACCATTCCTGGAAATGTGAATGAAATAGACCTGGAATTTTTTAAGGCATTGCCACGATTTGATGGCACATTATCAAAATATAAATCCTGGCGTACACAAGTGAAACGTGCCATGTCAACAATAGAAGTATATAATACTACCAACAAATATATGACAGCTCTTGGAATCGTAATAGGTAAAATCATCGATAAAGCAGACGCAATATTAGATGACTACGAGACACCATTCCACATTGACGCCATCATTCGACGATTAGATATCGCATTTCTCCAAGAAGAATCCCTCTTTGAACTAGAAGAAAAACAAAGAAACCTCAGGCAAGGAAATAAGTCACTGAGTGAATTTCATGCTGAATTATCAAAAATCCAAACATTGATACTTTCCAAGATCACCTTATCTGGGGATAAACCAGATGACATTGATGGACAAATTAGAAGATGTCACAAAAGACCAGTCGACTTTTTCTGTGAAGGAGTAAACAATACCTTCCTCAGGTCAGCTTTATTCAGAGAAAGGTTCAGAGACCTTGACCACGCATATGCAACAGCACGAGAAATCACAGCCAAAGACAGAACGGGAAATTATGGCCTTATAAATGAGCACAACCAAAAAAGATTTGGAAGAGGAAATCCCAGATAGCAAGCACACCACAACACGAGACACCAACCGAGACAAGTGGAAGTAACACGTCAATATCACCAACCGAGACAAGTGGAAGTAACACGTCAATATCACCAACCAAGACAAGTGGAGGTAACACGTCAATATCATCTACCGAGATACAACAATGATCAATCACGTCCAGAACCAATGGATACTTCATCGGGAAACACGTCTTTTAGACAAACCACCCGTTATAACAACCCCTTCAACAATCATCACAACTATCTACAACCATAGAAAAGATTAAGAGCACAAAGTGGACAATTTCAACAGATAAACAACAATTTATCAACAGAGGAAGATGATAAACAGAGCATGATAGCAGAAAATGGTATGGTAAATACATTAATAATTAAGTCTTTAAACTAGTAAATGGGTTGCCTTGTCTCACTATGAATGACGGTGACAAAAATTACTCTGTCTTGGTCGATACGGGAGCAACCCATAACTACATTAATAAAAAATTAAAATTTAATGTTTCAAGTAAGTTAAGAGATAATAGACAATTAAGTTCGATACACGGCACGTCCATTATTACCTCAAAGCAAACAACAAAGTTTCTAGGCAAAGATATAGATTTTTTCGAAACTCAGTACATTAAAGATTTTGATTTAATTCTTGGATGGGAAGGAATAACTAAATTAGGAGCAAAAATAGACATACATAAATTAACATTCACGGTAAGAAAACAAATTGAAATAAAAGACAAAGTAAATTATTAGTAGGAGAAAATATTTACAAGGAAAGAATAGACAAGTTAATGAAGGATAACAATGTCATAGGACCATTGCCCTTCACTACAACAGTTGAAGCAACAATTAGGACAAAGACAGACGAACCCATTTGGACGAAGCAATACCCATATCCTATAGCGGATAATGACTTCGTAAATAAAGAAATTGAAAAATTACTACACGAAGGAATAATTCAACGTAGTAATAGCCCATACAATTCACCCATTTGGACTGTCCCTAAAAAAGGAGTAGACGAAACAGGACGACCAAAACGACGAACGGTCATTGTGATTTTTCAAAGTTATGCAAATACTATAAGAGATAGGTACATTATACTAGATGTTAATTTAACAATTCAAAATCTTGGTAAAGCCAAATATTTCACAACATTGGACTTGGAATCAGGCTTCCACCAAATAAAAATTAAGAAAGAAGATAGAGAAAAGACTGCCTTTTGCATAAATGGTGGCAAATACGAATTTTTGCGTATGCCATTCGGACTGAAAAACGCCCCCTCAATATTCCAAAGATGTGTCGATGACATCCTTCGGGAGTATATCGGTAAATTTGTATATGTCTATATAGACGATGTCCTCATTTACTCTTCGTCAATGGAAGAACAAATGAAACATATCGAAATAATATTTCAAGCATTAAACCGGGCAACACTCAGGGTATCTGATGAGAAATCCAAATTCTTCCAAACGGAAGTGGAATACCTAGGACATGTTATAAAACATAACAGGATAGCCACAAACTCTGAGAAAGTAGAAGCAATAGAGAAATATCCTATACCAACAACACTTAAAGACCTGAGAGGATTTTTAGGTATGACAGGCTACACAGAAAAAACAGTAATAGAAAAAACCTAATAAAATAGAACAAAATTAATAAGATATCTCTATGATTTTTTTTCAAGAAGGAAGTCTTATTATTTTAATAAGGAAAACCTTTTTGAAAAAATCAAGAAGTAAACTTAGGGTTTTTATTAGGTATTCTTCTTGATTTTTTCAAAAAGGTTTTCTTTTTTATTTCATTAGGCTATCTTATTGATTTTCCTATTCAGGTTTTCTTCTTGATTTTATAAGGCTTTCTTATTGATATTTTCAAAAAGGTTTTCTTCTTGATTTTATTAGGCTATCTTATTGATTTTTTTTAAAAAATAATTCTTCTTGATTTTATTTGATAATTTTATTGATTTTTTATTAATAATTTTATTGATTTTTTATTAATATATTTACATAGGAATTCATTTGATATAATAATAAAAAGTAAGTGCTATTACCAGTATTTTTTTACTCGAATAACTTTAAGTCCATTGTTCAGTAAGTAAAAATGGATGGGCGGTCCGTCTAAATCGATCAAGTTTATCATGGCATATGTTTCGGTTTCATTGCCGATTAAATAAGATTGAAATCTTTGTGAAAAGTTCAGGTTTATAAACCTGCAACCTGCACTTTTGTTCGAAATATTTATCTGTAATAGAGAAAGATAATTGTATAAATATGTTACTTTAAATAATTTGATAAATTCATACCGCAATGCAAATCTTCAAGAGATTCGTCCGCAGTGGCAGGATCATTATCAAAATTTTTTTTTCGACATTAGTCCAACGAGAAAATAATTTTCCTGTCGGATTTTTCTTCCCGTCTTTTCGTTTCAAAAAGTATGTTTCCTAGAAGAACCGGAATTATTTAAAAGAACAGACATTAAATCAAATTTGATTAAAACAATAATTTTTTTTACCGGTTTTTCTTTGGTAAATACTTCGCAAATAGCACAAGACCATTGCTGCATTTCTGCATATGTAAATTTGGCTCTATTTCCAACATATTTTTCCACAATGCAATGAACTAATGTCTTCTGGTTTTTTGAATCAATATACTTATTTCTTTCATTGAATGTAAGTATTAGCTGTGCCACATATGGAATTTTCTGCTGACATCTGTGTACCGAGTGGGGAGTCCGTAGACCGTGAACTATTAAGTCTGTCAGAAATTTTTTCCAACCACTCCAATATCCGACTATTTGCCGATAACGTTTCTCTTTCGCATATAAATGGTAAATTCTGAAACAATACTTACATAAGTGAAAATATATTTTTTCCATAAAAATTATTTTGTACGTACAATATTCCTCCTCCATTCCCTTAAGCCTGCTTTGAACTTTATTAGCTCCCCAGTATATTTTTGGTCCAATTTATTAAATAAATTTTCAATGTCTTCAATTTCCATTTTCTTTAATATAGTTGTTGATGTAATTCCAAAAGTGAAAAGAATGTGACACGTTTCTTCGCACAGTTCCCATGATTTAAAAATAAGCAAAAGATCGATATCTTCAGTTAAATTTTTTTGATCCGCCATTATTTGCATGGAACTGAAATAATACATATAAACTTCATAAAATTACACAAAAATACCTTTGCGAAAAGTTTTTTTTAAAGATTTATTTTACTTACATTGTACGTACACACTTATTTGCTCACGTATTAACTCAGATGCACTTGTTTAATTAGATTCTTTTATTTTATTTTAGTTAAGTTTAAATTTTATTTTAATTTTATTTGTCAAGTTCAAAGAAAATAAAATAACGGGGAAAAAATTGTCACTATGTTGATTTATATACACATAATCCTATTTTTAATATCCTATATTTAATATCCTTAATTTAATAATCCTATATTTAATTTAGCTGTTCCTTTTTTTAAATGATTATATACGTATGTATGTTATAGGATTTACAATTTTCTTTATATGATTATTGTATTTTCCATTACGGTGTGTCTTTTTTTACACTATTTTTTTACACAATATTTTCTGGAACGTATGTACCGTGTAAAAAGAGGATTGGGTGAAATAACAAATATGAAATAACAAGCAACCTAATGAAATCAATAAGGAATACCTTTTTGAAAAAATCAAGTAGAATACCTAATAAAACTTAATGTAGTCAAGAAGATTTCCTTATTATTAAAATCAAGGAGATGATTTACACATGATCATATAGGAACCAAATGAAATCAATAAGGGAAACCTTTTTGAAAAAATCAATTAGGTAGCCTAATAAAATCAGTAAGAAATCCCTATTTTATACAATTCAGAAGAAAACCTAATAGAATCAAGAAGCTTTTCTCTATGGATTGTTTTTTTGGTGCCAAAAATAACGGAAATTGAGTGAAAAAATTGTGAATAACAAGTTTTCTTCTAGATTTTATGTTTTTTCCTTCTTGATAAAATCAAAAAGATTTACCACATGAAAATAATAAGGAATCTCTTCGGAAAAATCTTCTCTTCTTTCTGCTGGGATACCCCTTAGCCTAAAAACGTTTCATAGAGAAAATCTTCTTGATTCTATTAGGCAGTTTTGGCTCTGTGTATTATCGTAAGTTCATACAAGGATATGCAAGCATAGGAAAACCATTAACAATACACTTGCGAGGGGATAATGGCTCAATAGGGAAAAATAAAAGTAAGACAACGGCAGTATTACTAGATGATGCAGCTATAAAAGCCTTCGAAAAATTAAAAAATTGTTTAAAAGAACAAGTGGAACTATTCCAACCAGATTACTCAAGACCATTTGAATTGACCACAGACGCTTCCAACATAGCTATTGGAGCTGTACTCAGTCAATCAAAAAAACCTATATTTTTCCTGAGTAGAACATTAAGCAAAACTGAGGAAAATTATTCAACGAACGAAAAGGAGTTATTAGCCATTATTTGGGCACTCCAGAAACTTAGAAACTATATATACGGTACAACAGATCTAACTATCTATACAGACCACCAATCTTTAACTTATGCGATATCAGACAAGAATCCTAACCCAAAACTTAAACGTTGGAAAGCAATTATAGAAGATTTTGGTGCTAAGCTCGTATATAATCCAGGCCGACAAAATGTAGTTGCTGACGCCCTTTCTCGACAGCAAATAAACACTTCATCAGTGGACACAACACACTCAGCCGAGAGTTCATTTACAGAAATTATTAAACAAGTAACGCGACCTCTAAACGCATACGCTGAACAATATGAACTTGTAAGAAACAATAAAATAAATGAAACAAGAACACGAACAGTATTTCCAAACAAAGTTAGGCACACGGTAAATTTTACAACCGAACAGAACTTAATAATAGAACTAAAAAAACCTTACAACCAGGAAAAATGACTGCAATACACACCACAAGGGAGGATATTTATGTATTGAGCCTAGGGTTGCCACACACCAAAAGTAAAATTACTGGACACCCACCAAAAATTGCCTGGATTTTAAAAAAATTCCTGGACGAATAAAAAAGTAGTAATATTAATATTTTTATTTTATTAAAGAACATTTAATGATAAACAAAACAAAAGTAACATTTAATTCAGTCTTTATACGTATGTATGTATATATACATATTTCATATTTAAAGAAATCTATGTATTAAATACTCAGATTATTATATACAGAAATCTTAAAATTTCTTTAATGCCAAAATAAAAACAATAAAAACTTACAATTTATTTGCAAATATATTCACACACCTTCAACAGCTGTACGCAGTGTTTATTTTGGGTTAAGTAGAGCAAATCAACACCGAGTGAAGAGTTTGAAGTCGATGGATAATAATCGGCGCCAGCTGCTTAATACATTCTTAGGCGGCTCAACTATCGCATTTACATAGCATTGTTATAAATAGCATTGTTCTAAATATTTCCTGGACATAAGTAATTTTTCCTGGACTCTGGACAAGATAAAAAAAACTGGACAATCCAGGCGAGTCCAGGTCATGTGGCAACCCTAATTGAGCCCCATAATAAAAAATATCTTTAATAACATAAACTTTGTATATACTCCTATAAAATTAATGGATGTTCTTGACAAAGAAAAACAAATTGAGTTAGTAAAACAAACGCATGATAAAGCGCATAGAGGATACAAAAATAACGCACAAGAAATTTTAGAGAAAAATTATTGGCCGGAAATATATAAGAATTGTAAAGCATACAATAAAAAATGCGCAGCATGTCTTTTTGGTAAGTACGAAAGACGCCCAACAAAGGAACCACTCACAGATTCGACTATACCAACCGAAGCAGGAGAATTTATACATGCAGATATTTATTATAATGAGCATAGATCCTATTTAGTAGCAATAGACAAATTCTCTAAATACATAGTTATCAGAGAATTATACTCAAAAACTAGAAGAAATCATTATAAATAACTACCCTAAATGTAAACGATTAATGACAGATAATGAAGCTGTCCTAAACACACCAATGGTAAATCAGTTTTGTATAAAATACAATATAAGAAAGTTTCAGACGCCAGTATACAGATCGAAGGCTAACGGACAAGTCGAACGCGCACACAGTTCAATATCAGAACTAGCAAGAATATTGAAAATAAAAAATTCAACATCAGCCACGGAAGAACTACATCAGTAAAAGAATTAAATAATACGAAACATTCGGTCACGGGACAGAGACCAACAGATATACATTTTAATTTAATCAACTTCAACAAAGAAGAAATAAGGAAGAAACTAGAAAACGCCTCAACTAAGACATTACAAAGATTGAATGAAGGTACAAAGCATAGGACTTTCAAAGAAGGAGATCAGATATTGGTATCCAGAAACAATATATGAAGTAAAAGTGACAGTCGCTACAAAAAAGCTATAGTCAAAGAAGATCGTGAGGACACAATCTTAACCCAAGGAGGGCAGGTTATACATAAAGACAACATAAAGAACTACGTACTATACAAAGATGATGAAGACATTCCCAATATTCCTAGTCATGGTAATCGGAATCGCAACACTAACACAAGCAGACGTAGTGCTACAAAATCTAACAGGACGAAAATACGTACTAACAAGGAGTGATGATGTACTATTATTCGATAACTATTCATATCTATTTCATATAACAAATTTGACAAAAATATTCATTTCATATAGAGAAGTGCTTAGTGAAAATTATAAACCCACTACAGAAGAACAAATTTTGATTCATAAGATAGAAATTCTAGCGAATCAAATAAAGGAGCATAATTTGCGTAAAAGAGCAATAAACTTCTTAGGGTCTGTATTAAAATTTATTGCAGGCACACCAGATCACGATGATGTCATAAAAATTGAAGAAGCCATTAATACGTTAATTGAGAACAACGAGAAACAGAAAACTGTAAATTCCAGGTTCGAAAAAATTCTAAACACAATCCAAGGAGGAAATATTAAAAACCACATCATTTTGGAACAAGTACATGATCAATTACTACTTTTAACACGAACTATCAACGAAGCGAAAAACAACGAATATTTATCAGAAGCTTTAGACATGAACGATTTAAAGGAGGTAATGGCACATGAATTAACAAAAGTTCCAATAATTAATATTATAGAATACTCAGAGATACACATCGCAAGGAATTATGAACTTATAATAACCATTTACAAATACCCAGTATTAAACAGACAATGTGAATACTTTAAGGCAACTCCAATAAGTGTCAAACATGGAAAAATTATAATCGACCCCGAAGTAGCTAAATGCGAACAAAATTACTTTAGAATCACAAAATGTAGAAATTATTTAGGGAAAAATATATGTAGACGAAATAACAACACGGATGGTTGTATTATACCACTTTTAGGAAATGAAAATACTAAATGCTCAGTTATCCAAGAATACAACCAACCCATATTAGAAATAGATGAAGGTTTTATATTATTGGATGGGACACACACAGTAAATAATGAAACAATCACGGGGACAACATTAGTACAATTCACAGATGAAGTAGACATAAATAACATAACACATAGAAACCTATTCTCCAAAATGTTACAAGCAATACACAACAAACATAGTGAGGAGTTTGAGATATTGCAAATTTTACATTCAGAAACAGAATATGCATTTAATAATTTGGACTCATTAAGGAAGTTTACTATACCAATAGAAAACCACCCTATAAGGTCATTTATCTTTTTAATAATAATAAGAATAATGGGAATTGCAGGAATCATTTACATTGCTATAAAAATATTTAAATATTACATGATATAAGTTAATGAAATAAATATTTCATTTTTCGCTGGGTTAATTTGTTGTGCTTACCTTTGATTTTTTTATGTTGCACACGCCACATATTGGAGTTCATTTTTCTTTGTTCCTATTAATACGAAACTGCTGACACTATGTCTGCTGTTTCGAAATTGTAGTATTTTTAAATAAATAATATTTATTAGAGTAAGCATAATTGTCAATTATAAAATTATTCTTTCGCTAATAAAAAGTTCAGTTGAAGTCAAGTACTCAAACAAATGTGTTGTTAATTTTTAAACGCTAAAAAGATTAACTGGCGCCCAACTATAGAAAGAACCCTCAAGTAGTGTTTACAATATAAAACCCTCAAGTAGTGTTTATTAAATAAAAAAAAGAAGAACCCTCAAGAAGTGTTTACAATATAAAACCCTCAAGTAGTGTTTATTAAATAAAAAAAAAGAAGAACCCTCAAGAAGTGTTTACAATACAAAACTCTCAAGTAGTGTTTATAACATAAAATTTTAATATAAGTGACAAACACAAACTAAACAGAATTCTAAACTTATAACTTAAAAGTGAACACAAATTCGTAAAGAAAAAACACTTAATTTATTTAAATAAAATCTAATCCTAATACCAAAAACTAATTTAAAACTAATAATTTGAACCAATGTGAAACATTTAAAGTTAAAATATTGAACAATTTTAAATAAACTAAAAACTAATGGTAAATACTTAAACAAAAGAAACTTTACAAATTGAAAATCAAAAAAAAAAAATCTAACAATATAAGGAACAATTAAAATAACAAAATAAACGATCAACAAAGTGAATAAACTCATCAAAACAAAATAATTTTCTTACAAATTAAAAATTACAAAATCTAACAATACAAGGAATAATTAACAAAGTGAACAAACTCACCTTTTACCAAACCATTTGAATTGATCTACTTGGAATCAAGTCACCAAGCAACGAATTTTGCTTGGGCAGCACATCAGTGAAACATTGAAGCAGTCATCTGTAACCACTAAACACCATTTAAACAGTCATCTGTAACCACTTAACATCTTTGAAGAAGTCATCAAATATGGAACCAATGACAATAATTTATTTGTAAGTTCATATTAGTTTTTTTTAAAGAATAAGTTTTCTCCCAAATAAAATAGTATACTTTTAATATAATTTTTAAAGAAAAAGATTTTTTTTAAACCCTTTATTAAATTCATTTGTTCAAACCCCCTTAAACATTCCCCTAAAATGGCCAACCCAAATAATCTAATAAGGCCACCAATTTTAAACGCTCCACAAAACCCTAATCCCATTAACCCCCCCAATTCCCCAAATGCGATAAATATTCCTCAGATGGAAGCGGATATAACGGATCTAGTTACCCGATTATTTAGGGAACAATGTAGAAATTTGGTAGGGAATAGTGCGAACCCCAGTCCAGACTTCATATTAAGGGACCAGGAGATAGAGGAGCAATATAGAGGTAATCTTGGTGACCTCGATAAAGTACCAGACGTGGTACGTTGCCTGAGGGAATTTTCTGGCAACGCGTCGGAATTTAGCTCGTGGAAAAAGAGCGTCGAAAGAGTCCTGAACCTTTACGAAGCGGAAAGAGGAACACCAAGATATTTTGGAATCCTCAACGTGATAAGGAACAAAATAGTCGGAGCCGCGGATTCAGCGCTTGAGTCCTATAATAAGCCCCTCTGCTGGCAAGCAATTTCACGTTGCCTAACATTACACTACGCAGATAAAAGAGACGTAAGTACCTTGGAATACCAGATGACAACTCTTATTCAAGGGAACTCTACGGTGCAGGACTTTTATCAGGAAGTATATTGACATTTATCCCTGATCATAAATAACATCACTTGTATGACCATTGGCAAAGAGGCTATGGACACACTTATCCAAACGTACAGGGATAAGGCACTGGACACCTTTATAAGAGGATTGAGAGGCGATCTCTCGAAACTCTTATGCATCCGTGAGCCAACTAGCCTACCCCAGGCACTCCACTTGTGCCTTAAGCTACAAAACCAGAATTTTAGAACGGATCATGCCTTGAATAAAAATTCCCGAAATCCACAGATAATTTCTAAAAACCGGAGCTATGGAAACCCTGCACATTATGGATCGATGAAACCTTCTCCACAGAACTCACATATAACCCCAATACAATATCCTACCCAATATCAAAACCAGAACACAAACCATTATCTTTGCCATACTTCGAGGCCAAGACGAAAGATGGCAGGATCCTGAAGATTCTAGTGGATACAGGATCAAATAAAAACTACATCCAAACTCAACTTATAACATCAGCCAAACCTAATGAAAAATTTTTTTTTGCAAATTCCGCCGGAGGAAAAGTCTTAATATCCCATCACACCTTCATTAATCTTTTCGGATTAGAATCTACGAAATTGAAATTTTTCGCCCTACCAACTCTCAAGTCTTTTCACGCTATACTAGGAAACGACAGCCTGAAGGAACTTTCGGCCGTTATTTATACGGCAGAAAGCCTGATGACCATCAAGGATAACATTAGAATAAAATTAAAACAACAAGCTTCCGAGAGTGTGAATAATATTCTACAAAAAACAAATAACATCCCAATAAGAACGGAACATATGACGAAAGACCAGAAACTCGGAATAGAAAAATTGGTAACGGAATTTCCAAACCTTTTTGCTGAACCAAACGAACGATTAACTTACACAACCACAGTGAAAGGAGAAATAAAGACAACAACAGATAATCCCGTCTACTCTAGATGTTACCCTTACCCGACACACCTAAGGGAAATAGTAGAACAACAAATCAAGGAAATGCTGGACCAAGGCATCATACGACCGTCAAAATCCCCATACAACTCACCAGTTTGGGTTGTACCTAAAAAAATGGACGCCTCGGGTATAAAAAAGTATAGAGTAGTGATCGACTACAGGAAGCTTAATACGATAACTATCCCGGATCGATATCCCATACCCGAAATTAATGAGGTCCTTTCCCAATTGGGGAAAAATAATTTCTTTTCAGTGTTGGATTTGAAGAGCGGATTTCATCAAATCCCGTTAAAGGAAAAAGATATTGAGAAAACCGCATTTTCCATAAATAACGGAAAATACGAATTTACCAGGTTACCGTTCGGATTGAGAAACGCACCCTCAATATTTCAACGCACCTTAGACGACATCTTAAGGGAACATATTGGAAGAATATGTTACGTCTATATTGACGACATAATCATATTTGGAAAAGACGAGAAAACGCATTTCGAGAATATTAGGAAAATATTTAACACTCTGGAATCAGCTAATATGAAGGTACAAATCGACAAATGTGATTTCCTGAAACCGGAGGTGGAATTTTTAGGATTCCTGATTTCCACGTCGGGAATACGGGCAAATCCGAAAAAAGTAGAGGCAATAAATAACCTTCCTGTACCAAAGACTTTGAAGGATCTCAGATCTTTCTTAGGCATGTCAGGATTTTATCGCCGCTTCGTTAGAGACTATGCCAAGTTGGCAAAGCCCTTGACGGCTCTTTTGAGAGGGGAGGAGGGACGAATGTCCAAATTTACCTCTAGCAAAATAGCCATCGATCTGGCTGACGAAGCACTGGAAGCATTCAACAAAATAAAGAGGACACTAATATCAAAAGACGTCATGCTGGCATATCCCGACTTTCGCAAGGAATTTCAACTAACGACAGATGCTTCAAATTACGCAGTTGGCGCTGTACTAGAACAGGAAGGCAGACCAATTACGTTCATCTCAAGAACGTTGAATAAAACCGAGGAACACTATGCCACAAACGAGAAGGAAATGCTGGCAATTGTGTGGGCACTTAAAAGCCTAAGAAATTACCTCTACGGAGCTGCAAGAATAAAAATACTCACATATCATCAACCGCTGACACACGCCTTGACAAGTAGCAACACTAATAGCAAACTCAGGCGATGGAAGGCTACACTGGAGGAGTATAATTATGTACTGCAATATAAACCCGGAAATACCAACGCAGTAGCGGATGCTCTATCCAGACTCCCACAGGAAATATGCGCGATGAACTCAACAGCGGCCACCCAACATAGTAACCAAAGCTCTCCAGGAAATTCTATCCAGTATACAGAAACACCAATAAATGCATTTAAAAACCAGATTATTATAGAACCACATAACGTTTCATCATACGAATTCCAAATAATCTTCCCAACCTATCACAGACATATAGTGTCAGAACCGCATCTTTCCAAAGAAAATTTGGAAAAGATCCTTGAAAAATATCTCAACCCATCAGTAACAAATTGCGTAAAGACTACAGACGCAATCTTGGGGAAATTGCAGGAAATATTCGCCAATCGGTTCCACAAATATAAAGTCCTTTACACAAGGAAAATGGTCTTCGATGTTCTTGACGAATCCGAACAGGAAGTGGAGATAATAAATGAACACAACAGAGCCAATAGGAGCGCTAATGAGAACAAAGCACAGATCCTGGAAAGGTACTATTTTCCCCAGATGATGGCAAAGATAAAGAGGATAACAAAATCGTGCCGAATTTGTAAGGAAAACAAGTATGACCGACATCCTAATGATATTTCTTTACAGGAGACTCCAATCCCTCAATATCCCGGTCAAATAGTGCACATAGATATTTATATCACGGAAAAAACCTCAATTCTGACAGCGATTGATAAGCTAACAAAATATGCGCAAGCAAGAACACTAAAGTCAAGAGCAACAGAAGACATCAAACAGCCATTAAGGGAAATATTGCTAAACTTTGGTATGCCCGAATTGGTAGTAATGGACAACGAGAAATCTTTTAATTCCAAGGCAATAATATTTATGCTCGAGAATCAATTTAACGTAAGGGTATTCAGAATCCCACCATACGCCAGCACGATTAATGGCCAAATCGAGCGATTTCATTCCACCCTTTCCGAAATTATGAGGTGCATAAAGGCGGAGGGAACTCAAAATAGATTGTCCGAACTTCTGGACAAATCGGTTTATGAATACAATAATACGATTCATTCGACTTCCGGTAGGAAACCTTTTGAGGCATTTTTCGGCAGAAAACTTCTCAATGATCCTGTGGAGTGGGAAAAGAGTAGGGTTCAAATGGTGGAAAATTTCAAGGATCGACAGCGGTCTACCCTGGAATATCATAATACGAATAAAAAGGAGCCGAAGGACTACAAAGTGGGTGAGCAAATTTTTGTTAAGGAGAACAAGAGATTGGGGACCAAATTGTCTAAGAATTATAAGAGGGAAGTAGTAAAGGAGAATAGGCATACCACGGTATTGGCGGAAAGTGGAAGGGTTGTCCACAAGAACAATATTCGTAACTATGTGGTTTCATTCGTTTATTATTATTTTTTTTTGTTTTTGTCCTTTTAGAACAATGATCTCTGCAGTAATGGGAGAAGTGAAGATATTAGATTACACTAATTCACGGGTGGTGGCGATTGACACCGGAGTAGCTAGACTTCAAACGGGGGCTGTAAAATTAGTTCATGTAGTTGATCTGGATAATTACCAGATTTTTATTGATAGTATGAAGAAGACAATGGCCGCGAGAATAAGCATATCCCATCCCTTACATCCCCTCCTAATCCTAGAAATTTCCCAACTACAAGATAAATTGGACCAATTAAAACCAAGATCCAAAAGATCTCTTAATTTTATAGGTTCGGCATGGAAATGGATAGCAGGTAATCCTGACCATGAAGATTTCGAGATAATAAAACAGAAAATAAATAATGTATTAGAAAACAATAACAGACAAGTTATAATTAACAAATTATCGGTAAATAGAATAAACGAGTTAGCCTTCAAAATGAATCAGATCGTAAAAGTCGTGCAAGAAGAAACACGAACCCTCCAAAATCTAGATATCACTGAATTTAAATTCAAACTAGAGATGATAAAGGAGGAAATAATAAACCTACAATATGCCATTCATTGGGCCAAAGTAGGAGTAGTTAACTCATTTATTCTATCCCATAACGAGATGAAAACAATAGAAAATTTATTTGTAAATAATAAAATTCCATACTTAAATATAGAGGAAATACTAGAGTTTAGCGAGATAAGAATAGCGTCAAATAAGAATTCTCTAATTTATATCGTCAGTATCCCGACGACTAGTAATGAGATATGTAATAGGCTATTGATAAGACCTGTGAAAATTGAACAGATTGCTACTAAAATTAAATTTAATGAAGTACTAAATTGTAAGAAGAAAATGTTTGGCGTAAAGAATAAATGTAAGAACTACAACATGTTGACAATGTGCAAGGACGAAGATATCGAGGATATCAGTGGTTCGGAATGCCTACCCAATTTAATCCATAGCAAACCCTCTAACTGTACTTTCATAAATAACTCTCATATCCCCACTGTACAGGAAATACTCCCTGGTACATTGCTTCTAAACCAATTCAATGGTACAATTATCATAAGCCAGGAACCTTATGACTTGACTGGCACCTTCATCATTAAATTTCATAACGAAACAGTGTTGGTGAACGGGACTACTTTTTCATTTTCAGAAATCAATTTCTCTGACCCATTACCAGCCATAGTACAATCAATAACTGGAAACCCACATGTGGAGGAAATCCTCTCGTTAGAATTGATTAAGGAAATGCACACCAATAATACAGAAGCAATACAACTTCTGGACGTTGAGACTAAATTAGGTAATGCTATTGCCTACGCCTTAGCTATTTTCACATTAATCACAATGTTGTCCGTCTGTCTGAAGAAAAAGTACGATAAAAAAAGGTTACACTGTCCAAAAATTATTAGCATTAATACTTCAAATACTCCAGTACCACCACAGAATATTACTGCAGGTGCAACCGAGTTTACAGGGCATCCAATAGAGAGAATTGGTCAGATCCCTTATTTTTGATTGTGGACAATCAACTTAAAAGGGGAGGAGTTAATGAAATAAATATTTCATTTTTCGCTGGGTTAATTTGTTGTGCTTACCTTTGATTTTTTTATGTTGCACACGCCACATATTGGAGTTCATTTTTCTTTGTTCCTATTAATACGAAACTGCTGACACTATGTCTGCTGTTTCGAAATTGTATTATTTTTAAATAAATAATATTTATTAGAGTAAGCATAATTGTCAATTATAAAATTATTCTTTTGCTAATAAAAAGTTCAGTTGAAGTCAAGTACTCAAACAAATGTGTTGTTAATTTTTAAACGCTAAAAAGATTAACTTATATAGGCAAAATAGAACTAATGACAACTTTAAAGTTTTTTACGAAGGAGAAGTAATGAGAATACAAAATGCTCAACCTAACATAGTATAAATCGGGACGATTTATTTTTTAGGAGGGAGAGAGTTAGGGTCGTTCCCACAAATATCATTAAATATAAGAAATATCTTAATTCTTTGTTATAGTAATATTTTTAACAAACATAATTTCTAAGATAATAAATAAGAGAGTAATTAGTATTACTAGTTAAATAACCTAAACTATTGATAAAATATATTTAGGAATAAGAACAAAGAAATCATTTTGTCAACACGTAGATATGAGTAATAAAAATCCTAGACATAATTAGTAACTAGACATAAGACAAATAACATAAATAAAAATACTGTATCATAAATAACCTTTAACCATAATAAAGATAAAAAGGGTCGAATACCAAACAACCCTAAATACACAAATACCGTAAACTATCATAAAACAATATACAAACCTAATGAATAACAAGATAATATATGTAAGTGACCATGAAATAGTTAAGAATAAAGAAATTATGATAAGAAAAATATGTTATTCCACTAGTATTTAAGATAGATATTTCGTAAATTCTAGTGAGTTAAAAATATGTAGTAAAGACGCATAGTCGTCGTTTGTAGTTTTTAATTCAAAAATTAATTAAGAAAAATAAATAAAAATAAAGACGCATCGCGTCGTGAAAAAGATTTGCTTTTTTTTAATAAAAGAGATTTTCAGTATCTTTAACTAGCTTGATATCAAATTAAATTCTTACATCAAACTTTGTTTTTATTTTATAGAAAAATGGCAATTAATTGAAGTGCTTTTGAAGATTAACTCACTGATGTTACAGAATGAAAGAAACATTTCTTATCAAATTCTAGCCGGGAAGAGATTTTTCTGCTTTGTTATGTGCTAATAAGTATCTAAACAACATTTTAATTGTCAAAAGATTTTTTATCACATTGTACAAATACAATAATAATACCGGGTTCTGATATACTGCAGAGGTACGCTCTGCACCTGAATATAGAAAATAATTAAATTTACACAAGTATAACACAGGACGTAAGCATCAATTTTGCCTTTTTTCTGAAATCACAAATAGTCATAAAAAATGAAATATTAATACATTTTCAAAACAAAACGAAAATTCAATTTCAATGATTTTGTATATCTACTCGTACATAGTGTCTTGACGATCCATTACATTTCTTTAATATAAATAATATTAAAAATAATTATGATTATATATATACGAAAAGAAAATGTAAGCGATAAAAAATACTGTTATATGCATGCATAATATTATAGTAATAAACGTACAAAAATAAGTTTAAAGAAACAAACAAAAACAAAACAACAAATCATTGCTTTTGATTGTTTAGAAATACACATGTATACACACAATGTGTACATGTGCTCATGAACGCATTTCAGTATGTATGTATGCGATATATGTGTGACAAAAAGGGAAGATTTACAACAACCACACCAATAAGTACTGCAAGTGTAATGTTATTTGTTATTGCAAAAAATCCGCTATCGCTTTGAATACATATTGAAAGAGCGAATAAGTGAAGATTGATCATTGATCATCATTGATCTCTTAACATCAATCTTTATTAAGGGAAAAGGCTTTATTTATTGGAAAAAAAGCTTTATTTAAGAAGAAAAATTTTACGTATGCACGTCTTTTGTCTTTATGAGATGCCAGACCTTTTTATCAGTTACTCCAAATAAATTCAAGAAAATAACCAATGCGAAATAAATGAATATTATTAATTTAAACACTCTGATAGTTTAGATATTTTAATATAATTAACAAGGAAATATTTTTCACAATCAATATTATTAACCTTAACAGTTGATATTAACAAACTTTTTACTATAAAAAATAAATAAAAGTGCATTGGAAAATTATATCCATGCATAAGTGCTTAAGTATTTCAACACACGATCCCCAATAAACATGTTCAATTTAGTAGGATTCCTAATCAACAAATATAACAAATAAATAAAAAATTCAGCTTAAAACGAAACAATTTTGATAAAACTATACAACAATATTCTCAGTAAATCGGAAAAATTTCTTTTAATTTCACCCAGATTCCATTAATTAATAGTATTAACAGCGAAGAAAAAAAAAGAGTTTTGTAATACCCCAGTGAACATAACAACTAAAATTCCCTAAAGCACCTTGAACGTTAAAAGCATTGATTAAAATTTTGAAATGGAACTTTGAAACAATCTTCCATATTTAAAAATTTACTAAAATCCCAGTAAACCTTTAATGGAAAATACATAAAGCCAACAGCAAAATCTTATTTTATATTAACAAAGAAAAATACCAGTTCTATTTATTAATCACTCGATTACGGTTTTATTTGAGCTCGAAACAAGTATCGTAAAACCGAAAAATCCCAGCAAAGATTTGGATACAAAATACGAATATCAGTGAAAAATTTGATTTGTGAGTTTAATCCAGTTTAATAGTGCCTAGCGTATGATTTGAAAAAAAAACTAAAAAATTGAGTGAAAATTTGCCAATTTACCAAATCAACGCAACTGACAATTTTCCGTTCACTATCCCCAGTGAACAATAAGTGGTCAAGTTTACTAATTTCCTGTAAACAACACTAAATATTTAAAAAATCACTAATCCCAGTGAACAATAAGTGGTTAAGTTTACTAATTCCCTGTAAACAACACTAAATATTTTAAAAATCACTAATCCCAGTGAACAATAACTGGTTAAGTTTACTAATTCCCTGTAAACAACATTAAATATTTAAAAAATCACTAATCCCAGTGAACAGTAAGTGGTTAAGTTTACTAATTCCCTGTAAACAACACTAAACACTCGTATCGCAAAAATCTCTAATCCCAGTGAACAATAAGTGTTTAAGTTTACTAATTCCCTGTAAACAACACTAAATATTTAAAAAATCACTAATCCCAGTGAACAATAAGTGGTTAAGTTTACTAATTCCCTGTAAACAACACTAAATATTTAAAAAAAATCACTAATCCCAGTGAACAATAACTGGTTAAGTTTACTAATTCCCTGTAAACAACACTAAATATTTTAAAAATCACTAATCCCAGTGAACAATAAGTGGTTAAGGTTACTAATTCTCCGTAAGCAACACTAAATACTCGTATCGTAAAAATCACTAATCCCAGTGAACAATAAGTGGTTAAGTTTACTAAGTCCCTGTAAACAACACTAAATAATTAAAAATCACTATTCCTACTGAACAGTAAGCGGTTATGTTTAATAAGTCCCTGTAAATAACACGAAATACTCGTATCCTAAAAATCACTAAACGCAGTAAACAAACGAATTAAAATCAATATTACCAGGCTTCTGCGCACATTGTACGTCCCGTTAAACTAAGCTTCAATTCTTAATAATTTTGAAAAAATAAAGCACTCAGCTTAATCAAAATTGTGAAAACAAGAAGTTACCGATCTTTGTCAAAAATGGAGGAGGAATTTATTTTCGATTCAGACGATTTGATCACTTTCTGTTCTGACTTCGACAATACTCCGATTGATGAGCTTACCGAAACACTCCTCGAGGTAAACTTCCAAGATCTTAACTATCGATGGGCTAATGTGCAAAGATCATATAGAGCAGTCTTCACAGAGAATAATGCAAAACCGGAAAAGGCTTTTGCAGAAGCGGCCAAGGCAAAATACTAGTCTTGCACTAAAGCTTTCCATGCATCTAAATCCAGAATTTTAGACATACAAAAAACCCTCATTGCGGATGTTCCCACACACAATCCTCAAAATATCGCTACCGAAAGCAGCTTTGCTCACGTCACAGTTCCCCCTTGTGACACAGATATCTTTTACGGGGGCTACGAAGAATGGCCGTCTTTTCGTGTCATGTTCAGGGCCGTATACATAGATAACCCTAGAATACCTCCTGTACAGAAGTTGTACCATCTTCGACTCAAAGTTCAAGGGCAGGCAGGTAGCATAATAAAAAAACACAAATTGTGTGCGAATAATTTTGCTTTAGCGTGGGAAGCGTTAAAAGACAAATACGAAAACCAAAGGATTCTGGTAGAAAATCAGATAAAAATTTTGCTCAATCTCTCTCCAGTCACAGGTGAATGTAGTGAATCCCTTCAACACATTCAATGCACAATAAATGACTGCCTTGCAGCTATACAAGCGCAAGAGGTGCCAATCGGTGAATGGGATCCATTCATTGTCATACTATGCTCTAGCAAATTGCCAAGAGAAACTCTGTCCTTGTTGGAACAATCCCTCGAGTCCCATAAAAAATTAGTTAAATGGGAAAAAATTGACAAATTCCTCTCTCATAGGTGTGAGGTCGTTGAACGATTAGAAACTCGAAACCAAGAATCACAATTCAATACCCAACGAAGAGAAGCTGGCAAAAGAACCAGCAGTTACCAGTCAGCTAGCGTTCAGTATTCATGTAAAATTTGTAATGCTAATCATCCCCTAAAAAATTGCCCCCAGTTCTTAAACCTTGATCCCCAAACCCGAAATAAGTTTGTCTCCGACAACGGAATATGTATAAATTGCCTTTCTTAGAGCCATCTTCGAAAAGACTGCCCCAGCAAGTTTCATTGCTCCCATTGTAAGTTGAATCATCACTCCTTACTACATTTTTGTAAGACTACATCTTCAAATTCTAACTTAAAACACACGGGAAATGCTACACACCAAACCTCAACAAAGGTTAAAGAAAAGCAGTTTTTTTCGCCAACGTCTACTCATATAACACTGAGCGGAAATAAGTCCGTCACTGAACACACTTTACTTCCGTCAGCAATAGTTCACGTCTTTCACAAAAGGGAAAAGTTTTGTGCCCGTGCCTTCCTGGATCAAGGTTCAGAAAAGACGTTTATATCCAAAAAACTCCAACAAGAATTAATGCTACCAATAGAACCAAAGGCCTTTGAAATCTATGATATGGGAGGCCAAGTTATTGCTCAATCGAGTGCACTATGTAACTTTACACTTTATTCGGAAAGGAATCATAAATACGTTGATATAACGGCAATAGTCGTCCCCACATACTGTGTGGACTATTTTACACAGTATGTAGGCATAAAAAATCTTATGTACTTACAATTTATCCTATTGCCAACATTACTTTTGAGCGAGCCAGTGTTGCCATCCTCTAGTTTTTTTATGTGTGTGTGTAGGTTCGTTTGCTTGCCTGTGCTATGTTGGTTGTTTGTGTGCGTGTGTATGTTCTTTTGCTTGCCTGTGCTTAGTTGGTTGTGTGTGTGCGTGTGTATGTTCGTTTGCTTGCCTGTGCTATGTTGGTTGTGTGTGTGCGTGTGTATGTTCTTTTGCTTGCCTGTGCTATGTTGGTTGTGTGTGTGCGTGTGTATGTTCGTTTGCTTGCCTGTGCTATGTTGGTTGGTTGTGTGTTTATGTTGTTTTGTGTGTTTCTGTTGATATCTAGGCAGTGAATTTTTTGTTGGCAGACCATGTGTGTATATCTGATTATTTTAGATGCATCGTCATCACAAACGTCATATATGTTGGTATCTAGGCAGTGAATTTTTTGTTGGCAGACCATGTGTGTATATCTGATTATTTTAGATGCATCGTCATCACAGACGTCATATTATGTTGGTATGGAGGCAGAGATATTTTTTGTTGACAGAGAATGTGTGTATATATGATTGTTTTAGGTGCGTCGTCATCACTGACGTCATAGCGGGGGTGTGTGTTTATGCCGTTTGGTGTGTTGCTGATGGAATCGTGGCAGAGAAATATTTTGTTGACAGAGAGTGTGTTTATTACTGATTATTTTAGGTGTGTCGTCATCACTGACGTCATAGCGTGTGTATGAGAGTGTGTTTGAATGTGTGTTTGTGTCTGTGTGTATGCTGCGATCACTTTGGTATCGTTGTATTAATGAGGTTTAGTAGATTTTAATTTTTTGTTCTTTTATATATTTGAGTCTGTTTTCATGTATGTTTTTGATTTTTCTTTGTTTTCATAATTCTGCTGACTTTGTAGCATGCAACGGGTATTTTCTAGTTGATAATGTCTACGTTGTAGGTAAATGGTAGCCTAAGCATGCAACATTTTCCAGCTCTTGCTCGTCGGCTAGTGGGGTGAGTTCAAGGCCATTAATTTTACCTAGTTTGACCGCAAAGCTACAGAGAAAAATTTTAGTTGTGCATGCTGTGTAAAAAAAAGAAGAAAAGTTAACAGGGATAGAAATAGAAAATGTTGTATTTTCAGGACACTTATGTTGAGCGTATTAGATGATATTACGCTAATTACCCTCCCAACCATGATCAAGAAATAAATTATAGTCAAGTACATAAATTCTTGATCCCAAACACATTTGCCTACCTACTTTAGTACGCGGAAATCGAATTGAAAAGTTTCTATTCTTTCATTTTAATTCAGAAAATTTATTCACAATAATTTACATAATTTTTTCTATATCTCTACTCATATATACAGATAGGAATGTATGGATCTACATATATGTATATATATATTTTTTTTTATTTAACAATAAGATAATAAAATGTATTACTACTAAAAATTTTTCCCTATGACTAACTTAATGCTTTTTTTACAAAGGGGATATATAACAAAAACTAGGTCACTGCCGAACAGCTGAGCAACACAATAATTATGATTCGTACATTGAACTTTAAAAAAAATGTTATTTCAATCGATCCCGTTAGTAAATATCACTAATTAACTACGTTTTTCGCGATTAAAGGCTGGCTATTTAAAATTTGTTTATCATGTTTGGTCTTGTTTTAAATATTTTTTAAATTCCGATTCGAATTTTACTATATTATTATGGTATTATGTCTGGAGCTCAAGATAAAGACTTTTGGTTAGTTGTTCAATAACAGTGCATGCTGATTTAACAGTTTTTTCGTTAACATTCTTTATTCTGTTAAAATAAAGAAAGCTTTTGGGTGACTGTTATTAACAGCTACAACCTAACATTACGGTGCAAAAATGGAACGAACAACTAAACATATTAACAAAATTTAGGCTTCTATTGAGTCTCCGGTCACATACACATTTATGTAAAAAAATAGTATTGAAAAAAGACTTACCCTGGTATTGGCGATCCCTCGATGAAAGTACTTTCAACTGGATATCGGCTTACCAAAAATTTACGTGTTGAATGAAAATTTACTTGTTCAGACCAAATATGTTTTCTGCCAATGTCTATCGTTGACTATTAAAGTAAAAATTTAATTATTGTGTTAGCGCTATTATGTTCGCCACTGTCCTCGAAAAATTTTTAAAACTGTGATCTTTTATGACTGTGATATATTTATGTATGTATAAATATATGTAAATGATTCGTTTTCTTACTTTAGTTTTTTTTTATAATATTTCTTTAAAGATTGTTTTTTTTTATGTTTTGCTTCTTTTCTTTTAAAGATTATGCCGAGTTAGATTATAAAATTTTTTTATACTACCTATAAAACTAAGCAAAAATAGGTGTATTTTTTTCATGCCATCGGACAACTTGTAAACTCTAATTTGCCAATTCCGTGATATTTCTCTCGATTTCAGATTTTCAGATTTTGAACAAAAGGCACGCATGTATGTATGTCTATCACTTTAGGGTTTTTTTGTTTGTGTTGAACTCTGCTAGCACTATTCCCTACAATATTCACAAGTAATTATGTTCGTTGCGTATGGGTTTTTTAAAGGTTTGGCTTAAGTTGTCCACAGTATCGGAAGACAGTTTTCCGTCGTTTGCTCCGGGCTTTATAGATGGATTCCCCGGTTCCCTTCAGCTTGAAGAAAACAGTAATTTAGGTTAGCCAGTCCTCTTATCACTGCCAATATATGTAATTATATTTCGGAATTTTACCTTTATTCCATAAGATGTTCTTTTCTTGTCTTCTTAAATATGCCTTTAGGACACAATATGGAGAATTAATGAATGTTTCACGCGATATTGCACCTTTTATATCTCCGTTGCCAGATGGAAAAGTAAAGTTATCCTAATAGCACACTAATGTTATCACTCTCTAACTTGCACTCTTTCACTTCCAATTTGCTATGAACCGAATACCCACTATGCATGATCATTTTAGTGCATTATTGCCAGATGCACACGAATTTTCGATGATCAATAAAATTTTCGATAATTAATTAAGGTGGTCCTATTTTGTACATGTTTAGATGAAAACTTATTCCTGTTTTATTATTATAATTATTATCATTATTATTATTATTATTATTATTATTATTATTATTATTATTATTATTATTATTATTATTATTATTATTATTATCATTATTATTATAATCATTATTATTATTATTATTATTATTATTATTATTATTATTATTATTATTATTATTATTATTATTATTGTTATTATTATTATTATTATTATTACCCTACAAGCGCCTCTACAATTACCCTCAACCAAAATCAGATTCGGGCGTTGAACAAAGCTGAACCCGCTTGTAGGGAGCAGAAGTTAAAATCCTGATGTAAATTTATTGCCGAATATCCTTCGCATGATAGATACCTACTAATCGACCACTCAAATCTTCTAATTCGTAATAAGAATTTCCAGTTTTATTCCGTATTCTTGCTTTAACAAATTGTGGTGCTAACTTGGAGTTGAAACCTTTTTCGAAGTTGCTCTGTCTGAAGTTACGCCTAAAGACTTCTTGGCCAGGCATATAATTCACTATTCTTGAACGTAGGTTATAATTTCTTGCGTTTCGTTCCTGTTGTCTAGTTAAAACTTTAACTGCTTTTGCTCTAGCTATATTAAATGAATCATCTCTATTGAACTTTACAGATCTATCATCAATCATATTTAAGTTTCTTAACAACTGATATGTATTACCGTTGGTAATCATATGTTGGCCAAAAGTCATGTAATAAGGTGAAGTACCGAGTGAAGCATGCGTAGCTGAGCGTAGGGCGCAACTAATACTGCTAAGATACTCATCCCAATTACTTTGGACATGTTTTATGTATGCCCTTATAGCGGCTAAAACCGAACGATTAACCCGTTCAGAAGCATTGGCTTGGGGCGAATGCACAGCTGTGAAAACATGATTGATTCCATAGTTCTTTAATAGTTCACCAAATTTTTTTGATTTAAATTGAGCTCCATTGTCCGATAAAATAGTCTCAGGTGTGCCATATGTGTGAAATAAATCTTGTTCCATATAGTTCAAAATAGCCTCGGTTGTAAATTTTTTTTACTGGCTTCAAGAAACAGAACTTCGAAAAGTGGTCTACTACAATAAATATGCCTAGATTTCCCAACTTAGACCGGGGGTAAGGTCCTAAAAAATCGATATATAACTTTTGGAAAAACCTGCACGATTCACTAGTTTTTCCCATTGGCGGTCTCAGTATGAAGTTTGGGTGCTTCGTGGACTTACAAACATTGCACGAATTAACATAGTCTTTCACGTCATTAACAAGGTTCGGCCAAAAGTAAAAACGACGAATTCGTTCTGTCATTTTATTTATCCCATTGTGAGCGGAAAGATGCTATCATGAGCCTTGTGAAGGATGTCTTTTATTAACTCTTTGGGTACCCAAAGCTTCCAGGCGAGGTCGTCCTGTACTTGTTCACCAGAACAGTGCTCCGTTCGTCGGTACAAGAAACCGTCAATGATCTTTAAATCGGGTGTTTTATCTATAGTTTTACTGACTCGGTCCAAGAGTTCGAGGTAGGTAGTACTTTTGAAATATTCGGACTTCAAGTCTATGAAAACACCAGAGTTATCTAATACAGATAGCGGTAATCCTAGGCTTTCGGATAGATCTTCAGTATTAGTGCGGGAAAGCGCATCAGGAACTACGTTCTGACTACCTTTTCTGTGCTCTATTTTAAACGAAAACCCTTGAAGCTTCAAAGCCCATCTTGCCAAACGCGAACTAAGATTGGACTGAGACATGAGCCACTTAAGTGAGGCATGATCTGTGATTACGGTAAACTCATGCCCTTCTATATACGCACGAAATTTTTTTATACTAAGCATTGCTGCTAAGCATTCTTGTTCGGTCACAGAGTACTTACGTTGGGCTTGGTTGAGCTTCTTTGACATAAAGGCAATAGGAAACTCTTCGCCTTCCGCTGTTTTTTGGACCAACACACTTCCTATACCGGTACTACTGGCATCACAATGTATATAGAATGGCTTTGTGAAGTCTGGACTATGTAGTACAGGGGCGGTTGTCAAGATGGTTTTTAGCTCTTCAAAGGCTTTCTGAGCTTCTCCGCTCCAACAGAATTTCCGATTAGTCTTTAAACAATTAGTCAGAGGTGCAGTTATCGATGCATAGTTCCTGATGACCTTCCTATACCATCCAGACATACCCAAGAATCTTCGAATTTGCTTTACAGATCGCGGTACTGGAAATTCTAGAATGGCCGAAATTTTGTCAGGGTCAGTTTGAATAATACCGTTACCAACGACATGTCCAAGATAACGAACCTCTGTCACACAAAATTTTGACTTCTCCACGTTAATAGTAAGTCCGGCGGCTCGAAATTGTTGAGCAATTTCTTGCAACACGTGCAAATGTCTCTCGAATGTATCCGACACAATCAGCAAATCGTCCAGATAGACGAATACTTCTGTTCTCAATTTTGCTGGCACCACTTTGTCCATTAATCTTGACATAGTCTGGGGCGCATTACATAGACCAAAAGGCATGACCTTGTAATGGTACAAAGGGTGACCAGGAACGGTGAATGCTGTTTTCTCTTTCGATGATTTGTCGAGCGGTATTTGCCAAAAGGCGTCTTTCAAATCAATACTTGTGATAAACTCTGCCTTGGGGAGGCGTGATAAGATGCCATCAATGTTTGGAAGCGGGTACGCATCCTTGACCGTAACTGAATTGACTTTTCTACTGTCTAAACATAATCGAATTTTTCCGGGCTTGCGTACAAGTACGATAGGTGACGACCATGGACCATCTGATTCCTCAATAATGCCTAGTTGTAGCATTCTGTCAAGTTCTGAACTAATCAATTTTTCAATTGCGGGAGAAACGGGAAAATGGCGCTGTTTTATTGGAATAGCGTTACCAGTATTTATAACGTGAGTGATCAGGCTCGTGCGGCCAAGTCCTTCTTTGGCAAAGGATGGGAATAAATCAATAACACGCTGCAATTGTTGCCTTTGTGTAGCCGACAGTGGTCTTTGATCTGATATCTCAGAAGCTGTTTTTGAAGTCATATCTGCAGAAATATTAGAGTCAATGCCGACAGGGAGAAGATCAAATAAATGCCAGAAGTCAATACCAAGATATAGGTTTTGCGAAAGATTTGGAACTATATATAGAGTTATTGGTTTGGTTACACCTCGAAAGCTAATATCAGTTTTAATAATCCCACACACAGTTTGCATTTTTCCATCTGCAGTCCTAACTCCAGAATTAATTTTCTTAAAACTTTTTTCAGAATTTAAAATTTCCTTAGCTATGTCTGCGCCTAGGCAACTAAGAGATGCTCCTGTATCTAGCAATCCCGTACACATCTGGCCAAATAATTGAACGTCTGCGTAAGGTCTTATATCTGTTTGCTTGTCATATATGGTGCTCAATAGACTTTTCCTAGTTTTCTTAACTAAATGCCAGAAATTTTTCTGTCTTTCGACTGATCGTTTCTGCCTATTCGAAGGCGTTTTATCACTGAATATTTCAGCTCGTCGGGCCATGTATTCCGATAGTCGCACATGGAATGGCTTATGATGTGTGGATGTTGAAGTTATAGCAGGGCTTTTTGTTTGTAAAGGACTATTCCTAGTCAGGATTTTTGTGATCGGTGATTGATTATCAAACTTACTAATATTTTCAGCAGGGTAAGTATTTTCAAAACTAGAAAAGGTTTCATTTGTCTTATCTATTATGTTTTTGCTATCTAGGATTTCAGATACGGGGAAGTTTACTCTTTGTTCATACTCGTTGTTGGTGTCTGTCTGAGTGCACTTTTCAGCGCACTGGCTTTCAAGTTTTTTGAACTATTACAGTCTGCACATTGAGGCTTGTAAACATTTACCGCACCGCACCCGTAACAAAATACTCGCCTTTCTTGTAAACAATCCTGATAACGGTGACCAGACTGTCTACAGTTCCAGCATATGAGTGCAATGGCTGACAGTTCCTCTGTTGTCGAATGATCAAAATTTTCATTATCTAGCTCATTGACAGATCTACGATTCACAGGTTTTTGAGCAACATGCTTATGACTTATATCCTGTAAAAAAAATTCTCGTCTCCTACAAATATCACGTAATTCATTCACCGTGTCAATTTTTATATTTAAAATCTCGTGTTGGATTTCCGTATGAAGATTTCTTCTTAATATTTCAACGAGAACCCTTTCCGATAGGGGTTCAGATAGTCGATCAGCAATATCTACGATCGCTTCGTAAAAAGAATCAAAAGTTTCGTTTCCTCTCTGTTTTCGATCGCGAATCAATTCACGAAAGTCTACATCGGTTCGTGAATCCTTATACTGTTTTTTCAAGGCTGTGCATAAATCTGGCCATCTAATTTGTGAAACCGTTTGGTGATATCTCCAAAACCAATCACTAGCTTTTGCTTCAAAAAGTATAGATATGTGGTCACATAAAATTTCAAAATTCCCATTCAAAGTTTGTTTTGTTAATGCTCTAACCCTATAAATAAAATTTTCTACCGACATGCCTTTAGGGTCCCCAGTAAATCTTATTTTCCAGTTGTGGATAATATGACCTATCCTATCGGGTCTAAAATAAACATCAGATGCTCTCATAGGTTCATTCCTAGATGCAGTCAAATTGTGAGGATTATAGTCATTGTCTTGGTTAGAACCAGAAGGTAGACCAAGCAACTGTTCTAGAGTTTGTCGTTCGACATCAGGCACTGACCTTATTTGAACATTTGGGTTGAGGTTTAGTGGTTCGTTAACAGAAATTGAGTTTCGTTGATTCGACTGATTTCCCTCTAGACTTAGACGACGAAATCCATCCTCTATATTTTTTTCAATTAAATTAGTCAGAGTTTGAGTAAGGCTGGACATTAATTGGGCTTGTTGTGTATTAACTGCCGAAGCTACTATTGTTTTTATCTGCTCACTTTGATCGCCAAGTGTGTCAAATGTAACTGCTAAATTAGGTGGTGGAGATACCTGAGAAGCTCCGGAAACAGGCGGAGAATTTTGACTAAAGATTCTATCGGCATCAAAATTTAACGCTTTCTGAGTTTGTGAACGTGTTGCTAATGCGGGAGGCAAACCAGAAGGTGTAGTCGGGATTAAAGGGGTAGATACAGCCAATTTATTTTTACAACGAGGACAATTTGGATGTATTTTCGTGCATTTGTGAAAACATGATTTATGAAAAAAATGTCCACATACAGTCTTTATTAGATACACTTGATCGGTTACTGCGGAATTACATGCTACGCAGACAGGTAAACTGGAGCCTGTACATAATGAATCATCTTCAGCTAACATTTTGCTTAAATTTTTGTTTCTGTATTCTATTTATTTTCTTAATAGGGCATGTTTAAAAGATATTCGAACTATAAAACTAATCCTTCGATAGAATTTCTCTTTTATATATCTAATAAAAATTTCAGACAATATGAAAAAATAGATTTAACTCCAAAAAAATTATTTTACTATCCTACCCAAATATTCAAGTGGGATCAGATTCTAGGTTTTACAACTAATATATGTTTGATTGAAAATTTTTATATATATGATACATATAAGAAAAATTTTATATATATGCACATGCAATGCATATAATAGCAAAAAATTTATTTATGTGGAAAATTGTAGTTAATCCACCTAAAAATGTTTTAAAATTTTTCCCACAATTACTTAAACGAATCTGAAGAAAAAACCGTTTTTTAACAGGAAAAAATATATGAAGAGAATTTTCGATTTCCACGATTCCTAAGTAGGCAGACCAAAAATAAAATAACATATATATATCCAAAAAAAATACAACGGAAAATAAAGCAAAGGAAATTTGGATTACAACTTAGCTATAAGTATAGATATCTGGGACTATTTTGCTTTCAATACAAAATCCGTTTCCAGCCGTACCTATGAAGATTGTAAACAGAAACTAATTTAACATCCGGTCTGTGTTCATCAGTATTGATGCCACAACAGCGTTTCCGAAATGTCTGCAAAATTTCTGTAAAGTAAGGGGTTGCAAAAAGATAGTGTTACGAAAGAAATTTAACATCCGGTCTGTGATTGACACAATCTATCAACCAACAGCCTTTCCTCAATGCTAAAAGAATAAAAATGTAGTAGGCAAATGTACCATAATGTTGGCTAACATAATTTTTAAAGGAATTTGGATGTTAGGTTCCAAACATTAGTGATACATAAGGGGTAGAGGTATTATATAAAGAATAGAAAAAATTTGAAAGAAAAATGAAAAAAGCGAAAGAAAATAAAAAAATGTGTGAGACACACTGATTCTCTAAGATCAAAAGAGGTGTTATTATTTATGTCATAAAAAGTAGAGACAGTCGTGCCCCACGTTGGGCGCCAAAAATAATTATCTGTAGCATGCAACGGGTATTTTCTAGTTGATAATGTCTACGTTGTAGGTAAATGGTAGCCTAAGCATGCAACATTTTCCAGCTCTTGCTCGTCGGCTAGTGGGGTGAGTTCAAGGCCATTAATTTTACCTAGTTTGACCGCAAAGCTACAGAGAAAAATTTTAGTTGTGCATGCTGTGTAAAAAAAAGAAGAAAAGTTAACAGGGATAGAAATAGAAAATGTTGTATTTTCAGGACACTTATGTTGAGCGTATTAGATGATATTACGCTAATTACCCTCCCAACCATGATCAAGAAATAAATTATAGTCAAGTACATAAATTCTTGATCTCAAACACATTTGCCTACCTACTTTAGTACGCGGAAATCGAATTGAAAAGTTTATATTCTTTCATTTTAATTCAGAAAATTTATTCACAATAATTTACATAATTTTTTTTATATCTCTACTCATATATACAGATAGGAATGTATGGATCTACATATATGTATATATATATATTTTTTTATTTAACAATAAGATAATAAAATGTATTACTACTAAAAATTTTTCCCTATGACTAACTTAATGCTTTTTTTACAAAGGGGATATATAACAAAAACTAGGTCACTGCCGAACAGCTGAGCAACACAATAATTATGATTCGTACATTGAACTTTAAAAAAAATGTTATTTCAATCGATCCCGTTAGTAAATATCACTAATTAACTACGTTTTTCGCGATTAAAGGCTGGCTATTTAAAATTTGTTTATCATGTTTGGTCTTGTTTTAAATATTTTTTAAATTCCGATTCGAATTTTACTATATTATTATGGTATTATGTCTGGAGCTCAAGATAAAGACTTTTGGTTAGTTGTTCAATAACAGTGCATGCTGATTTAACAGTTTTTTCGTTAACATTCTTTATTCTGTTAAAATAAAGAAAGCTTTTGGGTGACTGTTATTAACAGCTACAACCTAACATTACGGTGCAAAAATGGAACGAACAACTAAACATATTAACAAAATTTAGGCTTCTATTGAGTCTCCGGTCACATACACATTTATGTAAAAAAATAGTATTGAAAAAAGACTTACCCTGGTATTGGCGATCCCTCGATGAAAGTACTTTCAACTGGATATCGGCTTACCAAAAATTTACGTGTTGAATGAAAATTTACTTGTTCAGACCAAATATGTTTTCTGCCAATGTCTATCGTTGACTATTAAAGTAAAAATTTAATTATTGTGTTTGCGCTATTATGTTCGCCACTGTCCTCGAAAAATTTTTAAAACTGTGATCTTTTATGACTGTGATATATTTATGTATGTATAAATATATGTAAATGATTCGTTTTCTTACTTTAGTTTTTTTTATAATATTTCTTTAAAGATTGTTTTTTTTTATGTTTTGCTTCTTTTCTTTTAAAGATTATGCCGAGTTAGATTATAAAATTTTTTTATACTACCTATAAAACTAAGCAAAAATAGGTGTATTTTTTTCATGCCATCGGACAACTTGTAAACTTTAATTTGCCAATTCCGTGATTTTTCACTCGATTTCAGATTTTCAGATTTTGAACAAAAGGCACGCATGTATGTATGTCAAAAAAAATAAGTTTATGCGTATGTTTACAAAAATCTGAATTTCACAATTTTACAATCGGGTTCAAAATCTTATTTTTTTTCCAGCACCAGGTCTATCTTAGGATGCTATGCTCAAAACCACTCAGGTTACGTTAGAGCTGTTTACTGATTCCGAAATGTATATGTTCATGCAAAATGGAATAAGAGGTGGACTAGTTCAATGCTCACAAAGATATTCTAAGGCCAACCATAAGTATTTAGAAGATTTTGATGTTACAAAACCATCTGAATATTTAATGTATTTAGATGCGAATAATTTATATGGGTGGGCAATGTCAGAATATCTTCCCTGTGGAGAATTTGAGTGGGAATGTGATCCTGATTTTGATGTGGAAAAAATATCTGATACATCACAATATGGTTACATATTAGAGGTGGATATAGAGTATCCCGACTCAATACATGATCTACATAATGATTTACCATTTTGTCCTCAAAATAAGACAGTTGGAGGATCTAAATTCAAAAAATTGATTGCAGACTTAGACCCTAAAACAAGTTATACTATACTTTATAGCGTTTTAAAACAAGCCATTTTAAATGGTCTCATTTTAAAACAAATCCGTAGAATCCTTAAATTTAGACAATCCCCTTGGCTTAAAAAATATATTGATTTAAATACATTCCATAGAACAAATGCTAAAAATAACTTTGAAAAAGATTTTTTTAAACTTTTAAACAATGCTGTTTATGGGAAGACAATGGAAAACATTGAAAAAAGTAGGGACATTAGAATTACTTCATCATGGGAATCAACAAACAGAAATCATTTGGGCCTCAGAGCATTAATTGCAAAACCAAATTTTATACATTTGTCGAAATTTTCTGATGATATGTATGTGGTGGAGTTGAAAAAAATGGAACCAGAGTATAATAAACCTATATACGTTGGCTTTACAGTACTAGAGTTATCCAAGTGGAAAATGTATGATTTCCATTATGGTTTCATGAAGCCTAAATTCGGAGATAACATTTCTCTCAACTATATGGATACTGATTCTTTTCGATTTCGATTCAAACTGATGATTTTTACGATGACATCCGTAACGATATTAGTTTGAATTTTGACACATCAGAATATCCTATAGATAATCAATTTCATTTACCGCTACTCAATAAGAAGGTTTTAGGAATGATGAAAGATGAAAACAAGGGAGATATAATGACAGAGTTTGTAGGTTTAAGATCAAAAATGTATTCTCTGTCGACTCTTCACTCGGAAGATGTTAAAAAATCAAAGGGGGTTAAAAAGTCTGTAATTAAAAAGTTGACCGTTAATGACTACAAGAAATGTTTATTTGAAAGTGAGATCTTGTCAGATGAAATGTTTTTATTCAGATCCAAAGCACACCAGTTGTATACTCAAAAACTATATAAAGTAGTGCTTAGCTCTTCTGATGACAAGAGAAATATTATGGAAGATAATATAAAAACGCGTGCTTGGGGACATTATATAGACAGAATTAATGAATCAATGGATATAGATTAATATGTTTTATTTTTAATATTACCTGTAATATGACAATGACGATTTAATTTTATCCTATTTTGATTAGTTTCTATTGATTTATTAAATTATTTATTAATTTATTTATTTAATTTATTTATTAATTTAATTATTGATTTATTTATTTATTATTATTTCATTTGGTGTTCTTACCTATGCCCAAATCATTTGTAAATAAAAAGCAAATATTGTATAAAGTTTTTTCCATATTTTTATTAATCTATAAAATTTAATCTGTATTATTATTAAGATTTTTTAAGAAAAAAAAACTAAATAAAAAATAAAAAAATGTTGAATTTTTTAATATAAAACAGTGAATAAACATGTGTATTTTCTTTATTTTGAAGTCTCTTTTTTAAGTAAAATTGCATTTCTTTTGGCGCAAATATCATAGTTGTGATAGTCACAGTAGAAATCGTCTGGATACTTGCTATTCATTTGTTTAAAGTTGATGCAGGCAATATTCTCAATGTTAACAATTGTTTGATGAATCATTTCTTCCAACCATTTTTTCTTTTCTTCACCTTTAACATAGATTATAGAATATTTTAAGTTGTCTTTCAAAAATCTGCAAACGCTTTGAAATGATACTGATCCATCGTTCCAGTATAGATGATGATAGTTTTTTGTTAACCAATTTGCTTCTCTCTGCTTTTTTGCCGATAAACATTAGAATTCATATGGAGGTTTTATAATGAAATTGGTGTGTTCATTATTGTTGAAAACAACTGCTACTTCTTTGGCAATAAATTTGTTTGAATTACTTTTGAAACCTTGCACGTCTATGAAAACCTTGTTATCCTCCATATTACTGAATTTATAAGAGTTTCCGAACTTGTCCTTTTATAGGAATATATTCAATTATACGATCATGAATAAGAATACAGTAAGCTGATGTCTTTGATGGAATATTTGTGTCTGTTTCAAATTAAATTTTTATATCAATTGGTCCGTTATTGAGCGACTCGTTTTGATGGCTAACATCTACTACAATAATCGGTGCATTATTTTTAAATTCTTGAGCGGTGAGAAGCGGCTGAGACTCTCGCATGTAGTAGCTCTGTTGAAATCTTAGATACATATCATATAGAATTGCATAACGCTCATTTTTAAATTTAATATTTAGATCATCATATGGGTATGATACTGAATTTAAATGAACTTTTAAATTGGTCAGATCACAATGAACAAACTTATTTTCTTGTTGAAAAGCAATCAATACAAAACGGGGGCGTTCTCTACTTGCGGCTAATTTAACATTCCAAATATGACTTGATCCTGTATTTAATTGTGGATTTACATGACAATCCCAACTACGGAATGCCATCGGTATAGAAGCACCATTGCTAATAATTTTAATCATATTCAGCTTACAAAGATCAGATAATTGTACGTGTGGAATTCTCCATGAGATGAGTGAAATTGCAAGTTTTGCTTTTTCAGTAGAAACGTTCGAGTGTAGAAGATTTTCATCATTCTTATTACGTAAGAATATCAATTCATGCTTTCCATTTAGTATAACTTTATTATAGTCTTCAGCGAATCCTAAAAGCATTTTAAGTGGTACATAGAAATTAAAGTAGCCATTTACAAGTTTCAAATCATCAATTTTATTCCAACCAGCATTCTGCATTCCTGTGCTTTCCGTTGGTGATAAAGAAACCAAGTTTTTTATGGTGCTTGTGGCTCCTAAATATGCCATTCAGCTCATAGCGAATTTCATCAAATAGATATGCCACAAAGTTGTTTTTTAATTTGAAATTACCTGTAGATTTAGAGGTTTTCTCATCTACAACAGATCATTCCACATATATATAACTTTCACTAGGTAAAACATACAAATCTTGATTTTGTATTGAAATGCATATTTCATCATTATTGTTGTAAGATTGTAGGTATGGCACATATGTATGATAGTCCTTTTTGATTATATTTTCATCAGATAATGGCTTATCCAATACATTTATTATTGAACTCATTTTGTCTTCAGTTTGAAATTGTCAGCGTTTTTTGATGAACTGATCTTTTCAATTGTGGTTTAGGTTGTGATAATGTTTTAGGGTTGTATGTTGTTGCTGTTGTTATATTTTTCGATATACTTGAGTTGTACATCAACATTACTTAGTTGGTCTTAAATGAATTCTTATTGTTATTTCCTCTCCTCGAAAATTAATTAAAGCGCCGTACTGATCAACTACTCGTAGCGTTAGTGAACCTACCTCTCTGGAGTTCAGATCAGCTTATCAGGTATCAGATCAGATTATTAGGTATCAGATCAGATTATCAGGTATCAGATCAGCTTATCAGGTATCATATCAGATTATTAGGTATCAGATCAGCTTATCAGGTATCAGATCAGATTATCAGGTATCAGATCAGATTATTAGGTATCAGATCAGATTATCAGGTATCAGATCAGATTATTAGGTATCAGATCAGATTATCAGGTATCAGATCAGATTATTAGGTATCAGATCAGATTATCAGGTACCAGATCAGGTTATTGGATATCCTATTAGGTTATCAGGTATAGTAAATATTTTAATAGATATGTAGGTGTATTGTGTGTTCAAAGTCAGATTATATACTAAAGTTGTTCTTTTATGTGGAGTAATTTATATTGTTATAAAATAGTCAAATAATTTTCTATAGCGACCATTGTTTAACTCGTTATCTTTTCTTATCATCAGAAATCCATATTTTTCCTTCCAACATTCTCTACAAATTTCATGAAATTGTTCAAAGTTCATGTCGCCGGCAACATGATCACTATAAACATGCTTCATATTTCTGTCATCTTGTTTAAACATTATAATTACATTCGCGTTGTCTCTTATCAAATGCTTGGGAATTGTGGTATAAGTTTGACACAAGTAGAATGAATCCACATCCTTATGTCGACCCAAACAAAAATAATCCCGTATATTGTTCTGCTTCTCACATGCAACATCATCAAATATCATAATTGAATTAGTTTTAGCTTCGTTAGGGGTAATAACTGATTCATTGTTGTCAAATGTGTAATATCCCATTCCTTTAATTGGTAAAATTAATCTCTTCATGTATTCATATTTCGGCTGATATAAGGATTTTGAGTATAAATAGATGTTTTCAAATTTTAGTCCGTTAGGACTTTCTAGTAACTCAATCATAACATTAGTCTTTCCACAATTTGATGGTCCCACTATTAGAGCTCGGATAGAATTTGGTAAGAGTGAGCTGTGTTTTATTTTTGAAGTGATGTTCTATGAATCATCAATATTACGAACCAAAATATTTTTATGTTGTTTCACTAACCGCATTTTTGTAACTAAATATAATTTATGTTGGTTACCTTTTATTATAGAAAAAAAAAATAAATTAAATAAATAAAATGGTTATACATTACAACAAGTCGTTTAGTCATAAAAACACCTTCGTTGGAGCAGGTATAGTAGATAAAATAATAAATAATCTTCCTGTTGAACTTCATCTTCCTGGATATCAGTACTGTGGGCCTGGAACTAAGCTACAAAAACGTTTAAATCGAGGTGATTGTTAAGACATGTAGTTATTGTTCATTATATTTGTTATGTTCTTTACTTAATATTTTTTACGTTACATTTTTTTATATTAATATATAGGCCAGCTGGCAATAACCTTTAATTGCAATTTTATTCTTATTTATTCAATTAATAAATTCGCTTACTCAACTTATAAAATTTTATATTAATATATAGGTCAGCTGGCAATAAACTTTAATTACAGTTTTATTTATTTGCTTACTCAACCTATTGACTATTCATATTAATATCAACAAATAATGTATTATTAATTATTAAAAAATCAGTTAAGCATTTTTTAGTCCAATATGTAAGTTTTGCTTGATTTGTAATTCAATGTTGGACTTCCGTATAACTAAGCATTTTTCTTTAATGTCTTAATTATATTTAAACAGAAGTAAAATAAAGTTTTTCTTTAGTGTTTTATAATACGGCAATTCTATTGTTTTATTGTTTAACACCGTCCTTCAAGTTTCCAAGTGCTTGCAAGGAACAAAAACGCAAATTAGTGAAGGCCTAAATTTATGTGTTTAGACCACCAACCACTAATTCATTCATATTAAACATTTTGGTGACCCCTAAATTTAAAAAATACGCAACCATTTTTGAATGCGTCAAGGACATCTTCCTCATCATCAAGGACATTTTGCTCATCATCAAGGCAAAGCAGTGATCTATCAAGACATTACCATCCATCCTCAACAAATTATTCAGCGCAGGAAAAGTCAACATGTCAAGCTTGGAAAATCTAGTGTCTCAACAGGAGGTGAGGGCAATTGAGATTGAAAGAATAGTCTCTAATATTAAAAAGGCTCCACAAGATCGGAGGACGGTAGAATTTTACGAAACCAAACACGAGGAATTAAGGGAATTATGGTTAGCCTTTGATAAAGCGGAAAATACAATAAGAAGAGATTCAACACTGGCAGATAATGATCCATATATTACTAAAAATCTGCACAAAACAATTGGAAATACATATAGCACAACAATTGAACTAATTGAGACTCAGATATCTAAGCTACGCGAGACAAATGGATACCCGAAGCCTGTACCAACAACAAGAGAGAAGCAAATAGAACATGCTACAAGTGATCAACATGTATCAAATTGCAACATGGGTTTAGTTAGGATGCTAAAGGCCCGTATGACGGCGTTGACACGCTTGGTGAACGGGTTATCATCATTAAATAATGACCAACCATCACAATTTTATAAAATCAAAAGTATAAAGTATAAAGAACTTGTGGTCTCAAATTCAAAATTTATCTGATGAAATATGGCAGAAGGTAGAGGTTCCCTCAACATTGGAATTTGATCAAAATGAATACTATATTCTAGACGACTTAGTTCAACAGTCCTTAGTAGATTTGGCCGTAATGGGAGATCAAGCCAATCAACTCGTAAACGATAATTTACCGAACTTACCAAACAATTCAACAGTATATGGCACACTACCTCTTCCAAAAGTGACAATTCCGAATTTTAATGGGGATTATTTAAAATGGTGTCAATTCTACGAACTATTCACTGAAATGGTAGATAAACAACTATTGACTCAGGTACAAAAAATGTGGTACCTTAAATCAAACGTGTCAGGAGAAGCAGCAAGACTCATAAGTCATCTATCATTAACCGAAGAAAATTACAAAACGGCCTGGACACTATTGCAGGAGCGATTCAATAACAAAAGAGTCATAGTAGCAACTTTAGTAGACAAAATTTTGAACCAACCAACAGGAACATTGTCGAGTGCATCAATAAAGGCACTTCATGACACCACAAAGGAATGTTTACTGGCGCTAAACAACCTACACGTCGACACGACATCCTGGGACGCTATGCTGATCCAGCTAATGATTAAAAAACTGGACCGATCAGTTACGTTCAGTTTATACAATCATTAGCGAAACCCAAAGAAGTCCCAACAATTAAAGAATTCTTGTCATTCTTAGAGGCGCAATTTGAATCAATGGAATCAATTGGGTACAAAGAAAAATCGACTATCCATCAAAGATCTGTGTCCTCAGTAGCAGCAATGGAAAGTTGCAATAACAATTGCAAAGTATGTAATAAGTGGCTGCTGCAAGAAATGTAACAATAAACACCACACTTTGTTGCATTTGCCAAAGGTATCGCGAGGTACACAAAACCCATCTGTCCACATTACTACCACTACGCACGATGCATCCCCCGTTAATACAGTGGCAGTTTCTTCAGCTTCAACAAAAGAGCAGAACTACGTCATGTTAGCCACAGCAAAGGTCATAGTCAAGGCTGCAAACGGCATGTCAGAGGAATTCAGGGCCGTACTAGATTCAGGTTCACAAGTTAACATTGTGACTGAACGACTCATCAAGAAGTTATCCCCGTCAACAGCAGAAGCCTATCTGTGCATTGACGGAGTTGGAAGGATTCAAAAAAGAGCATCCCATCGTGTAAATGTGGAAATGATATACATAAATAGTGACTTCTCAACAAGCTTAGAAGCATTTGTTCTACCAACTATTATCCCAGTGCAGCCAAATCGCAATATTGATATTTCTACTTGGAAAATTCCAAACAACATTCGCTTAGCAGATCCCAAATTCAACATGCCTGAGAGGGTAGATATTCTTCTCGGAGCAGAATTTTACTTCAGTCTTATGCAACCTGGGACAATAAAACTAACTGAAGATCATCCAATACTTCAAAATACTGCACTTGGCTGGATTGTCGGCGGTTCCATAAAACAGTACTCTGATTCTCGTCCATATTCAACACTGACATGCGCAATATTTGACGGTGAAAACTCATTGGAACAAGCAATAGAACAACTGTGGAAGCTCGATGATGTAGAATCAAACGAAAACATCATGTCTCCAGCAGAACAATTATGCGAATCGCACTTTAATCAGCACGTTCACAATCACAAAGATGGGCGTTTTGTTGTCAGTCTCCCATTCAGAGATAATCCAGCAGCATTGGGTAACTCACATCAAATGGTCTACAATAGATTTATCAGTCTAGAGCAACGACTTCAAAAGAACGAAGACATTCGAAGTCAATATATTCAATTCATGAAAGAACATGAACAATTAGGACACATGCAAAGAGTACAGCTTGATAGTTTACCAAATCCAAAACATTTCATCCCACATCACTGCGTGATAAAACCTGACAGTACTACTACAAAACTTAGAGTGGTCTTCGACGCATCAGCGAAAACATCGACAGGACATTCTCTCAATGACCTCATGTATACTGGACCAACTGTCCAGAGTGAACTTTTTTCAATTCTACTTCGTTTCCGACTGCCAAAATTTGTCTTTACAACAGACATAGAAAAAATGTACAGGCAGATATTAATCAACCCAGACAATCACCAACACCAATTAATCATTTGGAGAGAAAATCCATCACTACCAATTACTTATTATAGGCTTAATACGGTAACATACGGCACGCGAGCAGCTCCTTACTTAGCCACCAAATGTCTACAACGAATTGCAGAAGAAAATACAGATCGATATCCACTGGGTGCGCAACTGCTAAAAGAAAATTTTTATGTGGATGATGGGCTTGGAGGTTCAGATAGCTTGAATCTCGCGGTTGAAACTCAAAAGGAACTGAGAATTATTCTGAAGAAACACGGATTTAATTTAAGAAAATGGTGTTCAAACAACCCAAGGCTACTAAAGGATATACCACATAGTGATAGAGAAGTCAACTTAGATCTCGATGATAGTACGAACAAAACAATAAAAACTTTGGGCTTATCTTGGGTGCCCAAAACCGATCATTTTTGCATCAAAGTAAAATCTAACGAGCAGCAAGTAATTTAAAAACGTACAGCAACTTCTGAGTTGGCAAGATTGTTTGACCCTCTTGGCCTCCTAGCTCCTGTTGTTGTCAAGGCGAAAATATTTATTCAACAATTGTGGCAACACCCATTCGATTGGGATGAACAATTACCTGAAAATCTTCGTAAGGTCTGGGAAATCTTCAGAAAGGATTTGGAGACTTTGAATAACTTCAAGGTACCAAGACATATATTCAATGGTGAGATTCCTGTAGAAACACAATTACACGTATTTGCTGACGCATCTGAGAGGGCCTTCGGTGCGGCCGCGTACAATCCTTGCAGTTCTCCGTGATGGACGAATAATCGTGCGGTTGCTATGCGCAAAATCAAAGATGGCTCCGCTAAAACAACAAACACTTCCTCGATTAGAGTTATGTGCCGCAGTTGTAGCAGCTAAACTTGCTCAAAGAGTGAAAGTTGACTTAAAATTGCAGAATCAGCCTATGCTTCTGTGGACCGATTCTGAGATTGTATTATCCTGGATAAGTTCACAATCATCCTCTTATAAAACATTCGTGGCTAATAGAGTTTCAACGATCCACTCATTAACACTTGCTGAACAATGGCGCCATGTAAAATCAGCGGACAACCCTGCTGATATTTTATCGCGAGGACTTCAAACAAGCAACCTGCCCACAAGTAGATCATGGTTTCATGGACCGATTTTCCTTCATGGACAAGAAAACTTATGGCGGTTAAAATTTGTACCCAAGCTCTCCGAAACAAGCAGCATTGAAAGGAAAAGAGTGATTACAGCAACGGTGGTAGCGACTAACAGCGACATGATATACATGCTACCCCACAAGAATTCATTTAGAACCCTGCAGCGAATTTTGGCATACGTACTTCGGTTCGTAAATAACTCAAGGAAGTCCATGAATGAGCGAGCAAAACACATTTCGCTAACTCCAAAGGAACTGGACGACTCTCTCGGTGTTATCATTCGAATAATACAATTGTCAGATTTGTCTACAGAAATAAAACAACTTCAAGATGGCAAGGAGGTTAGTAAAAATAGCCCAATTAGTAGCCTAGCGCCATGCTTGGATGAAAGAGGTATTCTTAGAGTAGGAGGACGACTAGAACATTCCAACCTACAAGCAGATGCAAAACATCCAATAATCCTACCATACAATGATCCGCTTGTAAAATTATTATTTACTATGACACATGAAGATAACAAACATTGCGGGTCACAATCACTATTATATATATATAATGAGACAGCGTTTTTGGCCAATAAAGGGAAAAATAGCAGGTCGATCGGTGATTCAAAGATGCGTAAGATGCACTAGAGCACGACCACAATTACATCAACAAATCATGGGAAACTTACCACAGACAAGAGTGGTTCCTGCTCGTCCGTTCATAAATTCCGGCGTAGACTACTGTGGTCCATTCTGGATACATCACAAAATCAGGGGGAAAAGACCAACCAAGGCTTACATAGCCGTATTCTGCTGTTTCACAACAAAGGCAGTTCATTTAGAACTGGTGTCTGACTTAACAACTGAGGCATTCATTGGTGCCCTTAAAAGGTTCATTGCTCGCCGAGCACACTGCCAAAATATCTACTCCGACAACGCTACCAATTTCATCGGAGCAAAAAATCAATTAGCGGAATTATCTGAAAGCATACAGTCCGCTAAGGCTCAAGAAACAATAATCTCCGCTTCCAGCACTAAGGGTATAAACTTCAATTTCATTCCACCGAGAGCACCCCATTTTGGAGGCTTATGGGAGGCTGCGGTGAAATCGGCAAAACATCTTTTGATACGCAGTGTATCAACAGAATCGTTAACGCACGAAGAACTGGAAACAATAATTGTGGAAATCGAAGCTATTTTAAATTCGCGCCCCTTAACACCAATCTCGAATGATCCAGATAGTCTTGAAGCACTGACACCTGGTCATTTTCTCATCGGTGAGCCGCTTGTGTCCCAAGTAGACAGTAGAGCCGAAACTCGTAATATGTCAAGTTTGTCTCATTGGAAGTTGATTTCGCATATAAAGCACCAATTCTGGAAAAGATGGTCAACAGAATACTTAACCGAACTACAACAGCGTTTCAAATGGAAAAAAAATCTGGCAATCTCAAAAGGGGAGACATGGTTATTCTCAAGGAAGACAATCTACCTACAATGAAGTGGCCATTAGGGAGAGTTGTTCACGTGTATCCTGGTGATGACGGGGCTGTGAGAGTAGCTGAAGTTAAAACGGCAACAGGAGTGTTTAAACGACCCATTCACAGACTGGCGCCATTACTCCAAGAAAATGAAAATCAAATACCATTGGAAGAAGAACCGTCATTGGTACAACCGAGGTCGAGAAATGATGATCTCATTCCATCAAAAAGACCCAAGATCTCAACAGGTCCATTAATGCTTGCTATGTTACTAGCACTTCTCTTTGTTCCTACTGTATTATGCAACAAGATATCAATAACAAGGTTCCAAGATGATCCGGGACTGTATTTCGAAGGAATTGGAACTGCAAAGCTAAACACTGCAGAATGGAAAATAATGGTTTACTACGATCTTACTCCATTCTCGTCAGAAATACAGGCGCTATCTTCAGGCTTGCAAACTCTACAGGAACTATGCCTTAAAGAACCAATGTGCGATATCCTGGTGAACAACTTAGACCAAATCAGGAATGAATTGCTGCAAGAAACGGAATTGTTTACCAACAAACGAATTAAAAGATCACCGTTTAATATAGTCGGAAACATTGCCAGATCACTGTTTGGAGTTCTTGATGCAGATTACGCAGAAGAAATGTCAAAAACGATCAACGATGCAAAAATAGAAAAAAATAATATCGTGAAGCTTTTAAAAAATCAAACATCAATAATTGATTCAACTATTAATATTATTAAACAAAATGAGATCAACACAGAGCAAAGGATAAACGACATCTTAAGAATGGTTGATTTGAACAAAAATCAAATAGGAAGGGACTCTTCAACAATTAGGAACTCGCAAGTTGTTGGACTTCTATCAACTCATTTATCATTGACGGCAATAAATCTTCAAAGAATAGAGGCTGAAATTATAAATGTACTTACTGACGCCCATAATGGAAAAATTGGTCCCCTGCTATTATCACCTCACCAACTAAAGGATGAGCTTGCTCTAATCAAGGCTCACCTTCCATCATCTCACGTACTTCCAACAGGAGATGACAATATAATCGAACTGTATAAACTTATGACTGCTAAGGGAGCTGTGACAAAAAATGAAGTAATTTTCGAAGTGAAGATACCTCTAGTGGATCAACAATTCTTCGAGATATTTAACATAGTGCCAGTCCCAACAATAAAAAATAATACATTACACGCCATCAAACTGGACATATCATACCTTGCTACCAATGCACATAGAGATGAGTATATTCCTTTTACAGCAGATGAATTAGCAAATTGTGTCAAAACAAAAGATGACGAATACATTTGCAAAAATAAACAATCGAAATTAAAAAAGAATTCTGATGTCAATCCATGTGAGATCAATATTTTCAACAATCGATCGACAACCAATTGCAACTTGAATAGAATCCTAGTAACAACAGCATGGAACCAATTGTATGATCAAAACAACTGGATTTTTGCTACTACCATAGACGTTGAAACATCGCTGGTGTGTGGCACGGAAACCACATTTATTATACTAAAAAACACTGGGTTGATGAAAATTGCCCCTAATTGTGTAATCAAAAATAACTTCATAACAATACAAGGACACTTTGGTATATCAAATTATGTGCATACGTCATACACAAGACTAAAACACATAGAATCCATTAGTGAACCACAAGAAATAGAAAAGGTATTGGTTAACACTACAAATCACCAGTACAAGACCCAACTAGAGCAGCTAAGCAGGCTACAAAGGCAACTAAATGAATCAACGCTAGTACAACTACCGCAAATCATCAATTCTAACAGCCAACATCATCATGCAGTGAGTTACACCGCACTAATATTTTCCATAATACTTGCAATCGTTCTGCTGTCCTGGAAATTTCATCAAAAATTTTATAATGGCAAACAATCTACCCCCAAACCAGCTCCACGAGTCACGGTTGATGTTGCAGAACCCTGAGGACGTTTCTGTAATGCTTTGAACAAGATTCAACGCGCGGGAGAATGTTAAGACATGTAGTTATTGTTCATTATATTTGTTATGTTCTTTACTTGATATTTTTTACGTTACATTTTTTTATATTAATATATAGGCCAGCTGGCAATAACCTTTAATTGCAATTTTATTCTTATTTATTCAATTAATAAATTCGCTTTCTCAACTTATAAAATTTTATATTAATATATAGGTCAGCTGGCAATAAACTTTAATTACAGTTTTATTTATTTGCTTACTCAACCTATTGACTATTCATATTAATATCAACAAATAATGTATTATTAATTATTAAAAAATCTGTTAAGCATTTTTTAGTCCAATATGTAAGTTTTGCTTGATTTGTAATTCAATGTTGGACTTCCGTATAACTAAGCATTTTTCTTTAATGTCTTAATTATATTTAAACAGAAGTAAAATAAAGTTTTTCTTTAGTGTTTTATAATACGGCAATTCTATTGTTTTATTGTTTAACACCGTCCTTCAAGTTTCCAAGTGCTTGCAAGGAACAAAAACGCAAATTAGTGAAGGCCTAAATTTATGTGTTTAGACCACCAACCACTAATTCATTCACATTAAACAGTGATAAAGGAATTAATTTACTGGACTCTGCCTGCAAAAATCACGATATAACTTATTCTAAAAATAAGGATTTAAGTATTAGACATCAGGCAGATAAAATTCTTGAAAATTCAGCCTGGGATCGAGTTTTATCAAAAGATAGGAGTCTTGCAGAAAAATTATTTGCATATATGGTTACTAACACAATGAAAGCCAAAACGAAGTTCGGTATGGGTGTTGAAAAAAAGAGAAATGAAAAGAAAACCCAATTAAATGGTAAAAAATTGTTCACTTCATCAATTAGAGCTGCAACAAAAATACTAAAGAAACAAAAACCTTTAGACATTAACTCTGCCATTAGAATCGCACGTAAAACTATCAATAAATCACTAAAAAGAAGAAAATCACATGTTATAATACCACGCATAATAAATGTTCCAAAAATTGGTGGTTTTTTACCCCTAATACCGATTCTAACTGCTCTGGGGGCAATTGGCAGTCTAGCCACTGGAGGTGCCGCTATAGCTAAGGCTGTAAATGCAGCAAAGAATGCGAAAAATCAACTTGATGAAGCAACTAGACATAATAAAGCGATGGAATCTATAGCAGTTGGAAAAGGCCTTTACCTAAAACCATATAAAAAGGGATATGGTTTAGTTTATAAAGAACAGACAAAAAACTCTTAAGAATGCTACCCAACAGACCACTATCAGATGTTGACCTATTAAATTTTTCTATAAATATTCCTTATTTTAGAGGAGTATTCATGTTGGACTCACTACCAAAACGATCAAAGAAAATTGAGTGTGGAATAATCAATTTAGATTTATCAACAGGTCCTGGTACACATTAGGTAGCATATTATAAGAACATCGATGAAAAAGAGTATTTCGACAGTTTTGGAAACTTACAACCTCCTTCGGAAGTAGTCAAATATCTTGGTACAAATATAAAATACAACTATAATCAACATCAGAATTTTAATACATTTATCTGTGGTCATTTATGTCTTAAATTTCTTTATGAAATAACTAAGAAAGATTAAATAAAAACACATAATCATCTATATTTTACAAAACTCTTTAATAGCTTTTTTATTTATAATTTACTAAACAGAATTGATTTATTTTAATGCCAAACGGGATATTGGCTATTTTGAATTAAAAATTCATCCATCTCACTCTCAAGAATTAGGCCGCACTCTCCTTCTCTGCATAGTTGAAATGATCCACTCGAGAGATCCTTAATTTCTTCATCTGTTAAACTATTATATTTTTTGGGGAGAAACATTATGTTGTTTTCCAACTCAACTTTTAGTGTTGGTCCATATTTTGTTGTTATCCGTGATATATTTTGAATAGGATATTTAACTGTTATATCCAGATCCTTAATGTGAATTAAGGATTTACTCTTCAGGGAATTAAATTTTGTTTTTAGATTTTTCACGGAGTTCATTTTTGATTGAGATCTTGTCACTTTGAATCTTTAATTGTAATTGAACTTAAAAGTAGCTCCGATACTTCCAAGAAAATTTTTATGGTGAAATAGGGAATAAGTGGGGGATAGTGATAGGGTGAATGGGATATAGAGAGATAATAATATAAAATTAGTATAAGAGGGAGAAGGAAATAATACGTAATTTTAGATACTTTTTGGTTAAATATTCAGGAAAAAATCATCAGTATCGACAATTCCTTTGAAAAAGTAAGCAGAAACAAAATTAATACGGATATTAATAAAATGAGTCAAATAAGAAGGAGTCTAAATAAATTCATAACAGATTTTGATAGCTTCAGACTATACGACCATTGGGAAATGATCAAATTTTTCCAAAATATGCTCTACGAAAATGAGGAATATGATGTAATGGAAGATGAAGACAACACAGAAGGACATTTTCAATGCTGTCCGTGGTATGATCCGAAATGTGAGGAAGGACCTGACACTTGTAGGTGTTCTATATACTTTCTACGGAAAGCAATATTAGAAAATTTAATAGTCTCATACTATGAAATGTTTCAAACTTTATAATCAAAATTAAGAAAAATTAATAAATAAAATAAAATTGTATTATTAATATAAAATATTCTCTGTCTTGTATAATTTTTCTGAAGAAATCAGTAGAGATTTGTGTTTGGGTTATTATATCATAACTTATCAGATCGTTTAAATTTTCTAGTTTTATAAAATGCTATATAAATGCAATTTTATAAGATTGTGAAATTCAAATTCCTTTGTCAAGAAATAAACGAATAAAATCAAGATTGTGCGTGAATTAACAGTAGAGCTCAAATTATAAACAAAAATGCGTTAGTATGCAAAACAGCAAAACAATAAGATTTTGAACCCATTTGCAAAATTGCGAAATTCAGATTTTTGTTAACATATGCATAAAATTATTTTTTGTGAGCTTTGCAATAGAAACTTATAAATACAATTTACAGACCACCAACGAATTTGAGAAAAAAATATTTCTGTATAGAATAAACAAAAATATTTAAGACTGCAAAATTTTCTGTGTAGTCAGATTATGATGAATAAATGTTGAAGTCAGCATAATTATGAAAACTTACAGAAAAATCAAAAACATATGTACATAAAACAGACTCAAATTATAAGGAATAAATCTCGAAGTCAGCAGAATTATGAAAACAAAGAAAAATCAAAAACATACATGAAAACAGACTCAAATATAAAAAAAGAACAAAGAATAAAATATGCTATATATATCTATATAGCCAAATTATAACGAATAAATCTCGAAGTCAGCAGAATTATGAAAACAAAGAAAAATCAAAAACATACATGAAAACAGACTCAAATATAAAAAAAGAACAAAGAATAAAATATGCTATATATATCTATATAGCCAAATTATAAGGAATAAATCTCGAAGTCAGCAGAATTATGAAAACAAAGAAAAATCAAAAACATACATATATAAAAACAGACTTAAATATATAAAAGAACAAAAAATAAAATCTACTAAACCCCATTAATACAACGATACCAAAGTGATCGCAGCATACACACGGACACAAACATACATTCAAACACACTCTCATATACACGCTATGACGTCAGTGATGACGACACACCTAAAATAATCAGTAATAAACACACTCTCTGTCAACAAAATATTTCTCTGCCACGATTCCATCAGCAACACACCAAACGGCATAAACACACACCCCCCCTTTAACGTCAGTGATGACGACGCACCTAAAACAATCATATATACACACATTCTCTGTCAACAAAAAATATCTCTGCCTCCATACCAACATAATATGACGTCTGTGATGACGATGCATCTAAAATAATCAGATATACACACATGGTCTGCCAACAAAAAATTCACTGCCTAGATACCTACATAATATGACGTTTGTGATGACGATGCATCTAAAATAATCAGATATACACACATGGTCTGCCAACAAAAAATTCACTGCCTAGATATCAACAGAAACACACCCAACAACATAAACACACAACCAACCAACATAGCACAGGCAAGCAAACGAACATACACACGCACACACACAACCAACATAGCACAGGCAAGCAAAAGAACATACACACGCACACACACAACCAACATAGCACAGGCAAGCAAAAGAACATACACACGCAAATACACAACAAACATAGCACAGCAAGCAAACGAACATACACACACACACACACAACCAACATAGCACAGGCAAGCAAAAGAACATACACACGCACACACACAACCAACATAGCACAGGCAAGCAAACGAACATACACACACACACATAAAAAACTAGAGGATGGCAACACTGGCTCGCTCAAAAGTAATGGTGGCAATAGACATGCGCGACTGCGCTGCCGGCATTTGCCACCATTACTTTTGAGCGAGCCAGTGTTGCCATCCTCTAGTTTTTTTATGTGCGTGTGTATGTTCGTTTGCTTGCCTGTGCTATGTTGGTTGTGTGTGTGCGTGTGTATGTTCTTTTGCTTGCCTGTGCTATGTTGGTTGTGTGTGTGTGTGTATGTTCGTTTGCTTGCCTGTGCTATGTTGGTTGTGTGTGTGTGTGTGAAGGTTCGTTTGCTTGCCTGTGCTATGTTTGTTGTGTATGTGCGTGTGTATGTTCTTTTGCTTGCCTGTGCTATGTTGGTTGTGTGTGTGCGTGTGTATGTTCTTTTGCTTGCCTGTGCTATGTTGGTTGTGTGTGTGCGTGTGTATGTTCTTTTGCTTGCCTGTGCTATGTATACCAAATAAAGTACAGTACTCCACATACAAAATGTGTGTGTATCTGGCCAGATACATGCGCTACGTATACGATGTATAGATGAAAAAATCCACATAATTTTTGTTTGTTGTTTTTTTAATGTGTTTTTTCATAAAACGATACCTAACAATATTTGTAGAGGGAAAATGAGGGGATTTAGAATGGTATTTGGTCAGAATGAATAAAACAACACCTTTTCAGATATGCAACTTACATGAGAGCTTAGTTTTTCTTCTTGAGTTATTTGAGAACTTATTAGACTTAGAGTTGAAAGGTAAGTGAAGTTAAGCCAAAATTACAAAAATGATATCGTTCAAATTCATTTAGACGAAATTCGTCAAGCTTCGTTAAGTTAATGATGTCTTAACTTTATGTTTTGAAATAATTCACAATTATTAATTTTAGGGATGAGTAACATACAGTAATGTAAATATATGATTTCTTTTAATAAATTCATTTTAAATTCATTTAAACATTCTGGACCCCTTTGGCCAGTATGGCCAACATATTCAAAGAGCCTTGTGCAGACGTTGTAGAGCCTTTAAGGCCCCTTTTAGAAGTCGTTTGGGATCCGAAGACCGAGGCTTAGAGTGGTTGCGATGACGATCAACGGGTTCACCAGCTTTATCACGATCTGACCTAGGTTGATGAGGGGGTCTGGAACGGCGATCAGATAGATTTGTTAATAGTGGACGTGATCTACTTGTTGGGGAATGGGTTGCTCTAGAGTCTTTCCTACAGTAATTACTTCTCCTCTTCTCCAGGGTTCAGCGCTAGCAGCTCGTTCGGGTCGTCTGACAAAGGTGATAATGGTCATGAGTTCAGGACCGACTCAATGCGTACTAATAGAGTTGAGAACTCTTCAAACGTATATTTCGAGCTTTGAGCTACTTTCCTAAAGTGCATCTTAAATGATTTTACACCCGCTTCCCACAATCCTCCCATATGGTGGGCATTCGGGGGATAAAGGACAATTGAAAATTGTGAGCCGAGTACTTCTCAATCGCATCTCTCGACGCTATTTTTATAAATTCATCATATTCTATACGAAGGGCTCGTTCGGAGCCAACAAAATTTCTCCCATTATCAGACATAACCTTGTGAGGCAACCCCCGACGGCCTACAAACCTGGTGAAGGCTGCACGAAAAGAGCCAGCAGTCAAATCCGAACAGAGCTCGAGGTGAATGGCTTTTGTGGAAAAACATACAAAGACACATACGTATCCTTTGTGGTATGGGGCATTTCTTACTAAAGATGTTTTTATTGAGAAGGGACCGGTGAAATCAAGTCCTGTGATAGTAAAGGGTAAAGAAAAGGAACTTCTTTCTGCGGGAAGAGCTCCCATTATTTGAGATTTAACTTTTTGTTTATAGCGAACGCAAGTGACACAATTTCGGATTGAGAACCTAATTGTGGATCTTAAACGAGGTATGAAATTTTCTCCTCTTATTACGCGTAGCATTAAGATGATCTCTGCATGCATTAAAAGATTATGAACGAAAAACTTAAAAGATCAGAGTTATAGATTCTGCCGTTAGCACGTAAAATACCATTTGCATCCAAATAGGGATTTAAGGGAAGTAAAGAGCTTTTTCTTCCGACTATGTTTCCTTTTATTAACGAGTCAAGCTCATGTCTATAGTATAAGCGTTGAGTGAGACTAATCAGTTTGTTTTTTGTTTCTGTGAATTCTATATTGGTAACTTGTTGAACTTTCGTTATTAAAGACGCTATTGCTGTAGCCGAGTGTATTTTTTCTGTCTGAGAGATGAGAGCCAGAGATGACTTTGTTTGCATTCGACATCTTTCTTTAACGAGGTTGAAAAATCGTATAACGTAAGTCATAACCCTAATAGCTCGATCCCATTTAGAAAACTTACTTAAGAAGTCGGGATTTTCCTCGTTGCTGGTGATTAAGTAAAAGACTTTAACCTTCCTTCTTTCTTCGGCCGTATCTGGGTTTGCTAGGGGCTTTGGCCATTCCTTCGGGGTCCTTTGAAGCCAGATTGGCCCGTGCCACCACAACGAGCTATGCATGAGTTCCTCAGCCTTGCAACCACGGGATCCTAGATCAGCAGGATTATCCGCCGATCTTACGTGACGCCAAGAGACATTTCCCACATTTCTCATTGTCTGAGCAACACGTTTAGCGACGTAGGTCTTCCAGGTGCTAGGAGCCTTTTCCAGCCAGCCTAGAACAATAGAAGAATCACTCCAGGGAAACAGTTCGTAATTACGAAAGCGTAAGGAATCATCAATATATCTGACGAGTTTCGACAATAGCACGGCTCCACAGAGTTCTAGCCGCGGAAGACTTACTGGATCTATGGGTGCTACCTTTGTCTTGGATACGAAGAGATGGGAAACCATCGTTTCTTTAGTTTGAATCCGAAAATAGATTGCAGCACAGTAAGCCTTTTCTGAGGCATCACAGAAGCCGTGTATTTGCATTAATTTAGAGGGAGCAAAATTAATCCACCGAGGAATCTTTAATTTCGAAATCAGGGGAAGATTTTCAACAAACTCATTCCAATTTGCTAAAGTTTTGGGCTTAACATCTTCATCCCAACCTGTACCGTCTAACCATAGTTGCTGAAGTATTATTTTAGCTTGTGCTACGTTTGGAGAAATCCACCCAGCCGGGTCGAAGAGCTTGGCGACTTGTGACAGAATATGTCTCTTTGTAATGGAACTTGTCGTGTGAGTGGGTTTAGTTATATATGAAAAGCATTCGGATAATGCATTCCATTGGATTCCAAGTGTTTTAGTAGCACTAGTTTCATTGAACTTTAAAAAGTCAGAATCAAACGGATCTTCCTTCGGGATTGATTCAAGAATTTCTGAGCAGTTAGAGGTAATCTTCTTTAATGGAAAGCCTGCCGATTTGAGCACCGATATAACCTGAGATAAAGACTTGATAGTAGATTGAATGTCTTGTGAGCCTGATAACACATCATCTACATAAGTTTCTTTCGTGAGAACGTAAGCGGCCTGGGGGTATTTTTCCTGCGAGTCACGAGCCAATTGAATTAGGGTTCTTATAGCAAGCTAAGGAGCACAATTCACTCCAAACGTTACCGTTTTCAACGCGAAGTCCTGGATGGGTCCATATTGGTGCCGACGAAAGAGAATTCGCTGGAACTGGGAGTCTTCTCTGAATTTGGCGATACATTTTCTCTATATCACCATTAAATACATATTTATATAACCGCCAATTTAAAATCAACCGCATCAAGTCAGCTTGTAGTGTGGGCCCTACATGTAATGTATCGTTGAGAGATAACCCTGAACTTGATCGCTTAGAAGCGTTAAATACTATCCTAACCTTGGTAGTTCGGCTATCGGGTTTGACCACTGCGTGATGTGGTAAGTAAAAGGAATTGAATCCGTGACGTATGATGTTTTCCCAGGAAACTGTGGGTTCCATGTGATTTAATGTTAAATACCCTTCCAAAACGTTATTGTAAGCTTTTTCTTAAGAGTTCTTCCTGCTCCCAAAATTTCCTTAATTGGTCACCGACTGGATCCGAAGCTACCTCTTGAGTCTCAATTGAAAACGACGAGGTCGATTCACTGGTAAGAGGGCCACTAATGACCCACCCAAAAATGGAATTTTGAGCTATCAGAGACTGCGAAATATTTCTAACACCTTCCATGAGTACCTGTGGCAGTATGTTACTACCGATCAACAGATATACGTGGCCAGGTAAGTAGAAATAGGGATCAGCCAATTCACAATCCTTGAATTCTTCGAGGGAGATGGTGGATTTTGAGGGTACAAAACTGGGTAGCATTCGTGTAATTTTGGGTACGACTATTGCCGTTATATCAACGTATTTATGATTCTTTTCCGAATAAAGTGTAAAGTGCACTCGATTGAGCAATAACTTGGCCTCCCATACCATAGATTTCAAAGACCTTTGGTTCTATTGGTAGCATTAATTCTTGTTGGAGTTTTTTTGGATATAAACGTCGTTTCTGAACCTTGATCCAGGAAGGTACGGGCACAAAACTTTTCCCTTTTGTGAAAAACGTGAACTATTGCTGTCGGAAGTAAAGTGTGTTCAGTAACGGACTTATTTCCGCTTAGGGTTATATGAGTAGACGTTGGCGAAAAAACTGCTTTTCTTTAACCTTTGTTGAGGTTTGGTGTGTAGCATTTCCCGTGTGTTTTAAGTTAGAATTTGAAGATGTGGTCTTACAAAAATGTAGTAAGGAGTGAGGATTCAACTTACAATGGGAGCAATGAAACTTGCTGGGACATATTCCGTTGTCGGAGACAAACTTATTTCGGGTTTGGGGATCAAGGTTTAAGAACTGGGGGCAATTTTTAGGGGATGATTAGCATTAAAAATTTTACATGAATACTGAAGGCTATCTGACTGGTAACTGCTGGTTCGTTTGCCAGCTTCTCTTCGTTGGGTATTGAATTGTGATTCTTGGTTTCGAGTTTCTAATCGTTCAACGACCTCACACCTATGAGAGAGGAATTTGTCCATTTTTTCCCATTTAACTAATTTTTATGGTACTCGAGGGATTGTTCCCACAAGGACAGAGTTTCTCTTGGCAGTTTGCTAGAGCATAGTATGACAATGAATGGATCCCATTCACCGATTGGCACCTCTTGCGCTTGTATAGCTGCAAGGCATTCATTTATTGTGCTTTGAATGTGTTGAAGGGATTCACTTTATTCGCCTGTGACTGGAGAGAGATTGAGCAAAATTTTTATCTGATTTTCTACCAGAATCCTTGGGTTTTCGTATTTGTCTTTTAACACTTCTCACGCTAGAGCAAAATTATTCGCACACAATTTTTATTTTTTTATTATGCTACCTGCCTGCCCTTGTACTTTGAGTCGAAGATGGTACAACTTCTGTACAGGAGGTATTCTAGGGTTATCTATGTATACGGCCCTGAACATGACACGAAAAGACGGCCATTCTTCGTAGCCCCCGTAAAAGATATCTGTGTCACAAGGGGGAACTGTGACGTGAGCAAAGCTGCTTTCGGTAGCGATATTTTGAGGATTGTGTGTGGGAACATCCGCAATGAGGGTTTTTTGTATGTGTAAAATTCTGGATTTAGATGCATGGAAAGCTTTAGTGCAAGACGAGTATTTTGCCTTGGCCGCTTCTGCAAAAGCCTTTTCCGGTTTTGCATTATTCTCTGTGAAGACTGCTCTATATGATCTTTGCACAGTAGCCCATCGATAGTTAAGATCTTGGAAGTTTACCTCGAGGAGTGTTTCGGTAAGCTCATCAATCGGAGTATTGTCGAAGTCAGAACAGAAAGTGATCAAATCGTCTGAATCGAAAATAAATTCCTCCTCCATTTTTGACAAAGATCGGTAACTTCTTGTTTTCACAATTTTGATTAAGCTGAGTGCTTTATTTTTTCAAAATTATTAAGAATTGAAGCTTAGTTTAACGGGACGTACAATGTGCGCAGAAGCCTGGTAATATTGATTTTAATTCGTTTGTTTACTGCGTTTAGTGATTTTTAGGATACGAGTATTTCGTGTTATTTACAGGGACTTATTAAACATAACCGCTTACTGTTCAGTAGGAATAGTGATTTTTAATTATTTAGTGTTGTTTACAGGGACTTAGTAAACTTAACCACTTATTGTTCACTGGGATTAGTGATTTTTACGATACGAGTATTTAGTGTTGCTTACGGAGAATTAGTAACCTTAACCACTTATTGTTCACTGGGATTAGTGATTTTTAAAATATTTAGTGTTGTTTACAGGGAATTAGTAAACTTAACCAGTTATTGTTCACTGGGATTAGTGATTTTTTTTAAATATTTAGTGTTGTTTACAGGGAATTAGTAAACTTAACCACTTATTGTTCACTGGGATTAGTGATTTTTTAAATATTTAGTGTTGTTTACAGGGAATTAGTAAACTTAAACACTTATTGTTCACTGGGATTAGAGATTTTTGCGATACGAGTGTTTAGTGTTGTTTACAGGGAATTAGTAAACTTAACCACTTACTGTTCACTGGGATTAGTGATTTTTTAAATATTTAATGTTGTTTACAGGGAATTAGTAAACTTAACCAGTTATTGTTCACTGGGATTAGTGATTTTTAAAATATTTAGTGTTGTTTACAGGGAATTAGTAAACTTAACCACTTATTGTTCACTGGGATTAGTGATTTTTTAAATATTTAGTGTTGTTTACAGGAAATTAGTAAACTTGACCACTTATTGTTCACTGGGGATAGTGAACGGAAAATTGTCAGTTGCGTTGATTTGGTAAATTGGCAAATTTTCACTCAATTTTTTAGTTTTTTTTTCAAATCATACGCTAGGCACTATTAAACTGGATTAAACTCACAAATCAAATTTTTCACTGATATTCGTATTTTGTATCCAAATCTTTGCTGGGATTTTTCGGTTTTACGATACTTGTTTCGAGCTCAAATAAAACCGTAATCGAGTGATTAATAAATAGAACTGGTATTTTTCTTTGTTAATATAAAATAAGATTTTGCTGTTGGCTTTATGTATTTTCCATTAAAGGTTTACTGGGATTTTAGTAAATTTTTATATATGGAAGATTGTTTCAAAGTTCCACTTCAAAATTTTAATCAATGCTTTTAACGTTCAAGGTGCTTTAGGGAATTTTAGTTGTTATGTTCACTGGGGTATTACAAAACTCTTTTTTTTCTTCGCTGTTAATACTATTAATTAATGGAATCTGGGTGAAATTAAAAGAAATTTTTCCGATTTACTGAGAATATTGTTGTATAGTTTTATCAAAATTGTTTCGTTTTAAGCTGAATTTTTTTATTTATTTGTTATATTTGTTGATTAGGAATCCTACTAAATTGAACATGTTTATTGGGGATCGTGTGTTGAAATACTTAAGCACTTATGCATCGATATAGTTTTCCAGTGCACTTTTACTTATTTTTTATAGTAAAAAGTTTGTTAATATCAACTGTTAAGGTTAATAATATTGATTGTGAAAAATATTTCCTTGTTAATTATATTAAAATATCTAAACCATCAGAGTGTTTAAATTAATAATATTCATTTATTTCGCATTGGTTATGTTCCTTGAATTTATTTGGAGTAACTGATAAAAAGGTCTGACATCTCATAAAGACAAAAGACGTGCATACGTAAAATTTTTCTTCTTAAATAAAGATTTTTTTCCAATAAATGATGCCTTTTTCCTTAATAAAAATTTATGTTAAGAGATCAATGATCAATCTTCACTTATTCGCTCTTTCAATATGTATTCAAAGCGATAGCGGATTTTTTGCAATAATAAATAACATTACACTTGCAGTACTTATTATACCCTTCACCAAAAAATTTGGAAAGGGGATATATAGGTTTGTCATTCCGTATGTAATTTCTTCATTATTCATTTAAGACCCCATAAAGTATATATATTCTGGATCCTTATAGATCGAGAAGTCGAATGAGCGATGTCCGTCTGTCCGTCTGCTTCATTTTGGTGTAGTTAGAATTAAGGCCAAAACACATTCTCTTGGAATTTTCATAAATTTGTTCGGTTTGAAAATAACAAAACTCGGTCCAATAATTAATGAGATATATCCAAGAGACTTTTTTTGTTATATTTTCTATTCTGTTTTTTTTATGGCCCCAACTGTCCTACGGTCAATTTTATGAAGCAGATCTCTTGTATGGAGTTCTACGAAGGTTTAGACTGAAAATAATTGCAGTCGGTCCATTAACGAATAAAATATGAGCAAAAAAATGGTATTCAAAATAATGGTATCCATAAAATTTGTATTGTGTATTAAGGGGTTTAAAAAAAAATTTATATGTAAATTTTTTTTGTTTTCACATGCCTGATTTGAGAGTCAGTCAGGGCTTCTCTATTGAATATCACCCCTGAAACTTCTGTACGAACACCCCTACCCGGACACCTATATTGAACAACTCTGTTGAATGTTTTTCAGGAAGCTGGAAATTTTCTTCATAGGTACAAAATATTTCTCCGAGTTAAATATGAACTTCCCTACTAATTTTTTTCAGCTTTGATTGCTGAAAGAAAATGAAACTAATAAAAAAAGGGCATTTCGGTCTATTTTTATTACCCTTGTCCTTTCTGTCTATTCATTAGCATTTTCTTTTTATTGCACTTGATAAAATGCATCAACTTAGGGCTTGTGTTTTTTCTTATGTTTAAAGTAAACCATAAATGTTTGACTGTGTCCTCTATTGTCTGCCTATTTTTAATGAAAAATAAGGGTGCGAGAAAGTGAAACATTGTCTATTTTTAAATGCAATCATATGTCGTGTATGTACATATGTGTGGACATTTATATCGCTATTGGTCAGTTTGAGTGAGCTCGTTAGAATATTTTATTATATTGCGCATGTGTGCGTGTGTTTGCATTGGATCATTTTCTGTCTGTCCTTCTATACCGTATATCTTGTTATCTATACCTATTTCACACCCCAGTGCATATATTTATGTGTATAAGGATACACAATTTCATTACACATACATATTTCTTATTTTTTTTCCAAGAAAAAGGATCAGAAATTTAAAAAGAGGTTACAAAACCAACATGCATTTGCATTACATAAATGTATGAGATACATGGAAAATTCTTAAGCAAAGTTAAACACCTCTGCCGGTCTATCTCTTTTTTATTACACTTGTCCTTTCTGTTTTTCTTTGCTGTCTACCTTTTGTAATTGCACTTCATGTTTTTTTATTGAAAAATTTTGAGTTGGCATTTTCATGAGTGTCTGCTCCTCTACCAACTTTCTTGTTGGTCGCTTTCATTTATCGAAAAAATAAATGTTTGCGATACCGAGAAAATTCTTATAACTTAAATAGTTGTGATTTTTGTTTTGATTTTTTTGCAGTTTTGATTGTTGAAAGAAAATGAAACTAATAGAAAAACGAATTCAACATGTAACTGTTTATCAGCATACAGATGTGAAAATTGTATGACCGAATGTTGTAAATTTAAAGAAATTTGTTTACTATGAAAATAAATATTTTCTTCATGGTTTTATAATATTGCTTTTTCTTAAGACATGCGCTAGCATAATTTAGTATAAATGCGAGTGTTTTTCAGAAATTTTTTTAAACAAAGCTTAGAACAATCAATAACATTCTTTCTATTTTCAGCCTAATCTAATAAAAATACATACTAAAATAAATATTTTAAATAAAACTAATTGATATACAGAAATATATATGATGTGTTTTTATTTATTATGAAGATTTTTTATCTTACTTTTTCAGATTTCATAACAATTAAAATGTTTATATGTATTTCTTTTACTTTTCAGATATAGGTTAATAGTTTAAAAAGTCTTATATATAAATTAAAAAGTTTCTGTGTTAATATTCATATATTCGTTATAATATAAATTAAATGCACATATATTAACATTTGGTATACTGATATTTTCAATATTACATATATGAATTCAATTATGAAAATATATGAAAGGATAAGAATCATTACTATACATTCTTAATTCCTTAATCATTCTCAGGAATAATTTCTTGTGTTCCTTATCGATATGACAACTGTATCCATCTAATAGATCCTTTAATTCACCTGATGTGACCTTTTTTAATACAGTTGATCTAGTTCGCAACAGAATACATAAATAACTAAACAAAAGTTTTAAATGTTTTCAATATTCTCTTTGTTTACATATAAATTAATAAAATTTCTATATAAAATTGCACTTTTTTTAGCACACATTTCCTTACAACTATTTCTATGATATTTACAGATATTGATGTTAATATTACTTTTATATAACGTTCTTATATTTGGACAATTAAAGTCATCTAAATTATATATACATATTTCCATTTCTCCAAGCAGTTGACTTAACCATTTTACTTTTTCAATTCCTTTAACATATATAATATGATAATATTCTTTTTTAAGATATGATATTATATATTCTCTAAATTCGTTGAGCGTTGAATTTCCATCATTCCAATATCCATGTAAATGATTGTATAACGATTTATTTGTAATCCTATCTTTATATGTTAATTCTGAATATTTAAAAGGGGGTAGAATGAGAAAAGTTTTAATTTCTGAATCAACTCCTACAACGCAGACTTCCTTTGAGAATAAATTATTATTAATACAGAAACCCTGTACATCTATGACTACATTTCTATTTTGATTCATTATCTTATTATAAGTGAAAATATTTACAAAAAGTATTGTTCTTTTATTACTTTTTTAATATCAATAAATAAATCAAAAGTTATTTATGTTCATTTGTTTGCTTTCAAAAATAATCTTATAATAAAATCCAACTGAAATTTTTCTTATGTAATGAGAGATCCATAATGATATCATCAGTGATATAGGTGTATATTTTAGGTAAAAAACAAAATAGCTCTCCAGTTCCAACATAATTTGTAACATACAATACAATGTTAGTTTTCTTTGACATCGTATGATTTCCAAAGGTTCATTTAGCAGAAAATCTCTTAGAGATATGTTCTTTGATTTTATTTACAGATGTTATTAAGAAATTCAATTATATTATTCATCTTCTTATTTTTATTTATTTTTTATTATATGTATAAGCTAATTCTCAAATTTTAGTTATAATCAGCATTTAGCTGGTTCTGAACAGCTTTTATCTGGTCATGAACAGCTTTTTAACTGCTTACGAACAGCTTTTTAACTGGTTACGAACAGCTTTTTATCGGGTTACGTAAAAATTTATCTGGTTATGAACAGTTTATATCTGGTTATGAACAGCTTTTATATGGTTATAAACAGCTTTTATCTGGTTACGAACAGCTTTTTATCGGGCTACGGACAGCTTTTATCTGGTTATTTTCTGCTTTTATCTGATTATAATCATCTTTTATCTGTTTATGATATGTTATATAATTATGAAAAACTTAATATCTGGTTATGATTAGCTTTATACATGATTATGATCTGCTTACTTATAGCTGTATGAATTCATCAAAACTTTTTCTATATCACCACTTATTTATTTATAAAGTCATCCTTATTGACAGCAAGGTCACCCCATATTTATCTCTCCAGCATTGACTACATATATCTGTTAATTCTTTAAATGTCATCTCTAATAACATGATCGTTATATACGTATCGCAAATTCATTTTATCTTTTTAAAAAAATTATAATTATGTTAACACTATTAAGTACTAGATGCTTTGGAGTTTAATTTTTAAAAGATAAAAATTGTTTTAAAAAGATAAAATGAATTTGTGATACGTATAAGTAGTGTATTTACACCGGTTCGGTATATTTTTTTCCCATAAGGAGCAATGTAAAAGTGCACATTATGCCTGGCTGGGAAACGTGATCGTTAAAAATATATTTTGTTAGGTAATTAAGTGTATTTATTATGGAAATGCGTTTTCCATCCTTGGATGGTTTTTGTATTAGGAGGTTTCATAAAATTTGTATTGTGTATTAAGGGGTTTCAAAAAAAATTTATATGTAAAAATTTTGTTTGTTTTCACATGCCTGATTTGAGAGTCAGTCAGGGCTTCTCTATTGAATATCACCCCTGAAACTTCTGTACGAACACCCCTACCCGGGCACCTATATTGAACAACTTTGTTGAATGTTTGTTAGGAAGCTGGAAATTTTCTTCATAGGTACAAAATATTTCACCGAGTTAAATATGAACGTCCCTACTAATTTTTTTCAGTTTTGATTGCTGAAAGAAAATGAAACTAATAAAAAAAGGGCATTTCGGTCTATTTTTATTACCCTTATCCTTTCTGTCTATTCATTAGCATTTTCTTTTTATTGCACTTGATAAGATGCATTAACTTAGGGCTTGTGTTTTTTCTTATGTTTAAAGTAAACCATAAATGTTTGACTGTCTCCTCTATTGTCTGTCTATTTTTAATGAAAAATAAGGGTGCGAGAAAGTGAAACATTGTCTATTTTTAAATGCATTCATATATCGTGTATGTATGTGTTCACATTTATATTGCTATTAGTCAGTTTGAGTGATCTCGTTAGAATATTGAAATAAATTGTGTCTGTAGTGCTTTTTATGCATGTTTGCATTGAATCATTTTCTGTCTGTCCTTCTCTACCGTCTGTCTTTTTGATTGAGGTCGATCTTTTTATTTTTTTTATAAAAAAAGGGTATGGGAAATTCTTAATCACTACGCATTTCGCTCTAATTTTATTACCCTTGTCCTTTTTGAAATTCCTTATCCTTTCAGTCTATTCATTAGCATTTTCTTTTTATTGCATTTGGCTTTTCCGTTTATCTTTTTTATTGCGGTTGATCTTTTTATTTATTGAAAATTCTTGGATTGACATTTTTATGAGTGTCTGTCTACCGTCTGTCTTTTTTATTGAGGTCGATCTTTTTTTTTATTGAAGTATTTTAAGTTAACATTTTTATGAGTGTCTGTCTACCGTCTGGCTATTTTTAATGATAAATAAGGGTACTTGAAAATTTGTTAAACACCTGCGCATCTAGCTCTATTTTTATTACACACATTAAAAATTAGATTGGATTAGAAATTAATAAAATTGGTTACGAAAACAACATACATTTACATTACATAAGAGTATGCGTGTGATTGTATTAGTTAATTTTCTATCGGTACCCTACCAGTAATGTTGTTGTCTCTTTTTATTTCACTCACCAATGCGTATATTTATGAGTATAAGGATATACAAATACATATATAATTCTTTGATTGATAAAACCTTGCTCTTTTAACACGTTGACGGACAGTTGCGTCTATAGCCGTCAAGTTCAAGTTCACTATGTGACATGACGGCAATAGCCGTCCAATACGAAACGGTCGTTTTTAGACACTGCGGCTGTAGCAGCACAAATGTGCATTTACCAGCGTACAAGTAGAAGCCTAGTGTCATGTTTTCGAAAAAAAATTTAGTATGCAAGGTTAACACATTGAGTATGCACGTGGTTGTGAACGGAGTAGTGCGATCTTGTTTTCTCTTCAATTTACAGTTGCTATTGATACATTTAACGATATTTTTTGTTTATACTGGTAAGTATTTGTTTATGATTGATTTTACACTTTAAATAGAAATAAAAACATATTTTCAGCGTTGTAAACAATGTTATAAACAGGGAGTAAGGAAGGAAACATCATATTGCTGCAAGAATTGCATATCAAAACCTGCACTGTGTCCTGCACCATGCTTTGAAACATGGCATACCGAAAATAATGTATAATAATTATAAAATTATAATAAATTTATTTGTCATTTATTTATTTTTGTTTGATCATGAACTAACATTTCGTGTAAAACTCCCAAAAATACTTTGTTGCTCACAAAAAATTGCTTATTTCAGTCATTAAACCTGTCATTTACGTTTTTAAAAACATATAGTGTCAATTTTCGAATTTCACTTGTTTCTACTGTCCGTCAACGTGTTAATCATTAAAACCACGCCCATAGTTTTAAGTATATGTTTAGGGGGTAAGGTGACTCCTTTCCCTAAATTCTTTTAAGAATAAAAAACCTTTGTTTTTTTTGTATTCTAGTTGAAGCTTCTTGCTTTATTGAGTTGCTATTATGAACTAAAAACTTACTGCCTAACAAAATCTTCATAGGGATATAGCCGAAAAAAGTACATTATATACATATTTCATCTACAAAAATGCCGCTATTCATGGGCGAATTCAAATGATCATGATGAGAAAAAATAGAGAAATTATTTATAGAAAGAGAATTAATAAAAAAAGTAGAATATTTCATTAGGTATTAAAAGATGAAAAACCTGTTGAGCACGGTTCAACATACTCCCGCGCGAGAATGCATGTGGCATGAACATCCCTTCCATACGCCGGATATAACCCAGCCAAATATAGATCTTTGGGCTTTTGGGAGCGTTTCCTCACACTGGATCACTATGTCCTTCATTATTGTGGCCAAAGTTCTACTACCAATCACTCCATCGATAGTGCGGCAAATCGCGAAATGCGGGTGCGCCTTTGGTTTGATGCATTTGAAATGTTCAATCAGCTGATGGTCCATTATAGGTGGAGGGACATTGATTGCGTCATCCTTTAATGGAAGGCACCAGCGGGCTATTGGCTTGTAATGTGTGGGACCAACGTCAAATCTGGCAAAATACGTATTTCCACACTTGTAGTCTGGCTCAAACTCTGGAAAAATGGCCGCTACGCTCCGTAACAAAAAGGAAGAATTAGACGTGTGGTCCAGCAGAAAAGTAACCCACATAGGATTTCCTTTATTTGTTAGGGTAACCTGGACTAGTGGCGCTATGGTAGTTCCCCAGTTAGGCATGTGTGTTGGGGCTTCCATGCCAAGCAACTCGTGTGGAGTTGGGATTTCGGCTGACGTTGTTTCGATTTCTAATTCGACAATGGCATTGTGTTCGTGTTGGGGTTGGTCGGACTTTAATTCCTCTGCATTTTCGTCCTCAAAGCTGGAAGTTAGGACATCCTGCGTATCATTGAGTGGTGTTTTGCCTTGCAGAGTGCGCAACGGTTTTCGGAATAGCATTCCGACCTTTGGTGCGTGTGCGCCATACAATTCAAGCAATAATTCCACCGCAACAAATAGTTCCGGCGATTTTCAATGTCCATGGCGACAAATTTCTGGCAATGTCGCACCGCATGGTTTTTTAGGCACAAATTGCATCGTGGCATGACTACAGCTAGAGAGGATGAAAGAAAAAAATATAAGTTTATACTGTATTATTAGAAACTTTGTTTTGCGACCTTTTCTCTTTATAATAGGGCGTTTTTATTCAGAATCAAGTGGATTAGTTTAAAGAATCGGGGTGTGTTTGTTTAGAGTTAATGTTGGATGTGTGTAACAGACACACTTTGGCAATCGGGCGCAATATATTCCCGTGCTGGGTTTTAACCTCTACTACTCGTACCCTTTTATCTTTTCCGTAGATGACGTTGATGATGCGTCCCAGACGCCACTCGGTAGTTGGTAGTAGATCATCCACAACGATTACGAAGTCGTTTAGCTTTAAATTCTGTTGCTCTGTCTTCCATTTGACTCTTCGCTGAAGCTCAGTGATATATTCGTTTTTCCAACGACGCGCAAATATATGTTGTAGGGCTTTAAGGCGGTTCCAGCGCTTAATGAAACTCAAGCTTTCTAACGGAGGTTGTTCAGGGGCTTCAGGCGGAGCGATGAGTGGGGCACCTCTTAAGAGATGACCTGGAGTCAAGGGAAGCAATTTGGATGGGTTTTCGGTCAATGGAGATATTGGACGCGAATTCAATACAGCTTCAATTCTGACTAACATGGTGCTGAATTCTTCAAAAGTAAAGTTTAGGGTTCCAGCCACTTTTTTAAGGTGTGATTTCATGCTTTTTACGGCAGCCTCCCAGAGACCGCCCATGTGTGGTGCATAGGGTGGGATGAATGACCAGGAGAATCCGTGGGCACTGTATTTGTTTACTAAGGCCTTCTCGATCGTTTTTAAAAATTCATTATGAGTTTTAAGTAAGGCAAGACTAGCTCCTAGGAAATTTCTGCCATTATCAGGAAACATTGTTTTGGGAAAACCTCTACGGCCGGTGAATCTGTCGAAGCAAGCCAGGAAGGCGTCTGTAGAAAGATCTGAACAGACTTCCAAATGAACTGCTCTCGTAGAAAAGCATACGAATACAGCTGCATAACTTTTAATCAACTTAGCATTTCGTAAATTTGAAGATTTTACGTTGAAGGGACCAGCAAAGTCGACTCCGGTGTATGTAAAGGGTAACGAAAAATTTACTCTTTCCGGGGGGAGCGCTGCCATTATTTGTTGTTGAATTTTATGCTTGAAGATGGTACACGTTTTACAGGTTCGAATACATTTTCGTACGACATTTTTGAGACGAGGGATGTAAAACCCTTGTCGTATGGCTCGTAGCATGATGTGGTGTTCAGCATGAAGCAAAATGGTATGCGTGTATTCTACGCAAAGATTGGTAAAGCGGGATTTTTCCGGGATAATTACGGGATGTCGTTCGTCGAAACTTAAACCTGAGTTGTTAAGTCTACCACCAACTCGTAGTAGACCATCTTTGTCGAGGAATGGACACAGGGTTAGAAGTCTACTTTTTTTGTGAATTATCTGTTTATTTCGAAGACATTCGTATTCTTGCGGATAGTAGTTTTGTTGGGCGATTACGACTAGACGATTTTTGGTGAATTGAATTTCTGCAGCAGTAATGAAATTCTCTGTTGCGTATTGACGTTTCCTAAGGCGATTGAAGAAACAGAAGCAATAGCTAATAACTCTTAGAGCTCGAGCGAGGGATGAAAATTTTTCTAATACGTCATCGCCGTCATCTTCTTGAAGAGTGGGAGCTGATTGTTTGGCTTTGTTTGGTGCAATCGTTGAATGATACGTTGAAACCTTTTTTGTTTCCAAATCCGTGGGGTCGAAAACTCTAGGTTTTGGTCAAAGTTCGAATGGTTGTGTTAACCAAGTGGGTCCATGCCACCATAAGTTATTTTCGATGAGTTCTTGGGGGGTACAACCACGGGTACCAAGATCTGCAGGGTTGTCCTCTGTTTTGACATGTTTCCAGTAATTACTGCTGGCGATATTATTGATTGTTGTTATACGATTTGCCACGAAAGTTTTCAAGGTTTGTGGGGGTTTTTGTAGCCATCCGAGGACTATAGAGGAGTCCGTCCACAAATATAGTTCATAGGGGAACTTAACGTTTTTTATCAGACTTTCTACTAATTTTGATAGCAGGACCGCCCCGCACAATTCAAGTTTCGGAATGGTGGTCTTTTTTATTGGTGCAACCTTGGTTTTTGCAACCAATAAATTACAATTTATTTCTTCAGTAGAAGACGATCGTAGGTATACTGCGGCGCAATAAGCTTTTTCGGAAGAGTCGCAGAATCCGTGTATCTGCACCTGATGAGTCGGCGTAAAATGTACCCATCTAGGAATTTTGAGAAGGGAAATTTGTGGTAGTTTTTGTACAAAAGCGTTCCACTTTACTAGTAAATGCGGTGGGATACCCTCATCCCAGTCTGCTTTTAGTTCCCATAGTTCATGCATAAAGAGTTTTGCTACTACTACGACTGGCCCTAACCAGCCTAGAGGGTCAAATAACTTTGCAATGACCGATAATATCTGCCTTTTTGTACAGCTGGCAGAGATATGATTTGACTCTACCACATAATAAAAATAATTTGACTTCGCATTCCAGCGAATCCCCAAGGTTTTAATGGTGCTAGAACTATCAAATTTTAAGAAATCTTCATCCAGAAGATCCTCCCGGGCCAAGTGTTCGAGTAAAAAATCGTTATTGGCTTCTATTTTCTTTAGGGGGAAACAAGCGGACTTTAAAGCTTAAATGAGTTGATTTTGCTTTAATTTAGCTTCTTCAAGATTATGACCCCCAGATAAAATGTCATCTACGTAAATCTCATCCTTCAAAATCGCAGATGCCATCGGATGTGAATGTTTGCAGTCTTCGCTTAACTGCAGAAGCGTTCGGATAGCCAGAAATGGCGCGCAGTTCACGCCGAAGGTCACGGTTTTCATTTGAAAGGTTTTTACGATACCATCTGCTCTATCGCGAAATAGTATTTGCTGATACGGTCGATCATCTTTATGTATTACGATTTGGCGAAACATTTTTTCAATATCGCCGGTGAAAACAAATTTATAAAATCGCCAACTAAGCACTATTTGCATTAAATCAGTCTGAAGCGTGGGGCCTTGATGCAGAACTTAGAGGCATTGAAGACCACTCTCACTTTTGTCGATTTACTCTCAGGCCTTAAAACCGCGTGATGTGGTAGAAAAAAAGAGGCTGGTTTTTCACTATCAGTATCATGATGAGTTACTAGTTCCATATGGTCTAGCTCAATATATTCTTGAAGAACCTTCATGTATGATTCTTTCAAATCTGGAGTTTTTTCGAGAGTTCTCTCCATTCTAAAATATTGTCCTAGAGCACTTTTACGGGAGGGACCCAAAAATATATCAGTCGGATAGTCTTCTTTAAAGGGTAACCTGACCACATAACGACCGTCTGACTGCCTTGTAGTAGTAGTTTGGTAAAAATTCTCACAAAGTCTATCCGCTTCGGTTACTGAGAATTCTCGTTCAACTTCCTCAATTTCCCAGAACTTTTTAATTTGCTCGTGAAGAAGAAAATCATCTGACGTGGAAACAGTAGTTGAAAAAGTCTTGACTTCACTCATATTATCTGGGCCAGACAAGTACCACCCGAAATTTGACTCCCTGGCTTCCAGATTTCCGGATATATTTTTGCGGACGCCTTCAAGATTTATAAAGGGTAGAAAATCGCTTCCTATTATCATATCAATAGCGGCGGGTTGATAAAAGTGTGGATCTGCTAAAGGCAAGTTTTCTATGGCGGCATAATTTCGGAGTACAACTGAACGAGAGGGTAAAAGATTTGCAATCTTAGGAGCCACTATGGCTAAGATTTTTATTCTAAAATCGGAAACTCTTGACTTGAGGTTAACGTAACAACTACCTTTGGAACTCCCAACGATTGTTCCCCCGAAGCCTGATATCTGACGAGGATGTGATTCGATTGGGATTGCCAGTCTTTGTTGAATACGTGTGGTAATAAAGCTTCTTTCTGCCCCTGCATCTAGTAGTGCTCGAACAGTAAATAATTCTCCCGCGTTTTCAATATAAATTAGCGCGGTAGGCAACACTGTAGTTCCCTCGCGACGGGCTAAGTACGCTTGAACATTTTCTTGAGTGTCATTTTTAGAATCCAATTTTTCAACTTGCGTATTAAAGGTATGCGTTTCGCCCTGAGTACCTGACATCGAAGGCTTTTCGTTATCGTGTTTATTGTGCTGTGTGTGACCCTTTGCATTTTCTGCTTTTTCGAGATGAAGCATGGTGTGATGCTTTTTGTTGCATAAAGCGCAAGAACCTGTGCTTAGGCATTTTGATTTAAAATGTGTTGTCGATAGACAATTAACGCAATATTTATTCGCAAAGACAAATTTCAAGCGCTCGCTCGCAGTCATAGACTTAAATGATTTACATACTCTTAGAGGGTGATTTTGCTTACATATTTTGCAACTATAGTTTTGTACAGTCTGAGAGTGAAATGCCTGAGTTCTTGGAGACTGACTTTCCCTCTGTAGGGGTTTTTTTCTATCAATCATAGTCTCTAAAATTTCTATTCTCTCTGAGAGAAATTCATTCAGTTTTGTCCATTTTTCAACTTTTCCCATGCCAAGTCAAAGTTATCATCTACCAAGTCTAAATCCTTTATGGCTTGGTAGGCCTCCCCCCTCACTTTGCTACGTAAATAGTACAATTTTTGGGCTGGAGCTACTGATGGGTCTCTTCCAATGACCGCCTGAAACATATCTCTAAAGGCTTGCCACTTGGAGTAACCACCATCAAAGGTTTGTATTTCGCACGCTGGCAATTTAAGTGATGATCTGCAGTTAACGGCTTGATTGGTGTCTACCTTAAGTGATTTTGTTTTTTCTAACATTTTTGTTTTTACGACCTGATATAACTCACAGGCCTCCTCATATTTCTGTGATACATCATCTTTAAAATCTTCCTTGTGAGCATCGTCTCCTAGTATAAAATTTTCGTACGACTCAACTGACTTGACCCATCTTCTCTCTAACTCTTGTTGTTTTACCTCAAGAAACGCTGCCGTCCAATTTTCGGGAGAGGTTTTATCGAAATTCGTGCAGAACGTAACCAATTGCGTAATGTCCAATTTACATTTTCTTTTGAGCGATGTCATTTTGCCTACCCAAACCGAAAGACTCAGATCAACTAAAAATTATTTAAGATTGTGATGCCTGAAAGTTGCCTAAAATGTATTTTGTTGTGACGCCCTTATTTGAATCAGATGTTTTTAATATTTGTATAAACTGGTTAAAATGTTAGTTAAACAACACCTTGCTGTAAAAATTACTTAGAATATAGGGATTCCAAAAAGGTTTTAAGCAAAATTTACTTCTTATTTTGTTAAGAAAAGTCGGCTCAAATTAATTCTGTTTAATCACTAATTATTCCTTTTGTCGAAAAAATGCCATGAAAATTCTTGTGGAATATTTTAAAATTCTTAGCTTCTTTTGATTTTTAACCATCCACTTGATTTTCTGTTCGATATTCAAATCAAAATTAATTAATGCAAACACTCACCGTTGAATAAACAGGTCACTTATATTTTGTGGTAGGGAACCTCTGATGTACAATAAATGTATACGTCTTCTTGATCGTTGCATAAACTAGCGGTGGTTTGTTTTTTTGTTTTAAATTTTACCTTTTTATTGTTGTTTAATTTGTTATGTGCTTTTAATTTATATTTATGATTGTTTTGCACGAATATTATTTTGCCACCAATAACCTGTCTCTTCTGTTGTAATTGTTTTTCGTTGTTGTTACTTGTTTTCAACTTTGTGCACTTTTTAATATGTTTTATTATTTATTTGTTACTATTTTTTTTTTTATTCTTTCCTTGTAGGTTTTTTTTAATTGTTTGTTGTTTTCTAGCTTTTATTAACTTTTACCATAAGCTAAGTACTCTGTTCATCATTTCGTGCGAACTGCTGTCAAAAGTCCATATAAAAAAATTCATGCGAAATAATTGCAAAAAAAAAATGGCCGAAGTTGTACTCTGTTCAAATTGTGAAAACATACGAAATGTTTCTGGCAGCATGATTTTTTCAAATACAACATGTTTCTGGCAACATATTTTCCAACTGCGAAATAATGTAAGCACCACTTATTTCGTGCGGAATTGCAAACAACAGATGCTCAGCTTTTAATTAGCATTGAATTTGTTGCGCACAATTAACTAAAATAAAGGAAAATAGTGTGAAAATAACATAAAATGAAGGTATGGGATTGAATGAGAACGTGTGTCTTCAAAGCAGCACAAGCTCTTAAAATAATTTTGTTCTCCATTTGTTTTCACACATGGTTTTTGTTTACATAAGAAAAACAATGTTGCTTACTTCAAGGCAATAAAAACGATAAATTTCTTCTAAATCGTAGTGTTGTCACCACTGGCTAATTGTCAAAATTTTCAAACGAAATAATCAATGTTTCTCAACATTTTTCGCAAATTCAAACAGAGTACTTAGCTTTACATAAGAAAAACAATGTTGCTTACTTCAAGGCAATAAAAATTTTTCGCAAATTCAAACAGAGTACTTAGCTTTAAGCATTGCTTTTAGGAGTTGGGATATGTATTACTATCCTTCACTTCCAAAAAGTACAACAGTTTTATGGAATGTTAAGCTAGCCACTGAAAACGAAAGACCACGCTTCCTGCTCTTAGGACTTCGAAATAGCGAGAACAAGTTTCAGCATTGTGATTTGACCGATATAAAAGTACATCTTAACTCTGATACATATCCGTATGATGATTTAAACCTTAAATTTGACAGAAATCGTTTTGCAATTCTATATGATATGTATTTAAAGTTTCAACAAAGTTATTATTCACGCGATCCACAACCACTATTAACAAGAGAAAATTTTAAAACTATGGCGCCAATAATTGTCTTAGATGTTACTCATCAAAATGAAACAGTGAAAACTGGACCAATCGATATTAGAATTGAACTAAAAACCTTGAAAAATATTCCACCTAATACATCTGCATATTGTTTAATTATACATGATAAAATGTTTGAATATATTCCTCTTACAAACGAAATTAGAAAACTATTGTAAGCATACTAATTACCTATATTTTATAGTTAGTTTAGATAAATAATTTCAATAAAAATTAAAAAAATTAATGTTATCTCTTTATTAATAATGTAGAAAGCAATGAGTAAGTAAGTTTTAGATTTTCTATCGATTGCAAAAAATGAAAAACAGTATAAATAACAAAACTAAAAACATTAATGATTATTCATAATCATTTAGTGCACTCATGTAGTCATACGCATTAGTAACAATGATATTAAAAGATATATATGATTTCTTAAAAAGATGTTCCAATATTGTTTCTGATGAAGATAAATACAAACTCATCAATATTCAATCACATCTGGAGAGTGCAAGCAGTCTGAAAACAAGAAAAAACAAATTTGGAGAGCATTATGAAGATTGTTCTTGGTCGAATGATAATACAACATGTGGAGCAGACACTTGCTCATGCTCATACTACCGAAGAAGAAATATGGAAATAGAAGAAGAGGCAAAAAAGCTAATACAAACATACTATAATATATACAATATAACTAAATGTAAAAATTGTAATTTCAATAATATGTAAAACACTAAAAAAAGGATTTTTTTTTATTTATATCACTCAATAAAGAGAACAATTAAAACATCTCTAAACTTTGTTTACTCATTTGAATAACATCTTTATAATAAATAGTCTTTGACTGTGAAATTACAATTAGTTATTTAGTCATCCTGTTGCGAGCTACATTGGTATTTCTTTATCTAAAATGGTTTCATCAGCTGAATTAAAGGAGCTAGTAGATGGGTACAGTAATCATATCGACAAGGAACACAAGAAATTATTTCTGAGAATGATTGAGGAATTAAGAATGTATAGTAATGTCTATACTCCTTTCATATATTTTCATAATAAATTACATAAATATGATTGTGATATAATAACAAAGGATTGCGTTCAGGATGTTAATATATGCGCATGTAACTTATATTATAATGAATATATATTAACACAAAAACTTTTTAATTTATATAAAAGAATTTTTAATTGTATACCTACATCTGAAAAGTAAAAGAAATATTCAATAAAAATCAATGAAACACATATATTTTTGTTTTAATTATATAATAGATTTATTTTCAAAATTATGGTGGTGGGAAGAAAAAGTCCAGCGGAACGTTTTTAATATAAAACGTTCACGCTGTATAGCAAACATATGAAGAGTTGTTATAATTTGTATGTATATTGCACTCACTCAAACTAAGGATATGTAAACACATATTTAAAAATAGTCAGCATATGTTTCACTTTTTTAAAATTTTTTTCTCATACCTTTTTTCGTCAAATTAAAATAGAGAGAGTGCATAGAAAGAGACAACAACATAACTGGTAGGGTACCGATAGAAAATTAACTAATACAATCACACGCATACTTTTATGTAATGTAAATGTATGTTGTTTTCGTAACCAATTTTATTAATTTCTAATCCAATCTAATTTTTAATGTGTGTAATAAAAATAGAGCTAGATGCGCAGGTGTTTAACAAATTTTCAAGTACCCTTAAAAATTAAAAATAGCCAGACGGTAGACAGACACTCATAAAAATGTTAACTTAAAATACTTGAATAAAAAAGACAGACGGTAGACAGACACTCATAAAAATGACAATCCAAGAATTTTCAATAAATAAAAAGATCAACCGCAATAAAAAAGATAAACGGAAAAGCCAAATGCAATAAAAAGAAAATGCTAATGAATAGACTGAAAGGATAAGGAATTTCAAAAAGGACAAGGGTAATAAAATTAGAGCGAAATGCGTAGGTGATTAAGAATTTCCCATACCCTTTTTTTATAAAAAAAAAAAAAGATCGACCTCAATCGAAAAGACAGACGGTAGAGAAGGACAGACAGAAAATGATTCAATGCAAACATGCATAAAAAGCACTACAGACACAATTTATTTCAATATTCTAACGAGCTCACTCAAACTGACTAATAGCAATATAAATGTGAACACATACATACACGACATATGAATGCATTTAAAAATAGACAATGTTTCACTTTCTCGCACCCTTATTTTTCATTAAAAATAGACAGACAATAGAGGAGACAGTCAAACATTTATGGTTTACTTTAAACATAAGAAAAAACACAAGCCCTAAGTTAATGCATCTTATCAAGTGCAATAAAAAGAAAATGCTAATGAATAGACAGAAAGGATAAGGGTAATAAAAATAGACCGAAATGCCCTTTTTTTATTAGTTTCATTTTCTTTCAGCAATCAAAACTGAAAAAAAATTAGTAGGGAGGTTCATATTTAACTCGGTGAAATATTTTGTACCTATGAAGAAAATTTCCAGCTTCCTAACAAACATTCAACAAAGTTGTTCAATATAGGTGCCCGGGTAGGGGTGTTCGTACAGAAGTTTCAGGGGTGATATTCAATAGAGAAGCCCTGACTGACTCTCAAATCAGGCATGTGAAAACAAACAAAATTTTTACATATAAATTTTTTTTGAAACCCCTTAATACACAATACAAATTTTATGAAACCTCCTAATACAAAAACCGTCCAAGGATGGAAAACGCATTTCCATGATAAATACACTTAATTACCTAACAAAATATATTTTTAACGATCACGTTTCCCAGCCAGGCATAATGTGCACTTTTACATTGCTCCTTATGGGAAAAAATATACCGAACCGGTGTAAATACACTACTCGTATATAACGATCATGTTATTAGAGATGACATTTAAAGAATTAACAGATATATGTAGTCAATGCTGGAGAGATAAATATGGGGTGATCTTGCTGTCAATAAGGATGACTTTATAAATAAATAAGTGGTGATATAGAAAAAGTTTTGATGAATTCATACAGCTGTAAGAAAGCAGATCATAATAATGTATAAAGCTAATCATAACCAGATATTAAGTTTTTCATAATTATATAACATATCATAAACAGATAAAAGATGATTATAATCAGATAAAAGCAGAAAATAACCAGATAAAAGCTGTTCGTAGCCCGATAAAAAGCTGTTCGTAACCAGATAAAAGCTGTTTATAACCATATAAAAGCTGTTCATAACCAGATATAAACTGTTCATAACCAGATAAATTTTTACGTAACCCGATAAAAAACTGTTCGTAACCAGTTAAAAAGCTGTTCGTAAGCAGTTAAAAAGCTGTTCATGACCAGATAAAAGCTAAATGCTGATTATAACTAAAATTTGAGAATTAGCTTATACATATAATAAAAAATAAATAAAAATAAGAAGATGAATAATACAATTGAATTTCTTAATAACATCTGTAAATAAAATCAAAGAACATATCTCTAAGAGATTTTCTGCTAAATGAACCTTTGGAAATCATACGATGTGAAAGAAAGCTAACATTGTATTGTATGTTACAAATTATGTTGGAACTGGAGAGCTATTTTGTTTTTTACCTAAAATATACAACTATATCACTGATGATATCATTATGGATCTCTCATTACATAAGAAAAATTTCAGTTGGATTTTATTATAAGATTATTTTTGAAAGCAAACAAATGAACATAAATAACTTTTGATTTATTTATTGATATTAAAAAAGTAATAAAAGAACAATACTTTTTGTAAATATTTTCACTTATAATAAGATAATGAATCAAAATAGAAATGTAGTCATAGATGTACAGGGTTTCTGTATTAATAATAATTTATTCGCAAAGGAAGTCTGCGTTGTAGGAGTTGATTCAGAAATTAAAACTTTTCTCATTCTACCGCCTTTTAAATATTCAGAATTAACATATAAAGATAGGATTACAAATAAATGGTTATACAATCATTTACATGGATTATATTGGAATGATGGAAATTCAACGCTCAACGAATTTAGAGAATATATAATATCATATCTTACAAAAGAATATTATCATATTATATATGTTAAAGGAATTGAAAAAGTAAAATGGTTAAGTCAACTGCTTGGAGAAATGGAAATATATATATATAATTTAGATGACTTTAATTGTCCAAATATAAGAACGTTATATAAAAGTAATATTAACATCAATATCTGTAAATATCATAGAAATAGTTGTAAGGAAATGTGTGCTAAAAAAAGTGCAATTTTATATAGAAATTTTATTAATTTATATGTAAACAAAGAGAATATTGAAAACATTTAAAACTTTTGTTTAGTTATTTATGTATTCTGTTGCGAACTAGATCAACTGTATTAAAAAAGGTCACATCAGGTGAATTAAAGGATCTATTAGATGGATACAGTTGTCATATCGATAAGGAACACAAGAAATTATTCCTGAGAATGATTAAGGAATTAAGAATGTATAGTAATGATTCTTATCCTTTCATATATTTTCATAATTGAATTCATATATGTAATATTGAAAATATCAGTATACCAAATGTTAATATATGTGCATTTAATTTATATTATAACGAATATATGAATATTAACACAGAAACTTTTTAATTTACATATAAGACTTTTTAAACTATTAACCTATATCTGAAAAGTAAAAGAAATACATATAAACATTTTAATTGTTATGAAATCTGAAAAAGTAAGATAAAAAATCTTCATAATAAATAAAAACACATCATATATATTTCTGTATATCAATTAGTTTTATTTAAAATATTTATTTTAGTATGTATTTTTATTAGATTAGGCTGAAAATAGAAAGAATGTTATTGATTGTTCTAAGCTTTGTTTAAAAAAATTTCTGAAAAACACTCGCATTTATACTAAATTATGCTAGCGCATGTCTTAAGAAAAAGCAATATTATAAAACCATGAAGAAAATATTTATTTTCATAGTAAACAAATTTCTTTAAATTTACAACATTCGGTCATACAATTTCCACATCTGTATGCTGATAAACAGTTACATGTTGAATTCGTTTTTCTATTAGTTTCATTTTCTTTCAACAATCAAAACTGCAAAAAAATCAAAACAAAAATCACAACTATTTACGTTATAAGAATTTTCTCGGTATCGCAAACATTTATTTTTTCGATAAATGAAAGCGACCAACAAGAAAGTTGGTAGAGGAGCAGACACTCATGAAAATGCCAACTCAAAATTTTTCAATAAAAAAAGATGAACTGCAATTAAAAAAAGGTAGACAGCAAAGAAAAACAGAAAGGACAAGTGTAATAAAAAAGAGATAGACCGGCAGAGGTGTTTAACTTTGCTTAAGAATTTTCCATGTATCTCATACATTTATGTAATGCAAATGCATGTTGGTTTTGTAACCTCTTTTTAAATTTCTGATCCTTTTTCTTTGAAAAAAATAAGAAATATGTATGTGTAATGAAATTGTGTATCCTTATACACATAAATATACGCACTGGGGTGTGGAATAGGTATAGATAACAAGCTAGACGGTAGAGAAGGACAGACAGAAAATAATCCAATGCAAACACACGCACACATGCGCAATATAATAAAATATTCTAACGAGCTCACTCAAACTGACCAATAGCGATATAAATGTGCACACATATGTACATACACGACATATGATTGCATTTAAAACTAGACAATGTTTCACTTTCTCGCACCCTTATTTTTCATTAAAAATAGGCAGACAATAGAGGAGACAGTCAAACATTTATGGTTTACTTTAAACATAAGAAAAAACACAAGCCCTAAGTTGATGCATCTTATCAAGTGCAATAAAAAGAAAATGCTAATGAATAGACAGAAAGGATAAGGGTAATAAAAATAGACCGAAATGCCCTTTTTTTATTAGTTTCATTTTCTTTCAGCAATCAAAACTGAAAAAAATTAGTAGGGACGTTCATATTTAACTCGGAGAAATATTTTGTACCTATGAAGAAAATTTCCAGCTTCCTGACAAACATTCAACAGAGTTGTTCAATATATGTAGGTGTCCGGGTAGGGGTGTTCGTACAGAAGTTTCAGGGGTGATATTCAATAGAGAAGCCCTGACTGACTCTCAAATCAGGCATGTGAAAACAAAAAAAATTTACATATAAATATGTTTTTGAGTTGTCTTTATGTTTTTTTTTATTTGATTCTGTTTTATGTATGTTTTGGATTTTTCTTAATGTTTCTATAATTCTGATGACTTCGAGATTTACTCCTTATAATTTGGCTATATAGATAAATATTGCATATTTTATTTTTTGTTCTTTTATATATTTGATTTTGTTTTTATGTATGTTTTGGATTTTGCTTTGTTTCTATAATTCTGCTGACTTCGAGATTCATTCCTTATAATTTGGCTATATAGATAAATATTGCATATTTTATTTTTTGTTCTTTTATATATTTGCGTCTGTTTTTATGAATGTTTTGGATTTTTCTTTATGTTTCTATAATTTTGCTGACTTCGAGATTTATTCCTTATGATTTGGACAACTATTGCATATTTAATTTTTTGTTCTTTTATATATTTGAGTCTGTTTTTATGTATGTTTTGGATTTTTCTTTGTTTCTATAATTCTGCTGACTTCGAGATTTATTCCTTATAATTTGGCTATATAAATATTACATATTTAATTTTTTGTTCTTTTATATATTCGATTCTGTTTTATGTATGTTTTGGATTTTTCTTTGTTTCTATAATTCTGCTGACTTCGAGATTTACTCCTTATAATTAGACTATATAGATAAATATTGCATATATTATTTTTTGTTTAATACATATATTTGAGTCTGTTATTATATATGTTTTTGAGTTGTCTTTATGTTTTTTTAATTCTAATGACTTCGAGATTTACTCCTTATAATTTGGCTAAATACATAAATATTGCATATTTTATTTTTTGTTCTTTTATATATTTGATTCTGTTTTATGTATGTTTTGGATTTTTCTTTGTTTCTATAATTCTGCTGACTTCGAGATTTACTCCTTATAATTTGACTATATAGATAAATATTGCATATTTTATTTTTTGTTTTATACATATATTTGAGTCTGTTATTATATATGTTTTTGAGTTGTCTTTATGTTTTTTTAATTCTGCTGACTTTGAGATTTATTCCTTATAATTTGGCTACATAGATAAATATTGCATATTTAATTTTGTGTTCTTTTATATATTTGAGTCTGTTTTTATATATGTTTTGGAATTGTCTTTATGTTTTTTTTATTTGATTCTGTTTTATGTATGTTTTGGATTTTTCTTTATGTTTCTATTATTCTGCTGACTTCGAGATTTATTCCTTATAATTTGGCTATATAAATATTACATATTTAATTTTTTGTTCTTTTATATATTTGATTCTGTTTTATGTATGTTTTGGATTTTTCTTTGTTTCTATAATTCTGCTGACTTCGAGATTTACTCCTTATAATTAGACTATATAGATAAATATTGCATATATTATTTTTTGTTTAATACATATATTTGAGTCTGTTATTATATATGTTTTTGAGTTGTCTTTATGTTTTTTTAATTCTAATGACTTCGAGATTTACTCCTTATAATTTGGCTATATACATAAATATTGCATATTTTATTTTTTGTTCTTTTATATATTTGATTCTGTTTTATGTATGTTTTGGATTTTTCTTTGTTTCTATAATTCTGCTGACTTCGAGATTTACTCCTTATAATTTGACTATATAGATAAATATTGCATATTTTATTTTTTGTTTTATACATATATTTGAGTCTGTTATTATATATGTTTTTGAGTTGTCTTTATGTTTTTTTAATTCTGCTGACTTTGAGATTTATTCCTTATAATTTGGCTATATAGATAAATATTGCATATTTAATTTTGTGTTCTTTTATATATTTGAGTCTGTTTTTATATATGTTTTTGAATTGTCTTTATGTTTTTTTTATTTGATTCTGTTTTATGTATGTTTTCGATTTATTATTTGTTCTTTTCTATATTTGATTCTGTTTTTATATATGTTTTGGAGTTGTCTTTATGTTTTTTTTATTTGATTCTGTTTTATGTATGTTTTGGATTTTTCTTTATGTTTCTATTATTCTGCTGACTTCGAGATTTATTCCTTATAATTTGGCTATATAGATAAATATTGCATATTTCATTTTTTGTTCTTTTATATATTTGAGTCTGTTTTTATATATGTTTTGGAGTTGTCTTTATGTTTTTTTTATTTGATTCTGTTTTATGTATGTTTTGGATTTTTCTTTATGTTTCTATTATTCTGCTGATTTCGAGATTTATTCCTTATAATTTGGCTATATAGATAAATATTGCATATTTAATTTTTTGTTCTTTTATATATTTGAGTCTGTTTTGATATATGTTTTTGAATTGTCTTTATGTTTATTTTTATTTGATTCTGTTTTATGTATGTTTTGGATTTTTCTTTATGTTTCTATAATTCTGATGACTTCGAGATTTACTCCTTATAATTTGGCTATATAGATAAATATTGCATATTTTATTTTTTGTTCTTTTATATATTTGATTCTGTTTTATGTATGTTTTGGATTTTTCTTTGTTTCTATAATTCTGCTGACTTCGAGATTTACTCCTTATAATTTGACTATATAGATAAATATTGCATATTTTATTTTTTGTTTTATACATATATTTGAGTCTGTTATTATATATGTTTTTGAGTTGTCTTTATGTTTTTTTAATTCTGCTGACTTCGAGATTTATTCCTTATAATTTGGCTATATAGATAAATATTGCATATTTAATTTTTTGTTCTTTTATATATTTGAGTCTGTTTTTATATATGTTTTGGAGTTGTCTTTATGTTTTTTTTTATTTGATTCTGTTTTATGTATGTTTTGGATTTTTCTTTATGTTTCTATTATTCTGCTGACTTCGAGATTTATTCTTTATAATTTGGCTATATAGATAAATATTGCATATTTAATTTTTTGTTCTTTTATATATTTGAGTCTGTTTTTATATATGTTTTTGAATTGTCTTTATGTTTATTTTTATTTGATTCTGTTTTATGTATGTTTTTGAGTTGTCTTTAAGTTTTTTTAATTCTGCTGACTTCGAGATTTACTCCTTATAATTTGGCTATATAGATAAATATTGCATATTTAATTTTTTGTTCTTTTATATATTTGAGTCTGTTTTTATATATGTTTTTGAATTGTCTTTATGTTTATTTTTATTTGATTCTGTTTTATGTATGTTTTTGAGTTGTCTTTAAGTTTTTTTAATTCTGCTGACTTCGAGATTTACTCCTTATAATTTGACTATATAGATAAATATTGCATATTTTATTTTTTGTTTTATACATATATTTGAGTCTGTTATTATATATGTTTTTGAGTTGTCTTTATGTTTTTTTAATTCTGCTGACTTCGAGATTTATTCCTTATAATTTGGCTATATAGATAAATATTGCATATTTAATTTTTTGTTCTTTTATATATTTGAGTCTGTTTTTATATATGTTTTGGAGTTGTCTTTATGTTTTTTTTTATTTGATTCTGTTTTATGTATGTTTTGGATTTTTCTTTATGTTTCTATTATTCTGCTGACTTCGAGATTTATTCTTTATAATTTGGCTATATAGATAAATATTGCATATTTAATTTTTTGTTCTTTTATATATTTGAGTCTGTTTTTATATATGTTTTTGAATTGTCTTTATGTTTATTTTTATTTGATTCTGTTTTATGTATGTTTTTGAGTTGTCTTTAAGTTTTTTTAATTCTGCTGACTTCGAGATTTACTCCTTATAATTTGGCTATATAGATAAATATTGCATATTTAATTTTTTGTTCTTTTATATATTTGAGTCTGTTTTTATATATGTTTTTGAGTTGTCTTTTTTTTTTTATTTGATTCTGTTTTATGTATGTTTTGGATTTTTCTTAATGTTTCTATAATTCTGATGACTTCGAGATTTACTCCTTATAATTTGGCTATATAGATAAATATTGCATATTTAATTTTTTGTTCTTTTATATATTTGAGTCTGTTTTTATATATGTTTTTGAATTGTCTTTATGTTTATTTTTATTTGATTCTGTTTTATGTATGTTTTTGAGTTGTCTTTAAGTTTTTTTAATTCTGCTGACTTCGAGATTTACTCCTTATAATTTGGCTATATAGATAAATATTGCATATTTAATTTTTTGTTCTTTTATATATTTGAGTCTGTTTTTATATATGTTTTTGAATTGTCTTTATGTTTATTTTTATTTGATTCTGTTTTATGTATGTTTTTGAGTTGTCTTTAAGTTTTTTTAATTCTGCTGACTTCGAGATTTACTCCTTATAATTTGGCTATATAGATAAATATTGCATATTTAATTTTTTGTTCTTTTATATATTTGAGTCTGTTTTTATATATGTTTTTGAATTGTCTTTATGTTTATTTTTATTTGATTCTGTTTTATGTATGTTTTTGAGTTGTCTTTAAGTTTTTTTAATTCTGCTGACTTCGAGATTTACTCCTTATAATTTGACTATATAGATAAATATTGCATATTTTATTTTTTGTTTTATACATATATTTGAGTCTGTTATTATATATGTTTTTGAGTTGTCTTTATGTTTTTTTAATTCTGCTGACTTTGAGATTTATTCCTTATAATTTGGCTATATAGATAAATATTGCATATTTAATTTTTTGTTCTTTTATATATTTGAGTCTGTTTTTATATATGTTTTGGAGTTGTCTTTATGTTTTTTTTTTATTTGATTCTGTTTTATGTATGTTTTGGATTTTTCTTTATGTTTCTATTATTCTGCTGACTTCGAGATTTATTCTTTATAATTTGGCTATATAGATAAATATTGCATATTTAATTTTTTGTTCTTTTATATATTTGAGTCTGTTTTTATATATGTTTTTGAATTGTCTTTATGTTTATTTTTATTTGATTCTGTTTTATGTATGTTTTTGAGTTGTCTTTAAGTTTTTTTAATTCTGCTGACTTCGAGATTTACTCCTTATAATTTGGCTATATAGATAAATATTGCATATTTAATTTTTTGTTCTTTTATATATTTGAGTCTGTTTTTATATATGTTTTTGAGTTGTCTTTTTTTTTTTTATTTGATTCTGTTTTATGTATGTTTTGGATTTTTCTTAATGTTTCTATAATTCTGATGACTTCGAGATTTACTCCTTATAATTTGGCTATATAGATAAATATTGCATATTTAATTTTTTGTTCTTTTATATATTTGAGTCTGTTTTTATATATGTTTTTGAATTGTCTTTATGTTTATTTTTATTTGATTCTGTTTTATGTATGTTTTTGAGTTGTTTTTAAGTTTTTTTAATTCTGCTGACTTCGAGATTTACTCCTTATAATTTGGCTATATAGATAAATATTGCATATTTTATTTTTTGTTCTTTTATATATTTGATTCTGTTTTATGTATGTTTTGGATTTTTCTTTGTTTCTATAATTCTGCTGACTTCGAGATTTACTCCTTATAATTTGACTATATAGATAAATATTGCATATTTTATTTTTTGTTTTATACATATATTTGAGTCTGTTATTATATATGTTTTTGAGTTGTCTTTATGTTTTTTTAATTCTGCTGACTTCGAGATTTATTCCTTATAATTTGGCTATATAGATAAATATTGCATATTTAATTTTTTGTTCTTTTATATATTTGAGTCTGTTTTTATATATGTTTTGGAGTTGTCTTTATGTTTTTTTTTATTTGATTCTGTTTTATGTATGTTTTGGATTTTTCTTTATGTTTCTATTATTCTGTTGACTTCGAGATTTATTCTTTATAATTTGGCTATATAGATAAATATTGCATATTTAATTTTTTGTTCTTTTATATATTTGAGTCTGTTTTTATATATGTTTTTGAATTGTCTTTATGTTTATTTTTATTTGATTCTGTTTTATGTATGTTTTTGAGTTGTCTTTAAGTTTTTTTAATTCTGCTGACTTCGAGATTTACTCCTTATAATTTGGCTATATAGATAAATATTGCATATTTAATTTTTTGTTCTTTTATATATTTGAGTCTGTTTTTATATATGTTTTTGAATTGTCTTTATGTTTATTTTTATTTGATTCTGTTTTATGTATGTTTTTGAGTTGTCTTTAAGTTTTTTTAATTCTGCTGACTTCGAGATTTACTCCTTATAATTTGGCTATATAGATAAATATTGCATATTTAATTTTTTGTTCTTTTATATATTTGAGTCTGTTTTTATATATGTTTTTGAATTGTCTTTATGTTTATTTTTATTTGATTCTGTTTTATGTATGTTTTTGAGTTGTCTTTAAGTTTTTTTAATTCTGCTGACTTCGAGATTTACTCCTTATAATTTGGCTATATAGATAAATATTGCATATTTAATTTTTTGTTCTTTTATATATTTGAGTCTGTTTTTATATATGTTTTTGAATTGTCTTTATGTTTATTTTTATTTGATTCTGTTTTATGTATGTTTTTGAGTTGTCTTTAAGTTTTTTTAATTCTGCTGACTTCGAGATTTACTCCTTATAATTTGGCTATATAGATAAATATTGCATATTTAATTTTTTGTTCTTTTATATATTTGAGTCTGTTTTTATATATGTTTTTGAATTGTCTTTATGTTTATTTTTATTTGATTCTGTTTTATGTATGTTTTTGAGTTGTCTTTAAGTTTTTTTAATTCTGCTGACTTCGAGATTTACTCCTTATAATTTGACTATATAGATAAATATTGCATATTTTATTTTTTGTTTTATACATATATTTGAGTCTGTTATTATATATGTTTTTGAGTTGTCTTTATGTTTTTTTAATTCTGCTGACTTCGAGATTTATTCCTTATAATTTGGCTATATAGATAAATATTGCATATTTAATTTTTTGTTCTTTTATATATTTGAGTCTGTTTTTATATATGTTTTGGAGTTGTCTTTATGTTTTTTTTTATTTGATTCTGTTTTATGTATGTTTTGGATTTTTCTTTATGTTTCTATTATTCTGCTGACTTCGAGATTTATTCTTTATAATTTGGCTATATAGATAAATATTGCATATTTAATTTTTTGTTCTTTTATATATTTGAGTCTGTTTTTATATATGTTTTTGAATTGTCTTTATGTTTATTTTTATTTGATTCTGTTTTATGTATGTTTTTGAGTTGTCTTTAAGTTTTTTTAATTCTGCTGACTTCGAGATTTACTCCTTATAATTTGGCTATATAGATAAATATTGCATATTTAATTTTTTGTTCTTTTATATATTTGAGTCTGTTTTTATATATGTTTTTGAGTTGTCTTTTTTTTTTTTTATTTGATTCTGTTTTATGTATGTTTTGGATTTTTCTTAATGTTTCTATAATTCTGATGACTTCGAGATTTACTCCTTATAATTTGGCTATATAGATAAATATTGCATATTTTATTTTTTGTTCTTTTATATATTTGATTTTGTTTTTATGTATGTTTTGGATTTTTCTTTGTTTCTATAATTCTGCTGACTTCGAGATTCATTCCTTATAATTTGACTATATAGATAAATATTGCATATTTTATTTTTTGTTCTTTTATATATTTGCGTCTGTTTTTATGTATGTTTTGGATTTTTCTTTATGTTTCTATAATTCTGCTGACTTCGAGATTTATTCCTTATGATTTGGACAACTATTGCATATTTAATTTTTTGTTCTTTTATATATTTGAGTCTGTTTTTATGTATGTTTTGGATTTTTCTTTGTTTCTATAATTCTGCTGACTTCGAGATTTATTCCTTATAATTTGGCTATATAAATATTACATATTTAATTTTTTGTTCTTTTATATATTTGATTCTGTTTTATGTATGTTTTGGATTTTTCTTTGTTTCTATAATTCTGCTGACTTCGAGATTTACTCCTTATAATTTGACTATATAGATAAATATTGCATATTTTATTTTTTGTTTTATACATATATTTGAGTCTGTTATTATATATGTTTTGGAGTTGTCTTTATGTTTTTTTTTTATTTGATTCTGTTTTATGTATGTTTTGGATTTTTCTTTATGTTTCTATTATTCTGGTGACTTCGAGATTTATTCCTTATAATTTGGCTATATAGATAAATATTGCATATTTAATTTTTTGTTCTTTTATATATATGAGTCTGTTTTTATATATGTTTTTGAATTGTCTTTATGTTTTTGTTATTTGATTCTGTTTTATGTATGTTTTCGATTTATTATTTGTTCTTTTATATATTTGATTCTGTTTTTATGTATGTTTTGGATTTTTCTTTATGTTTCTATAATTCTGCTGACTTCGAGATTTACTCCTTATAATTTGACTATATAGATAAATATTGCATATTTTATTTTTTGTTTTATACATATATTTGAGTCTGTTATTATATATGTTTTTGAGTTGTCTTTATGTTTTTTTAATTCTGCTGACTTCGAGATTTACTCCTTATAATTAGACTATATAGATAAATATTGCATATTTCATTTTTTGTTTAATACATATATTTGAGTCTGTTATTATATATGTTTTTGAGTTGTCTTTATGTTTTTTTAATTCTGATGACTTCGAGATTTACTCCTTATAATTTGGCTATATACATAAATATTGCATATTTTATTTTTTGTTCTTTTATATATTTGATTCTGTTTTATGTATGTTTTGGATTTTTCTTTGTTTCTATAATTCTGCTGACTTCGAGATTTACTCCTTATAATTTGACTATATAGATAAATATTGCATATTTTATTTTTTTGTTTTATACATATATTTGAGTCTGTTATTATATATGTTTTTGAGTTGTCTTTATGTTTTTTTAATTCTGCTGACTTTGAGATTTATTCCTTATAATTTGGCTATATAGATAAATATTGCATATTTAATTTTGTGTTCTTTTATATATTTGAGTCTGTTTTTATATATGTTTTGGAGTTGTCTTTATGTTTTTTTTTTATTTGATTCTGTTTTATGTATGTTTTGGATTTTTCTTTATGTTTCTATTATTCTGGTGACTTCGAGATTTATTCCTTATAATTTGGCTATATAGATAAATATTGCATATTTAATTTTTTGTTCTTTTATATATATGAGTCTGTTTTTATATATGTTTTTGAATTGTCTTTATGTTTTTTTTATTTGATTCTGTTTTATGTATGTTTTCGATTTATTATTTGTTCTTTTATATATTTGATTCTGTTTTTATGTATGTTTTGGATTTTTCTTTATGTTTCTATAATTCTGCTGACTTCGAGATTTACTCCTTATAATTTGACTATATAGATAAATATTGCATATTTTATTTTTTTGTTTTATACATATATTTGAGTCTGTTATTATATATGTTTTTGAGTTGTCTTTATGTTTTTTTAATTCTGCTGACTTTGAGATTTATTCCTTATAATTTGGCTATATAGATAAATATTGCATATTTAATTTTTTGTTCTTTTATATATTTGAGTCTGTTTTTATATATGTTTTGGAGTTGTCTTTATGTTTTTTTTTATTTGATTCTGTTTTATGTATGTTTTGGATTTTTCTTTATGTTTCTATTATTCTGGTGACTTCGAGATTTATTCCTTATAATTTGGCTATATAGATAAATATTGCATATTTAATTTTTTGTTCTTTTATATATATGAGTCTGTTTTTATATATGTTTTTGAATTGTCTTTATGTTTTTTTTATTTGATTCTGTTTTATGTATGTTTTCGATTTATTATTTGTTCTTTTATATATTTGATTCTGTTTTTATGTATGTTTTGGATTTTTCTTTATGTTTCTATAATTCTGCTGACTTCGAGATTTACTCCTTATAATTTGACTATATAGATAAATATTGCATATTTTATTTTTTTGTTTTATACATATATTTGAGTCTGTTATTATATATGTTTTTGAGTTGTCTTTATGTTTTTTTAATTCTGCTGACTTTGAGATTTATTCCTTATAATTTGGCTATATAGATAAATATTGCATATTTAATTTTTTGTTCTTTTATATATTTGAGTCTGTTTTTATATATGTTTTGGAGTTGTCTTTATGTTTTTTTTTATTTGATTCTGTTTTATGTATGTTTTGGATTTTTCTTTATGTTTCTATTATTCTGGTGACTTCGAGATTTATTCCTTATAATTTGGCTATATAGATAAATATTGCATATTTAATTTTTTGTTCTTTTATATATATGAGTCTGTTTTTATATATGTTTTTGAATTGTCTTTATGTTTTTTTTATTTGATTCTGTTTTATGTATGTTTTCGATTTATTATTTGTTCTTTTATATATTTGATTCTGTTTTATGTATGTTTTGGATTTTTCTTTGTTTCTATAATTCTGCTGACTTCGAGATTTACTCCTTATAATTTGACTATATAGATAAATATTGCATATTTTATTTTTTTGTTTTATACATATATTTGAGTCTGTTATTATATATGTTTTTGAGTTGTCTTTATGTTTTTTTAATTCTGCTGACTTTGAGATTTATTCCTTATAATTTGGCTATATAGATAAATATTGCATATTTAATTTTTTGTTCTTTTATATATTTGAGTCTGTTTTTATATATGTTTTGGAGTTGTCTTTATGTTTTTTTTATTTGATTCTGTTTTATGTATGTTTTGGATTTTTCTTTATGTTTCTATTATTCTGCTGATTTCGAGATTTATTCCTTATAATTTGGCTATATAGATAAATATTGCATATTTAATTTTTTGTTCTTTTATATATTTGAGTCTGTTTTAATATATGTTTTTGAATTGTCTTTATGTTTATTTTTATTTGATTCTGTTTTATGTATGTTTTGGATTTTTCTTTATGTTTCTATAATTCTGATGACTTCGAGATTTACTCCTTATAGAGATAAATATTGCATATTTTATTTTTTGTTCTTTTATATATTTGATTCTGTTTTATGTATGTTTTGGATTTTTCTTTGTTTCTATAATTCTGCTGACTTCGAGATTTACTCCTTATAATTTGACTATATAGATAAATATTGCATATTTAATTTTTTGTTCTTTTATATATTTGAGTCTGTTTTTATATATGTTTTGGAGTTGTCTTTATGTTTTTTTTTATTTGATTCTGTTTTGTGTATGTTTTTGAGTTGTCTTTAAGTTTTTTTAATTCTGCTGACTTCGAGATTTATTCCTTATAATTTGGCTATATAGATAAATATTGCATATTTAATTTTTTGTTCTTTTATATATTTGAGTCTGTTTTTATATATGTTTTGGAGTTGTCTTTATGTTTTTTTTATTTGATTCTGTTTTATGTATGTTTTGGATTTTTCTTTATGTTTCTATTATTCTGCTGACTTCGAGATTTATTCTTTATAATTTGGCTATATAGATAAATATTGCATATTTAATTTTTTGTTCTTTTATATATTTGTGTCTGTTATTATATATGTTTTTGAGTTGTTTTTATGTTTTTTTAATTCTGCTGACTTTGAGATTTATTCCTTATAATTTGGCTATATAGATAAATATTGCATATTTAATTTTTTGTTCTTTTATATATTTGAGTCTGTTTTTATATATGTTTTGGAGTTGTCTTTATGTTTTTTTTATTTGATTCTGTTTTATGTATGTTTTGGATTTTTCTTTATGTTTCTATTATTCTGCTGATTTCGAGATTTATTCCTTATAATTTGGCTATATAGATAAATATTGCATATTTAATTTTTTGTTCTTTTATATATTTGAGTCTGTTTTAATATATGTTTTTGAATTGTCTTTATGTTTATTTTTATTTGATTCTGTTTTATGTATGTTTTGGATTTTTCTTTATGTTTCTATAATTCTGATGACTTCGAGATTTACTCCTTATAATTTGGCTATATAGATAAATATTGCATATTTTATTTTTTGTTCTTTTATATATTTGAGTCTGTTTTTATATATGTTTTGGAGTTGTCTTTATGTTTTTTTTATTTGATTCTGTTTTATGTATGTTTTGGATTTTTCTTTATGTTTCTATTATTCTGCTGACTTCGAGATTTACTCCTTATAATTTGGCTATATAGATAAATATTGCATATTTAATTTTTTGTTCTTTTATATATTTGAGTCTGTTTTAATATATGTTTTTGAATTGTCTTTATGTTTATTTTTATTTGATTCTGTTTTATGTATGTTTTGGATTTTTCTTTATGTTTCTATAATTCTGATGACTTCGAGATTTACTCCTTATAATTTGGCTATATAGATAAATATTGCATATTTTATTTTTTGTTCTTTTATATATTTGAGTCTGTTTTTATATATGTTTTGGAGTTGTCTTTATGTTTTTTTTATTTGATTCTGTTTTATGTATGTTTTGGATTTTTCTTTATGTTTCTATTATTCTGCTGATTTCGAGATTTATTCCTTATAATTTGGCTATATAGATAAATATTGCATATTTAATTTTTTGTTCTTTTATATATTTGAGTCTGTTTTAATATATGTTTTTGAATTGTCTTTATGTTTATTTTTATTTGATTCTGTTTTATGTATGTTTTGGATTTTTCTTTATGTTTCTATAATTCTGATGACTTCGAGATTTACTCCTTATAATTTGGCTATATAGATAAATATTGCATATTTTATTTTTTGTTCTTTTATATATTTGAGTCTGTTTTAATATATGTTTTTGAATTGTCTTTATGTTTATTTTTATTTGATTCTGTTTTATGTATGTTTTGGATTTTTCTTTATGTTTCTATAATTCTGATGACTTCGAGATTTACTCCTTATAATTTGGCTATATAGATAAATATTGCATATTTTATTTTTTGTTCTTTTATATATTTGAGTCTGTTTTTATATATGTTTTGGAGTTGTCTTTATGTTTTTTTTATTTGATTCTGTTTTATGTATGTTTTGGATTTTTCTTTATGTTTCTATTATTCTGCTGATTTCGAGATTTATTCCTTATAATTTGGCTATATAGATAAATATTGCATATTTAATTTTTTGTTCTTTTATATATTTGAGTCTGTTTTAATATATGTTTTTGAATTGTCTTTATGTTTATTTTTATTTGATTCTGTTTTATGTATGTTTTGGATTTTTCTTTATGTTTCTATAATTCTGATGACTTCGAGATTTACTCCTTATAATTTGGCTATATAGATAAATATTGCATATTTAATTTTTTGTTCTTTTATATATTTGTGTCTGTTATTATATATGTTTTTGAGTTGTTTTTATGTTTTTTTAATTCTGCTGACTTTGAGATTTATTCCTTATAATTTGGCTATATAGATAAATATTGCATATTTAATTTTTTGTTCTTTTATATATTTGAGTCTGTTTTTATATATGTTTTGGAGTTGTCTTTATGTTTTTTTTATTTGATTCTGTTTTATGTATGTTTTGGATTTTTCTTTATGTTTCTATTATTCTGCTGACTTCGAGATTTATTCTTTATAATTTGGCTATATAGATAAATATTGCATATTTAATTTTTTGTTCTTTTATATATTTGTGTCTGTTATTATATATGTTTTTGAGTTGTTTTTATGTTTTTTTAATTCTGCTGACTTTGAGATTTATTCCTTATAATTTGGCTATATAGATAAATATTGCATATTTAATTTTTTGTTCTTTTATATATTTGAGTCTGTTTTTATATATGTTTTGGAGTTGTCTTTATGTTTTTTTTATTTGATTCTGTTTTATGTATGTTTTGGATTTTTCTTTATGTTTCTATTATTCTGCTGATTTCGAGATTTATTCCTTATAATTTGGCTATATAGATAAATATTGCATATTTAATTTTTTGTTCTTTTATATATTTGAGTCTGTTTTAATATATGTTTTTGAATTGTCTTTATGTTTATTTTTATTTGATTCTGTTTTATGTATGTTTTGGATTTTTCTTTATGTTTCTATAATTCTGATGACTTCGAGATTTACTCCTTATAATTTGGCTATATAGATAAATATTGCATATTTTATTTTTTGTTCTTTTATATATTTGAGTCTGTTTTTATATATGTTTTGGAGTTGTCTTTATGTTTTTTTTATTTGATTCTGTTTTATGTATGTTTTGGATTTTTCTTTATGTTTCTATTATTCTGCTGACTTCGAGATTTACTCCTTATAATTTGGCTATATAGATAAATATTGCATATTTAATTTTTTGTTCTTTTATATATTTGAGTCTGTTTTAATATATGTTTTTGAATTGTCTTTATGTTTATTTTTATTTGATTCTGTTTTATGTATGTTTTGGATTTTTCTTTATGTTTCTATAATTCTGATGACTTCGAGATTTACTCCTTATAATTTGGCTATATAGATAAATATTGCATATTTTATTTTTTGTTCTTTTATATATTTGAGTCTGTTTTTATATATGTTTTGGAGTTGTCTTTATGTTTTTTTTATTTGATTCTGTTTTATGTATGTTTTGGATTTTTCTTTATGTTTCTATTATTCTGCTGATTTCGAGATTTATTCCTTATAATTTGGCTATATAGATAAATATTGCATATTTAATTTTTTGTTCTTTTATATATTTGAGTCTGTTTTAATATATGTTTTTGAATTGTCTTTATGTTTATTTTTATTTGATTCTGTTTTATGTATGTTTTGGATTTTTCTTTATGTTTCTATAATTCTGATGACTTCGAGATTTACTCCTTATAATTTGGCTATATAGATAAATATTGCATATTTAATTTTTTGTTCTTTTATATATTTGAGTCTGTTTTAATATATGTTTTTGAATTGTCTTTATGTTTATTTTTATTTGATTCTGTTTTATGTATGTTTTGGATTTTTCTTTATGTTTCTATAATTCTGATGACTTCGAGATTTACTCCTTATAATTTGGCTATATAGATAAATATTGCATATTTTATTTTTTGTTCTTTTATATATTTGAGTCTGTTTTTATATATGTTTTGGAGTTGTCTTTATGTTTTTTTTATTTGATTCTGTTTTATGTATGTTTTGGATTTTTCTTTATGTTTCTATTATTCTGCTGATTTCGAGATTTATTCCTTATAATTTGGCTATATAGATAAATATTGCATATTTAATTTTTTGTTCTTTTATATATTTGAGTCTGTTTTAATATATGTTTTTGAATTGTCTTTATGTTTATTTTTATTTGATTCTGTTTTATGTATGTTTTGGATTTTTCTTTATGTTTCTATAATTCTGATGACTTCGAGATTTACTCCTTATAATTTGGCTATATAGATAAATATTGCATATTTTATTTTTTGTTCTTTTATATATTTGAGTCTGTTTTTATATATGTTTTGGAGTTGTCTTTATGTTTTTTTTATTTGATTCTGTTTTATGTATGTTTTGGATTTTTCTTTATGTTTCTATTATTCTGCTGACTTCGAGATTTATTCTTTATAATTTGGCTATATAGATAAATATTGCATATTTAATTTTTTGTTCTTTTATATATTTGTGTCTGTTATTATATATGTTTTTGAGTTGTTTTTATGTTTTTTTAATTCTGCTGACTTTGAGATTTATTCCTTATAATTTGGCTATATAGATAAATATTGCATATTTAATTTTTTGTTCTTTTATATATTTGAGTCTGTTTTTATATATGTTTTGGAGTTGTCTTTATGTTTTTTTTATTTGATTCTGTTTTATGTATGTTTTGGATTTTTCTTTATGTTTCTATTATTCTGCTGATTTCGAGATTTATTCCTTATAATTTGGCTATATAGATAAATATTGCATATTTAATTTTTTGTTCTTTTATATATTTGAGTCTGTTTTAATATATGTTTTTGAATTGTCTTTATGTTTATTTTTATTTGATTCTGTTTTATGTATGTTTTGGATTTTTCTTTATGTTTCTATAATTCTGATGACTTCGAGATTTACTCCTTATAATTTGGCTATATAGATAAATATTGCATATTTTATTTTTTGTTCTTTTATATATTTGTGTCTGTTATTATATATGTTTTTGAGTTGTCTTTATGTTTTTTTAATTCTGCTGACTTTGAGATTTATTCCTTATAATTTGGCTATATAGATAAATATTGCATATTTAATTTTTTGTTCTTTTATATATTTGAGTCTGTTTTTATATATGTTTTGGAGTTGTCTTTATGTTTTTTTTATTTGATTCTGTTTTATGTATGTTTTGGATTTTTCTTTATGTTTCTATTATTCTGCTGATTTCGAGATTTATTCCTTATAATTTGGCTATATAGATAAATATTGCATATTTAATTTTTTGTTCTTTTATATATTTGAGTCTGTTTTTATATATGTTTTGGAGTTGTCTTTATGTTTTTTTTATTTGATTCTGTTTTATGTATGTTTTGGATTTTTCTTTATGTTTCTATTATTCTGCTGACTTCGAGATTTATTCTTTATAATTTGGCTATATAGATAAATATTGCATATTTAATTTTTTGTTCTTTTATATATTTGTGTCTGTTATTATATATGTTTTTGAGTTGTCTTTATGTTTTTTTAATTCTGCTGACTTTGAGATTTATTCCTTATAATTTGGCTATATAGATAAATATTGCATATTTAATTTTTTGTTCTTTTATATATTTGAGTCTGTTTTTATATTTGTTTTGGAGTTGTCTTTATGTTTTTTTTATTTGATTCTGTTTTATGTATGTTTTGGATTTTTCTTTATGTTTCTATTATTCTGCTGATTTCGAGATTTATTCCTTATAATTTGGCTATATAGATAAATATTGCATATTTAATTTTTTGTTCTTTTATATATTTGAGTCTGTTTTAATATATGTTTTTGAATTGTCTTTATGTTTATTTTTATTTGATTCTGTTTTATGTATGTTTTGGATTTTTCTTTATGTTTCTATTATTCTGCTGACTTCGAGATTTATTCTTTATAATTTGGCTATATAGATAAATATTGCATATTTAATTTTTTGTTCTTTTATATATTTGAGTCTGTTTTTATATATGTTTTGGAGTTGTTTTTATGTTTTTTTTATTTGATTCTGTTTTATGTATGTTTTGGATTTTTCTTTATGTTTCTATTATTCTGCTGATTTCGAGATTTATTCCTTATAATTTGGCTATATAGATAAATATTGCATATTTAATTTTTTGTTCTTTTATATATTTGAGTCTGTTTTTATATATGTTTTGGAGTTGTCTTTATGTTTTTTTTATTTGATTCTGTTTTATGTATGTTTTGGATTTTTCTTTATGTTTCTATTATTCTGCTGACTTCGAGATTTATTCTTTATAATTTGGCTATATAGATAAATATTGCATATTTAATTTTTTGTTCTTTTATATATTTGTGTCTGTTATTATATATGTTTTTGAGTTGTCTTTATGTTTTTTTAATTCTGCTGACTTTGAGATTTATTCCTTATAATTTGGCTATATAGATAAATATTGCATATTTAATTTTTTGTTCTTTTATATATTTGAGTCTGTTTTTATATATGTTTTGGAGTTGTCTTTATGTTTTTTTTATTTGATTCTGTTTTATGTATGTTTTGGATTTTTCTTTATGTTTCTATTATTCTGCTGACTTCGAGATTTATTCTTTATAATTTGGCAATATAGATAAATATTGCATATTTAATTTTTTGTTCTTTTATATATTTGTGTCTGTTATTATATATGTTTTTGAGTTGTCTTTATGTTTTTTTAATTCTGCTGACTTTGAGATTTATTCCTTATAATTTGGCTATATAGATAAATATTGCATATTTAATTTTTTGTTCTTTTATATATTTGAGTCTGTTTTTATATATGTTTTGGAGTTGTCTTTATGTTTTTTTTATTTGATTCTGTTTTATGTATGTTTTGGATTTTTCTTTATGTTTCTATTATTCTGCTGATTTCGAGATTTATTCCTTATAATTTGGCTATATAGATAAATATTGCATATTTAATTTTTTGTTCTTTTATATATTTGAGTCTGTTTTAATATATGTTTTTGAATTGTCTTTATGTTTATTTTTATTTGATTCTGTTTTATGTATGTTTTGGATTTTTCTTTATGTTTCTATAATTCTGATGACTTCGAGATTTACTCCTTATAATTTGGCTATATAGATAAATATTGCATATTTTATTTTTTGTTCTTTTATATATTTGATTCTGTTTTATGTATGTTTTGGATTTTTCTTTGTTTCTATAATTCTGCTGACTTCGAGATTTACTCCTTATAATTTGACTATATAGATAAATATTGCATATTTAATTTTTTGTTCTTTTATATATTTGAGTCTGTTTTTATATATGTTTTGGAGTTGTCTTTATGTGTTTTTTTATTTGATTCTGTTTTATGTATGTTTTTGAGTTGTCTTTAAGTTTTTTTAATTCTGCTGACTTCGAGATTTATTCCTTATAATTTGGCTATATAGATAAATATTGCATATTTAATTTTTTGTTCTTTTATATATTTGAGTCTGTTTTTATATATGTTTTGGAGTTGTCTTTATGTTTTTTTTATTTGATTCTGTTTTATGTATGTTTTGGATTTTTCTTTATGTTTCTATTATTCTGCTGACTTCGAGATTTATTCTTTATAATTTGGCTATATAGATAAATATTGCATATTTAATTTTTTGTTCTTTTATATATTTGTGTCTGTTATTATATATGTTTTTGAGTTGTCTTTATGTTTTTTTAATTCTGCTGACTTCGAGATTTATTCCTTATAATTTGGCTATATAGATAAATATTGCATATTTAATTTTTTGTTCTTTTATATATTTGAGTCTGTTTTTATATATGTTTTGGAGTTGTCTTTATGTTTTTTTTTATTTGATTCTGTTTTATGTATGTTTTGGATTTTTCTTTATGTTTCTATTATTCTGCTGACTTCGAGATTTATTCTTTATAATTTGGCTATATAGATAAATATTGCATATTTAATTTTTTGTTCTTTTATATATTTGAGTCTGTTTTTATATATGTTTTTGAATTGTCTTTATGTTTTTTTTTATTTGATTCTGTTTTATGTATGTTTTTGAGTTGTCTTTAAGTTTTTTTAATTCTGCTGACTTCGAGATTTATTCCTTATAATTTGGCTATATAGATAAATATTGCATATTTAATTTTTTGTTCTTTTATATATTTGAGTCTGTTTTTATATATGTTTTGGAGTTGTCTTTATGTTTTTTTTTATTTGATTCTGTTTTATGTATGTTTTGGATTTTTCTTTATGTTTCTATTATTCTGCTGACTTCGAGATTTATTCTTTATAATTTGGCTATATAGATAAATATTGCATATTTAATTTTTTGTTCTTTTATATATTTGTGTCTGTTATTATATATGTTTTTGAGTTGTCTTTATGTTTTTTTTAATTCTGCTGACTTCGAGATTTATTCCTTATAATTTGGCTATATAGATAAATATTGCATATTTAATTTTTTGTTCTTTTATATATTTGAGTCTGTTTTTATATATGTTTTGGAGTTGTCTTTATGTTTTTTTTTATTTGATTCTGTTTTATGTATGTTTTGGATTTTTCTTTATGTTTCTATTATTCTGCTGACTTCGAGATTTATTCTTTATAATTTGGCTATATAGATAAATATTGCATATTTAATTTTTTGTTCTTTTATATATTTGAGTCTGTTTTTATATATGTTTTTGAATTGTCTTTATGTTTTTTTTTATTTGATTCTGTTTTATGTATGTTTTTGAGTTGTCTTTAAGTTTTTTTAATTCTGCTGACTTCGAGATTTATTCCTTATAATTTGGCTATATAGATAAATATTGCATATTTAATTTTTTGTTCTTTTATATATTTGAGTCTGTTTTTATATATGTTTTGGAGTTGTCTTTATGTTTTTTTTTATTTGATTCTGTTTTATGTATGTTTTGGATTTTTCTTTATGTTTCTATTATTCTGCTGACTTCGAGATTTATTCTTTATAATTTGGCTATATAGATAAATATTGCATATTTAATTTTTTGTTCTTTTATATATTTGTGTCTGTTATTATATATGTTTTTGAGTTGTCTTTATGTTTTTTTAATTCTGCTGACTTCGAGATTTATTCCTTATAATTTGGCTATATAGATAAATATTGCATATTTAATTTTTTGTTCTTTTATATATTTGAGTCTGTTTTTATATATGTTTTGGAGTTGTCTTTATGTTTTTTTTATTTGATTCTGTTTTATGTATGTTTTGGATTTTTCTTTATGTTTCTATTATTCTGCTGACTTCGAGATTTATTCTTTATAATTTGGCTATATAGATAAATATTGCATATTTAATTTTTTGTTCTTTTATATATTTGAGTCTGTTTTTATATATGTTTTTGAATTGTCTTTATGTTTTTTTTTATTTGATTCTGTTTTATGTATGTTTTTGAGTTGTCTTTAAGTTTTTTTAATTCTGCTGACTTTGAGATTTATTCCTTATAATTTGGCTATATAGATAAATATTGCATATTTAATTTTTTGTTCTTTTATATATTTGAGTCTGTTTTTATATATGTTTTGGAGTTGTCTTTATGTTTTTTTTATTTGATTCTGTTTTATGTATGTTTTGGATTTTTCTTTATGTTTCTATTATTCTGCTGACTTCGAGATTTATTCTTTATAATTTGGCTATATAGATAAATATTGCATATTTAATTTTTTGTTCTTTTATATATTTGTGTCTGTTATTATATATGTTTTTGAGTTGTCTTTCTGTTTTTTTAATTCTGCTGACTTCGAGATTTATTCCTTATAATTTGGCTATATAGATAAATATTGCATATTTAATTTTTTGTTCTTTTATATATTTGAGTCTGTTTTTATATATGTTTTGGAGTTGTCTTTATGTTTTTTTTTATTTGATTCTGTTTTATGTATGTTTTGGATTTTTCTTTATGTTTCTATTATTCTGCTGACTTCGAGATTTATTCTTTATAATTTGGCTATATAGATAAATATTGCATATTTAATTTTTTGTTCTTTTATATATTTGAGTCTGTTTTTATATATGTTTTTGAATTGTCTTTATGTTTTTTTTTATTTGATTCTGTTTTATGTATGTTTTTGAGTTGTCTTTAAGTTTTTTTAATTCTGCTGACTTCGAGATTTATTCCTTATAATTTGGCTATATAGATAAATATTGCATATTTAATTTTTTGTTCTTTTATATATTTGAGTCTGTTTTTATATATGTTTTGGAGTTGTCTTTATGTTTTTTTTATTTGATTCTGTTTTATGTATGTTTTGGATTTTTCTTTATGTTTCTATTATTCTGCTGACTTCGAGATTTATTCTTTATAATTTGGCTATATAGATAAATATTGCATATTTAATTTTTTGTTCTTTTATATATTTGTGTCTGTTATTATATATGTTTTTGAGTTGTCTTTATGTTTTTTTAATTCTGCTGACTTCGAGATTTATTCCTTATAATTTGGCTATATAGATAAATATTGCATATTTAATTTTTTGTTCTTTTATATATTTGAGTCTGTTTTTATATATGTTTTGGAGTTGTCTTTATGTTTTTTTTTATTTGATTCTGTTTTATGTATGTTTTGGATTTTTCTTTATGTTTCTATTATTCTGCTGACTTCGAGATTTATTCTTTATAATTTGGCTATATAGATAAATATTGCATATTTAATTTTTTGTTCTTTTATATATTTGAGTCTGTTTTTATATATGTTTTTGAATTGTCTTTATGTTTTTTTTATTTGATTCTGTTTTATGTATGTTTTTGAGTTGTCTTTAAGTTTTTTTAATTCTGCTGACTTCGAGATTTAGTCCTTATAATTTGGCTATATAGATAAATATTGCATATTTAATTTTTTCTTCTTTTATATATTTGAGTCTGTTTTTATATATGTTTTTGAGTTGTCTTTTTTTTTTTTATTTGATTCTGTTTTATGTATGTTTTGGATTTTTCTTTATGTTTCTATAATTCTGATGACTTCGAGATTTACTCCTTATAATTTGGCTATATATTGCATATTTTATTTTTTGTTCTTTTATATATTTGATTCTGTTTTTATGTATGTTTTGGATTTTTCTTTGTTTCTATAATTCTGCTGACTTCGAGATTTATTCCTTATAATTTGGCTATATAGATAAATATTGCATATTTTATTTTTTGTTCTTTTATATATTTGAGTCTGTTTTTATGTATGTTTTGGATTTTTCTTTATGTTTCTATAATTCTGCTGACTTCGAGATTTATTCCTTATGATTTGGACAACTATTGCATATTTAATTTTTTGTTCTTTTATATATTTGAGTCTGTTTTTATGTATGTTTTGGATTTTTCTTTGTTTCTATAATTCTGCTGACTTCGAGATTTATTCCTTATAATTTGGCTATATAAATATTACATATTTAATTTTTTGTTCTTTTATATATTTGATTCTGTTTTATGTATGTTTTGGATTTTTCTTTGTTTCTATAATTCTGCTGACTTCGAGATTTACTCCTTATAATTCGACTATATAGATAAATATTGCATATTTTATTTTTTGTTTTATACATCTATTTGAGTCTGTTATTATATATGTTTTTGAGTTGTCTTTATGTTTTTTTAATTCTGCTGACTTCGAGATTTATTCCTTATAATTTGGCTATATAGATAAATATTGCATATTTAACTTTTTGTTCTTTTATATATTTGAGTCTGTTTTTATATATGTTTTGGAGTTGGCTTTATGTTTTTTTTATTTGATTCTGTTTTATGTATGTTTTGGATTTTTCTTTATGTTTCTATAATTCTGCTGACTTCGACTGCGCTGTCGGCGCAGTGTTGCCATCCTCTAGTTTTTTATGTGTGTGTGTGTATGTTCGTTTGCTTGGCTGTGCTATGTTGGTTGTGTGTGTGCTTGCGTATGATCGTTTGCTTGGCTGCGCTATGTTGGTTGTGTGTGTGCGTGTGTATGGTCTTTTGCTTTCCTGTGCTATGTTGGTTGTGTGTGTGCGTGTGTATGTTCTTTTGCTTGCCTGTGCAATGTTGGTTGGTTTTGTGCGTGCGTGTATGTTCGTTTGCTTGCCTATGCTATGTTGGTTGTGTGGGTGCGTGTGTATGTTCTTTTGCCTGCCTGTGCTATTTTGGTTGTGTGTGTGCGTGTGTATGTTCTTTTGCTTGCCTGGCTATGTTGGTTGTGTGTGTGCGTGTGTATGTTCTTTTGCTTGCCTGTTCTATGTTGGTTGAGTGTGTGCGTGTGGATGTTCGTTTGCTTGCCTGTGCTATGTTGGTTGGTTGTGTGTTTATGTTGTTGGGTGTGTTTCTGTTGATATCTAGGCAGTGAATTTTTTGTTGGCAGACCATGTGTGTATATCTGATTATTTTAGATGCATCGTCATCACAGACGTCATATTATGTTGGTATCTAGGCAGTGAATTTTTTGTTGGCAGACCATGTGTGTATATCTGATTATTTTAGATGCATCGTCATTACAGACGTCATATTATGTTGGTATCTAGGCAGTGAATTTTTTGTTGGCAGACCATGTGTGTATATCTGATTATTTTAGATGCATCGTCATCACAGACGTCATATTATGTTGGTATGTAGGCAGTGAATTTTTTGTTGGCAGAGAATGTGTGTATATATGATTGTTTTAGGTGCGTCGTCATCACTGACGTCACAGTATGTTGGTATACAGGCATAGATATTTTTTGTTGGCAGAGAATTTGTGTATATCTGGTTATTTTAGGTATGTCATCATCACTGACGTCATAGCGTGTGTATGAGAGTGTGTTTGAATGTGTGTGTGTGTCTGTGTGTATGTTGCGATCACTTTGGTATCGTTGTATTAATGAGGTTTAGTAGATTTTATTTTTTGTTCTTTTATATATTTAAGTCTGTTTTTATGTAAGTTTTTGATTTTTCTCTATCTTTTCATAATTATGCTGACTTCAACATTTATTCATCATAATCTGACTACACAGAAAATTTTGCAGTCTTAAATATTTTTGTTTATTCTATACAGAAATATTTTTTTCTCAAATTCGTTGGTGGTCTGTAAATTGTATTTATAAGTTTCTATTGCAAAGCTCACAAAAAATAATTTTATGCATATGTTAACAAAAATCTGAATTTCGCAATTTTGCAAATGGGTTCAAAATCTTATTGTTTTGCTGTTTTGCATACTAACGCATTTTTGTTTATAATTTGAGCTCTACTGTTAAATCAGGCACAATCTTGATTTTATTTGTTTATTTCTTGACAAAGGAATTTGAATTTCACAACCTTATAAAATTGCATTTATATAGCATTTTATAAAACTAGAAAATTTAAACGATTTGATAAGTTATGATATAATAACCCAAACACAAATCTCTACTGATTTCTTCAGAAATATATGATTCCTAATTATCTTTTCGAAAAATAATACAAGACAGAGAATATTTTATATTAATAATACAATTTTATTTTATTTATTAATTTTTTTTAATTTTGATTATAAAGTTTGAAACATTTCATAGTATGAGACTATTAAATTTTCTAATATTGCTTTCCGTAGAAAGTATATAGAACACCTACAAGTGTCAGGTCCTTCCTCACATTTCGGATCATACCACGGACAGCATTGAAAATGTCCTTCTGTGTTGTCTTCATCTTCCATTACATCATATTCCTCATTTTCGTCGAGCATATTTTGGAAAAATTTTATCATTTCCCAATGGTCGTATAGTCTGAAGCTATCAAAATCTGTTATGAATTTATTTAGACTCCTTCTTATTTGACTCATTTTATTAATATCCGTATTAATTTTGTTTCTGCTTACTTTTTCAAAGGAATTGTCGATACTGATGATTTTTTCCTGAATATTTAACCAAAAAGTATCTAAAATTACGTATTATTTCCTTCTCCCTCTTATACTAATTTTATATTATTATCTCTCTATATCCCATTCACCCTATCACTATCCCCCACTTATTCCCTATTTCACCATAAAAATTTTCTTGGAAGTATCGGAGCTACTTTTAAGTTCAATTACAATTAAAGATTCAAAGTGACAAGATCTCAATCAAAAATGAACTCCGTGAAAAATCTAAAAACGAAATTTAATTCCCTGAAGAGTAAATCCTTAATTCACATTAAGGATCTGGATATAACAGTTAAATATCCTATTCAAAATATATCACGGATAACAACAAAATATGGACCAACACTAAAAGTTGAGTTGGAAAACAACATAATGTTTCTCCCCAAAAAATATAATAGTTTAACAGATGAAGGAATTAAGGATCTCTCGAGTGGATCATTTCAACTATGCAGAGAAGGAGAGTGCGGCCTAATTCTTGAGAGTGAGATGGATGAATTTTTAATTCAAAATAGCCAATATCCCGTTTGGCATTAAAATAAATTAATTCTGTTTAGTAAATTATAAATAAAAAATAAAAAAGCCATTAAAGAGTTTTGTAAAATATAGATGATTATGTGTTTTTATTTAATCTTTCTTAGTTATTTCATAAAGAAATTTAAGACATAAATGACCACAGATAAATGTATTAAAATTCTGATGTTGATTATAGTTGTATTTTATATTTGTACCAAGATATTTGACTACTTCCGAAGGAGGTTGTAAGTTTCCAAAACTGTCGAAATACTCTTTTTCATCGATGTTCTTATAATATGCTACCCAGTGTGTATCAGGACCTGTTGATAAATCTGAATTGATTATTCCACACTCAATTTTCTTTGATCGTTTTGGTAGTGAGTCCAACATGAATACTCCTCTAAAATAAGGAATATTTATAGAAAAATTTAATAGGTCAACATCTGATAGTGGTCTGTTGGGTAGCATTCTTAAGAGTTTTTTGTGGTATTATAACATGTGATTTTCTTCCTTTTGGGGATTTATTGATAGTTTTACGTGCGATTCTAATGGCAGAGTTAATGTCTAAAGGTTTTTGTTTCTTTAGTATTTTTGTTGCAGCTCTAATTGATGAAGTGAACAATTTTTTACCATTTAATTTGGTTTTCTTTTCATTTTTATTTTTTCCAACACCCATACCGAACTTTGTTTTGGCTTTCATTGTGTTAGTCAGGCTGAATTTTCAAGAATTTTATCTGCCTGATGTCTAATACTTAAATCCTTATTTTTAGAATAAGTTATATCGTGATTTTTGCACGCAGAGTCCAGTAAATTAATTCCTTTATCACCTCGATTTAAACGTTTTTGTAGCTTAGTTCGAGGCCCACAGTACTGATATCCAGGAAGATGAAGTTCAACAGGAAGATTATTTATTATTTTATCTACTATACCTGCTCCAACGAAGGTGTTTTTATGACTAAACAATTTGTTGTAATGTATAACGATCTTATTTATTTAATTTTTTTTCTATAATAAAAGGAAACAAACATAAATTACATTTAGTTACAAAAATGCGGTTAGTGAAACAACATAAAAATATTTTGGTTAGTAATATTGATGATTCATCGAACATCACTTCAAAAATAAAACACAGCTCACTCTTACCAAATTCTATCCGAGCTCTAATAGTGGGACCTTCAAATTATGGAAAGACTAATGTTATGATTGAGTTACTAGAAAGTCCTAACGGACTAAAATTTGAAAACATCTATTTATACTCAAAACCCTTATATCAGCCGAAATATGAATACTTGAAGAGATTAATTTCACCAATTAAAGGAATGGGATATTACACATTTGACAACAATGAATCTGTTATTACCCCTAACGAAGCTAAAACTAATTCAATTATGATATTTGATGATGTTGCATGTGAGAAGCAGAACAATATACGGGATTATTTTTGTATGGGTCGACATAAGGATGTGGATTCATTCTACTTGTGTCAAATTGATACCAGAATTCCCAAGCATTTGATAAGAGACAACGCGAATGTAATTATAATGTTTAAACAAGATGACAGAAATATGAAGCATGTTTATAGTGATCATGTTGCCGGCGACATGAACTTTGAACAATTTCATGAAATTTGTAGAGAATGTTGGAAGGAAAAATATGGATTTCTGATGATAAGCAAAGATAACGAGTTAAACAATGGTCGCTATAGAAAATTATTTGACTATTTTATAACAATATAAATTACTCTATATAAAAGAACAACTTTAGTATATAATCTGACTTTGAACACACAATACACCTACATATCTATTAAAATATTTACTATACCTGATAACCTAATAGGATACCCAATAACCTGATCTGGTACCTGATAATCTGATCTGATACCTAATAATCTGATCTGATACCTGATAATCTGATCTGATACCTAATAATCTGATCTGATACCTGATAATCTGATCTGATACCTGATAATCTGATCTGATAGCTGATAATCTGATCTGATACCTTATAATCTGATCTGATACCTAATAATCTGATCTGATACCTGATAAGCTGATCTGATACCTGATAATCTGATCTGATACCTGATAATCTGATCTGATACCTAATAATCTGATCTGACACCTGATTACCTGATCTGATAATTGCTGTTGCTAAACATGGATGAGAAAGTTTTAAAAGAATTGGTTGCAACGAGAAATATCTTGAAGAAAAAGCTTCGTAGTAAATATAAAAACTGGTGAAATAGATACACGTGCTCAACTAAGAGATACTTTCAAACCTATAACAGACCCCTTAAATGAATCTATAAATAGTTCTAACAATATCAAAAAAGAAAAGAATAAGATGAAAACAAAAATTGAAGAAACTAACAGTCCTCATATTAATAAATCAACAATTAAATTGGAGACAAGCACACCAAAGAAACTTGTAGAAGGAGCAATATTTGATAATAGCAAATCATTCAATGATTCTAATGAAAGTAATAGTGACAATGAGAATGATGATAATTTTTACTCACAGAATTCAAATATTGAAGAGAGTTATACTGACTTATCAGTCTTGGAGGGCAGAAATGAATTAGATACTAACTATGGACCACATAAAGATTTCAATAATGAATGGAAATTTGGTGATAGTAACCTCAAATTAAATGAGGGTAAAATACAGGTTGGTGGTCAAATATGGGCTCTAACGCCAGGACTGTTTTCTCTAATGTTTCATAAAACGCCAAAAAACTATGATAAATATGAACTAGAACTCTACAAAAAAATCTTAATTAGTACAAATGCGTACAGAAGAGAATATAAACCTGATGGTCAAATCAAGGGAACGAAAGCATATAAATATAAACATATTATTAAAAAGATGTTTAAAGAGCAAAACCAACAGTCTGTATCAAAAGCAATAGCAAATAAGATATCATCTAATTATAAAGGTGGTGGATTGATGCAATTTAACCCCCATAAACCAAACTATATATACTGGGACGATCCAAATGAGTTAGGTTAGGTTAGGTTAGGTTCCATTGGCAGCCGTGATCAAGCACAGCTCACGTGGGTCCATCAATTAGTTCCCGTTGTGCTACCATGTTGTCCCGTCCTCCAAGGGTCCTATGTTATCTGTCTGCTGATATTCTCACGCAGCCACCCGGTTGATTCAATGAAGGAGTGGATCTTTTTTGAATCAATATTAGAGAGACAAGTTTTGTCCCCAAGGGTTCTTTGACCGAAAAGTTTAAGTCTTAGATCATCGAATGCCGGACAATGACAGAGAAGATGTTCCGTCGATTCTTCCTCTTCTTCATCGCCGCAACTTCTACATATGTCATTGTAATTGAGCCCCAACCTTTGGGCGTGCCTCCCAATAGGCCAGTGTCCAGTTATTACCGCGATTAGGTTTCTGAGATGAGGTCTGGATAGCTGTAGTGCCCGCTTAGTCCTTTTTTCATCTATTATGGGCCAGCTTTTCTAGTTTCCCTACAGGTAGTTTCATCTAACCATTTCTGAATTACAATAAGGTGAAACTTATGTGCAATAAGTTGTTTACTCATTGGGAGAGAGACGCCTATGTCATGTGTTGAATCGTTACGAGTGGAGCCTGCGCGCGCCAACGCGTCCGCGATACAGTTTCCGTGTATGTCCCTGTGTCCTGGTACCCACTTAAGGGTAACCGTTGAATGTCTCGCTATCTCGTTTAGAGATATCCGGCATTCCTTGACAATTTTTGATGTGATGAACACATTCTCCAGGGATCTAATGGCCGCCTTACTATCGGTAATGATCTGAATATCCCTACCAGATATTTCGCCATACCGAATGAGTTTTGCGGCTGTGTAGATGGCCGTTATTTCAGCCTGAATGACACTGCAGTGGTCCGGCAGCCTTACAGGAATGCACCAGTTTAGCTGCTCGGAGTAAATGCCAGAACCGACACCATTCAGTGATTTCGACCCGTCCGTGAAAATTTGAATCACATTCACGGGTGTATGTAGGTCATCAGGGTGGACCGCGTTATCCGAAAAGCTTACAGAGAAGCCAGGATCAAAGATTGGCTCAGGTGTGACATAGTCAACGCTCATGTTCCAATTTATATTATATAGGATGTTGGCATGACCGATATTGTAATCTCTCCATGCTCTGGAGGCTTTTAGTCTTACTGCCGTGTTCGCAGCCAACTTTTTAGCCAAAGTGTCTGGTGGTAGCCAGTTCAATATCGTGAACAGTGCCTTAGAAGGAGTTGTTCTAAAGGCACCTGTTACTGTTATTGCCATCATTCTCATTATACGTTCAAACTTAGTTTGATGACTCTTCCGCCTAAGCGCCGGCCACCAAACGACTGCACCGTAGAATAGAATGGGTTTAATGACACATTCGTATAGCCAGTATACATTTTTCGGGTTGATACCCCAATTTAGGCCAATGGCTTTTTTGCAGCAATATAATACAGTTGCTGCCTTAATGGTTCTGGAAGTGGTATTCATATTCCAGTTCAATTTACTATCTAGTATTATTCCAAGATATTTGGCACTATCGGATAGTTTCAGTGGAACCCCATTCAGCTTTGGGGTAACAAATTTGGGAATTTTGTATCTCCTAGTGAAAAGTACCAGTTCCGTTTTGGCCGGATTCACATCCAGACCACATCCCCGGCACCATTTTACGAGGACATCCAGTGCGGATTCCATTAGTTCAGACAGTAGTCTGGGATCCTTACCCATAGCCATGACTGCGACGTCATCCGCATACGCAATCGTTCTGCAGCACGTTTTTTCCATGGCCCTGAGGAGGAAATTTATATTTAGGTTCCAAAGTAATGGCGAGAGTACACCTCCTTGCGGTGTGCCCCTGGTAGCCACTTTGGAAATGTTTGCGGCGCCCCAGTTAGATTCAATACGCCGAAAGTGCAAGATGCTACTAACAAATTGGATGATCTCTGGGTCGATCTCCAGTAGCCTCATCGCATTAATAACCGACTCTGGTTTAACATTGTTGAAAGCTCCCTCAATATCCAGGAAAGCAACTAATGCGAATTCCTTGTATTATAGGGATCTCTCTATGTGACCCACCAATAAGTGAAGCGCAGTTTCGGTGGACTTCCCTTTCGTATAGGCATGTTGAGCCATTGACAAGGAATTATGTCCTAGCTTTGATCTGATATGAATGTCTATAATCCTCTCCAGTGTTTTCAGCAGAAAGGAGGATAGACTAATAGGCCTGAAGTCTTTAGCCTTAGTGTGCGATGTTTTCCCCCCCTTGGGGATGAAGACAATCTTATATGTTGTCCATATAGATGGGACATGTGAGAGACTTAGGCAGGCTCTGAAAATCACCAGGAGCCATGGCATCAGTGTCTCTAGGTTATTTTGCAGATCCGCTGGGATAATCCCATCCGGACCTGGGGATTTAAAGGGATGAAAGCTTTTAACAGCCCATTCCACACGATGACGAGTTATCGGGATAATAGAGTTATTCCGAGCGCCATTAAGAATTACCTCCCTCGGCACATCATCAGTGCAGCCTGGGAAGTGAGTATTTATCAGAACCTCAAGGGTCTCCTGACTATTTGTTGTCCAGGATCCATCTGTCTTCTGTATATACGATGGAATAACTGGTCTTGAGGATAAGATCTTACGTAGCCGACTTGTCTCCGAGGAGTTTTCTACATCACTGCAGAAATCCCTCCATGACCGTCTTTTAGCCTTCCTTATAAGATTCTTGAATCCATTCACTGAGGATTTGTAACTGTTCCATACACCATTACGTTTCGCCTCGTTAAAGAGCTTCCTGCTTTCTTTGCGTTTTTCAGCAATTTCCGCATTCCACCAAATGGGCTTAGCCTTGCCTTTCCTGTCGATTCTTTTACAGGACTTTTCTGTTGCCGCGGTTAAGACACTCGTTAGTGATTCCACTGCGGAGTCAAGCATGGACACATTGCCTATGCTATCTTGGCATGGCGGCAGCTTGTCTTCGAGTACACTAGCATAGACAGACCAGTTGGTCTTTCTTCTGTTCGTGTAGGGTTTCACTGAATCAACTCTAAGAGAAAAATTGAAATCAATGTACATGTGGTCAGAGAAGGAACAGTCCTTTGACACATTCCAATCGCTAATCATATCCGAGAACCTATCGCTAATAAGCGTAATATCAAGAACTTCCCTTCTGTTAGTCACAATAAAGGTGGGTTCATTACCCCTATTAACTACTGTTAGTTCAATCCAAATGAGTTGGTAGATCGACTTCGTCTACTGATAGCATCACAAGCTGCTGGTCATACTAATCATAATAACGAGATTGTATCAATTATTGAAGAACTACGCGAAGCTAATATAATACAATAATCTATATAAAGTATGTCTGTTGATAAGTTTGGAGACTATCTAAACGGTACAAACGATATAATTTCACTGAATAATGCCCATAGACTGTTGGGGTTCTTTATGGATACGAAAAACAACATCGATGTCCAAAACAAAAGAATCAAAAATGTGGCAAAGGCTGTGGAGGAAAACGATGTTATCAGTAAATTGTTTCTGCAAAATCAAATCGAAGACATAGAATACAAACTATTAAAATACTTTAAGGAAGATAACAAGAAAATGTATGATACTTTTAGAATTCAACTCGAAATGCTACAACATGCAACAACATTTGAAAAGAATAAGAAAATTGAAGAAAATATTTCCAAAATCAATACATTTTTGGAAGATGGTTATCTACAAAGATTTGTTGAGAGCCTACAAAAGAAAAGTTAAATGAAAAGATTTATAGATTGGAAAATTACATATTCGCATCAATAAGTAAAAGTTCATCAAGCAGATTACAACGTATCCAAAACAATTCTTAAAACTATAAACATGTCTTCAAAAAGAAATCTAGTTAACGAACTCCATAAACAAGCTCGAAAATCTTTTGCACGTCGTAGAGTTGTGATGAAAGGAATAGATGATCTCTGGCAAGCTGATTTAGTTGAAATGGGGAGTTACTGTATAGACAATAAAAATTATAGATTTTTGTTAACCATAATTGATACATTCTCAAAATATGCATGGGCAGTACCGCTGAAAACAAAAACTGCACTTGAAACAACACAAGCAATGGTAGATATTTTTCAACTGGGACGAGTACCAAAAAACCTACAAACAGACGATGGAAAAGAATTTTTTAATAAAAACTTTGCGAAATTGATGGATAAGCACAAAATTAATCACTATTCAACGTATAACACAACGAAAGCATCAATAGTAGAACGATTTAATAGAACATTAAAAGGGATGATGTGGAAAGAATTTAGTTTTAATGGTTCGTATAACTGGTTGGATATCTACAAAGATCTATTAAGAGCATACAACAGTAAAGTTCATCGTACCATCAAAATGCCTACAATTAAAGTCAACTCAACAAATGAGAAAAAATTATTAAATATAGTATACAGTCATTTGAAGATGTATAAAATCTCGAAATTTAATGTTGGAGATCATGTGCGCATAAGCAAATACAAACATACATTTGAAAAATGTTATACTCCAAATTGGACAACAGAAATTTTTACTATTAAAACAATTCAAAATACATATCCTGTAACATACATATTAGAGGATTATCGTGGTAATCTCATTCAAGGTGGATTTTACGATGAAGAACTCTCAAAAACTAGATTTCCAAATACATATCTAGTTGAAAAGATTATTAAAATTAAAGGAGATAAAGCGTATGTTAAGTGGTCAGGATTTACTAATGAACACAATTCTTGGATAAGTAAAGATGAAATATTATAGTTGAAACAAAATATTTATAATTATTGTATTAAAAATTATTGCATTTACTATTAAAAATTATAATGTAAATTCAAAACAAAAAAGATTAAATTAAAATAAAAACGCTTTTTATAAACCATATTGTGTGTTAAACTTTATTCATTTACAATCAAGCAGGCACAATGTCAATAACACTTACTCTGAGCTCCAACACTTCAGAGTTATCAGCCAATTCCTTCCCTCCTATTGAGTTAAATGAGACATATGAATGTGCTCTAACTGATTTTCATTCGTATAATAGCATTCCAAATATTGATGTCTACAGCAATTTGTTAAATATAGGTGAAAATGTGATTGAAATACCAATTGGATCTTATGAATTGAATGACATAGTTGATTATATAGAGGAAGAATACAAACGATATGGTAGAGAAAATAAAATTTTTATAGAAGCCAATAATAACACAATGCAGGTTAAAGTTAATAGCTCTACGGATCCAATATATTTTAATAAGGAAAATACAATTGGAAAACTCTTAGGATTCAACGATAAAATCCTAACTCCAAACGAAGATCATTATTCAGATCTTCCAGTTAGTATTTTCAAGGTGAATCTATTACGAATTGAAAGTAGTATCACTGTTAATACATATATGAACAATTCCAAATCGCATACACTGCACGAGTTTCCGATTAATGTGCTTCCAGGCTATAAAATAGCTGAGATTCCTAGAAACCTCATTTATTTACCTGTGATCTCCAGAGAGGTAGGTTCACTAACGCTACGAGTAGTTGATCAGTACGGCGCTTTAATTAATTTTCGAGGAGAGGAAATAACAATAAGAATTCATTTAAGACCAACTAAGTAATGTTGATGTACAACTCAAGTATATCGAAAAATATAACAACAGCAACAACATACAACCCTAAAACATTATCACAACCTAAACCACAATTGAAAAGATCAGTTCATCAAAAAACGCTGACAACAGCAAATAAAAATTTTCTAAAGTTTCTTAATTTCAAACTGAAGACAAAATGAGTTCAATAATAAATGTATTGGATAAGCCATTATCTGATGAAAATATAATCAAAAAGGACTATCATACTTATATACAATACCAACAATCTTACAACAATAATGATGAAATTCGCATTTCAATACAAAATCAAGATTTGTACGTGTTACCTAGTGAAAGTTATATATATGTGGAAGGATCTGTTGTAGATGAGAAAACCTCTAAATCTACAGGTAATTTCAAATTAAAAAACAACTTTGTGGCATATCTATTTGATGAAATTCGCTATGAGCTGAATGGCATTGAAATTGATCATACAAGATATTTAGGAGCCACAAGCACCATAAAAAACTTGGTTTCTTTATCACCAACGGAAAGCACAGGAATGCAGAATGCTGGTTGGAATAAAATTGATGATTTGAAACTTGTAAATGGCTACTTTAATTTCTATGTACCACTTAAGATGCTTTTAGGATTCGCTGAAGACTATAATAAAGTTATACTAAATGGAAAGCATGAATTGATATTCTTACGTAATAAGAATGATGAAAATCTTCTACACTCGAACGTTTCTACTGAAAAAGCAAAACTTGCAATTTCACTCATCTCATGGAGAATTCCACACGTACAATTATCTGATCTTTGTAAGCTGAATATGATTAAAATTATTAGCAATGGTGCTTCTATACCGATGGCATTCCGTAGTTGGGATTGTCATGTAAATCCACAATTAAATACAGGATCAAGTCATATTTGGAATGTTAAATTAGCCGCAAGTAGAGAACGCCCCCGTTTTGTATTGATTGCTTTTCAACAAGAAAATAAGTTTGTTCATTGTGATCTGACCAATTTAAAAGTTCATTTAAATTCAGTATCATACCCATATGATGATCTAAATATTAAATTTAAAAATGAGCGTTATGCAATTCTATATGATATGTATCTAAGATTTCAACAGAGCTACTACATGCGAGAGTCTCAGCCGCTTCTCACCGCTCAAGAATTTAAAAATAATGCACCGATTATTGTAGTAGATGTTAGCCATCAAAACGAGTCGCTCAATAACGGACCAATTGATATAAAAATTGAATTTGAAACAGACACAAATATTCCATCAAAGACATCAGCTTACTGTATGATTATTCATGATCGTATAATTGAATATATTCCTATAAAAGGACAAGTTCGGAAACTCTTATAAATTCAGTAATATGGAGGATAACAAGGTTTTCATAGACTTGCAAGGTTTCAAAAGTAATTCAAACAAATTTATTGCCAAAGAAGTAGCAGTTGTTTTCAACAATAATGAACACACCAATTTCATTATAAAACCTCCATATGATTTCCAATGTTTATCGGCAAAAAAGCAGAGAGAAGCAAATTGGTTAACAAAAAACTATCATCATCTATACTGGAACGATGGATCAGTATCATTTCAAAGCGTTTGCAGATTTTTGAAAGATAACTTGAAATATTCTATAATCTATGTTAAAGGCGAAGAAAAGAAAAAATGGTTGGAAGAAATGATTCATCAAACAATTGTTAACATTGAGAATATTGCCTGCATCATCTTTAAACAAATGAACTGCGTTGCAGCCTTGTTAAATACTTTTATTGTCACCCAAAGGGCGTCTAATTGTAAAAAAGGTTGTAAAGAAAATAAAATAGATTCATATCGAATATAATAATTTGTTTGTTGGGATTTTTGAATAAGTTTCAAAGCATACTATGCTTATACTATTGTAATTTTTATAACTCTCATTGAGTTTTTAAAGGTTTTTGTATAAGTAAAGAGGTTTGAAACATTTAAAAATTAGGTTTAAGGTCTACTGATGATTTGGCTTAAGCACCAATGAAATGCATGTATATAGACTAGCTAAAAACCCTCAACAAACAAAAGTTTTTTAAATCTTTGAAAAAAGATATCGAGGCAATCTCGATTAATATAAATTTCATAATTACCTAGTTAACATTTTATTTTCCGTTTTGCCTTGTTAAATACTTTTATTGTCACCCAAAGGGCGTCTAATTGTAAAAAAGGTTGTAAAGAAAATAAAATAGATTCATATCGAATATAATAATTTGTTTGTTGGGATTTTTGAATAAGTTTCAAAGCATACTATGCTTATACTATTGTAATTTTTATAACTCTCATTGAGTTTTTAAAGGTTTTTGTATAAGTAAAGAGGTTTGAAACATTTAAAAATTAGGTTTAAGGTCTACTGATGATTTGGCTTAAGCACCAATGAAATGCATGTATATAGACTAGCTAAAAACCCTCAACAACCAAAAGTTTTTTAAATCTTTGAAAAAAGATATCGAGGCAATCTCGATTAATATAAATTTCATAATTACCTAGTTAACATTTTATTTTCCGTTTTGCCTTGTTAAATACTTTTATTGTCACCCAAAGGGCGTCTAATTGTAAAAAAGGTTGTAAAGAAAATAAAATAGATTCATATCGAATATAATAATTTGTTTGTTGGGATTTTTGAATAAGTTTCAAAGCATACTATGCTTATACTATTGTAATTTTTATAACTCTCATTGAGTTTTTAAAGGTTTTTGTATAAGTAAAGAGGTTTGAAACATTTAAAAATTAGGTTTAAGGTCTACTGATGATTTGGCTTAAGCACCAATGAAATGCATGTATATAGACTAGCTAAAAACCCTCAACAAACAAAAGTTTTTTAAATCTTTGAAAAAAACATATGTACATAAAACAGACTCAAATTATAAGGAATAAATCTCGAAGTCAGCAGAATTATGAAAACATAAAGAAAAATCAAAAACATGCATGAAAACAGACTCAAATATAAAAAAAGAACAAAAAATAAAATATGCTATATATATCTATATAGCCAAATTATAAGGAATAAATCTCAAAGTCAGCAGAATTATGAAAACAAAGAAAAATCAAAAACATACATGAAAACAGACTCAAATATAAAAAAAGAACAAAAAATAAAATATGCTATATATATCTATATAGCCAAATTATAAGGAATAAATCTCGAAGTCAGCAGAATTATGAAAACATAAAGAAAAATCAAAAACATACATATATAAAAACAGACTTAAATATATAAAAGAACAAAAAAATAAAATCTAATAAACCTCATTAATACAACGATACCAAAGTGATCGCAGCATACACACAGACACAAACACACTCTCATACACACGCTATGACGTCAATGATGATGACATACCTAAAATAACCAGATATACACAAATTCTCTGCCAACAAAAAATATCTCTGCCTGTATACCAACATAATATGACGTCTGTGATGACGACACACCTAAAATAATCAGTAATAAACAAACTCTCTGCCAACAAAATATTTCTCTGCCACGATTCCATCAGCAACACACCAAACGGCATAAACACAAACCCCCGCTATGACGTCAGTGATGACGACGCACCTAAAATAATCAGATATACACACATTCTCTGCCAACAAAAAATTCACTGCCTACATACCAACATAATATGACGTCTGTGATGACGATGCATCTAAAATAATCAGATATACACACATGGTCTGCCAACAAAAAATTCACTGCCTAAATACCAACAGAAACACACCCAACAACATAAACACACAACCAACCAACATAGCACAGGCAAGCAAAAGAACATACACACGCACACACACAACCAACATAGCACAGCCAAGCAAACGAACATACACACACACATAACCAACATAGCACAGGCAAGCAAAAGAACATACACATGCACACACACAACCAACATAGCACAGGCAAGCAAACGAACATACACACGCACATAAAAAAACTAGAGGATGGCAACACTGGCTCGCTCAAAAGTAATGGTGGCAAATGCCGGCAGCGCAGTCGCGCATGTCTATTGCCACCATTACCTATCTACTTATGTATGTTTTGGATTTTTCTTTATGTTTCTATAATTCTGCTGACTTCGAGATTTATTCCTTATAATTTGGCTATATAGATAAATATTGCTTATTTTATTTTTTGTTCTTTTATATATTCGAGTCTGTTTTTATATATGTTTTGGAGTTGTCTTTATGTTTCTTTAATTCTGCTGACTTCGAGATTTACTCCTTATAATTTGGCTATATAGATAAATATTGCATATATAATTTTTTGTTCTTTTATATATTTGATTCTGTTTTTTTGTATGTTTTGGATTTTTCTTTCTGTTTCTATAATTCTGCTGACTTCGAGATTTATTCCTTATAATTTGGCTATATAGATAAATATTACTTATTTTATTTTTAGTTCTTTTATATATTCGAGTCTGTTTTTATATATGTTTTGGAGTTGTCTTTATGTTTTTTTTAATTCTGCTGACTCCGAGATTAACTCCTGATAATTTGGCTATATAGATAAATATTGCATATTTAATTTTTTGTTCTTTTATATGTTTGATTCTGTTTTTATGTATGTTTTGGATTTTTCTTTATATTTCTATAATTTCTAGACAAATATTGCATATTTAATTTTTTGTTCTTTTATATATTTGAGTCTGTTTATATATATGTTTTTGAGTTGTCTTTATATTTTTTTTTTATTTGATTCTGTTTTATGTATGTTTTGGATTTTTCTTTATGTTTCTATAATTCTGCTGACTTCGAGATTTACTCCTTATAATTTGACTATATAGATAAATATTGCATATTTTATTTTTTGTTTTATACATATATTTGAGTCTGTTATTATATATGTTTTTGAGTTGTCTTTATGTTTTTTTTTTTTAATTCTGATGACTTCGAGATTTACTCCTTATAATTTGGCTATATAGATAAATATTGCATATTTTATTTTTTGTTCTTTTATATATTTGAGTCTGTTTTTATGTATGTTTTGGATTTTTCTTTATGTATATATAATTCTGCTGACTTCGAGATTTATTCCTTATGATTTGGACAACTATTGCTTATTTAATTTTTTGTTCTTTTATATATTTGATTCTGTTTTTATGAATGTTTTGTATTTTTCTTTGTTTCTATAATTCTGCTGACTTCGAGATTTATTCCTTATAATTTGGCTATATAGATAAATGTTACATATTTAATTTTTTGTTCTTTTATATATTTGATTCTGTTTTATGTATGTTTTGGATTTTTCTTTGTTACTATAATTCTGCTGACTTCGAGATTTACTCCTTATAATTTGACTATATAGATAAATATTGCATATTTTATTTTTTGTTTTATACATATATTTGAGTGTGTTATTATATATATGTTTTTGAGTTGTCTTTATGTTTTTTTAATTCTGATTACTTCGAGGTTTACTCCTTATAATTTGGCTATATAGATAAATATTGAATATTTTATTTTTTGTTCTTTTATATATTTAATTCTGTTTTTATGTATGTTTTGGATTTTTCTTTACTTCTATAATTCTGCTGACTTCGAGATTTATTCCTTATGATTTGGCTATATAGACAAATATTGCATATTTAATTTTTTGTTCATTTATATATTTGATTCTGTTTTTATGTATGTTTTGGATTTTTCTTTATGTTTCTATAATTCTGCTGACTTCGAGATTTATTCCTTATGATTTGGCTATATAGACAAATATTGCATATTTAATTTTTTGTTCTTTTATAAATTTGATTCTGTTTTATGTATGTTTTGGTTTTTTCTTTATGTTTCTATAATTCTGCTGACTTCGAGATTTACTCCTTATAATTTGACTATATAGATAAATATTGCATATTTTTTTTTTGTTTTATACATATATTTGAGTCTGTTATTATATATGTTTTTGAGTTGTCTTTATGTTTTTTTAATTCTGATGACTTCCAGATTTACTCCTTATAATTTGGCTATATAGATAAATATTGCATATTTTATTTTTTGTTCTTTTATATATTTGATTCTGTTTTTATGTATGTTTTGGATTTTTCTTTGCTTCTATAATTCTGCTGACTTTGAGATTTATTCCTTATAATTTGGCTATATAGATAAATATTGCATATTTAATTTTTTGTTCTTTTATATATTTGAGTCTCTTTTTATATATGTTTTGGAGTTGTCTTTATGTTTTTTTTGATTTGATTCTCTTTTATGTATGTTTTGGATTTTTCTTTATGTTTCTATAATTCTGCTGACCTCGAGATTTATTCCTTATGATTTGGCTATATAGATAAATATTGCATATTTTATTTTTTGTTTTATACATATATTTGAGTCTGTTATTATATATGTTTTTGAGTTGTCTTTATGTTTTTTTAATTCTGCTGACTTCGAGATTTATTCCTTATGATTTGGCTATATAGACAAATATTGCATATTTAATTTTTTGTTCTTTTATATATTTGAGTCCGCTTTTATGTATGTTTTGGATTTTTCTTTATGTTTCTATAATTCTGCTGACTTCGAGATTTATTCCTTATGATTTGGCTATATAGACAAATATTGCATATTTAATTTTTTGTTCTTTTATATATTTGAGTCTATTTTTATGTCTGTTTTGGATTTTTCTTTGTTTCTATAATTCTGCTGACTTCGCGATTTATTCCTTATAATTTGGCTATATAGATAAATATTGCATATTTAATTTTTTGTTTTATACATATATTTGAGTCTGTTATATATGTTTTTGAGTTGTCTTTATGTTTTTTTAATTCTGATGACTTCGAGATTTACTCCTTATAATTTGGCTATATAGATAAATATTGCATATTTTATTTTTTGTTCTTTTATATATTTGAGTCTGGTTTTATGTATGTTTTGGATTTTTCTTTATGTTTCTATAATTCTGCTGACTTCGAGATTTATTCCTTATGATTTGGCTATATAGACAAATATTGCATATTTAATTTCTTGTTCTTTTATATATTTGATTCTGTTTTTATGTATGTTTTGAATTTTTTTTTGTTTCTATAATTCTGCTGACTTCGAGATTTATTCCTTATAATTTGGCTATATAGATAAATATTGCATATTTAATTTTTTGTTCTTTTATATATTTGATTCTGTTTTATGTATGTTTTGGATTTTTCTTTATGTTTCTATAATTCTGCTGACTTCGAGATTTATTCCTTATAATTTGGCGATATAGATAAATATTGCTTATTTTATTTTTTGTTCTTTTATATATTCGAGTCTGTTTTTATATATGTTTTGGAGTTGTCTTTATGTTTTTTTTTAATTCTGCTGACTCCGAGATTAACTCCTTATAATTTGGCTATATAGATAAATATTGCATATTTTATTTTTTGTTATTTTATATATTTGAGTCTGTTTTTATATATGTTTTGGAGTTGTCTTTATGTTTTTTTTAATTCTGCTGACTCCGAGATTTACTCCTTATAATTTGGCCATATAGATAAATATTGCATATTTAATTTTTTGTTCTTTTATATATTTGATTCTGTTTTTATGTATGTTTTGGATTTTTCTTTATATTTCTATAATTTCTAGACAAATATTGCATATATAATTTTTTGTTCTTTTATATATTTGAGTCTGTTTTTATATATGTTTTTGAGTTGTCTTTATGTTTTTTTTTATTTGATTCTGTTTTATGTATGTTTTGGATTTTTCTTTATGTTTCTATAATTCTGCTGACTTCGAGATTTACTCCTTATAATTTGACTATATAGATAAATATTGCATATTTTATTTTTTGTTTTATACATATATTTGAGTCTGTTATTATATATGTTTTTGAGTTGTCTTTATGTTTTTTTTTAATTCTGATGACTTCGAGATTTACTCCTTATAATTTGGCTATATAGATAAATATTGCATATTTTATTTTTTGTTCTTTTACATATTTGAGTCTGTTTTTATGTATGTTTTGGATTTTTCTTTATGTTTCTATAATTCTGCTGACTTCGAGATTTACTCCTTATAATTTGACTATATAGATAAATATTGCATATTTTATTTTTTGTTTTATACATATATTTGAGTGTGTTATTATATATATGTTTTTCAGTTGTCTTTATGTTTTTTTAATTCTGATTACTTCGAGGTTTACTCCTTATAATTTGGCTATATAGATAAATATTGCATATTTTATTTTTTGTTCTTTTATATATTTGATTCTGTTTTTATGTATGTTTTGGATTTTTCTTTATATTTCTATAATTTCTAGACAAATATTGCATATATAATTTTTTGTTCTTTTATATATTTGAGTCTGTTTTTATATATGTTTTTGAGTTGTCTTTATGTTTTTTTTGATTTGATTCTGTTTTATGTATGTTTTGGATTTTTCTTTATGTTTCTATAATTCTGCTGACTTCGAGATTTACTCCTTATAATTTGACTATATAGATAAATATTGCATATTTTATTTTTTGTTTTATACATATATTTGAGTCTGTTATTATATATGTTTTTGAGTTGTCTTTATGTTTTTTTTTAATTCTGATGACTTCGAGATTTACTCCTTATAATTTGGCTATATAGATAAATATTGCATATTTTATTTTTTGTTCTTTTACATATTTGAGTCTGTTTTTATGTATGTTTTGGATTTTTCTTTATGTTTCTATAATTCTGCTGACTTCGAGATTTACTCCTTATAATTTGACTATATAGATAAATATTGCATATTTTATTTTTTGTTTTATACATATATTTGAGTGTGTTATTATATATATGTTTTTCAGTTGTCTTTATGTTTTTTTAATTCTGATTACTTCGAGGTTTACTCCTTATAATTTGGCTATATAGATAAATATTGCATATTTTATTTTTTGTTCTTTTATATATTTGATTCTGTTTTTATGTATGTTTTGGATTTTTCTTTGCTTCTATAATTCTGCTGACTTCGAGATTTATTCCTTATAATTTGGCTATATAGATAAATATTACATATTTAATTTTTTGTTCTTTTATATATTTGATTCTGTTTTATGTATGTTTTGGATTTTTCCTTGTTACTATAATTCTGCTGACTTCGAGATTTACTCCTTATAATTTGACTATATAGATAAATATTGCATATTTTATTTTTTGTTTTATACATATATTTGAGTGTGTTATTATATATATGTTTTTCAGTTGTCTTTATGTTTTTTTAATTCTGATTACTTCGAGGTTTACTCCTTATAATTTGGCTATATAGATAAATATTGCATATTTTATTTTTTGTTCTTTTATATATTTGATTCTGTTTTTATGTATGTTTTGGATTTTTCTTTGCTTCTATAATTCTGCTGACTTCGAGATTTATTCCTTATAATTTGGCTATATAGATAAATATTGCATATTTAATTTTTTGTTCTTTTATATATTTGAGTCTCTTTTTATATATGTTTTGGAGTTGTCTTTATGTTTTTTTTTTTTGATTTGATTCTGTTTTATGTATGTTTTGGATTTTTCTTTATGTTTCTATAATTCTGCTGACTTCGAGATTTACTCCTTATAATTTGACTATATAGATAAATATTGCATATTTTATTTTTTGTTTTATACATATATTTGAGTGTGTTATTATATATATGTTTTTCAGTTGTCTTTATGTTTTTTTAATTCTGATTACTTCGAGGTTTACTCCTTATAATTTGGCTATATAGATAAATATTGCATATTTTTTTTTGTTTTTTATATATTTGAGTCTGTTTTTATATATGTTTTGGATTTTTCTTTATGTTTCTATAATTCTGCTGACTTCGAGATTTATTCCTTATGAATTGGCTATATAGACAAATATTGCATATTTTATTTTTTGTTCTTTTATATATTTGATTCTGTTTTTATGTATGTTTTGGATTTTTCTTTGCTTCTATAATTCTGCTGACTTCGAGATTTATTCCTTATAATTTGGCTATATAGATAAATATTGCATATTTAATTTTTTGTTCTTTTATATATTTGAGTCTCTTTTTATATATGTTTTGGAGTTGTCTTTATGTTTTTTTTTGATTTGATTCTGTTTTATGTATGTTTTGGATTTTTCTTTATGTTTCTATAATTCTGCTGACTTCGAGATTTATTCCTTATGATTTGGCTATATAGATAAATATTGCATATTTTATTTTTTGTTTTATACATATATTTGAGTCTGTTATTATATATGTTTTTGAGTTGTCTTTATGTTTTTTTAATTCTGATGACTTCGAGATTTACTCCTTATAATTTGGCTATATAGATAAATATTGCATATTTTTTTTTGTTTTTTATATATTTGAGTCTGTTTTTATATATGTTTTGGATTTTTCTTTATGTTTCTATAATTCTGCTGACTTCGAGATTTATTCCTTATGAATTGGCTATATAGACAAATATTGCATATTTAATTTTTTGTTCTTTTATATATTTGAGTCCGCTTTTATGTATGTTTTGGATTTTTCTTTATGTTTCTATAATTCTGCTGACTTCGAGATTTGTTCCTTATGATTTGGCTAGATAGATAAATATTGCATATATAATTTTTTGTTCTTTTATATATTTGATTCTGTTTTTTTGTATGTTTTGGATTTTTCTTTCTGTTCTATAATTCTGCTGACTTCGAGATTTATTCCTTATAATTTGGCTATATAGATAAATATTGCTTATTTTATTTTTTGTTCTTTTATATATTCGAGTCTGTTTTTATATATGTTTTGGAGTTGTCTTTATGTTTTTTTTAATTCTGCTGACTCCGAGATTAACTCCTTATAATTTGGCTATATAGATAAATATTGCATATTTAATTTTTTGTTCTTTTATATATTTGATTCTGTTTTTTTGTATGTTTTGGATTTTTCTTTCTGTTTCTATAATTCTGCTGACTTCGAGATTTATTCCTTATAATTTGGCTATATAGATAAATATTGCATATTTAATTTTTTGTTCTTTTATATATTTGAGTCTCTTTTTATATATGTTTTGGAGTTGTCTTTATGTTTTTTTTATTTGATTCTGTTTTATGTATGTTTTGGATTTTTCTTTATGTTTCTATAATTCTGCTGACTTCGAGATTTATTCCTTATGATTTGGCTATATAGATAAATATTGCATATTTTATTTTTTGTTTTATACATATATTTGAGTCTGTTATTATATATGTTTTTGAGTTGTCTTTATGTTTTTTTAATTCTGATGACTTCGAGATTTACTCCTTATAATTTGGCTATATAGATAAATATTGCATATTTTATTTTTTGTTTTATACATATATTTGAGTCTGTTATTATATATGTTTTTGAGTTGTCTTTATGTTTTTTTAATTCTGCTGACTTCGAGATTTATTCCTTATGATTTGGCTATATAGACAAATATTGCATATTTAATTTTTTGTTCTTTTATATATTTGAGTCCGCTTTTATGTATGTTTTGGATTTTTCTTTATGTTTCTATAATTCTGCTGACTTCGAGATTTATTCCTTATGATTTGGCTATATAGACAAATATTGCATATTTAATTTTTTGTTCTTTTATATATTTGAGTCTATTTTTATGTCTGTTTTGGATTTTTCTTTGTTTCTATAATTCTGCTGACTTCGCGATTTATTCCTTATAATTTGGCTATATAGATAAATATTGCATATTTAATTTTTTGTTTTATACATATATTTGAGTCTGTTATATATGTTTTTGAGTTGTCTTTATGTTTTTTTAATTCTGATGACTTCGAGATTTACTCCTTATAATTTGGCTATATAGATAAATATTGCATATTTTATTTTTTGTTCTTTTATATATTTGAGTCTGTTTTTATGTATGTTTTGGATTTTTTTTTGTTTCTATAATTCTGCTGACTTCGAGATTTATTCCTTATAATTTGGCTAAGATAAATATTGCATATTTAATTTTTTGTTCTTTTATATATTTGATTCTGTTTTATGTATGTTTTGGATTTTTCTTTATGTTTCTATAATTCTGCTGACTTCGAGATTTATTCCTTATAATTTGGCGATATAGATAAATATTGCTTATTTTATTTTTTGTTCTTTTATATATTCGAGTCTGTTTTTATATATGTTTTGGAGTTGTCTTTATGTTTTTTTTTTAATTCTGCTGACTCCGAGATTAACTCCTTATAATTTGGCTATATAGATAAATATTGCATATTTTATTTTTTGTTATTTTATATATTTGAGTCTCTTTTTATATATGTTTTGGAGTTGTCTTTATGTTTTTTTTAATTCTGCTGACTCCGAGATTTACTCCTTATAATTTGGCCATATAGATAAATATTGCATATTTAATTTTTTGTTCTTTTATATATTTGATTCTGTTTTTATGTATGTTTTGGATTTTTCTTTATATTTCTATAATTTCTAGACAAATATTGCATATATAATTTTTTGTTCTTTTATATATTTGAGTCTGTTTTTATATATGTTTTTGAGTTGTCTTTATGTTTTTTTTTGATTTGATTCTGTTTTATGTATGTTTTGGATTTTTCTTTATGTTTCTATAATTCTGCTGACTTCGAGATTTACTCCTTATAATTTGACTATATAGATAAATATTGCATATTTTATTTTTTGTTTTATACATATATTTGAGTCTGTTATTATATATGTTTTTGAGTTGTCTTTATGTTTTTTTTTAATTCTGATGACTTCGAGATTTACTCCTTATAATTTGGCTATATAGATAAATATTGCATATTTTATTTTTTGTTCTTTTATAAATTTGAGTCTGTTTTTATGTATGTTTTGGATTTTTCTTTATGTATCTATAATTCTGCTGACTTCGAGATTTATTCCTTATGATTTGGACAACTATTGCTTATTTAATTTTTTGTTCTTTTATATATTTGATTCTGTTTTTATGAATGTTTTGGATTTTTCTTTGTTTCTATAATTCTGCTGACTTCGAGATTTATTCCTTATAATTTGGCTATATAGATAAATATTACATATTTAATTTTTTGTTCTTTTATATATTTGATTCTGTTTTATGTATGTTTTGGATTTTTCCTTGTTACTATAATTCTGCTGACTTCGAGATTTACTCCTTATAATTTGACTATATAGATAAATATTGCATATTTTATTTTTTGTTTTATACATATATTTGAGTGTGTTATTATATATATGTTTTTCAGTTGTCTTTATGTTTTTTTAATTCTGATTACTTCGAGGTTTACTCCTTATAATTTGGCTATATAGATAAATATTGCATATTTTATTTTTTGTTCTTTTATATATTTGATTTTGTTTTTATGTATGTTTTGGATTTTTCTTTGCTTCTATAATTCTGCTGCCTTCGAGATTTATTCCTTATAATTTGGCTATATAGATAAATATTGCATATTTAATTTTTTGTTCTTTTATATATTTGAGTCTCTTTTTATATATGTTTTGGAGTTGTCTTTATGTTTTTTTTTTTGATTTGATTCTGTTTTATGTATGTTTTGGATTTTTCTTTATGTTTCTATAATTCTGCTGACTTCGAGATTTACTCCTTATAATTTGACTATATAGATAAATATTGCATATTTTATTTTTTGTTTTATACATATATTTGAGTGTGTTATTATATATATGTTTTTCAGTTGTCTTTATGTTTTTTTAATTCTGATTACTTCGAGGTTTACTCCTTATAATTTGGCTATATAGATAAATATTGCATATTTTATTTTTTGTTCTTTTATATATTTGATTCTGTTTTTATGTATGTTTTGGATTTTTCTTTGCTTCTATAATTCTGCTGACTTCGAGATTTATTCCTTATAATTTGGCTATATAGATAAATATTGCATATTTAATTTTTTGTTCTTTTATATATTTGAGTCTCTTTTTATATATGTTTTGGAGTTGTCTTTATGTTTTTTTTGATTTGATTCTGTTTTATGTATGTTTTGGATTTTTCTTTATGTTTCTATAATTCTGCTGACTTCGAGATTTATTCCTTATGATTTGGCTATATAGATAAATATTGCATATTTTATTTTTTGTTTTATACATATATTTGAGTCTGTTATTATATATGTTTTTGAGTTGTCTTTATGTTTTTTTAATTCTGATGACTTCGAGATTTACTCCTTATAATTTGGCTATATAGATAAATATTGCATATTTTTTTTTGTTTTTTATATATTTGAGTCTGTTTTTATATATGTTTTGGATTTTTCTTTATGTTTCTATAATTCTGCTGACTTCGAGATTTATTCCTTATGAATTGGCTATATAGACAAATATTGCATATTTAATTTTTTGTTCTTTTATATATTTGAGTCCGCTTTTATGTATGTTTTGGATTTTTCTTTATGTTTCTATAATTCTGCTGACTTCGAGATTTATTCCTTATGATTTGGCTAGATAGATAAATATTGCATATATAATTTTTTGTTCTTTTATATATTTGATTCTGTTTTTTTGTATGTTTTGGATTTTTCTTTCTGTTCTATAATTCTGCTGACTTCGAGATTTATTCCTTATAATTTGGCTATATAGATAAATATTGCTTATTTTATTTTTTGTTCTTTTATATATTCGAGTCTGTTTTTATATATGTTTTGGAGTTGTCTTTATGTTTTTTTTAATTCTGCTGACTCCGAGATTAACTCCTTATAATTTGGCTATATAGATAAATATTGCATATTTAATTTTTTGTTCTTTTATATATTTGATTCTGTTTTTTTGTATGTTTTGGATTTTTCTTTCTGTTTCTATAATTCTGCTGACTTCGAGATTTATTCCTTATAATTTGGCTATATAGATAAATATTGCATATTTAATTTTTTGTTCTTTTATATATTTGAGTCTCTTTTTATATATGTTTTGGAGTTGTCTTTATGTTTTTTTTGATTTGATTCTGTTTTATGTATGTTTTGGATTTTTCTTTATGTTTCTATAATTCTGCTGACTTCGAGATTTATTCCTTATGATTTGGCTATATAGATAAATATTGCATATTTTATTTTTTGTTTTATACATATATTTGAGTCTGTTATTATATATATTTTTGAGTTGTCTTTATGTTTTTTTAATTCTGATGACTTCGAGATTTACTCCTTATAATTTGGCTATATAGATAAATATTGCATATTTTTTTTTGTTTTTTATATATTTGAGTCTGTTTTTATATATGTTTTGGATTTTTCTTTATGTTTCTATAATTCTGCTGACTTCGAGATTTATTCCTTATAATTTGGCTATATAGATAAATATTGCTTATTTTATTTTTTGTTCTTTTATATATTCGAGTCTGTTTTTATATATGTTTTGGAGTTGTCTTTATGTTTTTTTTAATTCTGCTGACTCCGAGATTAACTCCTTATAATTTGGCTATATAGATAAATATTGCATATTTAATTTTTTGTTCTTTTATATATTTGATTCTGTTTTTTTGTATGTTTTGGATTTTTCTTTCTGTTTCTATAATTCTGCTGACTTCGAGATTTATTCCTTATAATTTGGCTATATAGATAAATATTGCATATTTAATTTTTTGTTCTTTTATATATTTGAGTCTCTTTTTATATATGTTTTGGAGTTGTCTTTATGTTTTTTTTGATTTGATTCTGTTTTATGTATGTTTTGGATTTTTCTTTATGTTTCTATAATTCTGCTGACTTCGAGATTTATTCCTTATGATTTGGCTATATAGATAAATATTGCATATTTTATTTTTTGTTTTATACATATATTTGAGTCTGTTATTATATATGTTTTTGAGTTGTCTTTATGTTTTTTTAATTCTGATGACTTCGAGATTTACTCCTTATAATTTGGCTATATAGATAAATATTGCATATTTTTTTTGTTTTTTATATATTTGAGTCTGTTTTTATATATGTTTTGGATTTTTCTTTATGTTTCTATAATTCTGCTGACTTCGAGATTTATTCCTTATGAATTGGCTATATAGACAAATATTGCATATTTAATTTTTTGTTCTTTTATATATTTGAGTCCGCTTTTATGTATGTTTTGGATTTTTCTTTATGTTTCTATAATTCTGCTGACTTCGAGATTTATTCCTTATGATTTGGCTAGATAGATAAATATTGCATATATAATTTTTTGTTCTTTTATATATTTGATTCTGTTTTTTTGTATGTTTTGGATTTTTCTTTCTGTTCTATAATTCTGCTGACTTCGAGATTTATTCCTTATAATTTGGCTATATAGATAAATATTGCTTATTTTATTTTTTGTTCTTTTATATATTCGAGTCTGTTTTTATATATGTTTTGGAGTTGTCTTTATGTTTTTTTTAATTCTGCTGACTCCGAGATTAACTCCTTATAATTTGGCTATATAGATAAATATTGCATATTTAATTTTTTGTTCTTTTATATGTTTGATTCTGTTTTTATGTATGTTTTGGATTTTTCTTTATATTTCTATAATTTCTAGACAAATATTGCATATTTAATTTTTTGTTCTTTTATATATTTGAGTCTGTTTTTATATATGTTTTTGAGTTGTCTTTATATTTTTTTTGATTTGATTCTGTTTTATGTATGTTTTGGATTTTTCTTTATGTTTCTATAATTCTGCTGACTTCGAGATTTATTCCTTATAATTTGGCTATATAGATAAATATTACATATTTAATTTTTTGTTCTTTTATAAATTTGATTCTGTTTTATGTACGAGTATGTTTTGGATTTTTCTTTATGTTTCTATAATTCTGCTGACTTCGAGGTTTACTCCTTATAATTTGACTATATAGATAAATATTGCATATATAATTTTTTGTTCTTTTATATATTTGATTCTGTTTTTTTGTATGTTTTGGATTTTTCTTTCTGTTCTATAATTCTGCTGACTTCGAGATTTATTCCTTATAATTTGGCTATATAGATAAATATTGCTTATTTTATTTTTTGTTCTTTTATATATTCGAGTCTGTTTTTATATATGTTTTGGAGTTGTCTTTATGTTTTTTTTAATTCTGCTGACTCCGAGATTAACTCCTTATAATTTGGCTATATAGATAAATATTGCATATTTAATTTTTTGTTCTTTTATATGTTTGATTCTGTTTTTATGTATGTTTTGGATTTTTCTTTATATTTCTATAATTTCTAGACAAATATTGCATATTTAATTTTTGGTTCTTTTATATATTTGAGTCTGTTTTTATAAATGTTTTTGAGTTGTCTTTATATTTTTTTTTATTTGATTCTGTTTTATGTATGTTTTGGATTTTTCTTTATGTTTCTATAATTCTGCTGACTTCGAGATTTCTCCTTATAATTTGACTATATAGATAAATATTGCATATTTTATTTTTTGTTTTATACATATATTTGAGTCTGTTATTATATATGTTTTTGAGTTGTCTTTATGTTTTTTTTTTAATTCTGATGACTTCGAGATTTACTCCTTATAATTTGGCTATATAGATAAATATTGCATATTTTATTTTTTGTTCTTTTATATATTTGAGTCTGTTTTTATGTATGTTTTGGATTTTTCTTTGTTTCTATAATTCTGCTGACTTCGAGATTTATTCCTTATAATTTGGACAACTATTGCTTATTTAATTTTTTGTTCTTTTATATATTTGATTCTGTTTTTATGAATGTTTTGGATTTTTCTTTGTTACTATAATTCTGCTGACTTCGAGATTTACTCCTTATAATTTGACTATATAGATAAATATTGCATATTTTATTTTTTGTTTTATACATATATTTGAGTGTGTTATTATATATATGTTTTTGAGTTATCTTTATGTTTTTTTAATTCTGATTACTTCGAGGTTTACTCCTTATAATTTGGCTATATAGATAAATATTGAATATTTTATTTTTTGTTCTTTTATATATTTGATTCTGTTTTTATGTATGTTTTGGATTTTTCTTTGCTTCTATAATTCTGCTGACTTCGAGATTTATTCCTTATATTTTGGCTATATAGATAAGTATTGCATATTAAATTTTTTGTTCTTTTATATATTTGAGTCTCTTTTTATATATGTTTTGGAGTTGTCTTTATGTTTTTTTTTATTTGATTCTGTTTTATGTATGTTTTGGATTTTTCTTTATGTTTCTATAATTCTGCTGACTTCGAGATTTATTCCTTATGATTTGGCTATATAGATAAATATTGCATATTTTATTTTTTGTTTTATACATATATTTGAGTCTGTTATAATATATGTTTTTGAGTTGTCTTTATGTTTTTTTAATTCTGATGACTTCGAGATTTACTCCTTATAATTTGGCTATATAGATAAATATTGCATATTTTTTATTTTTTGTTCTTTTATATATTTGAGTCTGTTTTTATATATGTTTTGGATTTTTCTTTATGTTTCTATAATTCTGCTGACTTCGAGATTTATTCCTTATGATTTGGCTATATAGACAAATATTGCATATTTAATTTTTTGTTCTTTTATATATTTGATTCTGTTTTTATGTATGTTTTGGATTTTTCTTTATGTTTCTATAATTCTGCTGACTTCGAGATTTATTCCTTATGATTTGGCTATATAGACAAATATTGCATATTTAATTTTTTGTTCTTTTATAAATTTGATTCTGTTTTATGTATGTTTTGGTTTTTTCTTTATGTTTCTATAATTCTGCTGACTTCGAGATTTACTCCTTATAATTTGACTATATAGATAAATATTGCATATTTTATTTTTTGTTTTATACATATATTTGAGTCTGTTTTATATATGTTTTTGAGTTGTCTTTATGTTTTTTTAATTCTGATGACTTCCAGATTTACTCCTTATAATTTGGCTATATAGATAAATATTGCATATTTTATTTTTTGTTCTTTTATATATTTGATTCTGTTTTTATGTATGTTTTGGATTTTTCTTTGCTTCTATAATTCTGCTGACTTCGAGATTTATTCCTTATGATTTGGCTATATAGACAAATATTGCATATTTAATTTTTTGTTCTTTTATATATTTGATTCTGTTTTTATGTATGTTTTGGATTTTTCTTTGTTTCTATAATTCTGCTGACTTCGCGATTTATTCCTTATAATTTGGCTATATAGATAAATATTGCATATTTAATTTTTTGTTTTATACATATATTTGAGTCTGTTATTATATATGTTTTTGAGTTGTCTTTATGTTTTTTTAATTCTGATGACTTCGAGATTTACTCCTTATAATTTGGCTATATAGATAAATATTGCATATTTAATTTTTTGTTCTTTTATATATTTGAGTCTCTTTTTATATATGTTTTGGAGTTGTCTTTATGTTTTTTTTGATTTGATTCTGTTTTATGTATGTTTTGGATTTTTCTTTATGTTTCTATAATTCTGCTGACTTCAAGATTTATTCCTTATGATTTGGCTATATAGATAAATTTTGCATATTTTATTTTTTGTTTTATACATATATTTGAGTCTGTTATTATATATGTTTTTGAGTTGTCTTTATGTTTTTTTAATTCTGCTGACTTCGAGATTTATTCCTTATGATTTGGCTATATAGACAAATATTGCATATTTAATTTTTTGTTCTTTTATATATTTGATTCTGTTTTTATGTATGTTTTGGATTTTTCTTTGTTTCTATAATTCTGCTGACTTCGAGATTTATTCCTTATGATTTGGCTATATAGACAAATATTGCATATTTAATTTTTTGTTCTTTTATATATTTGATTCTGTTCTTATGTATGTTTTGGATTTTTCTTTGTTTGTATTTTTCTGCTGACTTCCAGATTTACTCCTTATAATTTGGCTATATAGATAAATATTGCATATTTTATTTTTTGTTCTTTTATATATTTGAGTCCGCTTTTATGTATGTTTTGGATTTTTCTTTATGTTTCTATAATTCTGCTGACTTCGAGATTTATTCCTTATGATTTGGCTATATAGACAAATATTGCATATTTAATTTTTTGTTCTTTTATATATTTGATTCTGTTCTTATGTATGTTTTGGATTTTTCTTTGTTTGTATTTTTCTGCTGACTTCCAGATTTACTCCTTATAATTTGGCTATGTAGATAAATATTGCATATTTTATTTTTTGTTCTTTTATATATTTGATTCTGTTTTTATGTATGTTTTGGATGTTTCTTTATGTTTCTATAATTCTGCTGACTTCGAGATTTATTCCTTATAATTGGCTATATAGATAAATATTGCATATTTAATTTTTTGTTCTTTTATATATTTGAGTCTGTTTTTATATATGTTTTGAAGTTGTCTTTATGTTTTTTTTAATTCTTCTGACTTCGAGATTTACTCCTTATAATTTGGCTACATAGATAAATATTGCATATTTTATTTTTTGTTCTTTTATATATTTGATTCTGTTTTTATGTATGTTTTGGATTTTTCTTTGCTTCTATAATTCTGCTGACTTCGAGATTTATTCCTTATGATTTGGCTATATAGACAAATATTGCATATTTAATTTTTTGTTCTTTTATATATTTGATTCTGTTTTTATGTATGTTTTGGATTTTTCTTTGTTTCTATAATTCTGCTGACTTCGCGATTTATTCCTTATAATTTGGCTATATAGATAAATATTGCATATTTAATTTTTTGTTTTATACATATATTTGAGTCTGTTATTATATATGTTTTTGAGTTGTCTTTATGTTTTTTTAATTCTGATGACTTCGAGATTTACTCCTTATAATTTGGCTATATAGATAAATATTGCATATTTAATTTTTTGTTCTTTTATATATTTGAGTCTCTTTTTATATATGTTTTGGAGTTGTCTTTATGTTTTTTTTTGATTTGATTCTGTTTTATGTATGTTTTGGATTTTTCTTTATGTTTCTATAATTCTGCTGACTTCAAGATTTATTCCTTATGATTTGGCTATATAGATAAATTTTGCATATTTTATTTTTTGTTTTATACATATATTTGAGTCTGTTATTATATATGTTTTTGAGTTGTCTTTATGTTTTTTTAATTCTGCTGACTTCGAGATTTATTCCTTATGATTTGGCTATATAGACAAATATTGCATATTTAATTTTTTGTTCTTTTATATATTTGATTCTGTTTTTATGTATGTTTTGGATTTTTCTTTGTTTCTATAATTCTGCTGACTTCGAGATTTATTCCTTATGATTTGGCTATATAGACAAATATTGCATATTTAATTTTTTGTTCTTTTATATATTTGATTCTGTTCTTATGTATGTTTTGGATTTTTCTTTGTTTGTATTTTTCTGCTGACTTCCAGATTTACTCCTTATAATTTGGCTATATAGATAAATATTGCATATTTTATTTTTTGTTCTTTTATATATTTGAGTCCGCTTTTATGTATGTTTTGGATTTTTCTTTATGTTTCTATAATTCTGCTGACTTCGAGATTTATTCCTTATGATTTGGCTATATAGACAAATATTGCATATTTAATTTTTTGTTCTTTTATATATTTGATTCTGTTCTTATGTATGTTTTGGATTTTTCTTTGTTTCTATAATTCTGCTGACTTCGCGATTTATTCCTTATAATTTGGCTATATAGATAAATATTGCATATTTAATTTTTTGTTTTATACATATATTTGAGTCTGTTATTATATATGTTTTTGAGTTGTCTTTATGTTTTTTTAATTCTGATGACTTCGAGATTTATTCCTTATAATTTGGCTATATAGATAAATATTGCATATTTTATTTTTTGTTCTTTTATATATTTGAGTCTGTTTTTATGTATGTTTTGGATTTTTCTTTATGTTTCTATAATTCTGCTGACTTCGAGATTTATTCCTTATGATTTGGCTATATAGACAAATATTGCATATTTAATTTTTTGTTCTTTTATATATTTGATTCTGTTTTTATGTATGTTTTGAATTTTTCTTTGTTTCTATAATTCTGCTGACTTCGAGATTTATTCCTTATAATTTGGCTATATAGATAAATATTGCATATTTAATTTTTTGTTCTTTTATATATTTGATTCTGTTTTATGTATGTTTTGGATTTTTCTTTATGTTTCTATAATTCTGCTGACTTCGAGATTTATTCCTTATAATTTGGCGATATAGATAAATATTGCTTATTTTATTTTTTGTTCTTTTATATATTCGAGTCTGTTTTTATATATGTTTTGGAGTTGTCTTTATGTTTTTTTAATTCTGATGACTTCGAGATTTACTCCTTATAATTTGGCTATATAGATAATTATTGCATATTTTATTTTTTGTTCTTTTATATATTTGAGTCTGTTTTTATGTATGTTTTGGATTTTTCTTTATGTTTCTATAATTCTGCTGACTTCGAGATTTACTCCTTATAATTTGGCTATATAGATAAATATTGCATATATAATTTTTTGTTCTTTTATATATTTGATTCTGTTTATTTGTATGTTTTGGATTTTTCTTTCTGTTTCTATAATTCTGCTGACTTCGAGATTTATTCCTTATAATTTGGCTATATAGATAAATATTGCTTATTTTATTTTTTGTTCTTTTATATATTCGAGTCTCTTTTTATATATGTTTTGGAGTTGTCTTTATGTTTTTTTTTTAATTCTGCTGACTCCGAGATTTACTCCTTATAATTTGGCTATATAGATAAATATTGCATATTTAATTTTTTGTTTTATACATATATTTGAGTCTGTTATTATATATTTGTTTTTGAGTTGTCTTTATGTTTTTTTTAATTCTGATGACTTCCAGATTTACTCCTTATAATTTGGCTATATAGATAAATATTGCATATTTTATTTTTTGTTCTTTTATATATTTGATTCTGTTTTTATGTATGTTTTGGATTTTTCTTTGCTTCTATAATTCTGCTGACTTCGAGATTTATTCCTTATAATTTGGCTATATAGATAAATATTGCATATTTAATTTTTTGTTCTTTTATATATTTGAGTGTCTTTTTATATATGTTTTGGAGTTGTCTTCATGTTTTTTTTGATTTGATTCTGTTTTATGTATGTTTTGGATTTTTCTTTATGTTTCTATAATTCTGCTGACTTCGAGATTTATTCCTTATGATTTGGCTATATAGATAAATATTGCATATTTTATTTTTTGTTTTATACATATATTTGAGTCTGTTATTATATATGTTTTTGAGTTGTCTTTATGTTTTTTTAATTCTGATGACTTCGAGATTTACTCCTTATAATTTGGCTATATAGATAAATATTGCATATTTTATTTTTTGTTCTTTTATATATTTGAGTCTGTTTTTATGTATGTTTTGGATTTTTCTTTATGTTTCTATAATTCTGCTGACTTCGAGATTTATTCCTTATAATTTGGCTATATAGATAAATATTGCATATTTTATTTTTTGTTATTTTATATATTTGAGTCTGTTTTTATATATGTTTTGGAGTTGTCTTTATGTTTTTTTAATTCTGCTGACTCCGAGATTTACTCCTTATAATTTGGCTATATAGATAAATATTGCATATTTAATTTTTTGTTCTTATATATATTTGATTCTGTTTTATGTATGTTTTGGATTTTTCTTTGTTACTATAATTCTGCTGACTTCGAGATTTACTCCTTATAATTTGACTATATAGATAAATATTGCATATTTTATTTTTTGTTTTATACATATATTTGAGTGTGTTATTATATATATGTTTTTCAGTTGTCTTTATGTTTTTTTAATTCTGATTACTTCGAGGTTTACTCCTTATAATTTGGCTATATAGATAAATATTGCATATTTTATTTTTTGTTCTTTTATATATTTGATTCTGTTTTTATGTATGTTTTGGATTTTTCTTTGCTTCTATAATTCTGCTGACTTCGAGATTTATTCCTTATAATTTGGCTATATAGATAAATATTGCATATTTAATTTTTTGTTCTTTTATATATTTGAGTCTCTTTTTATATATGTTTTGGAGTTGTCTTTATGTTTTTTTTGATTTGATTCTGTTTTATGTATGTTTTGGATTTTTCTTTACGTTTCTATAATTCTGCTGACTTCGAGATTTACTCCTTATAATTTGACTATATAGATAAATATTGCATATTTTATTTTTTGTTTTATACATATATTTGAGTGTGTTATTATATATATGTTTTCAGTTGTCTTTATGTTTTTTTAATTCTGATTACTTCGAGGTTTACTCCTTATAATTTGGCTATATAGATAAATATTGCATATTTTATTTTTTGTTCTTTTATATATTTGATTCTGTTTTTATGTATGTTTTGGATTTTTCTTTGCTTCTATAATTCTGCTGACTTCGAGATTTATTCCTTATAATTTGGCTATATAGATAAATATTGCATATTTAATTTTTTGTTCTTTTATATATTTGAGTCTCTTTTTATATATGTTTTGGAGTTGTCTTTATGTTTTTTTTGATTTGATTCTGTTTTATGAATATGTTTTGGATTTTTCTTTATGTTTCTATAATTCTGCTGACTTCGAGATTTATTCCTTATGATTTGGCTATATAGATAAATATTGCATATTTTATTTTTTGTTTTATACATATATTTGAGTCTGTTATTATATATGTTTTTGAGTTGTCTTTATGTTTTTTTAATTCTGATGACTTCGAGACTTACTCCTTATAAATTGGCTATATAGATAAATATTGCATATTTTATTTTTTGTTTTTTATATATTTGAGTCTGTTTTTATATATGTTTTGGATTTTTCTTTATGTTTCTATAATTCTGCTGACTTCGAGATTTATTCCTTATGATTTGGCTATATAGACAAATATTGCATATTTAATTTTTTGTTCTTTTATATATTTGTTTCTGTTTTTATGTATGTTTTGGATTTTTCTTTATGTTTCTATAATTCTACTGACTTCGAGATTTATTCCTTATGATTTGGCTAGATAGACAAATATTGCATATTTAATTTTTTGTTCTTTTATAAATTTGATTCTGTTTTATGTACGAGTATGTTTTGGATTTTTCTTTATGTTTCTATAATTCTGCTATATTCGAGATTTACTCCTTATAATTTGACTATATAGATAAATATGGCATATTTTATTTTTTGTTTTATACATATATTTGAGTCTGTTATTATATATTTGTTTTTGAGTTGTCTTTATGTTTTTTTTAATTCTGATGACTTCCAGATTTACTCCTTATAATTTGGCTATATAGATAAATATTGCATATTTTATTTTTTGTTTTTTATATATTTGAGTCTGTTTTTATATATGTTTTGGATTTTTCTTTATGTTTCTATAATTCTGCTGACTTCGAGATTTATTCCTTATGATTTGGCTATATAGACAAATATTGCATATTTAATTTTTTGTTCTTTTATATATTTGTTTCTGTTTTTATGTATGTTTTGGATTTTTCTTTATGTTTCTATAATTCTACTGACTTCGAGATTTATTCCTTATGATTTGGCTAGATAGACAAATATTGCATATTTAATTTTTTGTTCTTTTATAAATTTGATTCTGTTTTATGTACGAGTATGTTTTGGATTTTTCTTTATGTTTCTATAATTCTGCTATATTCGAGATTTACTCCTTATAATTTGACTATATAGATAAATATGGCATATTTTATTTTTTGTTTTATACATATATTTGAGTCTGTTATTATATATTTGTTTTTGAGTTGTCTTTATGTTTTTTTTAATTCTGATGACTTCCAGATTTACTCCTTATAATTTGGCTATATAGATAAATATTGCATATTTTATTTTTTGTTTTTTATATATTTGAGTCTGTTTTTATATATGTTTTGGATTTTTCTTTATGTTTCTATAATTCTGCTGACTTCGAGATTTATTCCTTATGATTTGGCTATATAGACAAATATTGCATATTTAATTTTTTGTTCTTTTATATATTTGTTTCTGTTTTTATGTATGTTTTGGATTTTTCTTTATGTTTCTATAATTCTACTGACTTCGAGATTTATTCCTTATGATTTGGCTAGATAGACAAATATTGCATATTTAATTTTTTGTTCTTTTATAAATTTGATTCTGTTTTATGTACGAGTATGTTTTGGATTTTTCTTTATGTTTCTATAATTCTGCTATATTCGAGATTTACTCCTTATAATTTGACTATATAGATAAATATGGCATATTTTATTTTTTGTTTTATACATATATTTGAGTCTGTTATTATATATTTGTTTTTGAGTTGTCTTTATGTTTTTTTTAATTCTGATGACTTCCAGATTTACTCCTTATAATTTGGCTATATAGATAAATATTGCATATTTAATTTTTTGTTCTTTTATATATTTGAGTGTCTTTTTATATATGTTTTGGAGTTGTCTTCATGTTTTTTTTGATTTGATTCTGTTTTATGTATGTTTTGGATTTTTCTTTATGTTTCTATAATTCTGCTGACTTTGAGATTTATTCCTTATGATTTGGCTATATAGATAAATATTGCATATTTTATTTTTTGTTTTATACATATATTTGAGTCTGTTATTATATATGTTTTTGAGTTGTCTTTATGTTTTTTTAATTCTGCTGATTTCGAGATTTATTCCTTATGATTTGGCTATATAGACAAATATTGCATATATAATTTTTTGTTCTTTTATATATTTGATTCTGTTTTTATATATGTTTTGGAGTTGTCTTTATGTTTTTTTAATTCTGCTGACTCCGAGATTTACTCCTTATAATTTGGCTATATAGATAAATATTGCATATTTAATTTTTTGTTCTTATATATATTTGATTCTGTTTTATGTATGTTTTGGATTTTTCTTTGTTACTATAATTCTGCTGACTTCGAGATTTACTCCTTATAATTTGACTATATAGATAAATATTGCATATTTTATTTTTTGTTTTATACATATATTTGAGTGTGTTATTATATATATGTTTTTCAGTTGTCTTTATGTTTTTTTAATTCTGATTACTTCGAGGTTTACTCCTTATAATTTGGCTATATAGATAAATATTGCATATTTTATTTTTTGTTCTTTTATATATTTGATTCTGTTTTTATGTATGTTTTGGATTTTTCTTTGCTTCTATAATTCTGCTGACTTCGAGATTTATTCCTTATAATTTGGCTATATAGATAAATATTGCATATTAAATTTTTTGTTCTTTTATATATTTGAGTCTCTTTTTATATATGTTTTGGAGTTGTCTTTATGTTTTTTTTGATTTGATTCTGTTTTATGTATGTTTTGGATTTTTCTTTACGTTTCTATAATTCTGCTGACTTCGAGATTTACTCCTTATAATTTGACTATATAGATAAATATTGCATATTTTATTTTTTGTTTTATACATATATTTGAGTGTGTTATTATATATATGTTTTCAGTTGTCTTTATGTTTTTTTAATTCTGATTACTTCGAGGTTTACTCCTTATAATTTGGCTATATAGATAAATATTGCATATTTTATTTTTTGTTCTTTTATATATTTGATTCTGTTTTTATGTATGTTTTGGATTTTTCTTTGCTTCTATAATTCTGCTGACTTCGAGATTTATTCCTTATAATTTGGCTATATAGATAAATATTGCATATTTAATTTTTTGTTCTTTTATATATTTGAGTCTCTTTTTATATATGTTTTGGAGTTGTCTTTATGTTTTTTTTGATTTGATTCTGTTTTATGAATATGTTTTGGATTTTTCTTTATGTTTCTATAATTCTGCTGACTTCGAGATTTATTCCTTATGATTTGGCTATATAGATAAATATTGCATATTTTATTTTTTGTTTTATACATATATTTGAGTCTGTTATTATATATGTTTTTGAGTTGTCTTTATGTTTTTTTAATTCTGATGACTTCGAGACTTACTCCTTATAAATTGGCTATATAGATAAATATTGCATATTTTATTTTTTGTTTTTTATATATTTGAGTCTGTTTTTATATATGTTTTGGATTTTTCTTTATGTTTCTATAATTCTGCTGACTTCGAGATTTATTCCTTATGATTTGGCTATATAGACAAATATTGCATATTTAATTTTTTGTTCTTTTATATATTTGTTTCTGTTTTTATGTATGTTTTGGATTTTTCTTTATGTTTCTATAATTCTACTGACTTCGAGATTTATTCCTTATGATTTGGCTAGATAGACAAATATTGCATATTTAATTTTTTGTTCTTTTATAAATTTGATTCTGTTTTATGTACGAGTATGTTTTGGATTTTTCTTTATGTTTCTATAATTCTGCTATATTCGAGATTTACTCCTTATAATTTGACTATATAGATAAATATGGCATATTTTATTTTTCGTTTTATACATATATTTGAGTCTGTTATTATATATTTGTTTTTGAGTTGTCTTTATGTTTTTTTTAATTCTGATGACTTCCAGATTTACTCCTTATAATTTGGCTATATAGATAAATATTGCATATTTTATTTTTTGTTCTTTTATATATTTGATTCTGTTTTTATGTATGTTTTGGATTTTTCTTTGCTTCTATAATTCTGCTGACTTCGAGATTTATTCCTTATAATTTGGCTATATAGATAAATATTGCATATTTAATTTTTTGTTCTTTTATATATTTGAGTGTCTTTTTATATATGTTTTGGAGTTGTCTTCATGTTTTTTTTGATTTGATTCTGTTTTATGTATGTTTTGGATTTTTCTTTATGTTTCTATAATTCTGCTGACTTCGAGATTTATTCCTTATGATTTGGCTATATAGATAAATATTGCATATTTTATTTTTTGTTTTATACATATATTTGAGTCTGTTATTATATATGTTTTTGAGTTGTCTTTATGTTTTTTTAATTCTGCTGATTTCGAGATTTATTCCTTATGATTTGGCTATATAGACAAATATTGCATATATAATTTTTTGTTCTTTTATATATTTGATTCTGTTTTTATGTATGTTTTGGATTTTTCTTTGTTTCTATAATTCTGCTGACTTCGAGATTTATTCCTTATGATTTGGCTATATAGACAAATATTGCATATTTAATTTTTTGTTCTTTTATATATTTGATTCTGTTCTTATGTATGTTTTGGATTTTTCTTTGTTTGTATTTTTCTGCTGACTTCCAGATTTACTCCTTATAATTTGGCTATATAGATAAATATTGCATATTTAATTTTTTGTTCTTTTATATATTTGATTCTGTTTTTATGTATGTTTTGGATTTTTCTTTATGTTTCTATAATTCTGCTGACTTCGAGATTTATTCCTTATGATTTGGCTATATAGACAAATATTGCATATTTAATTTTTTGTTCTTTTATAAATTTGATTCTGTTTTATGTATGTTTTGGTTTTTTCTTTATGTTTCTATAATTCTGCTGACTTCGAGATTTACTCCTTATAATTTGACTATATAGATAAATATTGCATATTTTATTTTTTGTTTTATACATATATTTGAGTCTGTTATTATATATGTTTTTGAGTTGTCTTTATGTTTTTTTAATTCTGATGACTTCCAGATTTACTCCTTATAATTTGGCTATATAGATAAATATTGCATATTTTATTTTTTGTTCTTTTATATATTTGATTCTGTTTTTATGTATGTTTTGGATTTTTCTTTGCTTCTATAATTCTGCTGACTTCGAGATTTATTCCTTATAATTTGGCTATATAGATAATTATTGCATATTTAATTTTTTGTTCTTTTATATATTTGAGTCTCTTTTTATATATGTTTTGGAGTTGTCTTTATGTTTTTTTTGATTTGATTCTGTTTTATGTATGTTTTGGATTTTTCTTTATGTTTCTATAATTCTGCTGACTTCGAGATTTATTCCTTATGATTTGGCTATATAGACAAATATTGCATATTTTATTTTTTGTTTTATCCATATATTTGAGTCTGTTATTATATATGTTTTTGAGTTGTCTTTATGTTTTTTTAATTCTGCTGACTTCGAGATTTATTCCTTATGATTTGGCTATATAGACAAATATTGCATATTTTATTTTTTGTTTTATCCATATATTTGAGTCTGTTATTATATATGTTTTTGAGTTGTCTTTATGTTTTTTTAATTCTGCTGACTTCGAGATTTATTCCTTATGATTTGGCTATATAGACAAATATTGCATATTTATTTTTTTGTTCTTTTATATATTTGATTCTGTTTTTATGTATATTTTGGATTTTTCTTTGTTTCTATAATTCTGCTGACTTCGAGATTTATTCCTTATGATTTGGCTATATAGACAAATATTGCATATATAATTTTTTGTTCTTTTATATATTTGTTTCTGTTTTTATGTATGTTTTGGATTTTTCTTTATGTTTCTATAATTCTACTGACTTCGAGATTTATTCCTTATGATTTGGCTAGATAGACAAATATTGCATATTTAATTTTTTGTTCTTTTATAAATTTGATTCTGTTTTATGTACGAGTATGTTTTGGATTTTTCTTTATGTTTCTATAATTCTGCTGACTTCGAGATTTACTCCTTATAATTTGACTATATAGATAAATATGGCATATTTTATTTTTTGTTTTATACATATATTTGAGTCTGTTATTATATATTTGTTTTTGAGTTGTCTTTATGTTTTTTTTAATTCTGATGACTTCCAGATTTACTCCTTATAATTTGGCTATATAGATAAATATTGCATATTTTATTTTTTGTTCTTTTATATATTTGATTCTGTTTTTATGTATGTTTTGGATTTTTCTTTGCTTCTATAATTCTGCTGACTTCGAGATTTATTCCTTATAATTTGGCTATATAGATAAATATTGCATATTTAATTTTTTGTTCTTTTATATATTTGAGTGTCTTTTTATATATGTTTTGGAGTTGTCTTCATGTTTTTTTTGATTTGATTCTGTTTTATGTATGTTTTGGATTTTTCTTTATGTTTCTATAATTCTGCTGACTTCGAGATTTATTCCTTATGATTTGGCTATATAGATAAATATTGCATATTTTATTTTTTGTTTTATACATATATTTGAGTCTGTTATTATATATGTTTTTGAGTTGTCTTTATGTTTTTTTAATTCTGCTGATTTCGAGATTTATTCCTTATGATTTGGCTATATAGACAAATATTGCATATATAATTTTTTGTTCTTTTATATATTTGATTCTGTTTTTATGTATGTTTTGGATTTTTCTTTGTTTCTATAATTCTGCTGACTTCGAGATTTATTCCTTATGATTTGGCTATATCGACAAATATTGCATATTTAATTTTTTGTTCTTTTATATATTTGATTCTGTTCTTATGTATGTTTTGGATTTTTCTTTGTTTGTATTTTTCTGCTGACTTCCAGATTTACTCCTTATAATTTGGCTATATAGATAAATATTGCATATTTAATTTTTTGTTCTTTTATATATTTGATTCTGTTTTTATGTATGTTTTGGATTTTTCTTTATGTTTCTATAATTCTGCTGACTTCGAGATTTATTCCTTATGATTTGGCTATATAGACAAATATTGCATATTTAATTTTTTGTTCTTTTATAAATTTGATTCTGTTTTATGTATGTTTTGGTTTTTTCTTTATGTTTCTATAATTCTGCTGACTTCGAGATTTACTCCTTATAATTTGACTATATAGATAAATATTGCATATTTTATTTTTTGTTTTATACATATATTTGAGTCTGTTATTATATATGTTTTTGAGTTGTCTTTATGTTTTTTTAATTCTGATGACTTCCAGATTTACTCCTTATAATTTGGCTATATAGATAAATATTGCATATTTTATTTTTTGTTCTTTTATATATTTGATTCTGTTTTTATGTATGTTTTGGATTTTTCTTTGCTTCTATAATTCTGCTGACTTCGAGATTTATTCCTTATAATTTGGCTATATAGATAAATATTGCATATTTAATTTTTTGTTCTTTTATATATTTGAGTCTCTTTTTATATATGTTTTGGAGTTGTCTTTATGTTTTTTTTGATTTGATTCTGTTTTATGTATGTTTTGGATTTTTCTTTATGTTTCTATAATTCTGCTGACTTCGAGATTTATTCCTTATGATTTGGCTATATAGATAAATATTGCATATTTTATTTTTTGTTTTATCCATATATTTGAGTCTGTTATTATATATGTTTTTGAGTTGTCTTTATGTTTTTTTAATTCTGCTGACTTCGAGATTTATTCCTTATGATTTGGCTATATAGACAAATATTGCATATTTATTTTTTTGTTCTTTTATATATTTGATTCTGTTTTTATGTATGTTTTGGATTTTTCTTTGTTTCTATAATTCTGCTGACTTCGAGATTTATTCCTTATGATTTGGCTATATAGACAAATATTGCATATTTAATTTTTTGTTCTTTTATATATTTGATTCTGTTCTTATGTATGTTTTGGATTTTTCTTTGTTTGTATTTTTCTGCTGACTTCCAGATTTACTCCTTATAATTTGGCTATATAGATAAATATTGCATATTTTATTTTTTGTTCTTTTATATATTTGAGTCCGCTTTTATGTATGTTTTGGATTTTTCTTTATGTTTCTATAATTCTGCTGACTTCGAGATTTATTCCTTATGATTTGGCTATATAGACAAATATTGCATATTTAGTTTTTTGTTCTTTTATATATTTGAGTCTATTTTTATGTCTGTTTTGGATTTTTCTTTGTTTCTATAATTCTGCTGACTTCGCAATTTATTCCTTATAATTTGGCTATATAGATAAATATTGCATATTTAATTTTTTGTTTTATACATATATTTGAGTCTGTTATTATATATGTTTTTGAGTTGTCTTTATGTTTTTTTAATTCTGATGACTTCGAGATTTACTCCTTATAATTTGGCTATATAGATAAATATTGCATATATAATTTTTTGTTCTTTTATATATTTGATTCTGTTTATTTGTATGTTTTGGATTTTTCTTTCTGTTTCTATAATTCTGCTGACTTCGAGATTTATTCCTTATAATTTGGCTATATAGATAAATATTGCATATTTTATTTTTTGTTCTTTTATATATTCGAGTCTCTTTTTATATATGTTTTGGAGTTGTCTTTATGTTTTTTTTTTAATTCTGCTGACTCCGAGATTAACTCCTTATAATTTGGCTATATAGATAAATATCGCATATTTTATTTTTTGTTATTTTATATATTTGAGTCTGTTTTTATATATGTTTTGGAGTTGTCTTTATGTTTTTTTTAATTCTGCTGACTCCGAGATTTACTCCTTATAATTTGGCTATATAGATAAATATTGCATATTTTATTTTTTGTTTTATACATATATTTGAGTGTGTTATTATATATATGTTTTTCAGTTGTCTTTATGTTTTTTTAATTCTGATTACTTCGAGGTTTACTCCTTATAATTTAACTATATAGATAAATATTGCATATTTTATTTTTTGTTCTTTTATATATTTGATTCTGTTTTTATGTATGTTTTGGATTTTTCTTTGCTTCTATAATTCTGCTGACTTCGAGATTTATTCCTTATAATTTGGCTATATAGATAAATATTGCATATTTAATTTTTTGTTCTTTTATATATTTGAGTCTCTTTTTATATATGTTTTGGAGTTGTCTTTATGTTTTTTTTTGATTTGATTCTGTTTTATGTATGTTTTGGATTTTTCTTTATGTTTCTATAATTCTGCTGACTTCGAGATTTACTCCTTATAATTTGACTATATAGATAAATATTGCATATTTTATTTTTTGTTTTATACATATATTTGAGTGTGTTATTATATATATGTTTTTCAGTTGTCTTTATGTTTTTTTAATTCTGATTACTTCGAGGTTTACTCCTTATAATTTGGCTATATAGATAAATATTGCATATTTTAATTTTTCTTCTTTTATATATTTGATTCTGTTTTTATGTATGTTTTGGATTTTTCTTTGCTTCTATAATTCTGCTGACTTCGAGATTTATTCCTTATAATTTGGCTATATAGATAAATATTGCATATTTAATTTTTTGTTCTTTTATATATTTGAGTCTCTTTTTATATATGTTTTGGAGTTGTCTTTATGTTTTTTTTTGATTTGATTCTGTTTTATAAATATGTTTTGGATTTTTCTTTATGTTTCTATAATTCTGCTGAGTTCGAGATTTATTCCTTATGATTTGGCTATATAGATAAATATTGCATATTTTATTTTTTGTTTTATACATATATTTGAGTCTGTTATTATATATGTTTTTGAGTTGTCTTTATGTTTTTTTAATTCTGATGACTTCGAGATTTACTCCTTATAATTTGGCTATATAGATAAATATTGCATATTTTATTTTTTGTTTTTTATATATTTGAGTCTGTTTTTATATATGTTTTGGATTTTTCTTTATGTTTCTATAATTCTGCTGACTTCGAGATTTATTCCTTATGATTTGGCTATATAGACAAATATTGCATATTTAATTTTTTGTTCTTTTATATATTTGATTCTGTTTTTATGTATGTTTTGGATTTTTCTTTATGTTTCTATAATTCTGCTGACTTCGAGATTTATTCCTTATGATTTGGCTAGATAGACAAATATTGCATATTTATTTTTTTGTTCTTTTATAAATTTGATTCTTTTTTATGTACGAGTATGTTTTGGATTTTTCTTTATGTTTCTATAATTCTGCTGACTTCGAGATCTATTCCTTATGATTTGGCTATATAGATAAATATTGCATATTTTATTTTTTGTTTTATACATATATTTGAGTCTGTTATTATATATGTTTTTGAGTTGTCTTTATGTTTTTTTAATTCTGCTGATTTCGAGATTTATTCCTTATGATTTGGCTATATAGACAAATATTGCATATTTAATTTTTTGTTCTTTTATATATTTGAGTCCGTTTTTATGTATGTTTTGGATTTTTCTTTATGCTTCTATAATTCTGCTGACTTCGAGATCTATTCCTTATGATTTGGCTATATAGACAAATATTGCATATTTAATTTTTTGTTCTTTTATATATTTGAGTGTCTTTTTATATATGTTTTGGAGTTGTCTTCATGTTTTTTTTGATTTGATTCTGTTTTATGTATGTTTTGGATTTTTCTTTATGTTTCTATAATTCTGCTGACTTCGAGATTTATTCCTTATGATTTGGCTATATAGATAAATATTGCATATTTTATTTTTTGTTTTATACATATATTTGAGTCTGTTATTATATATGTTTTTGAGTTGTCTTTATGTTTTTTTAATTCTGCTGATTTCGAGATTTATTCCTTATGATTTGGCTATATAGACAAATATTGCATATTTAATTTTTTGTTCTTTTATATATTTGAGTCCGTTTTTATGTATGTTTTGGATTTTTCTTTATGCTTCTATAATTCTGCTGACTTCGAGATCTATTCCTTATGATTTGGCTATATAGACAAATATTGCATATTTAATTTTTTGTTCTTTTATATATTTGATTCTGTTTTTATGTCTGTTTTGGATTTTTTTTGTTTCTATAATTCTGCTGACTTCGCGATTTATTCCTTATGATTTGGCTATATAGACAAATATTGCATATTTAATTTTTTGTTCTTTTATATATTTGAGTCCGTTTTTATGTATGTTTTGGATTTTTCTTTATGTTTCTATAATTCTGCTGACTTCGAGATCTATTCCTTATGATTTGGCTATATAGACAAATATTGCATATTTAATTTTTTGTTCTTTTATATATTTGATTCTGTTTTTATGTCTGTTTTGGATTTTTCTTTGTTTCTATAATTCTGCTGACTTCGCGATTTATTCCTTATGATTTGGCTATATAGACAAATATTGCATATTTAATTTTTTGTTCTTTTATATATTTGAGTCCGTTTTTATGTATGTTTTGGATTTTTCTTTATGTTTCTATAATTCTGCTGACTTCGAGATTTATTCCTTATGATTTGGCTATATAGACAAATATTGCATATTTAATTTTTTGTTCTTTTATATATTTGATTCTGTTTTTATGTATGTTTTGGATTTTTCTTTATGTTTCTATAATTCTGCTGACTTCGAGATTTATTCCTTATGATTTGGCTATATAGACAAATATTGCATATTTAATTTTTTGTTCTTTTATAAATTTGATTCTTTTTTATGTACGAGTATGTTTTGGATTTTTCTTTATGTTTCTATAATTCTGCTGACTTCGAGATTTACTCCTTATAATTTGACTATATAGATAAATATTGCATATTTTATTTTTTGTTCTTTTATATATTTGATTCTGTTTTTATGTATGTTTTGGATTTTTCTTTGCTTCTATAATTCTGCTGACTTCGAGATTTATTCCTTATAATTTGGCTATATAGATAAATATTGCATATTTAATTTTTTGTTCTTTTATATATTTGAGTGTCTTTTTATATATGTTTTGGAGTTGTCTTCATGTTTTTCTTGATTTGATTCTGTTTTATGTATGTTTTGGATTTTTCTTTATGTTTCTATAATTCTGCTGACTTCGAGATTTATTCCTTATGATTTGGCTATATAGATAAATATTGCATATTTTATTTTTTGTTTTATACATATATTTGAGTCTGTTATTATATATGTTTTTGAGTTGTCTTTATGTTTTTTTAATTCTGCTGATTTCGAGATTTATTCCTTATGATTTGGCTATATAGACAAATATTGCATATTTAATTTTTTGTTCTTTTATATATTTGAGTCCGTTTTTATGTATGTTTTGGATTTTTCTTTATGTTTCTATAATTCTGCTGACTTCGAGATTTATTCCTTATGATTTGGCTATATAGACAAATATTGCATATTTAATTTTTTGTTCTTTTATATATTTGATTCTGTTTTTATGTATGTTTTGGATTTTTCTTTATGTTTCTATAATTCTGCTGACTTCGAGATTTATTCCTTATGATTTGGCTAGATAGACAAATATTGCATATTTAATTTTTTGTTCTTTTATAAATTTGATTCTTTTTTATGTACGAGTATGTTTTGGATTTTTCTTTATGTTTCTATAATTCTGCTGACTTCGAGATTTACTCCTTATAATTTGACTATATAGATAAATATTGCATATTTTATTTTTTGTTCTTTTATATATTTGATTCTGTTTTTATGTATGTTTTGGATTTTTCTTTGCTTCTATAATTCTGCTGACTTCGAGATTTATTCCTTATAATTTGGCTATATAGATAAATATTGCATATTTAATTTTTTGTTCTTTTATATATTTGAGTGTCTTTTTATATATGTTTTGGAGTTGTCTTCATGTTTTTTTTGATTTGATTCTGTTTTATGTATGTTTTGGATTTTTCTTTATGTTTCTATAATTCTGCTGACTTCGAGATTTATTCCTTATGATTTGGCTATATAGATAAATATTGCATATTTTATTTTTTGTTTTATACATATATTTGAGTCTGTTATTATATATGTTTTTGAGTTGTCTTTATGTTTTTTTAATTCTGCTGATTTCGAGATTTATTCCTTATGATTTGGCTATATAGACAAATATTGCATATATAATTTTTTGTTCTTTTATATATTTGATTCTGTTTTTATGTATGTTTTGGATTTTTCTTTGTTTCTATAATTCTGCTGACTTCGAGATTTATTCCTTATGATTTGGCTATATAGACAAATATTGCATATTTAATTTTTTGTTCTTTTATATATTTGATTCTGTTTTTATGTATGTTTTGGATTTTTCTTTGTTTCTATAATTCTGCTGACTTCGAGATTTATTCCTTATGATTTGGCTATATAGACAAATATTGCATATTTAATTTTTTGTTCTTTTATATATTTGAGTCCGTTTTTATGTATGTTTTGGATTTTTCTTTATGTTTCTATAATTCTGCTGACTTCGAGATCTATTCCTTATGATTTGGCTATATAGACAAATATTGCATATTTAATTTTTTGTTCTTTTATATATTTGATTCTGTTTTTATGTCTGTTTTGGATTTTTCTTTGTTTCTATAATTCTGCTGACTTCGCGATTTATTCCTTATAATTTGGCTATATAGATAATTATTGCATATTTAATTTTTTGTTTTATACACATATTTGAGTCTGTTATTATATATGTTTTTGAGTTGTCTTTATGTTTTTTTAATTCTGATGATTTCGAGATTTACTCCTTATAATTTAGCTATATAGATAAATATTGCGTATTTTATTTTTTGTTCTTTTATATATTTGAGTCTGTTTTTATGTATGTTTTGGATTTTTCTTTATGTTTCTATAATTCTGCTGACTTCGAGATTTATTCCTTATGATTTGGCTATATAGACAAATATTGCATATTTAATTTTTTGTTCTTTTATATATTTGATTCTGTTTTTATGTATGTTTTGAATTTTTCTTTGTTTCTGTAATTCTGCTGACTTCGAGATTTATTCCTTATAATTTGGCTATATAGATAAATATTGCATATTTAATTTTTTGTTCTTTTATATATTTGATTCTGTTTTATGTATGTTTTGGATTTTTCTTTATGTTTCTATAATACTGCTGACTTCGAGATTTACTCCTTATAATTTGACTATATAGATAAATATTGCATATTTAATTTTTTGTTTTATACATATATTTGAGTCTGTTATTATATATGTTTTTGAGTTGTCTTTATGTTTTTTTAATTCTGATGACTTCCAGATTTACTCCTTATAATTTGGCTATATAGATAAATATTGCATATTTTATTTTTTGTTCTTTTATATATTTGAGTCCGCTTTTATGTATGTTTTGGATTTTTCTTTATGTTTCTATAATTCTGCTGACTTCGAGATTTACTCCTTATAATTTGACTATATAGATAAATATGGCATATTTTATTTTTTGTTTTTTATATATTTGAGTCTGTTTTTATATATGTTTTGGATTTTTCTTTATGTTTCTATAATTCTGCTGACTTCGAGATTTATTCCTTATGATTTGGCTATATAGACAAATATTGCATATATAATTTTTTGTTCTTTTATATATTTGATTCTGTTTTTATGTATGTTTTGGATTTTTCTTTGCTTCTATAATTCTGCTGACTTCGAGATTTATTCCTTATAATTTGGCTATATAGATAAATATTGCATATTTAATTTTTTGTTCTTTTATATATTTGAGTGTCTTTTTATATATGTTTTGGAGTTGTCTTCATGTTTTTTTTGATTTGATTCTGTTTTATGTATGTTTTGGATTTTTCTTTATGTTTCTATAATTCTGCTGACTTCGAGATTTATTCCTTATGATTTGGCTATATAGACAAATATTGCATATTTAATTTTTTGTTCTTTTATATATTTGAGTCCGTTTTTATGTATGTTTTGGATTTTTCTTTATGTTTCTATAATTCTGCTGACTTCGAGATCTATTCCTTATGATTTGGCTATATAGACAAATATTGCATATTTAATTTTTTGTTCTTTTATATATTTGATTCTGTTTTTATGTCTGTTTTGGATTTTTCTTTGTTTCTATAATTCTGCTGACTTCGCGATTTATTCCTTATAATTTGGCTATATAGATAATTATTGCATATTTAATTTTTTGTTTTATACACATATTTGAGTCTGTTATTATATATGTTTTTGAGTTGTCTTTATGTTTTTTTAATTCTGATGATTTCGAGATTTACTCCTTATAATTTAGCTATATAGATAAATATTGCGTATTTTATTTTTTGTTCTTTTATATATTTGAGTCTGTTTTTATGTATGTTTTGGATTTTTCTTTATGTTTCTATAATTCTGCTGACTTCGAGATTTATTCCTTATGATTTGGCTATATAGACAAATATTGCATATTTAATTTTTTGTTCTTTTATATATTTGATTCTGTTTTTATGTATGTTTTGAATTTTTCTTTGTTTCTGTAATTCTGCTGACTTCGAGATTTATTCCTTATAATTTGGCTATATAGATAAATATTGCATATTTAATTTTTTGTTCTTTTATATATTTGATTCTGTTTTATGTATGTTTTGGATTTTTCTTTATGTTTCTATAATACTGCTGACTTCGAGATTTACTCCTTATAATTTGACTATATAGATAAATATTGCATATTTAATTTTTTGTTTTATACATATATTTGAGTCTGTTATTATATATGTTTTTGAGTTGTCTTTATGTTTTTTTAATTCTGATGACTTCCAGATTTACTCCTTATAATTTGGCTATATAGATAAATATTGCATATTTTATTTTTTGTTCTTTTATATATTTGAGTCCGCTTTTATGTATGTTTTGGATTTTTCTTTATGTTTCTATAATTCTGCTGACTTCGAGATCTATTCCTTATGATTTGGCTATATAGACAAATATTGCATATTTAATTTTTTGTTCTTTTATATATTTGATTCTGTTTTTATGTCTGTTTTGGATTTTTCTTTGTTTCTATAATTCTGCTGACTTCGCGATTTATTCCTTATAATTTGGCTATATAGATAATTATTGCATATTTAATTTTTTGTTTTATACACATATTTGAGTCTGTTATTATATATGTTTTTGAGTTGTCTTTATGTTTTTTTAATTCTGATGATTTCGAGATTTACTCCTTATAATTTAGCTATATAGATAAATATTGCGTATTTTATTTTTTGTTCTTTTATATATTTGAGTCTGTTTTTATGTATGTTTTGGATTTTTCTTTATGTTTCTATAATTCTGCTGACTTCGAGATTTATTCCTTATGATTTGGCTATATAGACAAATATTGCATATTTAATTTTTTGTTCTTTTATATATTTGATTCTGTTTTTATGTATGTTTTGAATTTTTCTTTGTTTCTGTAATTCTGCTGACTTCGAGATTTATTCCTTATAATTTGGCTATATAGATAAATATTGCATATTTAATTTTTTGTTCTTTTATATATTTGATTCTGTTTTATGTATGTTTTGGATTTTTCTTTATGTTTCTATAATACTGCTGACTTCGAGATTTACTCCTTATAATTTGACTATATAGATAAATATTGCATATTTAATTTTTTGTTTTATACATATATTTGAGTCTGTTATTATATATGTTTTTGAGTTGTCTTTATGTTTTTGTAATTCTGATGACTTCCAGATTTACTCCTTATAATTTGGCTATATAGATAAATATTGCATATTTTATTTTTTGTTCTTTTATATATTTGAGTCCGCTTTTATGTATGTTTTGGATTTTTCTTTATGTTTCTTTAATTCTGCTGACTTCGAGATTTATTCCTTATGATTTGGCTAGATAGACAAATATTGCATATTTAATTTTTTGTTCTTTTATAAATTTGATTCTTTTTTATGTACGAGTATGTTTTGGATTTTTCTTTATGTTACTATAATTCTGCTGACTTCGAGATTTACTCCTTATAATTTGACTATATAGATAAATATGGCATATTTTATTTTTTGTTTTTTATATATTTGAGTCTGTTTTTATATATGTTTTGGATTTTTCTTTATGTTTCTATAATTCTGCTGACTTCGAGATTTATTCCTTATGATTTGGCTATATAGACAAATATTGCATATATAATTTTTTGTTCTTTTATATATTTGATTCTGTTTTTATGTATGTTTTGGATTTTTCTTTGTTTCTATAATTCTGCTGACTTCGAGATTTATTCCTTATGATTTGGCTATATAGACAAATATTGCATATTTAATTTTTTGTTCTTTTATATATTTGAGTCTCTTTTTATATATGTTTTGGAGTTGTCTTTATGTTTTTTTTGATTTGATTCTGTTTTATAAATATGTTTTGGATTTTTCTTTATGTTTCTATAATTCTGCTGAGTTCGAGATTTATTCCTTATGATTTGGCTATATAGATAAATATTGCATATTTTATTTTTTGTTTTATACATATATTTGAGTCTGTTATTATATATGTTTTTGAGTTGTCTTTATGTTTTTTTAATTCTGATGACTTCGAGATTTACTCCTTATAATTTGGCTATATAGATAAATATTGCATATTTTATTTTTTGTTTTTTATATATTTGAGTCTGTTTTTATATATGTTTTGGATTTTTCTTTATGTTTCTATAATTCTGCTGACTTCGAGATTTATTCCTTATGATTTGGCTATATAGACAAATATTGCATATTTAATTTTTTGTTCTTTTATATATTTGATTCTGTTTTTATGTATGTTTTGGATTTTTCTTTATGTTTCTATAATTCTGCTGACTTCGAGATTTATTCCTTATGATTTGGCTAGATAGACAAATATTGCATATTTAATTTTTTGTTCTTTTATAAATTTGATTCTTTTTTATGTACGAGTATGTTTTGGATTTTTCTTTATGTTTCTATAATTCTGCTGACTTCGAGATTTACTCCTTATAATTTGACTATATAGATAAATATGGCATATTTTATTTTTTGTTTTATACATATATTTGAGTCTGTTATTATATATTTGTTTTTGAGTTGTCTTTATGGTTTTTTAATTCTGATGACTTCCAGATTTACTCCTTATAATTTGGCTATATAGATAAATATTGCATATTTTATTTTTTGTTCTTTTATATATTTGATTCTGTTTTTATGTATGTTTTGGATTTTTCTTTGCTTCTATAATTCTGCTGACTTCGAGATTTATTCCTTATAATTTGGCTATATAGATAAATATTGCATATTTAATTTTTTGTTCTTTTATATATTTGAGTGTCTTTTTATATATGTTTTGGAGTTGTCTTCATGTTTTTTTTGATTTGATTCTGTTTTATGTATGTTTTGGATTTTTCTTTATGTTTCTATAATTCTGCTGACTTCGAGATTTATTCCTTATGATTTGGCTATATAGATAAATATTGCATATTTTATTTTTTGTTTTATACATATATTTGAGTCTGTTATTATATATGTTTTTGAGTTGTCTTTATGTTTTTTTAATTCTGCTGATTTCGAGATTTATTCCTTATGATTTGGCTATATAGACAAATATTGCATATATAATTTTTTGTTCTTTTATATATTTGATTCTGTTTTTATGTATGTTTTGGATTTTTCTTTGTTTCTATAATTCTGCTGACTTCGAGATTTATTCCTTATGATTTGGCTATATAGACAAATATTGCATATATAATTTTTTGTTCTTTTATATATTTGATTCTGTTTTTATGTATGTTTTGGATTTTTCTTTGTTTCTATAATTCTGCTGACTTCGAGATTTATTCCTTATGATTTGGCTATATAGACAAATATTGCATATTTAATTTTTTGTTCTTTTATATATTTGAGTGTCTTTTTATATATGTTTTGGAGTTGTCTTCATGTTTTTCTTGATTTGATTCTGTTTTATGTATGTTTTGGATTTTTCTTTATGTTTCTATAATTCTGCTGACTTCGAGATTTATTCCTTATGATTTGGCTATATAGATAAATATTGCATATTTTATTTTTTGTTTTATACATATATTTGAGTCTGTTATTATATATGTTTTTGAGTTGTCTTTATGTTTTTTTAATTCTGATGACTTCGAGATTTACTCCTTATAATTTGGCTATATAGATAAATATTGCATATTTTATTTTTTGTTTTTTATATATTTGAGTCTGTTTTTATATATGTTTTGGATTTTTCTTTATGTTTCTATAATTCTGCTGACTTCGAGATTTATTCCTTATGATTTGGCTATATAGACAAATATTGCATATTTAATTTTTTGTTCTTTTATATATTTGATTCTGTTTTTATGTATGTTTTGGATTTTTCTTTATGTTTCTATAATTCTGCTGACTTCGAGATTTATTCCTTATGATTTGGCTAGATAGACAAATATTGCATATTTATTTTTTTGTTCTTTTATAAATTTGATTCTTTTTTATGTACGAGTATGTTTTGGATTTTTCTTTATGTTTCTATAATTCTGCTGACTTCGAGATTTACTCCTTATAATTTGACTATATAGATAAATATGGCATATTTTATTTTTTGTTTTATACATATATTTGAGTCTGTTATTATATATTTGTTTTTGAGTTGTCTTTATGTTTTTTTAATTCTGATGACTTCCAGATTTACTCCTTATAATTTGGCTATATAGATAAATATTGCATATTTTATTTTTTGTTCTTTTATATATTTGATTCTGTTTTTATGTATGTTTTGGATTTTTCTTTGCTTCTATAATTCTGCTGACTTCGAGATTTATTCCTTATAATTTGGCTATATAGATAAATATTGCATATTTAATTTTTTGTTCTTTTATATATTTGAGTGTCTTTTTATATATGTTTTGGAGTTGTCTTCATGTTTTTTTTGATTTGATTCTGTTTTATGTATGTTTTGGATTTTTCTTTATGTTTCTATAATTCTGCTGACTTCGAGATTTATTCCTTATGATTTGGCTATATAGATAAATATTGCATATTTTATTTTTTGTTTTATACATATATTTGAGTCTGTTATTATATATGTTTTTGAGTTGTCTTTATGTTTTTTTAATTCTGCTGATTTCGAGATTTATTCCTTATGATTTGGCTATATAGACAAATATTGCATATTTAATTTTTTGTTCTTTTATATATTTGAGTCCGTTTTTATGTATGTTTTGGATTTTTCTTTATGCTTCTATAATTCTGCTGACTTCGAGATCTATTCCTTATGATTTGGCTATATAGACAAATATTGCATATTTAATTTTTTGTTCTTTTATATATTTGATTCTGTTTTTATGTCTGTTTTGGATTTTTTTTGTTTCTATAATTCTGCTGACTTCGCGATTTATTCCTTATGATTTGGCTATATAGACAAATATTGCATATTTAATTTTTTGTTCTTTTATATATTTGAGTCCGTTTTTATGTATGTTTTGGATTTTTCTTTATGTTTCTATAATTCTGCTGACTTCGAGATCTATTCCTTATGATTTGGCTATATAGACAAATATTGCATATTTAATTTTTTGTTCTTTTATATATTTGATTCTGTTTTTATGTCTGTTTTGGATTTTTCTTTGTTTCTATAATTCTGCTGACTTCGCGATTTATTCCTTATGATTTGGCTATATAGACAAATATTGCATATTTAATTTTTTGTTCTTTTATATATTTGAGTCCGTTTTTATGTATGTTTTGGATTTTTCTTTATGTTTCTATAATTCTGCTGACTTCGAGATTTATTCCTTATGATTTGGCTATATAGACAAATATTGCATATTTAATTTTTTGTTCTTTTATATATTTGATTCTGTTTTTATGTATGTTTTGGATTTTTCTTTATGTTTCTATAATTCTGCTGACTTCGAGATTTATTCCTTATGATTTGGCTATATAGACAAATATTGCATATTTAATTTTTTGTTCTTTTATAAATTTGATTCTTTTTTATGTACGAGTATGTTTTGGATTTTTCTTTATGTTTCTATAATTCTGCTGACTTCGAGACTTACTCCTTATAATTTGACTATATAGATAAATATTGCATATTTTATTTTTTGTTCTTTTATATATTTGATTCTGTTTTTATGTATGTTTTGGATTTTTCTTTGCTTCTATAATTCTGCTGACTTCGAGATTTATTCCTTATAATTTGGCTATATAGATAAATATTGCATATTTAATTTTTTGTTCTTTTATATATTTGAGTGTCTTTTTATATATGTTTTGGAGTTGTCTTCATGTTTTTCTTGATTTGATTCTGTTTTATGTATGTTTTGGATTTTTCTTTATGTTTCTATAATTCTGCTGACTTCGAGATTTATTCCTTATGATTTGGCTATATAGATAAATATTGCATATTTTATTTTTTGTTTTATACATATATTTGAGTCTGTTATTATATATGTTTTTGAGTTGTCTTTATGTTTTTTTAATTCTGCTGATTTCGAGATTTATTCCTTATGATTTGGCTATATAGACAAATATTGCATATTTAATTTTTTGTTCTTTTATATATTTGAGTCCGTTTTTATGTATGTTTTGGATTTTTCTTTATGTTTCTATAATTCTGCTGACTTCGAGATTTATTCCTTATGATTTGGCTATATAGACAAATATTGCATATTTAATTTTTTGTTCTTTTATATATTTGATTCTGTTTTTATGTATGTTTTGGATTTTTCTTTATGTTTCTATAATTCTGCTGACTTCGAGATTTATTCCTTATGATTTGGCTAGATAGACAAATATTGCATATTTAATTTTTTGTTCTTTTATAAATTTGATTCTTTTTTATGTACGAGTATGTTTTGGATTTTTCTTTATGTTTCTATAATTCTGCTGACTTCGAGATTTACTCCTTATAATTTGACTATATAGATAAATATTGCATATTTTATTTTTTGTTCTTTTATATATTTGATTCTGTTTTTATGTATGTTTTGGATTTTTCTTTGCTTCTATAATTCTGCTGACTTCGAGATTTATTCCTTATAATTTGGCTATATAGATAAATATTGCATATTTAATTTTTTGTTCTTTTATATATTTGAGTGTCTTTTTATATATGTTTTGGAGTTGTCTTCATGTTTTTTTTGATTTGATTCTGTTTTATGTATGTTTTGGATTTTTCTTTATGTTTCTATAATTCTGCTGACTTCGAGATTTATTCCTTATGATTTGGCTATATAGATAAATATTGCATATTTTATTTTTTGTTTTATACATATATTTGAGTCTGTTATTATATATGTTTTTGAGTTGTCTTTATGTTTTTTTAATTCTGCTGATTTCGAGATTTATTCCTTATGATTTGGCTATATAGACAAATATTGCATATATAATTTTTTGTTCTTTTATATATTTGATTCTGTTTTTATGTATGTTTTGGATTTTTCTTTGTTTCTATAATTCTGCTGACTTCGAGATTTATTCCTTATGATTTGGCTATATAGACAAATATTGCATATTTAATTTTTTGTTCTTTTATATATTTGATTCTGTTTTTATGTATGTTTTGGATTTTTCTTTGTTTCTATAATTCTGCTGACTTCGAGATTTATTCCTTATGATTTGGCTATATAGACAAATATTGCATATTTAATTTTTTGTTCTTTTATATATTTGAGTCCGTTTTTATGTATGTTTTGGATTTTTCTTTATGTTTCTATAATTCTGCTGACTTCGAGATCTATTCCTTATGATTTGGCTATATAGACAAATATTGCATATTTAATTTTTTGTTCTTTTATATATTTGATTCTGTTTTTATGTCTGTTTTGGATTTTTCTTTGTTTCTATAATTCTGCTGACTTCGCGATTTATTCCTTATAATTTGGCTATATAGATAATTATTGCATATTTAATTTTTTGTTTTATACACATATTTGAGTCTGTTATTATATATGTTTTTGAGTTGTCTTTATGTTTTTTTAATTCTGATGATTTCGAGATTTACTCCTTATAATTTAGCTATATAGATAAATATTGCGTATTTTATTTTTTGTTCTTTTATATATTTGAGTCTGTTTTTATGTATGTTTTGGATTTTTCTTTATGTTTCTATAATTCTGCTGACTTCGAGATTTATTCCTTATGATTTGGCTATATAGACAAATATTGCATATTTAATTTTTTGTTCTTTTATATATTTGATTCTGTTTTTATGTATGTTTTGAATTTTTCTTTGTTTCTGTAATTCTGCTGACTTCGAGATTTATTCCTTATAATTTGGCTATATAGATAAATATTGCATATTTAATTTTTTGTTCTTTTATATATTTGATTCTGTTTTATGTATGTTTTGGATTTTTCTTTATGTTTCTATAATACTGCTGACTTCGAGATTTACTCCTTATAATTTGACTATATAGATAAATATTGCATATTTAATTTTTTGTTTTATACATATATTTGAGTCTGTTATTATATATGTTTTTGAGTTGTCTTTATGTTTTTTTAATTCTGATGACTTCCAGATTTACTCCTTATAATTTGGCTATATAGATAAATATTGCATATTTTATTTTTTGTTCTTTTATATATTTGAGTCCGCTTTTATGTATGTTTTGGATTTTTCTTTATGTTTCTATAATTCTGCTGACTTCGAGATTTACTCCTTATAATTTGACTATATAGATAAATATGGCATATTTTATTTTTTGTTTTTTATATATTTGAGTCTGTTTTTATATATGTTTTGGATTTTTCTTTATGTTTCTATAATTCTGCTGACTTCGAGATTTATTCCTTATGATTTGGCTATATAGACAAATATTGCATATATAATTTTTTGTTCTTTTATATATTTGATTCTGTTTTTATGTATGTTTTGGATTTTTCTTTGCTTCTATAATTCTGCTGACTTCGAGATTTATTCCTTATAATTTGGCTATATAGATAAATATTGCATATTTAATTTTTTGTTCTTTTATATATTTGAGTGTCTTTTTATATATGTTTTGGAGTTGTCTTCATGTTTTTTTTGATTTGATTCTGTTTTATGTATGTTTTGGATTTTTCTTTATGTTTCTATAATTCTGCTGACTTCGAGATTTATTCCTTATGATTTGGCTATATAGACAAATATTGCATATTTAATTTTTTGTTCTTTTATATATTTGAGTCCGTTTTTATGTATGTTTTGGATTTTTCTTTATGTTTCTATAATTCTGCTGACTTCGAGATCTATTCCTTATGATTTGGCTATATAGACAAATATTGCATATTTAATTTTTTGTTCTTTTATATATTTGATTCTGTTTTTATGTCTGTTTTGGATTTTTCTTTGTTTCTATAATTCTGCTGACTTCGCGATTTATTCCTTATAATTTGGCTATATAGATAATTATTGCATATTTAATTTTTTGTTTTATACACATATTTGAGTCTGTTATTATATATGTTTTTGAGTTGTCTTTATGTTTTTTTAATTCTGATGATTTCGAGATTTACTCCTTATAATTTAGCTATATAGATAAATATTGCGTATTTTATTTTTTGTTCTTTTATATATTTGAGTCTGTTTTTATGTATGTTTTGGATTTTTCTTTATGTTTCTATAATTCTGCTGACTTCGAGATTTATTCCTTATGATTTGGCTATATAGACAAATATTACATATTTAATTTTTTGTTCTTTTATATATTTGATTCTGTTTTTATGTATGTTTTGAATTTTTCTTTGTTTCTGTAATTCTGCTGACTTCGAGATTTATTCCTTATAATTTGGCTATATAGATAAATATTGCATATTTAATTTTTTGTTCTTTTATATATTTGATTCTGTTTTATGTATGTTTTGGATTTTTCTTTATGTTTCTATAATACTGCTGACTTCGAGATTTACTCCTTATAATTTGACTATATAGATAAATATTGCATATTTAATTTTTTGTTTTATACATATATTTGAGTCTGTTATTATATATGTTTTTGAGTTGTCTTTATGTTTTTTTAATTCTGATGACTTCCAGATTTACTCCTTATAATTTGGCTATATAGATAAATATTGCATATTTTATTTTTTGTTCTTTTATATATTTGAGTCCGCTTTTATGTATGTTTTGGATTTTTCTTTATGTTTCTATAATTCTGCTGACTTCGAGATCTATTCCTTATGATTTGGCTATATAGACAAATATTGCATATTTAATTTTTTGTTCTTTTATATATTTGATTCTGTTTTTATGTCTGTTTTGGATTTTTCTTTGTTTCTATAATTCTGCTGACTTCGCGATTTATTCCTTATAATTTGGCTATATAGATAATTATTGCATATTTAATTTTTTGTTTTATACACATATTTGAGTCTGTTATTATATATGTTTTTGAGTTGTCTTTATGTTTTTTTAATTCTGATGATTTCGAGATTTACTCCTTATAATTTAGCTATATAGATAAATATTGCGTATTTTATTTTTTGTTCTTTTATATATTTGAGTCTGTTTTTATGTATGTTTTGGATTTTTCTTTATGTTTCTATAATTCTGCTGACTTCGAGATTTATTCCTTATGATTTGGCTATATAGACAAATATTGCATATTTAATTTTTTGTTCTTTTATATATTTGATTCTGTTTTTATGTATGTTTTGAATTTTTCTTTGTTTCTGTAATTCTGCTGACTTCGAGATTTATTCCTTATAATTTGGCTATATAGATAAATATTGCATATTTAATTTTTTGTTCTTTTATATATTTGATTCTGTTTTATGTATGTTTTGGATTTTTCTTTATGTTTCTATAATACTGCTGACTTCGAGATTTACTCCTTATAATTTGACTATATAGATAAATATTGCATATTTAATTTTTTGTTTTATACATATATTTGAGTCTGTTATTATATATGTTTTTGAGTTGTCTTTATGTTTTTGTAATTCTGATGACTTCCAGATTTACTCCTTATAATTTGGCTATATAGATAAATATTGCATATTTTATTTTTTGTTCTTTTATATATTTGAGTCCGCTTTTATGTATGTTTTGGATTTTTCTTTATGTTTCTTTAATTCTGCTGACTTCGAGATTTATTCCTTATGATTTGGCTAGATAGACAAATATTGCATATTTAATTTTTTGTTCTTTTATAAATTTGATTCTTTTTTATGTACGAGTATGTTTTGGATTTTTCTTTATGTTACTATAATTCTGCTGACTTCGAGATTTACTCCTTATAATTTGACTATATAGATAAATATGGCATATTTTATTTTTTGTTTTTTATATATTTGAGTCTGTTTTTATATATGTTTTGGATTTTTCTTTATGTTTCTATAATTCTGCTGACTTCGAGATTTATTCCTTATGATTTGGCTATATAGACAAATATTGCATATATAATTTTTTGTTCTTTTATATATTTGATTCTGTTTTTATATATGTTTTGGAGTTGTCTTTATGTTTTTTTTGATTTGATTCTGTTTTATAAATATGTTTTGGATTTTTCTTTATGTTTCTATAATTCTGCTGAGTTCGAGATTTATTCCTTATGATTTGGCTATATAGATAAATATTGCATATTTTATTTTTTGTTTTATACATATATTTGAGTCTGTTATTATATATGTTTTTGAGTTGTCTTTATGTTTTTTTAATTCTGATGACTTCGAGATTTACTCCTTATAATTTGGCTATATAGATAAATATTGCATATTTTATTTTTTGTTTTTTATATATTTGAGTCTGTTTTTATATATGTTTTGGATTTTTCTTTATGTTTCTATAATTCTGCTGACTTCGAGATTTATTCCTTATGATTTGGCTATATAGACAAATATTGCATATATAATTTTTTGTTCTTTTATATATTTGATTCTGTTTTTATATATGTTTTGGAGTTGTCTTTATGTTTTTTTTGATTTGATTCTGTTTTATAAATATGTTTTGGATTTTTCTTTATGTTTCTATAATTCTGCTGAGTTCGAGATTTATTCCTTATGATTTGGCTATATAGATAAATATTGCATATTTTATTTTTTGTTTTATACATATATTTGAGTCTGTTATTATATATGTTTTTGAGTTGTCTTTATGTTTTTTTAATTCTGATGACTTCGAGATTTACTCCTTATAATTTGGCTATATAGATAAATATTGCATATTTTATTTTTTGTTTTTTATATATTTGAGTCTGTTTTTATATATGTTTTGGATTTTTCTTTATGTTTCTATAATTCTGCTGACTTCGAGATTTATTCCTTATGATTTGGCTATATAGACAAATATTGCATATATAATTTTTTGTTCTTTTATATATTTGATTCTGTTTTTATATATGTTTTGGAGTTGTCTTTATGTTTTTTTTGATTTGATTCTGTTTTATAAATATGTTTTGGATTTTTCTTTATGTTTCTATAATTCTGCTGAGTTCGAGATTTATTCCTTATGATTTGGCTATATAGATAAATATTGCATATTTTATTTTTTGTTTTATACATATATTTGAGTCTGTTATTATATATGTTTTTGAGTTGTCTTTATGTTTTTTTAATTCTGATGACTTCGAGATTTACTCCTTATAATTTGGCTATATAGATAAATATTGCATATTTTATTTTTTGTTTTTTATATATTTGAGTCTGTTTTTATATATGTTTTGGATTTTTCTTTATGTTTCTATAATTCTGCTGACTTCGAGATTTATTCCTTATGATTTGGCTATATAGACAAATATTGCATATTTAATTTTTTGTTCTTTTATATATTTGATTCTGTTTTTATGTATGTTTTGGATTTTTCTTTATGTTTCTATAATTCTGCTGACTTCGAGATTTATTCCTTATGATTTGGCTAGGTAGACAAATATTGCATATTTAATTTTTTGTTCTTTTATAAATTTGATTCTTTTTTATGTACGAGTATGTTTTGGATTTTTCTTTATGTTTCTATAATTCTGCTGACTTCGAGATTTACTCCTTATAATTTGACTATATAGATAAATATGGCATATTTTATTTTTTGTTTTATACATATATTTGAGTCTGTTATTATATATTTGTTTTTGAGTTGTCTTTATGTTTTTTTAATTCTGATGACTTCCAGATTTACTCCTTATAATTTGGCTATATAGATAAATATTGCATATTTTATTTTTTGTTCTTTTATATATTTGATTCTGTTTTTATGTATGTTTTGGATTTTTCTTTGCTTCTATAATTCTGCTGACTTCGAGATTTATTCCTTATAATTTGGCTATATAGATAAATATTGCATATTTAATTTTTTGTTCTTTTATATATTTGAGTGTCTTTTTATATATGTTTTGGAGTTGTCTTCATGTTTTTTTTGATTTGATTCTGTTTTATGTATGTTTTGGATTTTTCTTTATGTTTCTATAATTCTGCTGACTTCGAGATTTATTCCTTATGATTTGGCTATATAGATAAATATTGCATATTTTATTTTTTGTTTTATACATATATTTGAGTCTGTTATTATATATGTTTTTGAGTTGTCTTTATGTTTTTTTAATTCTGCTGATTTCGAGATTTATTCCTTATGATTTGGCTATATAGACAAATATTGCATATATAATTTTTTGTTCTTTTATATATTTGATTCTGTTTTTATGTATGTTTTGGATTTTTCTTTGTTTCTATAATTCTGCTGACTTCGAGATTTATTCCTTATGATTTGGCTATATAGACAAATATTGCATATATAATTTTTTGTTCTTTTATATATTTGATTCTGTTTTTATGTATGTTTTGGATTTTTCTTTGTTTCTATAATTCTGCTGACTTCGAGATTTATTCCTTATGATTTGGCTATATAGACAAATATTGCATATTTAATTTTTTGTTCTTTTATATATTTGAGTGTCTTTTTATATATGTTTTGGAGTTGTCTTCATGTTTTTCTTGATTTGATTCTGTTTTATGTATGTTTTGGATTTTTCTTTATGTTTCTATAATTCTGCTGACTTCGAGATTTATTCCTTATGATTTGGCTATATAGATAAATATTGCATATTTTATTTTTTGTTTTATACATATATTTGAGTCTGTTATTATATATGTTTTTGAGTTGTCTTTATGTTTTTTTAATTCTGCTGATTTCGAGATTTATTCCTTATGATTTGGCTATATAGACAAATATTGCATATTTAATTTTTTGTTCTTTTATATATTTGAGTCCGTTTTTATGTATGTTTTGGATTTTTCTTTATGTTTCTATAATTCTGCTGACTTCGAGATTTATTCCTTATGATTTGGCTATATAGACAAATATTGCATATTTAATTTTTTGTTCTTTTATATATTTTGTAATAATCTGGATTATTATTAATAATCTATCCTATAGATTTGTCTATTCTGCAGTGGAGAATCTGTTAATCTATAAGTTAGATTTAAATTATGAATGCCATGATGGGCATTTATAATTATTGGGGTTAAGGGGGAGCGAAGGAAGGTATTAACTTCTTTCTTCCAACTAAGCGTTAAGTACTACTGGTTATATATTTTACCTTATTTTTCAGGAACGTTGATACAAACCAGGTAGGTACTTCTGGGTAACCAATAAAAACAGGTGAGTGGGTATCTTCTTTACAATACCAGGATTTATTTGGGAGTTGATTTATGTATTCAAATGTAAGTAATTTTAAGTTTGATAAGTCAATTATTCATTTAATGTTGTTTTTCTCTTAGCAATTCAAGTTGTTTCTTCTACGGGTGAAAGGTAAGTAAGTAAAGTTTAAACAAATTATTTTACAAAGATACTTATTCAGCATATTCATATAGTATTTTTGTCGCTCATTTTGCAGAATAGTACTGCCAAATTCTTTATAATTTTAATTAAGCATAATTATCGGCTTCTGTATATAACGTAATGGCACATTTTAGTGTTGGCTAATATGTGCCAATTTTGTCCAACCATGTTTGGACATGCCGGCGGGCCTTGACGTCAGGCAATCTATGATGTGTTTTCCGAGGCGCAAAGTACTTGTGCCAGTGACCGGATTGCCTCTACTAGAACGCGGCTGTCTGGTACTGTTCTTGATGTTGAAGGTTGTAAAGCTGATGAAGATAACGTTGACCTCTTCGATGCGGTTGTTTGATTTGTTGATGGTAAATGTGTTGTTGAATGATTTGTTGATGCTTTTGCTGAAACCAGTTGACGCTTTCGAAGGTCCTTTGTATGGATGCCTTTCCTCCGATAAGAACGCTTAGGCTGGGGATGCAGTAAAGTGTGATGGAACCTACTACATTTACGGCACGTGTCCCTTGAAGTGCAAGCTCTCAATTTATGGCTTCTAGCTAAGCAATTGACACAGCTTCTGTGCTGTTCCACAACTTCTTCTCTCTGTGGTACGGTCATCGCCAAAAACTTGCGACATAACCTAAGCGGGTGAAATTTGTTGCATATGATGCATTTATACACTTCTGCGTCCAGATATTTTTGGCGCTTCTTCTTTGGAGTTGTATGGCCTCTGGAGGGTCGATTGGTTTCCAGTCTTCGGTTTGTCCTGGTGCAAAAAAAAAGTTATTAAATTAGTGATACGAGCTTGACAACAACGGTGTATTTGGGTAAATGTCTGAGTAATAATGAATAATAGTGTTCATTGTGCAATATGATAGGGGAAATAGTATATAAAGAGAGAATGTAATTATTGTTAAGATTTTGATTTCAGTGATGCTTTTAGTTGTTTAAAAATGGTAAATGACACAATTTGACTATGGGGCGGGTTATAATTCCTGACGAAATGCGTACATCAGCAGTACGAACGCTACTATCTGAACCGGCGTATGTCTTTTCGATTCTGCCGAGCCGCCACTTGTATGGTGGCTGTAGATCGTCCATCACCACTACAAGATCTCCGACCTGCAAGTTCACTACTGCGTCCTTCCATTTGCAGCGTTTGTGCAAGGACTTAAGGTAGTCGTCTTTCCATCGAACTGCGAACTGATGGTGAATGACTTTGAGCTTTTCCCATCTGTTAATAAGAGACATTTTTAGATTATTTTGTTCAGGGAACGCCATTAAAGGGGCCCCTCTTAAAAAGTGACCTGGGGTTAGCGCTGTTAAATCTGACGGGTCTTCAGACAGTGCAGATATAGGGCGGGAATTTAATATGCCTTCTATTCGAGCTAACATAGTTGAAAATTCTTCGAAAGTGAATTTTTGTGCTCCAGCGATTCGCTTCAAATGGAACTTGAAGCTTTTAACCGCGGCCTCCCATAAACCTCCCATGTGGGGCGCATATGGGGGTATGAATTTCCATTCAAAGCCCTGTGTGATATACTTCTGAGCAATATCTTCGGCAGCGATTTTTACAAAGGTTGCAAATTCGCTTTCTAAGGCCCTACTGGCACCTAAGAAGTTCCTGCCGTTGTCTGTAACTACCCTTTTGGGGAGCCCCCGCCTCCCAACGAAACGAGAGAATGCTGCTTGAAACGCCGCTGATGACAGCTCTGAACATGGCTCTAAGTGTACTGCTTTCGTACTAAAACAAACAAAGACACTTGCGTATTCTTTAACAGAAGGAGATTTTCGTAAGAGCGAGGTTTTTAACTCAAAAGGACCTGCAAAATCTATGCCTGTGGTTTGAAACGGAACCGACAGACTACATCTTTCCGGTGGTAAAGGGGCCATTATTTGTGAGCATGGCATCTGCTTGTGGATAATGCAAGTTTTACACTGACGTATTATTTTTCTTACGCGGGGTTTCAGTCTGCTTATGTAAAATTCAGTTTGCACCATGCGGCACATTTGACTGCATTCCGCATGAAGGAGGAATTGGTGCAAATGATTAAGATAAAGTTGGCAAATTCTTGAGTCACCTGGTAATATAATTGGGTATCTTTCGCTATACGATAATGAAGAACGAGCCAATCTGCCATTTACTCGCAAGACTGCATTTGAATCCAGAAATGGATTTAAGGTTTTCAAAGAACTTTTATCGTGTAGAGATTTTGAATCTAATAGGTTTTGATAGTCCTCAGGATAAAATTTCTTTTGCGCAATAGAAAGAAGTCTAGCTTTTACACGCGCAATTTCATTGTGCGTCAAGTCTATCTGAGTAACTGTCTGAATATTTGGCTTTATTTTTCTCATACTGTTATTAAAATATCGAAAAACATAACCCATAACTCGTAAAGCCTTGGTATACGATGAGAATCGACTCAAAATATCGTCTTCTTGAACATCCACATGAAACGTATGATTTTCTTTAGGAATTTCTATTACTTTGAGTGGATTTCTCTTTGGTCATTCCGACTCGGGTTTCTGTAACCATGCTGGCCCGTACCACCACTGAGTATGATTGGAAAGTTCTTGTGACTTGCATCCACGAGTTCCCAGATCTGCTGGGTTATAATGGGTAGGAACATGTCTCCATTTTGCTGACGGAACCAGCCGGTGAATATGAGCAATTCTGTTGGCAACATAAGTTTCCCAAGTTGAGGGGGTTTTTGAGAGCCAACTAAGCTTGCCAGATCTAATTTGCCAAAAAGCTTGACATTGACCAAAAAAAAACTTGATTTTGAAAAAAAAACTTGACAAATAAAAATCCTCATACTAAATATATAAATGAGATTTTTAGTTTTTAAAGAAGAACTTCTGGATAATTATTATTGGAAATACGAATTGAATTTTAACTTTTACTCGTAAAAACAATTTTGCTGAGAGTTTTTAGCTAGTCTATAATAAATAAATAATAATTTTTATAAATAACTTGACAATTCTTCAAACACATAAGTTTTATTAAAAAAAAACAATGAAAAACCGCCTGTATTATTCCACCATGGGTATATCAAGTCGGCTAAGCTGATAGAAGGATGGCGCGCCGGTAAAACCCCGGCTCAAGCCGAATCGCCGCCGCCGCCGACGAATTTTCGTACTTGCGCCGCCGCCGACGAAAAGTCCACGACTTGCTTCTCTAATTCAATGTTGTCAATTTACTAGTATTGAGTAATGGGGTAAATATCAGTGTTGGCACTTTTATAATAATTGTACAGAAAGTTATAGTTATTTTTTAAACTATAATTGCACAAAAAAATATGTATCATATTAGTCCTTAGTTCTATTGATAGTAAAAATATGGGCTTTAGATTTGTTTTTTAGAAATATACACATACTTTTTTTAAGTATTATTACATAGCTAGAATAAATTTGAGAAAAAAAATTAACTTACAAAAAAGCTTGACAAATCACTTTTTCACTTGACACTTGACGCGCATTAAAAAACTTGACAATCAGGCCAAATCAGGCCCTTCTGGCAACCCTAGAGCCAACCCAGGACTATTGAAGAATCAGTCCATAAAAACACTTCAGTTTCGCCAAAATGCAAATCTGATTGTACATAACTGACAAGGTTAGCCAACAATACTGCGCCGTTAAGTTCTAACCTTGGGAGACAAACTGTCTGAATAGGAGCTACTTTACTTTTTGCGACCAGTAAGTTGGTGAAAGTGACATTGGTCTTAGTTTTACAGCGGATGTAAACTGTGGCACAATATGCAGCTTTAGAAGCGTCACAAAACCCATGTATCTGAATTGTGTCAGAGGGAGTATACTGAAGCCAACGGGCAATAGAGATAATCTCTATATGAGATAAATCTGATACGAGATCATTCCATTTGTTGATCGATTCATTTGAAATATCTTCATCCCATTCTAAGCCTTCAAGCCATAATTGCTGCATCAGTATCTTTGCTCTGATGACTATGGGTGCCAGCCATCCAGCAGGGTCAAAGAGTTTTGCCACCGAAGAAAGAATTTGTCTTTTTGTGATTTTTGAGGATTTTTCGACCGGGCAGAAACTGTAAGTGAATGCATCTGAGATCGCATTCCACTTAATACCAAGGGTTTTGGCAGAGCTGGATTCCTGAAATCGGAGAAAATCTTGATCATATAGATCATCTTTTGGCAAATGGACAAGAAGTTGGGAATCATTTGCTGTGAATTTTTTTAAAGGTAAACCAGCTGACTTCAATGCTCTAATGAGCTGAGTTTGAGCCTCTAAAGTTTCTTCAATTGAGAATCCTCCAGATAGAATGTCATCTACGTATGTTTGCGTACGTAGAATTAGCGCTGCTTTTGGGAACTCACACTCACAATCTTTTGCAAGTTGAAGCAGGGTACGAATTGCGAGATATGGTGCACAATTCACTCCAAAAGTTACTGTTTTTAATGGATAATCTTGAATTGGACCATCAACTTGAGGTTGAAAAAGAACTCTGTGAAATTGTCTATCATCTTTGTGTATGAGAATTTGACGATACATCTTTTGAATATCGCCACTGAATACATACTTATATTTCCTCCAGTTAAGAATTATTGTTACTAAATCATTCTGAAGAGTAGGGCCTGTATAAAGTACGTCATTTAGAGCCATTTGCGACTTCGTTTTTCTAGAGGCATTGAATACTACCCTGACTTTGGTGCTTTTATGTTCTGGGCGCACCACCGCATGATGAGGTAAATAAAATGAGAAGTATTTACCTTCAGATGTTAGTTCTTGGGATGAAGTTTCCTCCATATGGTCTAGGGTCAAATATTCATTTAGAACTGCCTTGTATTGGGTTTGAAGTTCTGGATCTTTAGATAACGTTTTTTCCATTCTGGAATACTGAGCTAAGGCTATAAAACGTGACGAACCCAGGAAGACTTTTTCGGGATAATCTTTTTTGAATGGTAGTCTTACTACATATCTACCATTTTCATCACGTGTAGTCGTTGTGTTGTAAAAGTTTTCGCAGAATTCATCTTCGATTGAGACAGGGCGATTTGATGGTATTTCTTCCTCTTCCCAAAACTTTTTTAAGAGAACATGAAGATCTGGTGATTCAGAAACGGACGTTGTAAAGGATTGGATAATTTGAGATTTTATTGGTCCACTTAAAACCCATCCAAATATCGTATTATAAGCCGACGTGCTACCGCAAATGTTTTTCTTTATGCCGTCAATACTGATGTTTTGCTCATAGTCATTACCCAAAATCAAATCTATTTGTGCAGATCTATTAAACGTTGGGTCTGCCAGATCTAATTCTAGTAGATCTTTAGAGAAGGGAACCTCAAAGCTACAGGATGGGAGCCTTTTTGTAACTTTTGGCAAGACTATAGCCTTAATGGGTATGCGAGTGTTGGTTCTTTTTGCGTAAAGAGTGAGTTCACATTCTTTGGTAGCTGATTGCTTTTGTCCACCAATGCCAACGATCTCAAAGTGGGATTTTTTATAAGGGAGCTGAAGGCGGTTTCTAATCCTTTCAGCTAAGAAAGTTCGCTGCGAGCCGGGGTCTATTAGGGCTCTAATAGTGAAGCGTTCACCTCGAAATTCAATTTGCATTAAAGCTGTACGCAATAAAATATTTTCACTTCCTGTCGAGCAATTAGCGTGAATTTTATTCGAGGAGGAGGGTAGCTCATCATAACTACTATTTTTATTGTTTTGGCTTGTATTGGCGGAAACGTTTGGACAGTTACTGTCTTTACTTGAGACATTGCGTTTTTGGAAATTTTCAGTGATCTGAGATTTATTTGGCATATGAAGCAAAGTGTGGTGGGATTTTTTACAATATATACAAGTATGTTTACTTTTGCAATTTGCCTTGATATGAGACGCACCTAGGCAATTATTGCAGAACTTGTTTTGGAAAACATAATCCACCCTCTGCTGTATCGAAAAATCTTTGAATTTTGGACAATTTCTGAGAGCATGATCTTGATTACATAACTTGCACATAGAGCTTATGTTTTCTTGTGACATGTACGTTTGAACATTTGACTGTTTTGGCTTCATGAGACTAAAGCTATCTTTATAGTTTCGAATGCTTGTGACACGTTCTACCGCCTCGTATCTGTCTACCAGAAATTGAGATAATTGTGACCATTTTGGGAGTTCACGAGGAGATGTAAGGGATTGCTCCCACAGAGCTAAAGTCATATCAGGAAGTTTTGTTGATATTAACCGAATGAGAATCGGGTCCCAACTTTCTACTTCCACGCCAAGAGTTTGCAGGGTTGCCAATGAATCGCTAACAGAAGACTGTATTCTTCTAAGCGACTCACTGTCTTCATTTTTGGCTGCCGGGATATCAAAAAGAATTTTAATTTGATTATCTACCAGCACTCGCTTGTTGTCATAGCGAGCCTTGAGAGCATTCCATGCCAAATCAAAATTATTTGTAGAAAGAGGGTATCTTTTGACTATAGCACCTGCTTCACCCCTTGTTTTATTACGAAGATGATATAGCTTTGTGACAGAGTTGAGCTTTGAGTGGTTAATGTACAAGGCTGTGAACATGTCACGAAACGAAGGCCATTGCTCATAGCTGCCATTGAATACTTCAGTGTCACACGGAGGAAGCTTAATGCAATCGCTAGAATTATTTTGAAATAGTGTTTGAGTCATATCTTGATGGTTTAGTGAATATTGTGGTGTTGATTGATATCTTGGACCACCTGGGCCTGATCTTATGCTTTTTAGTAGATCTAGTATTTGGGCTGAACAACTGTAATATTCTTCTGTACAGAGTTCAAACTTCTCATGAGCGTCTTTTCTAAACTCTTCAGTTATTCTGTCATCATTGGACAGCATAACTTCTTCGTGGGCATTGTTTACTCTGTCCCATCTTCCGTCCAAGTCTCTCAACTTGACTTCAAGGATTGTTTCCGTTTGATCGCCTTCAGGGGTTTCTTTATATTTTTCACAGAATGCGAGAAGATGGTCGCAATCAAACTGGAAGTGTTCCTTGATGGATGGGTTAGGGCTGCGGGATGTGGAAGGCATTTAATTTATTTTATTAATTGACCACGAGACCGAACAATTGACAATGCAAGACAATTTTTGATTATTGAGCTTTCGCAAGAGATTTACAATAACAATTACTTGAGTTAGAGTGCAACTGATGTAAACCTATATTATAATTTAAATTTAGCGAAAAGGAGTTTTTTAATTACCAACTAAATGGTATTTCAATAGGGTTGGGGCTAATGATTTAGCGCTAGATATTTGAGATCTAGATTTGAATTTAGGAATGTAACTTCTTTGCGTCTATATTATCCTTTGAGTAAGGGGCTAATGAGTTAGCAATAGATATGAGGCATCTATATCAATAAAAAGATAATATAGAAACTTGAAATGGGAAATATTTCATGCACATTAAAATGATTTAGCTCTAGATATTTGAGATCTAGATTTGAATTTAGGAATGTAACTTCTTTGCGTCTATATTATCCTTTGAGTAAGGGGCTACTGAGTTAGCAATAGATATGAGGCATCTATATCAATAAAAAGATAATATAGAAACTTGAAATGGGAAATATTTCAAGTTGCAAAGTTGTATATCCATGTGTACTATTCAGTACTGTTGGTAAGCCAGATGGTTCTGGTAACTATTTGGGATTTTCTATTTATGTAATGGGCAAATGGTGTTAATTTATTAAGAATTCTAGAGACAAAAATTTATTTTTAAGAGATTTTAAATTTATCTATAAAATTCGTATGGTTCCATCCAGTATGTATGGAAATTAAATCTTTTGCTTTGTTGTGAAATTTATTTCAAGTTTCAAACGAGCTTGGGTACGCATAAATTTTTCAATAATTAGTTTATCGCACTTTAAATACCGGATCCTAGTATGAATACCGTTTATACATTTCTTAACAACATTACGTCAACACTTTTACTATTGTGTACTTAGGCGAGAAAGTTTATAAGACAAGGGATATTTTATGTTTTGCGTTAATGTACTTTATTTTTTATTTAAAGTTTTGAATAAATGAAATATGTATATGATGTTAGCGGATAATATGTATTTATTTTGTTAGAAAGAAATTAAATTTATTTTTTTCTTTTATGTTGATCCATATAAAAACGTTTACTTCTAAATGTTGCTGCCTTATTCCATTGATGTTGCGAAACATTCATATCCAACTTCAAGCAACATTTTCGTATGTGCGAACTAATGTAATGTTATGTACGATCTTACTTAAGAAAACGAGATTCTTAACAAATACATCAATACACGATCAAATTATTTTAAATATGAATTATAAAATTTCAGACAAATTAGTAGATTATAGTGGATTTTTTAGGAAATTTTTGGTATATAAAATTTTCAGCTTGGCAACTCTGATGAGTATGTAAACATTTATTAATTTGAGCGAACGTGTTGCATTGCAGACAATCTTCAGCAATGGTTCTTAAACTTTTTTTTATGTATATACTAGCTGTTATGTGCCAGTACGTATGTCTGCATGTATGTTATTTTATATTATGTGAGATGTATGTATATGTGAACCAATTTATGTATATATGTATGTATGTATGCTTTTTAATAAATACCTCTTTAAATTATTTATTTCCAACCTAGTAAACTGTTGTTGCTTCTTTTGTTGTTGAAGAATATTCAAAGCTTTTGTTGTTGTTGCTTATTTACAGTGATGGGCAATTTTATAGCGAGTCTTCGTCATGAAATTTCACTGTGGACTTCTCTTCACTATTACACAAGTATAAAGACATGCACCTGCACACGTATGCATATACATACATACGTGTTTTTGTGGCTTGATGCAAGAAAAAAATTTTTTGTTTAAGGTTATGATCACTTGTTTTTTATAATCTCATGTCCATAAGTATATACATAACTGTAATTTATCCTTTATGTATATAACCAAGAGTATGGGCATATATGTATATATATTTCACTATGTACAATTAAAGCGGGAAAATTTGTTGGGTTATGTACATACATATATACATGTATGCTGTAGCAGAACTGTTATTTGAGCTATACATATGTACATATATGGAATATGTATGTATATATAAACTAGCGGTTTTTAAAATTTGAGGTTCTGTTGCATTTTTAAGCCTACACATATGTATATTTTTTAACCGTAATTTTTCTTTTTGTTATACATACATATTTTACTTACATACACGTAACTTTTTCTAATTTTATTTTTTATTGAACCATATTTGCACTCCTTTTTTAACTAACACTGTATGTACATATGTATGTTAGCTCAAATTTTTCTTGTATGTACAATTGTATATATATTTTGTTTTACGTTTTATGTTTAACTTTTATAATTTTTTGTTTAAGCAAACCTTACTTTACTTTTTGTTTTTTAGCTTTTTTTTACAATTTATTCTTTGTATAATTTTTAGCACATTTAAATTGTCACTTTTTCTTTTACACTTACATACCTGCGTGCACTTTTAAATGTTTTCTTCAACTTAATTTCTGCAATATTTCTTAATGGCGATTTACCTCATATTCCTCTTTCTGCTTTCCTTGTGATTTAAGTGATTATCAGCTTTGCTATATATTATGAACCATATGCCAATTCACTGCGAGAGGCTCGAAGGACCATGTAATAATCTGGATTATTATTAATAATCTATCCTATAGATTTGTCTATTCTGCAGTGGAGAATCTGTTAATCTATAAGTTAGATTTAAATTATGAATGCCATGATGGGCATTTATAATTATTGGGGTTAAGGGGGAGCGAAGGAAGGTATTAACTTCTTTCTTCCAACTAAGCGTTAAGTACTACTGGTTATATATTTTACCTTATTTTTCAGGAACGTTGATACAAACCAGGTAGGTACTTCTGGGTAACCAATAAAAACAGGTGAGTGGGTATCTTCTTTACAATACCAGGATTTATTTGGGAGTTGATTTATGTATTCAAATGTAAGTAATTTTAAGTTTGATAAGTCAATTATTCATTTAATGTTGTTTTTCTCTTAGCAATTCAAGTTGTTTCTTCTACGGGTGAAAGGTAAGTAAGTAAAGTTTAAACAAATTATTTTACAAAGATACTTATTCAGCATATTCATATAGTATTTTTGTCGCTCATTTTGCAGAATAGTACTGCCAAATTCTTTATAATTTTAATTAAGCATAATTATCGGCTTCTGTATATAACGTAATGGCACATTTTAGTGTTGGCTAATATGTGCCAATTTTGTCCAACCATGTTTGGACATATTTGATTCTGTTTTTATGTATGTTTTGAATTTTTCTTTGTTTCTGTAATTCTGCTGACTTCGAGATTTATTCCTTATAATTTGGCTATATAGATAAATATTGCATATTTAATTTTTTGTTCTTTTATATATTTGATTCTGTTTTATGTATGTTTTGGATTTTTCTTTATGTTTCTATAATACTGCTGACTTCGAGATTTACTCCTTATAATTTGACTATATAGATAAATATTGCATATTTAATTTTTTGTTTTATACATATATTTGAGTCTGTTATTATATATGTTTTTGAGTTGTCTTTATGTTTTTTTAATTCTGATGACTTCCAGATTTACTCCTTATAATTTGGCTATATAGATAAATATTGCATATTTTATTTTTTGTTCTTTTATATATTTGAGTCCGCTTTTATGTATGTTTTGGATTTTTCTTTATGTTTCTTTAATTCTGCTGACTTCGAGATTTATTCCTTATGATTTGGCTAGATAGACAAATATTGCATATTTAATTTTTTGTTCTTTTATAAATTTGATTCTTTTTTATGTACGAGTATGTTTTGGATTTTTCTTTATGTTTCTATAATTCTGCTGACTTCGAGATTTACTCCTTATAATTTGACTATATAGATAAATATGGCATATTTTATTTTTTGTTTTTTATATATTTGAGTCTGTTTTTATATATGTTTTGGATTTTTCTTTATGTTTCTATAATTCTGCTGACTTCGAGATTTATTCCTTATGATTTGGCTATATAGACAAATATTGCATATATAATTTTTTGTTCTTTTATATATTTGATTCTGTTTTTATGTATGTTTTGGATTTTTCTTTGTTTCTATAATTCTGCTGACTTCGAGATTTATTCCTTATGATTTGGCTATATAGACAAATATTGCATATTTAATTTTTTGTTCTTTTATATATTTGAGTCTCTTTTTATATATGTTTTGGAGTTGTCTTTATGTTTTTTTTGATTTGATTCTGTTTTATAAATATGTTTTGGATTTTTCTTTATGTTTCTATAATTCTGCTGAGTTCGAGATTTATTCCTTATGATTTGGCTATATAGATAAATATTGCATATTTTATTTTTTGTTTTATACATATATTTGAGTCTGTTATTATATATGTTTTTGAGTTGTCTTTATGTTTTTTTAATTCTGATGACTTCGAGATTTACTCCTTATAATTTGGCTATATAGATAAATATTGCATATTTTATTTTTTGTTTTTTATATATTTGAGTCTGTTTTTATATATGTTTTGGATTTTTCTTTATGTTTCTATAATTCTGCTGACTTCGAGATTTATTCCTTATGATTTGGCTATATAGACAAATATTGCATATTTAATTTTTTGTTCTTTTATATATTTGATTCTGTTTTTATGTATGTTTTGGATTTTTCTTTATGTTTCTATAATTCTGCTGACTTCGAGATTTATTCCTTATGATTTGGCTAGATAGACAAATATTGCATATTTAATTTTTTGTTCTTTTATAAATTTGATTCTTTTTTATGTACGAGTATGTTTTGGATTTTTCTTTATGTTTCTATAATTCTGCTGACTTCGAGATTTACTCCTTATAATTTGACTATATAGATAAATATGGCATATTTTATTTTTTGTTTTATACATATATTTGAGTCTGTTATTATATATTTGTTTTTGAGTTGTCTTTATGTTTTTTTAATTCTGATGACTTCCAGATTTACTCCTTATAATTTGGCTATATAGATAAATATTGCATATTTTATTTTTTGTTCTTTTATATATTTGATTCTGTTTTTATGTATGTTTTGGATTTTTCTTTGCTTCTATAATTCTGCTGACTTCGAGATTTATTCCTTATAATTTGGCTATATAGATAAATATTGCATAATTAATTTTTTGTTCTTTTATATATTTGAGTGTCTTTTTAAATATGTTTTGGAGTTGTCTTCATGTTTTTTTTGATTTGATTCTGTTTTATGTATGTTTTGGATTTTTCTTTATGTTTCTATAATTCTGCTGACTTCGAGATTTATTCCTTATGATTTGGCTATATAGATAAATATTGCATATTTTATTTTTTGTTTTATACATATATTTGAGTCTGTTATTATATATGTTTTTGAGTTGTCTTTATGTTTTTTTAATTCTGCTGATTTCGAGATTTATTCCTTATGATTTGGCTATATAGACAAATATTGCATATATAATTTTTTGTTCTTTTATATATTTGATTCTGTTTTTATGTATGTTTTGGATTTTTCTTTGTTTCTATAATTCTGCTGACTTCGAGATTTATTCCTTATGATTTGGCTATATAGACAAATATTGCATATATAATTTTTTGTTCTTTTATATATTTGATTCTGTTTTTATGTATGTTTTGGATTTTTCTTTGTTTCTATAATTCTGCTGACTTCGAGATTTATTCCTTATGATTTGGCTATATAGACAAATATTGCATATTTAATTTTTTGTTCTTTTATATATTTGAGTCCGTTTTTATGTATGTTTTGGATTTTTCTTTATGTTTCTATAATTCTGCTGACTTCAAGATCTATTCCTTATGATTTGGCTATATAGACAAATATTGCATATTTAATTTTTTGTTCTTTTATATATTTGATTCTGTTTTTATGTCTGTTTTGGATTTTTCTTTGTTTCTATAATTCTGCTGACTTCGCGATTTATTCCTTATGATTTGGCTATATAGACAAATATTGCATATTTAATTTTTTGTTCTTTTATATATTTGAGTCCGTTTTTATGTATGTTTTGGATTTTTCTTTATGTTTCTATAATTCTGCTGACTTCGAGATTTATTCCTTATGATTTGGCTATATAGACAAATATTGCATATTTAATTTTTTGTTCTTTTATATATTTGATTCTGTTTTTATGTATGTTTTGGATTTTTCTTTATGTTTCTATAATTCTGCTGACTTCGAGATTTATTCCTTATGATTTGGCTATATAGACAAATATTGCATATTTAATTTTTTGTTCTTTTATAAATTTGATTCTTTTTTATGTACGAGTATGTTTTGGATTTTTCTTTATGTTTCTATAATTCTGCTGACTTCGAGATTTACTCCTTATAATTTGACTATATAGATAAATATTGCATATTTTATTTTTTGTTCTTTTATATATTTGATTCTGTTTTTATGTATGTTTTGGATTTTTCTTTGCTTCTATAATTCTGCTGACTTCGAGATTTATTCCTTATAATTTGGCTATATAGATAAATATTGCATATTTAATTTTTTGTTCTTTTATATATTTGAGTGTCTTTTTATATATGTTTTGGAGTTGTCTTCATGTTTTTCTTGATTTGATTCTGTTTTATGTATGTTTTGGATTTTTCTTTATGTTTCTATAATTCTGCTGACTTCGAGATTTATTCCTTATGATTTGGCTATATAGATAAATATTGCATATTTTATTTTTTGTTTTATACATATATTTGAGTCTGTTATTATATATGTTTTTGAGTTGTCTTTATGTTTTTTTAATTCTGCTGATTTCGAGATTTATTCCTTATGATTTGGCTATATAGACAAATATTGCATATTTAATTTTTTGTTCTTTTATATATTTGATTCTGTTTTTATGTCTGTTTTGGATTTTTCTTTGTTTCTATAATTCTGCTGACTTCGCGATTTATTCCTTATGATTTGGCTATATAGACAAATATTGCATAATTAATTTTTTGTTCTTTTATATATTTGAGTCCGTTTTTATGTATGTTTTGGATTTTTCTTTATGTTTCTATAATTCTGCTGACTTCGAGATTTACTCCTTATAATTTGACTATATAGATAAATATTGCATATTTTATTTTTTGTTCTTTTATATATTTGATTCTGTTTTTATGTATGTTTTGGATTTTTCTTTGCTTCTATAATTCTGCTGACTTCGAGATTTATTCCTTATAATTTGGCTATATAGATAAATATTGCATATTTAATTTTTTGTTCTTTTATATATTTGAGTGTCTTTTTATATATGTTTTGGAGTTGTCTTCATGTTTTTCTTGATTTGATTCTGTTTTATGTGTGTTTTGGATTTTTCTTTATGTTTCTATAATTCTGCTGACTTCGAGATTTATTCCTTATGATTTGGCTATATAGATAAATATTGCATATTTTATTTTTTGTTTTATACATATATTTGAGTCTGTTATTATATATGTTTTTGAGTTGTCTTTATGTTTTTTAATTCTGCTGATTTCGAGATTTATTCCTTATGATTTGGCTATATAGACAAATATTGCATATTTAATTTTTTGTTCTTTTATATATTTGATTCTGTTTTTATGTCTGTTTTGGATTTTTCTTTGTTTCTATAATTCTGCTGACTTCGCGATTTATTCCTTATGATTTGGCTATATAGACAAATATTGCATATTTAATTTTTTGTTCTTTTATATATTTGAGTCCGTTTTTATGTATGTTTTGGATTTTTCTTTATGTTTCTATAATTCTGCTGACTTCGAGATTTACTCCTTATAATTTGACTATATAGATAAATATTGCATATTTTATTTTTTGTTCTTTTATATATTTGATTCTGTTTTTATGTATGTTTTGGATTTTTCTTTGCTTCTATAATTCTGCTGACTTCGAGATTTATTCCTTATAATTTGGCTATATAGATAAATATTGCATATTTAATTTTTTGTTCTTTTATATATTTGAGTGTCTTTTTATATATGTTTTGGAGTTGTCTTCATGTTTTTCTTGATTTGATTCTGTTTTATGTATGTTTTGGATTTTTCTTTATGTTTCTATAATTCTGCTGACTTCGAGATTTATTCCTTATGATTTGGCTATATAGATAAATATTGCATATTTTATTTTTTGTTTTATACATATATTTGAGTCTGTTATTATATATGTTTTTGAGTTGTCTTTATGTTTTTTTAATTCTGCTGATTTCGAGATTTATTCCTTATGATTTGGCTATATAGACAAATATTGCATATTTAATTTTTTGTTCTTTTATATATTTGATTCTGTTTTTATGTCTGTTTTGGATTTTTCTTTGTTTCTATAATTCTGCTGACTTCGCGATTTATTCCTTATGATTTGGCTATATAGACAAATATTGCATATTTAATTTTTTGTTCTTTTATATATTTGAGTCCGTTTTTATGTATGTTTTGGATTTTTCTTTATGTTTCTATAATTCTGCTGACTTCGAGATTTATTCCTTATGATTTGGCTATATAGACAAATATTGCATATTTAATTTTTTGTTTTTTTATATATTTGATTCTGTTTTTATGTATGTTTTGGATTTTTCTTTATGTTTCTATAATTCTGCTGACTTCGAGATTTATTCCTTATGATTTGGCTAGATAGACAAATATTGCATATTTAATTTTTTGTTCTTTTATAAATTTGATTTTTTTTATGTACGAGTATGTTTTGGATTTTTCTTTATGTTTCTATAATTCTGCTGACTTCGAGATTTACTCCTTATAATTTGACTATATAGATAAATATTGCATATTTTATTTTTTGTTCTTTTATATATTTGATTCTGTTTTTATGTATGTTTTGGATTTTTCTTTGCTTCTATAATTCTGCTGACTTCGAGATTTATTCCTTATAATTTGGCTATATAGATAAATATTGCATATTTAATTTTTTGTTCTTTTATATATTTGAGTGTCTTTTTATATATGTTTTGGAGTTGTCTTCATGTTTTTTTTGATTTGATTCTGTTTTATGTATGTTTTGGATTTTTCTTTATGTTTCTATAATTCTGCTGACTTCGAGATTTATTCCTTATGATTTGGCTATATAGATAAATATTGCATATTTTATTTTTTGTTTTATACATATATTTGAGTCTGTTATTATATATTTGTTTTTGAGTTGTCTTTATGTTTTTTTAATTCTGATGACTTCCAGATTTACTCCTTATAATTTGGCTATATAGATAAATATTGCATATTTTATTTTTTGTTCTTTTATATATTTGATTCTGTTTTTATGTATGTTTTGGATTTTTCTTTGCTTCTATAATTCTGCTGACTTCGAGATTTATTCCTTATAATTTGGCTATATAGATAAATATTGCATATTTAATTTTTTGTTCTTTTATATATTTGAGTGTCTTTTTATATATGTTTTGGAGTTGTCTTCATGTTTTTTTTGATTTGATTCTGTTTTATGTATGTTTTGGATTTTTCTTTATGTTTCTATAATTCTGCTGACTTCGAGATTTATTCCTTATGATTTGGCTATATAGATAAATATTGCATATTTTATTTTTTGTTTTATACATATATTTGAGTCTGTTATTATATATGTTTTTGAGTTGTCTTTATGTTTTTTTAATTCTGCTGATTTCGAGATTTATTCCTTATGATTTGGCTATATAGACAAATATTGCATATATAATTTTTTGTTCTTTTATATATTTGATTCTGTTTTTATGTATGTTTTGGATTTTTCTTTGTTTCTATAATTCTGCTGACTTCGAGATTTATTCCTTATGATTTGGCTATATAGACAAATATTGCATATTTAATTTTTTGTTCTTTTATATATTTGATTCTGTTTTTATGTATGTTTTGGATTTTTCTTTGTTTCTATAATTCTGCTGACTTCGAGATTTACTCCTTATAATTTGGCTATATAGATAAATATTGCATATTTTATTTTTTGTTTTTTATATATTTGAGTCTGTTTTTATATATGTTTTGGATTTTTCTTTATGTTTCTATAATTCTGCTGACTTCGAGATTTATTCCTTATGATTTGGCTATATAGATAAATATTGCATATTTTATTTTTTGTTTTATACATATATTTGAGTCTGTTATTATATATGTTTTTGAGTTGTCTTTATGTTTTTTTAATTCTGCTGATTTCGAGATTTATTCCTTATGATTTGGCTATATAGACAAATATTGCATATATAATTTTTTGTTCTTTTATATATTTGATTCTGTTTTTATGTATGTTTTGGATTTTTCTTTGTTTCTATAATTCTGCTGACTTCGAGATTTATTCCTTATGATTTGGCTATATAGACAAATATTGCATATATAATTTTTTGTTCTTTTATATATTTGATTCTGTTTTTATGTATGTTTTGGATTTTTCTTTGCTTCTATAATTCTGCTGACTTCGAGATTTATTCCTTATAATTTGGCTATATAGACAAATATTGCATATTTAATTTTTTGTTCTTTTATAAATTTGATTCTTTTTTATGTACGAGTATGTTTTGGATTTTTCTTTATGTTTCTATAATTCTGCTGACTTCGAGATTTACTCCTTATAATTTGACTATATAGATAAATATTGCATATTTAATTTTTTGTTCTTTTATATATTTGATTCTGTTTTATGTATGTTTTAGATTTTTCTTTATGTTTCTTTAATTCTGCTGACTTCGAGATTTATTCCTTATGATTTGGCTATATAGACAAATATTGCATATTTCATTTTTTGTTCTTTTATATATTTGATTCTGTTTTTATGTATGTTTTGGATTTTTCTTGTTTCTATAATTCTGCTGACTTCGAGATTTATTCCTTATAATTTGGCTATATATATAAATATTGCATATTTTATTTTTTGTTCTTTTACATATTTGAGTCTGTTTTTATGTATGTTTTGGATTTTTCTTTATGTTTCTATAATTCTGCTGACTTCGAGATTTATTCCTTATAATTTGACTATATAGATAAATATTGCATATTTTATTTTTTGTTTTATACATATATTTGAGTCTGTTATTATATATGTTTTTGAGTTGTCTTTATGTTTTTTTAATTCTGCTGACTTCGAGATTTACTCCTTATAATTTCACTATATAGATAAATATTGCATATTCTATTTTTTGTTTTATGCATATATTTGAGTCTGTTATTATATATGTTTTTGAGTTGTCTTTATGTTTTTTTAATTCTGATGACTTCCAGATTTACTCCTTATAATTTGGCTATATAGATAAATATTGCATATTTTATTTTTTGTTCTTTTATATATTTGAGTCCGCTTTTATGTATGTTTTGGATTTTTCTTTATGTTTCTATAATTCTGCTGACTTCGAGATTTATTCCTTATAATTTGACTATATAGATAAATATTGCATATTTTATTTTTTGTTTTATACATATATTTGAGTCTGTTATTATATATGTTTTTGAGTTGTCTTTATGTTTTTTTAATTCTGATGACTTCCAGATTTACTCCTTATAATTTGGCTATATAGATAAATATTGCATATTTTATTTTTTGTTCTTTTATATATTTGAGTCCGCTTTTATGTATGTTTTGGATTTTTCTTTATGTTTCTATAATTCTGCTGACTTCGAGATTTATTCCTTATGATTTGGCTATATAGACAAATATTGCATATTTCATTTTTTGTTCTTTTATATATTTGATTCTGTTTTTATGTATGTTTTGGATTTTTCTTGTTTCTATAATTCTGCTGACTTCGAGATTTATTCCTTATAATTTGGCTATATATATAAATATTGCATATTTTATTTTTTGTTCTTTTACATATTTGAGTCTGTTTTTATGTATGTTTTTGAGTTGTCTTTATGTTTTTTTAATTCTGCTGACTTCGAGATTTACTCCTTATAATTTCACTATATAGATAAATATTGCATATTCTATTTTTTGTTTTATGCATATATTTGAGTCTGTTATTATATATGTTTTTGAGTTGTCTTTATGTTTTTTTAATTCTGATGACTTCCAGATTTACTCCTTATAATTTGGCTATATAGATAAATATTGCATATTTTATTTTTTGTTCTTTTATATATTTGAGTCCGCTTTTATGTATGTTTTGGATTTTTCTTTATGTTTCTATAATTCTGCTGACTTCGAGATTTATTCCTTATAATTTGACTATATAGATAAATATTGCATATTTTATTTTTTGTTTTATACATATATTTGAGTCTGTTATTATATATGTTTTTGAGTTGTCTTTATGTTTTTTTAATTCTGATGACTTCCAGATTTACTCCTTATAATTTGGCTATATAGATAAATATTGCATATTTTATTTTTTGTTCTTTTATATATTTGAGTCCGCTTTTATGTATGTTTTGGATTTTTCTTTATGTTTCTATAATTCTGCTGACTTCGAGATTTATTCCTTATGATTTGGCTATATAGACAAATATTGCATATTTCATTTTTTGTTCTTTTATATATTTGATTCTGTTTTTATGTATGTTTTGGATTTTTCTTGTTTCTATAATTCTGCTGACTTCGAGATTTATTCCTTATAATTTGGCTATATATATAAATATTGCATATTTTATTTTTTGTTCTTTTACATATTTGAGTCTGTTTTTATGTATGTTTTGGATTTTTCTTTATGTTTCTATAATTCTGCTGACTTCGAGATTTATTCCTTATAATTTGACTATATAGATAAATATTGCATATTTTATTTTTTGTTTTATACATATATTTGAGTCTGTTATTATATATGTTTTTGAGTTGTCTTTATGTTTTTTTAATTCTGCTGACTTTTAGATTGACTCCTTATAATTTCACTATATAGATAAATATTGCATATTCTATTTTTTGTTTTATGCATATATTTGAGTCTGTTATTATATATGTTTTTGAGTTGTCTTTATGTTTTTTTAATTCTGATGACTTCCAGATTTACTCCTTATAATTTGGCTATATAGATAAATATTGCATATTTTATTTTTTGTTCTTTTACATATTTGAGTCTGTTTTTATGTATGTTTTGGATTTTTCTTTATGTTTCTATAATTCTGCTGACTTCGAGATTTATTCCTTATAATTTGACTATATAGATAAATATTGCATAATTTATTTTTTGTTTTATACATATATTTGAGTCTGTTATTATATATGTTTTTGAGTTGTCTTTATGTTTTTTTAATTCTGCTGACTTCGAGATTTACTCCTTATAATTTGACTATATAGATAAATATTGCATATTCTATTTTTTGTTTTATGCATATATTTGAGTCTGTTATTATATATGTTTTTGAGTTGTCTTTATGTTTTTTTAATTCTGCTGACTTCGAGATTTACTCCTTATAATTTGACTATATAGATAAATATTGCATATTTTATTTTTTGTTTTATACATATATTTGAGTCTGTTATTATATATGTTTTTGAGTTGTCTTTATGTTTTTTTAATTCTGATGACTTCCAGATTTACTCCTTATAATTTGGCTATATAGATAAATATTGCATATTTTATTTTTTGTTCTTTTATATATTTGAGTCCGCTTTTATGTATGTTTTGGATTTTTCTTTATGTTTCTATAATTCTGCTGACTTCGAGATTTATTCCTTATGATTTGGCTATATAGACAAATATTGCATATTTAATTTTTTGTTCGTTTATATATTTGATTCTGTTTTTATGTATGTTTTGGATTTTTCTTTGTTTCTATAATTCTGCTGACTTCGAGATTTATTCCTTATGATTTGGCTATATAGACAAATATTGCATATTTAATTTTTTGTTCTTTTATATATTTGATTCTGATCTTATGTATGTTTTGGATGTTTCTTTGTTTCTATAATCTGCTGACTTCGAGATTTATTCCTTATGATTTGGCTATATAGACAAATATTGCATATTTAATTTTTTGTTCTTTTATATATTTGATTCTGATCTTATGTATGTTTTGGATGTTTCTTTGTTTCTATAATCTGCTGACTTCGAGATTTATTCCTTATGATTTGGCTATATAGACAAATATTGCATATTTAATTTTTTGTTCTTTTATATATTTGTTCTTATGTATGTTTTGGATTTTTCTTTGTTTGTATTTTTCTGCTGACTTCGAGATTTATTCCTTATAATTTGTCTATATAGATAAATATTGCATATTTAATTTTTTGTTCTTTTATATATTTGATTCTGTTTTATGTATGTTTTAGATTTTTCTTTATGTTTCTTTAATTCTGCTGACTTCGAGATTTATTCCTTATGATTTGGCTATATAGACAAATATTGCATATTTTATTTTTTGTTTTATACATATATTTGAGTCTGTTATTATATATGTTTTAGAGTTGTCTTTATGTTTTTTTAATTCTCATGACTTCGAGATTTACTCCTTATAGATAAATATTGCATATTTTATTTTTTGTTCTTTTATATATTTGACTCTGTTTTTATGTATGTTTTGGATTTTTCTTTATGTTTCTATAATTCTGCTGACTTCGAGATTTATTCCTTATGATTTGGCTATATAGACAAATATTGCATACTTAATTTTTTGTTCTTTTATATATTTGATTCTGTTTTTATGTATGTTTTGGATTTTTCTTTGTTTGTATAATTCTGCTGACTTCGAGATTTATTCCTTATAATTTGGCTATATAGATAAATATTGCATATTTTATTTTTTGTTCTTTTATATATTTGAGTCTGTTTTTATGTATGTTTTGGATTTTTCTTTACGTTTCTATAATTCTGCTGACTTCGAGATTTATTCCTTATGATTTAGTGTTGTGTTTTTCTTCCGACGGGGTTTGATGCAATTTGGAATGAATTTCCGTCATCCCACGTCAAATTTGGTTGATAAACAGACCGGTTACTCAGTTACTGAGAGAACACTGAAGATGGCACATAGCCGAAACCGGTCTGCTTATTAACCAAATTTGACGTGGGATGACGGAAATTCATTCCAAATTCCTTATGAATTGGCTATATAGACAAATATTGCATATTTAATTTTTTGTTCTTTTATATATTTGATTCGGTTTTTATGTATGTTTTGGATTTTTCTTTGTTTTTATAATTCTGCTGACTTCGAGATTTATTCCTCATAATTTGGCTATATAGATAAATATTGCATATTTAATTTTTTGTTCCTTTATATATTTGATTCTGTTTTATGTATGTTTTGGATTTTTCTTTATGTTTCTATAATTCTGCTGACTTCGAGATTTACTCCTTATAATTTGACTATATAGATAAATATTGCATATTTAATTTTTTGTTTTATACATATATTTGAGTCTGTTATTATATATGTTTTTGAGTTGCCTTTATGTTTTTTTAATTCTGATGACTTCCAGATTTACTCCTTATAATTTGGCTATATAGATAAATATTGCAATTTTTTTTTTGTTCTTTTATATATTTGAGTCCGCTTTTATGTATGTTTTGGATTTTTCTTTATGTTTCTTTAATTCTGCTGACTTCGAGATTTATTCCTTATGATTTGGCTATATAGACAAATATTGCATATTTAATTTTTTGTTCTTTTATATATTTGAGTCCGCTTTTATGTATGTTTTGGATTTTTCTTTGTTTCTATAATTCTGCGGACTTCGAGATTTATTCCTTATGATTTGGCTATATAGACAAATATTGCATATTTAATTTTTTGTTCTTTTATATATTTGTTCTTAAGTATGTTTTGGATTTTTCTTTGTTTGTATTTTTCTGCTGACTTCGAGATTTATTCCTTATAATTTGTCTATATAGATAAATATTGCATATTTAATTTTTTGTTCTTTTATATATTTGATTCTGTTTTATGTATGTTTTGGATTTTTCTTTATGTTTCTATAATACTGCTGACTTCGAGATTTACTCCTTATAATTTGACTATATAGATAAATATTGCATATTTAATTTTTTGTTTTATACATATATTTGAGTCTGTTATTATATATGTTTTTGAGTTGTCTTTATGCTTTTTTAATTCTGATGACTTCCAGATTTACTCCTTATAATTTGGCTATATAGATAAATATTGCATATTTTATTTTTTGTTCTTTTATATATTTGAGTCCGCTTTTATGTATGTTTTGGATTTTTCTTTATGTTTCTTTAATTCTGCTGACTTCGAGATTTATTCCTTATGATTTGGCTATATAGACAAATATTGCATATTTAATTTTTTGTTCTTTTATATATTTGATTCTGTTTTTATGTATGTTTTGGATTTTTCTTTGTTTCTATAATTCTGCGGACTTCGAGATTTATTCCTTATGATTTGGCTATATAGACAAATATTGCATATTTAATTTTTTGTTCTTTTATATATTTGTTCTTAAGTATGTTTTGGATTTTTCTTTGTTTGTATTTTTCTGCTGACTTCGAGATTTATTCCTTATAATTTGTCTATATAGATAAATATTGCATATTTTATTTTTTGTTCTTTTATATATTTGAGTCTGTTTTTATGTATGTTTTGGATTTTTCTTTATGTTTCTATAATTCTGCTGACTTCGAGATTTATTCCTTATGATTTGGCTATATAGACAAATATTGCATATTTAATTTTTTGTTCTTTTATATATTTGATTCGGTTTTTATGTATGTTTTGGATTTTTCTTTATGTTTCTATAATTCTGCTGACTTCGAGATTTATTCCTTATGATTTGGCTATATAGACAAATATTGCATATTTAATTTTTTGTTCTTTTATATATTTGATTCTGTTTTATGTATGTTTTGGATTTTTCTTTATGTTTCTATAATTCTGCTGACTTCGAGATTTACTCCTTATAATTTGACTATATAGATAAATATTGCATATTTAATTTTTTGTTTTATACATATATTTGAGTCTGTTAATATATATGTTTTTGAATTGCCTTTATGTTTTTTTAATTCTGATGGCTTCCAGATTTACTCCTTATAATTTGGCTATATAGATAAATATTGCAATTTTTTTTTGTTCTTTTATATATTTGAGTCCGCTTTTATGTATTTTTTGGATTTTTCTTTATGTTTCTATAATACTGCTGACTTCGAGATTTACTCCTTATAATTTGACTATATAGATAAATATTGCATATTTCATTTTTTTTATACATATATTTGAGTCTGTTATTATATATGTTTTTGAGATGTCTTTATGTTTTTTTAATTCTGATGACTTCCAGATTTACTCCTTATAATTTGGCTATATAGATAAATATTGCATATTTTATTTTTTGTTCTTTTATATATTTGAGTCCGCTTTTATGTATGTTTTGGATTTTTCTTTATGTTTCTTTAATTCTGCTGACTTCGAGATTTATTCCTTATGATTTGGCTATATAGACAAATATTGCATATTTAATTTTTTGTTCTTTTATATATTTGATTCTGTTTTTATGTATGTTTTGGATTTTTCTTTGTTTCTATAATTCTGCGGACTTCGAGATTTATTCCTTATGATTTGGCTATATAGACAAATATTGCATATTTAATTTTTTGTTCTTTTATATATTTGTTCTTATGTATGTTTTGGATTTTTCTTTGTTTGTATTTTTCTGCTGACTTCGAGATTTATTCCTTATAATTTGTCTATATAGATAAATATTACATATTTAATTTTTTGTTCTTTTATATATTTGATTCTGTTTTATGTATGTTTTAGATTTTTCTTTATGTTTCTTTAATTCTGCTGACTTCGAGATTTATTCCTTATGATTTGGCTATATAGACAAATATTCCATATTTTATTTTTTGTTTTATACATATATTTGAGTCTGTTATTATATATGTTTTAGAGTTGTCTTTATGTTTTTTTAATTCTCATGACTTCGAGATATACTCCTTATAGATAAATATTGCATATTTAATTTTTTGTTCTTTTATATATTTGATTCGGTTTTTATGTATGTTTTGGATTTTTCTTTGTTTTTATAATTCTGCTGACTTCGAGATTTATTCCTTATAATTTGGCTATATAGATAAATATTGCATATTTAATTTTTTGTTCTTTTATATATTTGATTCTGTTTTATGTATGTTTTGGATTTTTCTTTATGTTTCTATAATACTGCTGACTTCGAGATTTACTCCTTATAATTTGACTATATAGATAAATATTGCATATTTAATTTTTTGTTTTATACATATATTTGAGTCTGTTATTATATATGTTTTTGAGTTGTCTTTATGTTGTTTTAATTCTGATGACTTCCAGATTTACTCCTTATAATTTGGCTATATAGAAAAATATTGCATATTTTATTTTTTGTTCTTTTATATATTTGAGTCCGCTTTTATGTATGTTTTGGATTTTTCTTTATGTTTCTTTAATTCTGCTGACTTCGAGATTTATTCCTTATGATTTGGCTATATAGACAAATATTGCATATTTAATTTTTTGTTCTTTTATATATTTGATTCGGTTTTTATGTATGTTTTGGATTTTTCTTTGTTTTTATAATTCTGCTGACTTCGAGATTTATTCCTTATAATTTGGCTATATAGATAAATATTGCATATTTAATTTTTTGTTCTTTATATATTTGATTCTGTTTTATGTATGTTTTGGATTTTTCTTTATGTTTCTATAATTCTGCTGACTTCGAGATTTATTCCTTATGATTTGGCTATATAGATAAATATTGCAATTTTTTTTTTTTTTGTTCTTTTATATATTTGAGTCCGCTTTTATGTATGTTTTGGATTTTTCTTTATGTTTCTATAATTCTGCTGACTTCGAGATTTACTCCTTATAATTTGGCTATATAGATAAATATTGCAATTTTTTTTTTTGTTCTTTAATACATTTGAGTCCGCTTTTATGTATGTTTTGGATTTTTCTTTATGTTTTTATAATTCTGCTGACTTCGAGATTTACTCCTTATAATTTGGCTATATAGATAAATATTGCAATTTTTTTTTTTGTTCTTTTATATATTTGAGTCCGCTTTTATGTATGTTTTGGATTTTCCTTAATGTTTCTATAATACTGCTGACTTCGAGATTTACTCCTTATAATTTGACTATATAGATAAATATTGCATATTTAATTTTTTGTTTTATACATATATTTGAGTCTGTTATTATATATGTTTTTGAGTTGTCTTTATGTTTTTTTAATTCTGATGACTTCCAGATTTACTCCTTATAATTTGGCTATATAGACAAATATTGCATATTTAATTTTTTGTTCTTTTATATATTTGATTCTGTTTTTATGTATGTTTTGGATTTTTCTTTGTTTCTATAATTCTGCGGACTTCGAGATTTATTCCTTATGATTTGGCTATATAGACAAATATTGCATATTTAATTTTTTGTTCTTTTATATATTTGATTCTGTTTTTATGTATGTTTTGGATTTTTCTTTGTTTCTATAATTCTGCGGACTTCGAGATTTATTCCTTATGATTTGGCTATATAGACAAATATTGCATATTTAATTTTTTGTTCTTTTATATATTTGTTCTTATGTATGTTTTGGATTTTTCTTTGTTTGTATTTTTCTGCTGACTTCGAGATTTATTCCTTATAATTTGTCTATATAGATAAATATTGCATATTTAATTTTTTGTTCTTTTATATATTTGATTCTGTTTTATGTATGTTTTAGATTTTTCTTTATGTTTCTTTAATTCTGCTGACTTTGAGATTTATTCCTTATGATTTGGCTATATAGACAAATATTGCATATTTTATTTTTTGTTTTATACATATATTTGAGTCTGTAATTATATATGTTTTAGAGTTGTCTTTATGTTTTTTTAATTCTCATGACTTCGAGATTTACTCCTTATAGATAAATATTGCATATTTTATTTTTTGTTCCTTTATATATTTCATTCTGTTTTATGTATGTTTTGGATTTTTCTTTATGTTTCTATAATTCTGCTGACTTCGAGATTTACTCCTTATAATTTGACTATATAGATAAATATTGTATATTTAATTTTTTGTTTTATACATATATTTGAGTCTGTTATTATATATGTTTTTGAGTTGCCTTTATGTTTTTTTAATTCTGATGACTTCCAGATTTACTCCTTATAATTTGTCTATATAGATAAATATTACATATTTAATTTTTTGTTCTTTTATATATTTGATTCTGTTTTATGTATGTTTTAGATTTTTCTTTATGTTTCTTTAATTCTGCTGACTTCGAGATTTATTCCTTATGATTTGGCTATATAGACAAATATTCCATATTTTATTTTTTGTTTTATACATATATTTGAGTCTGTTATTATATATGTTTTAGAGTTGTCTTTATGTTTTTTTAATTCTCATGACTTCGAGATATACTCCTTATAGATAAATATTGCATATTTAATTTTTTGTTCTTTTATATATTTGATTCGGTTTTTATGTATGTTTTGGATTTTTCTTTGTTTTTATAATTCTGCTGACTTCGAGATTTATTCCTTATAATTTGGCTATATAGATAAATATTGCATATTTAATTTTTTGTTCTTTTATATATTTGATTCTGTTTTATGTATGTTTTGGATTTTTCTTTATGTTTCTATAATACTGCTGACTTCGAGATTTACTCCTTATAATTTGACTATATAGATAAATATTGCATATTTAATTTTTTGTTCTTTTATATATTTGAGTCCGCTTTTATGTATGTTTTGGATTTTTCTTTATGTTTCTATAATTCTGCTGAGTTCGAGATTTATTCCTTATGATTTGGCTATATAGATAAATATTGCATATTTAATTTTTTGTTTTATACATATATTTGAGTCTGTTATTATATATGTTTTTGAGTTGTCTTTATGTTTTTTTAATTCTGATGACTTCCAGATTTACTCCTTATAATTTGGCTATATAGATAAATATTGCATATTTTATTTTTTGTTCTTTTATATATTTGAGTCCGCTTTTATGTATGTTTTGGATTTTTCTTTATGTTTCTTTAATTCTGCTGACTTCGAGATTTATTCCTTATGATTTGGCTATATAGACAAATATTGCATATTTAATTTTTTGTTCTTTTATATATTTGATTCGGTTTTTATGTATGTTTTGGATTTTTCTTTGTTTTTATAATTCTGCTGACTTCGAGATTTATTCCTTATAATTTGGCTATATAGATAAATATTGCATATTTAATTTTTTGTTCTTTTATATATTTGATTCTGTTTTATGTATGTTTTGGATTTTTCTTTATGTTTCTATAATTCTGCTGACTTCGAGATTTACTCCTTATAATTTGACTATATAGATAAATATTGCATATTTAATTTTTTGTTTTATACATATATTTGAGTCTGTTATTATATATGTTTTTGAGTTGCCTTTATGTTTTTTAATTCTGCTGACTTCCAGATTTACTCCTTATAATTTGGCTATATAGATAAATATTGCAATTTTTTTTTTTTTGTTCTTTTATATATTTGAGTCCGCTTTTATGTATGTTTTGGATTTTTCTTTATGTTTCTATAATTCTGCTGACTTCGAGATTTACTCCTTATAATTTGGCTATATAGATAAATATTGCAATTTTTTTTTTTTGTTCTTTAATACATTTGAGTCCGCTTTTATGTATGTTTTGGATTTTTCTTTATGTTTTTATAATTCTGCTGACTTCGAGATTTACTCCTTATAATTTGGCTATATAGATAAATATTGCAATTTTTTTTTGTTCTTTTATATATTTGAGTCCGCTTTTATGTATGTTTTGGATTTTTCTTTATGTTTCTATAATACTGCTGACTTCGAGATTTACTCCTTATAATTTGACTATATAGATAAATATTGCATATTTAATTTTTTGTTTTATACATATATTTGAGTCTGTTATTATATATGTTTTTGAGTTGTCTTTATGTTTTTTTAATTCTGATGACTTCCAGATTTACTCCTTATAATTTGGCTATATAGACAAATATTGCATATTTAATTTTTTGTTCTTTTATATATTTGATTCTGTTTTTATGTATGTTTTGGATTTTTCTTTGTTTCTATAATTCTGCGGACTTCGAGATTTATTCCTTATGATTTGGCTATATAGACAAATATTGCATATTTAATTTTTTGTTCTTTTATATATTTGATTCTGTTTTTATGTATGTTTTGGATTTTTCTTTGTTTCTATAATTCTGCGGACTTCGAGATTTATTCCTTATGATTTGGCTATATAGACAAATATTGCATATTTAATTTTTTGTTCTTTTATATATTTGTTCTTATGTATGTTTTGGATTTTTCTTTGTTTGTATTTTTCTGCTGACTTCGAGATTTATTCCTTATAATTTGTCTATATAGATAAATATTGCATATTTAATTTTTTGTTCTTTTATATATTTGATTCTGTTTTATGTATGTTTTAGATTTTTCTTTATGTTTCTTTAATTCTGCTGACTTCGAGATTTATTCCTTATGATTTGGCTATATAGACAAATATTCCATATTTTATTTTTTGTTTTATACATATATTTGAGTCTGTAATTATATATGTTTTAGAGTTGTCTTTATGTTTTTTTAATTCTCATGACTTCGAGATTTACTCCTTATAGATAAATATTGCATATTTTATTTTTTGTTCCTTTATATATTTGATTCTGTTTTATGTATGTTTTGGATTTTTCTTTATGTTTCTATAATTCTGCTGACTTCGAGATTTACTCCTTATAATTTGACTATATAGATAAATATTGTATATTTAATTTTTTGTTTTATACATATATTTGAGTCTGTTATTATATATGTTTTTGAGTTGCCTTTATGTTTTTTTAATTCTGATGACTTCCAGATTTACTCCTTATAATTTGGCTATATAGATAAATATTGCAATTTTTTTTTTTGTTCTTTTATATATTTGAGTCTGTTTTTATGTATGTTTTGGATTTTTCTTTATGTTTCTATAATTCTGCTGACTTCGAGATTTATTCCTTATGATTTGGCTATATAGACAAATATTGCATATTTAATTTTTTGTTCTTTTATATATTTGATTCTGTTTTATGTATGTTTTAGATTTTTCTTTATGTTTCTTTAATTCTGCTGACTTCGAGATTTATTCCTTATGATTTGGCTATATAGACAAATATTGCATATTTTATTTTTTGTTTTATACATATATTTGAGTCTGTAATTATATATGTTTTAGAGTTGTCTTTATGTTTTTTTAATTCTCATGACTTCGAGATTTACTCCTTATAGATAAATATTGCATATTTTATTTTTTGTTCCTTTATATATTTGATTCTGTTTTATGTATGTTTTGGATTTTTCTTTATGTTTCTATAATTCTGCTGACTTCGAGATTTACTCCTTATAATTTGACTATATAGATAAATATTGTATATTTAATTTTTTGTTTTATACATATATTTGAGTCTGTTATTATATATGTTTTTGAGTTGCCTTTATGTTTTTTTAATTCTGATGACTTCCAGATTTACTCCTTATAATTTGGCTATATAGATAAATATTGCAATTTTTTTTTTGTTCTTTTATATATTTGAGTCTGTTTTTATGTATGTTTTGGATTTTTCTTTATGTTTCTATAATTCTGCTGACTTCGAGATTTATTCCTTATGATTTGGCTATATAGACAAATATTGCATACTTAATTTTTTGTTCTTTTATATATTTGATTCTGTTTTTATGTATGTTTTGGATTTTTCTTTGTTTGTATAATTCTGCGGACTTCGAGATTTATTCCTTATAATTTGGCTATATAGATAAATATTGAATATTTTATTTTTTGTTCTTTTATATATTTGAGTCTGTTTTTATGTATGTTTTGGATTTTTCTTTATGTTTCTATAATTCTGCTGACTTCGAGATTTATTCCTTATGATTTAGTGTTGTGTTTTTCTTTCGACGGGGTTTGATGCAATTTGGAATGAATTTCCGTCATCCCACGTCAAATTTGGTTGATAAACAGACCGGTTACTCAGTTACTGAGAGAACACTGAAGATGGCACATAGCCGAAACCGGTCTGTTTATCAACCAAATTTGACGTGGGATGACGGAAATTCATTCCAAATTCCTTATGATTTGGCTATATAGACAAATATTGCATATTTAATTTTTTGTTCTTTTATATATTTGATTCTGTTTTATGTATGTTTTGGATTTTTCTTTATGTTTCTATAATTCTGCTGACTTCGAGATTTACTCCTTATAATTTGACTATATAGATAAATATTGCATATTTAATTTTTTGTTTTATACATATATTTGAGTCTGTTATTATATATGTTTTTGAGTTGCCTTTATGTTTTTTTAATTCTGATGACTTCCAGATTTACTCCTTATAATTTGGCTATATAGATAAATATTGCAATTTTTTTTTTGTTCTTTTATATATTTGAGTCCGCTTTTATGTATGTTTTGGATTTTTCTTTATGTTTCTATAATTCTGCTGACTTCGAGATTTACTCCTTATAATTTGGCTATATAGATAAATATTGCAATTTTTTTTTTTGTTCTTTAATACATTTGAGTCCGCTTTTATGTATGTTTTGGATTTTTCTTTATGTTTTTATAATTCTGCTGACTTCGAGATTTACTCCTTATAATTTGGCTATATAGATAAATATTGCAATTTTTTTTTTGTTCTTTTATATATTTGAGTCCGCTTTTATGTATGTTTTGGATTTTTCTTTATGTTTCTATAATACTGCTGACTTCGAGATTTACTCCTTATAATTTGACTATATAGATAAATATTGCATATTTAATTTTTTGTTTTATACATATATTTGAGTCTGTTATTATATATGTTTTTGAGTTGTCTTTATGTTTTTTTAATTCTGATGACTTCCAGATTTACTCCTTATAATTTGGCTATATAGATAAATATTGCATATTTTATTTTTTGTTCTTTTATATATTTGAGTCCGCTTTTATGTATGTTTTGGATTTTTCTTTATGTTTCTTTAATTCTGCTGACTTCGAGATTTATTCCTTATGATTTGGCTATATAGACAAATATTGCATATTTAATTTTTTGTTCTTTTATATATTTGATTCTGTTTTTATGTATGTTTTGGATTTTTCTTTGTTTCTATAATTCTGCGGACTTCGAGATTTATTCCTTATGATTTGGCTATATAGACAAATATTGCATATTTAATTTTTTGTTCTTTTATATATTTGTTCTTATGTATGTTTTGGATTTTTCTTTGTTTGTATTTTTCTGCTGACTTCGAGATTTATTCCTTATAATTTGTCTATATAGATAAATATTGCATATTTAATTTTTTGTTCTTTTATATATTTGATTCTGTTTTATGTATGTTTTAGATTTTTCTTTATGTTTCTTTAATTCTGCTGACTTCGAGATTTATTCCTTATGATTTGGCTATATAGACAAATATTGCATATTTTATTTTTTGTTTTATACATATATTTGAGTCTGTAATTATATATGCTTTAGAGTTGTCTTTATGTTTTTTTAATTCTCATGACTTCGAGATTTACTCCTTATAGATAAATATTGCATATTTTATTTTTTGTTCCTTTATATATTTGATTCTGTTTTATGTATGTTTTGGATTTTTCTTTATGTTTCTATAATTCTGCTGACTTCGAGATTTACTCCTTATAATTTGACTATATAGATAAATATTGTATATTTAATTTTTTGTTTTATACATATATTTGAGTCTGTTATTATATATGTTTTTGAGTTGCCTTTATGTTTTTTTAATTCTGATGACTTCCAGATTTACTCCTTATAATTTGGCTATATAGATAAATATTGCAATTTTTTTTTTTGTTCTTTTATATATTTGATTCTGTTTTTATGTATGTTTTGGATTTTTCTTTGTTTGTATAATTCTGCTGACTTCGAGATTTATTCCTTATAATTTGGCTATATAGATAAATATTGAATATTTTATTTTTTGTTCTTTTATATAATTGAGTCTGTTTTTATGTATGTTTTGGATTTTTCTTTATGTTTCTATAATTCTGCTGACTTCGAGATTTATTCCTTATGATTTAGTGTTGTGTTTTTCTTCCGACGGGGTTTGATGCAATTTGGAATGAATTTCCGTCATCCCACGTCAAATTTGGTTGATAAACAGACCGGTTACTCAGTTACTGAGAGAACACTGAAGATGGCACATAGCCGAAACCGGTCTGTTTATCAACCAAATTTGACGTGGGATGACGGAAATTCATTCCAAATTCCTTATGATTTGGCTATATAGACATATATTGCATATTTAATTTTTTGTTCTTTTATATATTTGATTCGGTTTTTATGTATGTTTTGGATTTTTCTTTGTTTTTATAATTCTGCTGACTTCGAGATTTACTCCTTATAATTTGACTATATAGATAAATATTGTATATTTAATTTTTTGTTTTATACATATATTTGAGTCTGTTATTATATATGTTTTTGAGTTGCCTTTATGTTTTTTTAATTCTGATGACTTCCAGATTTACTCCTTATAATTTGGCTATATAGATAAATATTGCAATTTTTTTTTTTTTTGTTCTTTTATATATTTGAGTCTGTTTTTATGTATGTTTTGGATTTTTCTTTATGTTTCTATAATTCTGCTGACTTCGAGATTTATTCCTTATGATTTGGCTATATAGACAAATATTGCATACTTAATTTTTTGTTCTTTTATATATTTGATTCTGTTTTTATGTATGTTTTGGATTTTTCTTTGTTTGTATAATTCTGCTGACTTCGAGATTTATTCCTTATAATTTGGCTATATAGATAAATATTGAATATTTTATTTTTTGTTCTTTTATATATTTGAGTCTGTTTTTATGTATGTTTGGGATTTTTCTTTATGTTTCTATAATTCTGCTGACTTCGAGATTTATTCCTTATGATTTAGTGTTGTGTTTTTCTTCCGACGGGGTTTGATGCAATTTGGAATGAATTTCCGTCATCCCACGTCAAATTTGGTTGATAAACAGACCGGTTACTCAGTTACTGAGAGAACACTGAAGATGGCACATAGCCGAAACCGGTCTGTTTATCAACCAAATTTGACGTGGGATGACGGAAATTCATTCCAAATTCCTTATGATTTGGCTATATAGACAAATATTGCATATTTAATTTTTTGTTCTTTTATATATTTGATTCTGTTTTATGTATGTTTTGGATTTTTCTTTATGTTTCTATAATTCTGCTGACTTCGAGATTTACTCCTTATAATTTGACTATATAGATAAATATTGCATATTTAATTTTTTGTTTTATACATATATTTGAGTCTGTTATTATATATGTTTTTGAGTTGTCTTTATGCTTTTTTAATTCTGATGACTTCCAGATTTACTCCTTATAATTTGGCTATATAGATAAATATTGCATATTTTATTTTTTGTTCTTTTATATATTTGAGTCTGTTTTTATGTATGTTTTGTATTTTTCTTTATGTTTCTATAATTCTGCGGACTTCGAGATTTATTCCTTATGATTTGGCTATATAGACAAATATTGCATATTTAATTTTTTGTATAGATAAATATTGCAATTTTTTTTTGTTCTTTTATATATTTGAGTCCGCTTTTATGTATGTTTTGGATTTTTCTTTATGTTTCTATAATTCTGCTGACTTCGAGATTTATTCCTTATGATTTGGCTATATAGACAAATATTGCATATTTCATTTCATGTTCTTTTATATATTTGATTCTGTTTTTATGTATGTTTTGGATTTTGCTTTGTTTCTATAATTCTGCTGACTTCGAGATTTATTCCTTATAATTTGGCTATATAGATAAATATTGCATATTTAATTTTTTGTTCTTTTATATATTTGATTCTGTTTTATGTATGTTTTGGATTTTTCTTTATGTTTCTATAATACTGCTGACTTCGAGATTTACTCCTTATAGATAAATATTGCAATTTTTTTTTTGTTCTTTTATATATTTGAGTCCGCTTTTATGTATGTTTTGGATTTTTCTTTATGTTTCTATAATACTGCTGACTTCGAGATTTACTCCTTATAATTTGGCTATATAGATAAATATTGCAATTTTTTTTTTGTTCTTTAATACATTTGAGTCCGCTTTTATGTATGTTTTGGATTTTTCTTTATGTTTTTATAATTCTGCTGACTTCGAGATTTACTCCTTATAATTTGGCTATATAGATAAATATTGCAATTTTTTTTTGTTCTTTTATATATTTGAGTCCGCTTTTATGTATGTTTTGGATTTTTCTTTATGTTTCTATAATACTGCTGACTTCGAGATTTACTCCTTATAATTTGACTATATAGATAAATATTGCATATTTAATTTTTTGTTTTATACATATATTTGAGTCTGTTATTATATATGTTTTTGAGTTGTCTTTATGTTTTTTTAATTCTGATGACTTCCAGAATTACTCCTTATAATTTGGCTATATAGATAAATATTGCATATTTTATTTTTTGTTCTTTTATATATTTGAGTCCGCTTTTATGTATGTTTTGGATTTTTCTTTATGTTTCTTTAATTCTGCTGACTTCGAGATTTATTCCTTATGATTTGGCTATATAGACAAATATTGCATATTTAATTTTTTGTTCTTTTATATATTTGATTCTGTTTTATGTATGTTTTAGATTTTTCTTTATGTTTCTTTAATTCTGCTGACTTCGAGATTTATTCCTTATGATTTGGCTATATAGACAAATATTGCATATTTTATTTTTTGTTTTATACATATATTTGAGTCTGTAATTATATATGTTTTAGAGTTGTCTTTATGTTTTTTTAATTCTCATGACTTCGAGATTTACTCCTTATAGATAAATATTGCATATTTTATTTTTTGTTCTTTTATATATTTGAGTCTGTTTTTATGTATGTTTTGTATTTTTCTTTATGTTTCTATAATTCTGCTGACTTCGAGATTTATTCCTTATGATTTGGCTATATAGACAAATATTGCATACTTAATTTTTTGTTCTTTTATATATTTGATTCGGTTTTTATGTATGTTTTGGATTTTTCTTTGTTTTTATAATTCTGCTGACTTCGAGATTTATTCCTTATAATTTGGCTATATAGATAAATATTGTATATTTAATTTTTTGTTTTATACATATATTTGAGTCTGTTATTATATATATTTTTGAGTTGCCTTTATGTTTTTTTAATTCTGATGACTTCCAGATTTATTCCTTATAATTTGGCTATATAGATAAATATTGCAATTTTTTTTTTTGTTCTTTTATATATTTGAGTCTGTTTTTATGTATGTTTTGGATTTTTCTTTATGTTTCTATAATTCTGCTGACTTCGAGATTTATTCCTTATGATTTGGCTATATAGACAAATATTGCATATTTAATTTTTTGTTCTTTTATATATTTGATTCGGTTTTTATGTATGTTTTGGATTTTTCTTTGTTTTTATAATTCTGCTGACTTCGAGATTTATGCCTTATAATTTGGCTATATAGATAAATATTGTATATTTAATTTTTTGTTTTATACATATATTTGAGTCTGTTATTATATATATTTTTGAGTTGCCTTTATGTTTTTTTAATTCTGATGACTTCCAGATTTACTCCTTATAATTTGGCTATATAGATAAATATTGCAATTTTTTTTTTTGTTCTTTTATATATTTGAGTCTGTTTTTATGTATGTTTTGGATTTTTCTTTATGTTTCTATAATTCTGCTGACTTCGAGATTTATTCCTTATGATTTGGCTATATAGACAAATATTGCATATTTAATTTTTTGTTCTTTTATATATTTGATTCGGTTTTTATGTATGTTTTGGATTTTTCTTTGTTTTTATAATTCTGCTGACTTCGAGATTTACTCCTTATAATTTGACTATATAGATAAATATTGTATATTTAATTTTTTGTTTTATACATATATTTGAGTCTGTTATTATATATATTTTTGAGTTGCCTTTATGTTTTTTTAATTCTGATGACTTCCAGATTTACTCCTTATAATTTGGCTATATAGATAAATATTGCAATTTTTTTTTTTTTGTTCTTTTATATATTTGAGTCTGTTTTTATGTATGTTTTGGATTTTTCTTTATGTTTCTATAATTCTGCTGACTTCGAGATTTATTCCTTATGATTTGGCTATATAGACAAATATTGCATATTTAATTTTTTGTTCTTTTATATATTTGATTCGGTTTTTATGTATGTTTTGGATTTTTCTTTGTTTTTATAATTCTGCTGACTTCGAGATTTATGCCTTATAATTTGGCTATATAGATAAATATTGTATATTTAATTTTTTCTTTTATACATATATTTGAGTCTGTTATTATATATATTTTTGAGTTGCCTTTATGTTTTTTTAATTCTGATGACTTCCAGATTTACTCCTTATAATTTGGCTATATAGATAAATATTGCAATTTTTTTTTTTGTTCTTTTATATATTTGAGTCTGTTTTTATGTATGTTTTGGATTTTTCTTTATGTTTCTATAATTCTGCTGACTTCGAGATTTATTCCTTATGATTTGGCTATATAGACAAATATTGCATATTTAATTTTTTGTTCTTTTATATATTTGATTCGGTTTTTATGTATGTTTTGGATTTTTCTTTGTTTTTATAATTCTGCTGACTTCGAGATTTACTCCTTATAATTTGACTATATAGATAAATATTGTATATTTAATTTTTTGTTTTATACATATATTTGAGTCTGTTATTATATATATTTTTGAGTTGCCTTTATGTTTTTTTAATTCTGATGACTTCCAGATTTACTCCTTATAATTTGGCTATATAGATAAATATTGCAATTTTTTTTTTGTTCTTTTATATATTTGAGTCTGTTTTTATGTATGTTTTGGATTTTTCTTTATGTTTCTATAATTCTGCTGACTTCGAGATTTATTCCTTATGATTTGGCTATATAGACAAATATTGCATATTTAATTTTTTGTTCTTTTATATATTTGTTCCGTTTTTTATGTATGTTTTGGATTTTTCTTTGTTTTTATAATTCTGCTGACTTCGAGATTTACTCCTTATAATTTGACTATATAGATAAATATTGTATATTTAATTTTTTGTTTTATACATATATTTGAGTCTGTTATTATATATATTTTTGAGTTGCCTTTATGTTTTTTTAATTCTGATGACTTCCAGATTTACTCCTTATAATTTGGCTATATAGATAAATATTGCAATTTTTTTTTTTGTTCTTTTATATATTTGAGTCTGTTTTTATGTATGTTTTGGATTTTTCTTTATGTTTCTATAATTCTGCTGACTTCGAGATTTATTCCTTATGATTTGGCTATATAGACAAATATTGCATATTTAATTTTTTGTTCTTTTATATATTTGATTCGGTTTTTATGTATGTTTTGGATTTTTCTTTGTTTTTATAATTCTGCTGACTTCGAGATTTACTCCTTATAATTTGACTATATAGATAAATATTGTATATTTAATTTTTTGTTTTATACATATATTTGAGTCTGTTATTATATATGTTTTTGAGTTGCCTTTATGTTTTTTTAATTCTGATGACTTCCAGATTTACTCCTTATAATTTGGCTATATAGATAAATATTGCAATTTTTTTTTTTTGTTCTTTTATATATTTGAGTCTGTTTTTATGTATGTTTTGGATTTTTCTTTATGTTTCTATAATTCTGCTGACTTCGAGATTTATTCCTTATGATTTGGCTATATAGACAAATATTGCATATTTAATTTTTTGTTCTTTTATATATTTGATTCGGTTTTTATGTATGTTTTGGATTTTTCTTTGTTTTTATAATTCTGCTGACTTCGAGATTTATGCCTTATAATTTGGCTATATAGATAAATATTGTATATTTAATTTTTTGTTTTATACATATATTTGAGTTGCCTTTATGTTTTTTTAATTATGATGACTTCCAGATTTACTCCTTATGATTTGGCTATATAGACAAATATTGCATACTTAATTTTTTGTTCTTTTATATATTTGAGTCTGTTTTTATGTATGTTTTGGATTTTTCTTTATGTTTCTATAATTCTGCTGACTTCGAGATTTATTCCTTATGATTTGGCTATATAGACAAATATTGCATACTTAATTTTTTGTTCTTTTATATATTTGATTCGGTTTTTATGTATGTTTTGGATTTTTCTTTGTTTTTATAATTCTGCTGACTTCGAGATTTACTCCTTATAATTTGACTATATAGATAAATATTGTATATTTAATTTTTTGTTTTATACATATATTTGAGTCTGTTATTATATATGTTTTTGAGTTGCCTTTATGTTTTTTTAATTCTGATGACTTCCAGATTTACTCCTTATAATTTGGCTATATAGATAAATATTGCAATTTTTTTTTGTTCTTTTATATATTTGAGTCTGTTTTTATGTATGTTTTGGATTTTTCTTTATGTTTCTATAATTCTGCTGACTTCGAGATTTATTCCTTATGATTTGGCTATATAGACAAATATTGCATACTTAATTTTTTGTTCTTTTATATATTTGATTCTGTTTTTATGTATGTTTTGGATTTTTCTTTGTTTGTATAATTCTGCTGACTTCGAGATTTATTCCTTATAATTTGGCTATATAGATAAATATTGAATATTTTATTTTTTGTTCTTTTATATATTTGAGTCTGTTTTTATGTATGTTTTGGATTTTTCTTTATGTTTCTATAATTCTGCTGACTTCGAGATTTATTCCTTATGATTTAGTGTTGTGTTTTTCTTCCGACGGGGTTTGATGCAATTTGGAATGAATTTCCGTCATCCCACGTCAAATTTGGTTGATAAACAGACCGGTTACTCAGTTACTGAGAGAACACTGAAGATGGCACATAGCCGAAACCGGTCTGTTTATCAACCAAATTTGACGTGGGATGACGGAAATTCATTCCAAATTCCTTATGATTTGGCTATATAGACAAATATTGCATATTTAATTTTTTGTTCTTTTATATATTTGATTCGGTTTTTATGTATGTTTTGGATTTTTCTTTGTTTCTATAATTCTGCGGACTTCGAGATTTATTCCTTATGATTTGGCTATATAGACAAATATTGCATATTTAATTTTTTGTTCTTTTATATATTTGTTCTTATGTATGTTTTGGATTTTTCTTTGTTTGTATTTTTCTGCTGACTTCGAGATTTATTCCTTATAATTTGTCTATATAGATAAATATTGCATATTTAATTTTTTGTTCTTTTATATATTTGATTCTGTTTTATGTATGTTTTAGATTTTTCTTTATGTTTATTTAATTCTGCTGACTTCGAGATTTATTCCTTATGATTTGGCTATATAGACAAATATTGCATATTTTATTTTTTGTTTTATACATATATTTGAGTCTGTTATTATATATGTTTTAGAGTTGTCTTTATGTTTTTTTAATTCTCATGACTTCGAGATTTACTCCTTATAGATAAATATTGCATATTTTATTTTTTGTTCTTTTATATATTTGACTCTGTTTTTATGTATGTTTTGGATTTTTCTTTATGTTTCTATAATTCTGCTGACTTCGAGATTTATTCCTTATGATTTGGCTATATAGACAAATATTGCATACTTAATTTTTTGTTCTTTTATATATTTGATTCTGTTTTAATGTATGTTTTGGATTTTTCTTTGTTTGTATAATTCTGCTGACTTCGAGATTTATTCCTTATGATTTGGCTATATAGACAAATATTGCATATTTAATTTTTTGTTCTTTTATATATTTGATTCTGTTTTATGTATGTTTTGGATTTTTCTTTATGTTTCTATAATTCTGCTGACTTCGAGATTTACTCCTTATAATTTGACTATATAGATAAATATTGCATATTTAATTTTTTGTTTTATACATATATTTGAGTCTGTTATTATATATGTTTTTGAATTGCCTTTATGTTTTTTTAATTCTGATGACTTCCAGATTTGCTCCTTATAATTTGGCTATATAGATAAATATTGCAATTTTTTTTTTTTGTTCTTTTATATATTTGAGTCCGCTTTTATGTATTTTTTGGATTTTTCTTTATGTTTCTATAATACTGCTGACTTCGAGATTTACTCCTTATAATTTGACTATATAGATAAATATTGTATATTTAATTTTTTGTTTTATACATATATTTGAGTCTGTTATTATATATGTTTTTGAATTGCCTTTATGTTTTTTTAATTCTGATGACTTCCAGATTTACTCCTTATAATTTGGCTATATAGATAAATATTGCAATTTTTTTTTTGTTCTTTTATATATTTGAGTCCGCTTTTATGTATGTTTTGGATTTTTCTTTATGTTTCTTTAATTCTGCTGACTTCGAGATTTATTCCTTATGATTTGGCTATATAGACAAATATTGCATATTTAATTTTTTGTTCTTTTATATATTTGATTCTGTTTTATGTATGTTTTGGATTTTTCTTTATGTTTCTATAATTCTGCTGACTTCGAGATTTACTCCTTATAATTTGACTATATAGATAAATATTGCATATTTAATTTTTTGTTTTATACATATATTTGAGTCTGTTATTATATATGTTTTTGAATTGCCTTTATGTTTTTTTAATTCTGATGACTTCCAGATTTACTCCTTATAATTTGGCTATATAGATAAATATTGCAATTTTTTTTTTGTTCTTTTATATATTTGAGTCCGCTTTTATGTATTTTTTGGATTTTTCTTTATGTTTCTATAATACTGCTGACTTCCAGATTTACTCCTTATAATTTGGCTATATAGATAAATATTGCAATTTTTTTTTTGTTCTTTTATATATTTGATTCTGTTTTATGTATGTTTTGGATTTTTCTTTATGTTTCTATAATTCTGCTGACTTCGAGATTTACTCCTTATAATTTGACTATATAGATAAATATTGCATATTTAATTTTTTGTTTTATACATATATTTGAGTCTGTTATTATATATGTTTTAGAGTTGTCTTTATGTTTTTTTAATTCTCATGACTTCGAGATTTACTCCTTATAGATAAATATTGCATATTTTATTTTTTGTTCTTTTATATATTTGAGTCTGTTTTTATGTATGTTTTGGATTTTTCTTTATGTTTCTATAATTCTGCTGACTTCGAGATTTATTCCTTATGATTTGGCTATATAGACAAATATTGCATATTTAATTTTTTGTTCTTTTATATATTTGATTCGTTTTTATGTATGTTTTGGATTTTTCTTTATGTTTCTATAATTCTGCTGACTTCGAGATTTATTCCTTATGATTTGGCTATATAGACAAATATTGCATATTTAATTTTTTGTTCTTTTATATATTTGATTCTGTTTTATGTATGTTTTGGATTTTTCTTTATGTTTCTATAATTCTGCTGACTTCGAGATTTACTCCTTATAATTTCACTATATAGATAAATATTGCATATTTAATTTTTTGTTTTATACATATATTTGAGTCTGTTATTATATATGTTTTTGAATTGCCTTTATGTTTTTTTAATTCTGATGACTTCCAGATTTACTCCTTATAATTTGGCTATATAGATAAATATTGCAATTTTTTTTTGTTCTTTTATATATTTCAGTCCGCTTTTATGTATTTTTTGGATTTTTCTTTATGTTTCTATAATACTGCTGACTTCGAGATTTACTCCTTATAATTTCACTATATAGATAAATATTGCATATTTAATTTTTTGTTTTATACATATATTTGAGTCTGTTATTATATATGTTTTTGAATTGCCTTTATGTTTTTTTAATTCTGATGACTTCCAGATTTACTCCTTATAATTTGGCTATATAGATAAATATTGCAATTTTTTTTTGTTCTTTTATATATTTCAGTCCGCTTTTATGTATTTTTTGGATTTTTCTTTATGTTTCTTTAATTCTGCTGACTTCGAGATTTATTCCTTATGATTTGGCTATATAGACAAATATTGCATATTTAATTTTTTGTTCTTTTATATATTTGATTCTGTTTTTATGTATGTTTTGGATTTTTCTTTGTTTCTATAATTCTGCGGACTTCGAGATTTATTCCTTATGATTTGGCTATATAGACAAATATTGCATATTTAATTTTTTGTTCTTTTATATATTTGTTCTTATGTATGTTTTGGATTTTTCTTTGTTTGTATTTTTCTGCTGACTTCGAGATTTATTCCTTATAATTTGTCTATATAGATAAATATTGCATATTTAATTTTTTGTTCTTTTATATATTTGATTCTGTTTTATGTATGTTTTAGATTTTTCTTTATGTTTATTTAATTCTGCTGACTTCGAGATTTATTCCTTATGATTTGGCTATATAGACAAATATTGCATATTTAATTTTTTGTTCTTTTATATATTTGTTCTTATGTATGTTTTGGATTTTTCTCTGTTTGTATTTTTCTGCTGACTTCGAGATTTATTCCTTATAATTTGTCTATATAGATAAATATTGCATATTTAATTTTTTGTTCTTTTATATATTTGATTCTGTTTTATGTATGTTTTAGATTTTTCTTTATGTTTATTTAATTCTGCTGACTTCGAGATTTATTCCTTATGATTTGGCTATATAGACAAATATTGCATATTTAATTTTTTGTTCTTTTATATATTTGATTCTGTTTTATGTATGTTTTAGAGTTGTCTTTATGTTTTTTTAATTCTCATGACTTCGAGATTTACTCCTTATAGATAAATATTGCATATTTTATTTTTTGTTCTTTTATATATTTGACTCTGTTTTTATGTATGTTTTGGATTTTTCTTTATGTTTCTATAATTCTGCTGACTTCGAGATTTATTCCTTATGATTTGGCTATATAGACAAATATTGCATACTTAATTTTTTGTTCTTTTATATATTTGATTCTGTTTTAATGTATGTTTTGGATTTTTCTTTGTTTGTATAATTCTGCTGACTTCGAGATTTATTCCTTATGATTTGGCTATATAGACAAATATTGCATATTTAATTTTTTGTTCTTTTATATATTTGATTCTGTTTTATGTATGTTTTGGATTTTTCTTTATGTTTCTATAATTCTGCTGACTTCGAGATTTACTCCTTATAATTTGACTATATAGATAAATATTGCATATTTAATTTTTTGTTTTATACATATATTTGAGTCTGTTATTATATATGTTTTTGAATTGCCTTTATGTTTTTTTAATTCTGATGACTTCCAGATTTACTCCTTATAATTTGGCTATATAGATAAATATTGCAATTTTTTTTTTGTTCTTTTATATATTTGAGTCCGCTTTTATGTATTTTTTGGATTTTTCTTTATGTTTCTATAATACTGCTGACTTCGAGATTTACTCCTTATAATTGGACTATATAGATAAATATTGCATATTTAATTTTTTGTTTTATACATATATTTGAGTCTGTTATTATATATGTTTTTGAATTGCCTTTATGTTTTGTTAATTCTGATGACTTCCAGATTTACTCCTTATAATTTGGCTATATAGATAAATATTGCAATTTTTTTTTTGTTCTTTTATATATTTGAGTCCGCTTTTATGTATGTTTTGGATTTTTCTTTATGTTTCTATAATTCTGCTGACTTCGAGATTTACTCCTTATAATTTGACTATATAGATAAATATTGCATATTTAATTTTTTGTTTTATACATATATTTGAGTCTGTTATTATATATGTTTTAGAGTTGTCTTTATGTTTTTTTAATTCTCATGACTTCGAGATTTACTCCTTATAGATAAATATTGCATATTTTATTTTTTGTTCTTTTATATATTTGAGTCTGTTTTTATGTATGTTTTGGATTTTTCTTTATGTTTCTATAATTCTGCTGACTTCGAGATTTATTCCTTATGATTTGGCTATATAGACAAATATTGCATATTTAATTTTTTGTTCTTTTATATATTTGATTCTGTTTTATGTATGTTTTGGATTTTTCTTTATATTTCTATAATTCTGCTGACTTCGAGATTTACTCCTTATAATTTGACTATATAGATAAATATTGCATATTTAATTTTTTGTTTTATACATATATTTGAGTCTGTTATTATATATGTTTTTGAATTGCCTTTATGTTTTTTTAATTCTGATGACTTCCAGATTTACTTCTTATAATTTGGCTATATAGATAAATATTGCAATTTTTTTTTGTTCTTTTATATATTTGAGTCCGCTTTTATGTATTTTTTGGATTTTTCTTTATGTTTCTATAATACTGCTGACTTCGAGATTTACTCCTTATAATTTGACTATATAGATAAATATTGCATATTTAATTTTTTGTTTTATACATATATTTGAGTCTGTTATTATATATGTTTTTGAGTTGTCTTTATGTTTTTTTAATTCTGATGACTTCCAGATTTACTCCTTATAATTTGGCTATATAGATAAATATTGCATATTTTATTTTTTGTTCTTTTATATATTTGAGTCCGCTTTTATGTATGTTTTGGATTTTTCTTTATGTTTCTTTAATTCTGCTGACTTCGAGATTTATTCCTTATGATTTGGCTATATAGACAAATATTGCATATTTAATTTTTTGTTCTTTTATATATTTGATTCTGTTTTTATGTATGTTTTGGATTTTTCTTTGTTTCTATAATTCTGCGGACTTCGAGATTTATTCCTTATGATTTGGCTATATAGACAAATATTGCATATTTAATTTTTTGTTCTTTTATATATTTGTTCTTATGTATGTTTTGGATTTTTATTTGTTTGTATTTTTCTGCTGACTTCGAGATTTATTCCTTATAATTTGTCTATATAGATAAATATTGCATATTTAATTTTTTGTTCTTTTATATATTTGATTCTGTTTTATGTATGTTTTAGATTTTTCTTTATGTTTCTTTAATTCTGCTGACTTCGAGATTTATTCCTTATGATTTGGCTATATAGACAAATATTGCATATTTTATTTTTTGTTTTATACATATATTTGAGTCTGTTATTATATATGTTTTAGAGTTGTCTTTATGTTTTTTTAATTCTCATGACTTCGAGATTTACTCCTTATAGATAAATATTGCATATTTTATTTTTTGTTCTTTTATATATTTGAGTCTGTTTTTATGTATGTTTTGGATTTTTCTTTATGTTTCTATAATTCTGCTGACTTCGAGATTTACTCCTTATAATTTGACTATTATATATAAATATTGCATATTTAATTTTTTGTTTTATACATATATTTGAGTCTGTTATTATATATGTTTTTGAATTGCCTTTATGTTTTTTTAATTCTGATGACTTCCAGATTTACTCCTTATAATTTGGCTATATAGATAAATATTGCAATTTTTTTTTTTTGTTCTTTTATATATTTGAGTCCGCTTTTATGTATGTTTTGGATTTTTCTTTGTTTTTATAATTCTGCTGACTTCGAGATTTATTCCTTATAATTTGGCTATATAGATAAATATTGCATATTTAATTTTTTGTTCTTTTATATATTTGATTCTGTTTTATGTATGTTTTGGATTTTTCTTTATGTTTCTATAATTCTGCTGACTTCGAGATTTACTCCTTATAATTTGACTATATAGATAAATATTGCATATTTAATTTTTTGTTTTATACATATATTTGAGTCTGTTATTATATATGTTTTTGAGTTGCCTTTATGTTTTTTTAATTCTGATGACTTCCAGATTTACTCCTTATAATTTGGCTATATAGATAAATATTGCAATTTTTTTTTTGTTCTTTTATATATTTGAGTCCGCTTTTATGTATGTTTTGGATTTTTCTTTATGTTTCTATAATATTGCTGACTTCGAGATTTACTCCTTATAATTTGACTATATAGATAAATATTGCATATTTAATTTTTTGTTTTATACATATATTTGAGTCTGTTTTATGTATGTTTTGGATTTTTCTTTATGTTTCTATAATTCTGCTGACTTCGAGATTTACTCCTTATAATTTGACTATTATATATAAATATTGCATATTTAATTTTTTGTTTTATACATATATTTGAGTCTGTTATTATATATGTTTTTGAATTGCCTTTATGTTTTTTTAATTCTGATGACTTCCAGATTTACTCCTTATAATTTGGCTATATAGATAAATATTGCAATTTTTTTTTTTTTTTTGTTCTTTTATATATTTGAGTCCGCTTTTATGTACGTTTTGGATTTTTCTTTATGTTTCTATAATACTGCTGACTTCGAGATTTACTCCTTATAATTTGGCTAATAAATATTGCAATTTTTATTTTTGTTCTTTTATACATTTGAGTCCGCTTTTATGTATGTTTTGGATTTTTCTTTATGTTTCTATAATTCTGCTGACTTCGAGATTTACTCCTTATAATTTGGCTATATAGATAAATATTGCAATTTTTTTTTGTTCTTTTATATATTTGAGTCCGCTTTTATGTATGTTTTGGATTTTTCTTTATGTTTCTATGATACTGCTGACTTCGAGATTTACTCCTTATAATTTGACTATATAGATAAATATTGCATATTTAATTTTTTGTTTTATACATATATTTGAGTCTGTTATTATATATGTTTTTGAGTTGTCTTTATGTTTTTTTAATTCTGATGACTTCCAGATTTACTCCTTATAATTTGGCTATATAGATAAATATTGCATATTTTATTTTTTGTTCTTTTATATATTTGAGTCCGCTTTTATGTATGTTTTGGATTTTTCTTTATGTTTCTTTAATTCTGCTGACTTCGAGATTTATTCCTTATGATTTGGCTATATAGACAAATATTGCATATTTAATTTTTTGTTCTTTTATATATTTGATTCTGTTTTTATGTATGTTTTGGATTTTTCTTTGTTTCTATAATTCTGCGGACTTCGAGATTTATTCCTTATGATTTGGCTATATAGACAAATATTGCATATTTAATTTTTTGTTCTTTTATATATTTGTTCTTATGTATGTTTTGGATTTTTCTTTGTTTGTATTTTTCTGCTGACTTCGAGATTTATTCCTTATAATTTGTCTATATAGATAAATATTGCATATTTAATTTTTTGTTCTTTTATATATTTGATTCTGTTTTATGTATGTTTTAGATTTGTCTTTATGTTTCTTTAATTCTGCTGACTTCGAGATTTATTCCTTATGATTTGGCTATATAGACAAATATTGCATATTTTATTTTTTGTTTTATACATATATTTGAGTCTGTTATTATATATGTTTTAGAGTTGTCTTTATGTTTTTTTAATTCTCATGACTTCGAGATTTACTCCTTATAGATAAATATTGCATATTTTATTTTTTGTTCTTTTATATATTTGAGTCTGTTTTTATGTATGTTTTGGATTTTTCTTTATGTTTCTATAATTCTGCTGACTTCGAGATTTATTCCTTATGATTTGGCTATATAGACAAATATTGCATATTTAATTTTTTGTTCTTTTATATATTTGATTCGGTTTTTATGTATGTTTTGGATTTTTCTTTGTTTTTATAATTCTGCTGACTTCGAGATTTATTCCCTATAATTTGGCTATATAGATAAATATTGCATATTTAATTTTTTGTTCTTTTATATATTTGATTCTGTTTTATGTATGTTCTGGATTTTTCTTTATGTTTCTATAATTCTGCTGACTTCGAGATTTACTCCTTATAATTTGACTATATAGATAAATATTGCATATTTAATTTTTTGTTTTATACATATATTTGAGTCTGTTATTATATATGTTTTTGAGTTGCCTTTATGTTTTTTTAATTCTGATGACTTCCAGATTTACTCCTTATAATTTGGCTATATAGATAAATATTGCAATTTTTTTTGTTCTTTTATATATTTGAGTCCGCTCTTATGTATGTTTTGGATTTTTCTTTATGTTTCTATAATTCTGCTGACTTCGAGATTTATTCCTTATGATTTGGCTATATAGACAAATATTGCATATTTCATTTTATGTTCTTTTATATATTTGATTCTGTTTTTATGTATGTTTTGGATTTTTCTTTATGTTTCTATAATTCTGCTGACTTCGAGATTTATTCCTTATAATTTGGCTATATAGATAAATATTGCATATTTAATTTTTTGTTCTTTTATATATTTGATTCTGTTTTATGTATGTTTTGGATTTTTCTTTATGTTTCTATAATTCTGCTGACTTCGAGATTTACTCCTTATAATTTGACTATATAGATAAATATTGCATATTTAATTTTTTGTTTTATACATATATTTGAGTCTGTTATTATATATGTTTTTGAGTTGTCTTTATGTTTTTTTAATTCTGATGACTTCCAGATTTACTCCTTATATTTTGGCTATATAGATAAATATTGCATATTTTATTTTTTGTTCTTTTATATATTTGAATCCGCTTTTATGTATGTTTTGGATTTTTCTTTATGTTTCTATAATACTGCTGACTTCGAGATTTACTCCTTATAATTTGACTATATAGATAAATATTGCATATTTAATTTTTTGTTTTATACATATATTTGAGTCTGTTATTATATATGTTTTTGAGTTGTCTTTATGTTTTTTTAATTCTGATGACTTCCAGATTTACTCCTTATAATTTGGCTATATAGATAAATATTGCATATTTTATTTTTTGTTCTTTTATATATTTGAGTCCGCTTTTATGTATGTTTTGGATTTTTCTTTATGTTTCTATAATACTGCTGACTTCGAGATTTACTCCTTATAATTTGACTATATAGATAAATATTGCATATTTAATTTTTTGTTTTATACATATATTTGAGTCTGTTATTATATATGTTTTTGAGTTGTCTTTATGTTTTTTTAATTCTGATGACTTCCAGATTTACTCCTTATAATTTGGCTATATAGATAAATATTGCATATTTTATTTTTTGTTCTTTTATATATTTGAGTCCGCTTTTATGTATGTTTTGGATTTTTCTTTATGTTTCTTTAATTCTGCTGACTTCGAGATTTATTCCTTATGATTTGGCTATATAGACAAATATTGCATATTTAATTTTTTGTTCTTTTATATATTTGATTCTGTTTTTATGTATGTTTTGGATTTTTCTTTGTTTCTATAATTCTGCGGACTTCGAGATTTATTCCTTATGATTTGGCTATATAGACAAATATTGCATATTTAATTTTTTGTTCTTTTATATATTTGTTCTTATGTATGTTTTGGATTTTTCTTTGTTTGTATTTTTCTGCTGACTTCGAGATTTATTCCTTATAATTTGTCTATATAGATAAATATTGCATATTTAATTTTTTGTTCTTTTATATATTTGATTCTGTTTTATGTATGTTTTAGATTTTTCTTTATGTTTCTTTAATTCTGCTGACTTCGAGATTTATTCCTTATGATTTGGCTATATAGACAAATATTGCATATTTTATTTTTTGTTTTATACATATATTTGAGTCTGTTATTATATATGTTTTAGAGTTGTCTTTATGTTTTTTTAATTCTCATGACTTCGAGATTTACTCCTTATAGATAAATATTGCATATTTTATTTTTTGTTCTTTTATATATTTGACTCTGTTTTTATGTATGTTTTGGATTTTTCTTTATGTTTCTATAATTCTGCTGACTTCGAGAGTTATTCCTTATGATTTGGCTATATAGACAAATATTGCATATTTCATTTTATGTTCTTTTATATATTTGATTCTGTTTTTATGTATGTTTTGGATTTTTCTTTGTTTCTATAATTCTGCTGACTTCGAGATTTATTCCTTATAATTTGGCTATATATATAAATATTGCATATTTTATTTTTTGTTCTTTTACATATATTTGAGTCTGTTATTATATATGTTTTTGAGTTGTCTTTATGTTTTTTTAATTCTGATGACTTCCAGATTTACTCCTTATAATTTGGCTATATAGATAAATATTGCATATTTTATTTTTTGTTCTTTTATATATTTGAGTCCGCTTTTATGTATGTTTTGGATTTTTCTTTATGTTTCTTTAATTCTGCTGACTTCGAGATTTATTCCTTATGATTTGGCTATATAGACAAATATTGCATATTTAATTTTTTGTTCTTTTATATATTTGATTCTGTTTTTATGTATGTTTTGGATTTTTCTTTGTTTCTATAATTCTGCGGACTTCGAGATTTATTCCTTATGATTTGGCTATATAGACAAATATTGCATATTTAATTTTTTGTTCTTTTATATATTTGTTCTTATGTATGTTTTGGATTTTTCTTTGTTTGTATTTTTCTGCTGACTTCGAGATTTATTCCTTATAATTTGTCTATATAGATAAATATTGCATATTTAATTTTTTGTTCTTTTATATATTTGATTTTGTTTTATGTATGTTTTAGATTTTTCTTTATGTTTCTTTAATTCTGCTGACTTCGAGATTTATTCCTTATGATTTGGCTATATAGACAAATATTGCATATTTTATTTTTTGTTTTATACATATATTTGAGTCTGTTATTATATATGTTTTAGAGTTGTCTTTATGTTTTTTTAATTCTCATGACTTCGAGATTTACTCCTTATAATTTGGCTATATAGATAAATATTGCATATTTTATTTTTTGTTCTTGTATATATTTGAGTCTGTTTTTATGTATGTTTTGGATTTTTCTTTATGTTTCTATAATTCTGCTGACTTCGAGATTTATTCCTTATGATTTGGTTATATAGACAAATATTGCATATTTCATTTTTTGTTCTTTTATATATTTGATTCTGTTTTTATGTATGTTTTGGATTTTTCTTGTTTCTATAATTCTGCTGACTTCGAGATTTATTCCTTATAATTTGGCTATATATATAAATATTGCATATTTTATTTTTTGTTCTTTTACATATTTGAGTCTCTTTTTATGTATGTTTTGGATTTTTCTTTATGTTTCTATAATTCTGCTGACTTCGAGATTTATTCCTTATAATTTGACTATATAGATAAATATTGCATATTTTATTTTTTGTTTTATACATATATTTGAGTCTGTTATTATATATGTTTTTGAGTTGTCTTTATGTTTTTTTAATTCTGCTGACTTCGAGATTTACTCCTTATAATTTGACTATATAGATAAATATTGCATATTTTATTTTTTGTTTTATGCATATATTTGAGTCTGTTATTATATATGTTTTTGAGTTGTCTTTATGTTTTTTTAATTCTGATGACTTCCAGATTTACTCCTTATAATTTGGCTATATAGATAAATATTGCATATTTTATTTTTTGTTCTTTTATATATTTAAATCCGCTTTTATGTATGTTTTGGATTTTTCTTTATGTTTCTATAATTCTGCTGACTTCGAGATTTATTCCTTATGATTTGGCTATATAGACAAATATTGCATATTTAATTTTTTGTTCGTTTATATAATTGATTCTGTTTTTATGTATGTTTTGGATTTTTCTTTGTTTCTATAATTCTGCTGACTTCGAGATTTATTCCTTATGATTTGGCTATATAGACAAATATTGCATATTTAATTTTTTGTTCTTTTATATATTTGATTCTGATCTTATGTATGTTTTGGATGTTTCTTTGTTTCTATAATCTGCTGACTTCGAGATTTATTCCTTATGATTTGGCTATATAGACAAATATTGCATGTTTAATTTTTTGTTCTTTTATATATTTGATTCTGTTTTTATGTATGTTTTAGATTTTTCTTTGTTTCTATAATTCTGCTGACTTCGAGATTTATTCCTTATGATTAGCTATACAGACAAATATTGCATATTTTATTTTTTGTTTTATACATATATTTGAGTCTGTTATTATATATGTTTTTGAGTTGTCTTTATGTTCTTTTAATTCTGATGACTTCGAGATTTACTCCTTATAATTTGGCTATATAGATAAATATTGCATATTTTATTTTTTGTTCTTGTATATATTTGAGTCTGTTTTTATGTATGTTTTGGATTTTTCTTTATGTTTCTATAATTCTGCTGACTTCGAGATTTATTCCTTATAAATATATAGATATATAGATAAATTTTGCATATTTAATTTTTTGTTCTTTTATATATTTTATTCTGTTTTATGTATGTTTTGGATTTTTCTTTGTTTCTATAATTCTGCTGACTTCGAGATTTATTCCTTATAATTTGACTATATAGATAAATATTGCATATTTTATTTTTTGTTTTATACATATATTTGAGTCTGTTATTATATATGTTATTGAGTTGTCTTTATGTTCTTTTAATTCTGATGACTTCGAGATTTACTCCTTATAATTTGGCTATATAGACAAATATTGCATATTTAATTTTTTGTTCTTTTATATATTTGATTCTGTTTTTATGTATGTTTTGGATTTTTCTCTGTTTCTATAATTCTGCTGACTTCGAAATTTATTCCTTATAATTTGACTATATAGATAAATATTATATATCTAATTTTTTGTTCTTTTATATATTTTATTCTGTTTTATGTATGTTTTGGATTTTTCTTTGTTTCTATAATTCTGCTGACTTCGAGATTTATTCCTTATAATTTGACTATATAGATAAATATTGCATATTTTATTTTTTGTTTTATACATATATTTGAGTCTGTTATTATATATGTTTTTGAGTTGTCTTTATGTTCTTTTAATTCTGATGACTTCGAGATTTACTCCTTATAATTTGGCTATATAGATAAATATTGCATATTTAATTTTTTGTTCTTTTATATATTTGATTCTGTTTTTATGTATGTTTTAGATTTTTCTTTGTTTCTATAATTCTGCTGACTTCGAGATTTATTCCTTATGATTAGCTATACAGACAAATATTGCATATTTTATTTTTTGTTTTATACATATATTTGAGTCTGTTATTATATATGTTTTTGAGTTGTCTTTATGTTCTTTTAATTCTGATGACTTCGAGATTTACTCCTTATAATTTGACTATATAGACAAATATTGCATGTTTAATTTTTTGTTCTTTTATATATTTGATTCTGTTTTTATGTATGTTTTAGATTTTTCTTTGTTTCTATAATTCTGCTGACTTCGAGATTTATTCCTTATAATTTGACTATATAGATAAATATTATATATCTAATTTTTTGTTCTTTTATATATTTTATTCTGTTTTATGTATGTTTTGGATTTTTCTTTGTTTCTATAATTCTGCTGACTTCGAGATTTATTCCTTATAATTTGACTATATAGATAAATATTGCATATTTTATTTTTTGTTTTATACATATATTTGAGTCTGTTATTATATATGTTATTGAGTTGTCTTTATGTTCTTTTAATTCTGATGACTTCCAGATTTACTCCTTATAATTTGGCTATATAGATAAATATTGCATATTTTATTTTTTGTTCTATTATATATTTGAGTCTGTTTTTATGTATGTTTTGGATTTTTCTCTGTTTCTATAATTCTGCTGACTTCGAGATTTATTCCTTATAATTTGACTATATAGATAAATATTGCATATTTTATTTTTTGTTTTATACATATATTTGAGTCTGTTATTATATATGTTTTTGAGTTGTCTTTATGTTCTTTTAATTCTGATGACTTCGAGATTTACTCCTTATAATTTGACTATATAGACAAATATTGCATGTTTAATTTTTTGTTCTTTTATATATTTGATTCTGTTTTTATGTATGTTTTAGATTTTTCTTTGTTTCTATAATTCTGCTGACTTCGAGATTTATTCCTTATAATTTGACTATATAGATAAATATTATATATCTAATTTTTTGTTCTTTTATATATTTTATTCTGTTTTATATATGTTTTGGATTTTTCTTTGTTTCTATAATTCTGCTGACTTCGAGATTTATTCCTTATAATTTGACTATATAGATAAATATTGCATATTTTATTTTTTGTTTTATACATATATTTGAGTCTGTTATTATATATGTTTTTGAGTTGTCTTTATGTTCTTTTAATTCTGATGACTTCGAGATTTACTCCTTATAATTTGACTATATAGACAAATATTGCATGTTTAATTTTTTGTTCTTTTATATATTTGATTCTGTTTTTATGTATGTTTTAGATTTTTCTTTGTTTCTATAATTCTGCTGACTTCGAGATTTATTCCTTATAATTTGACTATATAGATAAATATTATATATCTAATTTTTTGTTCTTTTATATATTTTATTCTGTTTTATGTATGTTTTGGATTTTTCTTTGTTTCTATAATTCTGCTGACTTCGAGATTTATTCCTTATAATTTGACTATATAGATAAATATTGCATATTTTATTTTTTGTTTTATACATATATTTGAGTCTGTTATTATATATGTTTTTGAGTTGTCTTTATGTTCTTTTAATTCTGATGACTTCGAGATTTACTCCTTATAATTTGACTATATAGACAAATATTGCATGTTTAATTTTTTGTTCTTTTATATATTTGATTCTGTTTTTATGTATGTTTTAGATTTTTCTTTGTTTCTATAATTCTGCTGACTTCGAGATTTATTCCTTATAATTTGACTATATAGATAAATATTATATATCTAATTTTTTGTTCTTTTATATATTTTATTCTGTTTTATGTATGTTTTGGATTTTTCTTTGTTTCTATAATTCTGCTGACTTCGAGATTTATTCCTTATAATTTGACTATATAGATAAATATTGCATATTTTATTTTTTGTTTTATACATATATTTGAGTCTGTTATTATATATGTTTTTGAGTTGTCTTTATGTTCTTTTAATTCTGATGACTTCGAGATTTACTCCTTATAATTTGGCTATATAGATAAATATTGCATATTTAATTTTTTGTTCTTTTATATATTTGATTCTGTTTTTATGTATGTTTTAGATTTTTCTTTGTTTCTATAATTCTGCTGACTTCGAGATTTATTCCTTATGATTAGCTATACAGACAAATATTGCATATTTTATTTTTTGTTTTATACATATATTTGAGTCTGTTATTATATATGTTTTTGAGTTGTCTTTATGTTCTTTTAATTCTGATGACTTCGAGATTTACTCCTTATAATTTGACTATATAGACAAATATTGCATGTTTAATTTTTTGTTCTTTTATATATTTGATTCTGTTTTTATGTATGTTTTAGATTTTTCTTTGTTTCTATAATTCTGCTGACTTCGAGATTTATTCCTTATAATTTGACTATATAGATAAATATTATATATCTAATTTTTTGTTCTTTTATATATTTTATTCTGTTTTATGTATGTTTTGGATTTTTCTTTGTTTCTATAATTCTGCTGACTTCGAGATTTATTCCTTATAATTTGACTATATAGATAAATATTGCATATTTTATTTTTTGTTTTATACATATATTTGAGTCTGTTATTATATATGTTATTGAGTTGTCTTTATGTTCTTTTAATTCTGATGACTTCCAGATTTACTCCTTATAATTTGGCTATATAGATAAATATTGCATATTTTATTTTTTGTTCTATTATATATTTGAGTCTGTTTTTATGTATGTTTTGGATTTTTCTCTGTTTCTATAATTCTGCTGACTTCGAGATTTATTCCTTATAATTTGTCTATATAGATAAATATTGCATATTTTATTTTTTGTTTTATACATATATTTGAGTCTGTTATTATATATGTTTTTGAGTTGTCTTTATGTTCTTTTAATTCTGATGACTTCGAGATTTACTCCTTATAATTTGACTATATAGACAAATATTGCATGTTTAATTTTTTGTTCTTTTATATATTTGATTCTGTTTTTATGTATGTTTTAGATTTTTCTTTGTTTCTATAATTCTGCTGACTTCGAGATTTATTCCTTATAATTTGACTATATAGATAAATATTATATATCTAATTTTTTGTTCTTTTATATATTTTATTCTGTTTTATGTATGTTTTGGATTTTTCTTTGTTTCTATAATTCTGCTGACTTCGAGATTTATTCCTTATAATTTGACTATATAGATAAATATTGCATATTTTATTTTTTGTTTTATACATATATTTGAGTCTGTTATTATATATGTTTTTGAGTTGTCTTTATGTTCTTTTAATTCTGATGACTTCGAGATTTACTCCTTATAATTTGACTATATAGACAAATATTGCATGTTTAATTTTTTGTTCTTTTATATATTTGATTCTGTTTTTATGTATGTTTTAGATTTTTCTTTGTTTCTATAATTCTGCTGACTTCGAGATTTATTCCTTATAATTTGACTATATAGATAAATATTATATATCTAATTTTTTGTTCTTTTATATATTTTATTCTGTTTTATGTATGTTTTGGATTTTTCTTTGTTTCTATAATTCTGCTGACTTCGAGATTTATTCCTTATAATTTGACTATATAGATAAATATTGCATATTTTATTTTTTGTTTTATACATATATTTGAGTCTGTTATTATATATGTTTTTGAGTTGTCTTTATGTTCTTTTAATTCTGATGACTTCGAGATTTACTCCTTATAATTTGACTATATAGACAAATATTGCATGTTTAATTTTTTGTTCTTTTATATATTTGATTCTGTTTTTATGTATGTTTTAGATTTTTCTTTGTTTCTATAATTCTGCTGACTTCGAGATTTATTCCTTATAATTTGACTATATAGATAAATATTATATATCTAATTTTTTGTTCTTTTATATATTTTATTCTGTTTTATGTATGTTTTGGATTTTTCTTTGTTTCTATAATTCTGCTGACTTCGAGATTTATTCCTTATAATTTGACTATATAGATAAATATTGCATATTTTATTTTTTGTTTTATACATATATTTGAGTCTGTTATTATATATGTTTTTGAGTTGTCTTTATGTTCTTTTAATTCTGATGACTTCGAGATTTACTCCTTATAATTTGGCTATATAGATAAATATTGCATATTTAATTTTTTGTTCTTTTATATATTTGATTCTGTTTTTATGTATGTTTTAGATTTTTCTTTGTTTCTATAATTCTGCTGACTTCGAGATTTATTCCTTATGATTAGCTATACAGACAAATATTGCATATTTTATTTTTTGTTTTATACATATATTTGAGTCTGTTATTATATATGTTTTTGAGTTGTCTTTATGTTCTTTTAATTCTGATGACTTCGAGATTTACTCCTTATAATTTGACTATATAGACAAATATTGCATGTTTAATTTTTTGTTCTTTTATATATTTGATTCTGTTTTTATGTATGTTTTAGATTTTTCTTTGTTTCTATAATTCTGCTGACTTCGAGATTTATTCCTTATGATTAGCTATACAGACAAATATTGCATATTTTATTTTTTGTTTTATACATATATTTGAGTCTGTTATTATATATGTTTTTGAGTTGTCTTTATGTTCTTTTAATTCTGATGACTTCGAGATTTACTCCTTATAATTTGGCTATATAGATAAATATTGCATATTTTATTTTTTGTTCTTGTATATATTTGAGTCTGTTTTTATGTATGTTTTGGATTTTTCTTTATGTTTCTATAATTCTGCTGACTTCGAGATTTATTCCTTATAAATATATAGATATATAGATAAATTTTGCATATTTAATTTTTTGTTCTTTTATATATTTTATTCTGTTTTATGTATGTTTTGGATTTTTCTTTGTTTCTATAATTCTGCTGACTTCGAGATTTATTCCTTATAATTTGACTATATAGATAAATATTGCATATTTTATTTTTTGTTTTATACATATATTTGAGTCTGTTATTATATATGTTATTGAGTTGTCTTTATGTTCTTTTAATTCTGATGACTTCGAGATTTACTCCTTATAATTTGGCTATATAGACAAATATTGCATATTTAATTTTTTGTTCTTTTATATATTTGATTCTGTTTTTATGTATGTTTTGGATTTTTCTCTGTTTCTATAATTCTGCTGACTTCGAGATTTATTCCTTATAATTTGACTATATAGATAAATATTATATATCTAATTTTTTGTTCTTTTATATATTTTATTCTGTTTTATGTATGTTTTGGATTTTTCTTTGTTTCTATAATTCTGCTGACTTCGAGATTTATTCCTTATAATTTGACTATATAGATAAATATTGCATATTTTATTTTTTGTTTTATACATATATTTGAGTCTGTTATTATATATGTTATTGAGTTGTCTTTATGTTCTTTTAATTCTGATGACTTCCAGATTTACTCCTTATAATTTGGCTATATAGATAAATATTGCATATTTTATTTTTTGTTCTATTATATATTTGAGTCTGTTTTTATGTATGTTTTGGATTTTTCTCTGTTTCTATAATTCTGCTGACTTCGAGATTTATTCCTTATAATTTGACTATATAGATAAATATTATATATCTAATTTTTTGTTCTTTTATATATTTTATTCTGTTTTATGTATGTTTTGGATTTTTCTTTGTTTCTATAATTCTGCTGACTTCGAGATTTATTCCTTATAATTTGACTATATAGATAAATATTATATATCTAATTTTTTGTTCTTTTATATATTTTATTCTGTTTTTATGTATGTTTTGGATTTTTCTCTGTTTCTATAATTCTGCTGACTTCGAGATTTATTCCTTATAATTTGACTATATAGATAAATATTATATATCTAATTTTTTGTTCTTTATATATTTTATTCTGTTTTATGTATGTTTTGGATTTTTCTTTGTTTCTATAATTCTGCTGACTTCGAGATTTATTCCTTATAATTTGACTATATAGATAAATATTGCATATTTTATTTTTTGTTTTATACATATATTTGAGTCTGTTATTATATATGTTATTGAGTTGTCTTTATGTTCTTTTAATTCTGATGACTTCGAGATTTACTCCTTATAATTTGGCTATATAGACAAATATTGCATATTTAATTTTTTGTTCTTTTATATATTTGATTCTGTTTTTATGTATGTTTTGGATTTTTCTCTGTTTCTATAATTCTGCTGACTTCGAGATTTATTCCTTATAATTTGACTATATAGATAAATATTATATATCTAATTTTTTGTTCTTTTATATATTTTATTCTGTTTTATGTATGTTTTGGATTTTTCTTTGTTTCTATAATTCTGCTGACTTCGAGATTTATTCCTTATAATTTGACTATATAGATAAATATTGCATATTTTATTTTTTGTTTTATACATATATTTGAGTCTGTTATTATATATGTTATTGAGTTGTCTTTATGTTCTTTTAATTCTGATGACTTCGAGATTTACTCCTTATAATTTGGCTATATAGACAAATATTGCATATTTAATTTTTTGTTCTTTTATATATTTGATTCTGTTTTTATGTATGTTTTGGATTTTTCTCTGTTTCTATAATTCTGCTGACTTCGAGATTTATTCCTTATAATTTGACTATATAGATAAATATTATATATCTAATTTTTTGTTCTTTTATATATTTGATTCTGTTTTATGTATGTTTTGGATTTTTCTTTATGTTTTTATAATTCTGCTGACTTCGAGATTTATTCCTTATGATTTGGCTATATAGACAAATATTGCATATTTTATTTTTTGTTTTATGCATATATTTGAGTCTGTTATTATATATGTTTTTGAGTTGTCTTTATGTTTTTTTAATTCTGATGACTTCCAGATTTACTCCTTATAATTTGGCTATATAGATAGATATTGCATATTTTATTTTTTGTTCTTTTATATATTTGATTCTGTTTTTATGTATGTTTTGGATTTTTCTCTGTTTCTATAATTCTGCTGACTTCGAGATTTATTCCTTATAATTTGACTATATAGATAAATATTATATATCTAATTTTTTGTTCTTTTATATATTTTATTCTGTTTTATGTATGTTTTGGATTTTTCTTTATGTTTCTATAATTCTGCTGACTTCGAGATTTATTCCTTATAATTTGACTATATAGATAAATATTGCATATTTTATTTTTTGTTTTATACATATATTTGTTTGTTTTGGATTTTTCTTTGTTTCTATAATTCTGCTGACTTCGAGATTTATTCCTTATAAATATAAAGATATATAGATAAATATTGCATATTTAATTTTTTGTTCTTTTATATATTTGATTCTGTTTTTATGTATGTTTTGGATTTTTCTTTGTTTCTATAATTCTGCTGACTTCGAGATTTATTCCTTATAATTTGGCTGTATAGATAAATATTGCATATTTTATTTTTTGTTCTTTTATATATTTGAGTCTGTTTTTATGTTTGTTTTGGATTTTTCTTTATGTTTCTATAATTCTGCTGACTTCGAGATTTATTCCTTATGATTTGGCTATATAGACAAATATTGCATATTTAATTTTTTGTTCTTTTATATATTTGATTCTGTTTTTATGTATGTTTTGGATTTTTCTTTGTTTCTATAATTCTGCTGACTTCGAGATTTATTCCTTATGATTTGGCTATATAGACAAATATTGCATATTTAATTTTTTGTTCTTTTATATATTTGATTCTGTTCTTATGTATGTTTTGGATTTTTCTTTGTTTGTATTTTTCTGCTGACTTCCAGATTTACTCCTTATAATTTGGCTATATTTTTTTTTTTTTTTTTTTTTTTTTATCTTGGACCAGCACTCAGGGGATGACCCCTACACATGCAATGCATTGTGCTGGAACTAGTGGAAAGGGATAGTGATAGATATGAAAGGAGATGAAGCTTCATTCGTTCTTTACAACTCTGCTTTTTTTTTTTTTTTTTTTTTTTTTTTTTTTTTTATATATAGATAAATATTGCATATTTTAGTTTTTGTTCTTTTATATATTTGAGTCCGCTTTTATGTATGTTTTGGATTTTTCTTTATGTTTCTATAATTCTGCTAACTTCGAGATTTATTCCTTATGATTTGGCTATATAGACAAATATTGCATATTTAATTTTTTGTTTTTTACATATATTTGAGTCTGTTATTATATATGTTTTTGAGTTGTCTTTATGTTTTTTTAATTCTGATGACTTCGAGATTTACTCCTTATAATTTGGCTATATAGATAAATATTGCATATTTTATTTTTTGTTCTTTTATATATTTGAGTCTGTTTTTATGTATGACTTGGATTTTTCTTTATGTTTCTATAATTCTGCTGACTTCGAGATTTATTCCTTATGATTTGGCTATATAGACAAATATTGCATATATAATTTTTTGTTCTTTATATATTTTATTCTGTTTTTATGTATGTTTTGAATTTTTCTTTGTTTCTATAATTCTGCTGACTTCGAGATTTATTCCTTATAATTTGGCTATATAGATAAATATTGCATATTTAATTTTTTGTTCTTTTATATATTTGATTCTGTTTTATGTATGTTTTGGATTTTTCTTTATGTTTCTATAATTCTGCTGACTTCGAGATTTATTCCTTATAATTTGGCGACATAGATAAATATTGCTTATTTTATTTTTTGTTCTTTTATATATTCGAGTCTGTTTTTATATATGTTTTGGAGTTGTCTTTATGTTTCTTTAATTCTGCTGACTTCGAGATTTACTCCTTATAATTTGGCTATATAGATAAATATTGCATATATAATTTTTTGTTCTTTTACATATTTGATTCTGTTTTTTTGTATGTTTTGGATTTTTCTTTCTGTTTCTATAATTCTGCTGACTTCGAGATTTATTCCTTATAATTTGGCTATATAGATAAATATTGCTTATTTTATTTTTTGTTCTTTTATATATTCGAGTCTGTTTTTATATATGTTTTGGAGTTGTCTTTATGTTTTTTTTTTAATTCTGCTGACTCCGAGATTAACCCCTTATAATTTGGCTAAATAGATAAATATTGCATATTTTATTTTTTGTTATTTTATATATTTGAGTCTGTTTTTATATATGTTTTGGAGTTGTCTTTATGTTTTTTTTAATTCTGCTGACTCCGAGATTTACTCCTTATAATTTGGCTATATAGATAAATATTGCATATTTAATTTTTTGTTCTTTTATATATTTGATTCTGTTTTTATGTATGTTTTGGATTTTTTTTATATTTTTTAATTTCTAGAAAAATATTGCATATTTAATTTTTTGTTCTTTTATATATTTGAGTCTGTTTTTATATATGTTTTTGAGCCGTCTTTATGTTTTTTTTGATTTGATTCTGTTTTATGTATGTTTTGGATTTTTCTTTATGTTTCTATAATTCTGCTGACTTCGAGATTTACTCCTTATAATTTGACTATATAGATATATATTGCATATTTTATTTTTTGTATTATACATATATTTGGATCTGTTATTATATATGTTTTTGAGTTGTCTTTATGTTTTTTTTAATTCTGATGACTTCGAGATTTACTCCTTATAATTTGGCTATATAGATAAATATTGAATATTTTATTTTTTGTTCTTTTATATATTTGAGTCTGTTTTTATGTATGTTTTGGATTTTTCTTTATGTATCTATAATTCTGCTGACTTCGAGATTTATTCCTTATGATTTGGACAACTATTGCTTATTTAATTTTTTGTTCTTTTATATATTTTATTCTGTTTTTATGAATGTTTTGGATTTTTCTTTGTTTCTATAATTCTGCTGACTTCGACATTTATTCCTTATAATTTGGCTATATAGATAAATATTACATATTTAATTTTTTGTTCTTTTATATATTTGATTCTGTTTTATGTATGTTTTGGATTTTTCTTTGTTACTATAATTCTGCTGACTTCGATATTTACTCCTTATAATTTGACTATATAGATAAATATTGCATATTTTATTTTTTGTTCTTTTATATATTTGATTCTGTTTTTATGTATGTTTTGGATTTTTCTTTGCTTCTATAATTGTGCTGACTTCGAGATTTATTCCTTATAATTTGGCTATATAGATAAATATTGCATATTTAATTTTTTGTTCTTTTATATATTTGAGTCTCTTTTTATATATGTTTTGGAGTTGTCTTTATGTTTTTTTTTTTATTTGATTCTGTTTTATGTATGTTTTGGATTTTTCTTTATGTTTCTATAATTCTGCTGACTTCGAGATTTATTCCTTATGATTTGGCTATATAGACAAATATTGCATGTTTAATTTTTTGTTCTTTTATATATTTGATTCTGTTTTTATGTATGTTTTAGATTTTTCTTTGTTTCTATAATTCTGCTGACTTCGAGATTTATTCCTTATGATTAGCTATACAGACAAATATTGCATATTTTATTTTTTGTTTTATACATATATTTGAGTCTGTTATTATATATGTTTTTGAGTTGTCTTTATGTTCTTTTAATTCTGATGACTTCGAGATTTACTCCTTATAATTTGGCTATATAGATAAATATTGCAATTTTTTTTTTGTTCTTTTATATATTTGAGTCTGTTTTTATGTATGTTTTGGATTTTTCTTTATGTTTCTATAATTCTGCTGACTTCGAGATTTATTCCTTATGATTTGGCTATATAGACAAATATTGCATATTTAATTTTTTGTTCTTTTATATATTTGTTCCGTTTTTTATGTATGTTTTGGATTTTTCTTTGTTTTTATAATTCTGCTGACTTCGAGATTTACTCCTTATAATTTGACTATATAGATAAATATTGAATATTTTATTTTTTGTTTTATACATATATTTGAGTCTGTTATTATATATGTTTTTGAGTTGTCTTTATGTTTTTTTAATTCTGATGACTTTGTACTGGCAGGTTTTCAGGTCATATTCCTTTTGTTGGTCAAATATCGTATCCATTTGGGTAACAATAATATTATGTATTTTGTATAACCTTTTTATTCTATTATTATAAATATATATTTTTGTTTGGAAATATTGTTATCACTACCGGTATTATTATTATCATTATCACAATTATCAATAGTGAAAGGTAGTTTTATATATACATATTTACATAGGTAGTTTAGTTATATCCAAAGTTATGTTAATATTTTGCATTCTCTTAAGTAGGAACTGGTAAACAAATAAGCCCGTTATATGTTATAATTATTTCATACAAGCCTAAGCATATGTGACATATACATAGATTTTTGCTGGATCTAATTGCTAGTAGGCTATGGTTGCTAGACTTTAAACAATTATGTCAGTAGTGTCTGAGCTAATTTGTCGTTGAACTGATACATTAGTAAGATTTCTAGGGATGCCAGACTTCGTGCATCAAACAAGCACTCAACAGGGAAAGACAAAATAATTGGGTATGACAAATATAAAAGGGTTAGAAATAATGGAATATTTTGTACCAAGAGAAGAATTACATCAAGAGACATTCCTTGCTACTGTAGGCTTAGAGTTGTTAAAAGCTATTATCAGTAAAACTACAATACCTCATATATGTGAATTGTAAAAGAACAAGAGACATAACGGTGTAGAACCGCCTGTACAAACAGTGATATGGTTATTGGTTATACTGTGATACCATTCAAGTAATTAATAATTACAAAAATTGTCGGCCTATTTAACTGTAGTTACCGCGTGATATAAAAAAAAAATCACCTTTTTGCATGATCACCGAGGTATTTTCTAGACGATTATAACCAAGAAAAGTTCTTTTTCATTGGGCGCTCAAATAGACAAAGTCATACATGAAAGTGAGTGGTGAAGAAAAAATATAACATCGTCAGAAGGAACTGCACATGATTTAAGTGGGAAGGTTTAATTTTGTTTAACACAATTTAAACAAACGTTGTATTAAGGAAAAAAAATCCATACCACCTTCTCTAAACTTACCGGCAATATATTTTTTTGTCGTTTGTTGTAAGTGTCTTTACTGCCATTGTTTGCATCATTGATACAATTTCCAGAAAGTTCGGTATAACCGCCGGCAGTCGTGTTGGTAAAGGTAGTGGACTCATAAAATAGCCGCTACCGTATCATTTTTATTTTTGCTTGTTCTTGATCTTGTTCGAGTTCGCATTTGGTAAAAATGCATTAATTAAACAACCAACTGAGAGGACAGACAACTAAAGAAAACAAAACACTATACAACAGGAAAAAAAACCCCAGCAAACGTTTCATTCAGTTGCCCTTATAGCCATGATCACACATTCATGTCAGGAACAACATCATACCTATGTAGCCCTACTCCTAACCGGCATCATCAACAACCAATAGCCCCAGCAAAAGCACCATAAGAAAACAATAAGAAACCAAAGATGAAAAAAAACACGCCAATAACGCCGATCGACTTCCAATTATTTTATAATTATTATTGAATCTCTCACAGTAACTACAACAACGCACATGCACGACATTTGGGTATCGACATATATATATACTTATATTACTATATTATTATCATTTTTTTTGTTCTTTGTTAATTAGCAATTACACTCATTCTTAATATTATACGTACATACATATTTGCACATATAGACATATTTGCAAATGTAATTCGTTCACGCTGCTGTTATTTACTTTCTATACCAACACCTGTATACGATCATCTGCATCAGCAATTGAGGAGGCCTCATCAAGAGCTGCAGTTCGACAACACACAACTATTATCGGTGAGTCAGCAAACCAATTTATTTCATTAGTATTTTTAGTTTAATTTTGATTTTTCGCAACCAAAAGTTATTGTAATTCGGAAAAAAAACTACCAAATGCCTTCAAGCATGTTGCTAGTAATACGTTTTTCTTTGTGTTAAAATTATACATGTTGCTATACTTCCTTTAAAAATATAGAAACATCGGTTTAATAGCAACAATTTTAATATATGGGTCATATACATCTACAATATGTATGTATGTAGCATTCGTTTTAAAGATCAGAGAAGGAAACGTCAACACTATCATGAAATTATTTTTATCAATCGGTATGTTGTTTTTTTTTTGTGATAGTGTATCATTCTTAATAGTAAATTAAATTTTCGTATTGACAGATATATATCGATATAGTTAAATATATATATTCTGCTAGCATTGTAAATTTCATGCAGTTTCGATTTTTCCACTTCTCAATGATTATTCTTTTAAGCCTAAATTTATAAGTTTTTTTCTTTCTCTTCAATATTACTTAGCTTTAAGTATACTTAGTGGTATAGGGCAATGTTTTTATATAATAATCTTTGAATAAAGAATTTTTGAATTACGATGAATACGTAAATTTTTTTTGTCACTTTCTTGCAATATGAAGTGTGATAGAAAGGTGGTGAATTGCGTAGTGGGATTTCAGTAATTGAACTAGCACACCTGAAATCAATGGTAGGGAGGGTACAGACGTGCAGGTCTATTCAGTGACACCGATGATAGACTTTTAAGTTTTTTTTTATTACTTTGTTTTGGGTTGTCCTTTCGTAAGTTACAGTTCTTTTAGTTGATCCAAAATGGGTACAAAATAACACCTCGTATACACACGATCAACATCCGGTCCTTTATTCTAGTTTTACTGTTAAGTAAGGGAGTCTAAAATAATTATTTATGTAAAGACGATTTTCTATTGGCACAGGAATTTGTGAGACCAAAAACCCCCCCACCCGACTGATCGCTAGTATTTTGCAATGGCTCCCATAGGTTCTCCCATTTTCTTTTACCTACCATCTTGTCACATATAGCAACATTTGCCAGTAGGACGGTTTATTTGATTTCCTAAGGATTAACGTCCATTAAACCGTGATGGACATTACATAAAATGGCGCCCAACGTGGGGCACACGATTCTTTAAGATACTGCGCAGAAAAGTTCAATGTATTAAATTTTCGTGGCTCTATATCAAAAATATTTTACAAAATTTTTCTTTCTAAACTCCATTAACATACAACTTTATTTTTTTTAAATTCATATATCTGATTTTTGTGTTTATTCAAACACTTGTCACCATTACTTAGATTTTCAACTATCTGAGGAGTAGCAGTTTGGATAGATTGACCAGTAGGGTAGTGATAATACTTTTGGGTGAAAATGATGACATTAGAGTTGATTAAAATAAAGATGTAATAGTTTCAGAAAAATACATTTTTTTTACGTGACGGAAATACCGATATCCTGGTTTTTTTCTGGATTTACAATAACATTGTATGTGTCTACAATTTATTGTCCGTCAAGATCAGGTATAAGTGTTTGAGTAATTTTAGATATCGGTTTGTGGATAGAAACGGAAGGGAATGTATTTTTTTGCAGCTCCATAACCTAGTTTTAATTTGCCTACAACCTAAAATAAAGATAAAAAAAGACGAAATAATTAAATGCAAAACCAAAAAAAAAAAAAAAAAAACTAATATATAGTATATGGATATTTTTTTAACCACTTTCAATTCACATTACATTGGCAAGAATGACAGCTATTTGGTACAGATATAGTCTTATATATATGGTAGTAATATTATAAGTTAGCGTTCGAAGATTACATCTTTGTTATACATATATTTAATTTTATTATTACAGTTAAGAAAAAAAAAACAATTGGATTTCACTTTGGACAATATTATAGGAATATTCTCCTACTTTCATAGATTTTTTTTTTATCTTGGACCAGCACTCAGGGGATGACCCCTACACATGCAATGCATTGTGCTGGAACTAGAGGAAAGGGATAGTGATAGATATGAAAGGAGGTGAAGCTTCATTCGTTCTTTACAACTCTGCTTTTTTTCTGCACGTTTATTCGTAGAGCAGTGTTGCAGCGCCTCTGGTGGCGAGGAGGACATTACGAGTTTTGAAGCTGTGTTTAGTTTTAGTTGCCACTTCTTTTATTAATTTATTTTACTTCGCCGTTGATTGTGCTACTCAGTACCAACGAAGGAGGGCGCTCTGATGTTACATTGGAATTAGTATCAGCTGAATTTGGTAACTGTTCAGTGACCAGTGACCATGCCTTCGCCACTGAAACCTTCCGCCAACAACTGACACAAAGGCACACCAATGCACATCAGAGAAATGCGTGGTGTTTTTTTTTTTTTTTATTTCATGACTCTGTCTGACACTGGGTTTGAACCCAGGTCCTTCGGTTTGTAGTCAACGTGCTTACTACCTGAGCCAACGCCACCCTCAATATTGAAACTTGTAGATTTTTAGTGTCTCAATCGATTTTCTTTCATTTTATTTAGTTTTTTTTATTAAATATTCTTAAATTGCTGCATTACAGTAGGAAGTCGATTTTTTTTTGTAGTTAGTTTTTGTAGAATGTTAATAATTTTTTTTCTATATTTTTCTTTTGATCCTGGTTATGTAGGTAGTTAGTCAGCGGACAGGTATATTGTATATTTTTACTTTATTTTTATTCATTTTATTTTGTTAATTTTTGGGATATTGAAGACAATTTCCATAACCTTATTTTGTAAATTCGTTCGTTCATTTTAATCACCATGGAACGATCTCCCGTACGAAATGATGGGGCTTCGGCTATTGTTAAGGAAAGTAGCTCTACCATTTGCACAATTTGCAAGATGGTAATGTCCGAGACCCAGACGTGTTGGACAATTTCTGTATGTAGTCATGTGTTTCATCGAAATTGTCTAGAAGGCCATCTGATCACTTCTTCTGGATGCCCATTGTGTATGCAACCTTTTTCCCTATCTGAACTTAAGACTGTTAGGTTAGCAGAGAATTTACCGAGTGCAGGAAAGCCAAGGGACGTTAGTAATCGCGGTAGACCTCGCGGTGCCATCTCAAAACATCATAATACGCGTAGTAAGGCGTTGTTTAAGGAACCTCAAACACATTTATGTGATGTCAGTTTACAAGAAAATTTAATTACTCCTCAGGAAAATAATAATACTACTAATAACTCTGATAATTCAGCGACCCCTCGAGGCCAAGTTGATTTGGAGCAGATAACTCAGGTAATTGAGAACACCGTATCACGACTTCTGCAGGGTCTTAATTTAGGGCGATATGTTTCTGGTGGACGCGAATCAGGGCTACCTGGTGCCAGAACATCAGAAAACCATAGAAATCGAAATTTTCCTCAAAATCAGCCGAATCGGGTTCAGGCCGAAAACCATCCTCCATTGTATGAAAACATTGTTATTAGATCGGACAGGATTACGTCCATTATCCAGAACTGGCAGATTAAATTTGACGGATCTAGTAGCGGTATCGGCGTTGATGAATTTTTATATAGGGTAAGGAGTTTAACAAAGGAACACTTGAACAACGACTTTTCTTTTGTGTGTAGAAACCTTCATCTTTTATTAGGTGGCAGGGCACGTGATTGGTACTGGCGATACCACAAACAGGTCGATGTTGTAGACTGGAGAGAGTTTTGTGAAGCGCTATGGTATCAATATAAAGATTATAAGTCTAGTTTCGACATCCATGAGGAAATCAGGAGTCGTAAGATGAGACCCAATGAGACATTCGAAGCTTTTTACGAATCTGTGAGTGCCATCGTCGACAGGCTTGCCGTTCCTATTCCAGAGGCAGAATTAGTAGAATTACTGACCCGAAACTTGAGGCCCGAGATTAGACACGAGTTGTTATATGTACCTATATATTCTATAGCACATCTAAGAAAATTGGTACAAATGAGGGAACAATTAGTTGAATCGGAAACTTTTCGAAGGGCTAACAATTGCCGGAATCTACAGAATCTAGGTAACAGACGACAAGTAGCTGAGATTGACTGTGATGATGAAATTAATTTGTCCGAACAGGAATGTAAATCGGGAATTTCGATAGATGCAATTCAGAAACCCCCTCTCGGTTACACTTGTTGGAATTGTGACCAACCCGGCCATCTGTGGGAAGATTGTCTGGAGTCGAGAAATATATTCTGCTATGGTTGTGGTAAGAAAAATACTTACAAGCCACAATGTAGCACGTGTGCAGATAAAAGATTGCCGAATTCAAAAAACTGGGTAGCCCCGAAAAACATTCGGAAGCTGCCATAGATATTTCGTTAATAAATTCAAATAACTTAGTTTCTGGAGGGGATGTTAGGATTCTAGGACGTGAGGAGGTTGACATACAGAACGCTGCGAAAGATAGCATTAGAATAATTTGTCCCATATTACCATACCACATTAGGCTTCAGAGGTATTTGACGAGACGTAAAGCCATTTTTGAATCTAATGAGTTGAATTGTTGTCCTATTCGTATAAAAACCACAAAGCGGTCTACGAGACGAGTACGTACATATTTCCGTCATCGAAAGATTTTCTCTAAATACATATTGTCATCCATAATAAATAAATCGGCTGACAGACGTTATTATGCACCAGTTAAATTTTTATGTTTTAAAGAGTTAGGACTTTTAGATACAGGTGCTAACGTATTTTTTTTTTTTGGAATGAATTTCCGTCATCCCACGTCAAATTTGGTTGATAAACAAACCGGTTTCGGCTATGTGCCATCTTCAGTGTTCTCTCAGTAACTCTAACGTATCCTGCATTGGGTCTGGCTTGGCAGAATATAATTTTAGACAATTTGCAGAATTTCACCCGATGAAAACTTTAGTGAAAACTGCTGACGGCAAAGGTCAAAGAGTACTGGGTTATTTATACGTCGATGTCACTTTTAATGATATAGTGAAGAGATTAAAAATTTTAATAGTACCATCAATCACGCAGAGGCTTATTTTGGGATTGGATTTTTGGGAAAACTTTAATTTGGCCCCCGACCTTTTTAATGTTGTTATTTGTTCTTCAACCAACGATGGCATCCCTAAAAATATTTCTGGATTGGACAGCTATAATCTGAGTCCGTCTAAGTCTCGACCGCAGGACCTTACTAATAAAGCATTTCCTCTAACAAGTACTCAGAGGCTGCAACTTAATACGGTTATAGCACTTTTTCCTAATTTTGAAAGGGATGGGTTAGGCCACACGACTTTGATAGAGCATAATATAGATGTAGGGGATGCTAAGCCTATAAAGCAGCGGTTTTATCCGGTGTCACCGGCTGTTGAGAATTTAATGTTTAAGGAACTCGATCGTATGATAGAACTAGGAATTATAGAACCTTCCACTTCTTCGTGGAGCTCTCCAATGAGGCTGGTAGTAAAACCTAATAAAAACAGGCTTTGTCTGGACGCTCGTAGATTGAACAATGTTACCAAGAAGGATGCCTACCCATTGCCGAATATTGAGGGTATTTTTTCTAGACTACAAAAGGCTAACATAATATCAAAAGATCTTCACCACTCGGTTTTCGGTTATTTAGACGATTTAATTATTGTTTCAGAAGACTTTAATTCCCATCTGTCGATGTTGGTGCGTATAGCTGAGCAATTAAAAAAGGCCAACCTTACGTTGAATGTTTCAAAATCCAAGTTTTGTGTTACGGAGGTAAATTATTTAGGCTACATCATAGGAGATGGGGGCATACGGACAGACCCCGAAAAGGTCGAGTCAATTAGAAACTGGCCCACTCCTAAAAATATAAAACAGGTTAGAGGTTTTCTTGGTTTAGCGGGCTGGTACCGAAGATTTGTACCAAACTTTTCTTCCGTTGTTTTCCCCATAACTGAGCTATTATCAACAAAACACAAATTTTGTTGGAACCTAGAGGCTCAAAAGTCATTTGACTTAATTAAAAATTTGTTGACAACATGCCCTGTCCTGGCTCATCCTGACTTTTCTAAAAAGTTTTACGTACACTGCGACGCTAGTGACTTTGGCATCGGGGCAGTGTTGGTGCAGGTGGATGAAGAAGGCAATGAAAAGCCCATAGCGTTTATGTCTAAAAAGCTTAATTCTGCCCAGCGAAATTTTAGCGTCACCGAACGCGAATGCTTGGCAGCGCTGGAAGCGATAAAGAAGTTCAGGTGCTATTTAGAACTTCAGCAATTCGAAGTCATAACCGATCATTCGTCGCTGTTATGGCTAATGAAACAACAGGATTTGACAGGCAGGCTAGCTGGATGGGTATGGAAGCTACAGGGTTACAACTTTTCAATACGCCATAGAAAAGGTAAAAATCATGTTGTTCCCGATGCATTATCGAGAATTCCTACTGCCGAAGTTGCAACTCTAGATGATACTGAGCCCGAAATCGATTTGTCGTCACCCTGTTTTAATGATACTGACTATGTAGAGCTAAGGAGAAGAATTGCGGCAAGCCCAGCCAAATATTCTGATATTAAAATTGTGGATAATTATGTATACATTCGGACCTCACATTATCAGGGCGATGTTGATCAGGAAAGTGAGTGTTGGAAGTTGTGGGTACCGAAACAGCTAAGAAAAGGGTTAATAGCCAGATTCCATGACTCTCCAATCGCTTCACATGGCGGCATGGTTAAGACGATAGAAGTCATTCGTCGTAGATTTTACTGGCCAGGGATTATACGTGATGTAAGGGATTATATCCGATTATGCAGTGTGTGTAAGGAATGTAAGACCCCAAATAGTATTCTGAGACCTAATATGGGCACTGAAGTAGTAACAGTTAGACCATTTCAGCGTCTGTATGTCGATATACTGGGACCCTATCCACGGAGTAAACAGGGAAATATTGGCATTTTAATAGTATTGGACCATTTAACAAAATTTCACTGGTTATGCCCGTTAAAAAAATTTACTTCCCCAGTAATTCAGAAGTATCTGTTAGAACAAGTTTTTCATACCTATGGCGTTCCAGAGATTTTAGTTAGTGACAATGGTTCGCAGTTTAGATCTAAAGAGTTCAATATTTTTTTGACGGGATTAGGCATAAAACATATGTATACGGCCGTATATTCACCACAATCTAACGCCTCCGAGAGGGTAAATAGATCGAGCATTAGTGGTATTCGATCGTTCTTGAAAAAAGATCAGACGCGTTGGGATGAAAGGCTGAGTTTTATAAGCTGTGCGTTGAGAAACTCTATACATCAGAGCATACAAACGTCTCCGTATCATGCCGTCTTTGGTCAGGAAATGATGACGCATGGTAGCTCGTATGCCCTTCTGGGGAAGTTAGATGCACTAAATGAGCCCGTGATTGGATTAAACCGGGATGATAGACTACAGCTTATTCGTTTGGATTTACAGAAACACATTCACCGCGCGTTTCAGAGGAATGAATGTCAATATAACTTGAGGGCTAGACCAATTTCATATGAGTTGGACAGTCAGTTTATCGCCGAAATTTCGCCCAGTCTAATTTTGAAAAGAAGTTCTGTGCGAAACTTGCTCCTGCGTTTTTGAAATCAAAAGTGATAGAAAAAATCGGCAATTGTTATTACGTTTTAGAGGATGAAGAGGGTAAGGTGCTAGGGACTTATCATGCGACGGACATACGTCCTTAATTCCATCTTCCTCCTAATACTACTGTCCATAGACTAGTATTACGCGGTTTGTACTGGCAGGTTTTCAGGTCATATTCCTTTTATTGGTCAAATATCGTATCCATTTGGGTAACAATAATATTATGTATTTTGTATAACCTTTTTATTCTATTATTATAAATATATATTTTTGTTTGGAAATATTGTTATCACTACCGGTATTATTATTATCATTATCACAATTATCAATAGTGAAAGGTAGTTTTATATATACATATTTACATAGGTAGTTTAGTTATATCCAAAGTTATGTTAATATTTTGCATTCTCTTAAGTAGGAACTGGTAAACAAATAAGCCCGTTATATGTTATAATTATTTCATACAAGCCTAAGCATATGTGACATATACATAGATTTTTGCTGGATCTAATTGCTAGTAGGCTATGGTTGCAGTGGTTACTAGACTTTAAACAATTATGTCAGTAGTGTCTGAGCTAATTTGTCGTTGAACTGATACATTAGTAAGATTTCTAGGGATGCCAGACTTCGTGCATCAAACAAGCACTCAACAGGGAAAGACAAAATAATTGGGTATGACAAATATAAAAGGGTTAGAAATAATGGAATATTTTGTACCAAGAGAAGAATTACATCAAGAGACATTCCTTGCTACTGTAGGCTTAGAGTTGTTAAAAGCTATTATCAGTAAAACTACAATACCTCATATATGGGAATTGTAAAAGAACAAGAGACATAACGGTGTAGAACCGCCTGTACAAACAGTGATATGGTTATTGGTTACACTGTGATACCATTCAAGTAATTAATAATTACAAAAATTGTCGGCCTATTTAACTGTAGTTAGCGCGTGATATAAAAAAAAAAATCACCTTTTTGCATGATCACCGAGGTATTTTCTAGACGATTATAACCAAGAAAAGTTCTTTTTCATTGGGCGCTCAAATAGACAAAGTCATACATGAAAGTGAGTGGTGAAGAAAAAATATAACATCGTCAGAAGGAACTGCACATAATTTAAGTGGGAAGGTTTAATTTTGTTTAACACAATTTAAACAAACGTTGTATTAAGGAAAAAAAATCCAAGAAAACGTCTTTGGTAGTAATATACCCACCTTCTCTAAACTTACCGGCAATATATTTTTTTGTCGTTTGTTGTAAGTGTCTTTACTGCCATTGTTTGCATCATTGATACAATTTCCAGAAAGTTCGGTATAACCGCCGGCAGTCGTGTTGGTAAAGGTAGTGGACTCATAAAAGAGCCGCTACCGTATCATTTTTATTTTTGCTTGTTCTTGATCTTGTTCGAGTTCGCATTTGGTAAAAATGCATTAATTAAACAACCAACTGAGAGGACAGACAACTAAAGAAAACAAAACACTATACAACAGGAAAAAAAACCCCAGCAAACGTTTCATTCAGTTGCCCTTATAGCCATGATCATACATTCATGTCAGGAACAACATCATACCTATGTAGCCCTACTCCTAACCGGCATCATCAACAACCAATAGCCCCAGCAAAAGCACCATAAGAAAACAATAAGAAACCAAAGATGAAAAAAAACACTTCCAATTATTTTATAATTATTATTGAATCTCTCACAGTAACTACAACAACGCACATGCACGACATTTGGGTATCGACATATATATATACTTATATTACTATATTATTATAATTTTTTTTGTTCTTTGTTAATTAGCAATTACACTCATTCTTAATATTATACGTACATACATATTTGCACATATAGACATATTTGCATATGTAATTCGTTCACGCTGCTGTTATTTACTTTCTATACCAACACCTGTATACGATCATCTGCATCAGCAATTGAGGAGGCCTCATCAAGAGCTGCAGTTTGACAACACACAACTATTATCGGTGAGTCAGCAAACCAATTTATTTCATTAGTATTTTTAGTTTAATTTTGATTTTTCGCAACCAAAAGTTATTGTAATTCGGAAAAAAAAACTACCAAATGCCTTCAAGCATGTTGCTAGTAATACGTTTTTCTTTGTGTTAAAATTATACATGTTGCTATACTTCCTTTAAAAATATAGAAACATCGGTTTAATAGCAACAATTTTAATATATGGGTCATATACATCTACAATATGTATGTATGTAGCATTCGTTTTAAAGATCAGAGAAGGAAACGTCAACACTATCATGAAATTATTTTTATCAATCGGTATGTTGTTTTTTTTTGTGATAGTGTATCATTCTTAATAGTAAATTAAATTTTCGTATTGACAGATATATATCGATATAGTTAAATATATATATTCTGCTAGCATTGTAAATTTCATGCAGTTTCGATTTTTCCACTTCTCAATGATTATTCTTTTAAGCCTAAATTTATAAGTTTTTTTCTTTCTCTTCAATATTACTTAGCTTTAAGTATACTTAGTGGTATAGGGCAATGTTTTTATATAATAATCTTTGAATAAAGAATTTTTGAATTACGATGAATACGTAAATTTTTTTTGCCACTTTCTTGCAATATGTAGTGTGATAGAAAGGTGGTGAATTGCGTAGTGGGATTTCAGTAATTGAACTAGCACAACTGAAATCAATGGTAGGGAGGGTACAGACGTGCAGGTCTATTCAGTGACACCGATGATAGACTTTTAAGTTTTTTTTTATTACTTTGTTTTGGGTTGTCCTTTCGTAAGTTACAGTTCTTTTAGTTGATCCAAAATGGGTACAAAATAACACCTCGTTGTAGTGAAATTTTAATAAAAAAAAAAGGATTGAGTATTTCAAAGCTCTCCAGCCGATATATATTAGCGTTGAAAACGCCTTTAAGGTTTTTTTACAAAGCACCTCTGCCGATATATCTTAGAGTTAATACTCCGTTATATTTTGAGAATTAGGTTCGAAATACTTCTTGGTTGTAAGTCTAGATTAATTCTAATTTTATTCAACAACTTATTCTACTTAAATACTATTTTATTGATTATTCATCAATAATTTCTTCGATACTTATTGCCTATGTATTTTATCAATATGTATATGTATATGTATGTTTATCTACATACATGAGTTATTGACAGGAATTGGCCTTGAAAGTAAAAAGTGCCATTTAGGCAATTTGCATTATACCATGGCAATGTACATTGAACTATAAATTTTGTGCAGTCTAATCACATTCTTCGACACACAAAAAGTTCGTTGCTTCGCGTGTGAGTTGGTTTGTTTACAATTGCCAAAGTAATAAAAAAATGAAAAGTTCTTATGTTACAATTTAATAAGTTACAGTGCTGTACATGAATGTACGTACATACACTACACCCTTACCCTTTTTAGATTTGGGTATTATTAATAATAAAATGGAATTAAGTTTAGATGTTTATGGTTTTGCCGTGTGATTGTCAATAGCTCATGTTACAAATATGTATGTGTGTTTATCTTAAAAGTATATAAATTGTTATAAGTGTAATAAAATTTAAATATAAAATCTACAAATTTGTATGTATATATATAGTTTTTGTTTTAATTTATGTATTTTTTTAACATATTCTTATGCAATAATTTTGTTCTTGTATTTTCTAATTCTATGAGTACGTTTGAGTTGTCTATATCTAGTATTTTATATGGACCTTTGTATGGTGGTTCATTTTTTCTTCTATTCTCAATTTTAACTAAAACTAAGTCGCCTATTTGAATGTCTATACTATTTTGTTTTCTTAAAGAATCTATTTTTCTTTTGTTTTTTACTTCTAAAAATATTTCACGTGCTCTTTTTAGAGAGTGTCGCAATCTAGCTCTAAGTTCATTACAATAGTTATCAATATTATATATATTGTTATTTCTTTCTAATTCGTCACCTGGTAATTTACCAAATACTAATTCGTACGGTGAGTAATTTGTGTCCGTGTTAGGAGTTGTGTTAAATGCAAATGTATAATAAGGTATCCATTCATGCCAATTGTTGTCTTCTACAAAATTTAAGAAATATTCGTTTAAAACTCGGTGGTTTCGCTCTATTGTTCCTAGTGTTTCGTGATGATATGGGGTTGAAAAGTTCTGTTTTATTTTTAATAATTCACAAATCTCTTTCATTAATTCATTAGTGAATTCTGTACCTTTGTCTGTCTTGAGAATATTAAATAAACCATATTTTAGTATCACTTGTTCTACCAAAGTTTTAGCTACTGATTTTGCATCTTTGGTTTCGATAGGATAGGCAATGACATATTTCGTAAGTTCACATTGCATTGTAAGTATGTATCTGTACGATTGTGATGGTCTTAGAGGACCTACTGTATCTACTACTATAGTGTCGAAACTTTTTGCTGGTGTGTCTGTTATTACGAGAGGTTCTTTTGTATTTCTTATTTGTTTGTTTTTCTGGCATGAAATGCATGTATTTACATATTTTTTAACCATGTTGTTCATATTTTTCCATATGAATTTTTGTTTTAATTTATTTAGGGTCTTTTTAATTCCGAAATGTCCACTATGTGGAGAATTATGGTATTCTTCTATCAATCTATACTGTTTTGTATTGTCATTTACTCTTTTTGGCATTTTGTATATAATTATTTCAATATCATTGTTATGCATGCTGTTATATTTTTCTTTTAATTTATCGGCCGTTATATATTTAAATATTTCATCTTCATTATATAGTACGTACTTTTTATTCTTTAATTTTTTCAATTTTTGTAAAAGTTTCTCCGCAAATGTTTCTGAAAACATTGGATTTTCGCTTTTACTACATATTATGTGCACAATATTATCATTTAATTCTCTTTTTTCATTTATTTCTTGCTGCAGTCTTTTATTATATATAAATTTTATTCTTTGAAGCTTCTTAATATCATTTATTGACGTGCATTCCCACATACGGAGGTGATCAATCTCCTGTCGAGATATGCAGTCTTTTTTATTTATTTTATTATTTTCTTGAACGTTCTTATTTTCATTATTTCGGTTAACCATATTACGCGTTATTGCCAGAGTTTTCTTTTCTTTTTCATCAATATAGATTGGAATCATGTCTTTTAGAATTTGTGAATTTATTTCAATTCTTGATAATGCATCTGCATTTGTATTATTTGAACCTTTTTTATATATGATATCAAAATCATAGTCTGATAGTTCTAGTCTAATTCTAGTCAGTTTTGAGGATGGGTTTTTGTGTGAAAATAGTGCAATGAGTGGTCTATGGTCTGTAACAACTGTGAATTTTCTTCCATAGAGATATGGTCTGAAAAATTGTATACCCCAGTGAATTCCTAATAATTCCTTTTCAATTACAGACTTATTTCTTTCATGTTTGTTAAGTGATTTGCTAGCGTAAGATATAGGTAAATCAATACCAATATCACCTTGGGAAAGTATTGCTCCTAAAGCAACATTTGATGCATCTGTGGTTAGTATGAATGGCTTATCGAAATCAGGATATTGGAGTATAGGTGGGTTTTTTAGTTTGTCTCTTAATGTCTCAAATGCTTTTTGGCATTCTTCTGTCCAGTTGAAAGTTACTTTTTTCTTTAGTAAGTTATTTAAGCAGTTGGCTATTTTGGCAAAATCTTGAATAAAATGTCTATAGTAATTACAAAAAGCTATAAATCTTCTAACGTCATCTGCGTTTTTTGGAACAGGATATTGTTCGATTACTTTGTATTTTGTAGGATCGGTTTTGATACCGTCTTTTGTAATTAAATGTCCTAAATATAAAACTTCCGGTTTTAGAAAGCAAAATTTTTCAGCATTCAGCTTTAAATTGTAATGTTTTAGTCTATCAAATACTTTTATTAGATTTTCATTGTGGTGCTTTAGATTACATCCAAAAACAATTATATCATCAACATATAAAAATGCTTCTGATTCTAAACCTGATAATGCTATTGTTAGCATTCTCTGAAAACTGTTTGATGATATCTTTAGTCCAAATGGTAATCTGTTATATTGATAGTGTCCGCTGCTAGTGGAAAATGCTGTAAGAGGTCGTGATGATGAGTCTAGTTCGATCTGGTGGAAAGAACTTGTCATGTCCAGAGTTGAGAAATATTTAGCTCGTCCTAATTTGTCTAAAATGTCATCTAGTCTTGTTAAAGGGAATTTGTCGTTTACTACTTTATTATTTAGTTGTCTGTAATCTACTACTAAACGCCATTTCTTTATATCTTCTTGTCCTTTTTTTGGTACTAAAAGTAATGGTGAATTATATGGACTAATTGATGGTTCAATTATATTCTCTTTTAATAGTTCTTTTACCTGTCTATCTATTTCGTTTAATTGTGTATGTGGTAAACGGTAGTTTTTTATGTATACCGGTGTATTATCTGTAAGTTCTATGTTCTGACTGTAAAAGTTGTTTGTAGTTAGTTTTTCATCTTCTAGGTGAAATATTTCCTGATATTGTCTTAAAATGTTGTATAGAATATTTTTATTTTCTTTATCAAAGTCTTGAAAAGTAACTGCTTTAAGTAGTTTTTGGAATCTTTGCTCGGAATAATTTTGATGTGTTGTTTTTAGAATGTCGTAGTTTTTTAATGGTATTGTGGAAATTTTTACATTTGAAAGTCGTACAATTGATTCTGTCGTGTTCATAATTTTAATGTGCTTATTGCCATTCTTTGGTATTATTGTGTTTGCTACAAAAACACCATTTTCTATTTCTTTGTTACATACTAAGCTATCCTCATTTATTTCAATGTTTATTTGTATTATCTTTTCAGTTCTTGGTGGTATAATTATGGATTTTAAATGTTTAGTATTAATTTCTATGGGGATTGTTATGTTGTCTCCATTTATGAAAGCATTTATAATGTGTGTATCGTAGTCTATTTTACAGTTGTATTTGTAAAAAAAATCTATTCCTAGAATTCCATCTGTTTTTATAGGAAAGTCACTATTCACTATATAAAATTTATGTTGTATATCATTTTCGCCTAATTTTAAATCTAAATGCGTTGATCCGATAGTAAATATAGAATCTTTTATTATACCTTTTAATTTACATGTGTCATCATTGATTGTGTTATATTCATTGATTAAATTTTCTTTACATAAAGATATGTCTGAACCTGTATCGACTAAGAAAGTTAATTTGTTGTTAATATTTTTAATTTTTAGAAAAACATAGTTTGATGTGGTTGTATTTATTGAATAGACCTTTAATTTTCCCTTCTTGGAGAATCGTGTCGAGTCTCCGGGACTTGCAGGTTTCCCTCTTGTTGCAAGGTGTACACATTAGGATTTCTATTTCTTCGATTTGTAAAATTATTGTTAGTATTACTGTTATTATAGTTTCTATAGTTATTGCTCCTGTGGTTGCTATTGTTTCTATTATTGTTATTGTATTGGTTATGGTTGAAATTATTTTGTCTATTATTGCTGTTTAAATGCCTATTATTGTAAAATTTGTATTTCTAGCATTTCCATTGAAATTTGTATTTCTATTAAAATTGTTATTTCTATTGTTTATGTTTCTGTTATTGTTGTTATATCTTGAGTTGTTAGGTGGATTGTTTGTGTAATTATTTCTGGTATTATGATTGTTATTGTTATAATGTCGTCTATTGCTTATGTGGAAAATATTCAAAGTGTCTGTAGTTTGTAAAAGTCTTTTTTGTGTGGTAGCTATGTCAAAAGCTTGTGTTAATGTTGTGGGTTGAGCGGCTACGACTGCTATTCTAATATTTTCATTTAATCCTTCTTGAAATGTTTCAAGTGCTAATTTTTCATTTATAGATTTAATTGTTGAACGTGCTATCTCATTTGGGTTTTCTCCCAATTCTCTAATTTGTGTTAAAGTTAGTTCTGTGATTAATGTATTGATTTTTTCTTTATAGAGCGTTACGTTACCTTTTTGTCGAATATTTCTTATTTCTGCGTGAAGATGACTTGTTGCTTTAGTTGGCTTAAAATTTTTGGATAAAAATATTTTTAGTTCGTTAAATGTTGTTGGTAGATCTTGTGTCAGTAATATATTCCTAACTTTGTCATTTAGTTTCATGCAAGTTACGTATTTTATTAGATTCTTTTTACCTTCAGTATTCAGTTCGTCATGTACCATTTCTACCATTGTTAAAAATATTTCAAGATGGATTGGTTTCCCATCAAATATCGGTATTGTATCCGAAGCCTTCTTGCTGTCAAAATTGGACATGTTTACTAATTCTGGTTTTTCTTCTAATTGGTTTGAAAGTTCAGTTAAAATAACTAATGCTGTTTTCTTAAGGTTTCTAAACTCACTAATTTTTTCTGTTCTTGAGGGGTTTGTTAAATGCCCTACTAGTTCTCCATATTTCTTACTATATTGTTTGATTAGATTTAATTTTTCATTTATCGTTTCTTTTGTATACCCTCTTGTTTTTGATTTTTTAGCATTTGCTATTAGCTTTGTAATATCTTCTACAATTTTTTCCATTAACAAAAGAAAATATTTATTTATACTGTTAGAAAGTAGTTAAGAGTTTTGGACTGTATTACTAATAATTTGTTTTTTTATGTAATTTTGGAATAGTTTCCATGTTCCTATCAATATTAAAATAATTAGTATTACTAATACTACATCAAAACTTATACTTAATTTGTTATCATTTATTGCGTATGCATTATTATTTTGATCTACTTTGGTATCAGCGATACCCATGTTTATATTTTTTATTATTGTTTCTATTCTATCTTGTGTAGTATAATTAAATGTATTCATATAAAAAATGGTTGAATTATTGGTTTTCTATCATGTGTATTATAAAATGTAAAAAAATTTTTAGTTTGAATTATTTTTCCAGCCTTCCTTCTTCATGTCGACCAGTTGTACTATTAATTTGGCTGTTTGGTCTCCTTGTGAGATGTTTATTACCCTTTGCAAATCCGCGCAAGCTGCTAAAAATTTTCGCTTTTTACCTCCTTTCTTCTTCTTCTTTATTGCTGTTTGCTGTACTACTTCTACTGATTTAGGTTTCTGTCTGGCACGGTATTCTTCTATGGCTGAGGACGGTTAATAGGTGTTGGTGTATAATTAGGTGCTATGTTGATTGAGTTACTAGTTGGAGTGTATTTATTTTCAAGTAATTTTTCCCACTTCTGGAAAATTTTGTCTACCTCTTCCTGTGTTGGCATTTGGTTTTTTAAATTGAGCCAATTGAGAGTTGTAGTAATTTTATTTTAATTTGGTTTGGCAGGGTCTTTATTTTAATTTGGTTTGGCAGGATCGCCATGTAGTGAAATTTTAATTAAAAAAAAAAAAAGGATTGAGTATTTCAAAGCTCTCCAGCCGATATATATTAGCGTTGAAAACGCCTTTAAGGTTTTTTTACAAAGCACTCTGCCGATATATCTTAGAGCTAATACTCCGTTATATTTTGAGAATTAAGTTCGAAATACTTCTTGGTTGTAAGTCTAGATTAATTCTAATTTTATTCAACAGCTTATTCTACTTAAATACTATTTTATTGATTATTCATCAATAATTTCTTCGATACTTATTGCCTATGTATTTTATCAATATGTATATGTATATGTATGTTTATCTACATACATGAGTTATTGACAGGAATTGGCCTTGAAAGTAAAAAGTGCCATTTAGGCAATTTGCATTATACCATGGCAATGTACAATGAACTATAAATTTTGTGCAGTCTAATCACATTCTTCGACACACAAAAAGTTCGTTGCTTCGTGTGTGAGTTGGTTTGTTTACAATTGCCAAAGTAATAAAAAAATGAAAAGTTCTTATGTTACAATTTAATAAGTTACAGTGCTGTACATGAATGTACGTACATACACTACATCGTATACAGACGATCAACATCCGGTCCTTTATTCTAGTTTTACTGTTAAGTAAGGGAGTCTAAAATAATTATTTATGTAAAGACGATTTTCTATTGGCACAGGAATTTGTGAGACCCAAAACCCCCCCACCCGACTGATCGCTAGTATTTTGCAATGGCTCCCATAGGTTCTCCCATTCTCTTTTACCTACCATCTTGTCACATATAGCAACATTTGCCAGTAGGACGGTTTATTTGATTGTCTAAGGATTAACGTCCATTAAACCGTGATGGACATTACAACTTCCAGATTTACTCCTTATAATTTGGCTATATAGATAAATATTGCATATTTTATTTTTTGTTCTTTTATATATTTGATTCTGTTTTTATGTATGTTTTGGATTTTTCTTTGCTTCTATAATTCTGCTGACTTCGAGATTTATTCCTTATAATTTGGCTATATAGATAAATATTGCATATTTAATTTTTTGTTCTTTTATATATTTGAGTCTCTTTTTATATATGTTTTGGAGTTGTCTTCATGTTTTTTTTGATTTGATTCTGTTTTATGTATGTTTTGGATTTTTCTTTATGTTTCTATAATTCTGCTGACTTCGAGATTTATTCCTTATGATTTGGCTATCTAGATAAATATTGCATATTTTATTTTTTGTTTTATACATATATTTGAGTCTGTTATTATATATGTTTTTGAGTTGTCTTTATGTTTTTTTTAATTCTGATGACTTCGAGATTTACTCCTTATAATTTGGCTATATAGATAAATATTGCATATTTAATTTTTTGTTCTTTTATATATTTGAGTCTCTTTTTATATATGTTTTGGAGTTGTCTTCATGTTTTTTTTGATTTGATTCTGTTTTATGTATGTTTTGGATTTTTCTTTATGTTTCTATAATTCTGCTGACTTCGAGATTTACTCCTTATAATTTGACTATATAGATAAATATTGCATATTTTATTTTTTGTTTTATACATATATTTGAGTCTGTTATTATATATGTTTTTGAGTTGTCTTTATGTTTTTTTTAATTCTGATGACTTCGAGATTTAATCCTTATAATTTGGCTATATAGATAAATATTGCATATTTTATTTTTTGTTCTTTTATATATTTGAGTCTGTTTTTATGTATGTTTTGGATTTTTCTTTATGTATCTATAATTCTGCTGACTTCGAGATTTATTCCTTATGATTTGGACAACTATTGCTTATTTAATTTTTTGTTCTTTTATATATTTTATTCTGTTTTTATGAATGTTTTGGATTTTTCTTTGTTTCTATAATTCTGCTGACTTCGACATTTATTCCTTATAATTTGGCTATATAGATAAATATTACATATTTAATTTTTTGTTCTTTTATATATTTGATTCTGTTTTATGTATGTTTTGGATTTTTCTTTGTTTCTATAATTCTGCTGACTTCAAAATTTATTCCTTATGATTTGGCTATATAGACAAATATTGCATATTTAATTTTTTGTTCTTTTATATATTTGATTCTGTTCTTATGTCTGTTTTGGATTTTTCTTTGTTTCTATAATTCTGCTGACTTCGCGATTTATTCCTTATAATTTGGCTATATAGATAAATATTGCATATTTTATTTTTTGTTTTATACATATATTTGAGTCTGTTATTATATATGTTTTTGAGTTGTCTTTATGTTTTTTTAATTCTGCTGACTTCGAGATTTATTCCTTATGATTTGGCTATATAGACAAATATTGCATATTTAATTTTTTGTTCTTTTATATATTTGATTCTGTTTTTATGTATGTTTTGGATTTTTCTTTGTTTCTATAATTCTGCTGACTTCGAGATTTATTCCTTATGATTTGGCTATATAGACAAATATTGCATATTTAATTTTTTGTTCTTTTATATATTTGATTCTGTTCTTATGTATGTTTTGGATTTTTCTTTGTTTGTATTTTTCTGCTGACTTCCAGATTTACTCCTTATAATTTGGCTATATAGATAAATATTGCATATTTTATTTTTTGTTCTTTTATATATTTGATTCTGTTTTTATGTATGTTTTGAATTTTTCTTTGTTTCTATAATTCTGCTGACTTCGAGATTTACTCCTTATAATTTGGCTATATAGATAAATATTGCATATATAATTTTTTGTTCTTTTACATATTTGATTCTGTTTTTTTGTATGTTTTGGATTTTTCTTTCTGTTTCTATAATTCTGCTGACTTCGAGATTTATTCCTTATAATTTGGCTATATAGATAAATATTGCTTATTTTATTTTTTGTTCTTTTATATATTCGAGTCTGTTTTTATATATGTTTTGGAGTTGTCTTTATGTTTTTTTTAATTCTGCTGACTCCGAGATTTACTCCTTATGATTTGGCTATATAGATAAATATTGCATATTTAATTTTTTGTTCTTTTATATATTTGATTCTGTTTTTATATATGTTTTTGAGTCGTGTTTATGTTTTTTTTTGATTTGATTCTGTTTTATGTATGTTTTGGATTTTTCTTTATGTTTCTATAATTCTGCTGACTTCGAGATTTACTCCTTATAATTTGACTATATAGATAAATATTGCATATTTTATTTTTTGTTTTATACATATATTTGAGTCTGTTATTATATATGTTTTTGAGTTGTCTTTATGTTTTTTTTAATTCTGATGACTTCGAGATTTACTCCTTATAATTTGGCTATATAGATAAATATTGCATATTTTATTTTTTGTTCTTTTATATATTTGAGTCTGTTTTTATATATGTTTTTGAGTCGTGTTTATGTTTTTTTTGATTTGATTCTGTTTTATGTATGTTTTGGATTTTTCTTTATGTTTCTATAATTCTGCTGACTTCGAGATTTACTCCTTATAATTTGACTATATAGATAAATATTGCATATTTTATTTTTTGTTTTATACATATATTTGAGTCTGTTATTATATATGTTTTTGAGTTGTCTTTATGTTTTTTTAATTCTGCTGACTTCGAGATTTATTCCTTATGATTTGGCTATATAGACAAATATTGCATATTTAATTTTTTGTTCTTTTATATATTTGATTCTGTTTTTATGTATGTTTTGGATTTTTCTTTGTTTCTATAATTCTGCTGACTTCGAGATTTATTCCTTATGATTTGGCTATATAGACAAATATTGCATATTTAATTTTTTGTTCTTTTATATATTTGATTCTGTTCTTATGTATGTTTTGGATTTTTCTTTGTTTGTATTTTTCTGCTGACTTCCAGATTTACTCCTTATAATTTGGCTATATAGATAAATATTGCATATTTTATTTTTTGTTCTTTTATATATTTGATTCTGTTTTTATGTATGTTTTGAATTTTTCTTTGTTTCTATAATTCTGCTGACTTCGAGATTTATTCCTTATAATTTGGCTATATAGATAAATATTGCATATTTAATTTTTTGTTCTTTTATATATTTGATTCTGTTTTATGTATGTTTTGGATTTTTCTTTATGTTTCTATAATTCTGCTGACTTCGAGATTTATTCCTTATAATTTGGCGATATAGATAAATATTGCTTATTTTATTTTTTGTTCTTTTATATATTCGAGTCTGTTTTTATATATGTTTTGGAGTTGTCTCTATGTTTCTTTAATTCTGCTGACTTCGAGATTTACTCCTTATAATTTGGCTATATAGATAAATATTGCATATATAATTTTTTGTTCTTTTACATATTTGATTCTGTTTTTTTGTATGTTTTGGATTTTTCTTTCTGTTTCTATAATTCTGCTGACTTCGAGATTTATTCCTTATAATTTGGCTATATAGATAAATATTGCTTATTTTATTTTTTGTTCTTTTATATATTCGAGTCTGTTTTTATATATGTTTTGGAGTTGTCTTTATGTTTTTTTTTTAATTCTGCTGACTCCGAGATTAACTCCTTATAATTTGGCTATATAGATAAATATTGCATATTTTATTTTTTGTTATTTTATATATTTGAGTCTGTTTTTATATATGTTTTGGAGTTGTCTTTATGTTTTTTTTAATTCTGCTGACTCCGAGATTTACTCCTTATGATTTGGCTATATAGACAAATATTGCATATTTAATTTTTTGTTCTTTTATATATTTGATTCTGTTTTTATGTATGTTTTGAATTTTTCTTTGTTTCTATAATTCTGCTGACTTCGAGATTTATTCCTTATAATTTGGCTATATAGATAAATATTGCATATTTAATTTTTTGTTTTATACATATATTTGAGTCTGTTATTATATATGTTTTTGAGTTGTCTTTATGTTTTTTTAATTCTGATGACTTCCAGATTTACTCCTTATAATTTGGCTATATAGATAAATATTGCATATTTTATTTTTTGTTCTTTTATATATTTGATTCTGTTTTTATGTATGTTTTGGATTTTTCTTTGCTTCTATAATTCTGCTGACTTCGAGATTTATTCCTTATAATTTGGCTATATAAAGGGTGTTTTTTTAAGCCCGATAGAACTTGAAATTGTAAAAATAACACAAAAAATTAAATTGTAATCAAAATTTTTTTTTTATTCGAAAGATCAATACGTGACATTAACATTTAAAAATGACTTCGGGCATATGGGCACCGCGGCTGTTCTTGACGAAGCGCATTCTGGACGTCCAATTTTGGGCCACTTTTTCGAGCACTGCTGGCCGTATGTCACGAATAACACGAACAATGCTGGCCTCCAAGGCGTCAATTGTTGCTGGTTTATCAGCATAAACCAGTGACTTCACGTAGCCCCACAGGAAATAATCGAGAGGTGTCAAATCGCACGACCTTGGAGGCCAATTGACAGGTCCATTTCTCGAAATCAACTTATCGGCAATTTTGATTTCAATAAGTCGATGGTTGCGTTCGCCGTATGGCACGTAGCGCCATCCTGTTGAAACCACATCTCCTCCGGATCAATGTCATCCATATTTTCAAACAAAAAATCATTGATCATGGTGCGGTAACGATCTCCATTGACCGTAACGCGAGCTCCGGCCTCATTTTTGAAGAAATAAGGTCCGATGATGCCACCAGCGTGAAAACCGCACCAAACGGTGCATTTTTCTGCATGTAATGGAGTCTGTAGGGTCTCTTGTGGATTGGTCTCACTCCATATGCGGCAATGTTGCTTATTAACAAACCCGTTAAGCCAAAAATGCGCCTCATCGCTGAACACAATTTTGCGATAAAACAACGGGTTAGTTGCCAAGTTGATTTTCAAAGTAAATTTGGATAATTTCGTAGCGTTGTTCAAGCGTGAGTCTATTCATGATGATTTGTCAGAGTATACTGAAACAAATAAAAAAAAATGTTTCATCAAAATTTAATTTTTTGTGTTACTTTTTACAATTTAAAGTTCTATCTAGCTTAAAAAAACACCCTTTAGATAAATATTGCATATTTAATTTTTTGTTCTTTTATATATTTGAGTCTGTTTTTATGTATGTTTTGGATTTTTCTTTATGTTTCTATAATTCTGCTGACTTCGAGATTTATTCCTTATGATTTGGATATATAGACAAATATTGCATATTTAATTTTTTGTTCTTTTATATATTTGATTCTGTTTTTATGTATGTTTTGAATTTTTCTTTGTTTCTATAATTCTGCTGACTTCGAGATTTATTCCTTATAATTTGGCTATATAGATAAATATTGCATATTTAATTTTTTGTTTTATACATATATTTGAGTCTGTTATTATATATATGTTTTTGAGTTGTCTTTATGTTTTTTTAATTCTGATGACTTCCAGATTTACTCCTTATAATTTGGCTATATAGATAAATATTGCATATTTTATTTTTTCTTCTTTTATATATTTGAGTCCGCTTTTATGTATGTTTTGGATTTTTCTTTATGTTTCTTTAATTCTGCTGACTTGGAGATTTATTCCTTATGATTTGGCTATATAGACAAATATTGCATATTTAATTTTTTGTTCTTTTATATATTTGATTCTGTTTTTATGTATGTTTTGGATTTTTCTTTGTTTCTATAATTCTGCTGACTTTGAGATTTATTCCTTATGATTTGGCTATATAGACAAATATTGCATATTTAATTTTTTGTTCTTTTATATATTTGATTCTGTTCTTATGTATGTGTTGGATTTTTCTTTGTTTGTATTTTTCTGCTGACTTCGAGATTTATTCCTTATAATTTGGCTATATAGATAAATATTGCATATTTAATTTTTTGTTCTTTTATATATTTGATTCTGTTTTATGTATGTTTTGGATTTTTCTTTATGTTTCTATAATTCTGCTGACTTCGAGATTTATTCCTTATGATTTGGCTATATAGACAAATATTGTATACTTAATTTTTTGTTCTTTTATATATTTGATTCTGTTTTTATGTATGTTTTGGATTTTTCTTTATATTTCTATAATTTCTAGACAAATATTGCATATTTAATTTTTTGTTCTTTTATATATTTGAGTCTGTTTTTATATATGTTTTTGAGTTGTCTTTCTGTTTTTTTTTGATTTGATTCTGTTTTATGTATGTTTTGGATTTTTCTTTATGTTTCTATAATTCTGCTGACTTCGAGATTTACTCCTTATAATTTGACTATATAGATAAATATTGCATATTTTATTTTTTGTTTTATACATATATTTGAGTCTGTTATTATATATGTTTTTGAGTTGTCTTTATGTTTTTTTTAATTCTGATGACTTCGAGATTTACTCCTTATAATTTGGCTATATAGATAAATATTGCATATTTTATTCTTTGTTCTTTTATATATTTGAGTCTGTTTTTATGTATGTTTTGGATTTTTCTTTGTTTCTATAATTCTGCTGACTTCGAGATTTATTCCTTATAATTTGGCTATATAGATAAATATTACATATTTAATTTTTTGTTCTTTTATATATTTGATTCTGTTTTATGTATGTTTTGGATTTTTCTTTGTTACTGTAATTCTGCTGACTTCGAGATTTACTCCTTATAATTTGACTATATAGATAAATATTGCATATTTTATTTTTTGTTTTATACATATATTTGAGTGTGTTATTATATATATGTTTTTGAGTTGTCTTTATGTTTTTTTAATTCTGATTACTTCGAGGTTTACTCCTTATAATTTGGCTATATAGATAAATATTGCATATTTAATTTTTTGTTCTTTTATATATTTGAGTCTCTTTTTATATATGTTTTGGAGTTGTCTTTATGTTTTTTTTGATTTGATTCTGTTTTATGTATGTTTTGGATTTTTCTTTATGTTTCTATAATTCTGCTGACTTCGAGATTTATTCCTTATGATTTGGCTATATAGATAAATATTGCATATTTTATTTTTTGTTTTATACATATATTTGAGTCTGTTATTATATATGTTTTTGAGTTGTCTTTATGTTTTTTAATTCTGATGACTTCGAGATTTACTCCTTATAATTTGGCTATATAGATAAATATTGCATATTTTATTTTTTGTTTTTTATATATTTGAGTCTGTTTTTATATATGTTTTGGATTTTTCTTTATGTTTCTATAATTCTGCTGACTTCGAGATTTATTCCTTATGATTTGGCTATATAGACAAATATTGCATATTTAATTTTTTGTTCTTTTATATATTAGATTCTGTTTTTATGTATGTTTTGGATTTTTCTTTATGTTTCTATAATTCTGCTGACTTCGAGATTTATTCCTTATGATTTGGCTATATAGACAAATATTGCATATTTAATTTTTTGTTCTTTTATAAATTTGATTCTGTTATATGTATGTTTTGGATTTTTCTTTATGTTTCTATAATTCTGTTGACTTCGAGATTTACTCCTTATAATTTGACTATATAGATAAATATTGCATATTTTATTTTTTGTTTTATACATATATTTGAGTCTGTTATTATATATGTTTTTGAGTTGTCTTTATGTTTTTTTAGTTCTGATGACTTCCAGATTTACTCCTTATAATTTGGCTATATAGATAAATATTGCATATTTTATTCTTTGTTCTTTTATATATTTGAGTCTGTTTTTATATATGTTTTTGAGTTGTCTTTCTGTTTTTTTTTGATTTGATTCTGTTTTATGTATGTTTTGGATTTTTCTTTATGTTTCTATAATTCTGCTGACTTCGAGATTTACTCCTTATAATTTGACTATATAGATAAATATTGCATATTTTATTTTTTGTTTTATACATATATTTGAGTCTGTTATTATATATGTTTTTGAGTTGTCTTTATGTTTTTTTTAATTCTGATGACTTCGAGATTTACTCCTTATAATTTGGCTATATAGATAAATATTGCATATTTTATTCTTTGTTCTTTTATATATTTGAGTCTGTTTTTATATATGTTTTTGAGTTGTCTTTCTGTTTTTTTTTGATTTGATTCTGTTTTATGTATGTTTTGGATTTTTCTTTATGTTTCTATAATTCTGCTGACTTCGAGATTTACTCCTTATAATTTGACTATATAGATAAATATTGCATATTTTATTTTTTGTTTTATACATATATTTGAGTCTGTTATTATATATGTTTTTGAGTTGTCTTTATGTTTTTTTTAATTCTGATGACTTCGAGATTTACTCCTTATAATTTGGCTATATAGATAAATATTGCATATTTTATTCTTTGTTCTTTTATATATTTGAGTCTGTTTTTATGTATGTTTTGGATTTTTCTTTGTTTCTATAATTCTGCTGACTTCGAGATTTATTCCTTATAATTTGGCTATATAGATAAATATTACATATTTAATTTTTTGTTCTTTTATATATTTGATTCTGTTTTATGTATGTTTTGGATTTTTCTTTGTTACTGTAATTCTGCTGACTTCGAGATTTACTCCTTATAATTTGACTATATAGATAAATATTGCATATTTTATTTTTTGTTTTATACATATATTTGAGTGTGTTATTATATATATGTTTTTGAGTTGTCTTTATGTTTTTTTAATTCTGATTACTTCGAGGTTTACTCCTTATAATTTGGCTATATAGATAAATATTGCATATTTAATTTTTTGTTCTTTTATATATTTGAGTCTCTTTTTATATATGTTTTGGAGTTGTCTTTATGTTTTTTTTGATTTGATTCTGTTTTATGTATGTTTTGGATTTTTCTTTATGTTTCTATAATTCTGCTGACTTCGAGATTTATTCCTTATGATTTGGCTATATAGATAAATATTGCATATTTTATTTTTTGTTTTATACATATATTTGAGTCTGTTATTATATATGTTTTTGAGTTGTCTTTATGTTTTTTAATTCTGATGACTTCGAGATTTACTCCTTATAATTTGGCTATATAGATAAATATTGCATATTTTATTTTTTGTTTTTTATATATTTGAGTCTGTTTTTATATATGTTTTGGATTTTTCTTTATGTTTCTATAATTCTGCTGACTTCGAGATTTATTCCTTATGATTTGGCTATATAGACAAATATTGCATATTTAATTTTTTGTTCTTTTATATATTAGATTCTGTTTTTATGTATGTTTTGGATTTTTCTTTATGTTTCTATAATTCTGCTGACTTCGAGATTTATTCCTTATGATTTGGCTATATAGACAAATATTGCATATTTAATTTTTTGTTCTTTTATAAATTTGATTCTGTTATATGTATGTTTTGGATTTTTCTTTATGTTTCTATAATTCTGTTGACTTCGAGATTTACTCCTTATAATTTGACTATATAGATAAATATTGCATATTTTATTTTTTGTTTTATACATATATTTGAGTCTGTTATTATATATGTTTTTGAGTTGTCTTTATGTTTTTTTAGTTCTGATGACTTCCAGATTTACTCCTTATAATTTGGCTATATAGATAAATATTGCATATTTTATTTTTTGTTCTTTTATATATTTGATTCTGTTTTTATGTATGTTTTGGATTTTTCTTTGCTTCTATAATTCTACTGACTTCGAGATTTATTCCTTATAATTTGGCTATATAGACAAATATTGCATATTTAATTTTTTGTTCTTTTATATATTAGATTCTGTTTTTATGTATGTTTTGGATTTTTCTTTATGTTTCTATAATTCTGCTGACTTCGAGATTTATTCCTTATGATTTGGCTATATAGATAAATATTGCATATTTTATTTTTTGTTTTATACATATATTTGAGTCTGTTATTATATATGTTTTTGAGTTGTCTTTATGTTTTTTAATTCTGATGACTTCGAGATTTACTCCTTATAATTTGGCTATATAGATAAATATTGCATATTTTATTTTTTGTTTTTTATATATTTGAGTCTGTTTTTATATATGTTTTGGATTTTTCTTTATGTTTCTATAATTCTGCTGACTTCGAGATTTATTCCTTATGATTTGGCTATATAGACAAATATTGCATATTTAATTTTTTGTTCTTTTATATATTAGATTCTGTTTTTATGTATGTTTTGGATTTTTCTTTATGTTTCTATAATTCTGCTGACTTCGAGATTTATTCCTTATGATTTGGCTATATAGACAAATATTGCATATTTAATTTTTTGTTCTTTTATAAATTTGATTCTGTTATATGTATGTTTTGGATTTTTCTTTATGTTTCTATAATTCTGTTGACTTCGAGATTTACTCCTTATAATTTGACTATATAGATAAATATTGCATATTTTATTTTTTGTTTTATACATATATTTGAGTCTGTTATTATATATGTTTTTGAGTTGTCTTTATGTTTTTTTAGTTCTGATGACTTCCAGATTTACTCCTTATAATTTGGCTATATAGATAAATATTGCATATTTAATTTTTTGTTCTTTTATAGATTTGAGTCTCTTTTTATATATGTTTTGGAGTTGTCTTCATGTTTTTTTTGATTTGATTCTGTTTTATGTATGTTTCTGAGTTGTCTTTATGTTTTTTTAATTCTGCTGACTTCGAGATTTATTCCTAATGATTTGGCTATATAGACAAATATTGCATATTTAATTTTTTGTTCTTTTATATATTTGATTCTGTTTTTATGTATGTTTTGGATTTTTCTTTGTTTCTATAATTCTGCTGACTTCGAGATTTATTCCTTAAGATTTGGCTATATAGACAAATATTGCATATTTAATTTTTTGTTCTTTTATATATTTGATTCTGTTCTTATGTATGTTTTGGATTTTTCTTTGTTTGTATTTTTCTGCTGACTTCCAGATTTACTCCTTATAATTTGGCAATATAGATAAATATTGCATATTTTATTTTTTGTTCTTTTATATATTTGATTCTGTTCTTATGTATGTTTTGGATTTTTCTTTGTTTGTATTTTTCTGCTGACTTCGAGATTTATTCCTTATAATTTGGCTATATAGATAAATATTGCATATTTAATTTTTTGTTCTTTTATATATTTGAGTCTGTTTTTATATATGTTTTTGAGTTGTATTTCTGTTTTTTTTGATTTGATTCTGTTTTATGTATGTTTTGGATTTTTCTTTATGTTTCTATAATTCTGCTGACTTCGAGATTTATTCCTTATAATTTGGCTATATAGATAAATATTGCATATTTTATTTTTTGCTTTATACATATATTTGAGTCTGTTATTATATATGTTTTTGAGTTGTCTTTATGTTTTTTTAATTCTGCTGACTTCGAGATTTATTCCTTATGATTTGGCTAAATAGACAAATATTGCATACTTAATTTTTTGTTCTTTTATATATTTGATTCTGTTTTTATGTATGTTTTGGATTTTTCTTTATATTTCTATAATTTCTAGACAAATATTGCATATTTAATTTTTTGTTCTTTTATATATTTGATTCTGTTTTTATGTATGTTTTGGATTTTTCTTTGTTTCTATAATTCTGCTGACTTCGAGATTTATTCCTTATGATTTGGCTATATAGACAAATATTGCATATTTAATTTTTTGTTCTTTTATATATTTGATTCTGTTCTTATGTATGTTTTGGATTTTTCTTTGTTTGTATTTTTCTGATGACTTCGAGATTTATTCCTTATGATTTGGCTATATAGACAAATATTGCATACTTAATTTTTTGTTCTTTTATATATTTGATTCTGTTTTTATGTATGTTTTGGATTTTTCTTTATATTTCTATAATTTCTAGACAAATATTGCATATTTAATTTTTTGTTCTTTTATATATTTGAGTCTGTTTTTATATATGTTTTTGAGTTGTCTTTCTGTTTTTTTTTGATTTGATTCTGTTTTATGTATGTTTTGGATTTTTCTTTATGTTTCTATAATTCTGTTGACTTCGAGATTTATTCCTTATGATTTGGCTATATAGACAAATATTGCATATTTAATTTTTTGTTCTTTTATATATTTGATTCTGTTTTTATGTATGTTTTGGATTTTTCTTTATGTTTCTATAATTCTGCTGACTTCGAGATTTATTCCTTATGATTTGGCTATATAGACAAATATTGCATATTTAATTTTTTGTTCTTTTATATATTTGATTCTGTTCTTATGTATGTTTTGGATTTTTCTTTGTTTGTATTTTTCTGATGACTTCGAGATTTATTCCTTATGATTTGGCTATATAGACAAATATTGCATACTTAATTTTTTGTTCTTTTATATATTTGATTCTGTTTTTATGTATGTTTTGGATTTTTCTTTATATTTCTATAATTTCTAGACAAATATTGCATATTTAATTTTTTGTTCTTTTATATATTTGATTCTGTTTTTATGTATGTTTTGGATTTTTCTTTGTTTCTATAATTCTGCTGACTTCGAGATTTATTCCTTATGATTTGGCTATATAGACAAATATTGCATATTTAATTTTTTGTTCTTTTATATATTTGATTCTGTTCTTATGTATGTTTTGGATTTTTCTTTGTTTGTATTTTTCTGATGACTTCGAGATTTATTCCTTATGATTTGGCTATATAGACAAATATTGCATACTTAATTTTTTGTTCTTTTATATATTTGATTCTGTTTTTATGTATGTTTTGGATTTTTCTTTATGTTTCTATAATTTCTAGACAAATATTGCATATTTAATTTTTTGTTCTTTTATATATTTGATTCTGTTTTTATGTATGTTTTGGATTTTTCTTTATATTTCTATAATTTCTAGACAAATATTGCATATTTAATTTTTTGTTCTTTTATATATTTGATTCTGTTTTTATGTATGTTTTGGATTTTTCTTTGTTTCTATAATTCTGCTGACTTCGAGATTTATTCCTTATGATTTGGCTATATAGACAAATATTGCATATTTAATTTTTTGTTCTTTTATATATTTGATTCTGTTTTTATGTATGTTTTGGATTTTTCTTTATGTTTCTATAATTTCTAGACAAATATTGCATATTTAATTTTTTGTTCTTTTATATATTTGATTCTGTTTTTATGTATGTTTTGGATTTTTCTTTATATTTCTATAATTTCTAGACAAATATTGCATATTTAATTTTTTGTTCTTTTATATATTTGATTCTGTTTTTATGTATGTTTTGGATTTTTCTTTGTTTCTATAATTCTGCTGACTTCGAGATTTATTCCTTATGATTTGGCTATATAGACAAATATTGCATATTTAATTTTTTGTTCTTTTATATATTTGATTCTGTTCTTATGTATGTTTTGGATTTTTCTTTGTTTGTATTTTTCTGATGACTTCCAGATTTATTCCTTATGATTTGGCTATATAGACAAATATTGCATACTTAATTTTTTGTTCTTTTATATATTTGATTCTGTTTTTATGTATGTTTTGGATTTTTCTTTATGTTTCTATAATTCTGCTGACTTCGAGATTTATTCCTTATGATTTGGCTATATAGATAAATATTGCATATTTTATTTTTTGTTCTTTTATATATTTGATTCTGTTTTATGTATGTTTTGGATTTTTCTTTGTTTGTATTTTTCTGCTGACTTCGAGATTTATTCCTTATAATTTGGCTATATAGATAAATATTGCATATTTAATTTTTTGTTCTTTTATATATTTGATTCTGTTTTATGTATGTTTTGGATTTTTCTTTATGTTTCTATAATTTTGCTGACTTCGAGATTTATTCCTTATGATTTGGCTAAATAGACAAATATTGCATACTTAATTTTTTGTTCTTTTATATATTTGATTCTGTTTTTATGTATGTTTTGGATTTTTCTTTATATTTCTATAATTTCTAGACAAATATTGCATATTTAATTTTTTGTTCTTTTATATATTTGAGTCTGTTTTTATATATGTTTTTGAGTTGTCTTTCTGTTTTTTTTTTGATTTGATTCTGTTTTATGTATGTTTTGGATTTTTCTTTATGTTTCTATAATTCTGCTGACTTCGAGATTTATTCCTTATGATTTGGACAACTACTGCTTATTTAATTTTTTGTTCTTTTATATATTTGAGTCTGTTTTTATATATGTTTTTGAGTTGTCTTTCTGTTTTTTTTTGATTTGATTCTGTTTTTATGTATGTTTTGGATTTTTCTTTATATTTCTATAATTTCTAGACAAATATTACATATTTAATTTTTTGTTCTTTTATATATTTGATTCTGTTTTATGTATGTTTTGGATTTTTCTTTGTTGCTATAATTCTGCTGACTTCGAGATTTACTCCTTATAATTTGACTATATAGATAAATATTGCATATTTTATTTTTTGTTTTATACATATATTTGAGTCTGTTATTATATATGTTTTTGAGTTGTCTTTATGTTTTTTTAATTCTGATGACTTCGAGATTTACTCCTTATAATTTGGCTATATAGATAAATATTGCATATTTTATTTTTTGTTTTTTATATATTTGAGTCTGTTTTTATATATGTTTTGGATTTTTCTTTATGTTTCTATAATTCTGCTGACTTCGAGATTTATTCCTTATGATTTGGCTATATAGACAAATATTGCATATTTAATTTTTTGTTCTTTTATATATTTGATTCTGTTTTTATGTATGTTTTGGATTTTTCTTTATGTTTCTATAATTCTGCTGACTTCGAGATTTATTCCTTATGATTTGGCTATATAGACAAATATTGCATATTTAATTTTTTGTTCTTTTATAAATTTGATTCTGTTTTATGTATGTTTTGGATTTTTCTCTATGTTTCTATAATTCTGCTGACTTCGAGATTTACTCCTTATAATTTGACTATATAGATAAATATTGCATATTTTATTTTTTGTTTTATACATATATTTGAGTCTCTTTTTATATATGTTTTGGAGTTGTCTTCATGTTGTTTTTGATTTGATTCCGTTTTATGTATGTTTTTGAGTTGTCTTTATGTTTTTTCAATTCTGCTGACTTCGAGATTTATTCCTAATGATTTGGCTATATAGACAAATATTGCATATTTAATTTTTTGTTCTTTTATATATTTGATTCTGTTTTTATGTATGTTTTGGATTTTTCTTTGTTTCTATAATTCTGCTGACTTCGAGATTTATTCCTTAAGATTTGGCTATATAGACAAATATTGCATATTTAATTTTTTGTTCTTTTATATATTTGATTCTGTTCTTATGTATGTTTTGGATTTTTCTTTGTTTGTATTTTTCTGCTGACTTCCAGATTTACTCCTTATAATTTGGCTATATAGATAAATATTGCATATTTTATTTTTTGTTCTTTTATATATTTGATTCTGTTTTATGTATGTTTTGGATTTTTCTTTGTTTGTATTTTTCTTCTGACTTCGAGATTTATTCCTTATAATTTGGCTATATAGATAAATATTGCATATTTAATTTTTTGTTCTTTTATATATTTGATTCTGTTTTATGTATGTTTTGGATTTTTCTTTATGTTTCTATAATTTTGCTGACTTCGAGATTTATTCCTTATGATTTGGCTAAATAGACAAATATTGCATACTTAATTTTTTGTTCTTTTATATATTTGATTCTGTTTTTATGTATGTTTTGGATTTTTCTTTATATTTCTATAATTTCTAGACAAATATTGCATATTTAATTTTTTGTTCTTTTATATATTTGAGTCTGTTTTTATATATGTTTTTGAGTTGTCTTTCTGTTTTTTTTTTATTTGATTCTGTTTTATGTATGTTTTGGATTTTTCTTTATGTTTCTATAATTCTGATGACTTCGAGATTTACTCCTTATAATTTGACTATATAGATAAATATTGCATATTTAATTTTTTGTTCTTTTATATATTTGAGTCTCTTTTTATATATGTTTTGGAGTTGTCTTCATGTAGTTTTTGATTTGATTCCGTTTTATGTATGTTTTTGAGTTGTCTTTATTTTTTTTTAATTCTGATGACTTCGAGATTTACTCCTTATAATTTGGCTATATAGATAAATATTGCATATTTTATTTTTTGTTCTTTTATATATTTGATTCTGTTTTTATGAATGTTTTGGATTTTTCTTTGTTTCTATAATTCTGCTGACTTCGAGATTTATTCCTTATAATTTGGCTATATAGATAAATATTACATATTTAATTTTTTGTTCTTTTATATATTTGAGTCTCTTTTTATATATGTTTTGGAGTTGTCTTTATGTTTTTTTAATTCTGATTACTTCGAGGTTTACTCCTTATAATTTGGCTATATAGATAAATATTGCATATTTTATTTTTTGTTCTTTTATATATTTGATTCTGTTTTTATGAATGTTTTGGATTTTTCTTTGTTTCTATAATTCTGCTGACTTCGAGATTTATTCCTTATAATTTGGCTATATAGATAAATATTACATATTTAATTTTTTGTTCTTTTATATATTTGAGTCTCTTTTTATATATGTTTTGGAGTTGTCTTTATGTTTTTTTTAATTCTGATTACTTCGAGGTTTACTCCTTATAATTTGGCTATATAGATAAATATTGCATATTTTATTTTTTGTTCTTTTATATATTTGATTCTGTTTTATGTATGTTTTGGATTTTTCTTTGTTTGTATTTTTCTGCTGACTTCGAGATTTATTCCTTATAATTTGGCTATATAGATAAATATTGCATATTTTATTTTTTGTTCTTTTATATATTTGATTCTGTTTTATGTATGTTTTGGATTTTTCTTTGTTTGTATTTTTCTGCTGACTTCGAGATTTATTCCTTATAATTTGGCTATATAGATAAATATTGCATATTTAATTTTTTGTTCTTTTATATATTTGATTCTGTTTTTATGAATGTTTTGGATTTTTCTTTGTTTCTATAATTCTGCTGACTTCGAGATTTATTCCTTATAATTTGGCTATATAGATAAATATTACATATTTAATTTTTTGTTCTTTTATATATTTGAGTCTCTTTTTATATATGTTTTGGAGTTGTCTTTATGTTTTTTTAATTCTGATTACTTCGAGGTTTACTCCTTATAATTTGGCTATATAGATAAATATTGCATATTTTATTTTTTGTTCTTTTATATATTTGATTCTGTTTTTATGAATGTTTTGGATTTTTCTTTGTTTCTATAATTTTGCTGACTTCGAGATTTATTCCTTATGATTTGGCTAAATAGACAAATATTGCATACTTAATTTTTTGTTCTTTTATATATTTGATTCTGTTTTTATGTATGTTTTGGATTTTTCTTTATATTTCTATAATTTCTAGACAAATATTGCATATTTAATTTTTTGTTCTTTTATATATTTGAGTCTGTTTTTATATATGTTTTTGAGTTGTCTTTCTGTTTTTTTTTTATTTGATTCTGTTTTATGTATGTTTTGGATTTTTCTTTATGTTTCTATAATTCTGATGACTTCGAGATTTACTCCTTATAATTTGGCTATATAGATAAATATTGCATATTTTATTTTTTGTTCTTTTATATATTTGATTCTGTTTTTATGAATGTTTTGGATTTTTCTTTGTTTCTATAATTCTGCTGACTTCGAGATTTATTCCTTATAATTTGGCTATATAGATAAATATTGCATATTTAATTTTTTGTTCTTTTATATATTTGAGTCTCTTTTTATATATGTTTTGGAGTTGTCTTCATGTAGTTTTTGATTTGATTCCGTTTTATGTATGTTTTTGAGTTGTCTTTATTTTTTTTTAATTCTGATGACTTCGAGATTTACTCCTTATAATTTGGCTATATAGATAAATATTGCATATTTTATTTTTTGTTCTTTTATATATTTGATTCTGTTTTTATGAATGTTTTGGATTTTTCTTTGTTTCTATAATTCTGCTGACTTCGAGATTTATTCCTTATAATTTGGCTATATAGATAAATATTACATATTTAATTTTTTGTTCTTTTATATATTTGAGTCTCTTTTTATATATGTTTTGGAGTTGTCTTTATGTTTTTTTAATTCTGATTACTTCGAGGTTTACTCCTTATAATTTGGCTATATAGATAAATATTGCATATTTTATTTTTTGTTCTTTTATATATTTGATTCTGTTTTTATGAATGTTTTGGATTTTTCTTTGTTTCTATAATTCTGCTGACTTCGAGATTTATTCCTTATAATTTGGCTATATAGATAAATATTACATATTTAATTTTTTGTTCTTTTATATATTTGAGTCTCTTTTTATATATGTTTTGGAGTTGTCTTTATGTTTTTTTAATTCTGATTACTTCGAGGTTTACTCCTTATAATTTGGCTATATAGATAAATATTGCATATTTTATTTTTTGTTCTTTTATATATTTGATTCTGTTTTATGTATGTTTTGGATTTTTCTTTGTTTGTATTTTTCTGCTGACTTCGAGATTTATTCCTTATAATTTGGCTATATAGATAAATATTGCATATTTTATTTTTTGTTCTTTTATATATTTGATTCTGTTTTTATGAATGTTTTGGATTTTTCTTTGTTTCTATAATTCTGCTGACTTCGAGATTTATTCCTTATAATTTGGCTATATAGATAAATATTACATATTTAATTTTTTGTTCTTTTATATATTTGAGTCTCTTTTTATATATGTTTTGGAGTTGTCTTTATGTTTTTTTAATTCTGATTACTTCGAGGTTTACTCCTTATAATTTGGCTATATAGATAAATATTGCATATTTTATTTTTTGTTCTTTTATATATTTTATTCTGTTTTATGTATGTTTTGGATTTTTCTTTGTTTGTATTTTTCTGCTGACTTCGAGATTTATTCCTTATAATTTGGCTATATAGATAAATATTGCATATTTAATTTTTTGTTCTTTTATATATTTGATTCTGTTTTTATGAATGTTTTGGATTTTTCTTTGTTTCTATAATTCTGCTGACTTCGAGATTTATTCCTTATAATTTGGCTATATAGATAAATATTACATATTTAATTTTTTGTTCTTTTATATATTTGAGTCTCTTTTTATATATGTTTTGGAGTTGTCTTTATGTTTTTTTAATTCTGATTACTTCGAGGTTTACTCCTTATAATTTGGCTATATAGATAAATATTGCATATTTTATTTTTTGTTCTTTTATATATTTGATTCTGTTTTTATGAATGTTTTGGATTTTTCTTTGTTTCTATAATTTTGCTGACTTCGAGATTTATTCCTTATGATTTGGCTAAATAGACAAATATTGCATACTTAATTTTTTGTTCTTTTATATATTTGATTCTGTTTTTATGTATGTTTTGGATTTTTCTTTATATTTCTATAATTTCTAGACAAATATTGCATATTTAATTTTTTGTTCTTTTATATATTTGAGTCTGTTTTTATATATGTTTTTGAGTTGTCTTTCTGTTTTTTTTTTATTTGATTCTGTTTTATGTATGTTTTGGATTTTTCTTTATGTTTCTATAATTCTGATGACTTCGAGATTTACTCCTTATAATTTGACTATATAGATAAATATTGCATATTTAATTTTTTGTTCTTTTATATATTTGAGTCTCTTTTTATATATGTTTTGGAGTTGTCTTTATGTTTTTTTAATTCTGATTACTTCGAGGTTTACTCCTTATAATTTGGCTATATAGATAAATATTGCATATTTTATTTTTTGTTCTTTTATATATTTGATTCTGTTTTTATGTATGTTTTGGATTTTTCTTTGCTTCTATAATTCTGCTGACTTCGAGATTTATTCCTTATAATTTGGCTATATAGATAAATATTGCATATTTAATTTTTTGTTCTTTTATATATTTGAGTCTCTTTTTATATATGTTTTGGAGTTGTCTTTATGTTTTTTTTGATTTGATTCTGTTTTATATATGTTTTTGAGTTGTCTTTATGTTTTTTTAATTCTGATGACTTCGAGATTTACTCCTTATAATTTGGCTATATAGATAAATATTGCATATTTTATTTTTTGTTCTTTTATATATTTGATTCTGTTTTATGTATGTTTTGGATTTTTCTTTGTTTGTATTTTTCTGCTGACTTCGAGATTTATTCCTTATAATTTGGCTATATAGATAAATATTGCATATTTAATTTTTTGTTCTTTTATATATTTGATTCTGTTTTATGTATGTTTTGGATTTTTCTTTATGTTTCTATAATTTTGCTGACTTCGAGATTTATTCCTTATGATTTGGCTAAATAGACAAATATTGCATACTTAATTTTTTGTTCTTTTATATATTTGATTCTGTTTTTATGTATGTTTTGGATTTTTCTTTATATTTCTATAATTTCTAGACAAATATTGCATATTTAATTTTTTGTTCTTTTATATATTTGAGTCTGTTTTTATATATGTTTTTGAGTTGTCTTTCTGTTTTTTTTTATTTGATTCTGTTTTATGTATGTTTTGGATTTTTCTTTATGTTTCTATAATTCTGATGACTTCGAGATTTACTCCTTATAATTTGACTATATAGATAAATATTGCATATTTAATTTTTTGTTCTTTTATATATTTGAGTCTCTTTTTATATATGTTTTGGAGTTGTCTTCATGTAGTTTTTGATTTGATTCCGTTTTATGTATGTTTTTGAGTTGTCTTTATTTTTTTTAATTCTGATGACTTCGAGATTTACTCCTTATAATTTGGCTATATAGATAAATATTGCATATTTTATTTTTTGTTCTTTTATATATTTGATTCTGTTTTTATGTATGTTTTGGATTTTTCTTTGCTTCTATAATTCTGCTGACTTCGAGATTTATTCCTTATAATTTGGCTATATAGATAAATATTGCATATTTTATTTTTTGTTCTTTTATATATTTGAGTCTGTTTTTATGTATGTTTTGGATTTTTCTTTATGTATCTATAATTCTGCTGACTTCGAGATTTATTCCTTATGATTTGGACAAATATTGCTTATTTAATTTTTTGTTCTTTTATATATTTGATTCTGTTTTTATGAATGTTTTGGATTTTTCTTTGTTTCTATAATTCTGCTGACTTCGAGATTTATTCCTTATAATTTGGCTATATAGATAAATATTACATATTTAATTTTTTGTTCTTTTATATATTTGATTCTGTTTTATGTATGTTTTGGATTTTTCTTTGTTACTATAATTCTGCTGACTTCGAGATTTACTCCTTATAATTTGACTATATAGATAAATATTGCATATTTTATTTTTTGTTTTATACATATATTTGAGTGTGTTATTATATATATGTTTTTGAGTTGTCTTTATGTTTTTTTAATTCTGATTACTTCGAGGTTTACTCCTTATAATTTGGCTATATAGATAAATATTGCATATTTTATTTTTTGTTCTTTTATATATTTGATTCTGTTTTTATGTATGTTTTGGATTTTTCTTTGCTTCTATAATTCTGCTGACTTCGAGATTTATTCCTTATAATTTGGATATATAAATAAATATTGCATATTTAATTTTTTGTTCTTTTATATATTTGAGTCTCTTTTTATATATGTTTTGGAGTTGTTTTTATGTTCTTTTTTGATTTGATTCTGTTTTATGTATGTTTTGGATTTTTCTTTATGTTTCTATAATTCTGCTGACTTCGAGATTTATTCCTTATGATTTGGCTATATAGACAAATATTGCATATTTAATTTTTTGTTCTTTTATAAATTTGATTCTGTTTTATGTATGTTTTGGATTTTTCTTTATGTTTCTATAATTCTGCTGACTTCGAGATTTACTCCTTATAATTTGACTATATAGATAAATATTGCATATTTAATTTTTTGTTCTTTTATATATTTGATTCTGTTTTTATGTATGTTTTGGATTTTTCTTTATGTTTCTATAATTCTGCTGACTTCGAGATTTATTCCTTATGATTTGGCTATATAGACAAATATTACATATTTAATTTTTTGTTCTTTTATAAATTTGATTCTGTTTTATGTATGTTTTGGATTTTTCTTTATGTTTCTATAATTCTGCTGACTTCGAGATTTACTCCTTATAATTTGACTATATAGATAAATATTGCATATATTATTTTTTGTTTTATACATATATTTGAGTCTGTTATTATATATGTTTTTGAGTTGTCTTTATGTTTTTTTAATTCTGATGACTTCCAGATTTACTCCTTATAATTTGGCTATATAGATAAATATTGCATATTTTATTTTTTGTTCTTTTATATATTTGATTCTGTTTTTATGTATGTTTTGGATTTTTCTTTGCTTCTATAATTCTACTGACTTCGAGATTTATTCCTTATAATTTGGCTATATAGATAAATATTGCATATTTAATTTTTTGTTCTTTTATATATTTGAGTCTCTTTTTATATATGTTTTGGAGTTGTCTTCATGTTGTTTTTGATTTGATTCTGTTTTATGTATGTTTTTGAGTTGTCTTTATGTTTTTTCAATTCTGCTGACTTCGAGATTTATTCCTAATGATTTGGCTATATAGACAAATATTGCATATTTAATTTTTTGTTCTTTTATATATTTGATTCTGTTTTTATGTATGTTTTGGATTTTTCTTTGTTTCTATAATTCTGCTGACTTCGAGATTTATTCCTTAAGATTTGGCTATATAGACAAATATTGCATATTTAATTTTTTGTTCTTTTATATATTTGATTCTGTTCTTATGTATGTTTTGGATTTTTCTTTGTTTGTATTTTTCTGCTGACTTCCAGATTTACTCCTTATAATTTGGCTATATAGATAAATATTGCATATTTTATTTTTTGTTCTTTTATATATTTGATTCTGTTTTATGTATGTTTTGGATTTTTCTTTGTTTGTATTTTTCTGCTGACTTCGAGATTTATTCCTTATAATTTGGCTATATAGATAAATATTGCATATTTAATTTTTTGTTCTTTTATATATTTGATTCTGTTTTATGTATGTTTTGGATTTTTCTTTATGTTTCTATAATTTTGCTGACTTCGAGATTTATTCCTTATGATTTGGCTAAATAGACAAATATTGCATACTTAATTTTTTGTTCTTTTATATATTTGATTCTGTTTTTATGTATGTTTTGGATTTTTCTTTATATTTCTATAATTTCTATACAAATATTGCATATTTAATTTTTTGTTCTTTTATATATTTGAGTCTGTTTTTATATATGTTTTTGAGTTGTCTTTCTGTTTTTTTTTATTTGATTCTGTTTTATGTATGTTTTGGATTTTTCTTTATGTTTCTATAATTCTGATGACTTCGAGATTTACTCCTTATAATTTGACTATATAGATAAATATTGCATATTTTATTTTTTGTTTTATACATATATTTGAGTCTGTTATTATATATGTTTTTGAGTTGTCTTTATTTTTTTTTAATTCTGATGACTTCGAGATTTACTCCTTATAATTTGGCTATATAGATAAATATTGCATATTTTATTTTTTGTTCTTTTATATATTTGAGTCTGTTTTTATGTATGTTTTGGATTTTTCTTTATGTATCTATAATTCTGCTGACTTCGAGATTTATTCCTTATGATTTGGACAAATATTGCTTATTTAATTTTTTGTTCTTTTATATATTTGATTCTGTTTTTATGAATGTTTTGGATTTTTCTTTGTTTCTATAATTCTGCTGACTTCGAGATTTATTCCTTATAATTTGGCTATATAGATAAATATTACATATTTAATTTTTTGTTCTTTTATATATTTGAGTCTCTTTTTATATATGTTTTTGAGTTGCCTTTATGTTTTTTTAATTCTGATGACTTCGAGATTTACTCCTTATAATTTGGCTATATAGATAAATATTGCATATTTAATTTTTTGTTCTTTTATATATTTGATTCTGTTTAATGTATGTTTTGGATTTTACTTTATGTTTCTATAATTCTGCTGACTTCGAGATTTATTCCTTATGATTTGGCTATATAGACAAATATTGCATATTTAAGTTTTTGTTCTTTTATATATTTGAGTCTGTTTTGATGTATGTTTTGGATTTTTCTTTATGTTTCTATAATTCTGCTGACTGCGAGATTTATTCCTTATGATTTGGCTATATAGACAAATATTGCATATTTCATTTTTTGTTCTTTTATATATTTGATTCTGTTTTTATGTATGTTTTGAATTTTTCCTTGTTTCTATAATTCTGCTGACTTCGAGATTTATTCCTTATAATTTGGCTATATAGATAAATATTGCTTATTTTATTTCTTGTTCTTTTATATATTTGAGTCTGTTTTTATATATGTTTTGGATTTTTCTTTATGTTTCTATAATTCTGCTGACTTCGAGATTTATTCCTTATGATTTGGCTATATAGACAAATATTGCATATTTCATTTTTTGTTCTTTTATATATTTGATTCTGTTTTTATGTATGTTTTGAATTTTTCCTTGTTTCTATAATTCTGCTGACTTCGAGATTTATTCCTTATAATTTGGCTATATAGATAAATATTGCTTATTTTATTTCTTGTTCTTTTATATATTTGAGTCTGTTTTTATATATGTTTTGGATTTTTCTTTATGTTTCTATAATTCTGCTGACTTCGAGATTTATTCCTTATGATTTGGCTATATAGACAAATATTGCATATTTCATTTTTTGTTCTTTTATATATTTGATTCTGTTTTTATGTATGTTTTGAATTTTTCCTTGTTTCTATAATTCTGCTGACTTCGAGATTTATTCCTTATGATTTGGCTATATAGATAAATATTGCATATTTTATTTTTTGTTTTATACATATATTTGAGTCTGTTATTATATATGTTTTTGAGTTGTCTTTATGTTTTTTTAATTCTGATGACTTCGAGATTTACTCCTTATAATTTGGCTATATAGATAAATATTGCATATTTTATTTTTTGTTCTTTTATATATTTGATTCTGTTCTTATGTATGTTTTGGATTTTTCTTTGTTTGTATTTTTCTGCTGACTTCCAGATTTACTCCTTATAATTTGGCTATATAGATAAATATTGCATATTTTATTTTTTGTTCTTTTATATATTTGATTCTGTTTTATGTATGTTTTGGATTTTTCTTTGTTTGTATTTTTCTGCTGACTTCGAGATTTATTCCTTATAATTTGGCTATATAGATAAATATTGCATATTTAATTTTTTGTTCTTTTATATATTTGATTCTGTTTTATGTATGTTTTGGATTTTTCTTTATGTTTCTATAATTCTGCTGACTTCGAGATTTACTCCTTATAATTTGACTATATAGATAAATATTGCATATTTTATTTTTTGTTTTATACATATATTTGAGTCTGTTATTATATATGTTTTTGAGTTGTCTTTATGTTTTTTTTAATTCTGATGACTTCGAGATTTACTCCTTATAATTTGGCTATATAGATAAATATTGCATATTTTATTTTTTGTTCTTTTATATATTTGAGTCTGTTTTTATGTATGTTTTGGATTTTTCTTTATGTATCTATAATTCTGCTGACTTCGAGATTTATTCCTTATGATTTGGACAAATATTGCTTATTTAATTTTTTGTTCTTTTATATATTTGATTCTGTTTTTATGAATGTTTTGGATTTTTCTTTGTTTCTATAATTCTGCTGACTTCGAGATTTATTCCTTATAATTTGGCTATATAGATAAATATTGCATATTTAATTTTTTGTTCTTTTATATATTTGAGTCTCTTTTTATATATGTTTTGGAGTTGTCTTTATGTTTTTTTTGATTTGATTCTGTTTTATGTATGTTTTGGATTTTTCTTTATGTTTCTATAATTCTGCTGACTTCGAGATTTATTCCTTATGATTTGGCTATATAGATAAATATTGCATATTTTATTTTTTGTTTTATACATATATTTGAGTCTGTTATTATATATGTTTTTGAGTTGTCTTTATGTTTTTTTAATTCTGATGACTTCCAGATTTACTCCTTATAATTTGGCTATATAGACAAATATTGCATATTTAATTTTTTGTTCTTTTATAAATTTGATTCTGTTTTATGTATGTTTTGGATTTTTCTTTATGTTTCTATAATTCTGCTGACTTCGAGATTTACTCCTTATAATTTGACTATATAGATAAATATTGCATATTTTATTTTTTGTTTTATACATATATTTGAGTCTGTTATTATATATGTTTTTGAGTTGTCTTTATGTTTTTTTAATTCTGATGACTTCCAGATTTACTCCTTATAATTTGGCTATATAGACAAATATTGCATATTTAATTTTTTGTTCTTTTATAAATTTGATTCTGTTTTATGTATGTTTTGGATTTTTCTTTATGTTTCTATAATTCTGCTGACTTCGAGATTTACTCCTTATAATTTGACTATATAGATAAATATTGCATATTTTATTTTTTGTTTTATACATATATTTGAGTCTGTTATTATATATGTTTTTGAGTTGTCTTTATGTTTTTTTAATTCTGATGACTTCGAGATTTACTCCTTATAATTTGGCTATATAGACAAATATTGCATATTTAATTTTTTGTTCTTTTATAAATTTGATTCTGTTTTATGTATGTTTTGGATTTTTCTTTATGTTTCTATAATTCTGCTGACTTCGAGATTTACTCCTTATAATTTGACTATATAGATAAATATTGCATATTTTATTTTTTGTTTTATACATATATTTGAGTCTGTTATTATATATGTTTTTGAGTTGTCTTTATGTTTTTTTAATTCTGATGACTTCCAGATTTACTCCTTATAATTTGGCTATATAGACAAATATTGCATATTTAATTTTTTGTTCTTTTATAAATTTGATTCTGTTTTATGTATGTTTTGGATTTTTCTTTATGTTTCTATAATTCTGCTGACTTCGAGATTTACTCCTTATAATTTGACTATATAGATAAATATTGCATATTTTATTTTTTGTTTTATACATATATTTGAGTCTGTTATTATATATGTTTTTGAGTTGTCTTTATGTTTTTTTTAATTCTGATGACTTCGAGATTTACTCCTTATAATTTGGCTATATAGACAAATATTGCATATTTAATTTTTTGTTCTTTTATAAATTTGATTCTGTTTTATGTATGTTTGGATATTGCATATTTAATTTTTTGTTCTTTTATAAATTTGATTCTGTTTTATGTATGTTTTGGATTTTTCTTTATGTTTCTATAATTCTGCTGACTTCGAGATTTACTCCTTATAATTTGACTATATAGATAAATATTGCATATTTTATTTTTTGTTTTATACATATATTTGAGTCTGTTATTATATATGTTTTTGAGTTGTCTTTATGTTTTTTTAATTCTGATGACTTCGAGATTTACTCCTTATAATTTGGCTATATAGACAAATATTGCATATTTAATTTTTTGTTCTTTTATAAATTTGATTCTGTTTTATGTATGTTTTGGATTTTTCTTTATGTTTCTATAATTCTGCTGACTTCGAGATTTACTCCTTATAATTTGACTATATAGATAAATATTGCATATTTTATTTTTTGTTTTATACATATATTTGAGTCTGTTATTATATATGTTTTTGAGTTGTCTTTATGTTTTTTTAATTCTGATGACTTCCAGGCTATATAGACAAATATTGCATATTTAATTTTTTGTTCTTTTATAAATTTGATTCTGTTTTATGTATGTTTGGATATTGCATATTTAATTTTTTGTTCTTTTATAAATTTGATTCTGTTTTATGTATGTTTTGGATTTTTCTTTATGTTTCTATAATTCTGCTGACTTCGAGATTTACTCCTTATAATTTGACTATATAGATAAATATTGCATATTTTATTTTTTGTTTTATACATATATTTGAGTCTGTTATTATATATGTTTTTGAGTTGTCTTTATGTTTTTTTAATTCTGATGACTTCGAGATTTACTCCTTATAATTTGGCTATATAGACAAATATTGCATATTTAATTTTTTGTTCTTTTATAAATTTGATTCTGTTTTATGTATGTTTTGGATTTTTCTTTATGTTTCTATAATTCTGCTGACTTCGAGATTTACTCCTTATAATTTGACTATATAGATAAATATTGCATATTTTATTTTTTGTTTTATACATATATTTGAGTCTGTTATTATATATGTTTTTGAGTTGTCTTTATGTTTTTTTAATTCTGATGACTTCCAGATTTACTCCTTATAATTTGGCTATATAGACAAATATTGCATATTTAATTTTTTGTTCTTTTATAAATTTGATTCTGTTTTATGTATGTTTTGGATTTTTCTTTATGTTTCTATAATTCTGCTGACTTCGAGATTTACTCCTTATAATTTGACTATATAGATAAATATTGCATATTTTATTTTTTGTTTTATACATATATTTGAGTCTGTTATTATATATGTTTTTGAGTTGTCTTTATGTTTTTTTAATTCTGATGACTTCCAGATTTACTCCTTATAATTTGGCTATATAGACAAATATTGCATATTTAATTTTTTGTTCTTTTATAAATTTGATTCTGTTTTATGTATGTTTTGGATTTTTCTTTATGTTTCTATAATTCTGCTGACTTCGAGATTTACTCCTTATAATTTGACTATATAGATAAATATTGCATATTTTATTTTTTGTTTTATACATATATTTGAGTCTGTTATTATATATGTTTTTGAGTTGTCTTTATGTTTTTTTAATTCTGATGACTTCGAGATTTACTCCTTATAATTTGGCTATATAGACAAATATTGCATATTTAATTTTTTGTTCTTTTATAAATTTGATTCTGTTTTATGTATGTTTTGGATTTTTCTTTATGTTTCTATAATTCTGCTGACTTCGAGATTTACTCCTTATAATTTGACTATATAGATAAATATTGCATATTTTATTTTTTGTTTTATACATATATTTGAGTCTGTTATTATATATGTTTTTGAGTTGTCTTTATGTTTTTTTAATTCTGATGACTTCCAGATTTACTCCTTATAATTTGGCTATATAGACAAATATTGCATATTTAATTTTTTGTTCTTTTATAAATTTGATTCTGTTTTATGTATGTTTTGGATTTTTCTTTATGTTTCTATAATTCTGCTGACTTCGAGATTTACTCCTTATAATTTGACTATATAGATAAATATTGCATATTTTATTTTTTGTTTTATACATATATTTGAGTCTGTTATTATATATGTTTTTGAGTTGTCTTTATGTTTTTTTAATTCTGATGACTTCCAGATTTACTCCTTATAATTTGGCTATATAGACAAATATTGCATATTTAATTTTTTGTTCTTTTATAAATTTGATTCTGTTTTATGTATGTTTTGGATTTTTCTTTATGTTTCTATAATTCTGCTGACTTCGAGATTTACTCCTTATAATTTGACTATATAGATAAATATTGCATATTTTATTTTTTGTTTTATACATATATTTGAGTCTGTTATTATATATGTTTTTGAGTTGTCTTTATGTTTTTTTAATTCTGATGACTTCGAGATTTACTCCTTATAATTTGGCTATATAGACAAATATTGCATATTTAATTTTTTGTTCTTTTATAAATTTGATTCTGTTTTATGTATGTTTTGGATTTTTCTTTATGTTTCTATAATTCTGCTGACTTCGAGATTTACTCCTTATAATTTGACTATATAGATAAATATTGCATATTTTATTTTTTGTTTTATACATATATTTGAGTCTGTTATTATAAATGTTTTTGAGTTGTCTTTATGTTTTTTTAATTCTGATGACTTCCAGATTTACTCCTTATAATTTGGCTATATAGACAAATATTGCATATTTAATTTTTTGTTCTTTTATAAATTTGATTCTGTTTTATGTATGTTTTGGATTTTTCTTTATGTTTCTATAATTCTGCTGACTTCGAGATTTACTCCTTATAATTTGACTATATATATAAATATTGCATATTTTATTTTTTGTTTTATACATATATTTGAGTCTGTTATTATATATGTTTTTGAGTTGTCTTTATGTTTTTTTAATTCTGATGACTTCCAGATTTACTCCTTATAATTTGGCTATATAGACAAATATTGCATATTTAATTTTTTGTTCTTTTATAAATTTGATTCTGTTTTATGTATGTTTTGGATTTTTCTTTATGTTTCTATAATTCTGCTGACTTCGAGATTTACTCCTTATAATTTGACTATATAGATAAATATTGCATATTTTATTTTTTGTTTTATACATATATTTGAGTCTGTTATTATATATGTTTTTGAGTTGTCTTTATGTTTTTTTAATTCTGATGACTTCCAGATTTACTCCTTATAATTTGGCTATATAGACAAATATTGCATATTTAATTTTTTGTTCTTTTATAAATTTGATTCTGTTTTATGTATGTTTTGGATTTTTCTTTATGTTTCTATAATTCTGCTGACTTCGAGATTTACTCCTTATAATTTGACTATATAGATAAATATTGCATATTTTATTTTTTGTTTTATACATATATTTGAGTCTGTTATTATATATGTTTTTGAGTTGTCTTTATGTTTTTTTAATTCTGATGACTTCCAGATTTACTCCTTATAATTTGGCTATATAGACAAATATTGCATATTTAATTTTTTGTTCTTTTATAAATTTGATTCTGTTTTATGTATGTTTTGGATTTTTCTTTATGTTTCTATAATTCTGCTGACTTCGAGATTTACTCCTTATAATTTGACTATATAGATAAATATTGCATATTTTATTTTTTGTTTTATACATATATTTGAGTCTGTTATTATATATGTTTTTGAGTTGTCTTTATGTTTTTTTAATTCTGATGACTTCCAGATTTACTCCTTATAATTTGGCTATATAGACAAATATTGCATATTTAATTTTTTGTTCTTTTATAAATTTGATTCTGTTTTATGTATGTTTTGGATTTTTCTTTATGTTTCTATAATTCTGCTGACTTCGAGATTTACTCCTTATAATTTGACTATATAGATAAATATTGCATATTTTATTTTTTGTTTTATACATATATTTGAGTCTGTTATTATATATGTTTTTGAGTTGTCTTTATGTTTTTTTAATTCTGATGACTTCGAGATTTACTCCTTATAATTTGGCTATATAGACAAATATTGCATATTTAATTTTTTGTTCTTTTATAAATTTGATTCTGTTTTATGTATGTTTTGGATTTTTCTTTATGTTTCTATAATTCTGCTGACTTCGAGATTTACTCCTTATAATTTGACTATATAGATAAATATTGCATATTTTATTTTTTGTTTTATACATATATTTGAGTCTGTTATTATATATGTTTTTGAGTTGTCTTTATGTTTTTTTAATTCTGATGACTTCGAGATTTACTCCTTATAATTTGGCTATATAGACAAATATTGCATATTTAATTTTTTGTTCTTTTATAAATTTGATTCTGTTTTATGTATGTTTTGGATTTTTCTTTATGTTTCTATAATTCTGCTGACTTCGAGATTTACTCCTTATAATTTGACTATATAGATAAATATTGCATATTTTATTTTTTGTTTTATACATATATTTGAGTCTGTTATTATATATGTTTTTGAGTTGTCTTTATGTTTTTTTAATTCTGATGACTTCGAGATTTACTCCTTATAATTTGGCTATATAGACAAATATTGCATATTTAATTTTTTGTTCTTTTATAAATTTGATTCTGTTTTATGTATGTTTTGGATTTTTCTTTATGTTTCTATAATTCTGCTGACTTCGAGATTTACTCCTTATAATTTGACTATATAGATAAATATTGCATATTTTATTTTTTGTTTTATACATATATTTGAGTCTGTTATTATATATGTTTTTGAGTTGTCTTTATGTTTTTTTAATTCTGATGACTTCGAGATTTACTCCTTATAATTTGGCTATATAGACAAATATTGCATATTTAATTTTTTGTTCTTTTATAAATTTGATTCTGTTTTATGTATGTTTTGGATTTTTCTTTATGTTTCTATAATTCTGCTGACTTCGAGATTTACTCCTTATAATTTGGCTATATAGACAAATATTGCATATTTAATTTTTTGTTCTTTTATAAATTTGATTCTGTTTTATGTATGTTTTGGATTTTTCTTTATGTTTCTATAATTCTGCTGACTTCGAGATTTACTCCTTATAATTTGACTATATAGATAAATATTGCATATTTTATTTTTTGTTTTATACATATATTTGAGTCTGTTATTATATATGTTTTTGAGTTGTCTTTATGTTTTTTTAATTCTGATGACTTCCAGATTTACTCCTTATAATTTGGCTATATAGACAAATATTGCATATTTAATTTTTTGTTCTTTTATAAATTTGATTCTGTTTTATGTATGTTTTGGATTTTTCTTTATGTTTCTATAATTCTGCTGACTTCGAGATTTACTCCTTATAATTTGACTATATAGATAAATATTGCATATTTTATTTTTTGTTTTATACATATATTTGAGTCTGTTATTATATATGTTTTTGAGTTGTCTTTATGTTTTTTTAATTCTGATGACTTCCAGATTTACTCCTTATAATTTGGCTATATAGACAAATATTGCATATTTAATTTTTTGTTCTTTTATAAATTTGATTCTGTTTTATGTATGTTTTGGATTTTTCTTTATGTTTCTATAATTCTGCTGACTTCGAGATTTACTCCTTATAATTTGACTATATAGATAAATATTGCATATTTTATTTTTTGTTTTATACATATATTTGAGTCTGTTATTATATATGTTTTTGAGTTGTCTTTATGTTTTTTTAATTCTGATGACTTCGAGATTTACTCCTTATAATTTGGCTATATAGACAAATATTGCATATTTAATTTTTTGTTCTTTTATAAATTTGATTCTGTTTTATGTATGTTTTGGATTTTTCTTTATGTTTCTATAATTCTGCTGACTTCGAGATTTACTCCTTATAATTTGACTATATAGATAAATATTGCATATTTTATTTTTTGTTTTATACATATATTTGAGTCTGTTATTATATATGTTTTTGAGTTGTCTTTATGTTTTTTTAATTCTGATGACTTCGAGATTTACTCCTTATAATTTGGCTATATAGACAAATATTGCATATTTAATTTTTTGTTCTTTTATAAATTTGATTCTGTTTTATGTATGTTTTGGATTTTTCTTTATGTTTCTATAATTCTGCTGACTTCGAGATTTACTCCTTATAATTTGACTATATAGATAAATATTGCATATTTTATTTTTTGTTTTATACATATATTTGAGTCTGTTATTATATATGTTTTTGAGTTGTCTTTATGTTTTTTTAATTCTGATGACTTCGAGATTTACTCCTTATAATTTGGCTATATAGACAAATATTGCATATTTAATTTTTTGTTCTTTTATAAATTTGATTCTGTTTTATGTATGTTTTGGATTTTTCTTTATGTTTCTATAATTCTGCTGACTTCGAGATTTATTCCTTATGATTTGGCTATATAGATAAATATTGCATATTTTATTTTTTGTTTTATACATATATTTGAGTCTGTTATTATATATGTTTTTGAGTTGTCTTTATGTTTTTTTAATTCTGATGACTTCGAGATTTACTCCTTATAATTTGGCTATATAGACAAATATTGCATATTTAATTTTTTGTTCTTTTATAAATTTGATTCTGTTTTATGTATGTTTTGGATTTTTCTTTATGTTTCTATAATTCTGCTGACTTCGAGATTTACTCCTTATAATTTGACTATATAGATAAATATTGCATATTTTATTTTTTGTTTTATACATATATTTGAGTCTGTTATTATATATGTTTTTGAGTTGTCTTTATGTTTTTTTAATTCTGATGACTTCCAGATTTACTCCTTATAATTTGGCTATATAGACAAATATTGCATATTTAATTTTTTGTTCTTTTATAAATTTGATTCTGTTTTATGTATGTTTTGGATTTTTCTTTATGTTTCTATAATTCTGCTGACTTCGAGATTTACTCCTTATAATTTGACTATATAGATAAATATTGCATATTTTATTTTTTGTTTTATACATATATTTGAGTCTGTTATTATATATGTTTTTGAGTTGTCTTTATGTTTTTTTAATTCTGATGACTTCGAGATTTACTCCTTATAATTTGGCTATATAGACAAATATTGCATATTTAATTTTTTGTTCTTTTATAAATTTGATTCTGTTTTATGTATGTTTTGGATTTTTCTTTATGTTTCTATAATTCTGCTGACTTCGAGATTTACTCCTTATAATTTGACTATATAGATAAATATTGCATATATTATTTTTTTGTTCTTTTATATATTTGATTCTGTTTTTATATATGTTTTGGATTTTTCTTTGCTTCTATAATTCTGCTGACTTCGAGATTTATTCCTTATGATTTGTCTATATAGATAAATATTGCATATTTTATTTTTTGTTTTATACATATATTTGAGTGTGTTATTATATATATGTTTTTGAGTTGTCTTTATGTTTTTTTAATTCTGATTACTTCGAGGTTCACTCCTTATAATTTGGCTATATAGATAAATATTGCATATTTTATTTTTTGTTCTTTTATATATTTGATTCTGTTTTTATGTATGTTTTGGATTTTTCTTTGCTTCTATAATTCTGCTGACTTCGAGATTTATTCCTTATAATTTGGCTATATAGATAAATATTGCATATTTAATTTTTTGTTCTTTTATATATTTGAGTCTCTTTTTATATATGTTTTGGAGTTGTCTTTATGTTTTTTCTGATTTGATTCTGTTTTATGTATGTTTTGGATTTTTCTTTATGTTTCTATAATTCTGCTGACTTCGAGATTTATTCCTTATGATTTGGCTATATAGATAAATATTGCATATTTTATTTTTTGTTTTATACATATATTTGAGTCTGTTATTATATATGTTTTTGAGTTGTCTTTATGTTTTTTTAATTCTGATGACTTCGAGATTTACTCCTTATAATTTGGCTATATAGATAAATATTGCATATTTTATTTTTTGTTTTTTATATATTTGAGTCTGTTTTTATATATGTTTTGGTTTTTTCTTTATGTTTCTATAATTCTGCTGACTTCGAGATTTATTCCTTATGATTTGGCTATATAGATAAATATTGCATATTTAATTTTTTGTTCTTTTATATATTTGAGTCTCTTTTTATATATGTTTTGGAGTTGTCTTTATGTTTTTTTTGATTTGATTCTGTTTTATGTATGTTTTGGATTTTTCTTTATGTTTCTATAATTCTGCTGACTTCGAGATTTATTCCTTATGATTTGGCTATATAGACAAATATTGCATATTTAATTTTTTGTTCTTTTATAAATTTGATTCTGTTTTTATGTATGTTTTGGATTTTTCTTTATGTTTCTATAATTCTGCTGACTTCGAGATTTATTCCTTATGATTTGGCTATATAGACAAATATTGCATATTTAATTTTTTGTTCTTTTATATATTTGAGTCTGTTTTTATATATGTTTTGGATTTTTCTTTATGTTTCTATAATTCTGCTGACTTCGAGATTTACTCCTTATAATTTGACTATATAGATAAATATTGCATATTTTATTTTTTGTATATATTTGAGTCTGTTATTATATATGTTTTTGAGTTGTCTTTATGTTTTTTTAATTCTGATGACTTCCAGATTTACTCCTTATAATTTGGCTATATAGATAAATATTGCATATTTTATTTTTTGTTCTTTTATATATTTGATTCTGTTTTTATAAATGTTTTGGATTTTTCTTTGCTTCTATAATTCTGCTGACTTCGAGATTTATTCCTTATAATTTGGCTATATAGATAAATATTGCATATTTAATTTTTTGTTTTTTATATATTTGAGTCTGTTTTTATATATGTTTTGGTTTTTTCTTTATGTTTCTATAATTCTGCTGACTTCGAGATTTATTCCTTATGATTTGGCTATATAGACAAATATTGCATATTTTATTTTTTGTTTTATACATATATTTGAGTCTGTTATTATATATGTTTTTGAGTTGTCTTTATGTTTTTTTAATTCTGATGACTTCGAGATTTACTCCTTATAATTTGGCTATATAGATAAATATTGCATATTTTATTTTTTGTTTTTTATATATTTGAGTCTGTTTTTATAAATGTTTTGGATTTTTCTTTGCTTCTATAATTCTGCTGACTTCGAGATTTATTCCTTATAATTTGGCTATATAGATAAATATTGCATATTTAATTTTTTGTTTTTTATATATTTGAGTCTGTTTTTATATATGTTTTGGTTTTTTCTTTATGTTTCTATAATTCTGCTGACTTCGAGATTTATTCCTTATGATTTGGCTATATAGACAAATATTGCATATTTTATTTTTTGTTTTATACATATATTTGAGTCTGTTATTATATATGTTTTTGAGTTGTCTTTATGTTTTTTAATTCTGATGACTTCGAGATTTACTCCTTATAATTTGGCTATATAGATAAATATTGCATATTTTATTTTTTGTTTTTTATATATTTGAGTCTGTTTTTATAAATGTTTTGGATTTTTCTTTGCTTCTATAATTCTGCTGACTTCGAGATTTATTCCTTATAATTTGGCTATATAGATAAATATTGCATATTTAATTTTTTGTTTTTTATATATTTGAGTCTGTTTTTATATATGTTTTGGTTTTTTCTTTATGTTTCTATAATTCTGCTGACTTCGAGATTTATTCCTTATGATTTGGCTATATAGACAAATATTGCATATTTTATTTTTTGTTTTATACATATATTTGAGTCTGTTATTATATATGTTTTTGAGTTGTCTTTATGTTTTTTTAATTCTGATGACTTCGAGATTTACTCCTTATAATTTGGCTATATAGATAAATATTGCATATTTTATTTTTTGTTTTTTATATATTTGAGTCTGTTTTTATAAATGTTTTGGATTTTTCTTTGCTTCTATAATTCTGCTGACTTCGAGATTTATTCCTTATAATTTGGCTATATAGATAAATATTGCATATTTAATTTTTTGTTTTTTATATATTTGAGTCTGTTTTTATATATGTTTTGGTTTTTTCTTTATGTTTCTATAATTCTGCTGACTTCGAGATTTATTCCTTATGATTTGGCTATATAGACAAATATTGCATATTTTATTTTTTGTTTTACACATATATTTGAGTCTGTTATTATATATGTTTTTGAGTTGTCTTTATGTTTTTTTAATTCTGATGACTTCGAGATTTACTCCTTATAATTTGGCTATATAGATAAATATTGCATATTTTATTTTTTGTTTTTTATATATTTGAGTCTGTTTTTATAAATGTTTTGGATTTTTCTTTGCTTCTATAATTCTGCTGACTTCGAGATTTATTCCTTATAATTTGGCTATATAGATAAATATTGCATATTTAATTTTTTGTTTTTTATATATTTGAGTCTGTTTTTATATATGTTTTGGTTTTTTCTTTATGTTTCTATAATTCTGCTGACTTCGAGATTTATTCCTTATGATTTGGCTATATAGACAAATATTGCATATTTTATTTTTTGTTTTATACATATATTTGAGTCTGTTATTATATATGTTTTTGAGTTGTCTTTATGTTTTTTTAATTCTGATGACTTCGAGATTTACTCCTTATAATTTGGCTATATAGATAAATATTGCATATTTTATTTTTTGTTTTTTATATATTTGAGTCTGTTTTTATAAATGTTTTGGATTTTTCTTTGCTTCTATAATTCTGCTGACTTCGAGATTTATTCCTTATAATTTGGCTATATAGATAAATATTGCATATTTAATTTTTTGTTTAATATATTTGAGTCTGTTTTTATATATGTTTTGGTTTTTTCTTTATGTTTCTATAATTCTGCTGACTTCGAGATTTATTCCTTATGATTTGGCTATATAGACAAATATTGCATATTTTATTTTTTGTTTTATACATATATTTGAGTCTGTTATTATATATGTTTTTGAGTTGTCTTTATGTTTTTTTAATTCTGATGACTTCGAGATTTACTCCTTATAATTTGGCTATATAGATAAATATTGCATATTTTATTTTTTGTTTTTTATATATTTGAGTCTGTTTTTATATATGTTTTGGTTTTTTCTTTATGTTTCTATAATTCTGCTGACTTCGAGATTTATTCCTTATGATTTGGCTATATAGACAAATATTGCATATTTAATTTTTTGTTCTTTTATATATTTGATTCTGTTTTTATGTATGTTTTGGATTTTTCTTTATGTTTCTATAATTCTGCTGAATTCGAGATTTATTCCTTATGATTTGGCTATATAGATAAATATTGCATATTTTATTTTTTGTTTTTTATATATTTGAGTCTGTTTTTATAAATGTTTTGGATTTTTCTTTGCTTCTATAATTCTGCTGACTTCGAGATTTATTCCTTATAATTTGGCTATATAGATAAATATTGCATATTTAATTTTTTGTTTTTTATATATTTGAGTCTGTTTTTATATATGTTTTGGTTTTTTCTTTATGTTTCTATAATTCTGCTGACTTCGAGATTTATTCCTTATGATTTGGCTATATAGATAAATATTGCATATTTTATTTTTTGTTTTTTATATATTTGAGTCTGTTTTTATAAATGTTTTGGATTTTTCTTTGCTTCTATAATTCTGCTGACTTCGAGATTTATTCCTTATAATTTGGCTATATAGATAAATATTGCATATTTAATTTTTTGTTTTTTATATATTTGAGTCTGTTTTTATATATGTTTTGGTTTTTTCTTTATGTTTCTATAATTCTGCTGACTTCGAGATTTATTCCTTATGATTTGGCTATATAGACAAATATTGCATATTTTATTTTTTGTTTTATACATATATTTGAGTCTGTTATTATATATGTTTTTGAGTTGTCTTTATGTTTTTTTAATTCTGATGACTTCGAGATTTACTCCTTATAATTTGGCTATATAGATAAATATTGCATATTTTATTTTTTGTTTTTTATATATTTGAGTCTGTTTTTATAAATGTTTTGGATTTTTCTTTGCTTCTATAATTCTGCTGACTTCGAGATTTATTCCTTATAATTTGGCTATATAGATAAATATTGCATATTTAATTTTTTGTTTTTTATATATTTGAGTCTGTTTTTATATATGTTTTGGTTTTTTCTTTATGTTTCTATAATTCTGCTGACTTCGAGATTTATTCCTTATGATTTGGCTATATAGATAAATATTGCATATTTTATTTTTTGTTTTTTATATATTTGAGTCTGTTTTTATAAATGTTTTGGATTTTTCTTTGCTTCTATAATTCTGCTGACTTCGAGATTTATTCCTTATAATTTGGCTATATAGATAAATATTGCATATTTAATTTTTTGTTTTTTATATATTTGAGTCTGTTTTTATATATGTTTTGGTTTTTTCTTTATGTTTCTATAATTCTGCTGACTTCGAGATTTATTCCTTATGATTTGGCTATATAGATAAATATTGCATATTTTATTTTTTGTTTTTTATATATTTGAGTCTGTTTTTATAAATGTTTTGGATTTTTCTTTGCTTCTATAATTCTGCTGACTTCGAGATTTATTCCTTATAATTTGGCTATATAGATAAATATTGCATATTTAATTTTTTGTTTTTTATATATTTGAGTCTGTTTTTATATATGTTTTGGTTTTTTCTTTATGTTTCTATAATTCTGCTGACTTCGAGATTTATTCCTTATGATTTGGCTATATAGATAAATATTGCATATTTTATTTTTTGTTTTTTATATATTTGAGTCTGTTTTTATAAATGTTTTGGATTTTTCTTTGCTTCTATAATTCTGCTGACTTCGAGATTTATTCCTTATAATTTGGCTATATAGATAAATATTGCATATTTAATTTTTTGTTTTTTATATATTTGAGTCTGTTTTTATATATGTTTTGGTTTTTTCTTTATGTTTCTATAATTCTGCTGACTTCGAGATTTATTCCTTATGATTTGGCTATATAGACAAATATTGCATATTTAATTTTTTGTTCTTTTATATATTTGATTCTGTTTTTATGTATGTTTTGGATTTTTCTTTATGTTTCTATAATTCTGCTGACTTCGAGATTTATTCCTTATGATTTGGCTATATAGATAAATATTGCATATTTTATTTTTTGTTTTTTATATATTTGAGTCTGTTTTTATAAATGTTTTGGATTTTTCTTTGCTTCTATAATTCTGCTGACTTCGAGATTTATTCCTTATAATTTGGCTATATAGATAAATATTGCATATTTAATTTTTTGTTTTTTATATATTTGAGTCTGTTTTTATATATGTTTTGGTTTTTTCTTTATGTTTCTATAATTCTGCTGACTTCGAGATTTATTCCTTATGATTTGGCTATATAGATAAATATTGCATATTTTATTTTTTGTTTTTTATATATTTGAGTCTGTTTTTATAAATGTTTTGGATTTTTCTTTGCTTCTATAATTCTGCTGACTTCGAGATTTATTCCTTATAATTTGGCTATATAGATAAATATTGCATATTTAAATTTTTTGTTTTTTATATATTTGAGTCTGTTTTTATATATGTTTTGGTTTTTTCTTTATGTTTCTATAATTCTGCTGACTTCGAGATTTATTCCTTATGATTTGGCTATATAGACAAATATTGCATATTTTATTTTTTGTTTTATACATATATTTGAGTCTGTTATTATATATGTTTTTGAGTTGTCTTTATGTTTTTTTAATTCTGATGACTTCGAGATTTACTCCTTATAATTTGGCTATATAGATAAATATTGCATATTTAATTTTTTGTTTTTTATATATTTGAGTCTGTTTTTATATATGTTTTGGTTTTTTCTTTATGTTTCTATAATTCTGCTGACTTCGAGATTTATTCCTTATGATTTGGCTATATAGACAAATATTGCATATTTTATTTTTTGTTTTATACATATATTTGAGTCTGTTATTATATATGTTTTTGAGTTGTCTTTATGTTTTTTTAATTCTGATGACTTCGAGATTTACTCCTTATAATTTGGCTATATAGATAAATATTGCATATTTTATTTTTTGTTTTTTATATATTTGAGTCTGTTTTTATAAATGTTTTGGATTTTTCTTTGCTTCTATAATTCTGCTGACTTCGAGATTTATTCCTTATAATTTGGCTATATAGATAAATATTGCATATTTAATTTTTTGTTTTTTATATATTTGAGTCTGTTTTTATATATGTTTTGGTTTTTTCTTTATGTTTCTATAATTCTGCTGACTTCGAGATTTATTCCTTATGATTTGGCTATATAGACAAATATTGCATATTTTATTTTTTGTTTTATACATATATTTGAGTCTGTTATTATATATGTTTTTGAGTTGTCTTTATGTTTTTTTAATTCTGATGACTTCGAGATTTACTCCTTATAATTTGGCTATATAGATAAATATTGCATATTTTATTTTTTGTTTTTTATATATTTGAGTCTGTTTTTATATATGTTTTGGTTTTTTCTTTATGTTTCTATAATTCTGCTGACTTCGAGATTTATTCCTTATGATTTGGCTATATAGACAAATATTGCATATTTAATTTTTTGTTCTTTTATATATTTGATTCTGTTTTTATGTATGTTTTGGATTTTTCTTTATGTTTCTATAATTCTGCTGACTTCGAGATTTATTCCTTATGATTTGGCTATATAGACAAATATTGCATATTTAATTTTTTGTTCTTTTATAAATTTGATTCTGTTTTTATGTATGTTTTGGATTTTTCTTTATGTTTCTATAATTCTGCTGACTTCGAGATTTATTCCTTATGATTTGGCTATATAGACAAATATTGCATATTTAATTTTTTGTTCTTTTATATATTTGAGTCTGTTTTTATATATGTTTTGGTTTTTTCTTTATGTTTCTATAATTCTGCTGACTTCGAGATTTATTCCTTATGATTTGGCTATATAGACAAATATTGCATATTTAATTTTTTGTTCTTTTATATATTTGATTCTGTTTTTATGTATGTTTTGGATTTTTCTTTATGTTTCTATAATTCTGCTGACTTCGAGATTTATTCCTTATGATTTGGCTATATAGACAAATATTGCATATTTAATTTTTTGTTCTTTTATATATTTGAGTCTGTTTTTATATATGTTTTGGATTTTTCTTTATGTTTCTATAATTCTGCTGACTTCGAGATTTACTCCTTATAATTTGACTATATAGATAAATATTGCATATTTTATTTTTTGTATATATTTGAGTCTGTTATTATATATGTTTTTGAGTTGTCTTTATGTTTTTTTAATTCTGATGACTTCCAGATTTACTCCTTATAATTTGGCTATATAGATAAATATTGCATATTTTATTTTTTGTTCTTTTATATATTTGATTCTGTTTTTATAAATGTTTTGGATTTTTCTTTGCTTCTATAATTCTGCTGACTTCGAGATTTATTCCTTATAATTTGGCTATATAGATAAATATTGCATATTTAATTTTTTGTTCTTTTATATATTTGAGTCTCTTTTTATATATGTTTTGGAGTTGTCTTCATGTTTTTTTGATTTGATTCTGTTTTATGTATGTTTTGGATTTTTCTTTATGTTTCTATAATTCTGCTGACTTCGAGATTTACTCCTTATAATTTGACTACATAGATAAATATTGCATATTTTATTTTTTGTTTTATACATATATTTGAGTCTGTTATTACATATGTTTTTGAGTTGTCTTTATGTTTTTTTTAATTCTGATGACTTCGAGATTTACTCCTTATAATTTGGCTATATAGATAAATATTGCATATTTTATTTTTTGTTCTTTTATATATTTGAGTCTGTTTTTATGTATGTTTTGGATTTTTCTTTATGTATCTATAATTCTGCTGACTTCGAGATTTATTCCTTATGATTTGGACAAATATTGCTTATTTAATTTTTTGTTCTTTTATATATTTGATTCTGTTTTTATGAATGTTTTGGATTTTTCTTTGTTTCTATAATTCTGCTGACTTCGAGATTTATTCCTTATAATTTGGCTATATAGATAAATATTACATATTTAATTTTTTGTTCTTTTATATATTTGAGTCTCTTTTTATATATGTTTTGGGGTTGTCTTTATGTTTTTTTAATTCTGATTACTTCGAGGTTTACTCCTTATAATTTGGCTATATAGATAAATATTGCATATTTTATTTTTTGTTCTTTTATATATTTGATCCTGTTTTTATGTATGTTTTGGATTTTTCTTTGCTTCTATAATTCTGCTGACTTCGAGATTTATTCCTTATAATTTGGCTATATAGATAAATATTGCATATTTAATTTTTTGTTCTTTTATATATTTGAGTCTCTTTTTATATATGTTTTGGAGTTGTCTTTATGTTTTTTTTGATTTGATTCTGTTTTATGTATGTTTTGGATTTTTCTTTATGTTTCTATAATTCTGCTGACTTCGAGATTTATTCCTTATGATTTGGCTATATAGATAAATATTGCATATTTTATTTTTTGTTTTATACATATATTTGAGTCTGTTATTATATATGTTTTTGAGTTGTCTTTATGTTTTTTTAATTCTGATGACTTCGAGATTTACTCCTTATAATTTGGCTATATAGACAAATATTGCATATTTAATTTTTTGTTCTTTTATAAATTTGATTCTGTTTTATGTATGTTTTGGATTTTTCTTTATGTTTCTATAATTCTGCTGACTTCGAGATTTACTCCTTATAATTTGACTATATAGATAAATATTGCATATTTTATTTTTTGTTTTATACATATATTTGAGTCTGTTATTATATATGTTTTTGAGTTGTCTTTATGTTTTTTTAATTCTGATGACTTCCAGATTTACTCCTTATAATTTGGCTATATAGATAAATATTGCATATTTTATTTTTTTGTTCTTTTATATATTTGATTCTGTTTTTATATATGTTTTGGATTTTTCTTTGCTTCTATAATTCTGCTGACTTCGAGATTTATTCCTTATGATTTGTCTATATAGATAAATATTGCATATTTTATTTTTTGTTTTATACATATATTTGAGTGTGTTATTATATATATGTTTTTGAGTTGTCTTTATGTTTTTTTAATTCTGATTACTTCGAGGTTTACTCCTTATAATTTGGCTATATAGATAAATATTGCATATTTTATTTTTTGTTCTTTTATATATTTGATTCTGTTTTTATGTATGTTTTGGATTTTTCTTTGCTTCTATAATTCTGCTGACTTCGAGATTTATTCCTTATAATTTGGCTATATAGATAAATATTGCATATCTAATTTTTTGTTCTTTTATATATTTGAGTCTCTTTTTATATATGTTTTGGAGTTGTCTTTATGTTTTTTTTGATTTGATTCTGTTTTATGTATGTTTTGGATTTTTCTTTATGTTTCTATAATTTTGCTGACTTCGAGATTTATTCCTTATGATTTGGCTAAATAGACAAATATTGCATACTTAATTTTTTGTTCTTTTATATATTTGATTCTGTTTTTATGTATGTTTTGGATTTTTCTTTATATTTCTATAATTTCTAGACAAATATTGCATATTTAATTTTTTGTTCTTTTATATATTTGAGTCTGTTTTTATATATGTTTTTGAGTTGTCTTTCTGTTTTTTTTTTGATTTGATTCTGTTTTATGTATGTTTTGGATTTTTCTTTATGTTTCTATAATTCTGCTGACTTCGAGATTTACTCCTTATAATTTGACTATATAGATAAATATTGCATATTTTATTTTTTGTTTTATACATATATTTGAGTCTGTTATTATATATGTTTTTGAGTTGTCTTTATGTTTTTTTTAATTCTGATGACTTCGAGATTTACTCCTTATAATTTGGCTATATAGATAAATATTGCATATTTTATTTTTTGTTCTTTTATATATTTGAGTCTGTTTTTATGTATGTTTTGGATTTTTCTTTATGTATCTATAATTCTGCTGACTTCGAGATTTATTCCTTATGATTTGGACAAATATTGCTTATTTAATTTTTTGTTCTTTTATATATTTGATTCTGTTTTTATGAATGTTTTGGATTTTTCTTTGTTTCTATAATTCTGCTGACTTCGAGATTTATTCCTTATAATTTGGCTATATAGATAAATATTACATATTTAATTTTTTGTTCTTTTATATATTTGAGTCTCTTTTTATATATGTTTTGGAGTTGTCTCTATGTTTTTTTAATTCTGATTACTTCGAGGTTTACTCCTTATAATTTGGCTATATAGATAAATATTGCATATTTTATTTTTTGTTCTTTTATATATTTGATCCTGTTTTTATGTATGTTTTGGATTTTTCTTTGCTTCTATAATTCTGCTGACTTCGAGATTTATTCCTTATAATTTGGCTATATAGATAAATATTGCATATTTAATTTTTTGTTCTTTTATATATTTGAGTCTCTTTTTATATATGTTTTGGAGTTGTCTTTATGTTTTTTTTGATTTGATTCTGTTTTATGTATGTTTTGGATTTTTCTTTATGTTTCTATAATTCTGCTGACTTCGAGATTTACTCCTTATAATTTGACTATATAGATAAATATTGCATATTTTATTTTTTGTTTTATACATATATTTGAGTCTGTTATTATATATGTTTTTGAGTTGTCTTTATGTTTTTTTAATTCTGATGACTTCCAGATTTACTCCTTATAATTTGGCTATATAGATAAATATTGCATATTTTATTTTTTTGTTCTTTTATATATTTGATTCTGTTTTTATATATGTTTTGGATTTTTCTTTGCTTCTATAATTCTGCTGACTTCGAGATTTATTCCTTATAATTTGGCTATATAGATAAATATTGCATATTTAATTTTTTGTTCTTTTATATATTTGAGTCTCTTTTTATATATGTTTTGGAGTTGTCTTTATGTTTTTTTTGATTTGATTCTGTTTTATGTATGTTTTGGATTTTTCTTTATGTTTCTATAATTCTGCTGACTTCGAGATTTACTCCTTATAATTTGACTATATAGATAAATATTGCATATTTTATTTTTTGTTTTATACATATATTTGAGTCTGTTATTATATATGTTTTTGAGTTGTCTTTATGTTTTTTTAATTCTGATGACTTCCAGATTTACTCCTTATAATTTGGCTATATAGATAAATATTGCATATTTTATTTTTTTGTTCTTTTATATATTTGATTCTGTTTTTATATATGTTTTGGATTTTTCTTTGCTTCTATAATTCTGCTGACTTCGAGATTTATTCCTTATGATTTGTCTATATAGATAAATATTGCATATTTTATTTTTTGTTTTATACATATATTTGAGTGTGTTATTATATATATGTTTTTGAGTTGTCTTTATGTTTTTTTAATTCTGATTACTTCGAGGTTTACTCCTTATAATTTGGCTATATAGATAAATATTGCATATTTTATTTTTTGTTCTTTTATATATTTGATTCTGTTTTTATGTATGTTTTGGATTTTTCTTTGCTTCTATAATTCTGCTGACTTCGAGATTTATTCCTTATAATTTGGCTATATAGATAAATATTGCATATTTAATTTTTTGTTCTTTTATATATTTGAGTCTCTTTTTATATATGTTTTGGAGTTGTCTTTATGTTTTTTTTGATTTGATTCTGTTTTGTGTATGTTTTGGATTTTTCTTTATGTTTCTATAATTCTGCTGACTTCGAGATTTATTCCTTATGATTTGGCTATATAGATAAATATTGCATATTTTATTTTTTGTTTTATACATATATTTGAGTCTGTTATTATATATGTTTTTGAGTTGTCTTTATGTTTTTTTAATTCTGATGACTTCGAGATTTACTCCTTATAATTTGGCTATATAGATAAATATTGCATATTTTATTTTTTGTTTTTTATATATTTGAGTCTGTTTTTATATATGTTTTGGTTTTTTCTTTATGTTTCTATAATTCTGCTGACTTCGAGATTTATTCCTTATGATTTGGCTATATAGACAAATATTGCATATTTAATTTTTTGTTCTTTTATATATTTGATTCTGTTTTTATGTATGTTTTGGATTTTTCTTTATGTTTCTATAATTCTGCTGACTTCGAGATTTATTCCTTATGATTTGGCTATATAGACAAATATTGCATATTTAATTTTTTGTTCTTTTATAAATTTGATTCTGTTTTATGTATGTTTTGGATTTTTCTTTATGTTTCTATAATTCTGCTGACTTCGAGATTTATTCCTTATGATTTGGCTATATAGATAAATATTGCATATTTTATTTTTTGTTTTATACATATATTTGAGTCTGTTATTATATATGTTTTTGAGTTGTCTTTATGTTTTTTTAATTCTGATGACTTCGAGATTTACTCCTTATAATTTGACTATATAGATAAATATTGCATATTTTATTTTTTGTATATATTTGAGTCTGTTATTATATATGTTTTTGAGTTGTCTTTATGTTTTTTTAATTCTGATGACTTCCAGATTTACTCCTTATAATTTGGCTATATAGATAAATATTGCATATTTTATTTTTTGTTCTTTTATATATTTGATTCTGTTTTTATAAATGTTTTGGATTTTTCTTTGCTTCTATAATTCTGCTGACTTCGAGATTTATTCCTTATAATTTGGCTATATAGATAAATATTGCATATTTAATTTTTTGTTCTTTTATATATTTGAGTCTCTTTTTATATATGTTTTGGAGTTGTCTTCATGTTTTTTTGATTTGATTCTGTTTTATGTATGTTTTGGATTTTTCTTTATGTTTCTATAATTCTGCTGACTTCGAGATTTATTCCTTATGATTTGGCTATATAGATAAATATTGCATATTTTATTTTTTGTTTTATACATATATTTGAGTCTGTTATTATATATGTTTTTGAGTTGTCTTTATTTTTTTTTAAATCTGCTGACTTCGAGATTTATTCCTTATGATTTGGCTATATAGACAAATATTGCTTATTTAATTTTTTGTTCTTTTATATATTTGATTCTGTTTTTATGTATGTTTTGGATTTTTCTTTGTTTCTATAATTCTGCTGACTTCGAGATTTATTCCTTATGATTTGGCTATATAGACAAATATTGCATACTTAATTTTTTGTTCTTTTATATATTTGATTCTGTTTTTATGTATGTTTTGGATTTTACTTTATGTTTCTATAATTCTGCTTACTTCGAGATTTATTCCTTATAATTAGGATATATAGATAAATATTGCATATTTTATTTTTTGTTATTTTATATATTTGAGTCTGTTTTTATGTATGTTTTGGATTTTTCTTTATGTTTCTATAATTCTGCTGACTTCGAGATTTATTCCTTATGATTTGGCTATATAGACAAATATTGCATATTTAATTTTTTGTTCTTTTATATATTTGATTCTGTTTTTATGTATGTTTTGGATTTTTCTTTGTTTTTATAATTCTGCTGACTTCGAGATTTATTCCTTATAATTTGGCTATATAGATAAATATTGCATATTTAATTTTTTGTTCTTTTATATATTTGATTCTGTTTTTATGTATGTTTTGGATTTTTCTTTGTTTTTATAATTCTGCTGACTTCGAGATTTATTCCTTATGATTTGGCTATATAGACAAATATTGCATATTTCATATTTTGTTCTTTTATATATTTGATTCTGTTTTTATGTATGTTTTGGATTTTTCTTTGTTTCTATAATTCTGCTGACTTCGAGATTTATTCCTTATAACTTGGCTATATAGACAAATATTGCATATTTAATTTTTTGTTCTTTTATATATTTGATTCTGTTTTTATGTATGTTTTGGATTTTTCTTTGTTTTTATAATTCTGCTGACTTCGAGATTTATTCTTTATAATTTGGCTATATAGATAAATATTGCATATTTAATTTTTTGTTCTTTTATATATTTGATTCTGTTTTATGTATGTTTTGGATTTTTCTTTATGTTTCTATAATTCTGCTGACTTCGAGATTTACTCCTTATAATTTGACTATATAGATAAATATTGCATATTTTATTTTTTGTTTTATACATATATTTGAGTCTGTTATTATATATGTTTTTGAGTTGTCTTTATGCTTTTTTAATTCTGATGACTTCCAGATTTACTCCTTATAATTTGGCTATATAGATAAATATTGCATATTTTATTTTTTGTTATTTTATATATTTGAGTCTGTTTTTATGTATGTTTTGGATTTTTCTTTATGTTTCTATAATTCTGCTGACTTCGAGATTTATTCCTTATGATTTGGCTATATAGACAAATATTGCATATTTAATTTTTTGTTCTTTTATATATTTGATTCTGTTTTTATGTATGTTTTGGATTTTTCTTTGTTTTTATAATTCTGCTGACTTCGAGATTTATTCCTTATAATTTGGCTATATAGATAAATATTGCATATTTAATTTTTTGTTCTTTTATATATTTGATTCTGTTTTTATGTATGTTTTGGATTTTTCTTTGTTTTTATAATTCTGCTGACTTCGAGATTTATTCCTTATGATTTGGCTATATAGACAAATATTGCATATTTCATATTTTGTTCTTTTATATATTTGATTCTTTTTTTATGTATGTTTTGGATTTTTCTTTGTTTCTATAATTCTGCTGACTTCGAGATTTATTCCTTATAATTTGGCTATATAGACAAATATTGCATATTTAATTTTTTGTTCTTTTATATATTTGATTCTGTTTTTATGTATGTTTTGGATTTTTCTTTGTTTTTATAATTCTGCTGACTTCGAGATTTATTCCTTATAATTTGGCTATATAGATAAATATTGCATATTTAATTTTTTGTTCTTTTATATATTTGATTCTGTTTTATGTATGTTTTGGATTTTTCTTTATGTTTCTATAATTCTGCTGACTTCGAGATTTACTCCTTATAATTTGACTATATAGATAAATATTGCATATTTTATTTTTTGATTTATACATATATTTGAGTCTGTTATTATATATGTTTTTGAGTTGTCTTTATGCTTTTTTAATTCTGATGACTTCCAGATTTACTCCTTATAATTTGGCTATATAGATAAATATTGCATATTTTATTTTTTGTTATTTTATATATTTGAGTCTGTTTTTATGTATGTTTTGGATTTTTCTTTATGTTTCTATAATTCTGCTGACTTCGAGATTTATTCCTTATGATTTGGCTATATAGACAAATATTGCATATTTAATTTTTTGTTCTTTTATATATTTGATTCTGTTTTTATGTATGTTTTGGATTTTTCTTTGTTTTTATAATTCTGCTGACTTCGAGATTTATTCCTTATAATTTGGCTATATAGATAAATATTGCATATTTAATTTTTTGTTCTTTTATATATTTGATTCTGTTTTTATGTATGTTTTGGATTTTTCTTTGTTTTTATAATTCTGCTGACTTCGAGATTTATTCCTTATAATTTGGCTATATAGACAAATATTGCATATTTCATATTTTGTTCTTTTATATATTTGATTCTGTTTTTATGTATGTTTTGGATTTTTCTTTGTTTCTATAATTCTGCTGACTTCGAGATTTATTCCTTATAATTTGGCTATATAGACAAATATTGCATATTTAATTTTTTGTTCTTTTATATATTTGATTCTGTTTTTATGTATGTTTTGGATTTTTCTTTGTTTTTATAATTCTGCTGACTTCGAGATTTATTCCTTATAATTTGGCTATATAGACAAATATTGCATATTTCATATTTTGTTCTTTTATATATTTGATTCTGTTTTTATGTATGTTTTGGATTTTTCTTTGTTTCTATAATTCTGCTGACTTCGAGATTTATTCCTTATAATTTGGCTATATAGACAAATATTGCATATTTAATTTTTTGTTCTTTTATATATTTGATTCTGTTTTTATGTATGTTTTGGATTTTTCTTTATGTTTCTATAATTCTGCTGACTTCGAGATTTACTCCTTATAATTTGACTATATAGATAAATATTGCATATTTTATTTTTTGTTTTATACATATATTTGAGTCTGTTATTATATATGTTTTTGAGTTGTCTTTATGCTTTTTTAATTCTGATGACTTCCAGATTTACTCCTTATAATTTGGCTATATAGATAAATATTGCATATTTTATTTTTTGTTATTTTATATATTTGAGTCTGTTTTTATGTATGTTTTGGATTTTTCTTTATGTTTCTATAATTCTGCTGACTTCGAGATTTATTCCTTATGATTTGGCTATATAGACAAATATTGCGTATTTAATTTTTTGTTCTTTTATATATTTGATTCTGTTTTTATGTATGTTTTGGATTTTTCTTTGTTTTTATAATTCTGCTGACTTCGAGATTTATTCCTTATAATTTGGCTATATAGATAAATATTGCATATTTAATTTTTTGTTCTTTTATATATTTGATTCTGTTTTTATGTATGTTTTGGATTTTTCTTTGTTTTTATAATTCTGCTGACTTCGAGATTTATTCCTTATGATTTGGCTATATAGACAAATATTGCATATTTCATATTTTGTTCTTTTATATATTTGATTCTGTTTTTATGTATGTTTTGGATTTTTCTTTGTTTCTATAATTCTGCTGACTTCGAGATTTATTCCTTATAATTTGGCTATATAGACAAATATTGCATATTTAATTTTTTGTTCTTTTATATATTTGATTCTGTTTTTATGTATGTTTTGGATTTTTCTTTGTTTTTATAATTCTGCTGACTTCGAGATTTATTCCTTATAATTTGGCTATATAGATAAATATTGCATATTTAATTTTTTGTTCTTTTATATATTTGATTCTGTTTTATGTATGTTTTGGATTTTTCTTTATGTTTCTATAATTCTGCTGACTTCGAGATTTACTCCTTATAATTTGACTATATAGATAAATATTGCATATTTTATTTTTTGTTTTATACATATATTTGAGTCTGTTATTATATATGTTTTTGAGTTGTCTTTATGCTTTTTTAATTCTGATGACTTCCAGATTTACTCCTTATAATTTGGCTATATAGATAAATATTGCATATTTTATTTTTTGTTCTTTTATATATTTGAGTCCGCTTTTATGTATGTTTTGGATTTTTCTTTATGTTTCTATAATTCTGCTGACTTCGAGATTTATTCCTTATGATTTGGCTATATAGATAAATATTGCATATTTTATTTTTTGTTCTTTTACATATTTGAGTCTGTTTTTATGTATGTTTTGGATTTTTCTTTATGTTTCTATAATTCTGCTGACTTCGAGATTTATTCCTTATAATTTGGCTATATAGATAAATATTGCATATTTAATTTTTTGTTCTTTTATATATTTGATTCTGTTTTTATGTATGTTTTGGATTTTTCTTTGTTTTTATAATTCTGCTGACTTCGAGATTTATTCCTTATGATTTGGCTATATAGACAAATATTGCATATTTCATATTTTGTTCTTTTATATATTTGATTCTGTTTTTATGTATGTTTTGGATTTTTCTTTGTTTCTATAATTCTGCTGACTTCGAGATTTATTCCTTATAATTTGGCTATATAGATAAATATTGCATATTTAATTTTTTGTTCTTTTATATATTTGATTCTGTTTTTATGTATGTTTTGGATTTTTCTTTGTTTTTATAATTCTGCTGACTTCGAGATTTATTCCTTATGATTTGGCTATATAGACAAATATTGCATATTTCATATTTTGTTCTTTTATATATTTGATTCTGTTTTTATGTATGTTTTGGATTTTTCTTTGTTTCTATAATTCTGCTGACTTCGAGATTTATTCCTTATAATTTGGCTATATAGACAAATATTGCATATTTAATTTTTTGTTCTTTTATATATTTGATTCTGTTTTTATGTATGTTTTGGATTTTTCTTTGTTTTTATAATTCTGCTGACTTCGAGATTTATTCCTTATAATTTGGCTATATAGATAAATATTGCATATTTAATTTTTTGTTCTTTTATATATTTGATTCTGTTTTATGTATGTTTTGGATTTTTCTTTATGTTTCTATAATTCTGCTGACTTCGAGATTTACTCCTTATAATTTGACTATATAGATAAATATTGCATATTTTATTTTTTGTTTTATACATATATTTGAGTCTGTTATTATATATGTTTTTGAGTTGTCTTTATGCTTTTTTAATTCTGATGACTTCCAGATTTACTCCTTATAATTTGGCTATATAGATAAATATTGCATATTTTATTTTTTGTTCTTTTATATATTTGAGTCCGCTTTTATGTATGTTTTGGATTTTTCTTTATGTTTCTATAATTCTGCTGACTTCGAGATTTATTCCTTATGATTTGGCTATATAGACAAATATTGCATATTTAATTTTTTGTTCTTTTATATATTTGATTCTGTTTTTATGTATGTTTTGAATTTTTCTTGTTTCTATAATTCTGCTGACTTCGAGATTTATTCCTTATAATTTGGCTATATAGATAAATATTGCATATTTTATTTTTTGTTCTTTTACATATTTGAGTCTGTTTTTATGTATGTTTTGGATTTTTCTTTATGTTTCTATAATTCTGCTGACTTCGAGATTTATTCCTTATAATTTGATTATATAGATAAATATTGCATATTTTATTTTTTGTTTTATACATATATTTGAGTCTGTTATTATATATGTTTTTGAGTAGTCTTTATGTTTTTTTAATTCTGCTGACTTCGAGATTTACTCCTTATAATTTGACTATATAGATAAATATTGCATATTTTATTTTTTGTTTTATGCATATATTTGAGTCTGTTATTATATATGCTTTTGAGTTGTCTTTATGTTTTTTTAATTCTGATGACTTCCAGATTTACTCCTTATAATTTGACTATATAGATAAATATTGCATATTTTATTTTTTGTTTTATGCATATATTTGAGTCTGTTATTATATATGTTTTTGAGTTGTCTTTATGCTTTTTTAATTCTGATGACTTCCAGATTTACTCCCTATAATTTGATTATATAGATAAATATTGCATATTTTATTTTTTGTTTTATACATATATTTGAGTCTGTTATTATATATGTTTTTGAGTTGTCTTTATGTTTTTTTAATTCTGCTGACTTCGAGATTTACTCCTTATAATTTGACTATATAGATAAATATTGCATATTTTATTTTTTGTTTTATGCATATATTTGAGTCTGTTTTTGAGTTGTCTTTATGTTTTTTTAATTCTGATGACTTCCAGATTTACTCCTTATAATTTGACTATATATAAATATTGCATATTTTATTTTTTGTTTTATGCATATATTTGAGTCTGTTATTATATATGTTTTTGAGTTGTCTTTATGCTTTTTTAATTCTGATGACTTCCAGATTTACTCCTTATAATTTGGCTATATAGATAAATATTGCATATTTTATTTTTTGTTCTTTTATATATTTGAGTCCGCTTTTATGTATGTTTTGGATTTTTCTTTATGTTTCTATAATTCTGCTGACTTCGAGATTTATTCCTTATGATTTGGCTATATAGACAAATATTGCATATTTAATTTTTTGTTCTTTTATATATTTGATTCTGTTTTTATGTATGTTTTGAATTTTTCTTGTTTCTATAATTCTGCTGACTTCGAGATTTATTCCTTATAATTTGGCTATATAGATAAATATTGCATATTTTATTTTTTGTTCTTTTACATATTTGAGTCTGTTTTTATGTATGTTTTGGATTTTTCTTTATGTTTCTATAATTCTGCTGACTTCGAGATTTATTCCTTATAATTTGATTATATAGATAAATATTGCATATTTTATTTTTTGTTTTATACATATATTTGAGTCTGTTATTATATATGTTTTTGAGTTGTCTTTATGTTTTTTTAATTCTGCTGACTTCGAGATTTACTCCTTATAATTTGACTATATAGATAAATATTGCATATTTTATTTTTTGTTTTATACATATATTTGAGTCTGTTATTATATATGTTTTTGAGTTGTCTTTATGCTTTTTTAATTCTGATGACTTCCAGATTTACTCCTTATAATTTGGCTATATAGATAAATATTGCATATTTTATTTTTTGTTCTTTTATATATTTGAGTCCGCTTTTATGTATGTTTTGGATTTTTCTTTATGTTTCTATAATTCTGCTGACTTCGAGACTTATTCCTTATGATTTGGCTATATAGACAAATATTGCATATTTAATTTTTTGTTCTTTTATATATTTGATTCTGTTTTTATGTATGTTTTGGATTTTTCTTTGTTTCTATAATTCTGCTGACTTCGAGATTTATTCCTTATGATTTGGCTATATAGACAAATATTGCATATTTAATTTTTTGTTCTTTTATATATTTGATTCTGTTTTTATGTATGTTTTGGATTTTTCTTTGTTTCTATAATTCTGCTGACTTCGAGATTTATTCCTTATGATTTGGCTATATAGACAAATATTGCATATTTAATTTTTTGTTCTTTTATATATTTGATTCTGTTTTTATGTATGTTTTGGATTTTTCTTTGTTTCTTATAATTCTGCTGACTTCGAGATTTATTCCTTATGATTTGGCTATATAGACAAATATTGCATATTTAATTTTTTGTTCTTTTATATATTTGATTCTGTTTTTACGTATGTTTTGGATTTTTCTTTGTTTTTATAATTCTGCGGACTTCGAGATTTATTCCTTATAATTTGGCTATATAGATAAATATTGCATATTTTATTTTTTGTTTTATACATATATTTGAGTCTGTTATTATATATGTTTTTGAGTTGTCTTTATGCTTTTTTAATTCTGATGACTTCCAGATTTACTCCTTATAATTTGGCTATATAGATAAATATTGCATATTTTATTTTTTGTTTTATACATATATTTGAGTCTGTTATTATATATGTTTTTGAGTTGTCTTTATGCTTTTTTAATTCTGATGACTTCCAGATTTACTCCTTATAATTTGGCTATATAGATAAATATTGCATATTTTATTTTTTGTTTTATACATATATTTGAGTCTGTTATTATATATGTTTTTGAGTTGTCTTTATGCTTTTTTAATTCTGATGACTTCCAGATTTACTCCTTATAATTTGGCTATATAGATAAATATTGCATATTTTATTTTTTGTTTTATACATATATTTGAGTCTGTTATTATATATGTTTTTGAGTTGTCTTTATGCTTTTTTAATTCTGATGACTTCCAGATTTACTCCTTATAATTTGGCTATATAGATAAATATTGCATATTTTATTTTTTGTTCTTTTATATATTTGAGTCCGCTTTTATGTATGTTTTGAATTTTTCTTTATGTTTCTATAATTCTGCTGACTTCGAGACTTATTCCTTATGATTTGGCTATATAGACAAATATTGCATATTTAATTTTTTGTTCTTTTATATATTTGAGTCCGCTTTTATGTATGTTTTGGATTTTTCTTTGTTTCTATAATTCTGCTGACTTCGAGATTTATTCCTTATGATTTGGCTATATAGACAAATATTGCATATTTAATTTTTTGTTCTTTTATATATTTGATTCTGTTTTTATGTATGTTTTGGATTTTTCTTTGTTTCTATAATTCTGCTGACTTCGAGATTTATTCCTTATGATTTGGCTATATAGACAAATATTGCATATTTAATTTTTTGTTCTTTTATATATTTGATTCTGTTTTTACGTATGTTTTGGATTTTTCTTTGTTTTTATAATTCTGCGGACTTCGAGATTTATTCCTTATAATTTGGCTATATAGATAAATATTGCATATTTTATTTTTTGTTTTATACATATATTTGAGTCTGTTATTATATATGTTTTTGAGTTGTCTTTATGCTTTTTTAATTCTGATGACTTCCAGATTTACTCCTTATAATTTGGCTATATAGATAAATATTGCATATTTTATTTTTTGTTTTATACATATATTTGAGTCTGTTATTATATATGTTTTTGAGTTGTCTTTATGCTTTTTTAATTCTGATGACTTCCAGATTTACTCCTTATAATTTGGCTATATAGATAAATATTGCATATTTTATTTTTTGTTTTATACATATATTTGAGTCTGTTATTATATATGTTTTTGAGTTGTCTTTATGTTTTTTTAATTCTGATGACTTCCAGATTTACTCCTTATAATTTGGCTATATAGATAAATATTGCATATTTTATTTTTTGTTTTATACATATATTTGAGTCTGTTATTATATATGTTTTTGAGTTGTCTTTATGCTTTTTTAATTCTGATGACTTCCAGATTTACTCCTTATAATTTGGCTATATAGATAAATATTGCATATTTTATTTTTTGTTCTTTTATATATTTGAGTCCGCTTTTATGTATGTTTTGGATTTTTCTTTATGTTTCTATAATTCTGCTGACTTCGAGACTTATTCCTTATGATTTGGCTATATAGACAAATATTGCATATTTAATTTTTTGTTCTTTTATATATTTGATTCTGTTTTTATGTATGTTTTGGATTTTTCTTTGTTTCTATAATTCTGCTGACTTCGAGATTTATTCCTTATGATTTGGCTATATAGACAAATATTGCATATTTAATTTTTTGTTCTTTTATATATTTGATTCTGTTTTTATGTATGTTTTGGATTTTTCTTTGTTTCTATAATTCTGCTGACTTCGAGATTTATTCCTTATGATTTGGCTATATAGACAAATATTGCATATTTAATTTTTTGTTCTTTTATATATTTGATTCTGTTTTTATGTATGTTTTGGATTTTTCTTTGTTTCTATAATTCTGCTGACTTCGAGATTTATTCCTTATGATTTGGCTATATAGACAAATATTGCATATTTAATTTTTTGTTCTTTTATATATTTGATTCTGTTTTTACGTATGTTTTGGATTTTTCTTTGTTTTTATAATTCTGCGGACTTCGAGATTTATTCCTTATAATTTGGCTATATAGATAAATATTGCATATTTTATTTTTTGTTCTTTTATATATTTGATTCTGTTTTATGTATGTTTTGGATTTTTCTTTATGTTTCTATAATTCTGCTCACTTCGAGATTTACTCCTTATAATTTGACTATATAGATAAATATTGCATATTTAATTTTTTGTTTTATACATATATTTGAGTCTGTTATTATATATGTTTTTGAGTTGTCTTTATGTTTTTTTAATTCTGATGACTTCCAGATTTACTCCTTATAATTTGGCTATATAGATAAATATTGCATATTTTAGTTTTTGTTCTTTTATATATTTGAGTCCGCTTTTATGTATGTTTTGGATTTTTCTTTATGTTTCTATAATTCTGCTGACTTCGAGATTTATTCCTTATGATTTGGCTATATAGACAAATATTGCATATTTCATTTTTTGTTCTTTTATATATTTGATTCTGTTTTTATGTATGTTTTGGATTTTTCTTGTTTCTATAATTCTGCTGACTTCGAGATTTATTCCTTATAATTTGGCTATATAGATAAATATTGCATATTTTATTTTTTGTTCTTTTATATATTTGATTCTGTTTTATGTATGTTTTGGATTTTTCTTTATGTTTCTATAATTCTGCTGACTTCGAGATTTACTCCTTATAATTTGACTATATAGATAAATATTGCATATTTTATTTTTTGTTTTATACATATATTTGAGTCTGTTATTATATATGTTTTTGAGTTGTCTTTATGCTTTTTTAATTCTGATGACTTCCAGATTTACTCCTTATAATTTGGCTATATAGATAAATATTGCATATTTTATTTTTTGTTCTTTTATATATTTGAGTCCGCTTTTATGTATGTTTTGGATTTTTCTTTATGTTTCTATAATTCTGCTGACTTCGAGATTTATTCCTTATGATTTGGCTATATAGACAAATATTGCATATTTAATTTTTTGTTCTTTTATATATTTGATTCTGTTTTTATGTATGTTTTGAATTTTTCTTGTTTCTATAATTCTGCTGACTTCGAGATTTATTCCTTATAATTTGGCTATATAGATAAATATTGCATATTTTATTTTTTGTTCTTTTACATATTTGAGTCTGTTTTTATGTATGTTTTGGATTTTTCTTTATGTTTCTATAATTCTGCTGACTTCGAGATTTACTCCTTATAATTTGACTATATAGATAAATATTGCATATTTTATTTTTTGTTTTATACATATATTTGAGTCTGTTATTATATATGTTTTTGAGTTGTCTTTATGCTTTTTTAATTCTGATGACTTCCAGATTTACTCCTTATAATTTGGCTATATAGATAAATATTGCATATTTTATTTTTTGTTCTTTTATATATTTGAGTCCGCTTTTATGTATGTTTTGGATTTTTCTTTATGTTTCTATAATTCTGCTGACTTCGAGATTTATTCCTTATGATTTGGCTATATAGACAAATATTGCATATTTAATTTTTTGTTCTTTTATATATTTGATTCTGTTTTTATGTGTGTTTTGAATTTTTCTTGTTTCTATAATTCTGCTGACTTCGAGATTTATTCCTTATAATTTGGCTATATAGATAAATATTGCATATTTTATTTTTTGTTCTTTTATATATTTGATTCTGTTTTATGTATGTTTTGGATTTTTCTTTATGTTTCTATAATTCTGCTGACTTCGAGATTTACTCCTTATAATTTGACTATATAGATAAATATTGCATATTTTATTTTTTGTTTTATACATATATTTGAGTCTGTTATTATATATGTTTTTGAGTTGTCTTTATGCTTTTTTAATTCTGATGACTTCCAGATTTACTCCTTATAATTTGGCTATATAGATAAATATTGCATATTTTATTTTTTGTTCTTTTATATATTTGAGTCCGCTTTTATGTATGTTTTGGATTTTTCTTTATGTTTCTATAATTCTGCTGACTTCGAGATTTATTCCTTATGATTTGGCTATATAGACAAATATTGCATCTTTCATTTTTTGTTCTTTTATATATTTGATTCTGTTTTTATGTATGTTTTGGATTTTTCTTGTTTCTATAATTCTGCTGACTTCGAGATTTATTCCTTATAATTTGGCTATATAGATAAATATTGCATATTTTATTTTTTGTTCTTTTATATATTTGATTCTGTTTTATGTATGTTTTGGATTTTTCTTTATGTTTCTATAATTCTGCTGACTTCGAGATTTACTCCTTATAATTTGACTATATAGATAAATATTGCATATTTTATTTTTTGTTTTATACATATATTTGAGTCTGTTATTATATATGTTTTTGAGTTGTCTTTATGTTTTTTTAATTCTGCTGACTTCGAGATTTACTCCTTATAATTTGACTATATAGATAAATATTGCATATTTTATTTTTTGTTTTATGCATATATTTGAGTCTGTTAATATATATGTTTTTGAGTTGTCTTTATGTTTTTTTAATTCTGATGACTTCCAGATTTAATCCTTATAATTTGGCTATATAGATAAATATTGCATATTTTATTTTTTGTTCTTTTATATATTTGAGTCCGCTTTTATGTATGTTTTGGATTTTTCTTTATGTTTCTATAATTCTGCTGACTTCGAGATTTACTCCTTATAATTTGACTATATAGATAAATATTGCATATTTAATTTTTTGTTTTATACATATATTTGAGTCTGTTATTATATATGTTTTTGAGTTGTCTTTATGTTTTTTTAATTCTGATGACTTCCAGATTTACTCCTTATAATTTGGCTATATAGATAAATATTGCATATTTTAGTTTTTGTTCTTTTATATATTTGAGTCCGCTTTTATGTATGTTTTGGATTTTTCTTTATGTTTCTATAATTCTGCTGACTTCGAGATTTATTCCTTATGATTTGGCTATATAGACAAATATTGCATATTTCATTTTTTGTTCTTTTATATATTTGATTCTGTTTTTATGTATGTTTTGGATTTTTCTTGTGTCTATAATTCTGCTGACTTCGAGATTTATTCCTTATAATTTGGCTATATAGATAAATATTGCATATTTTATTTTTTGTTCTTTTACATATTTGAGTCTGTTTTTATGTATGGTTTGGATTTTTCTTTATGTTTCTATAATTCTGCTGACTTCGAGATTTATTCCTTATGATTTGGACAACTATTGCTTATTTAATTTTTTGTTCTTTTATATATTTGATTCTGTTTTATGTATGTTTTGGATTTTTCTTTATGTTTCTATAATTCTGCTGACTTCGAGATTTACTCCTTATAATTTGACTATATAGATAAATATTGCATATTTTATTTTTTGTTTTATACATATATTTGAGTCTGTTATTATATATGTTTTTGAGTTGTCTTTATGTTTTTTTAATTCTGATGACTTCCAGATTTACTCCTTATAATTTGGCTATATAGATAAATATTGCATATTTTATTTTTTGTTCTTTTATATATTTGATTCTGTTTTTATATATGTTTTGGATTTTTCTTTGCTTCTATAATTCTGCTGACTTCGAGATTTATTCCTTATAATTTGGCTATATAGATAAATATTGCATATTTAATTTTTTGTTCTTTTATATATTTGAGTCTCTTTTTATATATGTTTTGGAGTTGTCTTCATGTTTTTTTTGATTTGATTCTGTTTTATGTATGTTTTGGATTTTTCTTTATGTTTCTATAATTCTGCTGACTTCGAGATTTATTCCTTATGATTTGGCTATATAGACAAATATTGCATATTTAATTTTTTTTTCTTTTATATATTTGATTCTGTTTTTATGTATGTTTTGAATTTTTCTTTGTTTCTATAATTCTGCTGACTTCGAGATTTATTCCTTATGATTTGGCTATATAGACAAATATTGCATATTTAATTTTTTTTCTTTTATATATTTGATTCTGTTTTTATGTATGTTTTGAATTTTTCTTTGTTTCTATAATTCTGCTGACTTCGAGATTTATTCCTTATGATTTGGCTATATAGACAAATATTGCATATTTAATTTTTTTTTCTTTTATATATTTGATTCTGTTTTTATGTATGTTTTGAATTTTTCTTTGTTTCTATAATTCTGCTGACTTCGAGATTTATTCCTTATGATTTGGCTATATAGACAAATATTGCATATTTAATTTTTTGTTCTTTTATATATTTGATTCTGTTTTTATGTATGTTTTGGATTTTTCTTTGTTTTTATAATTCTGCTGACTTCGAGATTTATTCCTTATAATTTGGCTATATAGATAAATATTGCATATTTTATTTTTTGTTCTTTTATATATTTGATTCTGTTTTATGTATGTTTTGGATTTTTCTTTATGTTTCTATAATTCTGCTGACTTCGAGATTTATTCCTTATGATTTGGCTATATAGACAAATATTGCATATTTAATTTTTTTTTCTTTTATATATTTGATTCTGTTTTTATGTATGTTTTGAATTTTTCTTTGTTTCTATAATTCTGCTGACTTCGAGATTTATTCCTTATGATTTGGCTATATAGACAAATATTGCATATTTAATTTTTTGTTCTTTTATATATTTGATTCTGTTTTTATGTATGTTTTGGATTTTTCTTTGTTTTTATAATTCTGCTGACTTCGAGATTTATTCCTTATAATTTGGCTATATAGATAAATATTGCATATTTTATTTTTTGTTCTTTTATATATTTGATTCTGTTTTATGTATGTTTTGGATTTTTCTTTATGTTTCTATAATTCTGCTGACTTCGAGATTTACTCCTTATAATTTGACTATATAGATAAATATTGCATATTTAATTTTTTGTTTTATACATATATTTGAGTCTGTTATTATATATGTTTTTGAGTTGTCTTTATGTTTTCTTAATTCTGATGACTTCCAGATTTACTCCTTATAATTTGGCTATATAGATAAATATTGCATATTTTAGTTTTTGTTCTTTTATATATTTGAGTCCGCTTTTATGTATGTTTTGGATTTTTCTTTATGTTTCTATAATTCTGCTGACTTCGAGATTTATTCCTTATGATTTGGCTATATAGACAAATATTGCATATTTCATTTTTTGTTCTTTTATATATTTGATTCTGTTTTTATGTATGTTTTGGATTTTTCTTGTTTCTATAATTCTGCTGACTTCGAGATTTACTCCGTATAATTTGACTATATAGATAAATATTGCATATTTTATTTTTTGTTTTATACATATATTTGAGTCTGTTATTATATATGTTTTTGAGTTGTCTTTATGTTTTTTTAATTTTGATGACTTCCAGATTTACTCCTTATTATTTGGCTATATAGATAAATATTGCATATTATATTTCTTGTTCTTTTAAATATTTAAGTCTGTTTTTATGTATGTTTTGGATTTTTCTTTATGTTTCTATAATTCTGCTGACTTCGAGATTTATTCCTTATGATTTGGCTATATAGACAAATATTGCATATTTAATTTTTTGTTCTTTTATAAATTTGATTTTGTTTCATGTATGTTTTGGATTTTTCTTTATGTTTCTATAATTCTGCTGACTTCGAGATTTACTCCTTATAATTTGGCTATATAGATAAATATTGCATATTTTATTTTTTGTTCTTTTATATATTTGATTCTGTTTTTATATATGTTTTGGATTTTTCTTTGCTTCTATAATTCTGCTGACTTCGAGATTTATTCCTTATAATTTGACTATATAGATAAATATTGCATATTTAATTTTTTGTTCTTTTATATATTTGATTCTGTTTTTATGTATGTTTTGGATTTTTCTTGTTTCTATAATTCTGCTGACTTCGAGATTTACTCCTTATAATTTGACTATATAGATAAATATTGCATATTTTATTTTTTGTTTTATACATATATTTGAGTCTGTTATTATATATGTTTTTGAGTTGTCTTTATGTTTTTTTAATTTTGATGACTTCCAGATTTACTCCTTATTATTTGGCTATATAGATAAATATTGCATATTATATTTCTTGTTCTTTTAAATATTTAAGTCTGTTTTTATGTATGTTTTGGATTTTTCTTTATGTTTCTATAATTCTGCTGACTTCGAGATTTATTCCTTATGATTTGGCTATATAGACAAATATTGCATATTTAATTTTTTGTTCTTTTATAAATTTGATTTTGTTTCATGTATGTTTTGGATTTTTCTTTATGTTTCTATAATTCTGCTGACTTCGAGATTTACTCCTTATAATTTGGCTATATAGATAAATATTGCATATTTTATTTTTTGTTCTTTTATATATTTGATTCTGTTTTTATATATGTTTTGGATTTTTCTTTGCTTCTATAATTCTGCTGACTTCGAGATTTACTCCTTATAATTTGACTATATAGATAAATATTGCATATTTAATTTTTTGTTTTATACATATATTTGAGTCTGTTATTATATATGTTTTTGAGTTGTCTTTATGTTTTTTTAATTCTGATGACTTCCAGATTTACTCCTTATAATTTGGCTATATAGATAAATATTGCATATTTTAGTTTTTGTTCTTTTATATATTTGAGTCCGCTTTTATGTATGTTTTGGATTTTTCTTTATGTTTCTATAATTCTGCTGACTTCGAGATTTATTCCTTATGATTTGGCTATATAGACAAATATTGCATATTTCATTTTTTGTTCTTTTATATATTTGATTCTGTTTTTATGTATGTTTTGGATTTTTCTTGTTTCTATAATTCTGCTGACTTCGAGATTTACTCCTTATAATTTGACTATATAGATAAATATTGCATATTTTATTTTTTGTTTTATACATATATTTGAGTCTGTTATTATATATGTTTTTGAGTTGTCTTTATGTTTTTTTAATTTTGATGACTTCCAGATTTACTCCTTATTATTTGGCTATATAGATAAATATTGCATATTATATTTCTTGTTCTTTTAAATATTTAAGTCTGTTTTTATGTATGTTTTGGATTTTTCTTTATGTTTCTATAATTCTGCTGACTTCGAGATTTATTCCTTATGATTTGGCTATATAGACAAATATTGCATATTTAATTTTTTGTTCTTTTATAAATTTGATTTTGTTTCATGTATGTTTTGGATTTTTCTTTATGTTTCTATAATTCTGCTGACTTCGAGATTTACTCCTTATAATTTGGCTATATAGATAAATATTGCATATTTAATTTTTTGTTCTTTTATATATTTGAGTCTCTTTTTATATATGTTTTGGAGTTGTCTTCATGTTTTTTTTTATTTGATTCTGTTTTATGTATGTTTTGGATTTTTCTTTATGTTTCTATAATTCTGCTGACTTCGAGATTTATTCCTTATGATTTGGCTATATAGATAAATATTGCATATTTTATTTTTTGTTTTATACATATATTTGATTCTGTTTTTATGTATGTTTTGGATTTTTCTTTGTTTCTATAATTCTGCTGACTTCGAGATTTATTCCTTATGATTTGGCTATATAGACAAATATTGCATATTTAATTTTTTGTTCTTTTATATATTTGATTCTGTTTTTATGTATGTTTTGAATTTTTCTTTGTTTCTATAATTCTGCTGACTTCGAGATTTATTCCTTATGATTTGGCTATATAGACAAATATTGCATATTTAATTTTTTGTTCTTTTATATATTTGATTCTGTTTTTATGTATTATTTTTTGTTTTATACATATATTTGAGTCTGTTATTATATATGTTTTTGAGTTGTCTTTATGCTTTTTTAATTCTGCTGACTTCGAGATTTATTCCTTATGATTTGGCTATATAGACAAATATTGCATATTTAATTTTTTGTTCTTTTATATATTTGATTCTGTTTTTATGTATGTTTTGAATTTTTCTTTGTTTCTATAATTCTGCTGACTTCGAGATTTATTCCTTATGATTTGGCTATATAGACAAATATTGCATATTTAATTTTTTGTTCTTTTATATATTTGATTCTGTTTTTATGTATTATTTTTTGTTTTATACATATATTTGAGTCTGTTATTATATATGTTTTTGAGTTGCCTTTATGTTTTTTAATTCTGCTGACTTCCAGATTTACTCCTTATAATTTGGCTATATAGATAAATATTGCATATTTTATTTTTTGTTCTTTTATATATTTGAGTCCGCTTTTATGTATGTTTTGGAGTTTTCTTTATGTTTCTATAATTCTGCTGACTTCGAGATTTATTCCTTATGATTTGGACAACTATTGCTTATTTAATTTTTTGTTCTTTTATATATTTGATTCTGTTTTATGTATGTTTTGGATTTTTCTTTATGTTTCTATAATTCTGCTGACTTCGAGATTTACTCCTTATAATTTGACTATATAGATAAATATTGCATATTTTATTTTTTGTTTTATACATATATTTGAGTCTGTTATTATATATGTTTTTGAGTTGTCTTTATGTTTTTTTAATTTTGATGACTTCCAGATTTACTCCTTATTATTTGGCTATATAGATAAATATTGCATATTATATTTCTTGTTCTTTTAAATATTTAAGTCTGTTTTTATGTATGTTTTGGATTTTTCTTTATGTTTCTATAATTCTGCTGACTTCGAGATTTATTCCTTATGATTTGGCTATATAGACAAATATTGCATATTTAATTTTTTGTTCTTTTATAAATTTGATTTTGTTTTATGTATGTTTTGGATTTTTCTTTATGTTTCTATAATTCTGCTGACTTCGAGATTTACTCCTTATAATTTGGCTATATAGATAAATATTGCATATTTTATTTTTTGTTCTTTTATATATTTGATTCTGTTTTTATATATGTTTTGGATTTTTCTTTGCTTCTATAATTCTGCTGACTTCGAGATTTATTCCTTATAATTTGGCTATATAGATAAATATTGCATATTTAATTTTTTGTTCTTTTATATATTTGAGTCTCTTTTTATATATGTTTTGGAGTTGTCTTCATGTTTTTTTTTATTTGATTCTGTTTTATGTATGTTTTGAATTTTTCTTTGTTTCTATAATTCTGCTGACTTCGAGATTTATTCCTTATGATTTGGCTATATAGACAAATATTGCATATTTAATTTTTTGTTCTTTTATATATTTGATTCTGTTTTTATGTATTATTTTTTGTTTTATACATATATTTGAGTCTGTTATTATATATGTTTTTGAGTTGTCTTTATGCTTTTTTAATTCTGATGACTTCCAGATTTACTCCTTATAATTTGGCTATATAGATAAATATTGCATATTTTATTTTTTGTTCTTTTATATATTTGAGTCCGCTTTTATGTATGTTTTGGATTTTTCTTTATGTTTCTATAATTCTGCTGACTTCGAGATTTATTCCTTATGATTTGGACAACTATTGCTTATTTAATTTTTTGTTCTTTTATATATTTGATTCTGTTTTATGTATGTTTTGGATTTTTCTTTATGTTTCTATAATTCTGCTGACTTCGAGATTTACTCCTTATAATTTGACTATATAGATAAATATTGCATATTTTATTTTTTGTTTTATACATATATTTGAGTCTGTTATTATATATGTTTTTGAGTTGTCTTTATGTTTTTTTAATTTTGATGACTTCCAGATTTACTCCTTATTATTTGGCTATATAGATAAATATTGCATATTATATTTCTTGTTCTTTTAAATATTTAAGTCTGTTTTTATGTATGTTTTGGATTTTTCTTTATGTTTCTATAATTCTGCTGACTTCGAGATTTATTCCTTATGATTTGGCTATATAGACAAATATTGCATATTTAATTTTTTGTTCTTTTATAAATTTGATTTTGTTTTATGTATGTTTTGGATTTTTCTTTATGTTTCTATAATTCTGCTGACTTCGAGATTTACTCCTTATAATTTGACTATATAGATAAATATTGCATATTTTATTTTTTGTTTTATACATATATTTGAGTCTGTTATTATATATGTTTTTGAGTTGTCTTTATGTTTTTTTAATTCTGATGACTTCCAGATTTACTCCTTATAATTTGGCTATATAGATAAATATTGCATATTTTATTTTTTGTTCTTTTATATATTTGAGTCTCTTTTTATATATGTTTTGGAGTTGTCTTCATGTTTTTTTTTGATTTGATTCTGTTTTATGTATGTTTTGGATTTTTCTTTATGTTTCTATAATTCTGCTGACTTCGAGATTTATTCCTTATGATTTGGCTATATAGATAAATATTGCATATTTTATTTTTTGTTTTATACATATATTTGATTCTGTTTTTATGTATGTTTTGGATTTTTCTTTGTTTCTATAATTCTGCTGACTTCGAGATTTATTCCTTATGATTTGGCTATATAGACAAATATTGCATATTTAATTTTTTGTTCTTTTATATATTTGATTCTGTTTTTATGTATGTTTTAAATTTTTCTTTGTTTCTATAATTCTGCTGACTTCGAGATTTATTCCTTATGATTTGGCTATATAGACAAATATTGCATATTTAATTTTTTGTTCTTTTATATATTTGATTCTGTTTTTATGTATGTTTTGGATTTTTCTTTGTTTTTATAATTCTGCTGACCTCGAGATTTATTCCTTATAATTTGGCTATATAGATAAATATTGCATATTTTATTTTTTGTTCTTTTATATATTTGATTCTGTTTTATGTATGTTTTGGATTTTTCTTTATGTTTCTATAATTCTGCTGACTTCGAGATTTACTCCTTATAATTTGACTATATAGATAAATATTGCATATTTAATTTTTTGTTTTGTACATATATTTGAGTCTGTTATTATATATGTTTTTGAGTTGTCTTTATGTTTTTTTAATTCTGATGACTTCCAGATTTACTCCTTATAATTTGGCTACATAGATAAATATTGCATATTTTAGTTTTTGTTCTTTTATATATTTGAGTCCGCTTTTATGTATGTTTTGGATTTTTCTTTATGTTTCTATAATTCTGCTGACTTCGAGATTTATTCCTTATGATTTGGCTATATAGACAAATATTGCATATTTCATTTTTTGTTCTTTTATATATTTGATTCTGTTTTTATGTATGTTTTGGATTTTTCTTGTTTCTATAATTCTGCTGACTTCGAGATTTATTCCTTATAATTTGGCTATATAGATAAATATTGCATATTTTATTTTTTGTTCTTTTATATATTTGATTCTGTTTTATGTATGTTTTGGATTTTTCTTTATGTTTCTATAATTCTGCTGACTTCGAGATTTACTCCTTATAATTTGACTATATAGATAAATATTGCATATTTTATTTTTTGTTTTATGCATATATTTGAGTCTGTTATTATATATGTTTTTGAGTTGTCTTTATGTTTTTTTAATTCTGATGACTTCCAGATTTACTCCTTATAATTTGGCTATATAGATAAATATTGCATATTTTATTTTTTGTTCTTTTATATATTTGAGTCCGCTTTTATGTATGTTTTGTATTTTTCTTTATGTTTCTATAATTCTGCTGACTTCGAGATTTATTCCTTATGATTTGGCTATATAGACAAATGTTGCATATTTAATTTTTTGTTCTTTTATATATTTGATTCTGTTTTTATGTGTGTTTTGGATTTTTCTTTGTTTCTATAATTCTGCTGACTTCGAGATTTATTCCTTATGATTTGGCTATATAGACAAATATTGCATATTTAATTTTTTGTTCTTTTATATATTTGATTCTGTTTTTATGTATGTTTTGAATTTTTCTTTGTTTCTATAATTCTGCTGACTTCGAGATTTATTCCTTATGATTTGGCTATATAGACAAATATTGCATATTTTAGTTTTTGTTCTTTTATATATTTGAGTCCGCTTTTATGTATGTTTTGGATTTTTCTTTATGTTTCTATAATTCTGCTGACTTCGAGATTTATTCCTTATGATTTGGACAACTATTGCTTATTTAATTTTTTGTTCTTTTATATATTTGATTCTGTTTTATGTATGTTTTGGATTTTTCTTTATGTTTCTATAATTCTGCTGACTTCGAGATTTACTCCTTATAATTTGACTATATAGATAAATATTGCATATTTTATTTTTTGTTTTATAAATATATTTGAGTCTGTTATTATATATGTTTTTGAGTTGTCTTTATGTTTTTTTAATTCTGATGACTTCCAGATTTACTCCTTATAATTTGGCTATATAGATAAATATTGCATATTTAATTTCTTGTTCTTTTAAATATTTAAGTCTGTTTTTATGTATGTTTTGGATTTTTCTTTATGTTTCTATAATTCTGCTGACTTCGAGATTTATTCCTTATGATTTGGCTATATAGACAAATATTGCATATTTAATTTTTTGTTCTTTTATAAATTTGATTCTGTTTTATGTATGTTTTGGATTTTTCTTTGCTTCTATAATTCTGCTGACTTCGAGATTTACTCCTTATAATTTGACTATATAGATAAATATTGCATATTTTATTTTTTGTTTTAAACATATATTTGAGTCTGTTATTATATATGTTTTTGAGTTGTCTTTATGTTTTTTTAATTCTGCTGACTTCGAGATTTATTCCTTATGATTTGGCTATATAGACAAATATTGCTTATTTAATTTTTTGTTCTTTTATATATTTGATTCTGTTTTTATGTATGTTTTGGATTTTTCTTTGTTTCTATAATTCTGCTGACTTCGAGATTTATTCCTTATGATTTGGCTATATAGACAAATATTGCATACTTAATTTTTTGTTCTTTTATATATTTGATTCTGTTTTTATGTATGTTTTGGATTTTACTTTATGTTTCTATAATTCTGCTGACTTCGAGATTTATTCCTTATAATTAGGATATATAGATAAATATTGCATATTTTATTTTTTGTTCTTTTATATATTTGAGTCTGTTTTTACGTATGTTTTGGATTTTTCTTTATGTTTCTATAATTCTGCTGACTTCGAGATTTATTCCTTATGATTTGGCTATATAGACAAATATAGCATATTTAATTTTTTGTTCTTTTATATATTTGATTCTGTTTTTATGTATGTTTTGGATTTTTCTTTGTTTTTATAATTCTGCTGACTTCGAGATTTATTCCTTATAATTTGGCTATATAGATAAATATTGCATATTTAATTTTTTGTTCTTTTATATATTTGATTCTGTTTTATGTATGTTTTGGATTTTTCTTTATGTTTCTATAATTCTGCTGACTTCGAGATTTACTCCTTATAATTTGACTATATAGATAAATATTGCATATTTAATTTTTTGTTTTATACATATATTTGAGTCTGTTATTATATATGTTTTTGAGTTGTCTTTATGTTTTTTTAATTCTGATGACTTCCAGATTTACTCCTTATAATTTGGCTATATAGATAAATATTGCATATTTTAGTTTTTGTTCTTTTATATATTTGAGTCCGCTTTTATGTATGTTTTGGATTTTTCTTTATGTTTCTATAATTCTGCTGACTTCGAGATTTATTCCTTATGATTTGGCTATATAGACAAATATTGCATATTTCATTTTTTGTTCTTTTATATATTTGATTCTGTTTTTATGTATGTTTTGGATTTTCCTTTGTTTCTATAATTCTGCTGACTTCGAGATTTATTCCTTATAATTTGGCTATATAGATAAATATTGCATATTTAATTTTTTGTTCTTTTATATATTTGATTCTGTTTTATGTATGTTTTGGATTTTTCTTTATGTTTCTATAATTCTGCTGACTTCGAGATTTACTCCTTATAATTTGACTATATAGATAAATATTGCATATTTTATTTTTTGTTTTATACATATATTTGAGTCTGTTATTATATATGTTTTTGAGTTGTCTTTATGCTTTTTTAATTCTGATGACTTCCAGGTTTACTCCTTATAATTTGGCTATATAGATAAATATTGCATATTTTATTTTTTGTTCTTTTATATATTTGAGTCCGCTTTTATGTATGTTTTGGATTTTTCTTTATGTTTCTATAATTCTGCTGACTTCGAGATTTATTCCTTATGATTTGGCTATATAGACAAATATTGCATATTTAATTTTTTGTTCTTTTACATATTTGAGTCTGTTTTTATGTATGTTTTGGATTTTTCTTTATGTTTCTATAATTCTGCTGACTTCGAGATTTATTCCTTATAATTTGATTATATAGATAAATATTGCATATTTTATTTTTTGTTTTATACATATATTTGAGTCTGTTATTATATATGTTTTTGAGTTGTCTTTATGTTTTTTTAATTCTGCTGACTTCGAGATTTACTCCTTATAATTTGACTATATAGATAAATATTGCATATTTTATTTTTTGTTTTATGCATATATTTGAGTCTGTTATTATATATGTTTTTGAGTTGTCTTTATGTTTTTTTAGTTCTGATGACTTCCAGATTTACTCCTTATAATTTGGCTATATAGATAAATATTGCATATTTTATTTTTTGTTCTTTTATATATTTGAGTCCGCTTTTATGTATGTTTTGGATTTTTCTTTATGTTTCTATAATTCTGCTGACTTCGAGATTTATTCCTTATGATTTGGCTATATAGACAAATATTGCATATTTAATTTTTTGTTCTTTTATATATTTGATTCTGTTTTTATGTATGTTTTGGATTTTTCTTTGTTTCTATAATTCTGCTGACTTCGAGATTTATTCCTTATGATTTGGCTATATAGGCAAATATTGCATATTTAATTTTTTGTTCTTTTATATATTTGATTCTGTTTTTATGTATGTTTTGAATTTTTCTTTGTTTCTATAATTCTGCTGACTTCGAGATTTACTCCTTATAATTTGACTATATAGATAAATATTGCATATTTAATTTTTTGTTTTATACATATATTTGAGTCTGTTATTATATATGTTTTTGAGTTGTCTTTATGTTTTTTTAATTCTGATGACTTCCAGATTTACTCCTTATAATTTGGCTATATAGATAAATATTGCATATTTTATTTTTTGTTCTTTTATATATTTGAGTCCGCTTTTATATATGTTTTGGATTTTTCTTTATGTTTCTATAATTCTGCTGACTTCGAGATTTATTCCTTATGATTTGGCTATATAGACAAATATTGCATATTTAATTTTTTGTTCTTTTATATAGTTGATTCTGTTTTTATGTATGTTTTGAATTTTTCTTGTTTCTATAATTCTGCTGACTTCGAGATTTATTCCTTATAATTTGGCTATATAGATAAATATTGCATATTTTATTTTTTGTTCTTTTACATATTTGAGTCTGTTTTTAAGTATGTTTTGGATTTTTCTTTATGTTTCTATAATTCTGCTGACTTCGAGATTTATTCCTTATAATTTGATTATATAGATAAATATTGCATATTTTATTTTTTGTTTTATACATATATTTGAGTCTGTTATTATATATGTTTTTGAGTTGTCTTTATGTTTTTTTAATTCTGCTGACTTCGAGTTTTACTCCTTATAATTTGACTATATAGATAAATATTGCATATTTTATTTTTTGTTTTATGCATATATTTGAGTCTGTTATTATATATGTTTTTGAGTTGTCTTTATGTTTTTTTAATTCTGATGACTTCCAGATTTACTCCTTATAATTTGGCTATATAGATAAATATTGCATATTTTATTTTTTGTTCTTTTATATATTTGAGTCCGCTTTTATGTATGTTTTGTATTTTTCTTTATGTTTCTATAATTCTGCTGACTTCGAGATTTATTCCTTATGATTTGGCTATATAGACAAATGTTGCATATTTAATTTTTTGTTCTTTTATATATTTGATTCTGTTTTTATGTGTGTTTTGGATTTTTCTTTGTTTCTATAATTCTGCTGACTTCGAGATTTATTCCTTATGATTTGGCTATATAGACAAATATTGCATATTTAATTTTTTGTTCTTTTATATATTTGATTCTGTTTTTATGTATGTTTTGAATTTTTCTTTGTTTCTATAATTCTGCTGACTTCGAGATTTATTCCTTATGATTTGGCTATATAGACAAATATTGCATATTTTAGTTTTTGTTCTTTTATATATTTGAGTCCGCTTTTATGTATGTTTTGGATTTTTCTTTATGTTTCTATAATTCTGCTGACTTCGAGATTTATTCCTTATGATTTGGACAACTATTGCTTATTTAATTTTTTGTTCTTTTATATATTTGATTCTGTTTTATGTATGTTTTGGATTTTTCTTTATGTTTCTATAATTCTGCTGACTTCGAGATTTACTCCTTATAATTTGACTATATAGATAAATATTGCATATTTTATTTTTTGTTTTATAAATATATTTGAGTCTGTTATTATATATGTTTTTGAGTTGTCTTTATGTTTTTTTAATTCTGATGACTTCCAGATTTACTCCTTATAATTTGGCTATATAGATAAATATTGCATATTTAATTTCTTGTTCTTTTAAATATTTAAGTCTGTTTTTATGTATGTTTTGGATTTTTCTTTATGTTTCTATAATTCTGCTGACTTCGAGATTTATTCCTTATGATTTGGCTATATAGACAAATATTGCATATTTAATTTTTTGTTCTTTTATAAATTTGATTCTGTTTTATGTATGTTTTGGATTTTTCTTTGCTTCTATAATTCTGCTGACTTCGAGATTTACTCCTTATAATTTGACTATATAGATAAATATTGCATATTTTATTTTTTGTTTTATACATATATTTGAGTCTGTTATTATATATGTTTTTGAGTTGTCTTTATGTTTTTTTAATTCTGCTGACTTCGAGATTTATTCCTTATGATTTGGCTATATAGACAAATATTGCTTATTTAATTTTTTGTTCTTTTATATATTTGATTCTGTTTTTATGTATGTTTTGGATTTTTCTTTGTTTCTATAATTCTGCTGACTTCGAGATTTATTCCTTATGATTTGGCTATATAGACAAATATTGCATACTTAATTTTTTGTTCTTTTATATATTTGATTCTGTTTTTATGTATGTTTTGGATTTTACTTTATGTTTCTATAATTCTGCTGACTTCGAGATTTATTCCTTATAATTAGGATATATAGATAAATATTGCATATTTTATTTTTTGTTCTTTTATATATTTGAGTCTGTTTTTACGTATGTTTTGGATTTTTCTTTATGTTTCTATAATTCTGCTGACTTCGAGATTTATTCCTTATGATTTGGCTATATAGACAAATATAGCATATTTAATTTTTTGTTCTTTTATATATTTGATTCTGTTTTTATGTATGTTTTGGATTTTTCTTTGTTTTTATAATTCTGCTGACTTCGAGATTTATTCCTTATAATTTGGCTATATAGATAAATATTGCATATTTAATTTTTTGTTCTTTTATATATTTGATTCTGTTTTATGTATGTTTTGGATTTTTCTTTATGTTTCTATAATTCTGCTGACTTCGAGATTTACTCCTTATAATTTGACTATATAGATAAATATTGCATATTTAATTTTTTGTTTTATACATATATTTGAGTCTGTTATTATATATGTTTTTGAGTTGTCTTTATGTTTTTTTAATTCTGATGACTTCCAGATTTACTCCTTATAATTTGGCTATATAGATAAATATTGCATATTTTAGTTTTTGTTCTTTTATATATTTGAGTCCGCTTTTATGTATGTTTTGGATTTTTCTTTATGTTTCTATAATTCTGCTGACTTCGAGATTTATTCCTTATGATTTGGCTATATAGACAAATATTGCATATTTCATTTTTTGTTCTTTTATATATTTGATTCTGTTTTTATGTATGTTTTGGATTTTCCTTTGTTTCTATAATTCTGCTGACTTCGAGATTTATTCCTTATAATTTGGCTATATAGATAAATATTGCATATTTAATTTTTTGTTCTTTTATATATTTGATTCTGTTTTATGTATGTTTTGGATTTTTCTTTATGTTTCTATAATTCTGCTGACTTCGAGATTTACTCCTTATAATTTGACTATATAGATAAATATTGCATATTTTATTTTTTGTTTTATACATATATTTGAGTCTGTTATTATATATGTTTTTGAGTTGTCTTTATGCTTTTTTAATTCTGATGACTTCCAGGTTTACTCCTTATAATTTGGCTATATAGATAAATATTGCATATTTTATTTTTTGTTCTTTTATATATTTGAGTCCGCTTTTATGTATGTTTTGGATTTTTCTTTATGTTTCTATAATTCTGCTGACTTCGAGATTTATTCCTTATGATTTGGCTATATAGACAAATATTGCATATTTAATTTTTTGTTCTTTTACATATTTGAGTCTGTTTTTATGTATGTTTTGGATTTTTCTTTATGTTTCTATAATTCTGCTGACTTCGAGATTTATTCCTTATAATTTGATTATATAGATAAATATTGCATATTTTATTTTTTGTTTTATACATATATTTGAGTCTGTTATTATATATGTTTTTGAGTTGTCTTTATGTTTTTTTAATTCTGCTGACTTCGAGATTTACTCCTTATAATTTGACTATATAGATAAATATTGCATATTTTATTTTTTGTTTTATGCATATATTTGAGTCTGTTATTATATATGTTTTTGAGTTGTCTTTATGTTTTTTTAGTTCTGATGACTTCCAGATTTACTCCTTATAATTTGGCTATATAGATAAATATTGCATATTTTATTTTTTGTTCTTTTATATATTTGAGTCCGCTTTTATGTATGTTTTGGATTTTTCTTTATGTTTCTATAATTCTGCTGACTTCGAGATTTATTCCTTATGATTTGGCTATATAGACAAATATTGCATATTTAATTTTTTGTTCTTTTATATATTTGATTCTGTTTTTATGTATGTTTTGGATTTTTCTTTGTTTCTATAATTCTGCTGACTTCGAGATTTATTCCTTATGATTTGGCTATATAGGCAAATATTGCATATTTAATTTTTTGTTCTTTTATATATTTGATTCTGTTTTTATGTATGTTTTGAATTTTTCTTTGTTTCTATAATTCTGCTGACTTCGAGATTTACTCCTTATAATTTGACTATATAGATAAATATTGCATATTTAATTTTTTGTTTTATACATATATTTGAGTCTGTTATTATATATGTTTTTGAGTTGTCTTTATGTTTTTTTAATTCTGATGACTTCCAGATTTACTCCTTATAATTTGGCTATATAGATAAATATTGCATATTTTAGTTTTTGTTCTTTTATATATTTGAGTCCGCTTTTATGTATGTTTTGGATTTTTCTTTATGTTTCTATAATTCTGCTGACTTCGAGATTTATTCCTTATGATTTGGCTATATAGACAAATATTGCATATTTAATTTTTTGTTCTTTTACATATTTGAGTCTGTTTTTATGTATGTTTTGGATTTTTCTTTATGTTTCTATAATTCTGCTGACTTCGAAATTTATTCCTTATAATTTGATTATATAGATAAATATTGCATATTTTATTTTTTGTTTTATACATATATTTGAGTCTGTTATTATATATGTTTTTGAGTTGTCTTTATGTTTTTTTAATTCTGCTGACTTCGAGATTTACTCCTTATAATTTGACTATATAGATAAATATTGCATATTTTATTTTTTGTTCTTTTATATATTTGAGTCCGCTTTTATGTATGTTTTGGATTTTTCTTTATGTTTCTATAATTCTGCTGACTTCGAGATTTATTCCTTATGATTTGGCTATATAGACAAATATTGCATATTTAATTTTTTGTTCTTTTATATATTTGATTCTGTTTTTATGTATGTTTTGAATTTTTCTTTGTTTCTATAATTCTGCTGACTTCGAGATTTACTCCTTATAATTTGACTATATAGATAAATATTGCATATTTAGTTTTTTGTTTTATACATATATTTGAGTCTGTTATTATATATGTTTTTGAGTTGTCTTTATGTTTTTTTAATTCTGATGACTTCCAGATTTACTCCTTATAATTTGGCTATATAGATAAATATTGCATATTTTAGTTTTTGTTCTTTTATATATTTGAGTCCGCTTTTATGTATGTTTTGGATTTTTCTTTATGTTTCTATAATTCTGCTGACTTCGAGATTTACTCCTTATAATTTGACTATATAGATAAATATTGCATATTTAATTTTTTGTTTTATACATATATTTGAGTCTGTTATTATATATGTTTTCGAGTTGTCTTTATGTTTTTTTAATTCTGATGACTTCCAGATTTACTCCTTATAATTTTGCTATATAGATAAATATTGCATATTTTATTTTTTGTTCTTTTACATATTTGAGTCTGTTTTTATGTATGTTTTGGATTTTTCTTTATGTTTCTATAATTCTGCTGACTTCGAGATTTATTCCTTATGATTTGGACAACTATTGCATATTTTATTTTTTGTTCTTTTATTCTGTTTTATGTATGTTTTGGATTTTTCTTTATGTTTCTATAATTCTGCTGACTTCGAGATTTACTCCTTATAATTTGACTATATAGATAAATATTGCATATTTAATTTTTTGTTTTATACATATATTTGAGTCTGTTATTATATATGTTTTTGAGTTGTCTTTATGTTTTTTTAATTCTGATGACTTCCAGATTTACTCCTTATAATTTGGCTATATAGATAAATATTGCATATTTTATTTTTTGTTCTTTTACATATTTGAGTCTGTTTTTATGTATGTTTTGGATTTTTCTTTATGTTTCTATAATTCTGCTGACTTCGAGATTTATTCCTTATGATTTGGACAACTATTGCATATTTTATTTTTTGTTCTTTTATTCTGTTTTATGTATGTTTTGGATTTTTCTTTATGTTTCTATAATTCTGCTGACTTCGAGATTTACTCCTTATAATTTGACTATATAGATAAATATTGCATATTTAATTTTTTGTTTTATACATATATTTGAGTCTGTTATTATATATGTTTTTGAGTTGTCTTTATGTTTTTTTAATTCTGATGATTTCCAGATTTACTCCTTATAATTTGGCTATATAGATAAATATTGCATATTTTATTTTTTGTTCTTTTACATATTTGAGTCTGTTTTTATGTATGTTTTGGATTTTTCTTTATGTTTCTATAATTCTGCTGACTTCGAGATTTATTCCTTATGATTTGGACAACTATTGCATATTTTATTTTTTGTTCTTTTATTCTGTTTTATGTATGTTTTGGATTTTTCTTTATGTTTCTATAATTCTGCTGACTTCGAGATTTACTCCTTATAATTTGACTATATAGATAAATATTGCATATTTAATTTTTTGTTTTATACATATATTTGAGTCTGTTATTATATATGTTTTTGAGTTGTCTTTATGTTTTTTTAATTCTGATGACTTCCAGATTTACTCCTTATAATTTGGCTATATAGATAAATATTGCATATTTTATTTTTTGTTCTTTTACATATTTGAGTCTGTTTTTATGTATGTTTTGGATTTTTCTTTATGTTTCTATAATTCTGCTGACTTCGAGATTTATTCCTTATGATTTGGCTATATAGACAAATATTGCATATTTAATTTTTTGTTCTTTTATATATTTGATTCTGTTTTTATGTATGTTTTGGATTTTCCTTTGTTTCTATAATTCTGCTGACTTCGAGATTTATTCCTTATGATTTGGCTATATAGACAAATATTGCATTATTAATTTTTTGTTCTTTTATATATTTGATTCTGTTTTTATGTATGTTTTGAATTTTTCTTTGTTTCTATAATTCTGCTGACTTCGAGATTTACTCCTTATAATTTGACTATATAGATAAATATTGCATATTTAATTTTTTGTTTTATACATATATTTGAGTCTGTTATTATATATGTTTTTGAGTTGTCTTTATGTTTTTTTAATTCTGATGACTTCCAGATTTACTCCTTATAATTTGGCTATATAGATAAATATTGCATATTTTAGTTTTTGTTCTTTTATATATTTGAGTCCGCTTTTATGTATGTTTTGGATTTTTCTTTATGTTTCTATAATTCTGCTGACTTCGAGATTTACGCCTTATAATTTGACTATATAGATAAATATTGCATATTTAATTTTTTGTTTTATACATATATTTGAGTCTGTTATTATATATGTTTTTGAGTTGTCTTTATGTTTTTTTAATTCTGATGACTTCCAGATTTACTCCTTATAATTTGGCTATATAGATAAATATTGCATATTTTATTTTTTGTTCTTTTACATATTTGAGTCTGTTTTTATGTATGTTTTGGATTTTTCTTTATGTTTCTATAATTCTGCTGACTTCGAGATTTATTCCTTATGATTTGGACAACTATTGCATATTTTATTTTTTGTTCTTTTATTCTGTTTTATGTATGTTTTGGATTTTTCTTTATGTTTCTATAATTCTGCTGACTTCGAGATTTACTCCTTATAATTTGACTATATAGATAAATATTGCATATTTAATTTTTTGTTTTATACATATATTTGAGTCTGTTATTATATATGTTTTTGAGTTGTCTTTATGTTTTTTTAATTCTGATGACTTCCAGATTTACTCCTTATAATTTGGCTATATAGATAAATATTGCATATTTTAGTTTTTGTTCTTTTATATATTTGAGTCCGCTTTTATGTATGTTTTGGATTTTTCTTTATGTTTCTATAATTCTGCTGACTTCGAGATTTATTCCTTATAATTTGGCTATATAGATAAATATTGCATATTTTATTTTTTGTTCTTTTACATATTTGAGTCTGTTTTTATGTATGTTTTGGATTTTTCTTTATGTTTCTATAATTCTGCTGACTTCGAGATTTATTCCTTATGATTTGGACAACTATTGCTTATTTAATTTTTTGTTCTTTTATATATTTGATTCTGTTTTATGTATGTTTTGGATTTTTCTTTATGTTTCTATAATTCAGCTGACTTCGAGATTTACTCCTTATAATTTGACTATATAGATAAATATTGCATATTTTATTTTTTGTTTTATACATATATTTGAGTCTGTTATTATATATGTTTTTGAGTTGTCTTTATGTTTTTTTAATTCTGCTGACTTCGAGATTTATTCCTTATAATTTGGCTATATAGATAAATATTGCATATTTTATTTTTTGTTCTTTTATATATTTGAGTCCGCTTTTATGTATGTTTTGGATTTTTCTTTATGTTTCTATAATTCTGCTGACTTCGAGATTTATTCCTTATGATTTGGCTATATAGACAAATATTGCATATTTAATTTTTTGTTCTTTTATATATTTGATTCTGTTTTTATGTATGTTTTGGAGTTTTCTTTGTTTCTATAATTCTGCTGACTTCGAGATTTATTCCTTATGATTTGGCTATATAGACAAATATTGCATATTTAATTTTTTGTTCTTTTATATATTTGATTCTGTTTTTATATATGTTTTGAATTTTTCTTTGTTTCTATAATTCTGCTGACTTCGAGATTTATTCCTTATGATTTGGCTATATAGACAAATATTGCATATTTAATTTTTTGTTCTTTTATATTTTTGATTCTGTTTTTATGTATGTTTTGGATTTTTCTTTGTTTTTATAATTCTGCTGACTTCGAGATTTATTCCTTATAATTTGGCTATATAGATAAATATTGCATATTTTATTTTTTGTTCTTTTATATATTTGATTCTGTTTTATGTATGTTTTGGATTTTTCTTTATGTTTCTATAATTCTGCTGACTTCGAGATTTACTCTTTATAATTTGACTATATAGATAAATATTGCATATTTAATTTTTTGTTTTATACATATATTTGAGTCTGTTATTATATATGTTTTTGAGTTGTCTTTATGTTTTTTTAATTCTGATGACTTCCAGATTTACTCCTTATAATTTGGCTATATAGATAAATATTGCATATTTTAGTTTTTGTTCTTTTATATATTTGAGTCCGCTTTTATGTATGTTTTGGATTTTTCTTTATGTTTCTATAATTCTGCTGACTTCGAGATTTATTCCTTATGATTTGGCTATATAGACAAATATTGCATATTTCATTTTTTGTTCTTTTATATATTTGATTCTGTTTTTATGTATGTTTTGGATTTTTCTTGTTTCTATAATTCTGCTGACTTCGAGATTTATTCCTTATAATTTGGCTATATAGATAAATATTGCATATTTTATTTTTTGTTCTTTTACATATTTGAGTCTGTTTTTATGTATGTTTTGGATTTTTCTTTATGTTTCTATAATTCTGCTGACTTCGAGATTTATTCCTTATGATTTGGACAACTATTGCTTATTTAATTTTTTGTTCTTTTATATATTTGATTCTGTTTTATGTATGTTTTGGATTTTTCTTTATGTTTCTATAATTCTGCTGACTTCGAGATTTATTCCTTATGATTGGGCTATATAGACAAATATTGAATATTTCATTTTTTGTTTTATACATATATTTGAGTCTGTTATTATATATGTTTTTTAGTTGTCTTTATGTTTTTTTAATTCTGATGACTTCGAGATTTACTCCTTATAATTTGGCTATATAGATAAATATTGCATATTTAATTTTTTGTACTTTTATATATTTGAATCTGTTTTATGTATGTTTTGAATTTTTCTTTATGTTTCTATAATTCTGCTGACTTCGAGATTTATTCCTTATGATTGGGCTATATAGACAAATATTGCATATTTCATTTTTTGTTCTTTTATATATTTGATTCTGTTTTATGTATGTTTTGGATTTTTCTTTGTTTCTATAATTCTGCTGACTTCGAGATTTATTCCTTATAATTTGGCTATATAGATAAATATTGCATATTTAATTTTTTGTTCTTTTCTATATTTGATTCTGTTTTATGTGTTTTGATTTTTCTTTATGTTTCTATAATCCTGCTGACTTCGAGATTTATTCCTTATGATTGGGCTATATAGATAAATTTTGCATATTTTATTTTTTGTTTTATACATATATTTGAGTCTGTTATTATATATGTTTTTGAGTTGTCTTTATGTTCTTTTAATTCTGGTGACTTCGAGATTTACTCCTTATAATTTGGCTATATAGATAAATATTGCATATTTTATTTTTTGTTCTTGTATATATTTGAGTCTGTTTTTATGTATGTTTCGGATTTTTCTTTATGTTTCTATAATTCTGCTGACTTCGAGATTTATTCCTTATGATTGGGCTATATAGATAAATTTTGCATATTTTATTTTTTGTTTTATACATATATTTGAGTCTGTTATTATATATGTTTTTGAGTTGTCTTTATGTTCTTTTAATTCTGGTGACTTCGAGATTTACTCCTTATAATTTGGCTATATAGATAAATATTGCATATTTTAGTTTTTGTTCTTTTATATATTTGAGTCCGCTTTTATGTATGTTTTGGATTTTTCTTTATGTTTCTATAATTCTGCTGACTTCGAGATTTATTCCTTATGATTTGGCTATATAGACAAATATTGCATATTTCATTTTTTGTTCTTTTATATATTTGATTCTGTTTTTATGTATGTTTTGGATTTTTCTTGTTTCTATAATTCTGCTGACTTCGAGATTTATTCCTTATAATTTGGCTATATAGATAAATTTTGCATATTTTATTTTTTGTTTTATACATATATTTGAGTCTGTTATTATATATGTTTTTTAGTTGTCTTTATGTTTTTTTTAATTCTGATGACTTCGAGATTTACTCCTTATAATTTGGCTATATAGATAAATATTGCATATTTTAGTTTTTGTTCTTTTATATATTTGAGTCCGCTTTTATGTATGTTTTGGATTTTTCTTTATGTTTCTATAATTCTGCTGACTTCGAGATTTATTCCTTATGATTTGGCTATATAGACAAATATTGCATATTTCATTTTTTGTTCTTTTATATATTTGATTCTGTTTTTATGTATGTTTTGGATTTTTCTTGTTTCTATAATTCTGCTGACTTCGAGATTTATTCCTTATAATTTGGCTATATAGATAAATTTTGCATATTTTATTTTTTGTTTTATACATATATTTGAGTCTGTTATTATATATGTTTTTGAGTTGTCTTTATGTTCTTTTAATTCTGGTGACTTCGAGATTTACTCCTTATAATTTGGCTATATAGATAAATATTGCATATTTTATTTTTTGTTCTTGTATATATTTGAGTCTGTTTTTATGTATGTTTCGGATTTTTCTTTATGTTTCTATAATTCTGCTGACTTCGAGATTTATTCCTTATGATTGGGCTATATAGATAAATTTTGCATATTTTATTTTTTGTTTTATACATATATTTGAGTCTGTTATTATATATGTTTTTGAGTTGTCTTTATGTTCTTTTAATTCTGGTGACTTCGAGATTTACTCCTTATAATTTGGCTATATAGATAAATATTGCATATTTTATTTTTTGTTCTTTTACATATTTGAGTCTGTTTTTATGTATGTTTCGGATTTTTCTTTATGTTTCTATAATTCTGCTGACTTCGAGATTTATTCCTTATGATTGGGCTATATAGATAAATTTTGCATATTTTATTTTTTGTTTTATACATATATTTGAGTCTGTTATTATATATGTTTTTGAGTTGTCTTTATGTTCTTTTAATTCTGGTGACTTCGAGATTTACTCCTTATAATTTGGCTATATAGATAAATATTGCATATTTTATTTTTTGTTCTTGTATATATTTGAGTCTGTTTTTATGTATGTTTCGGATTTTTCTTTATGTTTCTATAATTCTGCTGACTTCGAGATTTATTCCTTATGATTGGGCTATATAGATAAATTTTGCATATTTTATTTTTTGTTTTATACATATATTTGAGTCTGTTATTATATATGTTTTTGAGTTGTCTTTATGTTCTTTTAATTCTGGTGACTTCGAGATTTACTCCTTATAATTTGGCTATATAGATAAATATTGCATATTTTATTTTTTGTTCTTTTACATATTTGAGTCTGTTTTTATGTATGTTTCGGATTTTTCTTTATGTTTCTATAATTCTGCTGACTTCGAGATTTATTCCTTATGATTGGGCTATATAGATAAATTTTGCATATTTTATTTTTTGTTTTATACATATATTTGAGTCTGTTATTATATATGTTTTTGAGTTGTCTTTATGTTCTTTTAATTCTGGTGACTTCGAGATTTACTCCTTATAATTTGGCTATATAGATAAATATTGCATATTTTATTTTTTGTTCTTGTATATATTTGAGTCTGTTTTTATGTATGTTTCGGATTTTTCTTTATGTTTCTATAATTCTGCTGACTTCGAGATTTATTCCTTATGATTGGGCTATATAGATAAATTTTGCATATTTTATTTTTTGTTTTATACATATATTTGAGTCTGTTATTATATATGTTTTTGAGTTGTCTTTATGTTCTTTTAATTCTGGTGACTTCGAGATTTACTCCTTATAATTTGGCTATATAGATAAATATTGCATATTTTATTTTTTGTTCTTGTATATATTTGAGTCTGTTTTTATGTATGTTTCGGATTTTTCTTTATGTTTCTATAATTCTGCTGACTTCGAGATTTATTCCTTATGATTGGGCTATATAGATAAATTTTGCATATTTTATTTTTTGTTTTATACATATATTTGAGTCTGTTATTATATATGTTTTTGAGTTGTCTTTATGTTCTTTTAATTCTGGTGACTTCGAGATTTACTCCTTATAATTTGGCTATATAGATAAATATTGCATATTTTATTTTTTGTTCTTTTACATATTTGAGTCTGTTTTTATGTATGTTTCGGATTTTTCTTTATGTTTCTATAATTCTGCTGACTTCGAGATTTATTCCTTATGATTGGGCTATATAGATAAATTTTGCATATTTTATTTTTTGTTTTATACATATATTTGAGTCTGTTATTATATATGTTTTTGAGTTGTCTTTATGTTCTTTTAATTCTGGTGACTTCGAGATTTACTCCTTATAATTTGGCTATATAGATAAATATTGCATATTTCATTTTTTGTTCTTGTATATATTTGAGTCTGTTTTTATGTATGTTTCGGATTTTTCTTTATGTTTCTATAATTCTGCTGACTTCGAGATTTATTCCTTATGATTGGGCTATATAGATAAATTTTGCATATTTTATTTTTTGTTTTATACATATATTTGAGTCTGTTATTATATATGTTTTTGAGTTGTCTTTATGTTCTTTTAATTCTGGTGACTTCGAGATTTACTCCTTATAATTTGGCTATATAGATAAATATTGCATATTTTATTTTTTGTTCTTTTACATATTTGAGTCTGTTTTTATGTATGTTTCGGATTTTTCTTTATGTTTCTATAATTCTGCTGACTTCGAGATTTATTCCTTATGATTGGGCTATATAGATAAATTTTGCATATTTTATTTTTTGTTTTATACATATATTTGAGTCTGTTATTATATATGTTTTTGAGTTGTCTTTATGTCCTTTTAATTCTGGTGACTTCGAGATTTACTCCTTATAATTTGGCTATATAGATAAATATTGCATATTTTATTTTTTGTTCTTGTATATATTTGAGTCTGTTTTTATGTATGTTTCGGATTTTTCTTTATGTTTCTATAATTCTGCTGACTTCGAGATTTATTCCTTATGATTGGGCTATATAGATAAATTTTGCATATTTTATTTTTTGTTTTATACATATATTTGAGTCTGTTATTATATATGTTTTTGAGTTGTCTTTATGTTCTTTTAATTCTGGTGACTTCGAGATTTACTCCTTATAATTTGGCTATATAGATAAATATTGCATATTTTATTTTTTGTTCTTGTATATATTTGAGTCTGTTTTTATGTATGTTTCGGATTTTTCTTTATGTTTCTATAATTCTGCTGACTTCGAGATTTATTCCTTATGATTGGGCTATATAGATAAATTTTGCATATTTTATTTTTTGTTTTATACATATATTTGAGTCTGTTATTATATATGTTTTTGAGTTGTCTTTATGTTCTTTTAATTCTGGTGACTTCGAGATTTACTCCTTATAATTTGGCTATATAGATAAATATTGCATATTTTATTTTTTGTTCTTGTATATATTTGAGTCTGTTTTTATGTATGTTTCGGATTTTTCTTTATGTTTCTATAATTCTGCTGACTTCGAGATTTATTCCTTATGATTGGGCTATATAGATAAATTTTGCATATTTTATTTTTTGTTTTATACATATATTTGAGTCTGTTATTATATATGTTTTTGAGTTGTCTTTATGTTCTTTTAATTCTGGTGACTTCGAGATTTACTCCTTATAATTTGGCTATATAGATAAATATTGCATATTTTATTTTTTGTTCTTTTACATATTTGAGTCTGTTTTTATGTATGTTTCGGATTTTTCTTTATGTTTCTATAATTCTGCTGACTTCGAGATTTATTCCTTATGATTGGGCTATATAGATAAATTTTGCATATTTTATTTTTTGTTTTATACATATATTTGAGTCTGTTATTATATAAGTTTTTGAGTTGTCTTTATGTTCTTTTAATTCTGGTGACTTCGAGATTTACTCCTTATAATTTGGCTATATAGATAAATATTGCATATTTTAGTTTTTGTTCTTTTATATATTTGAGTCCGCTTTTATGTATGTTTTGGATTTTTCTTTATGTTTCTATAATTCTGCTGACTTCGAGATTTATTCCTTATGATTTGGCTATATAGACAAATATTGCATATTTCATTTTTTGTTCTTTTATATATTTGATTCTGTTTTTATGTATGTTTTGGATTTTTCTTGTTTCTATAATTCTGCTGACTTCGAGATTTATTCCTTATAATTTGGCTATATAGATAAATTTTGCATATTTTATTTTTTGTTTTATACATATATTTGAGTCTGTTATTATATATGTTTTTGAGTTGTCTTTATGTTCTTTTAATTCTGGTGACTTCGAGATTTACTCCTTATAATTTGGCTATATAGATAAATATTGCATATTTTATTTTTTGTTCTTGTATATATTTGAGTCTGTTTTTATGTATGTTTCGGATTTTTCTTTATGTTTCTATAATTCTGCTGACTTCGAGATTTATTCCTTATAATTTGGCTATATAGATAAATTTTGCATATTTTATTTTTTGTTTTATACATATATTTGAGTCTGTTATTATATATGTTTTTGAGTTGTCTTTATGTTCTTTTAATTCTGGTGACTTCGAGATTTACTCCTTATAATTTGGCTATATAGATAAATATTGCATATTTTATTTTTTGTTCTTGTATATATTTGAGTCTGTTTTTATGTATGTTTCGGATTTTTCTTTATGTTTCTATAATTCTGCTGACTTCGAGATTTATTCCTTATAAATATATAGATATATAGATAAATTTTGCATATTTAATTTTTTGTTCTTTTATATATTTTATTCTGTTTTATGTATGTTTTGGATTTTTCTTTGTTTCTATAATTCTGCTGACTTCGAGATTTATTCCTTATAATTTGACTATATAGATAAATATTGCATATTTTATTTTTTGTTTTATACATATATTTGAGTCTGTTATTATATATGTTTTTGAGTTGTCTTTATGTTCTTTTAATTCTGATGACTTCGAGATTTACTCCTTATAATTTGGCTATATAGATAAATATTGCATATTTTATTTTTTGTTCTTTTATATATTTGATTCTGTTTTTATGTATGTTTTGGATTTTTCTCTGTTTCTATAATTCTGCTGACTTCGAGATTTACTCCTTATAATTTGACTATATAGATAAATTTTGCATATTTTATTTTTTGTTTTATACATATATTTGAGTCTGTTATTATATATGTTTTTGAGTTGTCTTTATGTTCTTTTAATTCTGGTGACTTCGAGATTTACTCCTTATAATTTGGCTATATAGATAAATATTGCATATTTTATTTTTTGTTCTTGTATATATTTGAGTCTGTTTTTATGTATGTTTCGGATTTTTCTTTATGTTTCTATAATTCTGCTGACTTCGAGATTTATTCCTTATGATTGGGCTATATAGATAAATTTTGCATATTTTATTTTTTGTTTTATACATATATTTGAGTCTGTTATTATATATGTTTTTGAGTTGTCTTTATGTTCTTTTAATTCTGGTGACTTCGAGATTTACTCCTTATAATTTGGCTATATAGATAAATATTGCATATTTTATTTTTTGTTCTTGTATATATTTGAGTCTGTTTTTATGTATGTTTCGGATTTTTCTTTATGTTTCTATAATTCTGCTGACTTCGAGATTTATTCCTTATGATTGGGCTATATAGATAAATTTTGCATATTTTATTTTTTGTTTTATACATATATTTGAGTCTGTTATTATATATGTTTTTGAGTTGTCTTTATGTTCTTTTAATTCTGGTGACTTCGAGATTTACTCCTTATAATTTGGCTATATAGATAAATATTGCATATTTTATTTTTTGTTCTTGTATATATTTGAGTCTGTTTTTATGTATGTTTCGGATTTTTCTTTATGTTTCTATAATTCTGCTGACTTCGAGATTTATTCCTTATGATTGGGCTATATAGATAAATTTTGCATATTTTATTTTTTGTTTTATACATATATTTGAGTCTGTTATTATATATGTTTTTGAGTTGTCTTTATGTTCTTTTAATTCTGGTGACTTCGAGATTTACTCCTTATAATTTGGCTATATAGATAAATATTGCATATTTTATTTTTTGTTCTTTTACATATTTGAGTCTGTTTTTATGTATGTTTCGGATTTTTCTTTATGTTTCTATAATTCTGCTGACTTCGAGATTTATTCCTTATGATTGGGCTATATAGATAAATTTTGCATATTTTATTTTTTGTTTTATACATATATTTGAGTCTGTTATTATATAAGTTTTTGAGTTGTCTTTATGTTCTTTTAATTCTGGTGACTTCGAGATTTACTCCTTATAATTTGGCTATATAGATAAATATTGCATATTTTAGTTTTTGTTCTTTTATATATTTGAGTCCGCTTTTATGTATGTTTTGGATTTTTCTTTATGTTTCTATAATTCTGCTGACTTCGAGATTTATTCCTTATGATTTGGCTATATAGACAAATATTGCATATTTCATTTTTTGTTCTTTTATATATTTGATTCTGTTTTTATGTATGTTTTGGATTTTTCTTGTTTCTATAATTCTGCTGACTTCGAGATTTATTCCTTATAATTTGGCTATATAGATAAATTTTGCATATTTTATTTTTTGTTTTATACATATATTTGAGTCTGTTATTATATATGTTTTTGAGTTGTCTTTATGTTCTTTTAATTCTGGTGACTTCGAGATTTACTCCTTATAATTTGGCTATATAGATAAATATTGCATATTTTATTTTTTGTTCTTGTATATATTTGAGTCTGTTTTTATGTATGTTTCGGATTTTTCTTTATGTTTCTATAATTCTGCTGACTTCGAGATTTATTCCTTATAATTTGGCTATATAGATAAATTTTGCATATTTTATTTTTTGTTTTATACATATATTTGAGTCTGTTATTATATATGTTTTTGAGTTGTCTTTATGTTCTTTTAATTCTGGTGACTTCGAGATTTACTCCTTATAATTTGGCTATATAGATAAATATTGCATATTTTATTTTTTGTTCTTGTATATATTTGAGTCTGTTTTTATGTATGTTTCGGATTTTTCTTTATGTTTCTATAATTCTGCTGACTTCGAGATTTATTCCTTATAAATATATAGATATATAGATAAATTTTGCATATTTAATTTTTTGTTCTTTTATATATTTTATTCTGTTTTATGTATGTTTTGGATTTTTCTTTGTTTCTATAATTCTGCTGACTTCGAGATTTATTCCTTATAATTTGACTATATAGATAAATATTGCATATTTTATTTTTTGTTTTATACATATATTTGAGTCTGTTATTATATATGTTTTTGAGTTGTCTTTATGTTCTTTTAATTCTGATGACTTCGAGATTTACTCCTTATAATTTGGCTATATAGATAAATATTGCATATTTTATTTTTTGTTCTTTTATATATTTGATTCTGTTTTTATGTATGTTTTGGATTTTTCTCTGTTTCTATAATTCTGCTGACTTCGAGATTTACTCCTTATAATTTGACTATATAGATAAATATTGCATATTTAATTTTTTGTTTTATACATATATTTGAGTCTGTTATTATATATGTTTTTGAGTTGTCTTTATGTTTTTTTAATTCTGATGACTTCCAGATTTACTCCTTATAATTTGGCTATATAGATAAATATTGCATATTTTAGTTTTTGTTCTTTTATATATTTGAGTCCGCTTTTATGTATGTTTTGGATTTTTCTTTATGTTTCTATAATTCTGCTGACTTCGAGATTTATTCCTTATGATTTGGCTATATAGACAAATATTGCATATTTAATTTTTTGTTCTTTTACATATTTGAGTCTGTTTTTATGTATGTTTTGGATTTTTCTTCATGTTTCTATAATTCTGCTGACTTCGAGATTTATTCCTTATAATTTGATTATATAGATAAATATTGCATATTTTATTTTTTGTTTTATACATATATTTGAGTCTGTTATTATATATGTTTTTGAGTTGTCTTTATGTTTTTTTAATTCTGCTGACTTCGAGATTTACTCCTTATAATTTGACTATATAGATAAATATTGCATATTTTATTTTTTGTTTTATGCATATATTTGAGTCTGTTATTATATATGTTTTTGAGTTGTCTTTATGTTTTTTTAGTTCTGATGACTTCCAGATTTACTCCTTATAATTTGGCTATATAGATAAATATTGCATATTTTATTTTTTGTTCTTTTATATATTTGACTCCGCTTTTATGTATGTTTTGGATTTTTCTTTATGTTTCTATAATTCTGCTGACTTCGAGATTTATTCCTTATGATTTGGCTATATAGACAAATATTGCATATTTTATTTTTTGTTCTTTTATTCTGTTTTATGTATGTTTTGGATTTTTCTTTGTTTCTATAATTCTGCTGACTTCGAGATTTATTCCTTATGATTTGGCTATATAGACAAATATTGCATATTTAATTTTTTGTTCTTTTATATATTTGATTCTGTTTTTATGTATGTTTTGGATTTTTCTTTGTTTCTATAATTCTGCTGACTTCGAGATTTATTCCTTATGATTTGGCTATATAGACAAATATTGCATATTTTATTTTTTGTTCTTTTATTCTGTTTTATGTATGTTTTGGATTTTTCTTTATGTTTCTATAATTCTGCTGACTTCGAGATTTACTCCTTATAATTTGACTATATAGATAAATATTGCATATTTAATTTTTTGTTTTATACATATATTTGAGTCTGTTATTATATATGTTTTTGAGTTGTCTTTATGTTTTTTTAATTCTGATGACTTCCAGATTTACTCCTTATAATTTGGCTATATAGATAAATATTGCATATTTTAGTTTTTGTTCTTTTACATATTTGAGTCCGCTTTTATGTATGTTTTGGATTTTTCTTTATGTTTCTATAATTCTGCTGACTTCGAGATTTATTCCTTATAATTTGGCTATATAGATAAATATTGCATATTTTATTTTTTGTTCTTTTACATATTTGAGTCTGTTTTTATGTATGTTTTGGATTTTTCTTTATGTTTCTATAATTCTGCTGACTTCGAGATTTATTCCTTATGATTTGGACAACTATTGCTTATTTAATTTTTTGTTCTTTTATATATTTGATTCTGTTTTATGTATGTTTTGGATTTTTCTTTATGTTTCTATAATTCTGCTGACTTCGAGATTTACTCCTTATAATTTGGCTATATAGATAAATATTGCATATTTAATTTTTTGTTCTTTTATATATTTGATTCTGTTTTATGTATGTTTTTGAGTTGTCTTTATGTTTTTTTAATTCTGATGACTTCGAGACTTACTCCTTATAATTTGGCTATATAGATAAATATTGCATATTTTATTTTTTGTTCTTTTACATATTTGAGTCTGTTTTTATGTATGTTTTGGATTTTTCTTTATGTTTCTATAATTCTGCTGACTTCGAGATTTACTCCTTATAATTTGGCTATATAGATAAATATTGCATATTTAATTTTTTGTTCTTTTATATATTTGATTCTGTTTTATGTATGTTTTTGAGTTGTCTTTATGTTTTTTTAATTCTGCTGACTTCGAGATTTATTCCTTATGATTTGGCTATATAGACAAATATTGCATATTTCATTTTTTGTTCTTTTATATATTTGATTCTGTTTTTATGTATGTTTTGGATTTTTCTTTATGTTTCTATAATTCTGCTGACTTCGAGATTTACTCCTTATAATTTGGCTATATAGATAAATATTGCATATTTAATTTTTTGTTTTATACATATATTTGAGTCTGTTATTATATATGTTTTTGAGTTGTCTTTATGTTTTTTTAATTCTGCTGACTTCGAGATTTATTCCTTATGATTTGGCTATATAGACAAATATTGCATATTTAATTTTTTGTTCTTTTATATATTTGATTCTGTTTTATGTATGTTTTGGATTTTTCTTTATGTTTCTATAATTCTGCTGACTTCGAGATTTACTCCTTATAATTTGGCTATATAGATAAATATTGCATATTTAATTTTTTGTTTTATACATATATTTGAGTCTGTTATTATATATGTTTTTGAGTTGTCTTTATGTTTTTTTAATTCTGCTGACTTCGAGATTTATTCCTTATGATTTGGCTATATAGACAAATATTGCATATTTAATTTTTTGTTCTTTTATATATTTGATTCTGTTTTATGTATGTTTTGGATTTTTCTTGATGTTTCTATAATTCTGCTGACTTCGAGATTTACTCCTTATAATTTGGCTATATAGATAAATATTGCATATTTAATTTTTTGTTCTTTTATATATTTGATTCTGTTTTATGTATGTTTTGGATTTTTCTTTATGTTTCTATAATTCTGCTGACTTCGAGATTTATTCCTTATAATTTGGCTATATAGATAAATATTGCATATTTAATTTTTTGTACTTTTATATATTTGATTCTGTTTTATGTATGTTTTGGATTTTTCTTTATGTTTCTATAATTCTGCTGACTTCGAGATTTACTCCTTATAATTTGGCTATATAGATAAATATTGCATATTTAATTTTTTGTTCTTTTATATATTTGATTCTGTTTTTATGTATGTTTTGGATTTTTCTTTATGTTTCTATAATTCTGCTGAATTCGAGATTTATTCCTTATAATTTGGCTATATAGATAAATATTGCATATTTAATTTTTTGTACTTTTATATATTTGATTCTGTTTTATGTATGTTTTGGATTTTTCTTTATGTTTCTATAATTCTGCTGACTTCGAGATTTACTCCTTATGATTTGGCTATATAGATAAATATTGCATATTTAATTTTTTGTTTTATACATATATTTGAGTCTGTTATTATATATGTTTTTGAGTTGTCTTTATGTTTTTTTAATTCTGCTGACTTCGAGATTTATTCCTTATGATTTGGCTATATAGACAAATATTGCATATTTAATTTTTTGTTCTTTTATATATTTGATTCTGTTTTATGTATGTTTTGGATTTTTCTTTATGTTTCTATAATTCTGCTGACTTCGAGATTTACTCCTTATAATTTGGCTATATAGATAAATATTGCATATTTAATTTTTTGTTCTTTTATATATTTGATTCTGTTTTATGTATGTTTTGGATTTTTCTTTATGTTTCTATAATTCTGCTGACTTCGAGATTTATTCCTTATAATTTGGCTATATAGATAAATATTGCATATTTAATTTTTTGTACTTTTATATATTTGATTCTGTTTTATGTATGTTTTGGATTTTTCTTTATGTTTCTATAATTCTGCTGACTTCGAGATTTACTCCTTATAATTTGGCTATATAGATAAATATTGCATATTTAATTTTTTGTTCTTTTATATATTTGATTCTGTTTTTATGTATGTTTTGGATTTTTCTTTATGTTTCTATAATTCTGCTGACTTCGAGATTTATTCCTTATGATTTGGCTATATAGATAAATATTGCATATTTAATTTTTTGTTTTATACATATATTTGAGTCTGTTATTATATATGTTTTTGAGTTGTCTTTATGTTTTTTTAATTCTGCTGACTTCGAGATTTATTCCTTATGATTTGGCTATATAGATAAATATTGCATATTTAATTTTTTGTTTTATACATATATTTGAGTCTGTTATTATATATGTTTTTGAGTTGTCTTTATGTTTTTTTAATTCTGCTGACTTCGAAATTTATTCCTTATGATTTGGCTATATAGACAAATATTGTATATTTAATTTTTTGTTTTATACATATATTTGAGTCTGTTATTATATATGTTTTTGAGTTGTCTTTATGTTTTTTTAATTCTGCTGACTTCGAAATTTATTCCTTATGATTTGGCTATATAGACAAATATTGTATATTTAATTTTTTGTTTTATACATATATTTGAGTCTGTTATTATATATGTTTTTGAGTTGTCTTTATGTTTTTTTAATTCTGCTGACTTCGAGATTTATTCCTTATGATTTGGCTATATAGACAAATATTGCATATTTTAGTTTTTGTTCTTTTATATATTTGAGTCCGCTTTTATGTATGTTTTGGATTTTTCTTTATGTTTCTATAATTCTGCTGACTTCGAGATTTACTCCTTATAATTTGGCTATATAGATAAATATTGCATATTTAATTTTTTGTTCTTTTATATATTTGATTCTGTTTTATGTATGTTTTTGAGTTGTCTTTATGTTTTTTTAATTCTGCTGACTTCGAGATTTATTCCTTATGATTTGGCTATATAGACAAATATTGCATATTTTAGTTTTTGTTCTTTTATATATTTGAGTCCGCTTTTATGTATGTTTTGGATTTTTCTTTATGTTTCTATAATTCTGCTGACTTCGAGATTTACTCCTTATAATTTGGCTATATAGATAAATATTGCATATTTAATTTTTTGTTCTTTTATATATTTGATTCTGTTTTATGTATGTTTTTGAGTTGTCTTTATGTTTTTTAATTCTGCTGACTTCGAGATTTATTCCTTATGATTTGGCTATATAGACAAATATTGCATATTTCATTTTTTGTTCTTTTATATATTTGATTCTGTTTTTATGTATGTTTTGGATTTTTCTTTATGTTTCTATAATTCTGCTGACTTCGAGATTTATTCCTTATAATTTGGCTATATAGATAAATATTGCATATTTTAGTTTTTGTTCTTTTATATATTTGAGTCCGCTTTTATGTATGTTTTGGATTTTTCTTTATGTTTCTATAATTCTGCTGACTTCGAGATTTACTCCTTATAATTTGGCTATATAGATAAATATTGCATATTTAATTTTTTGTTCTTTTATATATTTGATTCTGTTTTATGTATGTTTTGGATTTTTCTTTATGTTTCTATAATTCTGCTGACTTCGAGATTTACTCCTTATAATTTGGCTATATAGATAAATATTGCATATTTAATTTTTTGTTTTATACATATATTTGAGTCTGTTATTATATATGTTTTTGAGTTGTCTTTATGTTTTTTTAATTTTGCTGACTTCGAGATTTATTCCTTATGATTTGGCTATATAGACAAATATTGCATATTTAATTTTTTGTTCTTTTATATATTTGATTCTGTTTTTATGTATGTTTTGGATTTTTCTTTATGTTTCTATAATTCTGCTGACTTCGAGATTTATTCCTTATAATTTGGCTATATAGATAAATATTGCATATTTTATTTTTTGTTCTTTTACATATTTGAGTCTGTTTTTATGTATGTTTTGGATTTTTCTTTATGTTTCTATAATTCTGCTGACTTCGAGATTTATTCCTTATGATTTGGACAACTATTGCTTATTTAATTTTTTGTTCTTTTATATATTTGATTCTGTTTTATGTATGTTTTGGATTTTTCTTTATGTTTCTATAATTCTGCTGACTTCGAGATTTACTCCTTATAATTTGGCTATATAGATAAATATTGCATATTTTATTTTTTGTTCTTTTACATATTTGAGTCTGTTATTATATATGTTTTTGAGTTGTCTTTATGTTTTTTTAATTCTGCTGACTTCGAGATTTATTCCTTATGATTTGGCTATATAGACAAATATTGCATATTTAATTTTTTGTTCTTTTATATATTTGATTCTGTTTTATGTATGTTTTGGATTTTTCTTTATGTTTCTATAATTCTGCTGACTTCGAGATTTACTCCTTATAATTTGGCTATATAGATAAATATTGCATATTTAATTTTTTGTTTTATACATATATTTGAGTCTGTTATTATATATGTTTTTGAGTTGTCTTTATGTTTTTTTAATTCTGCTGACTTCGAGATTTATTCCTTATGATTTGGCTATATAGACAAATATTGCATATTTTAGTTTTTGTTCTTTTATATATTTGAGTCCGCTTTTATGTATGTTTTGGATTTTTCTTTATGTTTCTATAATTCTGCTGACTTCGAGATTTACTCCTTATAATTTGGCTATATAGATAAATATTGCATATTTAATTTTTTGTTCTTTTATATATTTGATTCTGTTTTATGTATGTTTTTGAGTTGTCTTTATGTTTTTTAATTCTGCTGACTTCGAGATTTATTCCTTATGATTTGGCTATATAGACAAATATTGCATATTTCATTTTTTGTTCTTTTATATATTTGATTCTGTTTTTATGTATGTTTTGGATTTTTCTTTATGTTTCTATAATTCTGCTGACTTCGAGATTTATTCCTTATAATTTGGCTATATAGATAAATATTGCATATTTTAGTTTTTGTTCTTTTATATATTTGAGTCCGCTTTTATGTATGTTTTGGATTTTTCTTTATGTTTCTATAATTCTGCTGACTTCGAGATTTACTCCTTATAATTTGGCTATATAGATAAATATTGCATATTTAATTTTTTGTTCTTTTATATATTTGATTCTGTTTTATGTATGTTTTTGAGTTGTCTTTATGTTTTTTTAATTCTGCTGACTTCGAGATTTATTCCTTATGATTTGGCTATATAGACAAATATTGCATATTTCATTTTTTGTTCTTTTATATATTTGATTCTGTTTTTATGTATGTTTTGGATTTTTCTTTATGTTTCTATAATTCTGCTGACTTCGAGATTTACTCCTTATAATTTGGCTATATAGATAAATATTGCATATTTAATTTTTTGTTTTATACATATATTTGAGTCTGTTATTATATATGTTTTTGAGTTGTCTTTATGTTTTTTTAATTCTGCTGACTTCGAGATTTATTCCTTATGATTTGGCTATATAGACAAATATTGCATATTTAATTTTTTGTTCTTTTATATATTTGATTCTGTTTTTATGTATGTTTTGGATTTTTCTTTATGTTTCTATAATTCTGCTGACTTCGAGATTTATTCCTTATAATTTGGCTATATAGATAAATATTGCATATTTTATTTTTTGTTCTTTTACATATTTGAGTCTGTTTTTATGTATGTTTTGGATTTTTCTTTATGTTTCTATAATTCTGCTGACTTCGAGATTTATTCCTTATGATTTGGACAACTATTGCTTATTTAATTTTTTGTTCTTTTATATATTTGATTCTGTTTTATGTATGTTTTGGATTTTTCTTTATGTTTCTATAATTCTGCTGACTTCGAGATTTACTCCTTATAATTTGGCTATATAGATAAATATTGCATATTTAATTTTTTGTTTTATACATATATTTGAGTCTGTTATTATATATGTTTTTGAGTTGTCTTTATGTTTTTTTAATTCTGCTGACTTCGAGATTTATTCCTTATGATTTGGCTATATAGACAAATATTGCATATTTAATTTTTTGTTCTTTTATATATTTGATTCTGTTTTATGTATGTTTTGGATTTTTCTTTATGTTTCTATAATTCTGCTGACTTCGAGATTTACTCCTTATAATTTGGCTATATAGATAAATATTGCATATTTAATTTTTTGTTCTTTTATATATTTGATTCTGTTTTATGTATGTTTTGGATTTTTCTTTATGTTTCTATAATTCTGCTGACTTCGAGATTTATTCCTTATAATTTGGCTATATAGATAAATATTGCATATTTAATTTTTTGTACTTTTATATATTTGATTCTGTTTTATGTATGTTTTGGATTTTTCTTTATGTTTCTATAATTCTGCTGACTTCGAGATTTACTCCTTATAATTTGGCTATATAGATAAATATTGCATATTTAATTTTTTGTTCTTTTATATATTTGATTCTGTTTTTATGTATGTTTTGGATTTTTCTTTATGTTTCTATAATTCTGCTGACTTCGAGATTTATTCCTTATAATTTGGCTATATAGATAAATATTGCATATTTAATTTTTTGTACTTTTATATATTTGATTCTGTTTTATGTATGTTTTGGATTTTTCTTTATGTTTCTATAATTCTGCTGACTTCGAGATTTACTCCTTATGATTTGGCTATATAGATAAATATTGCATATTTAATTTTTTGTTTTATACATATATTTGAGTCTGTTATTATATATGTTTTTGAGTTGTCTTTATGTTTTTTTAATTCTGCTGACTTCGAGATTTATTCCTTATGATTTGGCTATATAGACAAATATTGCATATTTAATTTTTTGTTCTTTTATATATTTGATTCTGTTTTATGTATGTTTTGGATTTTTCTTTATGTTTCTATAATTCTGCTGACTTCGAGATTTACTCCTTATAATTTGGCTATATAGATAAATATTGCATATTTAATTTTTTGTTTTGTACATATATTTGAGTCTGTTATTATATATGTTTTTGAGTTGTCTTTATGTTTTTTTAATTCTGCTGACTTCGAGATTTATTCCTTATGATTTGGCTATATAGACAAATATTGCATATTTAATTTTTTGTTCTTTTATATATTTGATTCTGTTTTATGTATGTTTTGGATTTTTCTTTATGTTTCTATAATTCTGCTGACTTCGAGATTTACTCCTTATAATTTGGCTATATAGATAAATATTGCATATTTAATTTTTTGTTCTTTTATATATTTGATTCTGTTTTATGTATGTTTTGGATTTTTCTTTATGTTTCTATAATTCTGCTGACTTCGAGATTTATTCCTTATAATTTGGCTATATAGATAAATATTGCATATTTAATTTTTTGTTTTATACATATATTTGAGTCTGTTATTATATATGTTTTTGAGTTGTCTTTATGTTTTTTTAATTCTGCTGACTTCGAGATTTATTCCTTATGATTTGGCTATATAGATAAATATTGCATATTTAATTTTTTGTTTTATACATATATTTGAGTCTGTTATTATATATGTTTTTGAGTTGTCTTTATGTTTTTTTAATTCTGCTGACTTCGAAATTTATTCCTTATGATATGGCTATATAGACAAATATTGTATATTTAATTTTTTGTTTTATACATATATTTGAGTCTGTTATTATATATGTTTTTGAGTTGTCTTTATGTTTTTTTAATTCTGCTGACTTCGAGATTTATTCCTTATGATTTGGCTATATAGATAAATATTGCATATTTAATTTTTTGTTTTATACATATATTTGAGTCTGTTATTATATATGTTTTTGAGTTGTCTTTATGTTTTTTTAATTCTGCTGACTTCGAAATTTATTCCTTATGATTTGGCTATATAGATAAATATTGCATATTTAATTTTTTGTTTTATACATATATTTGAGTCTGTTATTATATATGTTTTTGAGTTGTCTTTATGTTTTTTTAATTCTGCTGACTTCGAGATTTATTCCTTATGATTTGGCTATATAGATAAATATTGCATATTTAATTTTTTGTTCTTTTATATATTTGATTCTGTTTTTATGTATGTTTTGGATTTTTCTTTATGTTTCTATAATTCTGCTGACTTCGAGATTTACTCCTTATGATTTGGCTATATAGATAAATATTGCATATTTAATTTTTTGTTTTATACATATATTTGAGTCTGTTATTATATATGTTTTTGAGTTGTCTTTATGTTTTTTTAATTCTGCTGACTTCGAGATTTATTCCTTATGATTTGGCTATATAGATAAATATTGCATATTTAATTTTTTGTTCTTTTATATATTTGATTCTGTTTTTATGTATGTTTTGGATTTTTCTTTATGTTTCTATAATTCTGCTGACTTCGAGATTTACTCCTTATGATTTGGCTATATAGATAAATATTGCATATTTAATTTTTTGTTTTATACATATATTTGAGTCTGTTATTATATATGTTTTTGAGTTGTCTTTATGTTTTTTTAATTCTGCTGACTTCGAAATTTATTCCTTATGATATGGCTATATAGACAAATATTGTATATTTAATTTTTTGTTTTATACATATATTTGAGTCTGTTATTATATATGTTTTTGAGTTGTCTTTATGTTTTTTTAATTCTGCTGACTTCGAGATTTATTCCTTATGATTTGGCTATATAGATAAATATTGCATATTTAATTTTTTGTTTTATACATATATTTGAGTCTGTTATTATATATGTTTTTGAGTTGTCTTTATGTTTTTTTAATTCTGCTGACTTCGAAATTTATTCCTTATGATTTGGCTATATAGATAAATATTGCATATTTAATTTTTTGTTTTATACATATATTTGAGTCTGTTATTATATATGTTTTTGAGTTGTCTTTATGTTTTTTTAATTCTGCTGACTTCGAGATTTATTCCTTATGATTTGGCTATATAGATAAATATTGCATATTTAATTTTTTGTTCTTTTATATATTTGATTCTGTTTTTATGTATGTTTTGGATTTTTCTTTATGTTTCTATAATTCTGCTGACTTCGAGATTTACTCCTTATGATTTGGCTATATAGATAAATATTGCATATTTAATTTTTTGTTTTATACATATATTTGAGTCTGTTATTATATATGTTTTTGAGTTGTCTTTATGTTTTTTTAATTCTGCTGACTTCGAGATTTATTCCTTATGATTTGGCTATATAGATAAATATTGCATATTTAATTTTTTGTTCTTTTATATATTTGATTCTGTTTTTATGTATGTTTTGGATTTTTCTTTATGTTTCTATAATTCTGCTGACTTCGAGATTTACTCCTTATGATTTGGCTATATAGATAAATATTGCATATTTAATTTTTTGTTTTATACATATATTTGAGTCTGTTATTATATATGTTTTTGAGTTGTCTTTATGTTTTTTTAATTCTGCTGACTTCGAGATTTATTCCTTATAATTTGGCTATATAGATAAATATTGCATATTTAATTTTTTGTACTTTTATATATTTGATTCTGTTTTATGTATGTTTTGGATTTTTCTTTATGTTTCTATAATTCTGCTGACTTCGAGATTTACTCCTTATGATTTGGCTATATAGATAAATATTGCATATTTAATTTTTTGTTTTATACATATATTTGAGTCTGTTATTATATATGTTTTTGAGTTGTCTTTATGTTTTTTTAATTCTGCTGACTTCGAGATTTATTCCTTATGATTTGGCTATATAGACAAATATTGCATATTTAATTTTTTGTTCTTTTATATATTTGATTCTGTTTTATGTATGTTTTGGATTTTTCTTTATGTTTCTATAATTCTGCTGACTTCGAGATTTACTCCTTATAATTTGGCTATATAGATAAATATTGCATATTTAATTTTTTGTTTTATACATATATTTGAGTCTGTTATTATATATGTTTTTGAGTTGTCTTTATGTTTTTTTAATTCTGCTGACTTCGAGATTTATTCCTTATGATTTGGCTATATAGACAAATATTGCATATTTAATTTTTTGTTCTTTTATATATTTGATTCTGTTTTATGTATGTTTTGGATTTTTCTTTATGTTTCTATAATTCTGCTGACTTCGAGATTTACTCCTTATAATTTGGCTATATAGATAAATATTGCATATTTAATTTTTTGTTCTTTTATATATTTGATTCTGTTTTATGTATGTTTTGGATTTTTCTTTATGTTTCTATAATTCTGCTGACTTCGAGATTTATTCCTTATAATTTGGCTATATAGATAAATATTGCATATTTAATTTTTTGTTTTATACATATATTTGAGTCTGTTATTATATATGTTTTTGAGTTGTCTTTATGTTTTTTTAATTCTGCTGACTTCGAGATTTATTCCTTATGATTTGGCTATATAGATAAATATTGCATATTTAATTTTTTGTTTTATACATATATTTGAGTCTGTTATTATATATGTTTTTGAGTTGTCTTTATGTTTTTTTAATTCTGCTGACTTCGAAATTTATTCCTTATGATTTGGCTATATAGACAAATATTGTATATTTAATTTTTTGTTTTATACATATATTTGAGTCTGTTATTATATATGTTTTTGAGTTGTCTTTATGTTTTTTTAATTCTGCTGACTTCGAGATTTATTCCTTATGATTTGGCTATATAGATAAATATTGCATATTTAATTTTTTGTTCTTTTATATATTTGATTCTGTTTTTATGTATGTTTTGGATTTTTCTTTATGTTTCTATAATTCTGCTGACTTCGAGATTTATTCCTTATGATTTGGCTATATAGATAAATATTGCATATTTAATTTTTTGTTTTATACATATATTTGAGTCTGTTATTATATATGTTTTTGAGTTGTCTTTATGTTTTTTTAATTCTGCTGACTTCGAGATTTATTCCTTATGATTTGGCTATATAGATAAATATTGCATATTTAATTTTTTGTTCTTTTATATATTTGATTCTGTTTTTATGTATGTTTTGGATTTTTCTTTATGTTTCTATAATTCTGCTGACTTCGAGATTTACTCCTTATGATTTGGCTATATAGATAAATATTGCATATTTAATTTTTTGTTCTTTTATATATTTGATTCTGTTTTTATGTATGTTTTGGATTTTTCTTTATGTTTCTATAATTCTGCTGACTTCGAGATTTATTCCTTATGATTTGGCTATATAGATAAATATTGCATATTTAATTTTTTGTTCTTTTATATATTTGATTCTGTTTTTATGTATGTTTTGGATTTTTCTTTATGTTTCTATAATTCTGCTGACTTCGAGATTTACTCCTTATGATTTGGCTATATAGATAAATATTGCATATTTAATTTTTTGTTCTTTTATATATTTGATTCTGTTTTTATGTATGTTTTGGATTTTTCTTTATGTTTCTATAATTCTGTTGACTTCGAGATTTACTCCTTATGATTTGGCTATATAGATAAATATTGCATATTTAATTTTTTGTTTTATACATATATTTGAGTCTGTTATTATATATGTTTTTGAGTTGTCTTTATGTTTTTTTAATTCTGCTGACTTCGAGATTTATTCCTTATGATTTGGCTATATAGATAAATATTGCATATTTAATTTTTTGTTTTATACATATATTTGAGTCTGTTATTATATATGTTTTTGAGTTGTCTTTATGTTTTTTTAATTCTGCTGACTTCGAAATTTATTCCTTATGATTTGGCTATATAGACAAATATTGTATATTTAATTTTTTGTTTTATACATATATTTGAGTCTGTTATTATATATGTTTTTGAGTTGTCTTTATGTTTTTTTAATTCTGCTGACTTCGAGATTTATTCCTTATGATTTGGCTATATAGATAAATATTGCATATTTAATTTTTTGTTTTATACATATATTTGAGTCTGTTATTATATATGTTTTTGAGTTGTCTTTATGTTTTTTTAATTCTGCTGACTTCGAGATTTATTCCTTATGATTTGGCTATATAGACAAATATTGCATATTTTAGTTTTTGTTCTTTTATATATTTGAGTCCGCTTTTATGTATGTTTTGGATTTTTCTTTATGTTTCTATAATTCTGCTGACTTCGAGATTTACTCCTTATAATTTGGCTATATAGATAAATATTGCATATTTAATTTTTTGTTCTTTTATATATTTGATTCTGTTTTATGTATGTTTTTGAGTTGTCTTTATGTTTTTTTAATTCTGCTGACTTCGAGATTTATTCCTTATGATTTGGCTATATAGACAAATATTGCATATTTTAGTTTTTGTTCTTTTATATATTTGAGTCCGCTTTTATGTATGTTTTGGATTTTTCTTTATGTTTCTATAATTCTGCTGACTTCGAGATTTACTCCTTATAATTTGGCTATATAGATAAATATTGCATATTTAATTTTTTGTTCTTTTATATATTTGATTCTGTTTTATGTATGTTTTTGAGTTGTCTTTATGTTTTTTTAATTCTGCTGACTTCGAGATTTATTCCTTATGATTTGGCTATATAGACAAATATTGCATATTTCATTTTTTGTTCTTTTATATATTTGATTCTGTTTTTATGTATGTTTTGGATTTTTCTTTATGTTTCTATAATTCTGCTGACTTCGAGATTTATTCCTTATAATTTGGCTATATAGATAAATATTGCATATTTTAGTTTTTGTTCTTTTATATATTTGAGTCCGCTTTTATGTATGTTTTGGATTTTTCTTTATGTTTCTATAATTCTGCTGACTTCGAGATTTACTCCTTATAATTTGGCTATATAGATAAATATTGCATATTTAATTTTTTGTTCTTTTATATATTTGATTCTGTTTTATGTATGTTTTTGAGTTGTCTTTATGTTTTTTTAATTCTGCTGACTTCGAGATTTATTCCTTATGATTTGGCTATATAGACAAATATTGCATATTTCATTTTTTTTGTTCTTTTATATATTTGATTCTGTTTTTATGTATGTTTTGGATTTTTCTTTATGTTTCTATAATTCTGCTGACTTCGAGATTTATTCCTTATAATTTGGCTATATAGATAAATATTGCATATTTTAGTTTTTGTTCTTTTATATATTTGAGTCCGCTTTTATGTATGTTTTGGATTTTTCTTTATGTTTCTATAATTCTGCTGACTTCGAGATTTACTCCTTATAATTTGGCTATATAGATAAATATTGCATATTTAATTTTTTGTTCTTTTATATATTTGATTCTGTTTTATGTATGTTTTTGAGTTGTCTTTATGTTTTTTTAATTCTGCTGACTTCGAGATTTATTCCTTATGATTTGGCTATATAGACAAATATTGCATATTTCATTTTTTTTGTTCTTTTATATATTTGATTCTGTTTTTATGTATGTTTTGGATTTTTCTTTATGTTTCTATAATTCTGCTGACTTCGAGATTTATTCCTTATAATTTGGCTATATAGATAAATATTGCATATTTTAGTTTTTGTTCTTTTATATATTTGAGTCCGCTTTTATGTATGTTTTGGATTTTTCTTTATGTTTCTATAATTCTGCTGACTTCGAGATTTACTCCTTATAATTTGGCTATATAGATAAATATTGCATATTTAATTTTTTGTTCTTTTATATATTTGATTCTGTTTTATGTATGTTTTTGAGTTGTCTTTATGTTTTTTTAATTCTGCTGACTTCGAGATTTATTCCTTATGATTTGGCTATATAGACAAATATTGCATATTTCATTTTTTTTGTTCTTTTATATATTTGATTCTGTTTTTATGTATGTTTTGGATTTTTCTTTATGTTTCTATAATTCTGCTGACTTCGAGATTTATTCCTTATAATTTGGCTATATAGATAAATATTGCATATTTTAGTTTTTGTTCTTTTATATATTTGAGTCCGCTTTTATGTATGTTTTGGATTTTTCTTTATGTTTCTATAATTCTGCTGACTTCGAGATTTACTCCTTATAATTTGGCTATATAGATAAATATTGCATATTTAATTTTTTGTTCTTTTATATATTTGATTCTGTTTTATGTATGTTTTTGAGTTGTCTTTATGTTTTTTTAATTCTGCTGACTTCGAGATTTATTCCTTATGATTTGGCTATATAGACAAATATTGCATATTTCATTTTTTTTGTTCTTTTATATATTTGATTCTGTTTTTATGTATGTTTTGGATTTTTCTTTATGTTTCTATAATTCTGCTGACTTCGAGATTTATTCCTTATAATTTGGCTATATAGATAAATATTGCATATTTAATTTTTTGTTTTATACATATATTTGAGTCTGTTATTATATATGTTTTTGAGTTGTCTTTATGTTTTTTTAATTCTGCTGACTTCGAGATTTATTCCTTATGATTTGGCTATATAGACAAATATTGCATATTTAATTTTTTGTTCTTTTATATATTTGATTCTGTTTTTATGTATGTTTTGGATTTTTCTTTATGTTTCTATAATTCTGCTGACTTCGAGATTTATTCCTTATAATTTGGCTATATAGATAAATATTGCATATTTTATTTTTTGTTCTTTTACATATTTGAGTCTGTTTTTATGTATGTTTTGGATTTTTCTTTATGTTTCTATAATTCTGCTGACTTCGAGATTTATTCCTTATGATTTGGACAACTATTGCTTATTTAATTTTTTGTTCTTTTATATATTTGATTCTGTTTTATGTATGTTTTGGATTTTTCTTTATGTTTCTATAATTCTGCTGACTTCGAGATTTACTCCTTATAATTTGGCTATATAGATAAATATTGCATATTTTATTTTTTGTTCTTTTACATATTTGAGTCTGTTTTTATGTATGTTTTGGATTTTTCTCTGTTTCTATAATTCTGCTGACTTCGAGATTTACTCCTTATAATTTGACTATATAGATAAATATTGCATATTTAATTTTTTGTTTTATACATATATTTGAGTCTGCATATTTTATTTTTTGTTTTATACATATATTTGAGTCTGTTATTATATATGTTTTTGAGTTGTCTTTATGTTCTTTTAATTCTGGTGACTTCGAGATTTACTCCTTATAATTTGGCTATATAGATAAATATTGCATATTTTATTTTTTGTTCTTTTACATATTTGAGTCTGTTTTTATGTATGTTTCGGATTTTTCTTTATGTTTCTATAATTCTGCTGACTTCGAGATTTATTCCATATGATTGGGCTATATAGATAAATTTTGCATATTTTATTTTTTGTTTTATACATATATTTGAGTCTGTTATTATATATGTTTTTGAGTTGTCTTTATGTCCTTTTAATTCTGGTGACTTCGAGATTTACTCCTTATAATTTGGCTATATAGATAAATATTGCATATTTTATTTTTTGTTCTTGTATATATTTGAGTCTGTTTTTATGTATGTTTCGGATTTTTCTTTATGTTTCTATAATTCTGCTGACTTCGAGATTTATTCCTTATGATTGGGCTATATAGATAAATTTTGCATATTTTATTTTTTGTTTTATACATATATTTGAGTCTGTTATTATATATGTTTTTGAGTTGTCTTTATGTTCTTTTAATTCTGGTGACTTCGAGATTTACTCCTTATAATTTGGCTATATAGATAAATATTGCATATTTTATTTTTTGTTCTTGTATATATTTGAGTCTGTTTTTATGTATGTTTCGGATTTTTCTTTATGTTTCTATAATTCTGCTGACTTCGAGATTTATTCCTTATGATTGGGCTATATAGATAAATTTTGCATATTTTATTTTTTGTTTTATACATATATTTGAGTCTGTTATTATATATGTTTTTGAGTTGTCTTTATGTTCTTTTAATTCTGGTGACTTCGAGATTTACTCCTTATAATTTGGCTATATAGATAAATATTGCATATTTTATTTTTTGTTCTTGTATATATTTGAGTCTGTTTTTATGTATGTTTCGGATTTTTCTTTATGTTTCTATAATTCTGCTGACTTCGAGATTTATTCCTTATGATTGGGCTATATAGATAAATTTTGCATATTTTATTTTTTGTTTTATACATATATTTGAGTCTGTTATTATATATGTTTTTGAGTTGTCTTTATGTTCTTTTAATTCTGGTGACTTCGAGATTTACTCCTTATAATTTGGCTATATAGATAAATATTGCATATTTTATTTTTTGTTCTTTTACATATTTGAGTCTGTTTTTATGTATGTTTCGGATTTTTCTTTATGTTTCTATAATTCTGCTGACTTCGAGATTTATTCCTTATGATTGGGCTATATAGATAAATTTTGCATATTTTATTTTTTGTTTTATACATATATTTGAGTCTGTTATTATATATGTTTTTGAGTTGTCTTTATGTTCTTTTAATTCTGGTGACTTCGAGATTTACTCCTTATAATTTGGCTATATAGATAAATATTGCATATTTTAGTTTTTGTTCTTTTATATATTTGAGTCCGCTTTTATGTATGTTTTGGATTTTTCTTTATGTTTCTATAATTCTGCTGACTTCGAGATTTATTCCTTATGATTTGGCTATATAGACAAATATTGCATATTTCATTTTTTGTTCTTTTATATATTTGATTCTGTTTTTATGTATGTTTTGGATTTTTCTTGTTTCTATAATTCTGCTGACTTCGAGATTTATTCCTTATAATTTGGCTATATAGATAAATTTTGCATATTTAATTTTTTGTTTTATACATATATTTGAGTCTGTTATTATATATGTTTTTGAGTTGTCTTTATGTTTTTTTAATTCTGCTGACTTCGAGATTTATTCCTTATGATTTGGCTATATAGACAAATATTGCATATTTAATTTTTTGTTCTTTTATATATTTGATTCTGTTTTTATGTATGTTTTGGATTTTTCTTTATGTTTCTATAATTCTGCTGACTTCGAGATTTATTCCTTATAATTTGGCTATATAGATAAATATTGCATATTTTATTTTTTGTTCTTTTACATATTTGAGTCTGTTTTTATGTATGTTTTGGATTTTTCTTTATGTTTCTATAATTCTGCTGACTTCGAGATTTATTCCTTATGATTTGGACAACTATTGCTTATTTAATTTTTTGTTCTTTTATATATTTGATTCTGTTTTATGTATGTTTTGGATTTTTCTTTATGTTTCTATAATTCTGCTGACTTCGAGATTTACTCCTTATAATTTGGCTATATAGATAAATATTGCATATTTTATTTTTTGTTCTTTTACATATTTGAGTCTGTTTTTATGTATGTTTTGGATTTTTCTCTGTTTCTATAATTCTGCTGACTTCGAGATTTACTCCTTATAATTTGACTATATAGATAAATATTGCATATTTAATTTTTTGTTTTATACATATATTTGAGTCTGCATATTTTATTTTTTGTTTTATACATATATTTGAGTCTGTTATTATATATGTTTTTGAGTTGTCTTTATGTTCTTTTAATTCTGGTGACTTCGAGATTTACTCCTTATAATTTGGCTATATAGATAAATATTGCATATTTTATTTTTTGTTCTTTTACATATTTGAGTCTGTTTTTATGTATGTTTCGGATTTTTCTTTATGTTTCTATAATTCTGCTGACTTCGAGATTTATTCCTTATGATTGGGCTATATAGATAAATTTTGCATATTTTATTTTTTGTTTTATACATATATTTGAGTCTGTTATTATATATGTTTTTGAGTTGTCTTTATGTCCTTTTAATTCTGGTGACTTCGAGATTTACTCCTTATAATTTGGCTATATAGATAAATATTGCATATTTTATTTTTTGTTCTTGTATATATTTGAGTCTGTTTTTATGTATGTTTCGGATTTTTCTTTATGTTTCTATAATTCTGCTGACTTCGAGATTTATTCCTTATGATTGGGCTATATAGATAAATTTTGCATATTTTATTTTTTGTTTTATACATATATTTGAGTCTGTTATTATATATGTTTTTGAGTTGTCTTTATGTTCTTTTAATTCTGGTGACTTCGAGATTTACTCCTTATAATTTGGCTATATAGATAAATATTGCATATTTTATTTTTTGTTCTTGTATATATTTGAGTCTGTTTTTATGTATGTTTCGGATTTTTCTTTATGTTTCTATAATTCTGCTGACTTCGAGATTTATTCCTTATGATTGGGCTATATAGATAAATTTTGCATATTTTATTTTTTGTTTTATACATATATTTGAGTCTGTTATTATATATGTTTTTGAGTTGTCTTTATGTTCTTTTAATTCTGGTGACTTCGAGATTTACTCCTTATAATTTGGCTATATAGATAAATATTGCATATTTTATTTTTTGTTCTTGTATATATTTGAGTCTGTTTTTATGTATGTTTCGGATTTTTCTTTATGTTTCTATAATTCTGCTGACTTCGAGATTTATTCCTTATGATTGGGCTATATAGATAAATTTTGCATATTTTATTTTTTGTTTTATACATATATTTGAGTCTGTTATTATATATGTTTTTGAGTTGTCTTTATGTTCTTTTAATTCTGGTGACTTCGAGATTTACTCCTTATAATTTGGCTATATAGATAAATATTGCATATTTTATTTTTTGTTCTTTTACATATTTGAGTCTGTTTTTATGTATGTTTCGGATTTTTCTTTATGTTTCTATAATTCTGCTGACTTCGAGATTTATTCCTTATGATTTGACTATATAGATAAATATTGCATATTTAATTTTTTGTTTTATACATATATTTGAGTCTGTTATTATATATGTTTTTGAGTTGTCTTTATGTTCTTTTAATTCTGGTAACTTCGAGATTTACTCCTTATAATTTGGCTATATAGATAAATATTGCATATTTTAGTTTTTGTTCTTTTATATATTTGAGTCCGCTTTTATGTATGTTTTGGATTTTTCTTTATGTTTCTATAATTCTGCTGACTTCGAGATTTATTCCTTATGATTTGGCTATATAGACAAATATTGCATATTTCATTTTTTGTTCTTTTATATATTTGATTCTGTTTTTATGTATGTTTTGGATTTTTCTTGTTTCTATAATTCTGCTGACTTCGAGATTTATTCCTTATAATTTGGCTATATAGATAAATTTTGCATATTTTATTTTTTGTTTTATACATATATTTGAGTCTGTTATTATATATGTTTTTGAGTTGTCTTTATGTTCTTTTAATTCTGGTGACTTCGAGATTTACTCCTTATAATTTGGCTATATAGATAAATATTGCATATTTTATTTTTTGTTCTTGTATATATTTGAGTCTGTTTTTATGTATGTTTCGGATTTTTCTTTATGTTTCTATAATTCTGCTGACTTCGAGATTTATTCCTTATAATTTGGCTATATAGATAAATTTTGCATATTTTATTTTTTGTTTTATACATATATTTGAGTCTGTTATTATATATGTTTTTGAGTTGTCTTTATGTTCTTTTAATTCTGGTGACTTCGAGATTTACTCCTTATAATTTGGCTATATAGATAAATATTGCATATTTTATTTTTTGTTCTTGTATATATTTGAGTCTGTTTTTATGTATGTTTCGGATTTTTCTTTATGTTTCTATAATTCTGCTGACTTCGAGATTTATTCCTTATAAATATATAGATATATAGATAAATTTTGCATATTTAATTTTTTGTTCTTTTATATATTTTATTCTGTTTTATGTATGTTTTGGATTTTTCTTTGTTTCTATAATTCTGCTGACTTCGAGATTTATTCCTTATAATTTGACTATATAGATAAATATTGCATATTTTATTTTTTGTTTTATACATATATTTGAGTCTGTTATTATATATGTTTTTGAGTTGTCTTTATGTTTTTTTAATTCTGATGACTTCCAGATTTACTCCTTATAATTTGGCTATATAGATAAATATTGCATATTTTAGTTTTTGTTCTTTTATATATTTGAGTCCGCTTTTATGTATGTTTTGGATTTTTCTTTATGTTTCTATAATTCTGCTGACTTCGAGATTTATTCCTTATGATTTGGCTATATAGACAAATATTGCTTATTTTATTTTTTGTTCTTTTATTCTGTTTTATGTATGTTTTGGATTTTTCTTTGTTTCTATAATTCTGCTGACTTCGAGATTTATTCCTTATGATTTGGCTATATAGACAAATATTGCATATTTAATTTTTTGTTCTTTTATATATTTGATTCTGTTTTTATGTATGTTTTGGATTTTTCTTTGTTTCTATAATTCTGCTGACTTCGAGATTTATTCCTTATGATTTGGCTATATAGACAAATATTGCATATTTTATTTTTTGTTCTTTTATTCTGTTTTATGTATGTTTTGGATTTTTCTTTATGTTTCTATAATTCTGCTGACTTCGAGATTTACTCCTTATAATTTGACTATATAGATAAATATTGCATATTTAATTTTTTGTTTTATACATATATTTGAGTCTGTTATTATATATGTTTTTGATTTGTCTTTATGTTTTTTTAATTCTGATGACTTCCAGATTTACTCCTTATAATTTGGCTATATAGATAAATATTGCATATTTTAGTTTTTGTTCTTTTACATATTTGAGTCTGTTTTTATGTATGTTTTGGATTTTTCTTTATGTTTCTATAATTCTGCTGACTTCGAGATTTATTCCTTATGATTTGGACAACTATTGCTTATTTAATTTTTTGTTCTTTTATATATTTGATTCTGTTTTATGTATGTTTTGGATTTTTCTTTATGTTTCTATAATTCTGCTGACTTCGAGATTTACTCCTTATAATTTGGCTATATAGATAAATATTGCATATTTAATTTTTTGTTCTTTAATATATTTGATTCTGTTTTATATATGTTTTTGAGTTGTCTTTATGTTTTTTTAATTCTGATGACTTCGAGACTTACTCCTTATAATTTGGCTATATAGATAAATATTGCATATTTTATTTTTTGTTCTTTTACATATTTGAGTCTGTTTTTATGTATGTTTTGGATTTTTCTTTATGTTTCTATAATTCTGCTGACTTCGAGATTTACTCCTTATAATTTGGCTATATAGATAAATATTGCATATTTAATTTTTTGTTCTTTTATATATTTGATTCTGTTTTATGTATGTTTTTGAGTTGTCTTTATGTTTTTTTAATTCTGCTGACTTCGAGATTTATTCCTTATGATTTGGCTATATAGACAAATATTGCATATTTCATTTTTTGTTCTTTTATATATTTGATTCTGTTTTTATGTATGTTTTGGATTTTTCTTTATGTTTCTATAATTCTGCTGACTTCGAGATTTACTCCTTATAATTTGGCTATATAGATAAATATTGCATATTTAATTTTTTGTTTTATACATATATTTGAGTCTGTTATTATATATGTTTTTGAGTTGTCTTTATGTTTTTTTAATTCTGCTGACTTCGAGATTTATTCCTTATGATTTGGCTATATAGACAAATATTGCATATTTAATTTTTTGTTCTTTTATATATTTGATTCTGTTTTATGTATGTTTTGGATTTTTCTTTATGTTTCTATAATTCTGCTGACTTCGAGATTTACTCCTTATAATTTGGCTATATAGATAAATATTGCATATTTAATTTTTTGTTTTATACATATATTTGAGTCTGTTATTATATATGTTTTTGAGTTGTCTTTATGTTTTTTTAATTCTGCTGACTTCGAGATTTATTCCTTATGATTTGGCTATATAGACAAATATTGCATATTTAATTTTTTGTTCTTTTATATATTTGATTCTGTTTTATGTATGTTTTGGATTTTTCTTGATGTTTCTATAATTCTGCTGACTTCGAGATTTACTCCTTATAATTTGGCTATATAGATAAATATTGCATATTTAATTTTTTGTTCTTTTATATATTTGATTCTGTTTTATGTATGTTTTGGATTTTTCTTTATGTTTCTATAATTCTGCTGACTTCGAGATTTATTCCTTATAATTTGGCTATATAGATAAATATTGCATATTTAATTTTTTGTACTTTTATATATTTGATTCTGTTTTATGTATGTTTTGGATTTTTCTTTATGTTTCTATAATTCTGCTGACTTCGAGATTTACTCCTTATAATTTGGCTATATAGATAAATATTGCATATTTAATTTTTTGTTCTTTTATATATTTGATTCTGTTTTTATGTATGTTTTGGATTTTTCTTTATGTTTCTATAATTCTGCTGACTTCGAGATTTATTCCTTATAATTTGGCTATATAGATAAATATTGCATATTTAATTTTTTGTACTTTTATATATTTGATTCTGTTTTATGTATGTTTTGGATTTTTCTTTATGTTTCTATAATTCTGCTGACTTCGAGATTTACTCCTTATGATTTGGCTATATAGATAAATATTGCATATTTAATTTTTTGTTTTATACATATATTTAAGTCTGTTATTATATATGTTTTTGAGTTGTCTTTATGTTTTTTTAATTCTGCTGACTTCGAGATTTATTCCTTATGATTTGGCTATATAGACAAATATTGCATATTTAATTTTTTGTTCTTTTATATATTTGATTCTGTTTTATGTATGTTTTGGATTTTTCTTTATGTTTCTATAATTCTGCTGACTTCGAGATTTACTCCTTATAATTTGGCTATATAGATAAATATTGCATATTTAATTTTTTGTTCTTTTATATATTTGATTCTGTTTTATGTATGTTTTGGATTTTTCTTTATGTTTCTATAATTCTGCTGACTTCGAGATTTATTCCTTATAATTTGGCTATATAGATAAATATTGCATATTTAATTTTTTGTACTTTTATATATTTGATTCTGTTTTATGTATGTTTTGGATTTTTCTTTATGTTTCTATAATTCTGCTGACTTCGAGATTTACTCCTTATAATTTGGCTATATAGATAAATATTGCATATTTAATTTTTTGTTCTTTTATATATTTGATTCTGTTTTTATGTATGTTTTGGATTTTTCTTTATGTTTCTATAATTCTGCTGACTTCGAGATTTATTCCTTATGATTTGGCTATATAGATAAATATTGCATATTTAATTTTTTGTTTTATACATATATTTGAGTCTGTTATTATATATGTTTTTGAGTTGTCTTTATGTTTTTTTAATTCTGCTGACTTCGAGATTTATTCCTTATGATTTGGCTATATAGATAAATATTGCATATTTAATTTTTTGTTTTATACATATATTTGAGTCTGTTATTATATATGTTTTTGAGTTGTCTTTATGTTTTTTTAATTCTGCTGACTTCGAAATTTATTCCTTATGATTTGGCTATATAGACAAATATTGTATATTTAATTTTTTGTTTTATACATATATTTGAGTCTGTTATTATATATGTTTTTGAGTTGTCTTTATGTTTTTTTAATTCTGCTGACTTCGAAATTTATTCCTTATGATTTGGCTATATAGACAAATATTGTATATTTAATTTTTTGTTTTATACATATATTTGAGTCTGTTATTATATATGTTTTTGAGTTGTCTTTATGTTTTTTTAATTCTGCTGACTTCGAAATTTATTCCTTATGATTTGGCTATATAGACAAATATTGTATATTTAATTTTTTGTTTTATACATATATTTGAGTCTGTTATTATATATGTTTTTGAGTTGTCTTTATGTTTTTTTAATTCTGCTGACTTCGAGATTTATTCCTTATGATTTGGCTATATAGACAAATATTGCATATTTTAGTTTTTGTTCTTTTATATATTTGAGTCCGCTTTTATGTATGTTTTGGATTTTTCTTTATGTTTCTATAATTCTGCTGACTTCGAGATTTACTCCTTATAATTTGGCTATATAGATAAATATTGCATATTTAATTTTTTGTTCTTTTATATATTTGATTCTGTTTTATGTATGTTTTTGAGTTGTCTTTATGTTTTTTTAATTCTGCTGACTTCGAGATTTATTCCTTATGATTTGGCTATATAGACAAATATTGCATATTTTAGTTTTTGTTCTTTTATATATTTGAGTCCGCTTTTATGTATGTTTTGGATTTTTCTTTATGTTTCTATAATTCTGCTGACTTCGAGATTTACTCCTTATAATTTGGCTATATAGATAAATATTGCATATTTAATTTTTTGTTCTTTTATATATTTGATTCTGTTTTATGTATGTTTTTGAGTTGTCTTTATGTTTTTTAATTCTGCTGACTTCGAGATTTATTCCTTATGATTTGGCTATATAGACAAATATTGCATATTTCATTTTTTGTTCTTTTATATATTTGATTCTGTTTTTATGTATGTTTTGGATTTTTCTTTATGTTTCTATAATTCTGCTGACTTCGAGATTTATTCCTTATAATTTGGCTATATAGATAAATATTGCATATTTTAGTTTTTGTTCTTTTATATATTTGAGTCCGCTTTTATGTATGTTTTGGATTTTTCTTTATGTTTCTATAATTCTGCTGACTTCGAGATTTACTCCTTATAATTTGGCTATATAGATAAATATTGCATATTTAATTTTTTGTTCTTTTATATATTTGATTCTGTTTTATGTATGTTTTGGATTTTTCTTTATGTTTCTATAATTCTGCTGACTTCGAGATTTATTCCTTATGATTTGGACAACTATTGCTTATTTAATTTTTTGTTCTTTTATATATTTGATTCTGTTTTATGTATGTTTTGGATTTTTCTTTATGTTTCTATAATTCTGCTGACTTCGAGATTTACTCCTTATAATTTGGCTATATAGATAAATATTGCATATTTTATTTTTTGTTCTTTTACATATTTGAGTCTGTTATTATATATGTTTTTGAGTTGTCTTTATGTTTTTTTAATTCTGCTGACTTCGAGATTTATTCCTTATGATTTGGCTATATAGACAAATATTGCATATTTAATTTTTTGTTCTTTTATATATTTGATTCTGTTTTATGTATGTTTTGGATTTTTCTTTATGTTTCTATAATTCTGCTGACTTCGAGATTTACTCCTTATAATTTGGCTATATAGATAAATATTGCATATTTAATTTTTTGTTTTATACATATATTTGAGTCTGTTATTATATATGTTTTTGAGTTGTCTTTATGTTTTTTTAATTCTGCTGACTTCGAGATTTATTCCTTATGATTTGGCTATATAGACAAATATTGCATATTTTAGTTTTTGTTCTTTTATATATTTGAGTCCGCTTTTATGTATGTTTTGGATTTTTCTTTATGTTTCTATAATTCTGCTGACTTCGAGATTTACTCCTTATAATTTGGCTATATAGATAAATATTGCATATTTAATTTTTTGTTCTTTTATATATTTGATTCTGTTTTATGTATGTTTTTGAGTTGTCTTTATGTTTTTTAATTCTGCTGACTTCGAGATTTATTCCTTATGATTTGGCTATATAGACAAATATTGCATATTTCATTTTTTGTTCTTTTATATATTTGATTCTGTTTTTATGTATGTTTTGGATTTTTCTTTATGTTTCTATAATTCTGCTGACTTCGAGATTTATTCCTTATAATTTGGCTATATAGATAAATATTGCATATTTTAGTTTTTGTTCTTTTATATATTTGAGTCCGCTTTTATGTATGTTTTGGATTTTTCTTTATGTTTCTATAATTCTGCTGACTTCGAGATTTACTCCTTATAATTTGGCTATATAGATAAATATTGCATATTTAATTTTTTGTTCTTTTATATATTTGATTCTGTTTTATGTATGTTTTTGAGTTGTCTTTATGTTTTTTTAATTCTGCTGACTTCGAGATTTATTCCTTATGATTTGGCTATATAGACAAATATTGCATATTTCATTTTTTGTTCTTTTATATATTTGATTCTGTTTTTATGTATGTTTTGGATTTTTCTTTATGTTTCTATAATTCTGCTGACTTCGAGATTTACTCCTTATAATTTGGCTATATAGATAAATATTGCATATTTAATTTTTTGTTTTATACATATATTTGAGTCTGTTATTATATATGTTTTTGAGTTGTCTTTATGTTTTTTTAATTCTGCTGACTTCGAGATTTATTCCTTATGATTTGGCTATATAGACAAATATTGCATATTTAATTTTTTGTTCTTTTATATATTTGATTCTGTTTTTATGTATGTTTTGGATTTTTCTTTATGTTTCTATAATTCTGCTGACTTCGAGATTTATTCCTTATAATTTGGCTATATAGATAAATATTGCATATTTTATTTTTTGTTCTTTTACATATTTGAGTCTGTTTTTATGTATGTTTTGGATTTTTCTTTATGTTTCTATAATTCTGCTGACTTCGAGATTTATTCCTTATGATTTGGACAACTATTGCTTATTTAATTTTTTGTTCTTTTATATATTTGATTCTGTTTTATGTATGTTTTGGATTTTTCTTTATGTTTCTATAATTCTGCTGACTTCGAGATTTACTCCTTATAATTTGGCTATATAGATAAATATTGCATATTTAATTTTTTGTTTTATACATATATTTGAGTCTGTTATTATATATGTTTTTGAGTTGTCTTTATGTTTTTTTAATTCTGCTGACTTCGAGATTTATTCCTTATGATTTGGCTATATAGACAAATATTGCATATTTAATTTTTTGTTCTTTTATATATTTGATTCTGTTTTATGTATGTTTTGGATTTTTCTTTATGTTTCTATAATTCTGCTGACTTCGAGATTTACTCCTTATAATTTGGCTATATAGATAAATATTGCATATTTAATTTTTTGTTCTTTTATATATTTGATTCTGTTTTATGTATGTTTTGGATTTTTCTTTATGTTTCTATAATTCTGCTGACTTCGAGATTTATTCCTTATAATTTGGCTATATAGATAAATATTGCATATTTAATTTTTTGTACTTTTATATATTTGATTCTGTTTTATGTATGTTTTGGATTTTTCTTTATGTTTCTATAATTCTGCTGACTTCGAGATTTACTCCTTATAATTTGGCTATATAGATAAATATTGCATATTTAATTTTTTGTTCTTTTATATATTTGATTCTGTTTTTATGTATGTTTTGGATTTTTCTTTATGTTTCTATAATTCTGCTGACTTCGAGATTTATTCCTTATAATTTGGCTATATAGATAAATATTGCATATTTAATTTTTTGTACTTTTATATATTTGATTCTGTTTTATGTATGTTTTGGATTTTTCTTTATGTTTCTATAATTCTGCTGACTTCGAGATTTACTCCTTATGATTTGGCTATATAGATAAATATTGCATATTTAATTTTTTGTTTTATACATATATTTGAGTCTGTTATTATATATGTTTTTGAGTTGTCTTTATGTTTTTTTAATTCTGCTGACTTCGAGATTTATTCCTTATGATTTGGCTATATAGACAAATATTGCATATTTAATTTTTTGTTCTTTTATATATTTGATTCTGTTTTATGTATGTTTTGGATTTTTCTTTATGTTTCTATAATTCTGCTGACTTCGAGATTTACTCCTTATAATTTGGCTATATAGATAAATATTGCATATTTAATTTTTTGTTTTATACATATATTTGAGTCTGTTATTATATATGTTTTTGAGTTGTCTTTATGTTTTTTTAATTCTGCTGACTTCGAGATTTATTCCTTATGATTTGGCTATATAGACAAATATTGCATATTTAATTTTTTGTTCTTTTATATATTTGATTCTGTTTTATGTATGTTTTGGATTTTTCTTTATGTTTCTATAATTCTGCTGACTTCGAGATTTACTCCTTATAATTTGGCTATATAGATAAATATTGCATATTTAATTTTTTGTTCTTTTATATATTTGATTCTGTTTTATGTATGTTTTGGATTTTTCTTTATGTTTCTATAATTCTGCTGACTTCGAGATTTATTCCTTATAATTTGGCTATATAGATAAATATTGCATATTTAATTTTTTGTTTTATACATATATTTGAGTCTGTTATTATATATGTTTTTGAGTTGTCTTTATGTTTTTTTAATTCTGCTGACTTCGAGATTTATTCCTTATGATTTGGCTATATAGATAAATATTGCATATTTAATTTTTTGTTTTATACATATATTTGAGTCTGTTATTATATATGTTTTTGAGTTGTCTTTATGTTTTTTTAATTCTGCTGACTTCGAAATTTATTCCTTATGATTTGGCTATATAGACAAATATTGTATATTTAATTTTTTGTTTTATACATATATTTGAGTCTGTTATTATATATGTTTTTGAGTTGTCTTTATGTTTTTTTAATTCTGCTGACTTCGAGATTTATTCCTTATGATTTGGCTATATAGATAAATATTGCATATTTAATTTTTTGTTTTATACATATATTTGAGTCTGTTATTATATATGTTTTTGAGTTGTCTTTATGTTTTTTTAATTCTGCTGACTTCGAAATTTATTCCTTATGATTTGGCTATATAGATAAATATTGCATATTTAATTTTTTGTTTTATACATATATTTGAGTCTGTTATTATATATGTTTTTGAGTTGTCTTTATGTTTTTTTAATTCTGCTGACTTCGAGATTTATTCCTTATGATTTGGCTATATAGATAAATATTGCATATTTAATTTTTTGTTCTTTTATATATTTGATTCTGTTTTTATGTATGTTTTGGATTTTTCTTTATGTTTCTATAATTCTGCTGACTTCGAGATTTACTCCTTATGATTTGGCTATATAGATAAATATTGCATATTTAATTTTTTGTTTTATACATATATTTGAGTCTGTTATTATATATGTTTTTGAGTTGTCTTTATGTTTTTTTAATTCTGCTGACTTCGAGATTTATTCCTTATAATTTGGCTATATAGATAAATATTGCATATTTAATTTTTTGTACTTTTATATATTTGATTCTGTTTTATGTATGTTTTGGATTTTTCTTTATGTTTCTATAATTCTGCTGACTTCGAGATTTACTCCTTATGATTTGGCTATATAGATAAATATTGCATATTTAATTTTTTGTTTTATACATATATTTGAGTCTGTTATTATATATGTTTTTGAGTTGTCTTTATGTTTTTTTAATTCTGCTGACTTCGAGATTTATTCCTTATGATTTGGCTATATAGACAAATATTGCATATTTAATTTTTTGTTCTTTTATATATTTGATTCTGTTTTATGTATGTTTTGGATTTTTCTTTATGTTTCTATAATTCTGCTGACTTCGAGATTTACTCCTTATAATTTGGCTATATAGATAAATATTGCATATTTAATTTTTTGTTTTATACATATATTTGAGTCTGTTATTATATATGTTTTTGAGTTGTCTTTATGTTTTTTTAATTCTGCTGACTTCGAGATTTATTCCTTATGATTTGGCTATATAGACAAATATTGCATATTTAATTTTTTGTTCTTTTATATATTTGATTCTGTTTTATGTATGTTTTGGATTTTTCTTTATGTTTCTATAATTCTGCTGACTTCGAGATTTACTCCTTATAATTTGGCTATATAGATAAATATTGCATATTTAATTTTTTGTTCTTTTATATATTTGATTCTGTTTTATGTATGTTTTGGATTTTTCTTTATGTTTCTATAATTCTGCTGACTTCGAGATTTATTCCTTATAATTTGGCTATATAGATAAATATTGCATATTTAATTTTTTGTTTTATACATATATTTGAGTCTGTTATTATATATGTTTTTGAGTTGTCTTTATGTTTTTTTAATTCTGCTGACTTCGAGATTTATTCCTTATGATTTGGCTATATAGATAAATATTGCATATTTAATTTTTTGTTTTATACATATATTTGAGTCTGTTATTATATATGTTTTTGAGTTGTCTTTATGTTTTTTTAATTCTGCTGACTTCGAAATTTATTCCTTATGATTTGGCTATATAGACAAATATTGTATATTTAATTTTTTGTTTTATACATATATTTGAGTCTGTTATTATATATGTTTTTGAGTTGTCTTTATGTTTTTTTAATTCTGCTGACTTCGAGATTTATTCCTTATGATTTGGCTATATAGATAAATATTGCATATTTAATTTTTTGTTCTTTTATATATTTGATTCTGTTTTTATGTATGTTTTGGATTTTTCTTTATGTTTCTATAATTCTGCTGACTTCGAGATTTATTCCTTATGATTTGGCTATATAGATAAATATTGCATATTTAATTTTTTGTTTTATACATATATTTGAGTCTGTTATTATATATGTTTTTGAGTTGTCTTTATGTTTTTTTAATTCTGCTGACTTCGAGATTTATTCCTTATGATTTGGCTATATAGATAAATATTGCATATTTAATTTTTTGTTCTTTTATATATTTGATTCTGTTTTTATGTATGTTTTGGATTTTTCTTTATGTTTCTATAATTCTGCTGACTTCGAGATTTACTCCTTATGATTTGGCTATATAGATAAATATTGCATATTTAATTTTTTGTTCTTTTATATATTTGATTCTGTTTTTATGTATGTTTTGGATTTTTCTTTATGTTTCTATAATTCTGCTGACTTCGAGATTTATTCCTTATGATTTGGCTATATAGATAAATATTGCATATTTAATTTTTTGTTCTTTTATATATTTGATTCTGTTTTTATGTATGTTTTGGATTTTTCTTTATGTTTCTATAATTCTGCTGACTTCGAGATTTACTCCTTATGATTTGGCTATATAGATAAATATTGCATATTTAATTTTTTGTTCTTTTATATATTTGATTCTGTTTTTATGTATGTTTTGGATTTTTCTTTATGTTTCTATAATTCTGCTGACTTCGAGATTTATTCCTTATGATTTGGCTATATAGATAAATATTGCATATTTAATTTTTTGTTTTATACATATATTTGAGTCTGTTATTATATATGTTTTTGAGTTGTCTTTATGTTTTTTTAATTCTGCTGACTTCGAGATTTATTCCTTATGATTTGGCTATATAGATAAATATTGCATATTTAATTTTTTGTTCTTTTATATATTTGATTCTGTTTTTATGTATGTTTTGGATTTTTCTTTATGTTTCTATAATTCTGTTGACTTCGAGATTTACTCCTTATGATTTGGCTATATAGATAAATATTGCATATTTAATTTTTTGTTTTATACATATATTTGAGTCTGTTATTATATATGTTTTTGAGTTGTCTTTATGTTTTTTTAATTCTGCTGACTTCGAGATTTATTCCTTATGATTTGGCTATATAGATAAATATTGCATATTTAATTTTTTGTTTTATACATATATTTGAGTCTGTTATTATATATGTTTTTGAGTTGTCTTTATGTTTTTTTAATTCTGCTGACTTCGAAATTTATTCCTTATGATTTGGCTATATAGACAAATATTGTATATTTAATTTTTTGTTTTATACATATATTTGAGTCTGTTATTATATATGTTTTTGAGTTGTCTTTATGTTTTTTTAATTCTGCTGACTTCGAGATTTATTCCTTATGATTTGGCTATATAGATAAATATTGCATATTTAATTTTTTGTTTTATACATATATTTGAGTCTATTATTATATATGTTTTTGAGTTGTCTTTATGTTTTTTTAATTCTGCTGACTTCGAGATTTATTCCTTATGATTTGGCTATATAGACAAATATTGCATATTTTAGTTTTTGTTCTTTTATATATTTGAGTCCGCTTTTATGTATGTTTTGGATTTTTCTTTATGTTTCTATAATTCTGCTGACTTCGAGATTTACTCCTTATAATTTGGCTATATAGATAAATATTGCATATTTAATTTTTTGTTCTTTTATATATTTGATTCTGTTTTATGTATGTTTTTGAGTTGTCTTTATGTTTTTTTAATTCTGCTGACTTCGAGATTTATTCCTTATGATTTGGCTATATAGACAAATATTGCATATTTTAGTTTTTGTTCTTTTATATATTTGAGTCCGCTTTTATGTATGTTTTGGATTTTTCTTTATGTTTCTATAATTCTGCTGACTTCGAGATTTACTCCTTATAATTTGGCTATATAGATAAATATTGCATATTTAATTTTTTGTTCTTTTATATATTTGATTCTGTTTTATGTATGTTTTTGAGTTGTCTTTATGTTTTTTAATTCTGCTGACTTCGAGATTTATTCCTTATGATTTGGCTATATAGACAAATATTGCATATTTCATTTTTTGTTCTTTTATATATTTGATTCTGTTTTTATGTATGTTTTGGATTTTTCTTTATGTTTCTATAATTCTGCTGACTTCGAGATTTATTCCTTATAATTTGGCTATATAGATAAATATTGCATATTTTAGTTTTTGTTCTTTTATATATTTGAGTCCGCTTTTATGTATGTTTTGGATTTTTCTTTATGTTTCTATAATTCTGCTGACTTCGAGATTTACTCCTTATAATTTGGCTATATAGATAAATATTGCATATTTAATTTTTTGTTCTTTTATATATTTGATTCTGTTTTATGTATGTTTTTGAGTTGTCTTTATGTTTTTTTAATTCTGCTGACTTCGAGATTTATTCCTTATGATTTGGCTATATAGACAAATATTGCATATTTCATTTTTTTTGTTCTTTTATATATTTGATTCTGTTTTTATGTATGTTTTGGATTTTTCTTTATGTTTCTATAATTCTGCTGACTTCGAGATTTACTCCTTATAATTTGGCTATATAGATAAATATTGCATATTTAATTTTTTGTTTTATACATATATTTGAGTCTGTTATTATATATGTTTTTGAGTTGTCTTTATGTTTTTTTAATTCTGCTGACTTCGAGATTTATTCCTTATGATTTGGCTATATAGACAAATATTGCATATTTAATTTTTTGTTCTTTTATATATTTGATTCTGTTTTTATGTATGTTTTGGATTTTTCTTTATGTTTCTATAATTCTGCTGACTTCGAGATTTATTCCTTATAATTTGGCTATATAGATAAATATTGCATATTTTATTTTTTGTTCTTTTACATATTTGAGTCTGTTTTTATGTATGTTTTGGATTTTTCTTTATGTTTCTATAATTCTGCTGACTTCGAGATTTATTCCTTATGATTTGGACAACTATTGCTTATTTAATTTTTTGTTCTTTTATATATTTGATTCTGTTTTATGTATGTTTTGGATTTTTCTTTATGTTTCTATAATTCTGCTGACTTCGAGATTTACTCCTTATAATTTGGCTATATAGATAAATATTGCATATTTTATTTTTTGTTCTTTTACATATTTGAGTCTGTTTTTATGTATGTTTTGGATTTTTCTCTGTTTCTATAATTCTGCTGACTTCGAGATTTACTCCTTATAATTTGACTATATAGATAAATATTGCATATTTAATTTTTTGTTTTATACATATATTTGAGTCTGTTATTATATATGTTTTTGAGTTGTCTTTATGTTTTTTTAATTCTGATGACTTCCAGATTTACTCCTTATAATTTGGCTATATAGATAAATATTGCATATTTTAGTTTTTGTTCTTTTATATATTTAAGTCCGCTTTTATGTATGTTTTGGATTTTTCTTTATGTTTCTATAATTCTGCTGACTTCGAGATTTATTCCTTATAATTTGATTATATAGATAAATATTGCATATTTTATTTTTTGTTTTATACATATATTTGAGTCTGTTATTATATATGTTTTTGAGTTGTCTTTATGTTTTTTTAGTTCTGATGACTTCCAGATTTACTCCTTATAATTTGGCTATATAGATAAATATTGCATATTTTATTTTTTGTTCTTTTATATATTTGAGTCCGCTTTTATGTATGTTTTGGATTTTTCTTTATGTTTCTATAATTCTGCTGACTTCGAGATTTATTCCTTATGATTTGGCTATATAGACAAATATTGCATATTTAATTTTTTGTTCTTTTATATATTTGATTCTGTTTTTATTTATGTTTTGGATTTTTCTTTGTTTCTATAATTCTGCTGACTTCGAGATTTATTCCTTATGATTTGGCTATATAGACAAATATTGCATATTTAATTTTTTGTTCTTTTATATATTTGATTCTGTTTTTATGTATGTTTTGAATTTTTCTTTGTTTCTATAATTCTGCTGACTTCGAGATTTACTCCTTATAATTTGACTATATAGATAAATATTGCATATTTAATTTTTTGTTCTTTTATATATTTGAGTCCGCTTTTATGTATGTTTTGGATTTTTCTTTATGTTTCTATAATTCTGCTGACTTCGAGATTTATTTCTTATGATTTGGCTATATAGACAAATATTGCATATTTAATTTTTTGTTCTTTTATATATTTGATTCTGTTTTTATGTATGTTTTGAATTTTTCTTTGTTTCTATAATTCTGCTGACTTCGAGATTTACTCCTTATAATTTGACTATATAGATAAATATTGCATATTTTATTTTTTGTTTTATACATATATTTGAGTCTGTTATTATATATGTTTTTGAGTTGTCTTTATGTTTTTTTAATTCTGCTGACTTCGAAATTTATTCCTTATGATTTGGCTATATAGACAAATATTGCATATTTAATTTTTTGTTTTATACATATATTTGAGTCTGTTATTATATATGTTTTTGAGTTGTCTTTATGTTTTTTTAATTCTGCTGACTTCGAGATTTATTCCTTATGATTTGGCTATATAGATAAATATTGCATATTTAATTTTTTGTTTTATACATATATTTGAGTCTGTTATTATATATGTTTTTGAGTTGTCTTTATGTTTTTTTAATTCTGCTGACTTCGAAATTTATTCCTTATGATTTGGCTATATAGACAAATATTGCATATTTAATTTTTTGTTTTATACATATATTTGAGTCTGTTATTATATATGTTTTTGAGTTGTCTTTATGTTTTTTTAATTCTGATGACTTCCAGATTTACTCCTTATAATTTGGCTATATAGATAAATATTGCATATTTTAGTTTTTGTTCTTTTATATATTTGAGTCCGCTTTTATGTATGTTTTGGATTTTTCTTTATGTTTCTATAATTCTGCTGACTTCGAGATTTATTCCTTATAATTTGATTATATAGATAAATATTGCATATTTTATTTTTTGTTCTTTTACATATTTGAGTCTGTTTTTATGTATGTTTTGGATTTTTCTCTGTTTCTATAATTCTGCTGACTTCGAGATTTACTCCTTATAATTTGACTATATAGATAAATATTGCATATTTAATTTTTTGTTTTATACATATATTTGAGTCTGTTATTATATATGTTTTTGAGTTGTCTTTATGTTTTTTTAATTCTGATGACTTCCAGATTTACTCCTTATAATTTGGCTATATAGATAAATATTGCATATTTTAGTTTTTGTTCTTTTATATATTTGAGTCCGCTTTTATGTATGTTTTGGATTTTTCTTTATGTTTCTATAATTCTGCTGACTTCGAGATTTATTCCTTATAATTTGATTATATAGATAAATATTGCATATTTTATTTTTTGTTTTATACATATATTTGAGTCTGTTATTATATATGTTTTTGAGTTGTCTTTATGTTTTTTTAGTTCTGATGACTTCCAGATTTACTCCTTATAATTTGGCTATATAGATAAATATTGCATATTTTATTTTTTGTTCTTTTATATATTTGAGTCCGCTTTTATGTATGTTTTGGATTTTTCTTTATGTTTCTATAATTCTGCTGACTTCGAGATTTATTCCTTATGATTTGGCTATATAGACAAATATTGCATATTTAATTTTTTGTTTTATACATATATTTGAGTCTGTTATTATATATGTTTTTGAGTTGTCTTTATGTTTTTTTAATTCTGCTGACTTCGAGATTTATTCCTTATGATTTGGCTATATAGATAAATATTGCATATTTAATTTTTTGTTTTATACATATATTTGAGTCTGTTATTATATATGTTTTTGAGTTGTCTTTATGTTTTTTTAATTCTGCTGACTTCGAAATTTATTCCTTATGATTTGGCTATATAGACAAATATTGCATATTTAATTTTTTGTTTTATACATATATTTGAGTCTGTTATTATATATGTTTTTGAGTTGTCTTTATGTTTTTTTAATTCTGATGACTTCCAGATTTACTCCTTATAATTTGGCTATATAGATAAATATTGCATATTTTAGTTTTTGTTCTTTTATATATTTGAGTCCGCTTTTATGTATGTTTTGGATTTTTCTTTATGTTTCTATAATTCTGCTGACTTCGAGATTTATTCCTTATAATTTGATTATATAGATAAATATTGCATATTTTATTTTTTGTTCTTTTACATATTTGAGTCTGTTTTTATGTATGTTTTGGATTTTTCTCTGTTTCTATAATTCTGCTGACTTCGAGATTTACTCCTTATAATTTGACTATATAGATAAATATTGCATATTTAATTTTTTGTTTTATACATATATTTGAGTCTGTTATTATATATGTTTTTGAGTTGTCTTTATGTTTTTTTAATTCTGATGACTTCCAGATTTACTCCTTATAATTTGGCTATATAGATAAATATTGCATATTTTAGTTTTTGTTCTTTTATATATTTGAGTCCGCTTTTATGTATGTTTTGGATTTTTCTTTATGTTTCTATAATTCTGCTGACTTCGAGATTTATTCCTTATAATTTGATTATATAGATAAATATTGCATATTTTATTTTTTGTTTTATACATATATTTGAGTCTGTTATTATATATGTTTTTGAGTTGTCTTTATGTTTTTTTAGTTCTGATGACTTCCAGATTTACTCCTTATAATTTGGCTATATAGATAAATATTGCATATTTTATTTTTTGTTCTTTTATATATTTGAGTCCGCTTTTATGTATGTTTTGGATTTTTCTTTATGTTTCTATAATTCTGCTGACTTCGAGATTTATTCCTTATGATTTGGCTATATAGACAAATATTGCATATTTAATTTTTTGTTCTTTTATATATTTGATTCTGTTTTTATTTATGTTTTGGATTTTTCTTTGTTTCTATAATTCTGCTGACTTCGAGATTTATTCCTTATGATTTGGCTATATAGACAAATATTGCATATTTAATTTTTTGTTCTTTTATATATTTGATTCTGTTTTTATGTATGTTTTGAATTTTTCTTTGTTTCTATAATTCTGCTGACTTCGAGATTTACTCCTTATAATTTGACTATATAGATAAATATTGCATATTTAATTTTTTGTTCTTTTATATATTTGAGTCCGCTTTTATGTATGTTTTGGATTTTTCTTTATGTTTCTATAATTCTGCTGACTTCGAGATTTATTTCTTATGATTTGGCTATATAGACAAATATTGCATATTTAATTTTTTGTTCTTTTATATATTTGATTCTGTTTTTATGTATGTTTTGAATTTTTCTTTGTTTCTATAATTCTGCTGACTTCGAGATTTACTCCTTATAATTTGACTATATAGATAAATATTGCATATTTTATTTTTTGTTTTATACATATATTTGAGTCTGTTTTTATATATGTTTTTGAGTTGTCTTTATGTTTTTTTAATTCTGCTGACTTCGAGATTTATTCCTTATGATTTGGCTATATAGATAAATATTGCATATTTAATTTTTTGTTTTATACATATATTTGAGTCTGTTATTATATATGTTTTTGAGTTGTCTTTATGTTTTTTTAATTCTGCTGACTTCGAGATTTATTCCTTATGATTTGGCTATATAGATAAATATTGCATATTTAATTTTTTGTTTTATACATATATTTGAGTCTGTTATTATATATGTTTTTGAGTTGTCTTTATGTTTTTTTAATTCTGCTGACTTCGAGATTTATTCCTTATGATTTGGCTATATAGATAAATATTGCATATTTAATTTTTTGTTTTATACATATATTTGAGTCTGTTATTATATATGTTTTTGAGTTGTCTTTATGTTTTTTTAATTCTGCTGACTTCTAGATTTATTCCTTATGATTTGGCTATATAGACAAATATTGCATATTTTAGTTTTTGTTCTTTTATATATTTGAGTCCGCTTTTATGTATGTTTTGGATTTTTCTTTATGTTTCTATAATTCTGCTGACTTCGAGATTTACTCCTTATAATTTGGCTATATAGATAAATATTGCATATTTAATTTTTTGTTCTTTTATATATTTGATTCTGTTTTATGTATGTTTTTGAGTTGTCTTTATGTTTTTTTAATTCTGCTGACTTCGAGATTTATTCCTTATGATTTGGCTATATAGACAAATATTGCATATTTTAGTTTTTGTTCTTTTATATATTTGAGTCCGCTTTTATGTATGTTTTGGATTTTTCTTTATGTTTCTATAATTCTGCTGACTTCGAGATTTACTCCTTATAATTTGGCTATATAGATAAATATTGCATATTTAATTTTTTGTTCTTTTATATATTTGATTCTGTTTTATGTATGTTTTTGAGTTGTCTTTATGTTTTTTTAATTCTGCTAACTTCGAGATTTATTCCTTATGATTTGGCTATATAGACAAATATTGCATATTTCATTTTTTGTTCTTTTATATATTTGATTCTGTTTTTATGTATGTTTTGGATTTTTCTTTATGTTTCTATAATTCTGCTGACTTCGAGATTTATTCCTTATAATTTGGCTATATAGATAAATATTGCATATTTTAGTTTTTGTTCTTTTATATATTTGAGTCCGCTTTTATGTATGTTTTGGATTTTTCTTTATGTTTCTATAATTCTGCTGACTTCGAGATTTACTCCTTATAATTTGGCTATATAGATAAATATTGCATATTTAATTTTTTGTTCTTTTATATATTTGAGTCTGTTATTATATATGTTTTTGAGTTGTCTTTATGTTTTTTTAATTCTGCTGACTTCGAGATTTATTCCTTATGATTTGGCTATATAGACAAATATTGCATATTTCATTTTTTGTTCTTTTATATATTTGATTCTGTTTTTATGTATGTTTTGGATTTTTCTTTATGTTTCTATAATTCTGCTGACTTCGAGATTTATTCCTTATAATTTGGCTATATAGATAAATATTGCATATTTTATTTTTTGTTCTTTTACATATTTGAGTCTGTTTTTATGTATGTTTTGGATTTTTCTTTATGTTTCTATAATTCTGCTGACTTCGAGATTTATTCCTTATGATTTGGACAACTATTGCTTATTTAATTTTTTGTTCTTTTATATATTTGATTCTGTTTTATGTATGTTTTGGATTTTTCTTTATGTTTCTATAATTCTGCTGACTTCGAGATTTACTCCTTATAATTTGGCTATATAGATAAATATTGCATATTTTATTTTTTGTTCTTTTACATATTTGAGTCTGTTTTTATGTATGTTTTGGATTTTTCTCTGTTTCTATAATTCTGCTGACTTCGAGATTTACTCCTTATAATTTGACTATATAGATAAATATTGCATATTTAATTTTTTGTTTTATACATATATTTGAGTCTGTTATTATATATGTTTTTGAGTTGTCTTTATGTTTTTTTAATTCTGATGACTTCCAGATTTACTCCTTATAATTTGGCTATATAGATAAATATTGCATATTTTAGTTTTTGTTCTTTTATATATTTGAGTCCGCTTTTATGTATGTTTTGGATTTTTCTTTATGTTTCTATAATTCTGCTGACTTCGAGATTTATTACTTATAATTTGATTATATAGATAAATATTGCATATTTTATTTTTTGTTTTATGCATATATTTGAGTCTGTTATTATATATGTTTTTGAGTTGTCTTTATGTTTTTTTTAATTCTGCTGACTTCGAGATTTACTCCTTATAATTTGACTATATAGATAAATATTGCATATTTTATTTTTTGTTTAATGCATATATTTGAGTCTGTTATTATATATGTTTTTGAGTTGTCTTTATGTTTTTTTAGTTCTGATGACTTCCAGATTTACTCCTTATAATTTGGCTATATAGATAAATATTGCATATTTTATTTTTTGTTTTATGCATATATTTGAGTCTGTTATTATATATGTTTTTGAGTTGTCTTTATGTTTTTTTAATTCTGCTGACTTCGAGATTTATTCCTTATGATTTGGACAACTATTGCTTATTTAATTTTTTGTTCTTTTATATATTTGATTCTGTTTTATGTATGTTTTGGATTTTTCTTTATGTTTCTATAATTCTGTTGACTTCGAGATTTACTCCTTATAATTTGGCTATATAGATAAATATTGCATATTTTATTTTTTGTTCTTTTACATATTTGAGTCTGTTTTTATGTATGTTTTGGATTTTTCTCTGTTTCTATAATTCTGCTGACTTCGAGATTTACTCCTTATAATTTGACTATATAGATAAATATTGCATATTTTATTTTTTGTTTTATACATATATTTGAGTCTGTTTTTATATATGTTTTTGAGTTGTCTTTATGTTTTTTTAATTCTGCTGACTTCGAGATTTATTCCTTATGATTTGGCTATATAGATAAATATTGCATATTTAATTTTTTGTTTTATACATATATTTGAGTCTGTTATTATATATGTTTTTGAGTTGTCTTTATGTTTTTTTAATTCTGCTGACTTCGAGATTTATTCCTTATGATTTGGCTATATAGATAAATATTGCATATTTAATTTTTTGTTTTATACATATATTTGAGTCTGTTATTATATATGTTTTTGAGTTGTCTTTATGTTTTTTTAATTCTGCTGACTTCGAGATTTATTCCTTATGATTTGGCTATATAGATAAATATTGCATATTTAATTTTTTGTTTTATACATATATTTGAGTCTGTTATTATATATGTTTTTGAGTTGTCTTTATGTTTTTTTAATTCTGCTGACTTCGAGATTTATTCCTTATGATTTGGCTATATAGACAAATATTGCATATTTTAGTTTTTGTTCTTTTATATATTTGAGTCCGCTTTTATGTATGTTTTGGATTTTTCTTTATGTTTCTATAATTCTGCTGACTTCGAGATTTACTCCTTATAATTTGGCTATATAGATAAATATTGCATATTTAATTTTTTGTTCTTTTATATATTTGATTCTGTTTTATGTATGTTTTTGAGTTGTCTTTATGTTTTTTTAATTCTGCTGACTTCGAGATTTATTCCTTATGATTTGGCTATATAGACAAATATTGCATATTTTAGTTTTTGTTCTTTTATATATTTGAGTCCGCTTTTATGTATGTTTTGGATTTTTCTTTATGTTTCTATAATTCTGCTGACTTCGAGATTTACTCCTTATAATTTGGCTATATAGATAAATATTGCATATTTAATTTTTTGTTCTTTTATATATTTGATTCTGTTTTATGTATGTTTTTGAGTTGTCTTTATGTTTTTTTAATTCTGCTAACTTCGAGATTTATTCCTTATGATTTGGCTATATAGACAAATATTGCATATTTCATTTTTTGTTCTTTTATATATTTGATTCTGTTTTTATGTATGTTTTGGATTTTTCTTTATGTTTCTATAATTCTGCTGACTTCGAGATTTATTCCTTATAATTTGGCTATATAGATAAATATTGCATATTTTAGTTTTTGTTCTTTTATATATTTGAGTCCGCTTTTATGTATGTTTTGGATTTTTCTTTATGTTTCTATAATTCTGCTGACTTCGAGATTTACTCCTTATAATTTGGCTATATAGATAAATATTGCATATTTAATTTTTTGTTCTTTTATATATTTGATTCTGTTTTATGTATGTTTTTGAGTTGTCTTTATGTTTTTTTAATTCTGCTGACTTCGAGATTTATTCCTTATGATTTGGCTATATAGACAAATATTGCATATTTCATTTTTTGTTCTTTTATATATTTGATTCTGTTTTTATGTATGTTTTGGATTTTTCTTTATGTTTCTATAATTCTGCTGACTTCGAGATTTACTCCTTATAATTTGGCTATATAGATAAATATTGCATATTTAATTTTTTGTTTTATACATATATTTGAGTCTGTTATTATATATGTTTTTGAGTTGTCTTTATGTTTTTTTAATTCTGCTGACTTCGAGATTTATTCCTTATGATTTGGCTATATAGACAAATATTGCATATTTAATTTTTTGTTCTTTTATATATTTGATTCTGTTTTTATGTATGTTTTGGATTTTTCTTTATGTTTCTATAATTCTGCTGACTTCGAGATTTATTCCTTATAATTTGGCTATATAGATAAATATTGCATATTTTATTTTTTGTTCTTTTACATATTTGAGTCTGTTTTTATGTATGTTTTGGATTTTTCTCTGTTTCTATAATTCTGCTGACTTCGAGATTTATTCCTTATGATTTGGACAACTATTGCTTATTTAATTTTTTGTTCTTTTATATATTTGATTCTGTTTTATGTATGTTTTGGATTTTTCTTTATGTTTCTATAATTCTGCTGACTTCGAGATTTACTCCTTATAATTTGGCTATATAGATAAATATTGCATATTTAATTTTTTGTTTTATACATATATTTGAGTCTGTTATTATATATGTTTTTGAGTTGTCTTTATGTTTTTTTAATTCTGCTGACTTCGAGATTTATTCCTTATGATTTGGCTATATAGACAAATATTGCATATTTAATTTTTTGTTCTTTTATATATTTGATTCTGTTTTTATGTATGTTTTGGATTTTTCTTTATGTTTCTATAATTCTGCTGACTTCGAGATTTATTCCTTATAATTTGGCTATATAGATAAATATTGCATATTTTATTTTTTGTTCTTTTACATATTTGAGTCTGTTTTTATGTATGTTTTGGATTTTTCTCTGTTTCTATAATTCTGCTGACTTCGAGATTTATTCCTTATGATTTGGACAACTATTGCTTATTTAATTTTTTGTTCTTTTATATATTTGATTCTGTTTTATGTATGTTTTGGATTTTTCTTTATGTTTCTATAATTCTGCTGACTTCGAGATTTACTCCTTATAATTTGGCTATATAGATAAATATTGCATATTTTATTTTTTGTTCTTTTACATATTTGAGTCTGTTTTTATGTATGTTTTGGATTTTTCTCTGTTTCTATAATTCTGCTGACTTCGAGATTTACTCCTTATAATTTGACTATATAGATAAATATTGCATATTTAATTTTTTGTTTTATACATATATTTGAGTCTGTTATTATATATGTTTTTGAGTTGTCTTTATGTTTTTTTAATTCTGATGACTTCCAGATTTACTCCTTATAATTTGGCTATATAGATAAATATTGCATATTTTAGTTTTTGTTCTTTTATATATTTGAGTCCGCTTTTATGTATGTTTTGGATTTTTCTTTATGTTTCTATAATTCTGCTGACTTCGAGATTTATTACTTATAATTTGATTATATAGATAAATATTGCATATTTTATTTTTTGTTTTATGCATATATTTGAGTCTGTTATTATATATGTTTTTGAGTTGTCTTTATGTTTTTTTAATTCTGCTGACTTCGAGATTTACTCCTTATAATTTGACTATATAGATAAATATTGCATATTTTATTTTTTGTTTTATGCATATATTTGAGTCTGTTATTATATATGTTTTTGAGTTGTCTTTATGTTTTTTTAGTTCTGATGACTTCCAGATTTACTCCTTATAATTTGGCTATATAGATAAATATTGCATATTTTATTTTTTGTTTTATGCATATATTTGAGTCTGTTATTATATATGTTTTTGAGTTGTCTTTATGTTTTTTTAATTCTGCTGACTTCGAGATTTATTCCTTATGATTTGGACAACTATTGCTTATTTAATTTTTTGTTCTTTTATATATTTGATTCTGTTTTATGTATGTTTTGGATTTTTCTTTATGTTTCTATAATTCTGTTGACTTCGAGATTTACTCCTTATAATTTGGCTATATAGATAAATATTGCATATTTTATTTTTTGTTCTTTTACATATTTGAGTCTGTTTTTATGTATGTTTTGGATTTTTCTCTGTTTCTATAATTCTGCTGACTTCGAGATTTACTCCTTATAATTTGACTATATAGATAAATATTGCATATTTAATTTTTTGTTTTATACATATATTTGAGTCTGTTATTATATATGTTTTTGAGTTGTCTTTATGTTTTTTTAATTCTGATGACTTCCAGATTTACTCCTTATAATTTGGCTATATAGATAAATATTGCATATTTTAGTTTTTGTTCTTTTATATATTTGAGTCCGCTTTTATGTATGTTTTGGATTTTTCTTTATGTTTCTATAATTCTGCTGACTTCGAGATTTATTCCTTATAATTTGATTATATAGATAAATATTGCATATTTTATTTTTTGTTTTATGCATATATTTGAGTCTGTTATTATATATGTTTTTGAGTTGTCTTTATGTTTTTTTAATTCTGCTGACTTCGAGATTTACTCCTTATAATTTGACTATATAGATAAATATTGCATATTTTATTTTTTGTTTTATGCATATATTTGAGTCTGTTATTATATATGTTTTTGAGTTGTCTTTATGTTTTTTTAGTTCTGATGACTTCCAGATTTACTCCTTATAATTTGGCTATATAGATAAATATTGCATATTTTATTTTTTGTTTTATGCATATATTTGAGTCTGTTATTATATATGTTTTTGAGTTGTCTTTATGTTTTTTTAATTCTGCTGACTTCGAGATTTACTCCTTATAATTTGACTATATAGATAAATATTGCATATTTTATTTTTTGTTTTATGCATATATTTGAGTCTGTTATTATATATGTTTTTGAGTTGTCTTTATGTTTTTTTAATTCTGCTGACTTCGAGATTTACTCCTTATAATTTGACTATATAGATAAATATTGCATATTTTATTTTTTGTTTTATGCATATATTTGAGTCTGTTATTATATATGTTTTTGAGTTGTCTTTATGTTTTTTTAATTCTGCTGACTTCGAGATTTACTCCTTATAATTTGACTATATAGATAAATATTGCATATTTTATTTTTTGTTTTATGCATATATTTGAGTCTGTTATTATATATGTTTTTGAGTTGTCTTTATGTTTTTTTAATTCTGCTGACTTCGAGATTTATTCCTTATAATTTGATTATATAGATAAATATTGCATATTTTATTTTTTGTTTTATGCATATATTTGAGTCTGTTATTATATATGTTTTTGAGTTGTCTTTATGTTTTTTTAATTCTGCTGACTTCGAGATTTACTCCTTATAATTTGACTATATAGATAAATATTGCATATTTTATTTTTTGTTTTATGCATATATTTGAGTCTGTTATTATATATGTTTTTGAGTTGTCTTTATGTTTTTTTAATTCTGATGACTTCCAGATTTACTCCTTATAATTTGGCTATATAGATAAATATTGCATATTTTAGTTTTTTGTTTTATGCATATATTTGAGTCTGTTATTATATATGTTTTTAAGTTGTCTTTATGTTTTTTTAATTCTGCTGACTTCGAGATTTACTCCTTATAATTTGACTATATAGATAAATATTGCATATTTTATTTTTTGTTTTATGCATATATTTGAGTCTGTTATTATATATGTTTTTGAGTTGTCTTTATGTTTTTTTAGTTCTGATGACTTCCAGATTTACTCCTTATAATTTGGCTATATAGATAAATATTGCATATTTTATTTTTTGTTCTTTTATATATTTGAGTCCGCTTTTATGTATGTTTTGGATTTTTCTTTATGTTTCTATAATTCTGCTGACTTCGAGATTTATTCCTTATAATTTGATTATATAGATAAATATTGCATATTTTATTTTTTGTTTTATGCATATATTTGAGTCTGTTATTATATATGTTTTTGAGTTGTCTTTATGTTTTTTTAATTCTGCTGACTTCGAGATTTACTCCTTATAATTTGACTATATAGATAAATATTGCATATTTTATTTTTTGTTTTATGCATATATTTGAGTCTGTTATTATATATGTTTTTGAGTTGTCTTTATGTTTTTTTAGTTCTGATGACTTCCAGATTTACTCCTTATAATTTGGCTATATAGATAAATATTGCATATTTTATTTTTTGTTCTTTTATATATTTGAGTCCGCTTTTATGTATGTTTTGGATTTTTCTTTATGTTTCTATAATTCTGCTGACTTCGAGATTTATTCCTTATAATTTGATTATATAGATAAATATTGCATATTTTATTTTTTGTTTTATGCATATATTTGAGTCTGTTATTATATATGTTTTTAAGTTGTCTTTATGTTTTTTTAATTCTGCTGACTTCGAGATTTATTCCTTATAATTTGATTATATAGATAAATATTGCATATTTTATTTTTTGTTTTATGCATATATTTGAGTCTGTTATTATATATGTTTTTGAGTTGTCTTTATGTTTTTTTAATTCTGCTGACTTCGAGATTTATTCCTTATAATTTGATTATATAGATAAATATTGCATATTTTATTTTTTGTTTTATGCATATATTTGAGTCTGTTATTATATATGTTTTTGAGTTGTCTTTATGTTTTTTTAATTCTGCTGACTTCGAGATTTACTCCTTATAATTTGACTATATAGATAAATATTGCATATTTTATTTTTTGTTTTATGCATATATTTGAGTCTGTTATTATATATGTTTTTGAGTTGTCTTTATGTTTTTTTAATTCTGCTGACTTCGAGATTTACTCCTTATAATTTGACTATATAGATAAATATTGCATATTTTATTTTTTGTTTTATGCATATATTTGAGTCTGTTATTATATATGTTTTTGAGTTGTCTTTATGTTTTTTTAATTCTGATGACTTCCAGATTTACTCCTTATAATTTGGCTATATAGATAAATATTGCATATTTTAGTTTTTTGTTTTATGCATATATTTGAGTCTGTTATTATATATGTTTTTAAGTTGTCTTTATGTTTTTTTAATTCTGCTGACTTCGAGATTTACTCCTTATAATTTGACTATATAGATAAATATTGCATATTTTATTTTTTGTTTTATGCATATATTTGAGTCTGTTATTATATATGTTTTTGAGTTGTCTTTATGTTTTTTTAGTTCTGATGACTTCCAGATTTACTCCTTATAATTTGGCTATATAGATAAATATTGCATATTTTATTTTTTGTTCTTTTATATATTTGAGTCCGCTTTTATGTATGTTTTGGATTTTTCTTTATGTTTCTATAATTCTGCTGACTTCGAGATTTATTCCTTATAATTTGATTATATAGATAAATATTGCATATTTTATTTTTTGTTTTATGCATATATTTGAGTCTGTTATTATATATGTTTTTAAGTTGTCTTTATGTTTTTTTAATTCTGCTGACTTCGAGATTTACTCCTTATAATTTGACTATATAGATAAATATTGCATATTTTATTTTTTGTTTTATGCATATATTTGAGTCTGTTATTATATATGTTTTTGAGTTGTCTTTATGTTTTTTTAGTTCTGATGACTTCCAGATTTACTCCTTATAATTTGGCTATATAGATAAATATTGCATATTTTATTTTTTGTTCTTTTATATATTTGAGTCCGCTTTTATGTATGTTTTGGATTTTTCTTTATGTTTCTATAATTCTGCTGACTTCGAGATTTACTCCTTATAATTTGGCTATATAGATAAATATTGCATATTTAATTTTTTGTTCTTTTATATATTTGATTCTGTTTTATGTATGTTTTTGAGTTGTCTTTATGTTTTTTTAATTCTGCTGACTTCGAGATTTATTCCTTATGATTTGGCTATATAGACAAATATTGCATATTTAATTTTTTGTTCTTTTATATATTTGATTCTGTTTTTATGTATGTTTTGGATTTTTCTTTATGTTTCTATAATTCTGCTGACTTCGAGATTTACTCCTTATAATTTGGCTATATAGATAAATATTGCATATTTAATTTTTTGTTTTATACATATATTTGAGTCTGTTATTATATATGTTTTTGAGTTGTCTTTATGTTTTTTTAATTCTGCTGACTTCGAGATTTATTCCTTATGATTTGGCTATATAGACAAATATTGCATATTTAATTTTTTGTTCTTTTATATATTTGATTCTGTTTTTATGTATGTTTTGGATTTTTCTTTATGTTTCTATAATTCTGCTGACTTCGAGATTTACTCCTTATAATTTGGCTATATAGATAAATATTGCATATTTAATTTTTTGTTCTTTTATATATTTGATTCTGTTTTATGTATGTTTTTGAGTTGTCTTTATGTTTTTTTAATTCTGCTGACTTCGAGATTTACTCCTTATAATTTGGCTATATAGATAAATATTGCATATTTTATTTTTTGTTCTTTTACATATTTGAGTCTGTTTTTATGTATGTTTTGGATTTTTCTCTGTTTCTATAATTCTGCTGACTTCGAGATTTACTCCTTATAATTTGACTATATAGATAAATATTGCATATTTAATTTTTTGTTTTATACATATATTTGAGTCTGTTATTATATATGTTTTTGAGTTGTCTTTATGTTTTTTTAATTCTGATGACTTCCAGATTTACTCCTTATAATTTGGCTATATAGATAAATATTGCATATTTTAGTTTTTGTTCTTTTATATATTTGAGTCCGCTTTTATGTATGTTTTGGATTTTTCTTTATGTTTCTATAATTCTGCTGACTTCGAGATTTATTCCTTATAATTTGATTATATAGATAAATATTGCATATTTTATTTTTTGTTTTATGCATATATTTGAGTCTGTTATTATATATGTTTTTGAGTTGTCTTTATGTTTTTTTAATTCTGCTGACTTCGAGATTTACTCCTTATAATTTGACTATATAGATAAATATTGCATATTTTATTTTTTGTTTTATGCATATATTTGAGTCTGTTATTATATATGTTTTTGAGTTGTCTTTATGTTTTTTTAGTTCTGATGACTTCCAGATTTACTCCTTATAATTTGGCTATATAGATAAATATTGCATATTTTATTTTTTGTTTTATGCATATATTTGAGTCTGTTATTATATATGTTTTTGAGTTGTCTTTATGTTTTTTTAATTCTGCTGACTTCGAGATTTATTCCTTATGATTTGGACAACTATTGCTTATTTAATTTTTTGTTCTTTTATATATTTGATTCTGTTTTATGTATGTTTTGGATTTTTCTTTATGTTTCTATAATTCTGCTGACTTCGAGATTTACTCCTTATAATTTGGCTATATAGATAAATATTGCATATTTTATTTTTTGTTCTTTTACATATTTGAGTCTGTTTTTATGTATGTTTTGGATTTTTCTCTGTTTCTATAATTCTGCTGACTTCGAGATTTACTCCTTATAATTTGACTATATAGATAAATATTGCATATTTAATTTTTTGTTTTATACATATATTTGAGTCTGTTATTATATATGTTTTTGAGTTGTCTTTATGTTTTTTTAATTCTGATGACTTCCAGATTTACTCCTTATAATTTGGCTATATAGATAAATATTGCATATTTTAGTTTTTGTTCTTTTATATATTTGAGTCCGCTTTTATGTATGTTTTGGATTTTTCTTTATGTTTCTATAATTCTGCTGACTTCGAGATTTATTCCTTATAATTTGATTATATAGATAAATATTGCATATTTTATTTTTTGTTTTATGCATATATTTGAGTCTGTTATTATATATGTTTTTGAGTTGTCTTTATGTTTTTTTAATTCTGCTGACTTCGAGATTTACTCCTTATAATTTGACTATATAGATAAATATTGCATATTTTATTTTTTGTTTTATGCATATATTTGAGTCTGTTATTATATATGTTTTTGAGTTGTCTTTATGTTTTTTTAGTTCTGATGACTTCCAGATTTACTCCTTATAATTTGGCTATATAGATAAATATTGCATATTTTATTTTTTGTTTTATGCATATATTTGAGTCCGCTTTTATGTATGTTTTGGATTTTTCTTTATGTTTCTATAATTCTGCTGACTTCGAGATTTACTCCTTATAATTTGGCTATATAGATAAATATTGCATATTTAATTTTTTGTTCTTTTATATATTTGATTCTGTTTTATGTATGTTTTTGAGTTGTCTTTATGTTTTTTTAATTCTGCTGACTTCGAGATTTATTCCTTATGATTTGGCTATATAGACAAATATTGCATATTTAATTTTTTGTTCTTTTATATATTTGATTCTGTTTTTATGTATGTTTTGGATTTTTCTTTATGTTTCTATAATTCTGCTGACTTCGAGATTTACTCCTTATAATTTGGCTATATAGATAAATATTGCATATTTAATTTTTTGTTTTATACATATATTTGAGTCTGTTATTATATATGTTTTTGAGTTGTCTTTATGTTTTTTTAATTCTGCTGACTTCGAGATTTATTCCTTATGATTTGGCTATATAGACAAATATTGCATATTTAATTTTTTGTTCTTTTATATATTTGATTCTGTTTTTATGTATGTTTTGGATTTTTCTTTATGTTTCTATAATTCTGCTGACTTCGAGATTTACTCCTTATAATTTGGCTATATAGATAAATATTGCATATTTAATTTTTTGTTCTTTTATATATTTGATTCTGTTTTATGTATGTTTTTGAGTTGTCTTTATGTTTTTTTAATTCTGCTGACTTCGAGATTTACTCCTTATAATTTGGCTATATAGATAAATATTGCATATTTTATTTTTTGTTCTTTTACATATTTGAGTCTGTTTTTATGTATGTTTTGGATTTTTCTCTGTTTCTATAATTCTGCTGACTTCGAGATTTACTCCTTATAATTTGACTATATAGATAAATATTGCATATTTAATTTTTTGTTTTATACATATATTTGAGTCTGTTATTATATATGTTTTTGAGTTGTCTTTATGTTTTTTTAATTCTGATGACTTCCAGATTTACTCCTTATAATTTGGCTATATAGATAAATATTGCATATTTTAGTTTTTGTTCTTTTATATATTTGAGTCCGCTTTTATGTATGTTTTGGATTTTTCTTTATGTTTCTATAATTCTGCTGACTTCGAGATTTATTCCTTATAATTTGATTATATAGATAAATATTGCATATTTTATTTTTTGTTTTATGCATATATTTGAGTCTGTTATTATATATGTTTTTGAGTTGTCTTTATGTTTTTTTAATTCTGCTGACTTCGAGATTTACTCCTTATAATTTGACTATATAGATAAATATTGCATATTTTATTTTTTGTTTTATGCATATATTTGAGTCTGTTATTATATATGTTTTTGAGTTGTCTTTATGTTTTTTTAGTTCTGATGACTTCCAGATTTACTCCTTATAATTTGGCTATATAGATAAATATTGCATATTTTATTTTTTGTTTTATGCATATATTTGAGTCTGTTATTATATATGTTTTTGAGTTGTCTTTATGTTTTTTTAATTCTGCTGACTTCGAGATTTATTCCTTATGATTTGGACAACTATTGCTTATTTAATTTTTTGTTCTTTTATATATTTGATTCTGTTTTATGTATGTTTTGGATTTTTCTTTATGTTTCTATAATTCTGCTGACTTCGAGATTTACTCCTTATAATTTGGCTATATAGATAAATATTGCATATTTTATTTTTTGTTCTTTTACATATTTGAGTCTGTTTTTATGTATGTTTTGGATTTTTCTCTGTTTCTATAATTCTGCTGACTTCGAGATTTACTCCTTATAATTTGACTATATAGATAAATATTGCATATTTAATTTTTTGTTTTATGCATATATTTGAGTCTGTTATTATATATGTTTTTGAGTTGTCTTTATGTTTTTTTAATTCTGATGACTTCCAGATTTACTCCTTATAATTTGGCTATATAGATAAATATTGCATATTTTATTTTTTGTTTTATGCATATATTTGAGTCTGTTATTATATATGTTTTTGAGTTGTCTTTATGTTTTTTTAATTCTGCTGACTTCGAGATTTATTCCTTATAATTTGATTATATAGATAAATATTGCATATTTTATTTTTTGTTTTATGCATATATTTGAGTCTGTTATTATATATGTTTTTGAGTTGTCTTTATGTTTTTTTAATTCTGCTGACTTCGAGATTTACTCCTTATAATTTGACTATATAGATAAATATTGCATATTTTATTTTTTGTTTTATGCATATATTTGAGTCTGTTATTATATATGTTTTTGAGTTGTCTTTATGTTTTTTTAATTCTGATGACTTCCAGATTTACTCCTTATAATTTGGCTATATAGATAAATATTGCATATTTTAGTTTTTGTTCTTTTATATATTTGAGTCCGCTTTTATGTATGTTTTGGATTTTTCTTTATGTTTCTATAATTCTGCTGACTTCGAGATTTATTCCTTATAATTTGATTATATAGATAAATATTGCATATTTTATTTTTTGTTTTATGCATATATTTGAGTCTGTTATTATATATGTTTTTAAGTTGTCTTTATGTTTTTTTAATTCTGCTGACTTCGAGATTTACTCCTTATAATTTGACTATATAGATAAATATTGCATATTTTATTTTTTGTTTTATGCATATATTTGAGTCTGTTATTATATATGTTTTTGAGTTGTCTTTATGTTTTTTTAGTTCTGATGACTTCCAGATTTACTCCTTATAATTTGGCTATATAGATAAATATTGCATATTTTATTTTTTGTTCTTTTATATATTTGAGTCCGCTTTTATGTATGTTTTGGATTTTTCTTTATGTTTCTATAATTCTGCTGACTTCGAGATTTATTCCTTATAATTTGATTATATAGATAAATATTGCATATTTTATTTTTTGTTTTATGCATATATTTGAGTCTGTTATTATATATGTTTTTAAGTTGTCTTTATGTTTTTTTAATTCTGCTGACTTCGAGATTTACTCCTTATAATTTGACTATATAGATAAATATTGCATATTTTATTTTTTGTTTTATGCATATATTTGAGTCTGTTATTATATATGTTTTTGAGTTGTCTTTATGTTTTTTTAGTTCTGATGACTTCCAGATTTACTCCTTATAATTTGGCTATATAGATAAATATTGCATATTTAATTTTTTGTTCTTTTATATATTTGATTCTGTTTTATGTATGTTTTTGAGTTGTCTTTATGTTTTTTTAATTCTGCTGACTTCGAGATTTATTCCTTATGATTTGGCTATATAGACAAATATTGCATATTTAATTTTTTGTTCTTTTATATATTTGATTCTGTTTTTATGTATGTTTTGGATTTTTCTTTATGTTTCTATAATTCTGCTGACTTCGAGATTTACTCCTTATAATTTGGCTATATAGATAAATATTGCATATTTAATTTTTTGTTTTATACATATATTTGAGTCTGTTATTATATATGTTTTTGAGTTGTCTTTATGTTTTTTTAATTCTGCTGACTTCGAGATTTATTCCTTATGATTTGGCTATATAGACAAATATTGCATATTTAATTTTTTGTTCTTTTATATATTTGATTCTGTTTTTATGTATGTTTTGGATTTTTCTTTATGTTTCTATAATTCTGCTGACTTCGAGATTTACTCCTTATAATTTGGCTATATAGATAAATATTGCATATTTAATTTTTTGTTCTTTTATATATTTGATTCTGTTTTATGTATGTTTTTGAGTTGTCTTTATGTTTTTTTAATTCTGCTGACTTCGAGATTTACTCCTTATAATTTGGCTATATAGATAAATATTGCATATTTTATTTTTTGTTCTTTTACATATTTGAGTCTGTTTTTATGTATGTTTTGGATTTTTCTCTGTTTCTATAATTCTGCTGACTTCGAGATTTACTCCTTATAATTTGACTATATAGATAAATATTGCATATTTAATTTTTTGTTTTATACATATATTTGAGTCTGTTATTATATATGTTTTTGAGTTGTCTTTATGTTTTTTTAATTCTGATGACTTCCAGATTTACTCCTTATAATTTGGCTATATAGATAAATATTGCATATTTTAGTTTTTGTTCTTTTATATATTTGAGTCCGCTTTTATGTATGTTTTGGATTTTTCTTTATGTTTCTATAATTCTGCTGACTTCGAGATTTATTCCTTATAATTTGATTATATAGATAAATATTGCATATTTTATTTTTTGTTTTATGCATATATTTGAGTCTGTTATTATATATGTTTTTGAGTTGTCTTTATGTTTTTTTAATTCTGCTGACTTCGAGATTTACTCCTTATAATTTGACTATATAGATAAATATTGCATATTTTATTTTTTGTTTTATGCATATATTTGAGTCTGTTATTATATATGTTTTTGAGTTGTCTTTATGTTTTTTTAGTTCTGATGACTTCCAGATTTACTCCTTATAATTTGGCTATATAGATAAATATTGCATATTTTATTTTTTGTTTTATGCATATATTTGAGTCTGTTATTATATATGTTTTTGAGTTGTCTTTATGTTTTTTTAATTCTGCTGACTTCGAGATTTATTCCTTATGATTTGGACAACTATTGCTTATTTAATTTTTTGTTCTTTTATATATTTGATTCTGTTTTATGTATGTTTTGGATTTTTCTTTATGTTTCTATAATTCTGCTGACTTCGAGATTTACTCCTTATAATTTGGCTATATAGATAAATATTGCATATTTTATTTTTTGTTCTTTTACATATTTGAGTCTGTTTTTATGTATGTTTTGGATTTTTCTCTGTTTCTATAATTCTGCTGACTTCGAGATTTACTCCTTATAATTTGACTATATAGATAAATATTGCATATTTAATTTTTTGTTTTATGCATATATTTGAGTCTGTTATTATATATGTTTTTGAGTTGTCTTTATGTTTTTTTAATTCTGATGACTTCCAGATTTACTCCTTATAATTTGGCTATATAGATAAATATTGCATATTTTATTTTTTGTTTTATGCATATATTTGAGTCTGTTATTATATATGTTTTTGAGTTGTCTTTATGTTTTTTTAATTCTGCTGACTTCGAGATTTATTCCTTATAATTTGATTATATAGATAAATATTGCATATTTTATTTTTTGTTTTATGCATATATTTGAGTCTGTTATTATATATGTTTTTGAGTTGTCTTTATGTTTTTTTAATTCTGCTGACTTCGAGATTTACTCCTTATAATTTGACTATATAGATAAATATTGCATATTTTATTTTTTGTTTTATGCATATATTTGAGTCTGTTATTATATATGTTTTTGAGTTGTCTTTATGTTTTTTTAATTCTGATGACTTCCAGATTTACTCCTTATAATTTGGCTATATAGATAAATATTGCATATTTTAGTTTTTGTTCTTTTATATATTTGAGTCCGCTTTTATGTATGTTTTGGATTTTTCTTTATGTTTCTATAATTCTGCTGACTTCGAGATTTATTCCTTATAATTTGATTATATAGATAAATATTGCATATTTTATTTTTTGTTTTATGCATATATTTGAGTCTGTTATTATATATGTTTTTAAGTTGTCTTTATGTTTTTTTAATTCTGCTGACTTCGAGATTTACTCCTTATAATTTGACTATATAGATAAATATTGCATATTTTATTTTTTGTTTTATGCATATATTTGAGTCTGTTATTATATATGTTTTTGAGTTGTCTTTATGTTTTTTTAGTTCTGATGACTTCCAGATTTACTCCTTATAATTTGGCTATATAGATAAATATTGCATATTTTATTTTTTGTTCTTTTATATATTTGAGTCCGCTTTTATGTATGTTTTGGATTTTTCTTTATGTTTCTATAATTCTGCTGACTTCGAGATTTATTCCTTATAATTTGATTATATAGATAAATATTGCATATTTTATTTTTTGTTTTATGCATATATTTGAGTCTGTTATTATATATGTTTTTAAGTTGTCTTTATGTTTTTTTAATTCTGCTGACTTCGAGATTTACTCCTTATAATTTGACTATATAGATAAATATTGCATATTTTATTTTTTGTTTTATGCATATATTTGAGTCTGTTATTATATATGTTTTTGAGTTGTCTTTATGTTTTTTTAGTTCTGATGACTTCCAGATTTACTCCTTATAATTTGGCTATATAGATAAATATTGCATATTTTATTTTTTGTTCTTTTATATATTTGAGTCCGCTTTTATGTATGTTTTGGATTTTTCTTTATGTTTCTATAATTCTGCTGGCTTCGAGATTTATTCCTTATAATTTGATTATATAGATAAATATTGCATATTTTATTTTTTGTTTTATGCATATATTTGAGTCTGTTATTATATATGTTTTTAAGTTGTCTTTATGTTTTTTTAATTCTGCTGACTTCGAGATTTACTCCTTATAATTTGACTATATAGATAAATATTGCATATTTTATTTTTTGTTTTATGCATATATTTGAGTCTGTTATTATATATGTTTTTGAGTTGTCTTTATGTTTTTTTAGTTCTGATGACTTCCAGATTTACTCCTTATAATTTGGCTATATAGATAAATATTGCATATTTAATTTTTTGTTCTTTTATATATTTGATTCTGTTTTATGTATGTTTTTGAGTTGTCTTTATGTTTTTTTAATTCTGCTGACTTCGAGATTTATTCCTTATGATTTGGCTATATAGACAAATATTGCATATTTAATTTTTTGTTCTTTTATATATTTGATTCTGTTTTTATGTATGTTTTGGATTTTTCTTTATGTTTCTATAATTCTGCTGACTTCGAGATTTACTCCTTATAATTTGGCTATATAGATAAATATTGCATATTTAATTTTTTGTTTTATACATATATTTGAGTCTGTTATTATATATGTTTTTGAGTTGTCTTTATGTTTTTTTAATTCTGCTGACTTCGAGATTTATTCCTTATGATTTGGCTATATAGACAAATATTGCATATTTAATTTTTTGTTCTTTTATATATTTGATTCTGTTTTTATGTATGTTTTGGATTTTTCTTTATGTTTCTATAATTCTGCTGACTTCGAGATTTACTCCTTATAATTTGGCTATATAGATAAATATTGCATATTTAATTTTTTGTTCTTTTATATATTTGATTCTGTTTTATGTATGTTTTTGAGTTGTCTTTATGTTTTTTTAATTCTGCTGACTTCGAGATTTACTCCTTATAATTTGGCTATATAGATAAATATTGCATATTTTATTTTTTGTTCTTTTACATATTTGAGTCTGTTTTTATGTATGTTTTGGATTTTTCTCTGTTTCTATAATTCTGCTGACTTCGAGATTTACTCCTTATAATTTGACTATATAGATAAATATTGCATATTTAATTTTTTGTTTTATACATATATTTGAGTCTGTTATTATATATGTTTTTGAGTTGTCTTTATGTTTTTTTAATTCTGATGACTTCCAGATTTACTCCTTATAATTTGGCTATATAGATAAATATTGCATATTTTAGTTTTTGTTCTTTTATATATTTGAGTCCGCTTTTATGTATGTTTTGGATTTTTCTTTATGTTTCTATAATTCTGCTGACTTCGAGATTTATTCCTTATAATTTGATTATATAGATAAATGTTGCATATTTTATTTTTTGTTTTATGCATATATTTGAGTCTGTTATTATATATGTTTTTGAGTTGTCTTTATGTTTTTTTAATTCTGCTGACTTCGAGATTTACTCCTTATAATTTGACTATATAGATAAATATTGCATATTTTATTTTTTGTTTTATGCATATATTTGAGTCTGTTATTATATATGTTTTTGAGTTGTCTTTATGTTTTTTTAGTTCTGATGACTTCCAGATTTACTCCTTATAATTTGGCTATATAGATAAATATTGCATATTTTATTTTTTGTTTTATGCATATATTTGAGTCTGTTATTATATATGTTTTTGAGTTGTCTTTATGTTTTTTTAATTCTGCTGACTTCGAGATTTATTCCTTATGATTTGGACAACTATTGCTTATTTAATTTTTTGTTCTTTTATATATTTGATTCTGTTTTATGTATGTTTTGGATTTTTCTTTATGTTTCTATAATTCTGCTGACTTCGAGATTTACTCCTTATAATTTGGCTATATAGATAAATATTGCATATTTTATTTTTTGTTCTTTTACATATTTGAGTCTGTTTTTATGTATGTTTTGGATTTTTCTCTGTTTCTATAATTCTGCTGACTTCGAGATTTACTCCTTATAATTTGACTATATAGATAAATATTGCATATTTAATTTTTTGTTTTATACATATATTTGAGTCTGTTATTATATATGTTTTTGAGTTGTCTTTATGTTTTTTTAATTCTGATGACTTCCAGATTTACTCCTTATAATTTGGCTATATAGATAAATATTGCATATTTTAGTTTTTGTTCTTTTATATATTTGAGTCCGCTTTTATGTATGTTTTGGATTTTTCTTTATGTTTCTATAATTCTGCTGACTTCGAGATTTATTCCTTATAATTTGATTATATAGATAAATATTGCATATTTTATTTTTTGTTTTATGCATATATTTGAGTCTGTTATTATATATGTTTTTGAGTTGTCTTTATGTTTTTTTAATTCTGCTGACTTCGAGATTTACTCCTTATAATTTGACTATATAGATAAATATTGCATATTTTATTTTTTGTTTTATGCATATATTTGAGTCTGTTATTATATATGTTTTTGAGTTGTCTTTATGTTTTTTTAGTTCTGATGACCTCCAGATTTACTCCTTATAATTTGGCTATATAGATAAATATTGCATATTTTATTTTTTGTTTTATGCATATATTTGAGTCTGTTATTATATATGTTTTTGAGTTGTCTTTATGTTTTTTTAATTCTGCTGACTTCGAGATTTACTCCTTATAATTTGACTATATAGATAAATATTGCATATTTTATTTTTTGTTTTATGCATATATTTGAGTCTGTTATTATATATGTTTTTGAGTTGTCTTTATGTTTTTTTAATTCTGCTGACTTCGAGATTTACTCCTTATAATTTGACTATATAGATAAATATTGCATATTTTATTTTTTGTTTTATGCACATATTTGAGTCTGTTATTATATATGTTTTTGAGTTGTCTTTATGTTTTTTTAATTCTGCTGACTTCGAGATTTACTCCTTATAATTTGACTATATAGATAAATATTGCATATTTTATTTTTTGTTTTATGCATATATTTGAGTCTGTTATTATATATGTTTTTGAGTTGTCTTTATGTTTTTTTAATTCTGCTGACTTCGAGATTTATTCCTTATAATTTGATTATATAGATAAATATTGCATATTTTATTTTTTGTTTTATGCATATATTTGAGTCTGTTATTATATATGTTTTTGAGTTGTCTTTATGTTTTTTTAATTCTGCTGACTTCGAGATTTATTCCTTATGATTTGGCTATATAGACAAATATTGCATATTTTAGTTTTTGTTCTTTTATATATTTGAGTCCGCTTTTATGTATGTTTTGGATTTTTCTTTATGTTTCTATAATTCTGCTGACTGCGAGATTTATTCCTTATGATTTGGCTATATAGACAAATATTGCATATTTCATTTTTTGTTCTTTTATATATTTGATTCTGTTTTTATGTATGTTTTGAATTTTTCCTTGTTTCTATAATTCTGCTGACTTCGAGATTTATTCCTTATAATTTGGCTATATAGATAAATATTGCATATTTAATTTTTTGTTCTTTTATATATTTGATTCTGTTTTATGTATGTTTTTGAGTTGTCTTTATGTTTTTTTAATTCTGCTAACTTCGAGATTTATTCCTTATGATTTGGCTATATAGACAAATATTGCATATTTCATTTTTTGTTCTTTTATATATTTGATTCTGTTTTTATGTATGTTTTGGATTTTTCTTTATGTTTCTATAATTCTGCTGACTTCGAGATTTATTCCTTATAATTTGGCTATATAGATAAATATTGCATATTTTAGTTTTTGTTCTTTTATATATTTGAGTCCGCTTTTATGTATGTTTTGGATTTTTCTTTATGTTTCTATAATTCTGCTGACTTCGAGATTTATTCCTTATAATTTGATTATATAGATAAATATTGCATATTTTATTTTTTGTTTTATGCATATATTTGAGTCTGTTATTATATATGTTTTTGAGTTGTCTTTATGTTTTTTTAATTCTGCTGACTTCGAGATTTACTCCTTATAATTTGACTATATAGATAAATATTGCATATTTTATTTTTTGTTTTATGCATATATTTGAGTCTGTTATTATATATGTTTTTGAGTTGTCTTTATGTTTTTTTAGTTCTGATGACTTCCAGATTTACTCCTTATAATTTGGCTATATAGATAAATATTGCATATTTTATTTTTTGTTTTATGCATATATTTGAGTCTGTTATTATATATGTTTTTGAGTTGTCTTTATGTTTTTTTAATTCTGCTGACTTCGAGATTTACTCCTTATAATTTGACTATATAGATAAATATTGCATATTTTATTTTTTGTTTTATGCATATATTTGAGTCTGTTATTATATATGTTTTTGAGTTGTCTTTATGTTTTTTTAATTCTGCTGACTTCGAGATTTACTCCTTATAATTTGACTATATAGATAAATATTGCATATTTTATTTTTTGTTTTATGCACATATTTGAGTCTGTTATTATATATGTTTTTGAGTTGTCTTTATGTTTTTTTAATTCTGCTGACTTCGAGATTTACTCCTTATAATTTGACTATATAGATAAATATTGCATATTTTATTTTTTGTTTTATGCATATATTTGAGTCTGTTATTATATATGTTTTTGAGTTGTCTTTATGTTTTTTTAATTCTGCTGACTTCGAGATTTATTCCTTATAATTTGATTATATAGATAAATATTGCATATTTTATTTTTTGTTTTATGCATATATTTGAGTCTGTTATTATATATGTTTTTGAGTTGTCTTTATGTTTTTTTAATTCTGCTGACTTCGAGATTTATTCCTTATGATTTGGCTATATAGACAAATATTGCATATTTTAGTTTTTGTTCTTTTATATATTTGAGTCCGCTTTTATGTATGTTTTGGATTTTTCTTTATGTTTCTATAATTCTGCTGACTGCGAGATTTATTCCTTATGATTTGGCTATATAGACAAATATTGCATATTTCATTTTTTGTTCTTTTATATATTTGATTCTGTTTTTATGTATGTTTTGAATTTTTCCTTGTTTCTATAATTCTGCTGACTTCGAGATTTATTCCTTATAATTTGGCTATATAGATAAATATTGCATATTTAATTTTTTGTTCTTTTATATATTTGATTCTGTTTTATGTATGTTTTTGAGTTGTCTTTATGTTTTTTTAATTCTGCTAACTTCGAGATTTATTCCTTATGATTTGGCTATATAGACAAATATTGCATATTTCATTTTTTGTTCTTTTATATATTTGATTCTGTTTTTATGTATGTTTTGGATTTTTCTTTATGTTTCTATAATTCTGCTGACTTCGAGATTTATTCCTTATAATTTGGCTATATAGATAAATATTGCATATTTTAGTTTTTGTTCTTTTATATATTTGAGTCCGCTTTTATGTATGTTTTGGATTTTTCTTTATGTTTCTATAATTCTGCTGACTTCGAGATTTACTCCTTATAATTTGGCTATATAGATAAATATTGCATATTTAATTTTTTGTTCTTTTATATATTTGATTCTGTTTTATGTATGTTTTTGAGTTGTCTTTATGTTTTTTTAATTCTGCTGACTTCGAGATTTATTCCTTATGATTTGGCTATATAGACAAATATTGCATATTTCATTTTTTGTTCTTTTATATATTTGATTCTGTTTTTATGTATGTTTTGGATTTTTCTTTATGTTTCTATAATTCTGCTGACTTCGAGATTTACTCCTTATAATTTGGCTATATAGATAAATATTGCATATTTAATTTTTTGTTTTATACATATATTTGAGTCTGTTATTATATATGTTTTTGAGTTGTCTTTATGTTTTTTTAATTCTGCTGACTTCGAGATTTATTCCTTATGATTTGGCTATATAGACAAATATTGCATATTTAATTTTTTGTTCTTTTATATATTTGATTCTGTTTTTATGTATGTTTTGGATTTTTCTTTATGTTTCTATAATTCTGCTGACTTCGAGATTTATTCCTTATAATTTGGCTATATAGATAAATATTGCATATTTTATTTTTTGTTCTTTTACATATTTGAGTCTGTTTTTATGTATGTTTTGGATTTTTCTTTATGTTTCTATAATTCTGCTGACTTCGAGATTTATTCCTTATGATTTGGACAACTATTGCTTATTTAATTTTTTGTTCTTTTATATATTTGATTCTGTTTTATGTATGTTTTGGATTTTTCTTTATGTTTCTATAATTCTGCTGACTTCGAGATTTACTCCTTATAATTTGGCTATATAGATAAATATTGCATATTTTATTTTTTGTTTTATACATATATTTGAGTCTGTTATTATATATGTTTTTGAGTTGTCTTTATGTTTTTTTAATTCTGCTGACTTCGAGATTTACTCCTTATAATTTGGCTATATAGATAAATATTGCATATTTTATTTTTTGTTCTTTTACATATTTGAGTCTGTTTTTATGTATGTTTTGGATTTTTCTTTATGTTTCTATAATTCTGCTGACTTCGAGATTTATTCCTTATGATTTGGACAACTATTGCTTATTTAATTTTTTGTTCTTTTATATATTTGATTCTGTTTTATGTATGTTTTGGATTTTTCTTTATGTTTCTATAATTCTGCTGACTTCGAGATTTACTCCTTATAATTTGGCTATATAGATAAATATTGCATATTTTATTTTTTGTTCTTTTACATATTTGAGTCTGTTTTTATGTATGTTTTGGATTTTTCTCTGTTTCTATAATTCTGCTGACTTCGAGATTTACTCCTTATAATTTGACTATATAGATAAATATTGCATATTTAATTTTTTGTTTTATACATATATTTGAGTCTGTTATTATATATGTTTTTGAGTTGTCTTTATGTTTTTTTAATTCTGATGACTTCCAGATTTACTCCTTATAATTTGGCTATATAGATAAATATTGCATATTTTAGTTTTTGTTCTTTTATATATTTGAGTCCGCTTTTATGTATGTTTTGGATTTTTCTTTATGTTTCTATAATTCTGCTGACTTCGAGATTTATTCCTTATAATTTGATTATATAGATAAATATTGCATATTTTATTTTTTGTTTTATGCATATATTTGAGTCTGTTATTATATATGTTTTTGAGTTGTCTTTATGTTTTTTTAATTCTGCTGACTTCGAGATTTACTCCTTATAATTTGACTATATAGATAAATATTGCATATTTTATTTTTTGTTTTATGCATATATTTGAGTCTGTTATTATATATGTTTTTGAGTTGTCTTTATGTTTTTTTAGTTCTGATGACTTCCAGATTTACTCCTTATAATTTGGCTATATAGATAAATATTGCATATTTTATTTTTTGTTTTATGCATATATTTGAGTCTGTTATTATATATGTTTTTGAGTTGTCTTTATGTTTTTTTAATTCTGCTGACTTCGAGATTTATTCCTTATGATTTGGACAACTATTGCTTATTTAATTTTTTGTTCTTTTATATATTTGATTCTGTTTTGTGTATGTTTTGGATTTTTCTTTATGTTTCTATAATTCTGCTGACTTCGAGATTTACTCCTTATAATTTGGCTATATAGATAAATATTGCATATTTTATTTTTTGTTCTTTTACATATTTGAGTCTGTTTTTATGTATGTTTTGGATTTTTCTCTGTTTCTATAATTCTGCTGACTTCGAGATTTACTCCTTATAATTTGACTATATAGATAAATATTGCATATTTAATTTTTTGTTTTATACATATATTTGAGTCTGTTATTATATATGTTTTTGAGTTGTCTTTATGTTTTTTTAATTCTGATGACTTCCAGATTTACTCCTTATAATTTGGCTATATAGATAAATATTGCATATTTTAGTTTTTGTTCTTTTATATATTTGAGTCCGCTTTTATGTATGTTTTGGATTTTTCTTTATGTTTCTATAATTCTGCTGACTTCGAGATTTATTCCTTATAATTTGATTATATAGATAAATATTGCATATTTTATTTTTTGTTTTATGCATATATTTGAGTCTGTTATTATATATGTTTTTGAGTTGTCTTTATGTTTTTTTAATTCTGCTGACTTCGAGATTTACTCCTTATAATTTGACTATATAGATAAATATTGCATATTTTATTTTTTGTTTTATGCATATATTTGAGTCTGTTATTATATATGTTTTTGAGTTGTCTTTATGTTTTTTTAGTTCTGATGACTTCCAGATTTACTCCTTATAATTTGGCTATATAGATAAATATTGCATATTTTATTTTTTGTTTTATGCATATATTTGAGTCTGTTATTATATATGTTTTTGAGTTGTCTTTATGTTTTTTTAATTCTGCTGACTTCGAGATTTACTCCTTATAATTTGGCTATATAGATAAATATTGCATATTTTATTTTTTGTTCTTTTACATATTTGAGTCTGTTTTTATGTATGTTTTGGATTTTTCTCTGTTTCTATAATTCTGCTGACTTCGAGATTTACTCCTTATAATTTGACTATATAGATAAATATTGCATATTTAATTTTTTGTTTTATACATATATTTGAGTCTGTTATTATATATGTTTTTGAGTTGTCTTTATGTTTTTTTAATTCTGATGACTTCCAGATTTACTCCTTATAATTTGGCTATATAGATAAATATTGCATATTTTATTTTTTGTTTTATGCATATATTTGAGTCTGTTATTATATATGTTTTTGAGTTGTCTTTATGTTTTTTTAGTTCTGATGACTTCCAGATTTACTCCTTATAATTTGGCTATATAGATAAATATTGCATATTTTATTTTTTGTTTTATGCATATATTTGAGTCTGTTATTATATATGTTTTTGAGTTGTCTTTATGTTTTTTTAATTCTGCTGACTTCGAGATTTACTCCTTATAATTTGGCTATATAGATAAATATTGCATATTTTATTTTTTGTTCTTTTACATATTTGAGTCTGTTTTTATGTATGTTTTGGATTTTTCTCTGTTTCTATAATTCTGCTGACTTCGAGATTTACTCCTTATAATTTGACTATATAGATAAATATTGCATATTTAATTTTTTGTTTTATACATATATTTGAGTCTGTTATTATATATGTTTTTGAGTTGTCTTTATGTTTTTTTAATTCTGATGACTTCCAGATTTACTCCTTATAATTTGGCTATATAGATATATATTGCATATTTTATTTTTTGTTTTATGCATATATTTGAGTCTGTTATTATATATGTTTTTGAGTTGTCTTTATGTTTTTTTAGTTCTGATGACTTCCAGATTTACTCCTTATAATTTGGCTATATAGATAAATATTGCATATTTTATTTTTTGTTTTATGCATATATTTGAGTCTGTTATTATATATGTTTTTGAGTTGTCTTTATGTTTTTTTAATTCTGATGACTTCCAGATTTACTCCTTATAATTTGGCTATATAGATAAATATTGCATATTTTAGTTTTTGTTCTTTTATATATTTGAGTCCGCTTTTATGTATGTTTTGGATTTTTCTTTATGTTTCTATAATTCTGCTGACTTCGAGATTTATTCCTTATAATTTGATTATATAGATAAATATTGCATATTTTATTTTTTGTTTTATGCATATATTTGAGTCTGTTATTATATATGTTTTTGAGTTGTCTTTATGTTTTTTTAATTCTGCTGACTTCGAGATTTACTCCTTATAATTTGACTATATAGATAAATATTGCATATTTTATTTTTTGTTTTATGCATATATTTGAGTCTGTTATTATATATGTTTTTGAGTTGTCTTTATGTTTTTTTAGTTCTGATGACTTCTAGATTTACTCCTTATAATTTGGCTATATAGATAAATATTGCATATTTTATTTTTTGTTTTATGCATATATTTGAGTCTGTTATTATATATGTTTTTGAGTTGTCTTTATGTTTTTTTAATTCTGCTGACTTCGAGATTTACTCCTTATAATTTGGCTATATAGATAAATATTGCATATTTTATTTTTTGTTCTTTTACATATTTGAGTCTGTTTTTATGTATGTTTTGGATTTTTCTCTGTTTCTATAATTCTGCTGACTTCGAGATTTACTCCTTATAATTTGACTATATAGATAAATATTGCATATTTAATTTTTTGTTTTATACATATATTTGAGTCTGTTATTATATATGTTTTTGAGTTGTCTTTATGTTTTTTTAATTCTGATGACTTCCAGATTTACTCCTTATAATTTGGCTATATAGATAAATATTGCATATTTTATTTTTTGTTTTATGCATATATTTGAGTCTGTTATTATATATGTTTTTGAGTTGTCTTTATGTTTTTTTAGTTCTGATGACTTCCAGATTTACTCCTTATAATTTGGCTATATAGATAAATATTGCATATTTTATTTTTTGTTTTATGCATATATTTGAGTCTGTTATTATATATGTTTTTGAGTTGTCTTTATGTTTTTTTAATTCTGCTGACTTCGAGATTTACTCCTTATAATTTGGCTATATAGATAAATATTGCATATTTTATTTTTTGTTCTTTTACATATTTGAGTCTGTTTTTATGTATGTTTTGGATTTTTCTCTGTTTCTATAATTCTGCTGACTTCGAGATTTACTCCTTATAATTTGACTATATAGATAAATATTGCATATTTAATTTTTTGTTTTATACATATATTTGAGTCTGTTATTATATATGTTTTTGAGTTGTCTTTATGTTTTTTTAATTCTGATGACTTCCAGATTTACTCCTTATAATTTGGCTATATAGATAAATATTGCATATTTTATTTTTTGTTTTATGCATATATTTGAGTCTGTTATTATATATGTTTTTGAGTTGTCTTTATGTTTTTTTAGTTCTGATGACTTCCAGATTTACTCCTTATAATTTGGCTATATAGATAAATATTGCATATTTTATTTTTTGTTTTATGCATATATTTGAGTCTGTTATTATATATGTTTTTGAGTTGTCTTTATGTTTTTTTAATTCTGATGCCTTCCAGATTTACTCCTTATAATTTGGCTATATAGATAAATATTGCATATTTTAGTTTTTGTTCTTTTATATATTTGAGTCCGCTTTTATGTATGTTTTGGATTTTTCTTTATGTTTCTATAATTCTGCTGACTTCGAGATTTATTCCTTATAATTTGATTATATAGATAAATATTGCATATTTTATTTTTTGTTTTATGCATATATTTGAGTCTGTTATTATATATGTTTTTGAGTTGTCTTTATGTTTTTTTAGTTCTGATGACTTCCAGATTTACTCCTTATAATTTGGCTATATAGATAAATATTGCATATTTTATTTTTTGTTTTATGCATATATTTGAGTCTGTTATTATATATGTTTTTGAGTTGTCTTTATGTTTTTTTTAATTCTGATGACTTCCAGATTTACTCCTTATAATTTGGCTATATAGATAAATATTGCATATTTTATTTTTTGTTTTATGCATATATTTGAGTCTGTTATTATATATGTTTTTGAGTTGTCTTTATGTTTTTTTAATTCTGCTGACTTCGAGATTTACTCCTTATAATTTGACTATATAGATAAATATTGCATATTTTATTTTTTGTTTTATGCATATATTTGAGTCTGTTATTATATATGTTTTTGAGTTGTCTTTATGTTTTTTTAGTTCTGATGACTTCCAGATTTACTCCTTATAATTTGGCTATATAGATAAATATTGCATATTTTATTTTTTGTTCTTTTATATATTTGAGTCCGCTTTTATGTATGTTTTGGATTTTTCTTTATGTTTCTATAATTCTGCTGACTTCGAGATTTATTCCTTATGATTTGGCTATATAGACAAATATTGCATATTTAATTTTTTGTTCTTTTATATATTTGATTCTGTTTTTATGTATGTTTTGGATTTTTCTTTGTTTCTATAATTCTGCTGACTTCGAGATTTATTCCTTATGATTTGGCTATATAGACAAATATTGCATATTTAATTTTTTGTTCTTTTATATATTTGATTCTGTTTTTATGTATGTTTTGAATTTTTCTTTGTTTCTATAATTCTGCTGACTTCGAGATTTACTCCTTATAATTTGACTATATAGATAAATATTGCATATTTAATTTTTTGTTTTATACATATATTTGAGTCTGTTATTATATATGTTTTTGAGTTGTCTTTATGTTTTTTTAATTCTGATGACTTCCAGATTTACTCCTTATAATTTGGCTATATAGATAAATATTGCATATTTTAGTTTTTGTTCTTTTATATATTTGAGTCCGCTTTTATGTATGTTTTGGATTTTTCTTTATGTTTCTATAATTCTGCTGACTTCGACATTTATTCCTTATGATTTGGCTATATAGACAAATATTGCATATTTAATTTTTTGTTCTTTTACATATTTGAGTCTGTTTTTATGTATGTTTTGGATTTTTCTTTATGTTTCTATAATTCTGCTGACTTCGAGATTTATTCCTTATAATTTGATTATATAGATAAATATTGCATATTTTATTTTTTGTTTTATACATATATTTGAGTCTGTTATTATATATGTTTTTGAGTTGTCTTTATGTTTTTTTAGTTCTGATGACTTCCAGATTTACTCCTTATAATTTGGCTATATAGATAAATATTGCATATTTTATTTTTTGTTCTTTTATATATTTGAGTCCGCTTTTATGTATGTTTTGGATTTTTCTTTATGTTTCTATAATTCTGCTGACTTCGAGATTTATTCCTTATAATTTGATTATATAGATAAATATTGCATATTTTATTTTTTGTTTTATACATATATTTGAGTCTGTTATTATATATGTTTTTGAGTTGTCTTTATGTTTTTTTAATTCTGATGACTTCCAGATTTACTCCTTATAATTTGGCTATATAGATAAATATTGCATATTTTAGTTTTTGTTCTTTTATATATTTGAGTCCGCTTTTATGTATGTTTTGGATTTTTCTTTATGTTTCTATAATTCTGCTGACTTCGAGATTTATTCCTTATAATTTGGCTATATAGATAAATATTGCATATTTTATTTTTTGTTCTTTTACATATTTGAGTCTGTTTTTATGTATGTTTTGGATTTTTCTTTATGTTTCTATAATTCTGCTGACTTCGAGATTTATTCCTTATGATTTGGACAACTATTGCATATTTTATTTTTTGTTCTTTTATTCTGTTTTATGTATGTTTTGGATTTTTCTTTATGTTTCTATAATTCTGCTGACTTCGAGATTTACTCCTTATAATTTGACTATATAGATAAATATTGCATATTTAATTTTTTGTTTTATACATATATTTGAGTCTGTTATTATATATGTTTTTGAGTTGTCTTTATGTTTTTTTAGTTCTGATGACTTCCAGATTTACTCCTTATAATTTGGCTATATAGATAAATATTGCATATTTTATTTTTTGTTCTTTTATATATTTGAGTCCGCTTTTATGTATGTTTTGGATTTTTCTTTATGTTTCTATAATTCTGCTGACTTCGAGATTTATTTCTTATGATTTGGCTATATAGACAAATATTGCATATTTAATTTTTTGTTCTTTTATATATTTGATTCTGTTTTTATGTATGTTTTGAATTTTTCTTTGTTTCTATAAATCTGCTGACTTCGAGATTTACTCCTTATAATTTGGCTATATAGATAAATATTGCATATTTAATTTTTTGTTCTTTTATATATTTGATTCTGTTTTATGTATGTTTTTGAGTTGTCTTTATGTTTTTTTAATTCTGATGACTTCGAGACTTACTCCTTATAATTTGGCTATATAGATAAATATTGCATATTTTATTTTTTGTTCTTTTACATATTTGAGTCTGTTTTTATGTATGTTTTGGATTTTTCTTTATGTTTCTATAATTCTGCTGACTTCGAAATTTATTCCTTATGATTTGGCTATATAGATAAATATTGCATATTTTATTTTTTGTTTTATACATATATTTGAGTCTGTTATTATATATGTTTTTGAGTTGTCTTTATGTTTTTTTAATTCTGCTGACTTCGAGATTTATTCCTTATGATTTGGCTATATAGACAAATATTGCATATTTAATTTTTTGTTCTTTTATATATTTGATTCTGTTTTTATGTATGTTTTGGATTTTTCTTTGTTTCTATAATTCTGCTGACTTCGAGATTTATTCCTTATGATTTGGACAACTATTGCATATTTTATTTTTTGTTCTTTTATTCTGTTTTATGTATGTTTTGGATTTTTCTTTATGTTTCTATAATTCTGCTGACTTCGAGATTTACTCCTTATAATTTGACTATATAGATAAATATTGCATATTTAATTTTTTGTTTTATACATATATTTGAGTCTGTTATTATATATGTTTTTGAGTTGTCTTTATGTTTTTTTAATTCTGATGACTTCCAGATTTACTCCTTATAATTTGGCTATATAGATAAATATTGCATATTTTAGTTTTTGTTCTTTTATATATTTGAGTCCGCTTTTATGTATGTTTTGGATTTTTCTTTATGTTTCTATAATTCTGCTGACTTCGAGATTTATTCCTTATAATTTGGCTATATAGATAAATATTGCATATTTTATTTTTTGTTCTTTTACATATTTGAGTCTGTTTTTATGTATGTTTTGGATTTTTCTTTATGTTTCTATAATTCTGCTGACTTCGAGATTTATTCCTTATGATTTGGACAACTATTGCTTATTTAATTTTTTGTTCTTTTATATATTTGATTCTGTTTTATGTATGTTTTGGATTTTTCTTTATGTTTCTATAATTCTGCTGACTTCGAGATTTACTCCTTATAATTTGGCTATATAGATAAATATTGCATATTTAATTTTTTGTTCTTTTATATATTTGATTCTGTTTTATGTATGTTTTTGAGTTGTCTTTATGTTTTTTTAATTCTGATGACTTCGAGACTTACTCCTTATAATTTGGCTATATAGATAAATATTGCATATTTTATTTTTTGTTCTTTTACATATTTGAGTCTGTTTTTATGTATGTTTTGGATTTTTCTTTATGTTTCTATAATTCTGCTGACTTCGAAATTTATTCCTTATGATTTGGCTATATAGATAAATATTGCATATTTTATTTTTTGTTTTATACATATATTTGAGTCTGTTATTATATATGTTTTTGAGTTGTCTTTATGTTTTTTTAATTCTGCTGACTTCGAGATTTATTCCTTATGATTTGGCTATATAGACAAATATTGCATATTTAATTTTTTGTTCTTTTATATATTTGATTCTGTTTTTATGTATGTTTTGGATTTTTCTTTGTTTCTATAATTCTGCTGACTTCGAGATTTATTCCTTATGATTTGGCTATATAGATAAATATTGCATATTTTATTTTTTGTTTTATACATATATTTGAGTCTGTTATTATATATGTTTTTGAGTTGTCTTTATGTTTTTTTAATTCTGCTGACTTCGAGATTTACTCCTTATAATTTGACTATATAGATAAATATTGCATATTTTATTTTTTGTTTTATGCATATATTTGAGTCTGTTATTATATATGTTTTTGAGTTGTCTTTATGTTTTTTTAGTTCTGATGACTTCCAGATTTACTCCTTATAATTTGGCTATATAGATAAATATTGCATATTTTATTTTTTGTTCTTTTATATATTTGAGTCCGCTTTTATGTATGTTTTGGATTTTTCTTTATGTTTCTATAATTCTGCTGACTTCGAGATTTATTCCTTATGATTTGGCTATATAGACAAATATTGCATATTTAATTTTTTGTTCTTTTATATATTTGATTCTGTTTTTATGTATGTTTTGGAGTTTTCTTTGTTTCTATAATTCTGCTGACTTCGAGATTTATTCCTTATGATTTGGCTATATAGACAAATATTGCATATTTAATTTTTTGTTCTTTTATATATTTGATTCTGTTTTTATGTATGTTTTGAATTTTTCTTTGTTTCTATAATTCTGCTGACTTCGAGATTTATTCCTTATGATTTGGCTATATAGACAAATATTGCATATTTAATTTTTTGTTCTTTTATATTTTTGATTCTGTTTTTATGTATGTTTTGGATTTTTCTTTGTTTTTATAATTCTGCTGACTTCGAGATTTATTCCTTATAATTTGGCTATATAGATAAATATTGCATATTTTATTTTTTGTTCTTTTATATATTTGATTCTGTTTTATGTATGTTTTGGATTTTTCTTTATGTTTCTATAATTCTGCTGACTTCGAGATTTACTCTTTATAATTTGACTATATAGATAAATATTGCATATTTAATTTTTTGTTTTATACATATATTTGAGTCTGTTATTATATATATATTTTTGAGTTGTCTTTATGTTCTTTTAATTCTGGTGACTTCGAGATTTACTCCTTATAATTTGGCTATATAGATAAATATTGCATATTTTATTTTTTGTTTTATACATATATTTGAGTCTGTTATTATATATATTTTTGAGTTGTCTTTATGTTTTTTTAATTCTGATGACTTCCAGATTTACTCCTTATAATTTGGCTATATAGATAAATATTGCATATTTTAGTTTTTGTTCTTTTATATATTTGAGTCCGCTTTTATGTATGTTTTGGATTTTTCTTTATGTTTCTATAATTCTGCTGACTTCGAGATTTATTCCTTATGATTTGGCTATATAGACAAATATTGCATATTTCATTTTTTGTTCTTTTATATATTTGATTCTGTTTTTATGTATGTTTTGGATTTTTCTTGTTTCTATAATTCTGCTGACTTCGAGATTTATTCCTTATAATTTGGCTATATAGATAAATATTGCATATTTTATTTTTTGTTCTTTTATATATTTGATTCTGTTTTTATGTATGTTTTGGATTTTTCTTGTTTCTATAATTCTGCTGACTTCGAGATTTATTCCTTATAATTTGGCTATATAGATAAATATTGCATATTTAATTTTTTGTTCTTTTATATTTTTGATTCTGTTTTTATGTATGTTTTGGATTTTTCTTTGTTTTTATAATTCTGCTGACTTCGAGATTTATTCCTTATAATTTGGCTATATAGATAAATATTGCATATTTTATTTTTTGTTCTTTTATATATTTGATTCTGTTTTATGTATGTTTTGGATTTTTCTTTATGTTTCTATAATTCTGCTGACTTCGAGATTTACTCTTTATAATTTGACTATATAGATAAATATTGCATATTTAATTTTTTGTTTTATACATATATTTGAGTCTGTTATTATATATATTTTTGAGTTGTCTTTATGTTCTTTTAATTCTGGTGACTTCGAGATTTACTCCTTATAATTTGGCTATATAGATAAATATTGCATATTTTATTTTTTGTTTTATACATATATTTGAGTCTGTTATTATATATATTTTTGAGTTGTCTTTATGTTCTTTTAATTCTGGTGACTTCGAGATTTACTCCTTATAATTTGGCTATATAGATAAATATTGCATATTTTAGTTTTTGTTCTTTTATATATTTGAGTCCGCTTTTATGTATGTTTTGGATTTTTCTTTATGTTTCTATAATTCTGCTGACTTCGAGATTTATTCCTTATAATTTGGCTATATAGATAAATATTGCATATTTTATTTTTTGTTCTTTTACATATTTGAGTCTGTTTTTATGTATGTTTTGGATTTTTCTTTATGTTTCTATAATTCTGCTGACTTCGAGATTTATTCCTTATGATTTGGACAACTATTGCATATTTTATTTTTTGTTCTTTTATTCTGTTTTATGTATGTTTTGGATTTTTCTTTATGTTTCTATAATTCTGCTGACTTCGAGATTTACTCCTTATAATTTGACTATATAGATAAATATTGCATATTTAATTTTTTGTTTTATACATATATTTGAGTCTGTTATTATATATGTTTTTGAGTTGTCTTTATGTTTTTTTAGTTCTGATGACTTCCAGATTTACTCCTTATAATTTGGCTATATAGATAAATATTGCATATTTTATTTTTTGTTCTTTTATATATTTGAGTCCGCTTTTATGTATGTTTTGGATTTTTCTTTATGTTTCTATAATTCTGCTGACTTCGAGATTTATTTCTTATGATTTGGCTATATAGACAAATATTGCATATTTAATTTTTTGTTCTTTTATATATTTGATTCTGTTTTTATGTATGTTTTGAATTTTTCTTTGTTTCTATAATTCTGCTGACTTCGAGATTTACTCCTTATAATTTGACTATATAGATAAATATTGCATATTTTATTTTTTGTTTTATACATATATTTGAGTCTGTTATTATATATGTTTTTGAGTTGTCTTTATGTTTTTTTAATTCTGCTGACTTCGAGATTTACTCCTTATAATTTGACTATATAGATAAATATTGCATATTTTATTTTTTGTTTTATGCATATATTTGAGTCTGTTATTATATATGTTTTTGAGTTGTCTTTATGTTTTTTTAATTCTGATGACTTCCAGATTTACTCCTTATAATTTGGCTATATAGATAAATATTGCATATTTTAGTTTTTGTTCTTTTATATATTTGAGTCCGCTTTTATGTATGTTTTGGATTTTTCTTTATGTTTCTATAATTCTGCTGACTTCGAGATTTATTCCTTATAATTTGATTATATAGATAAATATTGCATATTTTATTTTTTGTTTTATACATATATTTGAGTCTGTTATTATATATGTTTTTGAGTTGTCTTTATGTTTTTTTAATTCTGCTGACTTCGAGATTTACTCCTTATAATTTGACTATATAGATAAATATTGCATATTTTATTTTTTGTTTTATGCATATATTTGAGTCTGTTATTATATATGTTTTTGAATTGTCTTTATGTTTTTTTAGTTCTGATGACTTCCAGATTTACTCCTTATAATTTGGCTATATAGATAAATATTGCATATTTTATTTTTTGTTCTTTTATATATTTGAGTCCGCTTTTATGTATGTTTTGGATTTTTCTTTATGTTTCTATAATTCTGCTGACTTCGAGATTTATTCCTTATAATTTGATTATATAGATAAATATTGCATATTTTATTTTTTGTTTTATACATACATTTGAGTCTGTTATTATATATGTTTTTGAGTTGTCTTTATGTTTTTTTAATTCTGCTGACTTCGAGATTTACTCCTTATAATTTGACTATATAGATAAATATTGCATATTTTATTTTTTGTTTTATGCATATATTTGAGTCTGTTATTATATATGTTTTTGAGTTGTCTTTATGTTTTTTTAGTTCTGATGACTTCCACATTTACTCCTTATAATTTGGCTATATAGATAAATATTGCATATTTTATTTTTTGTTCTTTTATATATTTGAGTCCGCTTTTATGTATGTTTTGGATTTTTCTTTATGTTTCTATAATTCTGCTGACTTCGAGATTTATTCCTTATGATTTGGCTATATAGACAAATATTGCATATTTAATTTTTTGTTCTTTTATATATTTGATTCTGTTTTTATGTATGTTTTGGATTTTTCTTTGTTTCTATAATTCTGCTGACTTCGAGACTTATTCCTTATGATTTGGCTATATAGACAAATATTGCATATTTAATTTTTTGTTCTTTTATATATTTGATTCTGTTTTTATGTATGTTTTGAATTTTTCTTTGTTTCTATAATTCTGCTGACTTCGAGATTTACTCCTTATAATTTGACTATATAGATAAATATTGCATATTTAATTTTTTGTTTTATACATATATTTGAGTCTGTTATTATATATGTTTTTGAGTTGTCTTTATGTTTTTTTTAATTCTGATGACTTCCAGATTTACTCCTTATAATTTGGCTATATAGATAAATATTGCATATTTTAGTTTTTGTTCTTTTATATATTTGAGTCCGCTTTTATGTATGTTTTGGATTTTTCTTTATGTTTCTATAATTCTGCTGACTTCGAGATTTATTCCTTATAATTTGGCTATATAGATAAATATTGCATATTTTATTTTTTGTTCTTTTACATATTTGAGTCTGTTTTTATGTATGTTTTGGATTTTTCTTTATGTTTCTATAATTCTGCTGACTTCGAGATTTATTCCTTATGATTTGGACAACTATTGCATATTTTATTTTTTGTTCTTTTATTCTGTTTTATGTATGTTTTGGATTTTTCTTTATGTTTCTATAATTCTGCTGACTTCGAGATTTACTCCTTATAATTTGACTATATAGATAAATATTGCATATTTAATTTTTTGTTTTATACATATATTTGAGTCTGTTATTATATATTTTTTGAGTTGTCTTTATGTTTTTTTAATTCTGATGACTTCCAGATTTACTCCTTATAATTTGGCTATATAGATAAATATTGCATATTTTAGTTTTTGTTCTTTTATATATTTGAGTCCGCTTTTATGTATGTTTTGGATTTTTCTTTATGTTTCTATAATTCTGCTGACTTCGAGATTTATTCCTTATAATTTGGCTATATAGATAAATATTGCATATTTTATTTTTTGTTCTTTTACATATTTGAGTCTGTTTTTATGTATGTTTTGGATTTTTCTTTATGTTTCTATAATTCTGCTGACTTCGAGATTTATTCCTTATGATTTGGACAACTATTGCATATTTTATTTTTTGTTCTTTTATTCTGTTTTATGTATGTTTTGGATTTTTCTTTATGTTTCTATAATTCTGCTGACTTCGAGATTTACTCCTTATAATTTGACTATATAGATAAATATTGCATATTTAATTTTTTGTTTTATACATATATTTGAGTCTGTTATTATATATTTTTTGAGTTGTCTTTATGTTTTTTTAATTCTGATGACTTCCAGATTTACTCCTTATAATTTGGCTATATAGATAAATATTGCATATTTTAGTTTTTGTTCTTTTATATATTTGAGTCCGCTTTTATGTATGTTTTGGATTTTTCTTTATGTTTCTATAATTCTGCTGACTTCGAGATTTATTCCTTATAATTTGGCTATATAGATAAATATTGCATATTTTATTTTTTGTTCTTTTACATATTTGAGTCTGTTTTTATGTATGTTTTGGATTTTTCTTTATGTTTCTATAATTCTGCTGACTTCGAGATTTATTCCTTATGATTTGGACAACTATTGCTTATTTAATTTTTTGTTCTTTTATATATTTGATTCTGTTTTATGTATGTTTTGGATTTTTCTTTATGTTTCTATAATTCTGCTGACTTCGAGATTTACTCCTTATAATTTGGCTATATAGATAAATATTGCATATTTAATTTTTTGTTCTTTTATATATTTGAGTCCGCTTTTATGTATGTTTTGGATTTTTCTTTATGTTTCTATAATTCTGCTGACTTCGAGATTTATTCCTTATGATTTGGCTATATAGACAAATATTGCATATTTAATTTTTTGTTCTTTTATATATTTGATTCTGTTTTTATGTATGTTTTGGATTTTTCTTTGTTTCTATAATTCTGCTGACTTCGAGATTTATTCTTTATGATTTGGCTATATAGACAAATATTGCATATTTAATTTTTTGTTCTTTTATATATTTGATTCTGTTTTTATGTATGTTTTGAATTTTTCTTTGTTTCTATAATTCTGCTGACTTCGAGATTTACTCCTTATAATTTGACTATATAGATAAATATTGCATATTTAATTTTTTGTTTTATACATATATTTGAGTCTGTTATTATATATGTTTTTGAGTTGTCTTTATGTTTTTTTAATTCTGATGACTTCCAGATTTACTCCTTATAATTTGGCTATATAGATAAATATTGCATATTTTAGTTTTTGTTCTTTTATATATTTGAGTCCGCTTTTATGTATGTTTTGGATTTTTCTTTATGTTTCTATAATTCTGCTGACTTCGAGATTTATTCCTTATAATTTGGCTATATAGATAAATATTGCATATTTTATTTTTTGTTCTTTTACATATTTGAGTCTGTTTTTATGTATGTTTTGGATTTTTCTTTATGTTTCTATAATTCTGCTGACTTCGAGATTTATTCCTTATGATTTGGACAACTATTGCTTATTTAATTTTTTGTTCTTTTATATATTTGATTCTGTTTTATGTATGTTTTTGAGTTGTCTTTATGTTTTTTTAATTCTGATGACTTCGAGACGTACTCCTTATAATTTGGCTATATAGATAAATATTGCATATTTTATTTTTTGTTCTTTTATATATTTGAGTCCGCTTTTATGTATGTTTTGGATTTTTCTTTATGTTTCTATAATTCTGCTGACTTCGAGATTTATTCCTTATGATTTGGCTATATAGACAAATATTGCATATTTAATTTTTTGTTCTTTTATATATTTGATTCTGTTTTTATGTATGTTTTGGATTTTTCTTTGTTTCTATAATTCTGCTGACTTCGAGATTTATTCTTTATGATTTGGCTATATAGACAAATATTGCATATTTAATTTTTTGTTCTTTTATATATTTGATTCTGTTTTTATGTATGTTTTGAATTTTTCTTTGTTTCTATAATTCTGCTGACTTCGAGATTTACTCCTTATAATTTGACTATATAGATAAATATTGCATATTTAATTTTTTGTTTTATACATATATTTGAGTCTGTTATTATATATGTTTTTGAGTTGTCTTTATGTTTTTTTAATTCTGATGACTTCCAGATTTACTCCTTATAATTTGGCTATATAGATAAATATTGCATATTTTAGTTTTTGTTCTTTTATATATTTGAGTCCGCTTTTATGTATGTTTTGGATTTTTCTTTATGTTTCTATAATTCTGCTGACTTCGAGATTTATTCCTTATAATTTGGCTATATAGATAAATATTGCATATTTTATTTTTTGTTCTTTTACATATTTGAGTCTGTTTTTATGTATGTTTTGGATTTTTCTTTATGTTTCTATAATTCTGCTGACTTCGAGATTTATTCCTTATGATTTGGACAACTATTGCATATTTTATTTTTTGTTCTTTTATTCTGTTTTATGTATGTTTTGGATTTTTCTTTATGTTTCTATAATTCTGCTGACTTCGAGATTTACTCCTTATAATTTGACTATATAGATAAATATTGCATATTTAATTTTTTGTTTTATACATATATTTGAGTCTGTTATTATATATGTTTTTGAGTTGTCTTTATGTTTTTTTAATTCTGATGACTTCCAGATTTACTCCTTATAATTTGGCTATATAGATAAATATTGCATATTTTAGTTTTTGTTCTTTTATATATTTGAGTCCGCTTTTATGTATGTTTTGGATTTTTCTTTATGTTTCTATAATTCTGCTGACTTCGAGATTTATTCCTTATAATTTGGCTATATAGATAAATATTGCATATTTTATTTTTTGTTCTTTTACATATTTGAGTCTGTTTTTATGTATGTTTTGGATTTTTCTTTATGTTTCTATAATTCTGCTGACTTCGAGATTTATTCCTTATGATTTGGACAACTATTGCTTATTTAATTTTTTGTTCTTTTATATATTTGATTCTGTTTTATGTATGTTTTGGATTTTTCTTTATGTTTCTATAATTCTGCTGACTTCGAGATTTACTCCTTATAATTTGGCTATATAGATAAATATTGCATATTTAATTTTTTGTTCTTTTATATATTTGATTCTGTTTTATGTATGTTTTTGAGTTGTCTTTATGTTTTTTTAATTCTGATGACTTCGAGACTTACTCCTTATAATTTGGCTATATAGATAAATATTGCATATTTTATTTTTTGTTCTTTTACATATTTGAGTCTGTTTTTATGTATGTTTTGGATTTTTCTTTATGTTTCTATAATTCTGCTGACTTCGAAATTTATTCCTTATGATTTGGCTATATAGATAAATATTGCATATTTTATTTTTTGTTTTATACATATATTTGAGTCTGTTATTATATATGTTTTTGAGTTGTCTTTATGTTTTTTTAATTCTGCTGACTTCGAGATTTATTCCTTATGATTTGGCTATATAGACAAATATTGCATATTTAATTTTTTGTTCTTTTATATATTTGATTCTGTTTTTATGTATGTTTTGGATTTTTCTTTGTTTCTATAATTCTGCTGACTTCGAGATTTATTCCTTATGATTTGGCTATATAGATAAATATTGCATATTTTATTTTTTGTTTTATACATATATTTGAGTCTGTTATTATATATGTTTTTGAGTTGTCTTTATGTTTTTTTAATTCTGCTGACTTCGAGATTTACTCCTTATAATTTGACTATATAGATAAATATTGCATATTTTATTTTTTGTTTTATGCATATATTTGAGTCTGTTATTATATATGTTTTTGAGTTGTCTTTATGTTTTTTTAGTTCTGATGACTTCCAGATTTACTCCTTATAATTTGGCTATATAGATAAATATTGCATATTTTATTTTTTGTTCTTTTATATATTTGAGTCCGCTTTTATGTATGTTTTGGATTTTTCTTTATGTTTCTATAATTCTGCTGACTTCGAGATTTATTCCTTATGATTTGGCTATATAGACAAATATTGCATATTTAATTTTTTGTTCTTTTATATATTTGATTCTGTTTTTATGTATGTTTTGGAGTTTTCTTTGTTTCTATAATTCTGCTGACTTCGAGATTTATTCCTTATGATTTGGCTATATAGACAAATATTGCATATTTAATTTTTTGTTCTTTTATATATTTGATTCTGTTTTTATGTATGTTTTGAATTTTTCTTTGTTTCTATAATTCTGCTGACTTCGAGATTTATTCCTTATGATTTGGCTATATAGACAAATATTGCATATTTAATTTTTTGTTCTTTTATATTTTTGATTCTGTTTTTATGTATGTTTTGGATTTTTCTTTGTTTTTATAATTCTGCTGACTTCGAGATTTATTCCTTATAATTTGGCTATATAGATAAATATTGCATATTTTATTTTTTGTTCTTTTATATATTTGATTCTGTTTTATGTATGTTTTGGATTTTTCTTTATGTTTCTATAATTCTGCTGACTTCGAGATTTACTCTTTATAATTTGACTATATAGATAAATATTGCATATTTAATTTTTTGTTTTATACATATATTTGAGTCTGTTATTATATATATATTTTTGAGTTGTCTTTATGTTCTTTTAATTCTGGTGACTTCGAGATTTACTCCTTATAATTTGGCTATATAGATAAATATTGCATATTTTATTTTTTGTTTTATGCATATATTTGAGTCTGTTATTATATATATTTTTGAGTTGTCTTTATGTTTTTTTAATTCTGATGACTTCCAGATTTACTCCTTATAATTTGGCTATATAGATAAATATTGCATATTTTAGTTTTTGTTCTTTTATATATTTGAGTCCGCTTTTATGTATGTTTTGGATTTTTCTTTATGTTTCTATAATTCTGCTGACTTCGAGATTTATTCCTTATGATTTGGCTATATAGACAAATATTGCATATTTAATTTTTTGTTCTTTTATATATTTGATTCTGTTTTTATGTATGTTTTGAATTTTTCTTTGTTTCTATAATTCTGCTGACTTCGAGATTTACTCCTTATAATTTGACTATATAGATAAATATTGCATATTTAATTTTTTGTTTTATACATATATTTGAGTCTGTTATTATATATGTTTTTGAGTTGTCTTTATGTTTTTTTAATTCTGATGACTTCCAGATTTACTCCTTATAATTTGGCTATATAGATAAATATTGCATATTTTAGTTTTTGTTCTTTTATATATTTGAGTCCGCTTTTATGTATGTTTTGGATTTTTCTTTATGTTTCTATAATTCTGCTGACTTCGAGATTTATTCCTTATAATTTGGCTATATAGATAAATATTGCATATTTTATTTTTTGTTCTTTTACATATTTGAGTCTGTTTTTATGTATGTTTTGGATTTTTCTTTATGTTTCTATAATTCTGCTGACTTCGAGATTTATTCCTTATGATTTGGACAACTATTGCATATTTTATTTTTTGTTCTTTTATTCTGTTTTATGTATGTTTTGGATTTTTCTTTATGTTTCTATAATTCTGCTGACTTCGAGATTTACTCCTTATAATTTGACTATATAGATAAATATTGCATATTTAATTTTTTGTTTTATACATATATTTGAGTCTGTTATTATATATGTTTTTGAGTTGTCTTTATGTTTTTTTAATTCTGATGACTTCCAGATTTACTCCTTATAATTTGGCTATATAGATAAATATTGCATATTTTAGTTTTTGTTCTTTTATATATTTGAGTCCGCTTTTATGTATGTTTTGGATTTTTCTTTATGTTTCTATAATTCTGCTGACTTCGAGATTTATTCCTTATAATTTGGCTATATAGATAAATATTGCATATTTTATTTTTTGTTCTTTTACATATTTGAGTCTGTTTTTATGTATGTTTTGGATTTTTCTTTATGTTTCTATAATTCTGCTGACTTCGAGATTTATTCCTTATGATTTGGACAACTATTGCTTATTTAATTTTTTGTTCTTTTATATATTTGATTCTGTTTTATGTATGTTTTGGATTTTTCTTTATGTTTCTATAATTCTGCTGACTTCGAGATTTACTCCTTATAATTTGGCTATATAGATAAATATTGCATATTTAATTTTTTGTTCTTTTATATATTTGATTCTGTTTTATGTATGTTTTTGAGTTGTCTTTATGTTTTTTTAATTCTGATGACTTCGAGACTTACTCCTTATAATTTGGCTATATAGATAAATATTGCATATTTTATTTTTTGTTCTTTTACATATTTGAGTCTGTTTTTATGTATGTTTTGGATTTTTCTTTATGTTTCTATAATTCTGCTGACTTCGAAATTTATTCCTTATGATTTGGCTATATAGATAAATATTGCATATTTTATTTTTTGTTTTATACATATATTTGAGTCTGTTATTATATATGTTTTTGAGTTGTCTTTATGTTTTTTTAATTCTGCTGACTTCGAGATTTATTCCTTATGATTTGGCTATATAGACAAATATTGCATATTTAATTTTTTGTTCTTTTATATATTTGATTCTGTTTTTATGTATGTTTTGGATTTTTCTTTGTTTCTATAATTCTGCTGACTTCGAGATTTATTCCTTATGATTTGGCTATATAGATAAATATTGCATATTTTATTTTTTGTTTTATACATATATTTGAGTCTGTTATTATATATGTTTTTGAGTTGTCTTTATGTTTTTTTAATTCTGCTGACTTCGAGATTTACTCCTTATAATTTGACTATATAGATAAATATTGCATATTTTATTTTTTGTTTTATGCATATATTTGAGTCTGTTATTATATATGTTTTTGAGTTGTCTTTATGTTTTTTTAGTTCTGATGACTTCCAGATTTACTCCTTATAATTTGGCTATATAGATAAATATTGCATATTTTATTTTTTGTTCTTTTATATATTTGAGTCCGCTTTTATGTATGTTTTGGATTTTTCTTTATGTTTCTATAATTCTGCTGACTTCGAGATTTATTCCTTATGATTTGGCTATATAGACAAATATTGCATATTTAATTTTTTGTTCTTTTATATATTTGATTCTGTTTTTATGTATGTTTTGGAGTTTTCTTTGTTTCTATAATTCTGCTGACTTCGAGATTTATTCCTTATGATTTGGCTATATAGACAAATATTGCATATTTAATTTTTTGTTCTTTTATATATTTGATTCTGTTTTTATGTATGTTTTGAATTTTTCTTTGTTTCTATAATTCTGCTGACTTCGAGATTTATTCCTTATGATTTGGCTATATAGACAAATATTGCATATTTAATTTTTTGTTCTTTTATATTTTTGATTCTGTTTTTATGTATGTTTTGGATTTTTCTTTGTTTTTATAATTCTGCTGACTTCGAGATTTATTCCTTATAATTTGGCTATATAGATAAATATTGCATATTTTATTTTTTGTTCTTTTATATATTTGATTCTGTTTTATGTATGTTTTGGATTTTTCTTTATGTTTCTATAATTCTGCTGACTTCGAGATTTACTCTTTATAATTTGACTATATAGATAAATATTGCATATTTAATTTTTTGTTTTATACATATATTTGAGTCTGTTATTATATATATATTTTTGAGTTGTCTTTATGTTCTTTTAATTCTGGTGACTTCGAGATTTACTCCTTATAATTTGGCTATATAGATAAATATTGCATATTTTATTTTTTGTTTTATACATATATTTGAGTCTGTTATTATATATATTTTTGAGTTGTCTTTATGTTTTTTTAATTCTGATGACTTCCAGATTTACTCCTTATAATTTGGCTATATAGATAAATATTGCATATTTTAGTTTTTGTTCTTTTATATATTTGAGTCCGCTTTTATGTATGTTTTGGATTTTTCTTTATGTTTCTATAATTCTGCTGACTTCGAGATTTATTCCTTATGATTTGGCTATATAGACAAATATTGCATATTTCATTTTTTGTTCTTTTATATATTTGATTCTGTTTTTATGTATGTTTTGGATTTTTCTTGTTTCTATAATTCTGCTGACTTCGAGATTTATTCCTTATAATTTGGCTATATAGATAAATATTGCATATTTTATTTTTTGTTCTTTTATATATTTGATTCTGTTTTATGTATGTTTTGGATTTTTCTTTATGTTTCTATAATTCTGCTGACTTCGAGATTTACTCTTTATAATTTGACTATATAGATAAATATTGCATATTTAATTTTTTGTTTTATACATATATTTGAGTCTGTTATTATATATATTTTTGAGTTGTCTTTATGTTCTTTTAATTCTGGTGACTTCGAGATTTACTCCTTATAATTTGGCTATATAGATAAATATTGCATATTTTATTTTTTGTTTTATACATATATTTGAGTCTGTTATTATATATATTTTTGAGTTGTCTTTATGTTTTTTTAATTCTGATGACTTCCAGATTTACTCCTTATAATTTGGCTATATAGATAAATATTGCATATTTTAGTTTTTGTTCTTTTATATATTTGAGTCCGCTTTTATGTATGTTTTGGATTTTTCTTTATGTTTCTATAATTCTGCTGACTTCGAGATTTATTCCTTATGATTTGGCTATATAGACAAATATTGCATATTTCATTTTTTGTTCTTTTATATATTTGATTCTGTTTTTATGTATGTTTTGGATTTTTCTTGTTTCTATAATTCTGCTGACTTCGAGATTTATTCCTTATAATTTGGCTATATAGATAAATATTGCATATTTTATTTTTTGTTCTTTTACATATTTGAGTCTGTTTTTATGTATGTTTTGGATTTTTCTTTATGTTTCTATAATTCTGCTGACTTCGAGATTTATTCCTTATGATTTGGACAACTATTGCTTATTTAATTTTTTGTTCTTTTATATATTTGATTCTGTTTTATGTATGTTTTGGATTTTTCTTTATGTTTCTATAATTCTGCTGACTTCGAGATTAACTCCTTATAATTTGACTATATAGATAAATATTGCATATTTTATTTTTTGTTTTATACATATATTTGAGTCTGTTATTATATATATTTTTGAGTTGTCTTTATGTTCTTTTAATTCTGGTGACTTCGAGATTTACTCCTTATAATTTGGCTATATAGATAAATATTGCATATTTTATTTTTTGTTCTTGTATATATTTGAGTCTGTTTTTATGTATGTTTCGGATTTTTCTTTATGTTTCTATAATTCTGCTGACTTCGAGATTTATTCCTTATAAATATATAGATATATAGATAAATTTTGCATATTTAATTTTTTGTTCTTTTATATATTTTATTCTGTTTTATGTATGTTTTGGATTTTTCTTTGTTTCTATAATTCTGCTGACTTCGAGATTTATTCCTTATAATTTGACTATATAGATAAATATTGCATATTTTATTTTTTGTTTTATACATATATTTGAGTCTGTTATTATATATATTTTTGAGTTGTCTTTATGTTCTTTTAATTCTGGTGACTTCGAGATTTACTCCTTATAATTTGGCTATATAGATAAATATTGCATATTTTATTTTTTGTTCTTGTATATATTTGAGTCTGTTTTTATGTATGTTTCGGATTTTTCTTTATGTTTCTATAATTCTGCTGACTTCGAGATTTATTCCTTATAAATATATAGATATATAGATAAATTTTGCATATTTAATTTTTTGTTCTTTTATATATTTTATTCTGTTTTATGTATGTTTTGGATTTTTCTTTGTTTCTATAATTCTGCTGACTTCGAGATTTATTCCTTATGATTTGGACAACTATTGCTTATTTAATTTTTTGTTCTTTTATATATTTGATTCTGTTTTATGTATGTTTTGGATTTTTCTTTATGTTTCTATAATTCTGCTGACTTCGAGATTTACTCTTTATAATTTGACTATATAGATAAATATTGCATATTTTATTTTTTGTTTTATACATATATTTGAGTCTGTTATTATATATGTTTTTGAGTTGTCTTTATGTTTTTTTAATTCTGATGACTTCCAGATTTACTCCTTATAATTTGGCTATATAGATAAATATTGCATATTTTAGTTTTTGTTCTTTTATATATTTGAGTCCGCTTTTATGTATGTTTTGGATTTTTCTTTATGTTTCTATAATTCTGCTGACTTCGAGATTTATTCCTTATGATTTGGACAACTATTGCTTATTTAATTTTTTGTTCTTTTATATATTTGATTTTGTTTTATGTATGTTTTGGATTTTTCTTTATGTTTCTATAATTCTGCTGACTTCGAGATTTACTCTTTATAATTTGACTATATAGATAAATATTGCATATTTAATTTTTTGTTTTATACATATATTTGAGTCTGTTATTATATATGTTTTTGAGTTGTCTTTATGTTTTTTTAATTCTGATGACTTCCAGATTTACTCCTTATAATTTGGCTATATAGATAAATATTGCATATTTTAGTTTTTGTTCTTTTATATATTTGAGTCCGCTTTTATGTATGTTTTGGATTTTTCTTTATGTTTCTATAATTCTGCTGACTTCGAGATTTATTCCTTATGATTTGGACAACTATTGCTTATTTAATTTTTTGTTCTTTTATATATTTGATTCTGTTTTATGTATGTTTTGGATTTTTCTTTATGTTTCTATAATTCTGCTGACTTCGAGATTTACTCTTTATAATTTGACTATATAGATAAATATTGCATATTTAATTTTTTGTTTTATACATATATTTGAGTCTGTTATTATATATGTTTTTGAGTTGTCTTTATGTTTCTTTAATTCTGATGACTTCCAGATTTACTCCTTATAATTTGGCTATATAGATAAATATTGCATATTTTAGTTTTTGTTCTTTTATATATTTGAGTCCGCTTTTATGTATGTTTTGGATTTTTCTTTATGTTTCTATAATTCTGCTGACTTCGAGATTTATTCCTTATGATTTGGACAACTATTGCTTATTTAATTTTTTGTTCTTTTATATATTTGATTCTGTTTTATGTATGTTTTGGATTTTTCTTTATGTTTCTATAATTCTGCTGACTTCGAGATTTACTCTTTATAATTTGACTATATAGATAAATATTGCATATTTAATTTTTTGTTTTATACATATATTTGAGTCTGTTATTATATATGTTTTTGAGTTGTCTTTATGTTTTTTTAATTCTGATGACTTCCAGATTTACTCCTTATAATTTGGCTATATAGATAAATATTGCATATTTTAGTTTTTGTTCTTTTATATATTTGAGTCCGCTTTTATGTATGTTTTGGATTTTTCTTTATGTTTCTATAATTCTGCTGACTTCGAGATTTATTCCTTATGATTTGGACAACTATTGCTTATTTAATTTTTTGTTCTTTTATATATTTGATTCTGTTTTATGTATGTTTTGGATTTTTCTTTATGTTTCTATAATTCTGCTGACTTCGAGATTTACTCTTTATAATTTGACTATATAGATAAATATTGCATATTTAATTTTTTGTTTTATACATATATTTGAGTCTGTTATTATATATGTTTTTGAGTTGTCTTTATGTTTTTTTAATTCTGATGACTTCCAGATTTACTCCTTATAATTTGGCTATATAGATAAATATTGCATATTTTAGTTTTTGTTCTTTTATATATTTGAGTCCGCTTTTATGTATGTTTTGGATTTTTCTTTATGTTTCTATAATTCTGCTGACTTCGAGATTTATTCCTTATGATTTGGCTATATAGACAAATATTGCATATTTCATTTTTTGTTCTTTTATATATTTGATTCTGTTTTTATGTATGTTTTGGATTTTTCTTGTTTCTATAATTCTGCTGACTTCGAGATTTATTCCTTATAATTTGGCTATATAGATAAATATTGCATATTTTATTTTTTGTTCTTTTACATATTTGAGTCTGTTTTTATGTATGTTTTGGATTTTTCTTTATGTTTCTATAATTCTGCTGACTTCGAGATTTATTCCTTATGATTTGGACAACTATTGCTTATTTAATTTTTTGTTCTTTTATATATTTGATTCTGTTTTATGTATGTTTTGGATTTTTCTTTATGTTTCTATAATTCTGCTGACTTCGAGATTTACTCTTTATAATTTGACTATATAGATAAATATTGCATATTTAATTTTTTGTTTTATACATATATTTGAGTCTGTTATTATATATGTTTTTGAGTTGTCTTTATGTTTTTTTAATTCTGATGACTTCCAGATTTACTCCTTATAATTTGGCTATATAGATAAATATTGCATATTTTATTTTTTGTTCTTTTACATATTTGAGTCTGTTTTTATGTATGTTTTGGATTTTTCTTTATGTTTCTGTAATTCTGCTGACTTCGAGATTTATTCCTTATGATTTGGACAACTATTGCTTATTTAATTTTTTGTTCTTTTATATATTTGATTCTGTTTTATGTATGTTTTGGATTTTTCTTTATGTTTCTATAATTCTGCTGACTTCGAGATTTACTCTTTATAATTTGACTATATAGATAAATATTGCATATTTAATTTTTTGTTTTATACATATATTTGAGTCTGTTATTATATATGTTTTTGAGTTGTCTTTATGTTTTTTTAATTCTGATGACTTCCAGATTTACTCCTTATAATTTGGCTATATAGATAAATATTGCATATTTTATTTTTTGTTCTTGTATATATTTGAGTCTGTTTTTATGTATGTTTCGGATTTTTCTTTATGTTTCTATAATTCTGCTGACTTCGAGATTTATTCCTTATAAATATATAGATATATAGATAAATTTTGCATATTTAATTTTTTGTTCTTTTATATATTTTATTCTGTTTTATGTATGTTTTGGATTTTTCTTTGTTTCTATAATTCTGCTGACTTCGAGATTTATTCCTTATAATTTGGCTATATAGATAAATATTGCATATTTTATTTTTTGTTCTTTTACATATTTGAGTCTGTTTTTATGTATGTTTTGGATTTTTCTTTATGTTTCTATAATTCTGCTGACTTCGAGATTTATTCCTTATGATTTGGACAACTATTGCTTATTTAATTTTTTGTTCTTTTATATATTTGATTCTGTTTTATGTATGTTTTGGATTTTTCTTTATGTTTCTATAATTCTGCTGACTTCGAGATTTACTCTTTATAATTTGACTATATAGATAAATATTGCATATTTAATTTTTTGTTTTATACATATATTTGAGTCTGTTATTATATATGTTTTTGAGTTGTCTTTATGTTTTTTTAATTCTGATGACTTCCAGATTTACTCCTTATAATTTGGCTATATAGATAAATATTGCATATTTTATTTTTTGTTCTTGTATATATTTGAGTCTGTTTTTATGTATGTTTCGGATTTTTCTTTATGTTTCTATAATTCTGCTGACTTCGAGATTTATTCCTTATAAATATATAGATATATAGATAAATTTTGCATATTTAATTTTTTGTTCTTTTATATATTTTATTCTGTTTTATGTATGTTTTGGATTTTTCTTTGTTTCTATAATTCTGCTGACTTCGAGATTTATTCCTTATAATTTGGCTATATAGATAAATATTGCATATTTTATTTTTTGTTCTTTTACATATTTGAGTCTGTTTTTATGTATGTTTTGGATTTTTCTTTATGTTTCTATAATTCTGCTGACTTCGAGATTTATTCCTTATGATTTGGACAACTATTGCTTATTTAATTTTTTGTTCTTTTATATATTTGATTCTGTTTTATGTATGTTTTGGATTTTTCTTTATGTTTCTATAATTCTGCTGACTTCGAGATTTACTCCTTATAATTTGACTATATAGATAAATATTGCATATTTTATTTTTTGTTTTATACATATATTTGAGTCTGTTATTATATATATTTTTGAGTTATCTTTATGTTCTTTTAATTCTGGTGACTTCGAGATTTACTCCTTATAATTTGGCTATATAGATAAATATTGCATATTTTATTTTTTGTTCTTGTATATATTTGAGTCTGTTTTTATGTAACTTAATATTTTCCGTGTTGGAAAATTTAAAAAAAATGTTTTTTTGTTTACGCGGTCAACGCGACCGCTTCTTTATTTGTATTATAATTACAAAGTGAGAACTAAACTAGAACTAAAACTAAATTCCCAAATACACATAATTTATATAAACTTAATTGATCTACTTAAAATAAGCAAGAATAGCGATATTTTATTCTTATTAACTTTATTGCGAAATACTTATTGACCTAATTCACAAATAAGCGAGAATTGCATTATTTGCTTTCTTATTAATTGATTACAAGGTATTTTTTTATTAACCTAATTAATTGCTTAAAGCATTGCAACTTACTTCCGCGTTTAAAAAGATGAATAAACAAAATTATTAAAGAATAGAGTTTATTGACTTTGTTTGTGTTAACTCTTCCCTTCTTAAGTCGATTGTCCCCAATCGGGGTGGCTTAACAGGCGAGTTAGTGAGCTGAGATGTTGTAAGCTGTAGAAATGGCCCGCATGCACTTGTACTGCTTGCAACATTGTCTCGAAGCTGAGATGTGATATGAAATTTCTGTTTATTATTGACAAAATAGTAGCAAATTAACATGGTTATGGAAATAAGTATTATTATTGCAATGTCAGAACTTAAACTTATTATATGCGTACTTTTATTTTTATTAATTAATAGGTTTATTTTATTCTCGTTATTTAATTGGTTTACATACAAATTTTCTAGTTTCAGATGCAATTTATTAACATTTTTCTTTTCTCTGATTTTTGTCATCAAATTAGGCAAGATAAAGGTTTCATGTATTTTTAAATTAATATTAGTGTATGTTGTATTTAACGTGTTGATTTTACAATTTTCAAACTTAATAAGGAAGGTCCCCTTAGGGTTGACCTCTAGTTTGTTACAATCTTGAGTAATGGTTTCGTTAAAGTTTTTAAATATTAGTATTCCAGGCATTACCTCTGTAACAGAGGATTCTTGCACTGTTTCTAACTCACATTGTGCTTCTTGGAACTTCAAGATGCTTTCCACACATTTGTCTTCTATTTTGACTAAACTTTTTTCTAAATCATCTTTTATATCTTTATTAAAAATGTTATTATTATGATCAACTAATATTTCATATTCGCTTAAAACTAAAGATTTATTAATGGCATTAGGAATGGGTACAAATTTTATTTTGGATAGGGTGTTACTGGAGAATTGGGGTATCAACAAGGTTAGGATAATATTGTTAGCTTCGGAAATTACTGCAATTTTCATTCTGCTATAACTGTCAAAGTCACTAATTAGACTGATTTCCTTATCTGTTAGGATGTCGGAAGGAACAATGCCCAATTTGCAAGAGAATATGATTTGTCCGATTCCGTCAATATGGTTTCGCAAGAGGGATATGTCGTTGTCAATTCTGTATATCTGTTCGATAAATTCTACTTCGTCTTCCAAGGTTTTTATTCTGTTTAGTGATTCGTCGTTAAATTTATTTATGTAACTACTAATAATCATCTGCTGCTTATTTATATGGGTTGTGATATTTTTAATCTCTTCTGCCATACCGTTATTGAAGTGTGTGAGTTCATCTAATGTCTTATTGTTAGTTTGGTCGTTATCTTGTAGGTCCGCTATTGCTTTATTTATTGCTTTCTCGTCATCACTGTCCATTGATCCTGCTATATATTTCAGTCCCTTTCCTAAAATGTTTACTAGACCTCGTTTTTGTTTCGAGTGTACGTGGAGGTTGTTTACTTTGGCTTTCAATAAAATAAGGTTTTTATTTATAGTCTCTAGAAGTCGTTTGTCTTCATAAGTCTGGGTTGTCAATGTTTTTATATTCTCAGATAGTAAAAGTATGGTTTCGTCGTATGTAGTCACGTTGATGAAATGCAATACCTTGTCGTATCTTCCTATTGTCTTTACTTCTCCAATTTTAATGGGGATATAACCATTGTTGTTATTCAAATCGTGTATGCGGAATTGTTGTGCATTTGCCGCTATGGCTATTGCTAAAATAATCGTTATGGTTCGCATGTTGAGCCTCTGGAAAGAAAGAAATTATCGTCTGAATACAATGGGTTTCTAAGACTGTCTAATGTTATTTTTGTGTACTATTCTTCCTGTTTTTGTTTTTACCGTGGTGTTGTAATTTTCAGCGACTATTTCCTTTTTGTACCTAGCCGATAGTTTGTTTCCTACTCTCCTATTTATTTTAACAAAAATTTCTTCTCCCTGAGAATATTCCTTTGGGGGTGAACGATTTGCATTGTGGTAGGTCAAGTCAGCTTGCTGCTTTTGCGTGAGTTTTTGTATGGTTTCATTTCTTTCCATTTCGAGCAGTGCGGGATCACTACTGACACGTCTGCCGAAAAATATTTCCAATGGTCTTTTCCCTGTGACAGTATGTATAGAATAGTTATATTCTTTCACTGATTTTTCTAGTAGTTCCTGAAAAGATCGGTGTGTTTGTTCTGACTGTATACAGCGCATAATCTCTTGGAGTGTAGAGTGGAAACGCTCCACTTGACCATTTGAGCTACTCGAGTATGGTGCAGTTTTAAATATTGAAATACCAAATTCGTTTTCTAACATAAATCTTATTGATTCTGAGTTAAATGATTTCTCATTGTCTATCACTACTTTTTCGGGCATAAGGGAGAAAAGAATATCTCTTAAGGGTTGTCTTATATCTTCCGTTGCCTTCGAACTTATTGGTTTTGCAATTGCATACTTTGAAAATTTGTCTAATGCTGTTAATAGCAATTGTTTCCCTATTATAAGTATATCCATATGGACTATTTGTCCGGGATACTGGGGAATTGGAGTTGGTTGTATTTGAGGCTTTGGAGGATGCCTCTCGTATTTATTAATCTTACAAATTGTACAGTTTTTAATAATTTTTTTGATTTTATTGGTCATTGACGGAAAATAGTATTTTTCTAATACTTGTATTTTATTTTCCTTGCAGTTTCTGTGGGCTCTGTTGTGATATGCTATAAGTATTTCTTCCTGCTCTTGGCTTTTTATTATATCTTCTACCATTACTTGTGAAAACCTAATCTTATATGCGCTGAAATGTAAAGGATATATTTAGTTGCTGGATTTTTCCCATAATATCTTCTTCGGTTTTAATGCAGTTTATAACGGATGGATTGAGGTAACGTTTTAAGATGCTGAGTAATGTAGATTCTGAATAATAGGGTTCGGTGACTATATGTCTGTGATATGTAGGAAACACTATTTTAAATTGATATTCTGACCTTACATCGATATTCAGGAATATCTGGTTTTTGAAAGCATTAACAGGTGTTTCTACACTAATTATGAGCCCATGAGAGGAACTATCATCAGAGTTAGTAGCAATTGATAAGGAATTTAATGGTGATTCCTGCGGTGGGATTCTAGATAGGGCATCGGCCACAACATTCGTTTTTCCTGGCTTGTAACAGAGTTCATAATCGTATTCTTCAAGTATAGACTTCCATCTTTTCATTTTACTGTTGTTATTTTTGTTGCTGAGCGCATATGTCAGCGGTTGGTGGTCCGTGTGAATTTTCACTTTCTGTGAACCATACAGGTAGTTTCTAAAAGCGTTTAAGGCCCATATAATAGCTAACATTTCCTTCTCGTTAGCGGCGTAATGTTCTTCAGCTTGGCTTAATGTTCTTGAGATAAAGGCTATGGGTTTTCCACCTTGAGATAGAACCGCTCCAAGTGCAAAATTAGAAGCATCAGTTACTAACTCAAACTCTTTGCTGAAGTCCGGATAAATAACAATTACATCCTCGGAGATAAGAGAATACTTGATTTTCCTAAAGGACTCAATGGCTTCTTGGTCAAAGAAGACCTCAACCTTTGCTGACTTGTTTTTGGAGGTACGACCCCCTTCCCCTCTTAGAAGGGATGTCAAGGGTTTTGCGATTTTGGCGTAGTCTTTAATAAATCGCCGGTAATACCCTGACATACCCAGAAAACTACGGAGTTCTTTTAATGTTCTAGGTTGGGGAAAATTAGCAATTGCCTCAACTTTGGTGCGATTAGTTTTTATACCATTTTCAGATATTACAAAACCCAGAAAGTCTACTTCCTTGTTGAAAAATTTACATTTATCGAGTTGGATTTTCATATTAGCGTCCTCCAATGTCTTAAATATTTTACTTATATGTTGGAAGTGTTCTTCTTTTGATTTACTGAATATGATAATATCGTCGATATAGACGTAGCAACATACCCCAATGAATTCTCGTAATATATCGTCGAGAGTACGTTGAAAGATGGACGGGGCATTTTTTAAGCCAAACGGTAGACGCGTAAACTCGTATTTAGCATTTTTAATTGAGAACGCGGTTTTCTCAATGTCAGATTTTTTTAGTGGAATCTGGTGAAAACCACTTTTCAAATCAAGTACATAAAAAAACTTACTGGCACCGAGTTGGGAGATTACCTCTGATATCTCGGGGATTGGGTACCTGTCTGCGATAGTAATTGAGTTCAATTTTCGATAATCTATCACCATGCGGTATTGTTTATTTCCAGTTGAATCTGCCTTCTTTGGGACAATCCAAACTGGGGAGTTAACGGGTGATCTTGATGGTCTTATGATGCCATCGTTTAATAGTTTTTTAACTTGATTTTCTACCTCTGTTTTAAGAGATCCGGGGTATGGGTAGAATTTTGTATATACTGGAGAATCACTTGTGGTTCTTATTTCGCCTACAACTTTTGTAGTATAGGTAAGCTTTTCATCCGGTTCACTAAAAAGATTAGGATGAGCGTTTAGTATTTGTGTCATTTCTCTTTTTTGTTCCGCGGGTATGCTGTCTACATTTATAGCATTTACATGTTGAGTGGGGAGTTGCTTAAGATGCACCTTAAACCCGTTTTTCAGTAACATATAGTGTTTATGTGTAAAAATAGTAGCTTCCAGCTCTCTAAGGGTATCGTTACCTAGAATACCGTCGAATGTTTCTAACGAGGGCATTAAATAAAATTTTATTTCTTCTTCAATTTTAAAAAGTTTTGCGTATGTGTGTTCACTTATTTTAATATCTCCTACGATAGATTTTGCAAAAAAAGGGCCTTCATTAGGGATGCGTTTTTTTACTAAGTTTGGTTTTATATAATTCTTGCTAGAGCCCGTGTCTACTAAAAATTTTAAAATATTCCCGCTCTCCGTTTTCACTTCAAAGTAAGGCAACGAAGAGCTTATCATGCTAAAAAATGAATATCGCTGGGCTCTCCGTATTGCCTATTGTCATCATCGGTCTGCCTGCTTCCCATTTCTTTCGTGTCTATGTGAAATGTTCTCTGATTTTTATACTGTTGTTGATGACCGAATTGGTTTGGCCTTTTACCAAAAAATTGGTTCTGATGAGGTCTGTTCATATAGTTCACGCGATGTGATCGCAAACTCTGATCCACATCCATTGGCTCTGGACGAGGTTGCGGCTTCGGTGGGCGAGGGGGATTACTATTTATTTGACCTCTCTGATGCGAATTATGATTCCAAGGTTGACTTGTACTTGGGATATGGGCTAAATGGGGATAAAATGTTTTGTTTTGCGAGTTTCCTAAATTTCGTCTAGGTGGCAATTGTGGGGACTGATTTCTTCTTGCGTTATTGGCATGGCTTGCACGATAATTTTGATTTTCTAATTTCAGGCACAAGTGAAGTGCTTGAGGTAAATCAGTAGGTTCTCTTATTCCTAACAGTCGTGGCAAGTCACCGTTAAGACCCCTTACGAAGGTGTCTAAGGCTTTGTCCCTATATGACCGTGTGAGCAAGTTTAATGATTCATTGCCCATTTCGAGGCACCCTAATTTGTTCAATATCAAGGAAAGATGGGTGTATACCTGTTGATAGAAATCTTGGATGCTTTTATTCCCTTGCACCAACGTTGTCATTTGGTACTCAAGGGTGGATAAATCACGCTTGTCGCCATAATGCGTTATTAAGCATTGTGAAATTGCTCGCCAGTTCAAAGGTGTGTTGTATGATTCCAATGCCACGTCGGCATTGCCAGTTATTTTATTTCTGATTACGCTTAGTATTCCGTAATACTTAGGCGTACCTTTGATCGATTCATAGATATTTAGAATTCGTTCAACGCTTTTTTTCCAAGAATTGAATTCTCCAGGCTGCCCAGAGAATTCCTTTAAACATTTTACAACGTCAGGTATTTTGTCCATGTCAGTTAGGTTATCTGCCTGTCTAGTTATTCGCTGGTCACCTACGTCCGCCAAATTAACAGGAGGATTAATAGTGTCCTGTATTACCTGTGGTCCTTGTTGTCTCAGAACGTCAGAAGCTATATTTGATATAAGGGATCTTAAGTCCTCTAGGCTTAATTGAGCATTCCCTGGGGAAGGATCATTGTGTGGAGGTAGGATTGGGGGACGTACTAAATTATTTTGATTTGCCATTGTATATTTTTTTTTATATATATATTTTTTTTTTTATTTTATGTACTATGTATATTTTTCAATAAAATTTCTTCGAAAAAGGATAAATCTTCTACTTTACACAAAATATTTTAACCTTAAATATTTGAGATATCTTTTTTTTCTTACATTCACAAAAATTCTTTCTTAACTTTAAATCTACCTTATATTTCTGGATCTGTAGAATCGCCTCTGATGCAGGTGCCTTCGTTTGACTCACAAAAATAGTTTCAGATCTTGATGAATTCTGTTGATACTATGGTCTTAGCTCTGGTTGATTTTCACAATATTAGATTCAAAAAAAATGGTTTTAGATCTGGATTCTGGGGATGAGTTCTGTTGATACTATGATCTTAGCTCTGGTTGATTTTCATAAAAATGGTTTTAGATCTGGATTCTGGGGATGAGTTCACTGTACTTCCTTTAATTAGTTTTTCTTTTATTTCAGAGTTTTTCAAATAATGTTTTTATATCTTTTTTCGCACAAATACGTTTTCGTAGTTAGCCGTTTGATTACATTCGGTCACTTGATTACATTTAGTCACTTCACATTTAGTCACTTGATCACATTTAGTCACTTGACCCTTTTTTAAGGATATTCCTTGTTTTTTTTTTTGTTCTTTACGATAATGGCTGGCACATTGTATGCCTCCTTTTTACTTTTGCTACTAAGGAGCCTTATTATCGATTTATATGTTTTAATTCAGACGCCAGTTTTAAACGTACCGGACCGGCCGAATGGTGCTCGGGCGCCACTTAATATTTTCCGTGTTGGAAAATTTAAAAAAAATGTTTTTTTGTTTACGCGGTCAACGCGACCGCTTCTTTATTTGTATTATAATTACAAAGTGAGAACTAAACTAGAACTAAAACTAAATTCCCAAATACACATAATTTATATAAACTTAATTGATCTACTTAAAATAAGCAAGAATAGCGATATTTTATTCTTATTAACTTTATTGCGAAATACTTATTGACCTAATTCACAAATAAGCGAGAATTGCATTATTTGCTTTCTTATTAATTGATTACAAGGTATTTTTTTATTAGCCTAATTAATTGCTTAAAGCATTGCAACTTACTTCCGCGTTTAAAAAGATGAATAAACAAAATTATTAAAGAATAGAGTTTATTGACTTTGTTTGTGTTAACTTGTATGTTTCGGATTTTTCTTTATGTTTCTATAATTCTGCTGACTTCGAGATTTATTCCTTATAAATATATAGATATATAGATAAATTTTGCATATTTAATTTTTTGTTCTTTTATATATTTTATTCTGTTTTATGTATGTTTTGGATTTTTCTTTGTTTCTATAATTCTGCTGACTTCGAGATTTATTCCTTATAATTTGACTATATAGATAAATATTGCATATTTTATTTTTTGTTTTATACATATATTTGAGTCTGTTATTATATATGTTTTTGAGTTGTCTTTATGTTCTTTTAATTCTGATGACTTCGAGATTTACTCCTTATAATTTGGCTATATAGATAAATATTGCATATTTTATTTTTTGTTATTTTATATATTTGATTCTGTTTTTATGTATGTTTTGGATTTTTCTCTGTTTCTATAATTCTGCTGACTTCGAGATTTATTCCTTATAATTTGACTATATTGATAAATATTATATACCTAATTTTTTGTTCTTTTATATATTTGATTCTGTTTTATGTATGTTTTGGATTTTTCTTTATGTTTCTATAATTCTGCTGACTTCGAGATTTACTCCTTATAATTTGACTATATAGATAAATATTGCATATTTTATTTTTTGTTTTATACATATATTTGAGTCTGTTATTATATATGCTTTTGAGTTGTCTTTATGTTCTTTTAATTCTGATGACTTCGAGATTTACTCCTTATAATTTGGCTATATAGATAAATATTGCATATTTTATTTTTTGTTATTTTATATATTTGATTCTGTTTTTATGTATGTTTTGGATTTTTCTCTGTTTCTATAATTCTGCTGACTTCGAGATTTATTCCTTATAATTTGACTATATTGATAAATATTATATACCTAATTTTTTGTTCTTTTATATATTTGATTCTGTTTTATGTATGTTTTGGATTTTTCTTTATGTTTCTATAATTCTGCTGACTTCGAGATTTACTCCTTATAATTTGACTATATAGATAAATATTGCATATTTTATTTTTTGTTTTATACATATATTTGAGTCTGTTATTATATATGTTTTTGAGTTGTCTTTATGTTCTTTTAATTCTGATGACTTCGAGATTTACTCCTTATAATTTGGCTATATAGATAAATATTGCATATTTTATTTTTTGTTCTTGTATATATTTGAGTCTGTTTTTATGTATGTTTCGGATTTTTCTTTATGTTTCTATAATTCTGCTGACTTCGAGATTTATTCCTTATAGATATATAGATAAATTTTGCATATTTAATTTTTTGTTCTTTTATATATTTTATTCTGTTTTATGTATGTTTTGGATTTTTCTTTGTTTCTATAATTCTGCTGACTTCGAGATTTATTCCTTATAATTTGACTATATAGATAAATATTGCATATTTTATTTTTTGTTTTATACATATATTTGAGTCTGTTATTATATATGTTTTTGAGTTGTCTTTATGTTCTTTTAATTCTGATGACTTCGAGATTTACTCCTTATAATTTGGCTATATAGATAAATATTGCATATTTTATTTTTTGTTCTTTTATATATTTGATTCTGTTTTTATGTATGTTTTGGATTTTTCTCTGTTTCTATAATTCTGCTGACTTCGAGATTTATTCCTTATAATTTGACTATATTGATAAATATTATATACCTAATTTTTTGTTCTTTTATATATTTGATTCTGTTTTATGTATGTTTTGGATTTTTCTTTATGTTTCTATAATTCTGCTGACTTTGAGATTTATTCCTTATAATTTGGCTATATAGATAAATATTGCATATTTTATTTTTTGTTCTTTTATATATTTGAGTCTGTTTTTATATATGTTTTGGATTTTTCTTTATGATTCTATAATTCTGCTGACTTCGAGATTTATTCCTTATGATTTGGCTATATAGACAAATATTGCATATTTAATTTTTTGTTCTTTTATATATTTGATTCTGTTTTTATGTATGTTTTGGATTTTTCTTTGTTTCTATAATTCTGCTGACTTCGAGATTTATTCCTTATAAATATAAAGATATATAGATAAATATTGCATATTTAATTTTTGTTCTTTTATATATTTGATTCTGTTTTATGTATGTTTTGGATTTTTCTTTATGTTTCTATAATTCTGCTGACTTCGAGATTTACTCCTTATAATTTGACTATATAGATAAATATTATATATTTTATTTTTTGTTTTATACATATATTTGAGTCTGTTATTATATATGTTTTTGAGTTGTCTTTATGTTTTTTAATTCTGATGACTTCGAGACTTACTCCTTATAATTTGGCTATATAGATAAATATTGCATATTTTAGTTTTTGTTCTTTTATATATTTGAGTCCGCTTTTATGTATGTTTTGGATTTTTCTTTATGTTTCTATAATTCTGCTGACTTCGAGATTTATTCCTTATGATTTGGCTATATAGACAAATATTGCATATTTCATTTTTTGTTCTTTTATATATTTGATTCTGTTTTTATGTATGTTTTGGATTTTTCTTTGTTTCTATAATTCTGCTGACTTCGAGATTTATTCCTTATAATTTGGCTATATAGATAAATATTGCATATTTAATTTTTTGTTCTTTTATATATTTGATTCTGTTTTATGTATGTTTTGGATTTTTCTTTATGTTTCTATAATTCTGCTGACTTCGAGATTTACTCCTTATAATTTGACTATATAGATAAATATTGCATATTTTATTTTTTGTTTTATACATATATTTGAGTCTGTTATTATATATGTTTTTGAGTTGTCTTTATGCTTTTTTAATTCTGATGACTTCCAGATTTACTCCTTATAATTTGGCTATATAGATAAATATTGCATATTTTATTTTTTGTTCTTTTATATATTTGAGTCCGCTTTTATGTATGTTTTGGATTTTTCTTTATGTTTCTATAATTCTGCTGACTTCGAGATTTATTCCTTATGATTTGGCTATATAGACAAATATTGCATATTTAATTTTTTGTTCTTTTATATATTTGATTCTGTTTTTATGTATGTTTTGAATTTTTCTTGTTTCTATAATTCTGCTGACTTCGAGATTTATTCCTTATAATTTGGCTATATAGATAAATATTGCATATTTAATTTTTTGTTCTTTTATATATTTGATTCTGTTTTATGTATGTTTTGGATTTTTCTTTATGTTTCTATAATTCTGCTGACTTCGAGATTTACTCCTTATAATTTGACTATATAGATAAATATTGCATATTTTATTTTTTGTTTTATACATATATTTGAGTCTGTTATTATATATGTTTTTGAGTTGTCTTTATGCTTTTTTAATTCTGATGACTTCCAGATTTACTCCTTATAATTTGGCTATATAGATAAATATTGCATATTTTATTTTTTGTTCTTTTATATATTTGAGTCCGCTTTTATGTATGTTTTGGATTTTTCTTTATGTTTCTATAATTCTGCTGACTTCGAGATTTATTCCTTATGATTTGGCTATATAGACAAATATTGCATATTTAATTTTTTGTTCTTTTATATATTTGATTCTGTTTTATGTATGTTTTGGATTTTTCTTTATGTTTCTATAATTCTGCTGACTTCGAGATTTACTCCTTATAATTTGACTATATAGATAAATATTATATATTTTATTTTTTGTTTTATACATATATTTGAGTCTGTTATTATATATGTTTTTGAGTTGTCTTTATGTTTTTTAATTCTGATGACTTCGAGACTTACTCCTTATAATTTGGCTATATAGATAAATATTGCATATTTTAGTTTTTGTTCTTTTATATATTTGAGTCCGCTTTTATGTATGTTTTGGATTTTTCTTTATGTTTCTATAATTCTGCTGACTTCGAGATTTATTCCTTATGATTTGGCTATATAGACAAATATTGCATATTTAATTTTTTGTTCTTTTATATATTTGATTCTGTTTTTATGTATGTTTTGAATTTTTCTTGTTTCTATAATTCTGCTGACTTCGAGATTTATTCCTTATAATTTGGCTATATAGATAAATATTGCATATTTTATTTTTTGTTCTTTTACATATTTGAGTCTGTTTTTATGTATGTTTTGGATTTTTCTTTATGTTTCTATAATTCTGCTGACTTCGAGATTTATTCCTTATAATTTGATTATATAGATAAATATTGCATATTTTATTTTTTGTTTTATACATATATTTGAGTCTGTTATTATATATGTTTTTGAGTTGTCTTTATGTTTTTTTAATTCTGCTGACTTCGAGATTTACTCCTTATAATTTGACTATATAGATAAATATTGCATATTTTATTTTTTGTTTTATGCATATATTTGAGTCTGTTATTATATATGTTTTTGAGTTGTCTTTATGTTTTTTTAGTTCTGATGACTTCCAGATTTATTCCTTATGATTTGGCTATATAGACAAATATTGCATATTTAATTTTTTGTTCTTTTACATATTTGAGTCTGTTTTTATGTATGTTTTGGATTTTTTCTTTATGTTTCTATAATTCTGCTGACTTCGAGATTTATTCCTTATGATTTGGCTATATAGACAAATGTTGCATATTTAATTTTTTGTTCTTTTATATATTTGATTCTGTTTTAAGTATGTTTTGGATTTTTCTTTATGTTTCTATAATTCTGCTGACTTCGAGATTTACTCCTTATAATTTGGCTATATAGATAAATATTTCATATTATATTTTTTGTTCTTTTAAATATTTAAGTCTGTTTTTATGTATGTTTTGGATTTTTCTTTGCTTCTATAATTCTGCTGACTTCGAGATTTATTCCTTATAATTTGGCTATATAGATAAATATTGCATATTTAATTTTTTGTTCTTTTATATATTGGAGTCTCTTTTTATATATGTTTTGGAGTTGTCTTCATGTTTTTTTTGATTTGATTCTGTTTTATGTATGTTTTGGATTTTTCTTTATGTTTCCATAATTCTGCTGACTTCGAGATTTATTCCTTATGATTTGGCTATATAGATAAATATTGCATATTTTATTTTTTGTTTTATACATATATTTGAGTCTGTTATTATATATGTTTTTGAGTTGTCTTTATGTTTTTTTAATTCTGCTGACTTCGAGATTTATTCCTTATGATTTGGCTATATAGACAAATATTGCATATTTAATTTTTTGTTCTTTTATATATTTGATTCTGTTCTTATGTATGTTTTGGATGTTTCTTTGTTTCTATAATCTGCTGACTTCGAGATTTATTCCTTATTATTTGGCTATATAGACAAATATTGCATACTTAATTTTTTGTTCTTTTATATATTTGATTCTGTTTTTATGTATGTTTTGGATTTTACTTTATGTTTCTATAATTCTGCTGACTTCGAGATTTATTCCTTATGATTTGGCTATATAGACAAATATTGCATATTTAATTTTTTGTTCTTTTATATATTTGATTCTATTTTTATGTATGTTTTGGATTTTTCTTTGTTTTTATAATTCTGCTGACTTCGAGATTTATTCCTTATGATTTGGCTATATAGACAAATATTGCATATTTTATTTTTTGTTCTTTTACATATTTGAGTCTGTTTTTATGTATGTTTTGGATTTTTCTTTATGTTTCTATAATTCTGCTGACTTCTAGATTTATTCCTTATGATTTGGAAAACTATTGCTTATTTAATTTTTTGTTCTTTTATATATTTGATTCTGTTTTATGTATGTTTTGGATTTTTCTTTATGATTCTATAATTCTGCTGACTTCGAGATTTATTCCTTATGATTTGGCTATATAGACAAATATTGCATATTTAATTTTTTGTTCTTTTATATATTTGATTCTGTTTTTATGTATGTTTTGGATTTTTCTTTGTTTCTATAATTCTGCTGACTTCGAGATTTATTCCTTATGATTTGGCTATATAGACAAATATTGCATATTTAATTTTTTGTTCTTTTATATATTTGATTCTGTTCTTATGTATGTTTTGGATGTTTCTTTGTTTCTATAATCTGCTGACTTCGAGATTTATTCCTTATGATTTGGCTATATAGACAAATGTTGCATATTTAATTTTTTGTTCTTTTATATATTTGATTCTGTTTTTATGTATGTTTTGGATTTTTCTTTGTTTCTATAATTCTGCTGACTTCGAGATTTATTCCTTATGATTGGCTATACAGACAAATATTGCATATTTTATTTTTTGTTTTATACATATATTTGAGTCTGTTATTATATATGTTTTTGAGTTGTCTTTATGTTCTTTTAATTCTGATGACTTCGAGATTTACTCCTTATAATTTGGCTATATAGATAAATATTGCATATTTTATTTTTTGTTCTTTTATATATTTGATTCTGTTTTTATGTATGTTTTGGATTTTTCTCTGTTTCTATAATTCTGCTGACTTCGAGATTTATTCCTTATAATTTGACTATATTGATAAATATTATATACCTAATTTTTCGTTCTTTTATATATTTGATTCTGTTTTATGTATGTTTTGGATTTTTCTTTATGTTTCTATAATTCTGCTGACTTTGAGATTTATTCCTTATAATTTGGCTATATAGATAAATATTGCATATTTTATTTTTTGTTCTTTTATATATTTGAGTCTGTTTTTATATATGTTTTGGATTTTTCTTTATGATTCTATAATTCTGCTGACTTCGAGACTTATTCCTTATGATTTGGCTATATAGACAAATATTGCATATTTAATTTTTTGTTCTTTTATATATTTGATTCTGTTTTTATGTATGTTTTGGATTTTTCTTTGTTTCTATAATTCTGCTGACTTCGAGATTTATTCCTTATAAATATAAAGATATATAGATAAATATTGCATATTTAATTTTTTGTTCTTTTATATATTTGATTCTGTTTTATGTATGTTTTGGATTTTTCTTTATGTTTCTATAATTCTGCTGACTTCGAGATTTACTCCTTATAATTTGACTATATAGATAAATATTATATATTTTATTTTTTGTTTTATACATATATTTGAGTCTGTTATTATATATGTTTTTGAGTTGTCTTTATGTTTTTTTAATTCTGATGACTTCGAGACGTACTCCTTATAATTTGGCTATATAGATAAATATTGCATATTTTATTTTTTGTTCTTTTATATATTTGAGTCTGTTTTTATGTATGTTTTGGATTTTTCTTTATGTTTCTATAATTCTGATGACTTGGAGATTTATTCCTTATAATTTGGCTATATAGACAAATATTGCATATTTAATTTTTTGTTCTTTTATATATTTGATTCTGTTTTTATGTATGTTTTGGATTTTTCTTTGTTTCTATAATTCTGCTGACTTCGAGATTTATTCCTTATAATTTGGCTATATAGATAAATATTGCATATTTTATTTTTTGTTTTATACATATATTTGAGTCTGTTATTATATATGTTTTTGAGTTGCCTTTATGTTTTTTTAATTCTGCTGACTTCGAGATTTATTCCTTATAATTTGGCTATATAGATAAATATAGCATATTTTATTTTTTGTTCTTTTATATATTTGAGTCTGTTTTTATGTATGTTTTGGATTTTTCTTTATGTTTCTATAATTCTGCTGACTTCGAGATTTATTCCTTATAATTTGGCTATATAGACAAATATTGCATATTTAATTTTTTGTTCTTTTATATATTTGATTCTGTTTTTATGTATGTTTTGGATTTTTCTCTGTTTCTATAATTCTGCTGACTTCGAGATTTATTCCTTATAAATATATAGATATATAGATAAATATTGCATATTTCTTTTATATATTTTATTCTGTTTTATGTATGTTTTGGATTTTTATTTGTTTCTATATTTCTGCTGACTTCGAGATTTATTCCTTATAATTTGACTATATAGATAAATATTGCATATTATTTTTTTGTTTTATACATATATTTGAGTCTGTTATTATATATGTTTTTAAGTTGTCTTTATGTTCTTTTAATTCTGATGACTTCGAGATTTACTCCTTATAATTTGGCTATATAGACAAATATTGCATATTTAATTTTTTGTTCTTTTATATATTTGATTCTGTTTTTATGTATGTTTTGGATTTTTCTCTGTTTCTATAATTCTGCTGACTTCGAGATTTATTCCTTATAATTTGGCTATATAGATAAATATTGCATATTTTATTTTTTGTTTTATACATATATTTGAGTCTGTTATTATATATGTTTTTGAGTTGCCTTTATGTTCTTTTAATTCTGATGACTTCGAGATTTACTCCTTATAATTTGGCTATATAGACAAATATTGCATATTTAATTTTTTGTTCTTTTATATATTTGAGTCTGTTTTTATGTATGTTTTGGACTTTTCTTTATGTTTCTATAATTCTGCTGACTTCGAGATTTATTCCTTATAAATATATAGATATATAGATAAATTTTGCATATTTAATTTTTTGTTCTTTTATATATTTTATTCTGTTTTATGTATGTTTTGGATTTTTCTTTGTTTCTATAATTCTGCTGGCTTCGAGATTTATTCCTTATAATTTGACTATATAGATAAATATTGCATATTATTTTTTTGTTTTATACATATATTTGAGTCTGTTATTATATATGTTTTTAAGTTGTCTTTATGTTCTTTTAATTCTGATGACTTCGAGATTTACTCCTTATAATTTGGCTATATACACAAATATAGCATATTTTATTTTTTGTTCTTTTATATATTTGAGTCTGTTTTTATGTATGTTTTGGATTTTTCTTTATGTTTCTATAATTCTGCTGACTTCGAGATTTATTCCTTATAATTTGGCTATATAGACAAATATTGCATATTTAATTTTTTGTTCTTTTATATATTTGATTCTGTTTTTATGTATGTTTTGGATTTTTCTCTGTTTCTATAATTCTGCTGACTTCGAGATTTATTCCTTATAAATATATAGATATATAGATAAATATTGCGTATTTCTTTTATATATTTTATTCTGTTTTATGTATGTTTTGGATTTTTATTTGTTTCTATATTTCTGCTGACTTCGAGATTTATTCCTTATAATTTGACTATATAGATAAATATTGCATATTTTATTTTTTGTTTTATACATATATTTGAGTCTGTTATTATATATGTTTTTGAGTTGTCTTTATGTTTTTTTAATTCTGATGACTTCGAGATTTACTCCTTATAATTTGGCTATATAGATAAATATTGCATATTTTATTTTTTGTTCTTGTATATATTTGAGTCTGTTTTTATGTATGTTTTGGACTTTTCTTTATGTTTCTATAATTCTGCTGACTTCGAGATTTATTCCTTATAAATATATAGATATATAGATAAATTTTGCATATTTAATTTTTTGTTCTTTTATATATTTTATTCTGTTTTATGTATGTTTTGGATTTTTCTTTGTTTCTATAATTCTGCTGGCTTCGAGATTTATTCCTTATAATTTGACTATATAGATAAATATTGCATATTATTTTTTTGTTTTATACATATATTTGAGTCTGTTATTATATATGTTTTTAAGTTGTCTTTATGTTCTTTTAATTCTGATGACTTCGAGATTTATTCCTTATAATATGACTATATAGATAAATATTGCATATTTTATTTTTTGTTTTATACATATATTTGAGTCTGTTATTATATATGTTTTTGAGTTGTCTTTATGTTTTTTTAGTTCTGATGACTTGCAGATTTACTCCTTATAATTTGGCTATATAGATAAATATTGCATATTTTATTTTTTGTTCTTTTATATATTTGAGTCCGCTTTTATGTATGTTTTGGATTTTTCTTTATGTTTCTATAATTCTGCTGACTTCGAGATTTATTCCTTATGATTTGGCTATATAGACAAATATTGCATATTTAATTTTTTGTTCTTTTATATATTTGATTCTGTTTTTATGTATGTTTTGGAGTTTTCTTTGTTTCTATAATTCTGCTGACTTTGAGATTTATTCCTTATGATTTGGCTATATAGACAAATATTGCATATTTAATTTTTTGTTCTTTTATATATTTGATTCTGTTTTTATGTATGTTTTGAATTTTTCTTTGTTTCTATAATTCTGCTGACTTCGAGATTTATTCCTTATGATTTGGCTATATAGACAAATATTGCATATTTAATTTTTTGTTCTTTTATATTTTTGATTCTGTTTTTATGTATGTTTTGGATTTTTCTTTGTTTTTATAATTCTGCTGACTTCGAGATTTATTCCTTATAATTTGGCTATATAGATAAATATTGCATATTTTATTTTTTGTTCTTTTATATATTTGATTCTGTTTTATGTATGTTTTGGATTTTTCTTTATGTTTCTATAATTCTGCTGACTTCGAGATTTACTCTTTATAATTTGACTATATAGATAAATATTGCATATTTAATTTTTTGTTTTATACATATATTTGAGTCTGTTATTATATATGTTTTTGAGTTGTCTTTATGTTTTTTTAATTCTGATGACTTCCAGATTTACTCCTTATAATTTGGATATATAGATAAATATTGCATATTTTAGTTTTTGTTCTTTTATATATTTGAGTCCGCTTTTATGTATGTTTTGGATTTTTCTTTATGTTTCTATAATTCTGCTGACTTCGAGATTTATTCCTTATGATTTGGCTATATAGACAAATATTGCATATTTCATTTTTTGTTCTTTTATATATTTGAGTCCGCTTTTATGTATGTTTTGGATTTTTCTTTATGTTTCTATAATTCTGCTGACTTCGAGATTTATTCCTTATGATTTGGCTATATAGATAAATATTGCATATTTTATTTTTTGTTCTTTTATATATTTGATTCTGTTTTATGTATGTTTTGGATTTTTCTTTATGTTTCTATAATTCTGCTGACTTCGAGATTTACTCCTTATAATTTGACTATATAGATAAATATTATATATTTTATTTTTTGTTTTATACATATATTTGAGTCTGTTATTATATATGTTTTTGAGTTGTCTTTATGTTTTTTTAATTCTGATGACTTCGAGACGTACTCCTTATAATTTGGCTATATAGATAAATATTGCATATTTTATTTTTTGTTCTTTTATATATTTGAGTCTGTTTTTATGTATGTTTTGGATTTTTCTTTATGTTTCTATAATTCTGATGACTTGGAGATTTATTCCTTATAATTTGGCTATATAGACAAATATTGCATATTTAATTTTTTGTTCTTTTATATATTTGATTCTGTTTTTATGTATGTTTTGGATTTTTCTTTGTTTCTATAATTCTGCTGACTTCGAGATTTATTCCTTATAATTTGGCTATATAGATAAATATTGCATATTTTATTTTTTGTTTTATACATATATTTGAGTCTGTTATTATATATGTTTTTGAGTTGCCTTTATGTTTTTTTAATTCTGCTGACTTCGAGATTTATTCCTTATAATTTGGCTATATAGATAAATATAGCATATTTTATTTTTTGTTCTTTTATATATTTGAGTCTGTTTTTATGTATGTTTTGGATTTTTCTTTATGTTTCTATAATTCTGCTGACTTCGAGATTTATTCCTTATAATTTGGCTATATAGACAAATATTGCATATTTAATTTTTTGTTCTTTTATATATTTGATTCTGTTTTTATGTATGTTTTGGATTTTTCTCTGTTTCTATAATTCTGCTGACTTCGAGATTTATTCCTTATAAATATATAGATATATAGATAAATATTGCATATTTCTTTTATATATTTTATTCTGTTTTATGTATGTTTTGGATTTTTATTTGTTTCTATATTTCTGCTGACTTCGAGATTTATTCCTTATAATTTGACTATATAGATAAATATTGCATATTATTTTTTTGTTTTATACATATATTTGAGTCTGTTATTATATATGTTTTTAAGTTGTCTTTATGTTCTTTTAATTCTGATGACTTCGAGATTTACTCCTTATAATTTGGCTATATAGACAAATATTGCATATTTAATTTTTTGTTCTTTTATATATTTGATTCTGTTTTTATGTATGTTTTGGATTTTTCTCTGTTTCTATAATTCTGCTGACTTCGAGATTTATTCCTTATAATTTGGCTATATAGATAAATATTGCATATTTTATTTTTTGTTTTATACATATATTTGAGTCTGTTATTATATATGTTTTTGAGTTGCCTTTATGTTCTTTTAATTCTGATGACTTCGAGATTTACTCCTTATAATTTGGCTATATAGACAAATATTGCATATTTAATTTTTTGTTCTTTTATATATTTGAGTCTGTTTTTATGTATGTTTTGGACTTTTCTTTATGTTTCTATAATTCTGCTGACTTCGAGATTTATTCCTTATAAATATATAGATATATAGATAAATTTTGCATATTTAATTTTTTGTTCTTTTATATATTTTATTCTGTTTTATGTATGTTTTGGATTTTTCTTTGTTTCTATAATTCTGCTGGCTTCGAGATTTATTCCTTATAATTTGACTATATAGATAAATATTGCATATTATTTTTTTGTTTTATACATATATTTGAGTCTGTTATTATATATGTTTTTAAGTTGTCTTTATGTTCTTTTAATTCTGATGACTTCGAGATTTACTCCTTATAATTTGGCTATATACACAAATATAGCATATTTTATTTTTTGTTCTTTTATATATTTGAGTCTGTTTTTATGTATGTTTTGGATTTTTCTTTATGTTTCTATAATTCTGCTGACTTCGAGATTTATTCCTTATAATTTGGCTATATAGACAAATATTGCATATTTAATTTTTTGTTCTTTTATATATTTGATTCTGTTTTTATGTATGTTTTGGATTTTTCTCTGTTTCTATAATTCTGCTGACTTCGAGATTTATTCCTTATAAATATATAGATATATAGATAAATATTGCATATTTCTTTTATATATTTTATTCTGTTTTATGTATGTTTTGGATTTTTATTTGTTTCTATATTTCTGCTGACTTCGAGATTTATTCCTTATAATTTGACTATATAGATAAATATTGCATATTTTATTTTTTGTTTTATACATATATTTGAGTCTGTTATTATATATGTTTTTGAGTTGTCTTTATGTTTTTTTAATTCTGATGACTTCGAGATTTACTCCTTATAATTTGGCTATATAGATAAATATTGCATATTTTATTTTTTGTTCTTGTATATATTTGAGTCTGTTTTTATGTATGTTTTGGACTTTTCTTTATGTTTCTATAATTCTGCTGACTTCGAGATTTATTCCTTATAAATATATAGATATATAGATAAATTTTGCATATTTAATTTTTTGTTCTTTTATATATTTTATTCTGTTTTATGTATGTTTTGGATTTTTCTTTGTTTCTATAATTCTGCTGGCTTCGAGATTTATTCCTTATAATTTGACTATATAGATAAATATTGCATATTATTTTTTTGTTTTATACATATATTTGAGTCTGTTATTATATATGTTTTTAAGTTGTCTTTATGTTCTTTTAATTCTGATGACTTCGAGATTTATTCCTTATAATATGACTATATAGATAAATATTGCATATTTTATTTTTTGTTTTATACATATATTTGAGTCTGTTATTATATATGTTTTTGAGTTGTCTTTATGTTTTTTTAGTTCTGATGACTTGCAGATTTACTCCTTATAATTTGGCTATATAGATAAATATTGCATATTTTATTTTTTGTTCTTTTATATATTTGATTCTGTTTTTATGTATGTTTTGGAGTTTTCTTTGTTTCTATAATTCTGCTGACTTTGAGATTTATTCCTTATGATTTGGCTATATAGACAAATATTGCATATTTAATTTTTTGTTCTTTTATATATTTGATTCTGTTTTTATGTATGTTTTGAATTTTTCTTTGTTTCTATAATTCTGCTGACTTCGAGATTTATTCCTTATGATTTGGCTATATAGACAAATATTGCATATTTAATTTTTTGTTTTTTTATATTTTTGATTCTGTTTTTATGTATGTTTTGGATTTTTCTTTGTTTTTATAATTCTGCTGACTTCGAGATTTATTCCTTATAATTTGGCTATATAGATAAATATTGCATATTTTATTTTTTGTTCTTTTATATATTTGATTCTGTTTTATGTATGTTTTGGATTTTTCTTTATGTTTCTATAATTCTGCTGACTTCGAGATTTACTCTTTATAATTTGACTATATAGATAAATATTGCATATTTAATTTTTTGTTTTATACATATATTTGAGTCTGTTATTATATATGTTTTTGAGTTGTCTTTATGTTTTTTTAATTCTGATGACTTCCAGATTTACTCCTTATAATTTGGATATATAGATAAATATTGCATATTTTAGTTTTTGTTCTTTTATATATTTGAGTCCGCTTTTATGTATGTTTTGGATTTTTCTTTATGTTTCTATAATTCTGCTGACTTCGAGATTTATTCCTTATGATTTGGCTATATAGACAAATATTGCATATTTCATTTTTTGTTCTTTTATATATTTGAGTCCGCTTTTATGTATGTTTTGGATTTTTCTTTATGTTTCTATAATTCTGCTGACTTCGAGATTTATTCCTTATGATTTGGCTATATAGATAAATATTGCATATTTTATTTTTTGTTCTTTTATATATTTGATTCTGTTTTATGTATGTTTTGGATTTTTCTTTATGTTTCTATAATTCTGCTGACTTCGAGATTTACTCCTTATAATTTGACTATATAGATAAATATTGCATATTTTATTTTTTGTTTTATACATATATTTGAGTCTGTTATTATATATGTTTTTGAGTTGTCTTTATGTTCTTTTAATTCTGATGACTTCGAGATTTACTCCTTATAATTTGGCTATATAGATAAATATTGCATATTTTATTTTTTGTTCTTTTATATATTTGATTCTGTTTTATGTATGTTTTGGATTTTTCTTTATGTTTCTATAATTCTGCTGACTTCGAGATTTACTCCTTATAATTTGACTATATAGATAAATATTGCATATTTCTTTTTTTTGTTTTATACATATATTTGAGTCTGTTATTATATAAGTTTTTGAGTTGTCTTTATGTTCTTTTAATTCTGATGACTTCGAGATTTACTCCTTATAATTTGGCTATATACACAAATATAGCATATTTTATTTTTTGTTCTTTTATATATTTGAGTCTGTTTTTATGTATGTTTTGGATTTTTCTTTATGTTTCTATAATTCTGCTGACTTCGAGATTTATTCCTTATAATTTGGCTATATAGACAAATATTGCATATTTAATTTTTTGTTCTTTTATATATTTGATTCTGTTTTTATGTATGTTTTGGATTTTTCTCTGTTTCTATAATTCTGCTGACTTCGAGATTTATTCCTTATAAATATATAGATATATAGATAAATATTGCATATTTCTTTTATATATTTTATTCTGTTTTATGTATGTTTTGGATTTTTATTTGTTTCTATATTTCTGCTGACTTCGAGATTTATTCCTTATAATTTGACTATATAGATAAATATTGCATATTTTATTTTTTGTTTTATACATATATTTGAGTCTGTTATTATATATGTTTTTGAGTTGTCTTTATGTTTTTTTAATTCTGATGACTTCGAGATTTACTCCTTATAATTTGGCTATATAGATAAATATTGCATATTTTATTTTTTGTTCTTGTATATATTTGAGTCTGTTTTTATGTATGTTTTGGACTTTTCTTTATGTTTCTATAATTCTGCTGACTTCGAGATTTATTCCTTATAAATATATAGATATATAGATAAATTTTGCATATTTAATTTTTTGTTCTTTTATATATTTTATTCTGTTTTATGTATGTTTTGGATTTTTCTTTGTTTCTATAATTCTGCTGGCTTCGAGATTTATTCCTTATAATTTGACTATATAGATAAATATTGCATATTATTTTTTTGTTTTATACATATATTTGAGTCTGTTATTATATATGTTTTTAAGTTGTCTTTATGTTCTTTTAATTCTGATGACTTCGAGATTTATTCCTTATAATATGACTATATAGATAAATATTGCATATTTTATTTTTTCTTTTATACATATATTTGAGTCTGTTATTATATATGTTTTTGAGTTGTCTTTATGTTTTTTTAGTTCTGATGACTTGCAGATTTACTCCTTATAATTTGGCTATATAGATAAATATTGCATATTTTATTTTTTGTTCTTTTATATATTTGATTCTGTTTTTATGTATGTTTTGGAGTTTTCTTTGTTTCTATAATTCTGCTGACTTTGAGATTTATTCCTTATGATTTGGCTATATAGACAAATATTGCATATTTAATTTTTTGTTCTTTTATATATTTGATTCTGTTTTTATGTATGTTTTGAATTTTTCTTTGTTTCTATAATTCTGCTGACTTCGAGATTTATTCCTTATGATTTGGCTATATAGACAAATATTGCATATTTAATTTTTTGTTCTTTTATATTTTTGATTCTGTTTTTATGTATGTTTTGGATTTTTCTTTGTTTTTATAATTCTGCTGACTTCGAGATTTATTCCTTATAATTTGGCTATATAGATAAATATTGCATATTTTATTTTTTGTTCTTTTATATATTTGATTCTGTTTTATGTATGTTTTGGATTTTTCTTTATGTTTCTATAATTCTGCTGACTTCGAGATTTACTCTTTATAATTTGACTATATAGATAAATATTGCATATTTAATTTTTTGTTTTATACATATATTTGAGTCTGTTATTATATATGTTTTTGAGTTGTCTTTATGTTTTTTTAATTCTGATGACTTCCAGATTTACTCCTTATAATTTGGATATATAGATAAATATTGCATATTTTAGTTTTTGTTCTTTTATATATTTGAGTCCGCTTTTATGTATGTTTTGGATTTTTCTTTATGTTTCTATAATTCTGCTGACTTCGAGATTTATTCCTTATGATTTGGCTATATAGACAAATATTGCATATTTCATTTTTTGTTCTTTTATATATTTGAGTCCGCTTTTATGTATGTTTTGGATTTTTCTTTATGTTTCTATAATTCTGCTGACTTCGAGATTTATTCCTTATGATTTGGCTATATAGATAAATATTGCATATTTTATTTTTTGTTCTTTTATATATTTGATTCTGTTTTATGTATGTTTTGGATTTTTCTTTATGTTTCTATAATTCTGCTGACTTCGAGATTTACTCCTTATAATTTGACTATATAGATAAATATTGCATATTTTATTTTTTGTTTTATACATATATTTGAGTCTGTTATTATATATGTTTTTGAGTTGTCTTTATGTTCTTTTAATTCTGATGACTTCGAGATTTACTCCTTATAATTTGGCTATATAGATAAATATTGCATATTTTATTTTTTGTTCTTTTATATATTTGATTCTGTTTTATGTATGTTTTGGATTTTTCTTTATGTTTCTATAATTCTGCTGACTTCGAGATTTACTCCTTATAATTTGACTATATAGATAAATATTGCATATTTCTTTTTTTTGTTTTATACATATATTTGAGTCTGTTATTATATAAGTTTTTGAGTTGTCTTTATGTTCTTTTAATTCTGATGACTTCGAGATTTACTCCTTATAATTTGGCTATATAGATAAATATTGCATATTTTATTTTTTGTTCTTTTATATATTTGATTCTGTTTTTATGTACGTTTTGGATTTTTCTCTGTTTCTATAATTCTGCTGACTTCGAGATTTATTCCTTATAATTTGACTATATTGATAAATATTATGTACCTAATTTTTTGTTCTTTTATATATTTGATTCTGTTTTATGTATGTTTTGGATTTTTCTTTATGTTTCTATAATTCTGCTGACTTCGAGATTTACTCCTTATAATTTGACTATATAGATAAATATTGCATATTTTATTTTTTGTTTTATACATATATTTGAGTCTGTTATTATATATGTTTTTGAGTTGTCTTTATGTTCTTTTAATTCTGATGACTTCGAGATTTACTCCTTATAATTTGGCTATATAGATAAATATTGCATATTTTATTTTTTGTTCTTTTATATATTTGATTCTGTTTTATGTATGTTTTGGATTTTTCTTTATGTTTCTATAATTCTGCTGACTTCGAGATTTACTCCTTATAATTTGACTATATAGATAAATATTGCATATTTTATTTTTTGTTTTATACATATATTTGAGTCTGTTATTATATATGTTTTTGAGTTGTCTTTATGCTTTTTTAATTCTGATGACTTCCAGATTTACTCCTTATAATTTGGCTATATAGATAAATATTGCATATTTTATTTTTTGTTCTTTTATATATTTGATTCTATAATTCTGCTGACTTCGAGACTTATTCCTTATGATTTGGCTATATAGACAAATATTGCATATTTAATTTTTTGTTCTTTTATATATTTGATTCTGTTTTTATGTATGTTTTGGATTTTTCTTTGTTTCTATAATTCTGCTGACTTCGAGATTTATTCCTTATAAATATAAAGATATATAGATAAATATTGCATATTTAATTTTTTGTTCTTTTATATATTTGATTCTGTTTTATGTATGTTTTGGATTTTTCTTTATGTTTCTATAATTCTGCTGACTTCGAGATTTACTCCTTATAATTTGACTATATAGATAAATATTATATATTTTATTTTTTGTTTTATACATATATTTGAGTCTGTTATTATATATGTTTTTGAGTTGTCTTTATGTTTTTTTAATTCTGATGACTTCGAGACGTACTCCTTATAATTTGGCTATATAGATAAATATTGCATATTTTATTTTTTGTTCTTTTATATATTTGATTCTGTTTTTATGTATGTTTTGGATTTTTCTTTGTTTCTATAATTCTGCTGACTTCGAGATTTATTCCTTATAATTTGGCTATATAGATAAATATTGCATATTTTATTTTTTGTTTTATACATATATTTGAGTCTGTTATTATATATGTTTTTGAGTTGCCTTTATGTTTTTTTAATTCTGCTGACTTCGAGATTTATTCCTTATAATTTGGCTATATAGATAAATATAGCATATTTTATTTTTTGTTCTTTTATATATTTGAGTCTGTTTTTATGTATGTTTTGGATTTTTCTTTATGTTTCTATAATTCTGCTGACTTCGAGATTTATTCCTTATAATTTGGCTATATAGACAAATATTGCATATTTAATTTTTTGTTCTTTTATATATTTGATTCTGTTTTTATGTATGTTTTGGATTTTTCTCTGTTTCTATAATTCTGCTGACTTCGAGATTTATTCCTTATAAATATATAGATATATAGATAAATATTGCATATTTCTTTTATATATTTGATTCTGTTTTTATGTACGTTTTGGATTTTTCTCTGTTTCTATAATTCTGCTGACTTCGAGATTTATTCCTTATAATTTGACTATATTGATAAATATTATGTACCTAATTTTTTGTTCTTTTATATATTTGATTCTGTTTTATGTATGTTTTGGATTTTTCTTTATGTTTCTATAATTCTGCTGACTTCGAGATTTACTCCTTATAATTTGACTATATAGATAAATATTGCATATTTTATTTTTTGTTTTATACATATATTTGAGTCTGTTATTATATATGTTTTTGAGTTGTCTTTATGTTCTTTTAATTCTGATGACTTCGAGATTTACTCCTTATAATTTGGCTATATAGATAAATATTGCATATTTTATTTTTTGTTCTTTTATATATTTGATTCTGTTTTATGTATGTTTTGGATTTTTCTTTATGTTTCTATAATTCTGCTGACTTCGAGATTTACTCCTTATAATTTGACTATATAGATAAATATTGCATATTTTATTTTTTGTTTTATACATATATTTGAGTCTGTTATTATATATGTTTTTGAGTTGTCTTTATGCTTTTTTAATTCTGATGACTTCCAGATTTACTCCTTATAATTTGGCTATATAGATAAATATTGCATATTTTATTTTTTGTTCTTTTATATATTTGATTCTATAATTCTGCTGACTTCGAGACTTATTCCTTATGATTTGGCTATATAGACAAATATTGCATATTTAATTTTTTGTTCTTTTATATATTTGATTCTGTTTTTATGTATGTTTTGGATTTTTCTTTGTTTCTATAATTCTGCTGACTTCGAGATTTATTCCTTATAAATATAAAGATATATAGATAAATATTGCATATTTAATTTTTTGTTCTTTTATATATTTGATTCTGTTTTATGTATGTTTTGGATTTTTCTTTATGTTTCTATAATTCTGCTGACTTCGAGATTTACTCCTTATAATTTGACTATATAGATAAATATTATATATTTTATTTTTTGTTTTATACATATATTTGAGTCTGTTATTATATATGTTTTTGAGTTGTCTTTATGTTTTTTTAATTCTGATGACTTCGAGACGTACTCCTTATAATTTGGCTATATAGATAAATATTGCATATTTTATTTTTTGTTCTTTTATATATTTGAGTCTGTTTTTATGTATGTTTTGGATTTTTCTTTATGTTTCTATAATTCTGATGACTTGGAGATTTATTCCTTATAATTTGGCTATATAGACAAATATTGCATATTTAATTTTTTGTTCTTTTATATATTTGATTCTGTTTTTATGTATGTTTTGGATTTTTCTTTGTTTCTATAATTCTGCTGACTTCGAGATTTATTCCTTATAATTTGGCTATATAGATAAATATTGCATATTTTATTTTTTGTTTTATACATATATTTGAGTCTGTTATTATATATGTTTTTGAGTTGCCTTTATGTTTTTTTAATTCTGCTGACTTCGAGATTTATTCCTTATAATTTGGCTATATAGATAAATATAGCATATTTTATTTTTTGTTCTTTTATATATTTGAGTCTGTTTTTATGTATGTTTTGGATTTTTCTTTATGTTTCTATAATTCTGCTGACTTCGAGATTTATTCCTTATAATTTGGCTATATAGACAAATATTGCATATTTAATTTTTTGTTCTTTTATATATTTGATTCTGTTTTTATGTATGTTTTGGATTTTTCTCTGTTTCTATAATTCTGCTGACTTCGAGATTTATTCCTTATAAATATATAGATATATAGATAAATATTGCATATTTCTTTTATATATTTTATTCTGTTTTATGTATGTTTTGGATTTTTATTTGTTTCTATATTTCTGCTGACTTCGAGATTTATTCCTTATAATTTGACTATATAGATAAATATTGCATATTATTTTTTTGTTTTATACATATATTTGAGTCTGTTATTATATATGTTTTTAAGTTGTCTTTATGTTCTTTTAATTCTGATGACTTCGAGATTTACTCCTTATAATTTGGCTATATAGACAAATATTGCATATTTAATTTTTTGTTCTTTTATATATTTGATTCTGTTTTTATGTATGTTTTGGATTTTTCTCTGTTTCTATAATTCTGCTGACTTCGAGATTTATTCCTTATAATTTGGCTATATAGATAAATATTGCATATTTTATTTTTTGTTTTATACATATATTTGAGTCTGTTATTATATATGTTTTTGAGTTGCCTTTATGTTCTTTTAATTCGGATGACTTCGAGATTTACTCCTTATAATTTGGCTATATAGACAAATATTGCATATTTAATTTTTTGTTCTTTTATATATTTGAGTCTGTTTTTATGTATGTTTTGGACTTTTCTTTATGTTTCTATAATTCTGCTGACTTCGAGATTTATTCCTTATAAATATATAGATATATAGATAAATTTTGCATATTTAATTTTTTGTTCTTTTATATATTTTATTCTGTTTTATGTATGTTTTGGATTTTTCTTTGTTTCTATAATTCTGCTGGCTTCGAGATTTATTCCTTATAATTTGACTATATAGATAAATATTGCATATTATTTTTTTGTTTTATACATATATTTGAGTCTGTTATTATATATGTTTTTAAGTTGTCTTTATGTTCTTTTAATTCTGATGACTTCGAGATTTACTCCTTATAATTTGGCTATATACACAAATATAGCATATTTTATTTTTTGTTCTTTTATATATTTGAGTCTGTTTTTATGTATGTTTTGGATTTTTCTTTATGTTTCTATAATTCTGCTGACTTCGAGATTTATTCCTTATAATTTGGCTATATAGACAAATATTGCATATTTAATTTTTTGTTCTTTTATATATTTGATTCTGTTTTTATGTATGTTTTGGATTTTTCTCTGTTTCTATAATTCTGCTGACTTCGAGATTTATTCCTTATAAATATATAGATATATAGATAAATATTGCATATTTCTTTTATATATTTTATTCTGTTTTATGTATGTTTTGGATTTTTATTTGTTTCTATATTTCTGCTGACTTCGAGATTTATTCCTTATAATTTGACTATATAGATAAATATTGCATATTTTATTTTTTGTTTTATACATATATTTGAGTCTGTTATTATATATGTTTTTGAGTTGTCTTTATGTTTTTTTAATTCTGATGACTTCGAGATTTACTCCTTATAATTTGGCTATATAGATAAATATTGCATATTTTATTTTTTGTTCTTGTATATATTTGAGTCTGTTTTTATGTATGTTTTGGACTTTTCTTTATGTTTCTATAATTCTGCTGACTTCGAGATTTATTCCTTATAAATATATAGATATATAGATAAATTTTGCATATTTAATTTTTTGTTCTTTTATATATTTTATTCTGTTTTATGTATGTTTTGGATTTTTCTTTGTTTCTATAATTCTGCTGGCTTCGAGATTTATTCCTTATAATTTGACTATATAGATAAATATTGCATATTTTATTTTTTGTTTTATACATATATTTGAGTCTGTTATTATATATGTTTTTGAGTTGTCTTTATGTTTTTTTAGTTCTGATGACTTGCAGATTTACTCCTTATAATTTGGCTATATAGATAAATATTGCATATTTTATTTTTTGTTCTTTTATATATTTGAGTCCGCTTTTATGTATGTTTTGGATTTTTCTTTATGTTTCTATAATTCTGCTGACTTCGAGATTTATTCCTTATGATTTGGCTATATAGACAAATATTGCATATTTAATTTTTTGTTCTTTTATATATTTGATTCTGTTTTTATGTATGTTTTGGAGTTTTCTTTGTTTCTATAATTCTGCTGACTTTGAGATTTATTCCTTATGATTTGGCTATATAGACAAATATTGCATATTTAATTTTTTGTTCTTTTATATATTTGATTCTGTTTTTATGTATGTTTTGAATTTTTCTTTGTTTCTATAATTCTGCTGACTTCGAGATTTATTCCTTATGATTTGGCTATATAGACAAATATTGCATATTTAATTTTTTGTTCTTTTATATTTTTGATTCTGTTTTTATGTATGTTTTGGATTTTTCTTTGTTTTTATAATTCTGCTGACTTCGAGATTTATTCCTTATAATTTGGCTATATAGATAAATATTGCATATTTTATTTTTTGTTCTTTTATATATTTGATTCTGTTTTATGTATGTTTTGGATTTTTCTTTATGTTTCTATAATTCTGCTGACTTCGAGATTTACTCTTTATAATTTGACTATATAGATAAATATTGCATATTTAATTTTTTGTTTTATACATATATTTGAGTCTGTTATTATATATGTTTTTGAGTTGTCTTTATGTTTTTTTAATTCTGATGACTTCCAGATTTACTCCTTATAATTTGGATATATAGATAAATATTGCATATTTTAGTTTTTGTTCTTTTATATATTTGAGTCCGCTTTTATGTATGTTTTGGATTTTTCTTTATGTTTCTATAATTCTGCTGACTTCGAGATTTATTCCTTATGATTTGGCTATATAGACAAATATTGCATATTTCATTTTTTGTTCTTTTATATATTTGAGTCCGCTTTTATGTATGTTTTGGATTTTTCTTTATGTTTCTATAATTCTGCTGACTTCGAGATTTATTCCTTATGATTTGGCTATATAGATAAATATTGCATATTTTATTTTTTGTTCTTTTATATATTTGATTCTGTTTTATGTATGTTTTGGATTTTTCTTTATGTTTCTATAATTCTGCTGACTTCGAGATTTACTCCTTATAATTTGACTATATAGATAAATATTGCATATTTTATTTTTTGTTTTATACATATATTTGAGTCTGTTATTATATATGTTTTTGAGTTGTCTTTATGTTCTTTTAATTCTGATGACTTCGAGATTTACTCCTTATAATTTGGCTATATAGATAAATATTGCATATTTTATTTTTTGTTCTTTTATATATTTGATTCTGTTTTATGTATGTTTTGGATTTTTCATTATGTTTCTATAATTCTGCTGACTTCGAGATTTACTCCTTATAATTTGACTATATAGATAAATATTGCATATTTCTTTTTTTTGTTTTATACATATATTTGAGTCTGTTATTATATAAGTTTTTGAGTTGTCTTTATGTTCTTTTAATTCTGATGACTTCGAGATTTACTCCTTATAATTTGGCTATATAGATAAATATTGCATATTTTATTTTTTGTTCTTTTATATATTTGATTCTGTTTTTATGTATGTTTTGGATTTTTCTCTGTTTCTATAATTCTGCTGACTTCGAGATTTATTCCTTATAATTTGACTATATTGATAAATATTATGTACCTAATTTTTTGTTCTTTTATATATTTGATTCTGTTTTATGTATGTTTTGGATTTTTCTTTATGTTTCTATAATTCTGCTGACTTCGAGATTTACTCCTTATAATTTGACTATATAGATAAATATTGCATATTTTATTTTTTGTTTTATACATATATTTGAGTCTGTTATTATATATGTTTTTGAGTTGTCTTTATGTTCTTTTAATTCTGATGACTTCGAGATTTACTCCTTATAATTTGGCTATATAGATAAATATTGCATATTTTATTTTTTGTTCTTTTATATATTTGATTCTGTTTTATGTATGTTTTGGATTTTTCTTTATGTTTCTATAATTCTGCTGACTTCGAGATTTACTCCTTATAATTTGACTATATAGATAAATATTGCATATTTTATTTTTTGTTTTATACATATATTTGAGTCTGTTATTATATATGTTTTTGAGTTGTCTTTATGCTTTTTTAATTCTGATGACTTCCAGATTTACTCCTTATAATTTGGCTATATAGATAAATATTGCATATTTTATTTTTTGTTCTTTTATATATTTGAGTCCGCTTTTATGTATGTTTTGGATTTTTCTTTATGTTTCTATAATTCTGCTGACTTCGAGATTTATTCCTTATAATTTGACTATATAGATAAATATTATATATTTTATTTTTTGTTTTATACATATATTTGAGTCTGTTATTATATATGTTTTTGAGTTGTCTTTATGTTTTTTAATTCTGATGACTTCGAGACTTACTCCTTATAATTTGGCTATATAGATAAATATTGCATATTTTAGTTTTTGTTCTTTTATATATTTGAGTCCGCTTTTATGTATGTTTTGGATTTTTCTTTATGTTTCTATAATTCTGCTGACTTCGAGATTTATTCCTTATAATTTGACTATATAGATAAATATTATATATTTTATTTTTTGTTTTATACATATATTTGAGTCTGTTATTATATATGTTTTTGAGTTGTCTTTATGTTTTTTAATTCTGATGACTTCGAGACTTACTCCTTATAATTTGGCTATATAGATAAATATTGCATATTTTAGTTTTTGTTCTTTTATATATTTGAGTCCGCTTTTATGTATGTTTTGGATTTTTCTTTATGTTTCTATAATTCTGCTGACTTCGAGATTTATTCCTTATGATTTGGCTATATAGACAAATATTGCATATTTCATTTTTTGTTCTTTTATATATTTGATTCTGTTTTTATGTATGTTTTGGATTTTTCTTTGTTTCTATAATTCTGCTGACTTCGAGATTTATTCCTTATAATTTGGCTATATAGATAAATATTGCATATTTAATTTTTTGTTCTTTTATATATTTGATTCTGTTTTATGTATGTTTTGGATTTTTCTTTGTTTCTATAATTCTGCTGACTTCGAGATTTATTCCTTATAATTTGGCTATATAGATAAATATTGCATATTTCATTTTTTGTTCTTTTATATATTTGATTCTGTTTTTATGTATGTTTTGGATTTTTCTTTGTTTCTATAATTCTGCTGACTTCGAGATTTATTCCTTATAATTTGACTATATAGATAAATATTGCATATTTTATTTTTTGTTTTATACATATATTTGAGTCTGTTATTATATATGTTTTTGAGTTGTCTTTATGCTTTTTTAATTCTGATGACTTCCAGATTTACTCCTTATAATTTGGCTATATAGATAAATATTGCATATTTTATTTTTTGTTCTTTTATATATTTGAGTCCGCTTTTATGTATGTTTTGGATTTTTCTTTATGTTTCTATAATTCTGCTGACTTCGAGATTTATTCCTTATAATTTGACTATATAGATAAATATTATATATTTTATTTTTTGTTTTATACATATATTTGAGTCTGTTATTATATATGTTTTTGAGTTGTCTTTATGTTTTTTAATTCTGATGACTTCGAGACTTACTCCTTATAATTTGGCTATATAGATAAATATTGCATATTTTAGTTTTTGTTCTTTTATATATTTGAGTCCGCTTTTATGTATGTTTTGGATTTTTCTTTATGTTTCTATAATTCTGCTGACTTCGAGATTTATTCCTTATAATTTGACTATATAGATAAATATTATATATTTTATTTTTTGTTTTATACATATATTTGAGTCTGTTATTATATATGTTTTTGAGTTGTCTTTATGTTTTTTAATTCTGATGACTTCGAGACTTACTCCTTATAATTTGGCTATATAGATAAATATTGCATATTTTAGTTTTTGTTCTTTTATATATTTGAGTCCGCTTTTATGTATGTTTTGGATTTTTCTTTATGTTTCTATAATTCTGCTGACTTCGAGATTTATTCCTTATAATTTGACTATATAGATAAATATTATATATTTTATTTTTTGTTTTATACATATATTTGAGTCTGTTATTATATATGTTTTTGAGTTGTCTTTATGTTTTTTAATTCTGATGACTTCGAGACTTACTCCTTATAATTTGGCTATATAGATAAATATTGCATATTTTAGTTTTTGTTCTTTTATATATTTGAGTCCGCTTTTATGTATGTTTTGGATTTTTCTTTATGTTTCTATAATTCTGCTGACTTCGAGATTTATTCCTTATAATTTGACTATATAGATAAATATTATATATTTTATTTTTTGTTTTATACATATATTTGAGTCTGTTATTATATATGTTTTTGAGTTGTCTTTATGTTTTTTAATTCTGATGACTTCGAGACTTACTCCTTATAATTTGGCTATATAGATAAATATTGCATATTTTAGTTTTTGTTCTTTTATATATTTGAGTCCGCTTTTATGTATGTTTTGGATTTTTCTTTATGTTTCTATAATTCTGCTGACTTCGAGATTTATTCCTTATAATTTGACTATATAGATAAATATTATATATTTTATTTTTTGTTTTATACATATATTTGAGTCTGTTATTATATATGTTTTTGAGTTGTCTTTATGTTTTTTAATTCTGATGACTTCGAGACTTACTCCTTATAATTTGGCTATATAGATAAATATTGCATATTTTAGTTTTTGTTCTTTTATATATTTGAGTCCGCTTTTATGTATGTTTTGGATTTTTCTTTATGTTTCTATAATTCTGCTGACTTCGAGATTTATTCCTTATGATTTGGCTATATAGACAAATATTGCATATTTCATTTTTTGTTCTTTTATATATTTGATTCTGTTTTTATGTATGTTTTGGATTTTTCTTTGTTTCTATAATTCTGCTGACTTCGAGATTTATTCCTTATAATTTGGCTATATAGATAAATATTGCATATTTCATTTTTTGTTCTTTTATATATTTGATTCTGTTTTATGTATGTTTTGGATTTTTCTTTATGTTTCTATAATTCTGCTGACTTCGAGATTTACTCCTTATAATTTGACTATATAGATAAATATTGCATATTTTATTTTTTGTTTTATACATATATTTGAGTCTATTATTATATATGTTTTTGAGTTGTCTTTATGCTTTTTTAATTCTGATGACTTCCAGATTTACTCCTTATAATTTGGCTATATAGATAAATATTGCATATTTTATTTTTTGTTCTTTTATATATTTGAGTCCGCTTTTATGTATGTTTTGGATTTTTCTTTATGTTTCTATAATTCTGCTGACTTCGAGATTTATTCCTTATAATTTGACTATATAGATAAATATTATATATTTTATTTTTTGTTTTATACATATATTTGAGTCTGTTATTATATATGTTTTTGAGTTGTCTTTATGTTTTTTAATTCTGATGACTTCGAGACTTACTCCTTATAATTTGGCTATATAGATAAATATTGCATATTTTAGTTTTTGTTCTTTTATATATTTGAGTCCGCTTTTATGTATGTTTTGGATTTTTCTTTATGTTTCTATAATTCTGCTGACTTCGAGATTTATTCCTTATGATTTGGCTATATAGACAAATATTGCATATTTCATTTTTTGTTCTTTTATATATTTGAGTCCGCTTTTATGTATGTTTTGGATTTTTCTTTATGTTTCTATAATTCTGCTGACTTCGAGATTTATTCCTTATGATTTGGCTATATAGACAAATATTGCATATTTCATTTTTTGTTCTTTTATATATTTGATTCTGTTTTTATGTATGTTTTGGATTTTTCTTTGTTTCTATAATTCTGCTGACTTCGAGATTTATTCCTTATAATTTGGCTATATAGATAAATTTTGCATATTTAATTTTTTGTTCTTTTATATATTTGATTCTGTTTTATGTATGTTTTGGATTTTTCTTTATGTTTCTATAATTCTGCTGACTTCGAGATTTACTCCTTATAATTTGACTATATAGATAAATATTGCATATTTTATTTTTTGTTTTATACATATATTTGAGTCTGTTATTATATATGTTTTTGAGTTGTCTTTATGCTTTTTTAATTCTGATGACTTCCAGATTTACTCCTTATAATTTGGCTATATAGATAAATATTGCATATTTTATTTTTTGTTCTTTTATATATTTGAGTCCGCTTTTATGTATGTTTTGGATTTTTCTTTATGTTTCTATAATTCTGCTGACTTCGAGATTTATTCCTTATAATTTGACTATATAGATAAATATTATATATTTTATTTTTTGTTTTATACATATATTTGAGTCTGTTATTATATATGTTTTTGAGTTGTCTTTATGTTTTTTAATTCTGATGACTTCGAGACTTACTCCTTATAATTTGGCTATATAGATAAATATTGCATATTTTAGTTTTTGTTCTTTTATATATTTGAGTCCGCTTTTATGTATGTTTTGGATTTTTCTTTATGTTTCTATAATTCTGCTGACTTCGAGATTTATTCCTTATGATTTGGCTATATAGACAAATATTGCATATTTCATTTTTTGTTCTTTTATATATTTGAGTCCGCTTTTATGTATGTTTTGGATTTTTCTTTATGTTTCTATAATTCTGCTGACTTCGAGATTTATTCCTTATGATTTGGCTATATAGACAAATATTGCATATTTCATTTTTTGTTCTTTTATATATTTGATTCTGTTTTTATGTATGTTTTGGATTTTTCTTTGTTTCTATAATTCTGCTGACTTCGAGATTTATTCCTTATAATTTGGCTATATAGATAAATATTGCATATTTAATTTTTTGTTCTTTTATATATTTGATTCTGTTTTATGTATGTTTTGGATTTTTCTTTATGTTTCTATAATTCTGCTGACTTCGAGATTTACTCCTTATAATTTGACTATATAGATAAATATTGCATATATTATTTTTTGTTTTATACATATATTTGAGTCTGTTATTATATATGTTTTTGAGTTGTCTTTATGCTTTTTTAATTCTGATGACTTCCAGATTTACTCCTTATAATTTGGCTATATAGATAAATATTGCATATTTTATTTTTTGTTCTTTTATATATTTGAGTCCGCTTTTATGTATGTTTTGGATTTTTCTTTATGTTTCTATAATTCTGCTGACTTCGAGATTTATTCCTTATAATTTGACTATATAGATAAATATTATATATTTTATTTTTTGTTTTATACATATATTTGAGTCTGTTATTATATATGTTTTTGAGTTGTCTTTATGTTTTTTAATTCTGATGACTTCGAGACTTACTCCTTATAATTTGGCTATATAGATAAATATTGCATATTTTAGTTTTTGTTCTTTTATATATTTGAGTCCGCTTTTATGTATGTTTTGGATTTTTCTTTATGTTTCTATAATTCTGCTGACTTCGAGATTTATTCCTTATGATTTGGCTATATAGACAAATATTGCATATTTCATTTTTTGTTCTTTTATATATTTGAGTCCGCTTTTATGTATGTTTTGGATTTTTCTTTATGTTTCTATAATTCTGCTGACTTCGAGATTTATTCTTTATAATTTGACTATATAGATAAATATTATATATTTTATTTTTTGTTTTATACATATATTTGAGTCTGTTATTATATATGTTTTTGAGTTGTCTTTATGTTTTTTAATTCTGATGACTTCGAGACTTACTCCTTATAATTTGGCTATATAGATAAATATTGCATATTTTAGTTTTTGTTCTTTTATATATTTGAGTCCGCTTTTATGTATGTTTTGGATTTTTCTTTATGTTTCTATAATTCTGCTGACTTCGAGATTTATTCCTTATGATTTGGCTATATAGACAAATATTGCATATTTCATTTTTTGTTCTTTTATATATTTGATTCTGTTTTTATGTATGTTTTGGATTTTTCTTTGTTTCTATAATTCTGCTGACTTCGAGATTTATTCCTTATAATTTGGCTATATAGATAAATATTGCATATTTAATTTTTTGTTCTTTTATATATTTGATTCTGTTTTATGTATGTTTTGGATTTTTCTTTATGTTTCTATAATTCTGCTGACTTCGAGATTTACTCCTTATAATTTGACTATATAGATAAATATTGCATATTTTATTTTTTGTTTTATACATATATTTGAGTCTGTTATTATATATGTTTTTGAGTTGTCTTTATGCTTTTTTAATTCTGATGACTTCCAGATTTACTCCTTATAATTTGGCTATATAGATAAATATTGCATATTTTATTTTTTGTTCTTTTATATATTTGAGTCCGCTTTTATGTATGTTTTGGATTTTTCTTTATGTTTCTATAATTCTGCTGACTTCGAGATTTATTCCTTATAATTTGATTATATAGATAAATATTGCATATTTTATTTTTTGTTTTATACATATATTTGAGTCTGTTATTATATATGTTTTTGAGTTGTCTTTATGTTTTTTTAGTTCTGATGACTTCCAGATTTATTCCTTATGATTTGGCTATATAGACAAATATTGCATATTTAATTTTTTGTTCTTTTACATATTTGAGTCTGTTTTTATGTATGTTTTGGATTTTTCTTTATGTTTCTATAATTCTGCTGACTTCGAGATTTATTCCTTATGATTTGGCTATATAGACAAATGTTGCATATTTAATTTTTTGTTCTTTTATATATTTGATTCTGTTTTATGTATGTTTTGGATTTTTCTTTATGTTTCTATAATTCTGCTGACTTCGAGATTTACTCCTTATAATTTGGCTATATAGATAAATATTTCATATTATATTTCTTGTTCTTTTAAATATTTAAGTCTGTTTTTATGTATGTTTTGGATTTTTCTTTGCTTCTATAATTCTGCTGACTTCGAGATTTATTCCTTATAATTTGGCTATATAGATAAATATTGCATATTTTATTTTTTGTTTTATACATATATTTGAGTCTGTTATTATATATGTTTTTGAGTTGTCTTTATGTTTTTTTAATTCTGCTGACTTCGAGATTTATTCCTTATGATTTGGCTATATAGACAAATATTGCATATTTAATTTTTTGTTCTTTTATATATTTGATTCTGTTTTTATGTATGTTTTGGATTTTTCTTTGTTTCTATAATTCTGCTGACTTCGAGATTTATTCCTTATTATTTGGCTATATAGACAAATATTGCATACTTAATTTTTTGTTCTTTTATATATTTGATTCTGTTTTTATGTATGTTTTGGATTTTACTTTATGTTTCTATAATTCTGCTGACTTCGAGATTTATTCCTTATGATTTGGCTATATAGACAAATATTGCATATTTAATTTTTTGTTCTTTTATATATTTGATTCTGTTTTTATGTATGTTTTGGATTTTTCTTTGTTTTTATAATTCTGCTGACTTCGAGATTTATTCCTTATGATTTGGCTATATAGACAAATATTGCATATTTTATTTTTTGTTCTTTTATATATTTGAGTCTGTTTTTATGTATGTTTTGGATTTTTCTTTATGTTTCTATAATTCTGCTGACTTCTAGATTTATTCCTTATGATTTGGAAAACTATTGCTTATTTAATTTTTTGTTCTTTTATATATTTGATTCTGTTTTATGTATGTTTTGGATTTTTCTTTATGTTTCTATAATTCTGCTGACTTCGAGATTTATTCCTTATGATTTGGCTATATAGATAAATATTATATATTTTATTTTTTGTTTTATACATATATTTGAGTCTGTTATTATATATGTTTTTGAGTTGTCTTTATGTTTTTTAATTCTGATGACTTCGAGACTTACTCCTTATAATTTGGCTATATAGATAAATATTGCATATTTTATTTTTTGTTCTTTTATATATTTGAGTCTGTTTTTATGTATGTTTTGGATTTTTCTTTATGTTTCTATAATTCTGCTGACTTCTAGATTTATTCCTTATGATTTGGAAAACTATTGCTTATTTAATTTTTTGTTCTTTTATATATTTGATTCTGTTTTATGTATGTTTTGGATTTTTCTTTATGTTTCTATAATTCTGCTGACTTCGAGATTTATTCCTTATGATTTGGCTATATAGACAAATATTGCATATTTAATTTTTTGTTCTTTTATATATTTGATTCTGTTTTATGTATGTTTTGGATTTTTCTTTATGTTTCTATAATTCTGCTGACTTCGAGATTTATTCCTTATGATTTGGCTATATAGATAAATATTGCATATTTAATTTTTTGTTCTTTTATATATTGGAGTCTCTTTTTATATATGTTTTGGAGTTGTCTTCATGTTTTTTTTGATTTGATTCTGTTTTATGTATGTTTTGGATTTTTCTTTATGTTTCTATAATTCTGCTGACTTCGAGATTTATTCCTTATGATTTGGCTATATAGATAAATATTGCATATTTTATTTTTTGTTTTATACATATATTTGAGTCTGTTATTATATATGTTTTTGAGTTGTCTTTATGTTTTTTTAATTCTGCTGACTTCGAGATTTATTCCTTATGATTTGGCTATATAGACAAATATTGCATATTTAATTTTTTGTTCTTTTATATATTTGATTCTGTTTTTATGTATGTTTTGGATTTTTCTTTGTTTCTATAATTCTGCTGACTTCGAGATTTATTCCTTATTATTTGGCTATATAGACAAATATTGCATACTTAATTTTTTGTTCTTTTATATATTTGATTCTGTTTTTATGTATGTTTTGGATTTTACTTTATGTTTCTATAATTCTGCTGACTTCGAGATTTATTCCTTATGATTTGGCTATATAGACAAATATTGCATATTTAATTTTTTGTTCTTTTATATATTTGATTCTGTTTTTATGTATGTTTTGGATTTTTCTTTGTTTTTATAATTCTGCTGACTTCGAGATTTATTCCTTATGATTTGGCTATATAGACAAATATTGCATATTTTATTTTTTGTTCTTTTATATATTTGAGTCTGTTTTTATGTATGTTTTGGATTTTTCTTTATGTTTCTATAATTCTGCTGACTTCTAGATTTATTCCTTATGATTTGGAAAACTATTGCTTATTTAATTTTTTGTTCTTTTATATATTTGATTCTGTTTTATGTATGTTTTGGATTTTTCTTTATGTTTCTATAATTCTGCTGACTTCGAGATTTATTCCTTATGATTTGGCTATATAGACAAATATTGCATATTTAATTTTTTGTTCTTTTATATATTTGATTCTGTTTTTATGTATGTTTTGGATTTTTCTTTGTTTCTATAATTCTGCTGACTTCGAGATTTATTCCTTATGATTTGGCTATATAGACAAATATTGCATATTTAATTTTTTGTTCTTTTATATATTTGATTCTGTTCTTATGTATGTTTTGGATGTTTCTTTGTTTCTATAATCTGCTGACTTCGAGATTTATTCCTTATGATTTGGCTATATAGACAAATGTTGCATATTTAATTTTTTGTTCTTTTATATATTTGATTCTGTTTTTATGTATGTTTTGGATTTTTCTTTTTTTCTATAATTCTGCTGACTTCGAGATTTATTCCTTATGATTGGCTATACAGACAAATATTGCATATTTTATTTTTTGTTTTATACATATATTTGAGTCTGTTATTATATATGTTTTTGAGTTGTCTTTACGTTCTTTTAATTCTGATGACTTCGAGATTTACTCCTTATAATTTGGCTATATAGATAAATATTGCATATTTTATTTTTTGTTCTTTTATATGTTTTATTCTGTTTAATGTATGTTTTGGATTTTTCTTTGTTTCTATAATTCTGCTGACTTCGAGATTTATTCCTTATGATTTGGCTATATAGACAAATATTGCATATTTAATTTTTTGTTCTTTTATATATTTGATTCTGTTCTTATGTATGTTTTGGATGTTTCTTTGTTTCTATAATCTGCTGACTTCGAGATTTATTCCTTATGATTTGGCTATATAGACAAATGTTGCATATTTAATTTTTTGTTCTTTTATATATTTGATTCTGTTTTTATGTATGTTTTGGATTTTTCTTTTTTTCTATAATTCTGCTGACTTCGAGATTTATTCCTTATGATTGGCTATACAGACAAATATTGCATATTTTATTTTTTGTTCTTTTATATGTTTTATTCTGTTTAATGTATGTTTTGGATTTTTCTTTGTTTCTATAATTCTGCTGACTTCGAGATTTATTCCTTATGATTTGGCTATATAGACAAATATTGCATATTTAATTTTTTGTTCTTTTATATATTTGATTCTGTTCTTATGTATGTTTTGGATGTTTCTTTGTTTCTATAATCTGCTGACTTCGAGATTTATTCCTTATGATTTGGCTATATAGACAAATGTTGCATATTTAATTTTTTGTTCTTTTATATATTTGATTCTGTTTTTATGTATGTTTTGGATTTTTCTTTTTTTCTATAATTCTGCTGACTTCGAGATTTATTCCTTATGATTGGCTATACAGACAAATATTGCATATTTTATTTTTTGTTCTTTTATATGTTTTATTCTGTTTAATGTATGTTTTGGATTTTTCTTTGTTTCTATAATTCTGCTGACTTCGAGATTTATTCCTTATGATTTGGCTATATAGACAAATATTGCATATTTAATTTTTTGTTCTTTTATATATTTGATTCTGTTCTTATGTATGTTTTGGATGTTTCTTTGTTTCTATAATCTGCTGACTTCGAGATTTATTCCTTATGATTTGGCTATATAGACAAATGTTGCATATTTAATTTTTTGTTCTTTTATATATTTGATTCTGTTTTTATGTATGTTTTGGATTTTTCTTTTTTTCTATAATTCTGCTGACTTCGAGATTTATTCCTTATGATTGGCTATACAGACAAATATTGCATATTTTATTTTTTGTTTTATACATATATTTGAGTCTGTTATTATATATGTTTTTGAGTTGTCTTTACGTTCTTTTAATTCTGATGACTTCGAGATTTACTCCTTATAATTTGGCTATATAGATAAATATTGCATATTTTATTTTTTGTTCTTTTATATGTTTTATTCTGTTTAATGTATGTTTTGGATTTTTCTTTGTTTCTATAATTCTGCTGACTTCGAGATTTATTCCTTATGATTTGGCTATATAGACAAATATTGCATATTTAATTTTTTGTTCTTTTATATATTTGATTCTGTTCTTATGTATGTTTTGGATGTTTCTTTGTTTCTATAATCTGCTGACTTCGAGATTTATTCCTTATGATTTGGCTATATAGACAAATGTTGCATATTTAATTTTTTGTTCTTTTATATATTTGATTCTGTTTTTATGTATGTTTTGGATTTTTCTTTTTTTCTATAATTCTGCTGACTTCGAGATTTATTCCTTATGATTGGCTATACAGACAAATATTGCATATTTTATTTTTTGTTCTTTTATATGTTTTATTCTGTTTAATGTATGTTTTGGATTTTTCTTTGTTTCTATAATTCTGCTGACTTCGAGATTTATTCCTTATGATTTGGCTATATAGACAAATATTGCATATTTAATTTTTTGTTCTTTTATATATTTGATTCTGTTCTTATGTATGTTTTGGATGTTTCTTTGTTTCTATAATCTGCTGACTTCGAGATTTATTCCTTATGATTTGGCTATATAGACAAATGTTGCATATTTAATTTTTTGTTCTTTTATATATTTGATTCTGTTTTTATGTATGTTTTGGATTTTTCTTTTTTTCTATAATTCTGCTGACTTCGAGATTTATTCCTTATGATTGGCTATACAGACAAATATTGCATATTTTATTTTTTGTTTTATACATATATTTGAGTCTGTTATTATATATGTTTTTGAGTTGTCTTTACGTTCTTTTAATTCTGATGACTTCGAGATTTACTCCTTATAATTTGGCTATATAGATAAATATTGCATATTTTATTTTTTGTTCTTTTATATGTTTTATTCTGTTTAATGTATGTTTTGGATTTTTCTTTGTTTCTATAATTCTGCTGACTTCGAGATTTTTTCCTTATGATTTGGCTATATAGACAAATGTTGCATATTTAATTTTTTGTTCTTTTATATATTTGATTCTGTTTTTATGTATGTTTTGGATTTTTCTTTTTTTCTATAATTCTGCTGACTTCGAGATTTATTCCTTATGATTGGCTATACAGACAAATATTGCATATTTTATTTTTTGTTTTATACATATATTTGAGTCTGTTATTATATATGTTTTGGAGTTGTCTTTATGTTCTTTTAATTCTGATGACTTCGAGATTTACTCCTTATAATTTGGCTATATAGATACATATTGCATATTTTATTTTTTGTTCTTTTATATATTTGATTCTGTTTTTATGTATGTTTTGCATTTTTCTCTGTTTCTATAATTCTGCTGACTTCGAGATTTATTCCTTATAATTTGACTATATTGATAAATATTATATACCTAATTTTTTGTTCTTTTATATATTTGATTCTGTTTTATGTATGTTTTGGATTTTTCTTTATGTTTCTATAATTCTGCTGACTTTGAGATTTATTCCTTATAATTTGGCTATATAGATAAATATTGCATATTTTATTTTTTGTTCTTTTATATATTTGAGTCTGTTTTTATATATGTTTTGGATTTTTCTTTATGATTCTATAATTCTGCTGACTTCGAGATTTATTCCTTATGATTTGGCTATATAGACAAATATTGCATATTTAATTTTTTGTTCTTTTATATATTTGATTCTGTTTTTATGTATGTTTTGGATTTTTCTTTGTTTCTATAATTCTGCTGACTTCGAGATTTATTCCTTATAAATATAAAGATATATAGATAAATATTGCATATTTAATTTTTTGTTCTTTTATATATTTGATTCTGTTTTATGTATGTTTTGGATTTTTCTTTATGTTTCTATAATTCTGTTGACTTCGAGATTTACTCCTTATAATTTGACTATATAGATAAATATTGCATATTTTATTTTTTGTTTTATACATATATTTGAGTCTGTTATTATATATGTTTTTGAGTTGTCTTTATGTTTTTTTAATTCTGATGACTTCGAGACTTACTCCTTATAATTTGGCTATATAGATAAATATTGCATATTTTATTTTTTGTTCTTTTATATATTTGAGTCTGTTTTTATGTATGTTTTGGATTTTTCTTTATGTTTCTATAATTCTGATGACTTGGAGATTTATTCCTTATAATTTGGCTATATAGACAAATATTGCATATTTAATTTTTTGTTCTTTTATATATTTGATTCTGTTTTTATGTATGTTTTGGATTTTTCTTTGTTTCTATAATTCTGCTGACTTCGAGATTTATTCCTTATAATTTGGCTATATAGATAAATATTGCATATTTTTTTTTTTTTTTTTTTTTTTTTTTTAACTTGGACCAGCACTCAGGGGATGACCCCTACATATGCAATGCATTGTGCCGGAACTAGGAAAATTGGTTATGGGAAGGAGGATAAAGGGAGTAGTGTCTGTGGACGTTCGATTTGAATTTTCCCACATTAAAAGTAACAGGAAAGACCTCTGCAGGAAGTTTATTCCACATGCGAACTGTTCGGCTAAAGAACGAATTTTCTCTGTAATGCGTAGTGCGATCCACTGGCATATCAACCACAAATGGATGCGCTCTTAACGAAGAACGTGTTGTTCGTACAAATGAGCGGGTTTCGGGAACAAGTTCCCTGATTTCATTAGAGCACATTCCATTGTAGTAACGATAAAACAGTGAAATACATCCCACATTGCGTCGATGCTCCAGTGAGTCAATAGAGTTGGCTACCCTACTGTCACCGATGAGCTTCTTTGCCCTCTCCTGTACCCGGTCGAGTATCTTCAAAATAGACTTTGAAGCACCGGCCCATACATGAGAGTTGTATTCCATTTTCGGTCGGATATAGGTGGTGTAAATATTAAGGAGATCAGATGGAGTGAAGTATCTCTTACACCGTCTTAGAAAGCCGAGGCACTTGAATGCTTCTTTTGAAACCTGAAAAATATGATCAGTCCATCGAACATCACATTTAATTTTCATGCCAAGAACATCAAGAGTTTCTGATTCCTCAATATCTACACCACCCATTATTACAGATGAAGCAGCATGATTGTACGTACATTTGTGTGTAAGCATACAACACTGGGTCTTGCGAGCATTAAATTCGACCCTATTCGCACGTCCCCATTCATGGATTGCTAAAAGATCATTATTTATCGAATCATTCATATTTTGCCTCATTGTCGCGATCTCCGGCAGGCTTGGTCTGTTATTGAATGAATATGAATGGCACATGCTGCTGTCATCTGCAAAAGAGTAGATAGGATTGAAAGTTTGAAGTAGAAGATCGTTTAAGAAAATAAGAAAAAGTGAGTCTGTTATTATGTATGTTTTTGAGTTGCCTTTATGTTTTTTTAATTCTGCTGACTTCGAGATTTATTCCTTATAATTTGGCTATATAGATAAATATAGCATATTTTATTTTTTGTTCTTTTATATATTTGAGTCTGTTTTTATGTATGTTTTGGATTTTTCTTTATGTTTCTATAATTCTGCTGACTTCGAGATTTATTCCTTATAATTTGGCTATATAGACAAATATTGCATATTTAATTTTTTGTTCTTTTATATATTTGATTCTGTTTTTATGTATGTTTTGGATTTTTCTCTTTTTCTATAATTCTGCTGACTTCGAGATTTACTCCTTATAAATATATAGATATATAGATAAATATTGCATATTTCTTTTATATATTTTATTCTGTTTTATGTATGTTTTGGATTTTTCTTTGTTTCTATATTTCTGCTGACTTCGAGATTTATTCCTTATAATTTGACTATATAGATAAATATTGCATATTTTATTTTTTGTTTTATACATATATTTGAGTCTGTTATTATATATGTTTTTGAGTTGTCTTTATGTTTTTTTAATTCTGATGACTTCGAGATTTACTCCTTATAATTTGGCTATATAGATAAATATTGCATATTTTATTTTTTGTTCTTGTATATATTTGAGTCTGTTTTTATGTATGTTTTGGACTTTTCTTTATGTTTCTATAATTCTGCTGACTTCGAGATTTATTCCTTATAAATATATAGATATATAGATAAATTTTGCATATTTAATTTTTTGTTCTTTTATATATTTTATTCTGTTTTATGTATGTTTTGGATTTTTCTTTGTTTCTATAATTCTGCTGGCTTCGAGATTTATTCCTTATAATTTGACTATATAGATAAATATTGCATATTATTTTTTTGTTTTATACATATATTTGAGTCTGTTATTATATATGTTTTAAAGTTGTCTTTATGTTCTTTTAATTCTGATGACTTCGAGATTTACTCCTTATAATTTGGCTATATAGACAAATATTGCATATTTAATTTTTTGTTCTTTTATATATTTGATTCTGTTTTTATGTATGTTTTGGATTTTTCTCTGTTTCTGTAATTCTGCTGACTTCGAGATTTATTCCTTATAATATGACTATATAGATAAATATTGCATATTTTATTTTTTGTTTTATACATATATTTGAGTCTGTTATTATATATGTTTTTGAGTTGTCTTTATGTTTTTTTAATTCTGCTGACTTCGAGATTTACTCCTTATAATTTGACTATATAGATAAATATTGCATATTTTATTTTTTATTTTATACATATATTTGAGTATGTTATTATATATGTTTTTGAGTTGTCTTTTTTTTTTAATTCTGCTGACTTCGAGATTTACTCCTTATAATTTGACTATATAGATAAATATTGCATATTTTATTTTTTGTTCTTTTATATATTTGAGACCGCTTTTATGTATGTTTTGGGTTTTTCTTTATGTTTCTATAATTCTGCTGACTTCGAGATTTATTCCTTATAAATATATAGATATATAGATAAATTTTGCATATTTAATTTTTTGTTCTTTTATATATTTTATTCTGTTTTAAGTATGTTTTGGATTTTTCTTTGTTTCTATAATTCTGCTGGCTTCGAGATTTATTCCTTATAATTTGACTATATAGATAAATATTGCATATTTTTTTTTGTTTTATACATATATTTGAGTCTGTTATTATATATGTTTTTAAGTTGTCTTTATGTTCTTTTAATTCTGATGACTTCGAGATTTACTCCTTATAATTTGGCTATATAGACAAATATTGCGTATTTAATTTTTTGTTCTTTTATATATTTGATTCTGTTTTTATGTATGTTTTGGATTTTTCTCTGTTTCTATAATTCTGCTGACTTCGAGATTTACTCCTTATAATTTGGCTATATAGATAAATATTGCATATTTTATTTTTTGTTCTTGTATATATTTGAGTCTGTTTTTATGTATGTTTTGGATTTTTCTTTGTTTCTATAATTCCGCTGGCTTCGAGATTTATTCCTTATAATTTGACTATATAGATAAATATTGCATATTTTTTTTTTTGTTTTATACATATATTTGAGTCTGTTATTATATATGTTTTTAAGTTGTCTTTATGTTCTTTTAATTCTGATGACTTCGAGATTTACTCCTTATAATTTGGCTATATAGACAAATATTATAATATGTTTGATATGTATGGTTTTTAAATATTCAAAACAATTGCAAATCTAAATTCTACAAATTGTTTTTCAATTAACTCTACCTCTTCTAATTTTAAAATTAATGTTTTTTCAGTATATCCTCTGCTACCCGATTTTCTCAAATTAATGATAATTCTAGTCAATCTATCTATTAATTGGTCCATTTACAATTCATTTTAGAATTTTTTTTTTTTTGATATTTAATTTTATTTAAACAATGTTGTTGTTTACTTTCTTATTGACATATTTTTTATAATAACTATTTAGTTTTGAAATACATATGCTCAAAATCAATATAAAAATTATAGCTAATACTACAATCCAATGTTTTTCATCATTAGTGTGTTTGGGTTTTTCAGTATTGTTGCCTAATTCATAGCCAACAATTGCTACTAAAATTGCGTTACTAATTTTACTCCACCAACCCATTTTGATGTTTTTATTTATGTATTTTTGTATAAATATATGTAAATTAAAAAAAAAACAATTTTTGTGCCTACTTTAAGTCATAATAATGAAATATTTTAATTATTTATGTAAATTATCATTATAAAATGTAATTTTTGCTGCTTTTTATTTTTCTAACTCTTTTAATTGGTTGTAGACGAGTTTCTTTTGCGGTCCGCTGCTAAGGCTTATTAGCCGCCTTAATTCCGCTTTTTCTCTATTGAGCCGCTTCTTTTTGCCGCCCTTCGTCTTCTTTTTAGTTGGAGTTACAGGTGGTACTGGACGCTGTTTTTTCGACTTATTTCTCTCAAGATATTGTTCAATTGTAATTGGCTGTGGTCCACAATGCTTAGGGGTAGGTATGTAAGGTGGTGCCTGAATTTCCACGCCTTCAGTGGGATTGTACTCCTCCACTGCCAATCTGTTAACCAAATCTTCGAAAAGTTCATGAAAGTCTTCGTCCATTTAAAAAGAAAAATTCCAGATATGTTGGCCAAGGATCGCCATATAATATGTTTGATATGTATGGTTTTTAAATATTCAAAACAATTGCAAATCTATTACTATTGCATTAGCATAGAATCGCGACTAATGCAATAGAAAGCCTTGGTTTGTAGAGCGAGGCTTCAAAACTCGGCAGACGAGCAAATGATGCCCTTTAATTGAGTTCAGTGAAAAGAAGAATGAATTCTTGTGTCCAAACTGAGACTAGCCTTTATTTTCTAACTTATATACTAATTTACAAATTATCTAAAATTTATCTGACATATCTTGCATTTCATTCATACATCCAAAATGCCCAATGTAACATGGTGTTCAACTTTTTTTGTTCATGTTACAAAAATGCATTTACTGATCGACTGACCAATCAGCACAGTCATTATTTTTAAACAAATTACATTTCTCCTATTTAAGGTATTTAAAATAAAATAAAAAAGAAATAAAAAGAAATTTGATTTTCGATTGTTACCCCTTAAGTACGGTCAAGTACCTAAAGCAATGAACTATAAGTGGAGCAAGTGAAAATACTCATGTTTCACTTCGCTGTAGGTATTTTGGTATACGTATGAAGTGCAAGCATTTGTTTACCACATGTGTCATAATGTTTGTGTGTCATTGATATGGTCGTTTACAATTAATATTTTCTGTTATTTTTCTTACAAAAATATTGTGTGATGCTTTTGTGGAAATGAAAAATAAGTGTACACCACAATATTGCATATTTAATTTTTTGTTCTTTTATATATTTGATTCTGTTTTTATGTATGTTTTGGATTTTTCTCTGTTTCTATAATTCTGCTGACTTCGAGATTTACTCCTTATAATTTGACTATATAGATAAATATTGCATATTTTATTTTTTGTTTTATACATATATTTGAGTCTGTTATTATATATGTTTTTGAGTTGTCTTTATGTTTTTTTAATTCTGCTGACTTCGAGATTTACTCCTTATAATTTGACTATATAGATAAATATTGCATATTTTATTTTTTGTTTTATACATATATTTGAGTCTGTTATTATATATGTTTTTGAGTTGTCTTTATGTTTTTTTAATTCTGCTGACTTCGAGATTTACTCCTTATAATTTGACTATATAGATAAATATTGCATATTTTATTTTTTGTTTTATACATATATTTGAGTCTGTTATTATATATGTTTTTGAGTTGTCTTTATGTTTTTTTAATTCTGCTGACTTCGAGATTTACTCCTTATAATTTGACTATATAGATAAATATTGCATATTTTATTTTTTGTTTTATACATATATTTGAGTCTGTTATTATATATGTTTTTGAGTTGTCTTTATGTTTTTTTAATTCTGCTGACTTCGAGATTTACTCCTTATAATTTGACTATATAGATAAATATTGCATATTTTATTTTTTGTTCTTTTATATATTTGAGACCGCTTTTATGTATGTTTTGGATTTTTCTTTATGTTTCTATAATTCTGATGACTTCGAGTTTTATCCTTATGATTTGGCTATATAGACAAATATTGCATATTTAATTTTTTGTTCTTTTATATATTTGATTCTGTTTTTATGTATGTTTTGGATTTTTCTTTGTTTCTATAATTCTGCTGACTTCGAGATTTATTCCTTATGATTTGGCTATATAGACAAATATTGCATTTTTTTTTTATTTTATACATATATTTGAGTTGTCTTTATGTTTCTATAATTCTGCTGACTTCGAGTTTTATTCCTTATGATTTGGCTATATAGACAAATATTGCATATTTAATTTTTTGTTCTTTTATATATTTGATTCTGTTTTTATGTATGTTTTGGATTTTTCTTTGTTTCTATAATTCTGCTGACTTCGAGATTTATTCCTTATGATTTGGCTATATAGACAAATATTGCATTTTTTTTTTGTTTTATACATATATTTGAGTCTGTTATTATATATGTTTTTGAGTTGTCTTTATGTTTCTATAATTCTGCTGACTTCGAGTTTTATTCCTTATGATTTGGCTATATAGACAAATATTGCATATTTAATTTTTTGTTCTTTTATATATTTGATTCTGTTTTTATGTATGTTTTGGATTTTTCTTTGTTTCTATAATTCTGCTGACTTCGAGATTTATTCCTTATGATTTGGCTATATAGACAAATATTACATTTTTTTTTGTTTTATACAAATATTTGAGTCTGTTATTATATATGTTTTTAAGTTGTCTTTATGTTCTTTTAATTCTGATGACTTCGAGATTTACTCCTTATAATTTGGCTATATAGACAAATATTGCATATTTAATTTTTTGTTCTTTTATATATTTGATTCTGTTTTTATGTATGTTTTTGAGTTGTCTTTATGTTTTTTTAATTCTGCTGACTTCGAGATTTACTCCTTATAATTTGACTATATAGATAAATATTGCATATTTTATTTTTTGTTCTTTTATATATTTGAGACCGCTTTTATGTATGTTTTGGATTTTTCTTTATGTTTCTATAATTCTGCTGACTTCGAGTTTTATTCCTTATGATTTGGCTATATAGACAAATATTGCATATTTAATTTTTTGTTCTTTTATATATTTGATTCTGTTTTTATGTATGTTTTGGATTTTTCTTTGTTTCTATAATTCTGCTGACTTCGAGATTTATTCCTTATGATTTGGCTATATAGACAAATATTGCATTTTTTTTTTGTTTTATACAAATATTTGAGTCTGTTATTATATATGTTTTTAAGTTGTCTTTATGTTCTTTTAATTCTGATGACTTCGAGATTTACTCCTTATAATTTGGCTATATAGACAAATATTGCATATTTAATTTTTTGTTCTTTTATATATTTGATTCTGTTTTTATGTATGTTTTTGAGTTGTCTTTATGTTTTTTTAATTCTGCTGACTTCGAGATTTACTCCTTATAATTTGACTATATAGATAAATATTGCATATTTTATTTTTTGTTCTTTTATATATTTGAGACCGCTTTTATGTATGTTTTGGATTTTTCTTTATGTTTCTATAATTCTGCTGACTTCGAGTTTTATTCCTTATGATTTGGCTATATAGACAAATATTGCATATTTAATTTTTTGTTCTTTTATATATTTGATTCTGTTTTTATGTATGTTTTTGAGTTGTCTTTATGTTTTTTTAATTCTGCTGACTTCGAGATTTACTCCTTATAATTTGACTATATAGATAAATATTGCATATTTTATTTTTTGTTTTATACATATATTTGAGTCTGTTATTATATATGTTTTTAAGTTGTCTTTATGTTCTTTTAATTCTGATGACTTCGAGATTTACTCCTTATAATTTGGCTATATAGACAAATATTGCATATTTAATTTTTTGTTCTTTTATATATTTGATTCTGTTTTTATGTATGTTTTTGAGTTGTCTTTATGTTTTTTTAATTCTGCTGACTTCGAGATTTACTCCTTATAATTTGACTATATAGATAAATATTGCATATTTTATTTTTTGTTTTATACATATATTTGAGTCTGTTATTATATATGTTTTTAAGTTGTCTTTATGTTCTTTTAATTCTGATGACTTCGAGATTTACTCCTTATAATTTGGCTATATAGACAAATATTGCATATTTAATTTTTTGTTCTTTTATATATTTGATTCTGTTTTTATGTATGTTTTTGAGTTGTCTTTATGTTTTTTTAATTCTGCTGACTTCGAGATTTACTCCTTATAATTTGACTATATAGATAAATATTGCATATTTTATTTTTTGTTCTTTTATATATTTGAGACCGCTTTTATGTATGTTTTGGATTTTTCTTTATGTTTCTATAATTCTGCTGACTTCGAGTTTTATTCCTTATGATTTGGCTATATAGACAAATATTGCATATTTAATTTTTTGTTCTTTTATATATTTGATTCTGTTTTTATGTATGTTTTGGATTTTTCTTTGTTTCTATAATTCTGCTGACTTCGAGATTTATTCCTTATGATTTGGCTATATAGACAAATATTGCATTTTTTTTTTTTGTTTTATACATATATTTGAGTCTGTTATTATATATGTTTTTGAGTTGTCTTTATGTTTCTATAATTCTGCTGACTTCGAGTTTTATTCCTTATGATTTGGCTATATAGACAAATATTGCATATTTAATTTTTTGTTCTTTTATATATTTGATTCTGTTTTTAGGTATGTTTTGGATTTTTCTTTGTTTCTATAATTCTGCTGACTTCGAGATTTATTCCTTATGATTTGGCTATATAGACAAATATTGCATTTTTTTTTTTGTTTTATACATATATTTGAGTCTGTTATTATATATGTTTTTAAGTTGTCTTTATGTTCTTTTAATTCTGATGACTTCTAGATTTACTCCTTATAATTTGGCTATATAGACAAATATTGCATATTTAATTTTTTGTTCTTTTATATATTTGATTCTGTTTTTATGTATGTTTTTGAGTTGTCTTTATGTTTTTTTAATTCTGCTGACTTCGAGATTTACTCCTTATAATTTGACTATATAGATAAATATTGCATATTTTATTTTTTGTTTTATACATATATTTGAGTCTGTTATTATATATGTTTTTGAGTTGTCTTTATGTTTTTTTAATTCTGCTGACTTCGAGATTTACTCCTTATAATTTGACTATATAGATAAATATTGCATATTTTATTTTTTGTTTTATACATATATTTGAGTCTGTTATTATATATGTTTTTGAGTTGTCTTTATGTTTTTTTAATTCTGCTGACTTCGAGATTTACTCCTTATAATTTGACTATATAGATAAATATTGCATATTTTATTTTTTGTTCTTTTATATATTTGAGACCGCTTTTATGTATGTTTTGGATTTTTCTTTATGTTTCTATAATTCTGCTGACTTCGAGTTTTATTCCTTATGATTTGGCTATATAGACAAATATTGCATATTTAATTTTTTGTTCTTTTATATATTTGATTCTGTTTTTATGTATGTTTTGGATTTTTCTTTGTTTCTATAATTCTGCTGACTTCGAGATTTATTCCTTATGATTTGGCTATATAGACAAATATTGCATTTTTTTTTGTTTTATACATATATTTGAGTCTGTTATTATATATGTTTTTGAGTTGTCTTTATGTTTCTATAATTCTGCTGACTTCGAGTTTTATTCCTTATGATTTGGCTATATAGACAAATATTGCATATTTAATTTTTTGTTCTTTTATATATTTGATTCTGTTTTTATGTATGTTTTGGATTTTTCTTTGTTTCTATAATTCTGCTGACTTCGAGATTTATTCCTTATGATTTGGCTATATAGACAAATATTGCATTTTTTTTTGTTTTATACATATATTTGAGTCTGTTATTATATATGTTTTTGAGTTGTCTTTATGTTTCTATAATTCTGCTGACTTCGAGTTTTATTCCTTATGATTTGGCTATATAGACAAATATTGCATTTTTTTTTTGTTTTATACATATATTTGAGTCTGTTATTATATATGTTTTTAAGTTGTCTTTATGTTCTTTTAATTCTGATGACTTCGAGGTTTACTCCTTATAATTTGGCTATATAGACAAATATTGCATATTTAATTTTTTGTTCTTTTATATATTTGATTCTGTTTTTATGTATGTTTTGGATTTTTCTTTGTTTCTATAATTCTGCTGACTTCGAGATTTATTCCTTATGATTTGGCTATATAGACAAATATTGCATTTTTTTTTTGTTTTATACATATATTTGAGTCTGTTATTATATATGTTTTTAAGTTGTCTTTATGTTCTTTTAATTCTGATGACTTCGAGATTTACTCCTTATAATTTGGCTATATAGACAAATATTGCATATTTAATTTTTTGTTCTTTTATATATTTGATTCTGTTTTTATGTATGTTTTGGATTTTTCTTTGTTTCTATAATTCTGCTGACTTCGAGATTTATTCCTTATGATTTGGGTATATAGACAAATATTGCATATTTAATTTTTTGTTCTTTTATATATTTGATTCTGTTCTTATGTATGTTTTGGATGTTTCTTTGTTTCTATAATCTGCTGACTTCGAGATTTATTCCTTATGATTTGGCTATATAGACAAATATTGCATATTTAATTTTTTGTTCTTTTATATATTTGATTCTATTTTTATGTATGTTTTGGATTTTTCTTTGTTTCTATAATTCTGCTGACTTCGCGATTTATTCCTTATGATTGGCTATACAGACAAATATTGCATATTTTATTTTTTGTTTTATACATATATTTGAGTCTGTTATTATATATGTTTTTGAGTTGTCTTTATGTTTTTTTAATTCTGATGACTTCGAGATTTACTCCTTATAATTTGGCTATATAGATAAATATTGCATATTTTATTTTTTGTTCTTGTATATATTTGAGTCTGTTTTTATGTATGTTTTGGATTTTTCTTTATGTTTCTATAATTCTGCTGACTTCGAGATTTATTCCTTATAAATATATAGATATATAGATAAATTTTGCATATTTAATTTTTTGTTCTTTTATATATTTTATTCTGTTTTATGTATGTTTTGGATTTTTCTTTGTTTCTATAATTCTGCTGGCTTCGAGATTTATTCCTTATAATTTGACTATATAGATAAATATTGCATTTTTTTTTTGTTTTATACATATATTTGAGTCTGTTATTATATATGTTTTTAAGTTGTCTTTATGTTCTTTTAATTCTGATGACTTTGAGATTTACTCCTTATAATTTAGCTATATAGACAAATATTGCATATTTAATTTTTTGTTCTTTTATATATTTGATTCTCTTTTTATGTATGTTTTGGATTTTTCTCTGTTTCTATAATTCTGCTGACTTCGAGATTTATTCCTTATAATTTGACTATATAGATAAATATTGCATATTTTATTTTTTGTTTTATACATATATTTGAGTCTGTTATTATATATGTTTTTGAGTTGTCTTTATGTTTTTTAATTCTGCTGACTTCGAGATTTACTCCTTATAATTTGACTATATAGATAAATATTGCATATTTTATTTTTTGTTTTATACATATATTTGAGTCTGTTATTATATATGTTTTTGAGTTGTCTTTATGTTTTTTTAATTCTGCTGACTTCGAGATTTACTCCTTATAATTTGACTATATAGATAAATATTGCATATTTTATTTTTTGTTTTATACATATATTTGAGTCTGTTATTATATATGTTTTTGAGTTGTCTTTATGTTTTTTTAATTCTGCTGACTTCGAGATTTACTCCTTATAATTTGACTATATAGATAAATATTGCATATTTTATTTTTTGTTCTTTTATATATTTGAGACCGCTTTTATGTATGTTTTGGATTTTCCTTTATGTTTCTATAATTCTGCTGACTTCGAGTTTTATTCCTTATGATTTGGCTATATAGACAAATATTGCATATTTAATTTTTTGTTCTTTTATATATTTGATTCTGTTTTTATGTATGTTTTGGATTTTTCTTTGTTTCTATAATTCTGCTGACTTCGAGATTTATTCCTTATGATTTGGCTATATAGACAAATATTGCATATTTAATTTTTTGTTCTTTTATATATTTGATTCTGTTCTTATGCATGTTTTGGATGTTTCTTTGTTTCTATAATCTGCTGACTTCGAGATTTATTCCTTATGATTTGGCTATATAGACAAATATTGCATATTTAATTTTTTGTTCTTTTATATATTTGATTCTGTTTTTATGTATGTTTTGGATTTTTCTTTGTTTCTATAATTCTGCTGACTTCGAGATTTATTCCTTATGATTGGCTATACAGACAAATATTGCATATTTTGTTTTTTGTTTTATACATATATTTGAGTCTGTTATTATATATGTTTTTGAGTTGTCTTTATGTGCTTTTAATTCTGATGACTTCGAGATTTACTCCTTATAATTTGGCTATATAGATAAATATTGCATATTTTATTTTTTGTTCTTCTATATATTTGAGTCTGTTTTTATGTATGTTTTGGATTTTTCTTTATGTTTCTATAATTCTGCTGACTTCGAGATTTATTCCTTATAAATATATAGATATATAGATAAATTTTGCATATTTAAGTTTTTGTTCTTTTATATATTTTATTCTGTTTATGTATGTTTTGGATTTTTCTTTGTTTCTATAATTCTGCTAACTTCGAGATTTATTCCTTATAATTTGACTATATAGATAAATATTGCATATTTTATTTTTTGTTTTATACATATATTTGAGTCTGTTATTATATATGTTTTTGAGTTGTCTTTATGTTCTTTTAATTCTGATGACTTCGAGATTTACTCCTTATAATTTGGCTATATAGACAAATATTGCATATTTAATTTTTTGTTCTTTTATATATTTGATTCTGTTTTTATGTATGTTTTGGATTTTTCTCTGTTTCTATAATTCTGCTGACTTCGAGATTTACTCCTTATAATTTGACTATATAGATAAATATTATATATTTTATTTTTTGTTTTATACATATATTTGAGTCTGTTATTATATATGTTTTTGAGTTGTCTTTATGTTTTTTTAATTCTGATGACTTCGAGACTTACTCCTTATAATTTGGCTATATAGACAAATATTGCATATTTAATTTTTTGTTCTTTTATATATTTGATTCTGTTTTTATGTATGTTTTGGATTTTTCTTTGTTTCTATAATTCTGCTGACTTCGAGATTTATTCCTTATAATTTGGCTATATAGATAAATATTGCATATTTTATTTTTTGTTTTATACATATATTTGAGTCTGTTATTATATATGTTTTTGAGTTGCCTTTATGTTTTTTTAATTCTGATGACTTCGAGATTTATTCCTTATAATTTGGCTATATAGATAAATATTGCATATTTTATTTTTTGTTCTTTTATATATTTGAGTCTGTTTTATGTATGTTTTGGATTTTTCTTTATGTTTCTATAATTCTGATGACTTGGAGATTTATTCCTTATAATTTGGCTATATAGACAAATATTGCATATTTAATTTTTTGTTCTTTTATATATTTGATTCTGTTTTTATGTATGTTTTGGATTTTTCTTTGTTTCTATAATTCTGCTGACTTCGAGATTTATTCCTTATAATTTGGCTATATAGATAAATATTGCATATTTTATTTTTTGTTTTATACATATATTTGAGTCTGTTATTATATATGTTTTTGAGTTGCCTTTATGTTTTTTTAATTCTGATGACTTCGAGATTTATTCCTTATAATTTGGCTATATAGATAAATATTGCATATTTTATTTTTTGTTCTTTTATATATTTGAGTCTGTTTTATGTATGTTTTGGATTTTTCTTTATGTTTCTATAATTCTGATGACTTGGAGATTTATTCCTTATAATTTGGCTATATAGACAAATATTGCATATTTAATTTTTTGTTCTTTTATATATTTGATTCTGTTTTTATGTATGTTTTGGATTTTTCTTTGTTTCTATAATTCTGCTGACTTCGAGATTTATTCCTTATAATTTGGCTATATAGATAAATATTGCATATTTTATTTTTTGTTTTATACATATATTTGAGTCTGTTATTATATATGTTTTTGAGTTGCCTTTATGTTTTTTTAATTCTGATGACTTCGAGATTTATTCCTTATAATTTGGCTATATAGATAAATATTGCATATTTTATTTTTTGTTCTTTTATATATTTGAGTCTGTTTTTATGTATGTTTTGGATTTTTCTTTATGTTTCTATAATTCAGCTGACTTCGAGATTTATTCCTTATAATTTGGCTATATAGACAAATATTGCATATTTAATTTTTTGTTCTTTTATATATTTGATTCTGTTTTTATGTATGTTTTGGATTTTTCTCTGTTTCTATAATTCTGCTGACTTCGAGATTTATTCCTTATAAATATATAGATATATAGATAAATATTGCATATTTCTTTTATATATTTTATTCTGTTTTATGTATGTTTTGGATTTTTCTTTGTTTCTACATTTCTGCTGACTTCGAGATTTATTCCTTATAATTTGACTATATAGATAAATATTGCATATTTTATTTTTTGTTTTATACATATATTTGAGTCTGTTATTATATATGTTTTTGAGTTGTCTTTATGTTTTTTTTAATTCTGATGACTTCGAGACTTACTCCTTATAATTTGGCTATATAGATAAATATTGCATATTTTATTTTTTGTTCTTTTATATATTTGAGTCTGTTTTATGTATGTTTTGGATTTTTCTTTATGTTTCTATAATTCTGATGACTTGGAGATTTATTCCTTATAATTTGGCTATATAGACAAATATTGCATATTTAATTTTTTGTTCTTTTATATATTTAATTCTGTTTTTATGTATGTTTTGGATTTTTCTTTGTTTCTATAATTCTGCTGACTTCGAGATTTATTCCTTATAATTTGGCTATATAGATAAATATTGCATATTTTATTTTTTGTTTTATACATATATTTGAGTCTGTTATTATATATGTTTTTGAGTTGCCTTTATGTTTTTTTAATTCTGATGACTTCGAGATTTATTCCTTATAATTTGGCTATATAGATAAATATTGCATATTTTATTTTTTGTTCTTTTATATATTTGAGTCTGTTTTTATGTATGTTTTGGATTTTTCTTTGTTTCTATAATTCTGCTGACTTCGAGATTTATTCCTTATGATTTGGCTATATAGACAAATATTGCATATTTAATTTTTTGTTCTTTTATATATTTGATTCTGTTCTTATGTATGTTTTGGATGTTTCTTTGTTTCTATAATTCTGCTGACTTCGAGATTTATTCCTTATGATTGGCTATACAGACAAATATTGCATATTTAATTTTTTGTTCTTTTATATATTTGATTCTGTTTTTATGTATGTTTTGGATTTTTCTTTGTTTCTATAATTCTGCTGACTTCGCGATTTATTCCTTATGATTGGCTATACAGACAAATATTGCATATTTTATTTTTTGTTTTATACATATATTTGGGTCTGTTATTATATATGTTTTTGAGTTGTCTTTATGTTTTTTTAATTCTGATGACTTCGAGATTTACTCCTTATAATTTGGCTATATAGATAAATATTGCATATTTTATTTTTTGTTCTTTTATATATTTGAGTCTGTTTTATGTATGTTTTGGATTTTTCTTTATGTTTCTATAATTCTGATGACTTGGAGATTTATTCCTTATAATTTGGCTATATAGACAAATATTGCATATTTAATTTTTTGTTCTTTTATATATTTGATTCTGTTCTTATGTATGTTTTGGATGTTTCTTTGTTTCTATAATCTGCTGACTTCGAGATTTATTCCTTATGATTTGGCTATATAGACAAATATTGCATATTTAATTTTTTGTTCTTTTATATATTTGATTCTGTTCTTATGTATGTTTTGGATGTTTCTTTGTTTCTATAATCTGCTGACTTCGAGATTTATTCCTTATGCTTTGGCTATATAGACAAATATTGCATATTTAATTTTTTGTTCTTTTATATATTTGATTCTGTTCTTATGTATGTTTTGGATGTTTCTTTGTTTCTATAATCTGCTGACTTCGAGATTTATTCCTTATGATTTGGCTATATAGACAAATATTGCATATTTAATTTTTTGTTCTTTTATATATTTGATTCTGTTTTTATGTATGTTTTGGATTTTTCTTTGTTTCTATAATTCTGCTGACTTCGCGATTTATTCCTTATGATTGGCTATACAGACAAATATTGCATATTTTATTTTTTGTTTTATACATATATTTGAGTCTGTTATTATATATGTTTTTGAGTTGTCTTTATGTTTTTTTAATTCTGATGACTTCGAGATTTACTCCTTATAATTTGGCTATATAGATAAATATTGCATATTTTATTTTTTGTTCTTTTATATATTTAAGTCTGTTTTATGTATGTTTTGGATTTTTCTTAATGTTTCTATAATTCTGATGACTTGGAGATTTATTCCTTATAATTTGGCTATATAGACAAATATTGCATATTTAATTTTTTGTTCTTTTATATATTTGATTCTGTTCTTATGTATGTTTTGGATGTTTCTTTGTTTCTATAATCTGCTGACTTCGAGATTTATTCCTTATGATTTGGCTATATAGACAAATATTGCATATTAAATTTTTTGTTCTTTTATATATTTTATTCTGTTCTTATGTATGTTTTGGATTTTTCTTTGTTTCTATAATTCTGCTGGCTTCGAGATTTATTCCTTATAATTTGACTATATAGATAAATATTGCATATTTTTTTTTGTTTTATACATATATTTGAGTCTGTTATTATATATGTTTTTAAGTTGTCTTTATGTTCTTTTAATTCTGATGACTTCGAGATTTACTCCTTATAATTTGGCTATATAGACAAATATTGCATATTTAATTTTTTGTTCTTTTATATATTTGATTTTCTTTTTATGTATGTTTTGGATTTTTCTCTGTTTCTATAGTTCTGCTGACTTCGAGATTTATTCCTTATAATTTGACTATATAGATAAATATTGCATATATTATTTTTTGTTTTATACATATATTTGAGTCTGTTATTATATATGTTTTTGAGTTGTCTTTATGTTTTTTTAATTCTGCTGACTTCGAGATTTACTCCTTATAATTTGACTATATAGATAAATATTGCATATTTTATTTTTTGTTTTATACATATATTTGAGTCTGTTATTATATATGTTTTTGAGTTGTCTTTATGTTTTTTTAATTCTGCTGACTTCGAGATTTACTCCTTATAATTTGACTATATAGATAAATATTGCATATTTTATTTTTTGTTTTATACATATATTTGAGTCTGTTATTATATATGTTTTTGAGTTGTCTTTATGTTTTTTTAATTCTGCTGACTTCGAGATTTACTCCTTATAATTTGACTATATAGATAAATATTGCATATTTTATTTTTTGTTTTATACATATATTTGAGTCTGTTATTATATATGTTTTTGAGTTGTCTTTATGTTTTTTTAATTCTGCTGACTTCGAGATTTACTCCTTATAATTTGACTATATAGATAAATATTGCATATTTTATTTTTTGTTTTATACATATATTTGAGTCTGTTATTATATATGTTTTTGAGTTGTCTTTATGTTTTTTTAATTCTGCTGACTTCGAGATTTACTCCTTATAATTTGACTATATAGATAAATATTGCATATTTTATTTTTTGTTTTATACATATATTTGAGTCTGTTATTATATATGTTTTTGAGTTGTCTTTATGTTTTTTTAATTCTGCTGACTTCGAGATTTACTCCTTATAATTTGACTATATAGATAAATATTGCATATTTTATTTTTTGTTCTTTTATATATTTGAGACCGCTTTTATGTATGTTTTGGATTTTTCTTTATGTTTCTATAATTCTGCTGACTTCGAGTTTTATTCCTTATGATTTGGCTATATAGACAAATATTGCATATTTAATTTTTTGTTCTTTTATATATTTGATTCTGTTTTTATGTATGTTTTGGATGTTTCTTTGTTTCTATAATCTGCTGACTTCGAGATTTATTCCTTATGATTTGGCTATATAGACAAATATTGCATATTTAATTTTTTGTTCTTTTATATATTTGATTCTGTTTTTATGTATGTTTTGGATTTTTCTCTGTTTCTATAATTCTGCTGACTTCGAGATTTATTCCTTATAATTTGACTATATAGATAAATATTGCATATTTTATTTTTTGTTTTATACATATATTTGAGTCTATTATTATATATGTTTTTGAGTTGTCTTTATGTTTTTTTAATTCTGCTGACTTCGAGATTTACTCCTTATAATTTGACTATATAGATAAATATTGCATATTTTATTTTTTGTTCTTTTATATATTTGAGACCGCTTTTATGTATGTTTTGGATTTTTCTTTATGTTTCTATAATTCTGCTGACTTCGAGTTTTATTCCTTATGATTTGGCTATATAGACAAATATTGCATATTTAATTTTTTGTTCTTTTATATATTTGATTCTGTTTTTATGTATGTTTTGGATGTTTCTTTGTTTCTATAATCTGCTGACTTCGAGATTTATTCCTTATGATTTGGCTATATAGACAAATATTGCATATTTTATTTTTTGTTTTATACATATATTTGAGTCTGTTATTATATATGTTTTTGAGTTGTCTTTATGTTTTTTTAATTCTGCTGACTTCGAGATTTACTCCTTATAATTTGACTATATAGATAAATATTGCATATTTTATTTTTTGTTTTATACATATATTTGAGTCTGTTATTATATATGTTTTTGAGTTGTCTTTATGTTTTTTTAATTCTGCTGACTTCGAGATTTACTCCTTATAATTTGACTATATAGATAAATATTGCATATTTTATTTTTTGTTTTATACATATATTTGAGTCTGTTATTATATATGTTTTTGAGTTGTCTTTATGTTTTTTTAATTCTGCTGACTTCGAGATTTACTCCTTATAATTTGACTATATAGATAAATATTGCATATTTTATTTTTTGTTTTATACATATATTTGAGTCTGTTATTATATATGTTTTTGAGTTGTCTTTATGTTTTTTTAATTCTGCTGACTTCGAGATTTACTCCTTATAATTTGACTATATAGATAAATATTGCATATTTTATTTTTTGTTTTATACATATATTTGAGTCTGTTATTATATATGTTTTTGAGTTGTCTTTATGTTTTTTTAATTCTGCTGACTTCGAGATTTACTCCTTATAATTTGACTATATAGATAAATATTGCATATTTTATTTTTTGTTTTATACATATATTTGAGTCTGTTATTATATATGTTTTTGAGTTGTCTTTATGTTTTTTTAATTCTGCTGACTTCGAGATTTACTCCTTATAATTTGACTATATAGATAAATATTGCATATTTTATTTTTTGTTTTATACATATATTTGAGTCTGTTATTATATATGTTTTTGAGTTGTCTTTATGTTTTTTTAATTCTGCTGACTTCGAGATTTACTCCTTATAATTTGACTATATAGATAAATATTGCATATTTTATTTTTTGTTTTATACATATATTTGAGTCTGTTATTATATATGTTTTTGAGTTGTCTTTATGTTTTTTTAATTCTGCTGACTTCGAGATTTACTCCTTATAATTTGACTATATAGATAAATATTGCATATTTTATTTTTTGTTCTTTTATATATTTGAGACCGCTTTTATGTATGTTTTGGATTTTTCTTTATGTTTCTATAATTCTGCTGACTTCGAGTTTTATTCCTTATGATTTGGCTATATAGACAAATATTGCATATTTAATTTTTTGTTCTTTTATATATTTGATTCTGTTTTTATGTATGTTTTGGATTTTTCTTTGTTTCTATAATTCTGCTGACTTCGAGATTTATTCCTTATGATTTGGCTATATAGACAAATATTGCATATTTTATTTTTTGTTCTTTTGTATATTTGATTCTGTTTTTATGCATGTTTTGGATTTTTCTTTGTTTCTATAATTCTGCTGACTTCGAGATTTATTCCTTATGATTTGGCTATATAGACAAATATTGCATATTTAATTTTTTGTTCTTTTATATATTTGATTCTGTTCTTATGTATGTTTTGGATGTTTCTTTGTTTCTATAATCTGCTGACTTCGAGATTTATTCCTTATGATTTGGCTATATAGACAAATATTGCATATTTTATTTTTTGTTCTTTTGTATATTTGATTCTGTTTTTATGTATGTTTTGGATTTTTCTTTGTTTCTATAATTCTGCTGACTTCGAGATTTATTCCTTATGATTTGGCTATATAGACAAATATTGCATATTTAATTTTTTGTTCTTTTATATATTTGATTCTGTTCTTATGTATGTTTTGGATGTTTCTTTGTTTCTATAATCTGCTGACTTCGAGATTTATTCCTTATGATTTGGCTATATCGACAAATATTGCATATTTTATTTTTTGTTCTTTTGTATATTTGATTCTGTTTTTATGTATGTTTTGGATTTTTCTTTGTTTCTATAATTCTGCTGACTTCGAGATTTATTCCTTATGATTTGGCTATATAGACAAATATTGCATATTTAATTTTTTGTTCTTTTATATATTTGATTCTGTTCTTATGTATGTTTTGGATGTTTCTTTGTTTCTATAATCTGCTGACTTCGAGATTTATTCCTTATGATTTGGCTATATAGACAAATATTGCATATTTTATTTTTTGTTCTTTTGTATATTTGATTCTGTTTTTATGTATGTTTTGGATTTTTCTTTGTTTCTATAATTCTGCTGACTTCGAGATTTATTCCTTATGATTTGGCTATATAGACAAATATTGCATATTTAATTTTTTGTTCTTTTATATATTTGATTCTGTTTTTATGTATGTTTTGGATGTTTCTTTGTTTCTATAATCTGCTGACTTCGAGATTTATTCCTTATGATTTGGCTATATAGACAAATATTGCATATTTAATTTTTTGTTCTTTTATATATTTGATTCTGTTTTTATGTATGTTTTGGATTTTTCTTTGTTTCTATAATTCTGCTGACTTCGAGATTTATTCCTTATGATTTGGCTATATAGACAAATATTGCATATTTTATTTTTTGTTCTTTTGTATATTTGATTCTGTTTTTATGCATGTTTTGGATTTTTCTTTGTTTCTATAATTCTGCTGACTTCGAGATTTATTCCTTATGATTTGGCTATATAGACAAATATTGCATATTTAATTTTTTGTTCTTTTATATATTTGATTCTGTTCTTATGTATGTTTTGGATGTTTCTTTGTTTCTATAATCTGCTGACTTCGAGATTTATTCCTTATGATTTGGCTATATAGACAAATATTGCATATTTTATTTTTTGTTCTTTTGTATATTTGATTCTGTTTTTATGTATGTTTTGGATTTTTCTTTGTTTCTATAATTCTGCTGACTTCGAGATTTATTCCTTATGATTTGGCTATATAGACAAATATTGCATATTTAATTTTTTGTTCTTTTATATATTTGATTCTGTTCTTATGTATGTTTTGGATGTTTCTTTGTTTCTATAATCTGCTGACTTCGAGATTTATTCCTTATGATTTGGCTATATCGACAAATATTGCATATTTTATTTTTTGTTCTTTTGTATATTTGATTCTGTTTTTATGTATGTTTTGGATTTTTCTTTGTTTCTATAATTCTGCTGACTTCGAGATTTATTCCTTATGATTTGGCTATATAGACAAATATTGCATATTTAATTTTTTGTTCTTTTATATATTTGATTCTGTTCTTATGTATGTTTTGGATGTTTCTTTGTTTCTATAATCTGCTGACTTCGAGATTTATTCCTTATGATTTGGCTATATAGACAAATATTGCATATTTTATTTTTTGTTCTTTTGTATATTTGATTCTGTTTTTATGTATGTTTTGGATTTTTCTTTGTTTCTATAATTCTGCTGACTTCGAGATTTATTCCTTATGATTGGGCTATATAGACAAATATTGCATATTTAATTTTTTGTTCTTTTATATATTTGATTCTGTTTTTATGTATGTTTTGGATTTTTCTTTGTTTCTATAATTCTGCTGACTTCAAGATTTATTCCTTATGATTGGGCTATATAGACAAATATTGCATATTTTATTTTTTGTTCTTTTATATATTTGATTCTGTTTTTATGTATGTTTTGGATGTTTCTTTGTTTCTATAATCTGCTGACTTCGAGATTTATTCCTTATGATTTGGCTATATAGACAAATATTGCATATTTTATTTTTTGTTCTTTTGTATATTTGATTCTGTTTTTATGTATGTTTTGGATTTTTCTTTGTTTCTATAATTCTGCTGACTTCGAGATTTATTCCTTATGATTGGGCTATATAGACAAATATTGCATATTTTATTTTTTGTTCTTTTATATATTTGATTCTGTTTTTATGTATGTTTTGGATGTTTCTTTGTTTCTATAATCTGCTGACTTCGAGATTTATTCCTTATGATTTGGCTATATAGACAAATATTGCATATTTTATTTTTTGTTCTTTTGTATATTTGATTCTGTTTTTATGTATGTTTTGGATTTTTCTTTGTTTCTATAATTCTGCTGACTTCGAGATTTATTCCTTATGATTGGGCTATATAGACAAATATTGCATATTTAATTTTTTGTTCTTTTATATATTTGATTCTGTTTTTATGTATGTTTTGGATTTTTCTTTGTTTCTATAATTCTGCTGACTTCGAGATTTATTCCTTATGATTTGGCTATATAGACAAATATTGCATATTTTATTTTTTGTTCTTTTATATATTTGATTCTGTTTTTATGTATGTTTTGGATGTTTCTTTGTTTCTATAATCTGCTGACTTCGAGATTTATTCCTTATGATTTGGCTATATAGACAAATATTGCATATTTTATTTTTTGTTCTTTTGTATATTTGATTCTGTTTTTATGTATGTTTTGGATTTTTCTTTGTTTCTATAATTCTGCTGACTTCGAGATTTATTCCTTATGATTTGGCTATATAGACAAATATTGCATATTTTATTTTTTGTTCTTTTGTATATTTGATTCTGTTTTTATGTATGTTTTGGATTTTTCTTTGTTTCTATAATTCTGCTGACTTCGAGATTTATTCCTTATGATTGGCTACACAGACAAATATTGCATATTTTATTTTTTGTTTTATACATATATTTGAGTCTGTTATTATATATGTTTTTGAGTTGTCTCTATGTTTTTTTAATTCTGATGACTTCGAGATTTATTCCTTATAATTTGGCTATATAGATAAATATTGCATATTTAATTTTTTGTTCTTTTATATATTTGATTCTGTTTTTATGTATGTTTTGGATTTTTCTTTGTTTCTATAATTCTGCTGACTTCGAGATTTATTCCTTATAATTTGGCTATATAGATAAATATTGCATATTTAATTTTTTGTTCTTTTATATATTTGATTCTGTTTTTATGTATGTTTTGGATGTTTCTTTGTTTCTATAATCTGCTGACTTCGAGATTTATTCCTTATGATTTGGCTATATAGACAAATATTGCATATTTTATTTTTTGTTCTTTTGTATATTTGATTCTGTTTTTATGTATGTTTTGGATTTTTCTTTGTTTCTATAATTCTGCTGACTTCGAGATTTATTCCTTATGATTTGGCTATATAGACAAATATTGCATATTTTATTTTTTGTTCTTTTGTATATTTGATTCTGTTTTTATGTATGTTTTGGATTTTTCTTTGTTTCTATAATTCTGCTGACTTCGAGATTTATTCCTTATGATTGGGCTATATAGACAAATATTGCATATTTAATTTTTTGTTCTTTTATATATTTGATTCTGTTTTTATGTATGTTTTGGATTTTTCTTTGTTTCTATAATTCTGCTGACTTGGAGATTTATTCCTTATGATTTGGCTATATAGACAAATATTGCATATTTTATTTTTTGTTCTTTTGTATATTTGATTCTGTTTTTATGTATGTTTTGGATTTTTCTTTGTTTCTATAATTCTGCTGACTTCGAGATTTATTCCTTATGATTGGGCTATATAGACAAATATTGCATATTTAATTTTTTGTTCTTTTATATATTTGATTCTGTTTTTATGTATGTTTTGGATTTTTCTTTGTTTCTATAATTCTGCTGACTTCGAGATTTATTCCTTATGATTTGGCTATATAGACAAATATTGCATATTTTATTTTTTGTTCTTTTATATATTTGATTCTGTTTTTATGTATGTTTTGGATGTTTCTTTGTTTCTATAATCTGCTGACTTCGAGATTTATTCCTTATGATTTGGCTATATAGACAAATATTGCATATTTTATTTTTTGTTCTTTTGTATATTTGATTCTGTTTTTATGTATGTTTTGGATTTTTCTTTGTTTCTATAATTCTGCTGACTTGGAGATTTATTCCTTATGATTGGGCTATATAGACAAATATTGCATATTTAATTTTTTGTTCTTTTATATATTTGATTCTGTTTTTATGTATGTTTTGGATTTTTCTTTGTTTCTATAATTCTGCTGACTTCGAGATTTATTCCTTATGATTTGGCTATATAGACAAATATTGCATATTTTATTTTTTGTTCTTTTGTATATTTGATTCTGTTTTTATGTATGTTTTGGATTTTTCTTTGTTTCTATAATTCTGCTGACTTCGAGATTTATTCCTTATGATTGGCTATACAGACAAATATTGCATATTTTATTTTTTGTTTTATACATATATTTGAGTCTGTTATTATATATGTTTTTGAGTTGTCTCTATGTTTTTTTAATTCTGATGACTTCGAGATTTATTCCTTATAATTTGGCTATATAGATAAATATTGCATATTTAATTTTTTGTTCTTTTATATATTTGATTCTGTTTTTATGTATGTTTTGGATGTTTCTTTGTTTCTATAATCTGCTGACTTCGAGATTTATTCCTTATGATTTGGCTATATAGACAAATATTGCATATTTAATTTTTTGTTCTTTTATATATTTGATTCTGTTCTTATGTATGTTTTGGATGTTTCTTTGTTTCTATAATCTGCTGACTTCGAGATTTATTCCTTATGATTTGGCTATATAGACAAATATTGCATATTTTATTTTTTGTTCTTTTGTATATTTGATTCTGTTTTTATGTATGTTTTGGATTTTTCTTTGTTTCTATAATTCTGCTGACTTCGAGATTTATTCCTTATGATTTGGCTATATAGACAAATATTGCATATTTAATTTTTTGTTCTTTTATATATTTGATTCTGTTCTTATGTATGTTTTGGATGTTTCTTTGTTTCTATAATCTGCTGACTTCGAGATTTATTCCTTATGATTTGGCTATATAGACAAATATTGCATATTTTATTTTTTGTTCTTTTGTATATTTGATTCTGTTTTTATGTATGTTTTGGATTTTTCTTTGTTTCTATAATTCTGCTGACTTCGAGATTTATTCCTTATGATTGGCTATACAGACAAATATTGCATATTTTATTTTTTGTTTTATACATATATTTGAGTCTGTTATTATATATGTTTTTGAGTTGTCTCTATGTTTTTTTAATTCTGATGACTTCGAGATTTATTCCTTATAATTTGGCTATATAGATAAATATTGCATATTTAATTTTTTGTTCTTTTATATATTTGATTCTGTTTTTATGTATGTTTTGGATGTTTCTTTGTTTCTATAATCTGCTGACTTCGAGATTTATTCCTTATGATTTGGCTATATAGACAAATATTGCATATTTTATTTTTTGTTCTTTTATATATTTGATTCTGTTTTTATGTATGTTTTGGATGTTTCTTTGTTTCTATAATCTGCTGACTTCGAGATTTATTCCTTATGATTTGGCTATATAGACAAATATTGCATATTTTATTTTTTGTTCTTTTGTATATTTGATTCTGTTTTTATGTATGTTTTGGATTTTTCTTTGTTTCTATAATTCTGCTGACTTCGAGATTTATTCCTTATGATTGGGCTATATAGACAAATATTGCATATTTAATTTTTTGTTCTTTTATATATTTGATTCTGTTTTTATGTATGTTTTGGATTTTTCTTTGTTTCTATAATTCTGCTGACTTCGAGATTTATTCCTTATGATTGGGCTATATAGACAAATATTGCATATTTAATTTTTTGTTCTTTTATATATTTGATTCTGTTTTTATGTATGTTTTGGATTTTTCTTTGTTTCTATAATTCTGCTGACTTCGAGATTTATTCCTTATGATTGGGCTATATAGACAAATATTGCATATTTAATTTTTTGTTCTTTTATATATTTGATTCTGTTTTTATGTATGTTTTGGATGTTTCTTTGTTTCTATAATCTGCTGACTTCGAGATTTATTCCTTATGATTTGGCTATATAGACAAATATTGCATATTTTATTTTTTGTTCTTTTATATATTTGATTCTGTTTTTATGTATGTTTTGGATGTTTCTTTGTTTCTATAATCTGCTGACTTCGAGATTTATTCCTTATGATTTGGCTATATAGACAAATATTGCATATTTTATTTTTTGTTCTTTTGTATATTTGATTCTGTTTTTGTGTATGTTTTGGATTTTTCTTTGTTTCTATAATTCTGCTGACTTCGAGATTTATTCCTTATGATTGGGCTATATAGACAAATATTGCATATTTAATTTTTTGTTCTTTTATATATTTGATTCTGTTTTTATGTATGTTTTGGATTTTTCTTTGTTTCTATAATTCTGCTGACTTCGAGATTTATTCCTTATGATTTGGCTATATAGACAAATATTGCATATTTTATTTTTTGTTCTTTTGTATATTTGATTCTGTTTTTATGTATGTTTTGGATTTTTCTTTGTTTCTATAATTCTGCTGACTTCGAGATTTATTCCTTATGATTGGCTACACAGACAAATATTGCATATTTTATTTTTTGTTTTATACATATATTTGAGTCTGTTATTATATATGTTTTTGAGTTGTCTCTATGTTTTTTTAATTCTGATGACTTCGAGATTTATTCCTTATAATTTGGCTATATAGATAAATATTGCATATTTAATTTTTTGTTCTTTTATATATTTGATTCTGTTTTTATGTATGTTTTGGATGTTTCTTTGTTTCTATAATCTGCTGACTTCGAGATTTATTCCTTATGATTTGGCTATATAGACAAATATTGCATATTTAATTTTTTGTTCTTTTATATATTTGATTCTGTTCTTATGTATGTTTTGGATGTTTCTTTGTTTCTATAATCTGCTGACTTCGAGATTTATTCCTTATGATTTGGCTATATAGACAAATATTGCATATTTTATTTTTTGTTCTTTTGTATATTTGATTCTGTTTTTATGTATGTTTTGGATTTTTCTTTGTTTCTATAATTCTGCTGACTTCGAGATTTATTCCTTATGATTTGGCTATATAGACAAATATTGCATATTTAATTTTTTGTTCTTTTATATATTTGATTCTGTTCTTATGTATGTTTTGGATGTTTCTTTGTTTCTATAATCTGCTGACTTCGAGATTTATTCCTTATGATTTGGCTATATAGACAAATATTGCATATTTTATTTTTTGTTCTTTTGTATATTTGATTCTGTTTTTATGTATGTTTTGGATTTTTCTTTGTTTCTATAATTCTGCTGACTTCGAGATTTATTCCTTATGATTTGGCTATATAGACAAATATTGCATATTTTATTTTTTGTTTTATACATATATTTGAGTCTGTTATTATATATGTTTTTGAGTTGTCTCTATGTTTTTTTAATTCTGATGACTTCGAGATTTATTCCTTATAATTTGGCTATATAGATAAATATTGCATATTTAATTTTTTGTTCTTTTATATATTTGATTCTGTTTTTATGTATGTTTTGGATGTTTCTTTGTTTCTATAATCTGCTGACTTCGAGATTTATTCCTTATGATTTGGCTATATAGACAAATATTGCATATTTTATTTTTTGTTCTTTTGTATATTTGATTCTGTTTTTATGTATGTTTTGGATTTTTCTTTGTTTCTATAATTCTGCTGACTTCGAGATTTATTCCTTATGATTTGGCTATATAGACAAATATTGCATATTTAATTTTTTGTTCTTTTATATATTTGATTCTGTTTTTATGTATGTTTTGGATTTTTCTTTGTTTCTATAATTCTGCTGACTTCGAGATTTATTCCTTATGATTGGCTATACAGGCAAATATTGCATATTTTATTTTTTGTTTTATACATATATTTGAGTCTGTTATTATATATGTTTTTGAGTTGTCTTTATGTGCTTTTAATTCTGATGACTTCGAGATTTACTCCTTATAATTTGGCTATATAGATAAATATTGCATATTTTATTTTTTGTTCTTCTATATATTTGAGTCTGTTTTTATGTATGTTTTGGATTTTTCTTTATGTTTCTATAATTCTGCTGACTTCGAGATTTATTCCTTATAAATATATAGATATATAGATAAATTTTGCATATTTAATTTTTTGTTCATTTATATATTTTATTCTGTTTTATGTATGTTTTGGATTTTTCTTTGTTTCTATAATTCTGCTAACTTCGAGATTTATTCCTTATAATTTGACTATATAGATAAATATTGCATATTTTATTTTTTGTTTTATACATATATTTGAGTCTGTTATTATATATGTTTTTGAGTTGTCTTTATGTTCTTTTAATTCTGATGACTTCGAGATTTACTCCTTATAATTTGGCTATATAGACAAATATTGCATATTTAATTTTTTGTTCTTTTATATATTTGATTCTGTTTTTATGTATGTTTTGGATTTTTCTTTGTTTCTATAATTCTGCTGACTTCGAGATTTATTCCTTATGATTTGGCTATATAGACAAATATTGCATATTTTATTTTTTGTTCTTTTGTATATTTGATTCTGTTTTTATGCATGTTTTGGATTTTTCTTTGTTTCTATAATTCTGCTGACTTCGAGATTTATTCCTTATGATTTGGCTATATAGACAAATATTGCATATTTAATTTTTTGTTCTTTTATATATTTGATTCTGTTCTTATGTATGTTTTGGATGTTTCTTTGTTTCTATAATCTGCTGACTTCGAGATTTATTCCTTATGATTTGGCTATATAGACAAATATTGCATATTTTATTTTTTGTTCTTTTGTATATTTGATTCTGTTTTTATGTATGTTTTGGATTTTTCTTTGTTTCTATAATTCTGCTGACTTCGAGATTTATTCCTTATGATTTGGCTATATAGACAAATATTGCATATTTAATTTTTTGTTCTTTTATATATTTGATTCTGTTCTTATGTATGTTTTGGATGTTTCTTTGTTTCTATAATCTGCTGACTTCGAGATTTATTCCTTATGATTTGGCTATATCGACAAATATTGCATATTTTATTTTTTGTTCTTTTGTATATTTGATTCTGTTTTTATGTATGTTTTGGATTTTTCTTTGTTTCTATAATTCTGCTGACTTCGAGATTTATTCCTTATGATTTGGCTATATAGACAAATATTGCATATTTAATTTTTTGTTCTTTTATATATTTGATTCTGTTCTTATGTATGTTTTGGATGTTTCTTTGTTTCTATAATCTGCTGACTTCGAGATTTATTCCTTATGATTTGGCTATATAGACAAATATTGCATATTTTATTTTTTGTTCTTTTGTATATTTGATTCTGTTTTTATGTATGTTTTGGATTTTTCTTTGTTTCTATAATTCTGCTGACTTCGAGATTTATTCCTTATGATTTGGCTATATAGACAAATATTGCATATTTAATTTTTTGTTCTTTTATATATTTGATTCTGTTTTTATGTATGTTTTGGATGTTTCTTTGTTTCTATAATCTGCTGACTTCGAGATTTATTCCTTATGATTTGGCTATATAGACAAATATTGCATATTTAATTTTTTGTTCTTTTATATATTTGATTCTGTTTTTATGTATGTTTTGGATTTTTCTTTGTTTCTATAATTCTGCTGACTTCGAGATTTATTCCTTATGATTTGGCTATATAGACAAATATTGCATATTTTATTTTTTGTTCTTTTGTATATTTGATTCTGTTTTTATGCATGTTTTGGATTTTTCTTTGTTTCTATAATTCTGCTGACTTCGAGATTTATTCCTTATGATTTGGCTATATAGACAAATATTGCATATTTAATTTTTTGTTCTTTTATATATTTGATTCTGTTCTTATGTATGTTTTGGATGTTTCTTTGTTTCTATAATCTGCTGACTTCGAGATTTATTCCTTATGATTTGGCTATATAGACAAATATTGCATATTTTATTTTTTGTTCTTTTGTATATTTGATTCTGTTTTTATGTATGTTTTGGATTTTTCTTTGTTTCTATAATTCTGCTGACTTCGAGATTTATTCCTTATGATTTGGCTATATAGACAAATATTGCATATTTAATTTTTTGTTCTTTTATATATTTGATTCTGTTCTTATGTATGTTTTGGATGTTTCTTTGTTTCTATAATCTGCTGACTTCGAGATTTATTCCTTATGATTTGGCTATATCGACAAATATTGCATATTTTATTTTTTGTTCTTTTGTATATTTGATTCTGTTTTTATGTATGTTTTGGATTTTTCTTTGTTTCTATAATTCTGCTGACTTCGAGATTTATTCCTTATGATTTGGCTATATAGACAAATATTGCATATTTAATTTTTTGTTCTTTTATATATTTGATTCTGTTCTTATGTATGTTTTGGATGTTTCTTTGTTTCTATAATCTGCTGACTTCGAGATTTATTCCTTATGATTTGGCTATATAGACAAATATTGCATATTTTATTTTTTGTTCTTTTGTATATTTGATTCTGTTTTTATGTATGTTTTGGATTTTTCTTTGTTTCTATAATTCTGCTGACTTCGAGATTTATTCCTTATGATTGGGCTATATAGACAAATATTGCATATTTAATTTTTTGTTCTTTTATATATTTGATTCTGTTTTTATGTATGTTTTGGATTTTTCTTTGTTTCTATAATTCTGCTGACTTCAAGATTTATTCCTTATGATTGGGCTATATAGACAAATATTGCATATTTTATTTTTTGTTCTTTTATATATTTGATTCTGTTTTTATGTATGTTTTGGATGTTTCTTTGTTTCTATAATCTGCTGACTTCGAGATTTATTCCTTATGATTTGGCTATATAGACAAATATTGCATATTTTATTTTTTGTTCTTTTGTATATTTGATTCTGTTTTTATGTATGTTTTGGATTTTTCTTTGTTTCTATAATTCTGCTGACTTCGAGATTTATTCCTTATGATTGGGCTATATAGACAAATATTGCATATTTTATTTTTTGTTCTTTTATATATTTGATTCTGTTTTTATGTATGTTTTGGATGTTTCTTTGTTTCTATAATCTGCTGACTTCGAGATTTATTCCTTATGATTTGGCTATATAGACAAATATTGCATATTTTATTTTTTGTTCTTTTGTATATTTGATTCTGTTTTTATGTATGTTTTGGATTTTTCTTTGTTTCTATAATTCTGCTGACTTCGAGATTTATTCCTTATGATTGGGCTATATAGACAAATATTGCATATTTAATTTTTTGTTCTTTTATATATTTGATTCTGTTTTTATGTATGTTTTGGATTTTTCTTTGTTTCTATAATTCTGCTGACTTCGAGATTTATTCCTTATGATTTGGCTATATAGACAAATATTGCATATTTTATTTTTTGTTCTTTTATATATTTGATTCTGTTTTTATGTATGTTTTGGATGTTTCTTTGTTTCTATAATCTGCTGACTTCGAGATTTATTCCTTATGATTTGGCTATATAGACAAATATTGCATATTTTATTTTTTGTTCTTTTGTATATTTGATTCTGTTTTTATGTATGTTTTGGATTTTTCTTTGTTTCTATAATTCTGCTGACTTCGAGATTTATTCCTTATGATTTGGCTATATAGACAAATATTGCATATTTTATTTTTTGTTCTTTTGTATATTTGATTCTGTTTTTATGTATGTTTTGGATTTTTCTTTGTTTCTATAATTCTGCTGACTTCGAGATTTATTCCTTATGATTGGCTACACAGACAAATATTGCATATTTTATTTTTTGTTTTATACATATATTTGAGTCTGTTATTATATATGTTTTTGAGTTGTCTCTATGTTTTTTTAATTCTGATGACTTCGAGATTTATTCCTTATAATTTGGCTATATAGATAAATATTGCATATTTAATTTTTTGTTCTTTTATATATTTGATTCTGTTTTTATGTATGTTTTGGATTTTTCTTTGTTTCTATAATTCTGCTGACTTCGAGATTTATTCCTTATAATTTGGCTATATAGATAAATATTGCATATTTAATTTTTTGTTCTTTTATATATTTGATTCTGTTTTTATGTATGTTTTGGATGTTTCTTTGTTTCTATAATCTGCTGACTTCGAGATTTATTCCTTATGATTTGGCTATATAGACAAATATTGCATATTTTATTTTTTGTTCTTTTGTATATTTGATTCTGTTTTTATGTATGTTTTGGATTTTTCTTTGTTTCTATAATTCTGCTGACTTCGAGATTTATTCCTTATGATTTGGCTATATAGACAAATATTGCATATTTTATTTTTTGTTCTTTTGTATATTTGATTCTGTTTTTATGTATGTTTTGGATTTTTCTTTGTTTCTATAATTCTGCTGACTTCGAGATTTATTCCTTATGATTGGGCTATATAGACAAATATTGCATATTTAATTTTTTGTTCTTTTATATATTTGATTCTGTTTTTATGTATGTTTTGGATTTTTCTTTGTTTCTATAATTCTGCTGACTTGGAGATTTATTCCTTATGATTTGGCTATATAGACAAATATTGCATATTTTATTTTTTGTTCTTTTGTATATTTGATTCTGTTTTTATGTATGTTTTGGATTTTTCTTTGTTTCTATAATTCTGCTGACTTCGAGATTTATTCCTTATGATTGGGCTATATAGACAAATATTGCATATTTAATTTTTTGTTCTTTTATATATTTGATTCTGTTTTTATGTATGTTTTGGATTTTTCTTTGTTTCTATAATTCTGCTGACTTCGAGATTTATTCCTTATGATTTGGCTATATAGACAAATATTGCATATTTTATTTTTTGTTCTTTTATATATTTGATTCTGTTTTTATGTATGTTTTGGATGTTTCTTTGTTTCTATAATCTGCTGACTTCGAGATTTATTCCTTATGATTTGGCTATATAGACAAATATTGCATATTTTATTTTTTGTTCTTTTGTATATTTGATTCTGTTTTTATGTATGTTTTGGATTTTTCTTTGTTTCTATAATTCTGCTGACTTGGAGATTTATTCCTTATGATTGGGCTATATAGACAAATATTGCATATTTAATTTTTTGTTCTTTTATATATTTGATTCTGTTTTTATGTATGTTTTGGATTTTTCTTTGTTTCTATAATTCTGCTGACTTCGAGATTTATTCCTTATGATTTGGCTATATAGACAAATATTGCATATTTTATTTTTTGTTCTTTTGTATATTTGATTCTGTTTTTATGTATGTTTTGGATTTTTCTTTGTTTCTATAATTCTGCTGACTTCGAGATTTATTCCTTATGATTGGCTATACAGACAAATATTGCATATTTTATTTTTTGTTTTATACATATATTTGAGTCTGTTATTATATATGTTTTTGAGTTGTCTCTATGTTTTTTTAATTCTGATGACTTCGAGATTTATTCCTTATAATTTGGCTATATAGATAAATATTGCATATTTAATTTTTTGTTCTTTTATATATTTGATTCTGTTTTTATGTATGTTTTGGATGTTTCTTTGTTTCTATAATCTGCTGACTTCGAGATTTATTCCTTATGATTTGGCTATATAGACAAATATTGCATATTTAATTTTTTGTTCTTTTATATATTTGATTCTGTTCTTATGTATGTTTTGGATGTTTCTTTGTTTCTATAATCTGCTGACTTCGAGATTTATTCCTTATGATTTGGCTATATAGACAAATATTGCATATTTTATTTTTTGTTCTTTTGTATATTTGATTCTGTTTTTATGTATGTTTTGGATTTTTCTTTGTTTCTATAATTCTGCTGACTTCGAGATTTATTCCTTATGATTTGGCTATATAGACAAATATTGCATATTTAATTTTTTGTTCTTTTATATATTTGATTCTGTTCTTATGTATGTTTTGGATGTTTCTTTGTTTCTATAATCTGCTGACTTCGAGATTTATTCCTTATGATTTGGCTATATAGACAAATATTGCATATTTTATTTTTTGTTCTTTTGTATATTTGATTCTGTTTTTATGTATGTTTTGGATTTTTCTTTGTTTCTATAATTCTGCTGACTTCGAGATTTATTCCTTATGATTGGCTATACAGACAAATATTGCATATTTTATTTTTTGTTTTATACATATATTTGAGTCTGTTATTATATATGTTTTTGAGTTGTCTCTATGTTTTTTTAATTCTGATGACTTCGAGATTTATTCCTTATAATTTGGCTATATAGATAAATATTGCATATTTAATTTTTTGTTCTTTTATATATTTGATTCTGTTTTTATGTATGTTTTGGATGTTTCTTTGTTTCTATAATCTGCTGACTTCGAGATTTATTCCTTATGATTTGGCTATATAGACAAATATTGCATATTTTATTTTTTGTTCTTTTATATATTTGATTCTGTTTTTATGTATGTTTTGGATGTTTCTTTGTTTCTATAATCTGCTGACTTCGAGATTTATTCCTTATGATTTGGCTATATAGACAAATATTGCATATTTTATTTTTTGTTCTTTTGTATATTTGATTCTGTTTTTATGTATGTTTTGGATTTTTCTTTGTTTCTATAATTCTGCTGACTTCGAGATTTATTCCTTATGATTGGGCTATATAGACAAATATTGCATATTTAATTTTTTGTTCTTTTATATATTTGATTCTGTTTTTATGTATGTTTTGGATTTTTCTTTGTTTCTATAATTCTGCTGACTTCGAGATTTATTCCTTATGATTGGGCTATATAGACAAATATTGCATATTTAATTTTTTGTTCTTTTATATATTTGATTCTGTTTTTATGTATGTTTTGGATTTTTCTTTGTTTCTATAATTCTGCTGACTTCGAGATTTATTCCTTATGATTGGGCTATATAGACAAATATTGCATATTTAATTTTTTGTTCTTTTATATATTTGATTCTGTTTTTATGTATGTTTTGGATGTTTCTTTGTTTCTATAATCTGCTGACTTCGAGATTTATTCCTTATGATTTGGCTATATAGACAAATATTGCATATTTTATTTTTTGTTCTTTTATATATTTGATTCTGTTTTTATGTATGTTTTGGATGTTTCTTTGTTTCTATAATCTGCTGACTTCGAGATTTATTCCTTATGATTTGGCTATATAGACAAATATTGCATATTTTATTTTTTGTTCTTTTGTATATTTGATTCTGTTTTTGTGTATGTTTTGGATTTTTCTTTGTTTCTATAATTCTGCTGACTTCGAGATTTATTCCTTATGATTGGGCTATATAGACAAATATTGCATATTTAATTTTTTGTTCTTTTATATATTTGATTCTGTTTTTATGTATGTTTTGGATTTTTCTTTGTTTCTATAATTCTGCTGACTTCGAGATTTATTCCTTATGATTTGGCTATATAGACAAATATTGCATATTTTATTTTTTGTTCTTTTGTATATTTGATTCTGTTTTATGTATGTTTTGGATTTTTCTTTGTTTCTATAATTCTGCTGACTTCGAGATTTATTCCTTATGATTGGCTACACAGACAAATATTGCATATTTTATTTTTTGTTTTATACATATATTTGAGTCTGTTATTATATATGTTTTTGAGTTGTCTCTATGTTTTTTTAATTCTGATGACTTCGAGATTTATTCCTTATAATTTGGCTATATAGATAAATATTGCATATTTAATTTTTTGTTCTTTTATATATTTGATTCTGTTTTTATGTATGTTTTGGATGTTTCTTTGTTTCTATAATCTGCTGACTTCGAGATTTATTCCTTATGATTTGGCTATATAGACAAATATTGCATATTTAATTTTTTGTTCTTTTATATATTTGATTCTGTTCTTATGTATGTTTTGGATGTTTCTTTGTTTCTATAATCTGCTGACTTCGAGATTTATTCCTTATGATTTGGCTATATAGACAAATATTGCATATTTTATTTTTTGTTCTTTTGTATATTTGATTCTGTTTTTATGTATGTTTTGGATTTTTCTTTGTTTCTATAATTCTGCTGACTTCGAGATTTATTCCTTATGATTTGGCTATATAGACAAATATTGCATATTTAATTTTTTGTTCTTTTATATATTTGATTCTGTTCTTATGTATGTTTTGGATGTTTCTTTGTTTCTATAATCTGCTGACTTCGAGATTTATTCCTTATGATTTGGCTATATAGACAAATATTGCATATTTTATTTTTTGTTCTTTTGTATATTTGATTCTGTTTTTATGTATGTTTTGGATTTTTCTTTGTTTCTATAATTCTGCTGACTTCGAGATTTATTCCTTATGATTTGGCTATATAGACAAATATTGCATATTTTATTTTTTGTTTTATACATATATTTGAGTCTGTTATTATATATGTTTTTGAGTTGTCTCTATGTTTTTTTAATTCTGATGACTTCGAGATTTATTCCTTATAATTTGGCTATATAGATAAATATTGCATATTTAATTTTTTGTTCTTTTATATATTTGATTCTGTTTTTATGTATGTTTTGGATGTTTCTTTGTTTCTATAATCTGCTGACTTCGAGATTTATTCCTTATGATTTGGCTATATAGACAAATATTGCATATTTTATTTTTTGTTCTTTTGTATATTTGATTCTGTTTTTATGTATGTTTTGGATTTTTCTTTGTTTCTATAATTCTGCTGACTTCGAGATTTATTCCTTATGATTTGGCTATATAGACAAATATTGCATATTTAATTTTTTGTTCTTTTATATATTTGATTCTGTTTTTATGTATGTTTTGGATTTTTCTTTGTTTCTATAATTCTGCTGACTTCGAGATTTATTCCTTATGATTGGCTATACAGGCAAATATTGCATATTTTATTTTTTGTTTTATACATATATTTGAGTCTGTTATTATATATGTTTTTGAGTTGTCTTTATGTGCTTTTAATTCTGATGACTTCGAGATTTACTCCTTATAATTTGGCTATATAGATAAATATTGCATATTTTATTTTTTGTTCTTCTATATATTTGAGTCTGTTTTTATGTATGTTTTGGATTTTTCTTTATGTTTCTATAATTCTGCTGACTTCGAGATTTATTCCTTATAAATATATAGATATATAGATAAATTTTGCATATTTAATTTTTTGTTCTTTTATATATTTTATTCTGTTTTATGTATGTTTTGGATTTTTCTTTGTTTCTATAATTCTGCTAACTTCGAGATTTATTCCTTATAATTTGACTATATAGATAAATATTGCATATTTTATTTTTTGTTTTATACATATATTTGAGTCTGTTATTATATATGTTTTTGAGTTGTCTTTATGTTCTTTTAATTCTGATGACTTCGAGATTTACTCCTTATAATTTGGCTATATAGACAAATATTGCATATTTAATTTTTTGTTCTTTTATATATTTGATTCTGTTTTTATGTATGTTTTGGATTTTTCTCTGTTTCTATAATTCTGCTGACTTCGAGATTTACTCCTTATAATTTGACTATATAGATAAATATTATATATTTTATTTTTTGTTTTATACATATATTTGAGTCTGTTATTATATATGTTTTTGAGTTGCCTTTATGTTTTTTTAATTCTGATGACTTCGAGATTTACTCCTTATAATTTGGCTATATAGACAAATATTGCATATTTTATTTTTTGTTTTATACATATATTTGAGTCTGTTATTATATATGTTTTTGAGTTGTCTTTATGTGCTTTTAATTCTGATGACTTCGAGATTTACTCCTTATAATTTGGCTATATAGATAAATATTGCATATTTTATTTTTTGTTCTTCTATATATTTGAGTCTGTTTTTATGTATGTTTTGGATTTTTCTTTATGTTTCTATAATTCTGCTGACTTCGAGATTTATTCCTTATAAATATATAGATATATAGATAAATTTTGCATATTTAATTTTTTGTTCTTTTATATATTTTATTCTGTTTTATGTATGTTTTGGATTTTTCTTTGTTTCTATAATTCTGCTAACTTCGAGATTTATTCCTTATAATTTGACTATATAGATAAATATTGCATATTTTATTTTTTGTTTTATACATATATTTGAGTCTGTTATTATATATGTTTTTGAGTTGTCTTTATGTTCTTTTAATTCTGATGACTTCGAGATTTACTCCTTATAATTTGGCTATATAGACAAATATTGCATATTTAATTTTTTGTTCTTTTATATATTTGATTCTGTTTTTATGTATGTTTTGGATTTTTCTCTGTTTCTATAATTCTGCTGACTTCGAGATTTACTCCTTATAATTTGACTATATAGATAAATATTATATATTTTATTTTTTGTTTTATACATATATTTGAGTCTGTTATTATATATGTTTTTGAGTTGCCTTTATGTTTTTTTAATTCTGATGACTTCGAGACTTACTCCTTATAATTTGGCTATATAGACAAATATTGCATATTTAATTTTTTGTTCTTTTATATATTTGATTCTGTTTTTATGTATGTTTTGGATGTTTCTTTGTTTCTATAATCTGCTGACTTCGAGATTTATTCCTTATGATTTGGCTATATAGACAAATATTGCATATTTTATTTTTTGTTCTTTTATATATTTGATTCTGTTTTTATGTATGTTTTGGATGTTTCTTTGTTTCTATAATCTGCTGACTTCGAGATTTATTCCTTATGATTTGGCTATATAGACAAATATTGCATATTTTATTTTTTGTTCTTTTGTATATTTGATTCTGTTTTTATGTATGTTTTGGATTTTTCTTTGTTTCTATAATTCTGCTGACTTCGAGATTTATTCCTTATGATTGGGCTATATAGACAAATATTGCATATTTAATTTTTTGTTCTTTTATATATTTGATTCTGTTTTTATGTATGTTTTGGATTTTTCTTTGTTTCTATAATTCTGCTGACTTCGAGATTTATTCCTTATGATTTGGCTATATAGACAAATATTGCATATTTTATTTTTTGTTCTTTTGTATATTTGATTCTGTTTTTATGTATGTTTTGGATTTTTCTTTGTTTCTATAATTCTGCTGACTTCGAGATTTATTCCTTATGATTGGCTATACAGACAAATATTGCATATTTTATTTTTTGTTTTATACATATATTTGAGTCTGTTATTATATATGTTTTTGAGTTGTCTCTATGTTTTTTTAATTCTGATGACTTCGAGATTTATTCCTTATAATTTGGCTATATAGATAAATATTGCATATTTAATTTTTTGTTCTTTTATATATTTGATTCTGTTTTTATGTATGTTTTGGATGTTTCTTTGTTTCTATAATCTGCTGACTTCGAGATTTATTCCTTATGATTTGGCTATATAGACAAATATTGCATATTTAATTTTTTGTTCTTTTATATATTTGATTCTGTTCTTATGTATGTTTTGGATGTTTCTTTGTTTCTATAATCTGCTGACTTCGAGATTTATTCCTTATGATTTGGCTATATAGACAAATATTGCATATTTTATTTTTTGTTCTTTTGTATATTTGATTCTGTTTTTATGTATGTTTTGGATTTTTCTTTGTTTCTATAATTCTGCTGACTTCGAGATTTATTCCTTATGATTTGGCTATATAGACAAATATTGCATATTTAATTTTTTGTTCTTTTATATATTTGATTCTGTTCTTATGTATGTTTTGGATGTTTCTTTGTTTCTATAATCTGCTGACTTCGAGATTTATTCCTTATGATTTGGCTATATAGACAAATATTGCATATTTTATTTTTTGTTCTTTTGTATATTTGATTCTGTTTTTATGTATGTTTTGGATTTTTCTTTGTTTCTATAATTCTGCTGACTTCGAGATTTATTCCTTATGATTTGGCTATATAGACAAATATTGCATATTTTATTTTTTGTTTTATACATATATTTGAGTCTGTTATTATATATGTTTTTGAGTTGTCTCTATGTTTTTTTAATTCTGATGACTTCGAGATTTATTCCTTATAATTTGGCTATATAGATAAATATTGCATATTTAATTTTTTGTTCTTTTATATATTTGATTCTGTTTTTATGTATGTTTTGGATGTTTCTTTGTTTCTATAATCTGCTGACTTCGAGATTTATTCCTTATGATTTGGCTATATAGACAAATATTGCATATTTTATTTTTTGTTCTTTTATATATTTGATTCTGTTTTTATGTATGTTTTGGATGTTTCTTTGTTTCTATAATCTGCTGACTTCGAGATTTATTCCTTATGATTTGGCTATATAGACAAATATTGCATATTTTATTTTTTGTTCTTTTGTATATTTGATTCTGTTTTTGTGTATGTTTTGGATTTTTCTTTGTTTCTATAATTCTGCTGACTTCGAGATTTATTCCTTATGATTGGGCTATATAGACAAATATTGCATATTTAATTTTTTGTTCTTTTATATATTTGATTCTGTTTTTATGTATGTTTTGGATTTTTCTTTGTTTCTATAATTCTGCTGACTTCGAGATTTATTCCTTATGATTTGGCTATATAGACAAATATTGCATATTTTATTTTTTGTTCTTTTGTATATTTGATTCTGTTTTATGTATGTTTTGGATTTTTCTTTGTTTCTATAATTCTGCTGACTTCGAGATTTATTCCTTATGATTGGCTACACAGACAAATATTGCATATTTTATTTTTTGTTTTATACATATATTTGAGTCTGTTATTATATATGTTTTTGAGTTGTCTCTATGTTTTTTTAATTCTGATGACTTCGAGATTTATTCCTTATAATTTGGCTATATAGATAAATATTGCATATTTAATTTTTTGTTCTTTTATATATTTGATTCTGTTTTTATGTATGTTTTGGATGTTTCTTTGTTTCTATAATCTGCTGACTTCGAGATTTATTCCTTATGATTTGGCTATATAGACAAATATTGCATATTTAATTTTTTGTTCTTTTATATATTTGATTCTGTTCTTATGTATGTTTTGGATGTTTCTTTGTTTCTATAATCTGCTGACTTCGAGATTTATTCCTTATGATTTGGCTATATAGACAAATATTGCATATTTTATTTTTTGTTCTTTTGTATATTTGATTCTGTTTTTATGTATGTTTTGGATTTTTCTTTGTTTCTATAATTCTGCTGACTTCGAGATTTATTCCTTATGATTTGGCTATATAGACAAATATTGCATATTTAATTTTTTGTTCTTTTATATATTTGATTCTGTTCTTATGTATGTTTTGGATGTTTCTTTGTTTCTATAATCTGCTGACTTCGAGATTTATTCCTTATGATTTGGCTATATAGACAAATATTGCATATTTTATTTTTTGTTCTTTTGTATATTTGATTCTGTTTTTATGTATGTTTTGGATTTTTCTTTGTTTCTATAATTCTGCTGACTTCGAGATTTATTCCTTATGATTTGGCTATATAGACAAATATTGCATATTTTATTTTTTGTTTTATACATATATTTGAGTCTGTTATTATATATGTTTTTGAGTTGTCTCTATGTTTTTTTAATTCTGATGACTTCGAGATTTATTCCTTATAATTTGGCTATATAGATAAATATTGCATATTTAATTTTTTGTTCTTTTATATATTTGATTCTGTTTTTATGTATGTTTTGGATGTTTCTTTGTTTCTATAATCTGCTGACTTCGAGATTTATTCCTTATGATTTGGCTATATAGACAAATATTGCATATTTTATTTTTTGTTCTTTTGTATATTTGATTCTGTTTTTATGTATGTTTTGGATTTTTCTTTGTTTCTATAATTCTGCTGACTTCGAGATTTATTCCTTATGATTTGGCTATATAGACAAATATTGCATATTTAATTTTTTGTTCTTTTATATATTTGATTCTGTTTTTATGTATGTTTTGGATTTTTCTTTGTTTCTATAATTCTGCTGACTTCGAGATTTATTCCTTATGATTGGCTATACAGGCAAATATTGCATATTTTATTTTTTGTTTTATACATATATTTGAGTCTGTTATTATATATGTTTTTGAGTTGTCTTTATGTGCTTTTAATTCTGATGACTTCGAGATTTACTCCTTATAATTTGGCTATATAGATAAATATTGCATATTTTATTTTTTGTTCTTCTATATATTTGAGTCTGTTTTTATGTATGTTTTGGATTTTTCTTTATGTTTCTATAATTCTGCTGACTTCGAGATTTATTCCTTATAAATATATAGATATATAGATAAATTTTGCATATTTAATTTTTTGTTCTTTTATATATTTTATTCTGTTTTATGTATGTTTTGGATTTTTCTTTGTTTCTATAATTCTGCTAACTTCGAGATTTATTCCTTATAATTTGACTATATAGATAAATATTGCATATTTTATTTTTTGTTTTATACATATATTTGAGTCTGTTATTATATATGTTTTTGAGTTGTCTTTATGTTCTTTTAATTCTGATGACTTCGAGATTTACTCCTTATAATTTGGCTATATAGACAAATATTGCATATTTAATTTTTTGTTCTTTTATATATTTGATTCTGTTTTTATGTATGTTTTGGATTTTTCTCTGTTTCTATAATTCTGCTGACTTCGAGATTTACTCCTTATAATTTGACTATATAGATAAATATTATATATTTTATTTTTTGTTTTATACATATATTTGAGTCTGTTATTATATATGTTTTTGAGTTGCCTTTATGTTTTTTTAATTCTGATGACTTCGAGATTTACTCCTTATAATTTGGCTATATAGACAAATATTGCATATTTTATTTTTTGTTTTATACATATATTTGAGTCTGTTATTATATATGTTTTTGAGTTGTCTTTATGTGCTTTTAATTCTGATGACTTCGAGATTTACTCCTTATAATTTGGCTATATAGATAAATATTGCATATTTTATTTTTTGTTCTTCTATATATTTGAGTCTGTTTTTATGTATGTTTTGGATTTTTCTTTATGTTTCTATAATTCTGCTGACTTCGAGATTTATTCCTTATAAATATATAGATATATAGATAAATTTTGCATATTTAATTTTTTGTTCTTTTATATATTTTATTCTGTTTTATGTATGTTTTGGATTTTTCTTTGTTTCTATAATTCTGCTAACTTCGAGATTTATTCCTTATAATTTGACTATATAGATAAATATTGCATATTTTATTTTTTGTTTTATACATATATTTGAGTCTGTTATTATATATGTTTTTGAGTTGTCTTTATGTTCTTTTAATTCTGATGACTTCGAGATTTACTCCTTATAATTTGGCTATATAGACAAATATTGCATATTTAATTTTTTGTTCTTTTATATATTTGATTCTGTTTTTATGTATGTTTTGGATTTTTCTCTGTTTCTATAATTCTGCTGACTTCGAGATTTACTCCTTATAATTTGACTATATAGATAAATATTATATATTTTATTTTTTGTTTTATACATATATTTGAGTCTGTTATTATATATGTTTTTGAGTTGCCTTTATGTTTTTTTAATTCTGATGACTTCGAGACTTACTCCTTATAATTTGGCTATATAGACAAATATTGCATATTTAATTTTTTGTTCTTTTATATATTTGATTCTGTTTTTATGTATGTTTTGGATGTTTCTTTGTTTCTATAATCTGCTGACTTCGAGATTTATTCCTTATGATTTGGCTATATAGACAAATATTGCATATTTTATTTTTTGTTCTTTTATATATTTGATTCTGTTTTTATGTATGTTTTGGATGTTTCTTTGTTTCTATAATCTGCTGACTTCGAGATTTATTCCTTATGATTTGGCTATATAGACAAATATTGCATATTTTATTTTTTGTTCTTTTGTATATTTGATTCTGTTTTTATGTATGTTTTGGATTTTTCTTTGTTTCTATAATTCTGCTGACTTCGAGATTTATTCCTTATGATTGGGCTATATAGACAAATATTGCATATTTAATTTTTTGTTCTTTTATATATTTGATTCTGTTTTTATGTATGTTTTGGATTTTTCTTTGTTTCTATAATTCTGCTGACTTCGAGATTTATTCCTTATGATTTGGCTATATAGACAAATATTGCATATTTTATTTTTTGTTCTTTTGTATATTTGATTCTGTTTTTATGTATGTTTTGGATTTTTCTTTGTTTCTATAATTCTGCTGACTTCGAGATTTATTCCTTATGATTGGCTATACAGACAAATATTGCATATTTTATTTTTTGTTTTATACATATATTTGAGTCTGTTATTATATATGTTTTTGAGTTGTCTCTATGTTTTTTTAATTCTGATGACTTCGAGATTTATTCCTTATAATTTGGCTATATAGATAAATATTGCATATTTAATTTTTTGTTCTTTTATATATTTGATTCTGTTTTTATGTATGTTTTGGATGTTTCTTTGTTTCTATAATCTGCTGACTTCGAGATTTATTCCTTATGATTTGGCTATATAGACAAATATTGCATATTTAATTTTTTGTTCTTTTATATATTTGATTCTGTTCTTATGTATGTTTTGGATGTTTCTTTGTTTCTATAATCTGCTGACTTCGAGATTTATTCCTTATGATTTGGCTATATAGACAAATATTGCATATTTTATTTTTTGTTCTTTTGTATATTTGATTCTGTTTTTATGTATGTTTTGGATTTTTCTTTGTTTCTATAATTCTGCTGACTTCGAGATTTATTCCTTATGATTTGGCTATATAGACAAATATTGCATATTTAATTTTTTGTTCTTTTATATATTTGATTCTGTTCTTATGTATGTTTTGGATGTTTCTTTGTTTCTATAATCTGCTGACTTCGAGATTTATTCCTTATGATTTGGCTATATAGACAAATATTGCATATTTTATTTTTTGTTCTTTTGTATATTTGATTCTGTTTTTATGTATGTTTTGGATTTTTCTTTGTTTCTATAATTCTGCTGACTTCGAGATTTATTCCTTATGATTTGGCTATATAGACAAATATTGCATATTTTATTTTTTGTTTTATACATATATTTGAGTCTGTTATTATATATGTTTTTGAGTTGTCTCTATGTTTTTTTAATTCTGATGACTTCGAGATTTATTCCTTATAATTTGGCTATATAGATAAATATTGCATATTTAATTTTTTGTTCTTTTATATATTTGATTCTGTTTTTATGTATGTTTTGGATGTTTCTTTGTTTCTATAATCTGCTGACTTCGAGATTTATTCCTTATGATTTGGCTATATAGACAAATATTGCATATTTTATTTTTTGTTCTTTTGTATATTTGATTCTGTTTTTAAGTATGTTTTGGATTTTTCTTTGTTTCTATAATTCTGCTGACTTCGAGATTTATTCCTTATGATTTGGCTATATAGACAAATATTGCATATTTAATTTTTTGTTCTTTTATATATTTGATTCTGTTTTTATGTATGTTTTGGATGTTTCTTTGTTTCTATAATCTGCTGACTTCGAGATTTATTCCTTATGATTTGGCTATATAGACAAATATTGCATATTTAATTTTTTGTTCTTTTATATATTTGATTCTGTTTTTATGTATGTTTTGGATTTTTCTTTGTTTCTATAATTCTGCTGACTTCGAGATTTATTCCTTATAAATATATAGATATATAGATAAATTTTGCATATTTAATTTTTTGTTCTTTTATATATTTTATTCTGTTTTATGTATGTTTTGGATTTTTCTTTGTTTCTATAATTCTGCTAACTTCGAGATTTATTCCTTATAATTTGACTATATAGATAAATATTGCATATTTTATTTTTTGTTTTATACATATATTTGAGTCTGTTATTATATATGTTTTTGAGTTGTCTTTATGTGCTTTTAATTCTGATGACTTCGAGATTTACTCCTTATAATTTGGCTATATAGATAAATATTGCATATTTTATTTTTTGTTCTTCTATATATTTGAGTCTGTTTTTATGTATGTTTTGGATTTGTCTTTATGTTTCTATAATTCTGCTGACTTCGAGATTTATTCCTTATAAATATATAGATATATAGATAAATTTTGCATATTTAATTTTTTGTTCTTTTATATATTTTATTCTGTTTTATGTATGTTTTGGATTTTTCTTTGTTTCTATAATTCTGCTAACTTCGAGATTTATTCCTTATAATTTGACTATATAGATAAATATTGCATATTTTATTTTTTGTTTTATACATATATTTGAGTCTGTTATTATATATGTTTTTGAGTTGTCTTTATGTTCTTTTAATTCTGATGACTTCGAGATTTACTCCTTATAATTTGGCTATATAGACAAATATTGCATATTTAATTTTTTGTTCTTTTATATATTTGATTCTGTTTTTATGTATGTTTTGGATTTTTCTCTGTTTCTATAATTCTGCTGACTTCGAGATTTACTCCTTATAATTTGACTATATAGATAAATATTATATATTTTATTTTTTGTTTTATACATATATTTGAGTCTGTTATTATATATGTTTTTGAGTTGCCTTTATGTTTTTTTAATTCTGATGACTTCGAGACTTACTCCTTATAATTTGGCTATATAGACAAATATTGCATATTTAATTTTTTGTTCTTTTATATATTTGATTCTGTTTTTATGTATGTTTTGGATTTTTCTTTGTTTCTATAATTCTGCTGACTTCGAGATTTATTCCTTATAATTTGGCTATATAGATAAATATTGCATATTTTATTTTTTGTTTTATACATATATTTGAGTCTGTTATTATATATGTTTTTGAGTTGTCTCTATGTTTTTTTAATTCTGATGACTTCGAGATTTATTCCTTATAATTTGGCTATATAGATAAATATTGCATATTTTATTTTTTGTTCTTTTATATATTTGAGTCTGTTTTTATGTATGTTTTGGATTTTTCTTTATGTTTCTATAATTCTGCTGACTTCGAGATTTATTCCTTATAATTTGGCTATATAGACAAATATTGCATATTTAATTTTTTGTTCTTTTATATATTTGATTCTGTTTTTATGTATGTTTTGGATTTTTCTCTGTTTCTATAATTCTGCTGACTTCGAGATTTATTCCTTATAAATATATAGATATATAGATAAATATTGCATATTTCTTTTATATATTTTATTCTGTTTTATGTATGTTTTGGATTTTTCTTTGTTTCTATATTTCTGCTGACTTCGAGATTTATTCCTTATAATTTGACTATATAGATAAATATTGCATATTTTATTTTTTGTTTTATACATATATTTGAGTCTGTTATTATATATGTTTTTGAGTTGTCTTTATGTTTTTTTTAATTCTGATGACTTCGAGACTTACTCCTTATAATTTGGCTATATAGATAAATATTGCATATTTTATTTTTTGTTCTTTTATATATTTGAGTCTGTTTTATGTATGTTTTGGATTTTTCTTTATGTTTCTATAATTCTGATGACTTGGAGATTTATTCCTTATAATTTGGCTATATAGACAAATATTGCATATTTAATTTTTTGTTCTTTTATATATTTGATTCTGTTTTTATGTATGTTTTGGATTTTTCTTTGTTTCTATAATTCTGCTGACTTCGAGATTTATTCCTTATAATTTGGCTATATAGATAAATATTGCATATTTTATTTTTGTTTTATACATATATTTGAGTCTGTTATTATATATGTTTTTGAGTTGCCTTTATGTTTTTTTAATTCTGATGACTTCGAGATTTATTCCTTATAATTTGGCTATATAGATAAATATTGCATATTTTATTTTTTGTTCTTTTATATATTTGAGTCTGTTTTTATGTATGTTTTGGATTTTTCTTTGTTTCTATAATTCTGCTGACTTCGAGATTTATTCCTTATGATTTGGCTATATAGACAAATATTGCATATTTAATTTTTTGTTCTTTTATATATTTGATTCTGTTCTTATGTATGTTTTGGATGTTTCTTTGTTTCTATAATCTGCTGACTTCGAGATTTATTCCTTATGATTTGGCTATATAGACAAATATTGCATATTTAATTTTTTGTTCTTTTATATATTTGATTCTGTTTTTATGTATGTTTTGGATTTTTCTTTGTTTCTATAATTCTGCTGACTTCGCGATCTATTCCTTATGATTGGCTATACAGACAAATATTGCATATTTTATTTTTTGTTTTATACATATATTTGAGTCTGTTATTATATATGTTTTTGAGTTGCCTTTATGTTTTTTTAATTCTGATGACTTCGAGATTTATTCCTTATAATTTGGCTATATAGATAAATATTGCATATTTTATTTTTTGTTCTTTTATATATTTGATTCTGTTTTTATGTATGTTTTGGATTTTTCTTTGTTTCTATAATTCTGCTGACTTCGCGATCTATTCCTTATGATTGGCTATACAGACAAATATTGCATATTTTATTTTTTGTTTTATACATATATTTGAGTCTGTTATTATATATGTTTTTGAGTTGTCTTTATGTTTTTTTAATTCTGATGACTTCGAGATTTACTCCTTATAATTTGGCTATATAGATAAATATTGCATATTTTATTTTTTGTTCTTGTATATATTTGAGTCTGTTTTATGTATGTTTTGGATTTTTCTTTATGTTTCTATAATTCTGCTGACTTCGAGATTTATTCCTTATAAATATATAGATATATAGATAAATTTTGCATATTTAATTTTTTGTTCTTTTATATATTTTATTCTGTTTTATGTATGTTTTGGATTTTTCTTTGTTTCTATAATTCTGCTGGCTTCGAGATTTATTCCTTATAATTTGACTATATAGATAAATATTGCATATTTTTTTTTTGTTTTATACATATATTTGATTCTGTTTTATGTATGTTTTGAATTTTTCTTTATGTTTCTATAATTCTGCTGACTTCGAGATTTATTCCTTATGATTGGGCTATATAGACAAATATTGCATATTTCATTTTTTGTTATTTTATATATTTGATTCTGTTTTATGTATGTTTTGGATTTTTCTTTATGTTTCTATAATTCTGCTGACTTCGAGATTTATTCCTTATGATTTGGCTATAGAGACAAATATTGCATATTTAATTTTTTGTTTTATACATATATTTGAGTCTGTTATTATATATGTTTTTGAGTTGTCTTTATGTTTCTATAATTCTGCTGACTTCGAGATTTATTCCTTATGATTTGGCTATATAGACAAATATTGCATATTTAATTTTTTGTTCTTTTATATATTTGAGTCTGTTTTTATGTATGTTTTGGATTTTTCTTTATGTTTCTATAATTCTGCTGACTTCGAGATTTATTCCTTATAATTTGGCTATATAGACAAATATTGCATATTTAATTTTTTGTTCTTTTATATATTTTATTCTGTTTTATGTATGTTTTCGATTTTTCTTTGTTTCTATATTTCTGCTGACTTCGAGATTTATTCCTTATAATTTGACTATATAGATAAATATTGCATATTTTTTTTTTTTGTTTTATACATATATTTGAGTCTGTTATTATATATGTTTTTAAGTTGTCTTTATGTTCTTTTAATTCTGATGACTTCGAGATTTACTCCTTATAATTTGGCTATATAGATAAATATTGCATATTTTATTTTTTGTTCTTTTATATATTTGAGTCTGTTTTTATGTATGTTTTGGATTTTTCTTTATGTTTCTATAATTCTGCTGACTTCGAGATTTATTCCTTATAATTTGGCTATATAGACAAATATTGCATATTTTTTTTTTGTTTTATACATATATTTGAGTCTGTTATTATATATGTTTTTAAGTTGTCTTTATGTTCTTTTAATTCTGTTGACTTCGAGATTTACTCCTTATAATTTGGCTATATAGATAAATATTGCATATTTTATTTTTTGTTCTTTTATATATTTGATTCTGTTCTTATGTATGTTTTGGATGTTTCTTTGTTTCTATAATCTGCTGACTTCGAGATTTATTCCTTATGATTTGGCTATATAGACAAATATTGCATATTTAATTTTTTGTTCTTTTATATATTTGATTCTTTTTTATGTATGTTTTGGATTTTTCTTTGTTTCTATAATTCTGCTGACTTCGCGATTTATTCCTTATGATTGGCTATACAGACAAATATTGCATATTTTATTTTTTGTTTTATACATATATTTGAGTCTGTTATTATATATGTTTTTGAGTTGTCTTTATGTTTTTTTAATTCTGATGACTTCGAGATTTACTCCTTATAATTTGGCTATATAGATAAATATTGCATATTTTATTTTTTGTTCTTGTATATATTTGAGTCTGTTTTTATGTATGTTTTGGATTTTTCTTTATGTTTCTATAATTCTGCTGACTTCGAGATTTATTCCTTATAAATATATAGATATATAGATAAATTTTGCATATTTAATTTTTTGTTCTTTTATATATTTTATTCTGTTTTATGTATGTTTTGGATTTTTCTTTGTTTCTATATTTCTGCTGACTTCGAGATTTATTCCTTATAATTTGACTATATAGATAAATATTGCATATTTTTTTTTGTTTTATACATATATTTGAGTCTGTTATTATATATGTTTTTAAGTTGTCTTTATGTTCTTTTAATTCTGATGACTTCGAGATTTACTCCTTATAATTTGGCTATATAGATAAATATTGCATATTTTATTTTTTGTTCTTTTATATATTTTATTCTGTTTTATGTATGTTTTGGATTTTTCTTTGTTTCTATAATTCTGCTGGCTTCGAGATTTATTCCTTATAATTTGACTATATAGATAAATATTGCATATTTTTTTTTTGTTTTATACATATATTTGAGTCTGTTATTATATATGTTTTTAAGTTGTCTTTATGTTCTTTTAATTCTGATGACTTCGAGATTTACTCCTTATAATTTGGCTATATAGATAAATATTGCATATTTTATTTTTTGTTCTTTTATATATTTGAGTCTGTTTTTATGTATGTTTTGGATTTTTCTTTATGTTTCTATAATTCTGCTGACTTCGAGATTTATTCCTTATAATTTGGCTATATAGACAAATATTGCATATTTAATTTTTTGTTCTTTTATATATTTTATTCTGTTTTATGTATGTTTTGGATTTTTCTTTGTTTCTATATTTCTGCTGACTTCGAGATTTATTCCTTATAAATATATAGATATATAGATAAATTTTGCATATTTAATTTTTTGTTCTTTTATATATTTTATTCTGTTTTATGTATGTTTTGGATTTTTCTTTGTTTCTATAATTCTGCTGGCTTCGAGATTTATTCCTTATAATTTGACTATATAGATAAATATTGCATATTTTTTGTTTGTTTTATACATATATTTGAGTCTGTTATTATATATGTTTTTGAGTTGTCTTTATGTTTTTTTTAATTCTGATGACTTCGAGACTTACTCCTTATAATTTGGCTATATAGATAAATATTGCATATTTTATTTTTTGTTCTTTTATATATTTGAGTCTGTTTTATGTATGTTTTGGATTTTTCTTTATGTTTCTATAATTCTGATGACTTGGAGATTTATTCCTTATAATTTGGCTATATAGACAAATATTGCATATTTAATTTTTTGTTCTTTTATATATTTGATTCTGTTTTTATGTATGTTTTGGATTTTTCTTTGTTTCTATAATTCTGCTGACTTCGAGATTTATTCCTTATAATTTGGCTATATAGATAAATATTGCATATTTTATTTTTTGTTTTATACATATATTTGAGTCTGTTATTATATATGTTTTTGAGTTGCCTTTATGTTTTTTTAATTCTGATGACTTCGAGATTTATTCCTTATAATTTGGCTATATAGATAAATATTGCATATTTTATTTTTTGTTCTTTTATATATTTGAGTCTGTTTTTATGTATGTTTTGGATTTTTCTTTGTTTCTATAATTCTGCTGACTTCGAGATTTATTCCTTATGATTTGGCTATATAGACAAATATTGCATATTTAATTTTTTGTTCTTTTATATATTTGATTCTGTTCTTATGTATGTTTTGGATGTTTCTTTGTTTCTATAATCTGCTGACTTCGAGATTTATTCCTTATGATTTGGCTATATAGACAAATATTGCATATTTAATTTTTTGTTCTTTTATATATTTGATTCTGTTTTTATGTATGTTTTGGATTTTTCTTTGTTTCTATAATTCTGCTGACTTCGCGATTTATTCCTTATGATTGGCTATACAGACAAATATTGCATATTTTATTTTTTGTTTTATACATATATTTGAGTCTGTTATTATATATGTTTTTGAGTTGTCTTTATGTTTTTTTAATTCTGATGACTTCGAGATTTACTCCTTATAATTTGGCTATATAGATAAATATTGCATATTTTATTTTTTGTTCTTGTATATATTTGAGTCTGTTTTTATGTATGTTTTGGATTTTTCTTTATGTTTCTATAATTCTGCTGACTTCGAGATTTATTTCTTATAAATATATAGATATATAGATAAATTTTGCATATTTAATTTTTTGTTCTTTTATGTATTTTATTCTGTTTTATGTATGTTTTGGATTTTTCTTTGTTTCTATAATTCTGCTGGCTTCGAGATTTATTCCTTATAATTTGACTATATAGATAAATATTGCATATTTTTTTTTTGTTTTATACATATATTTGAGTCTGTTATTATATATGTTTTTAAGTTGTCTTTATGTTCTTTTAATTCTGATGACTTCGAGATTTACTCCTTATAATTTGGCTATATAGACAAATATTGCATATTTAATTTTTTGTTCTTTTATATATTTGATTCTCTTTTTATGTATGTTTTGGATTTTTCTCTGTTTCTATAATTCTGCTGACTTCGAGATTTATTCCTTATAATTTGACTATATAGATAAATATTGCATATTTTATTTTTTGTTTTATACATATATTTGAGTCTGTTATTATATATGTTTTTGAGTCGTCTTTATGTTTTTTTAATTCTGCTGACTTCGAGATTTACTCCTTATAATTTGACTATATAGATAAATATTGCATATTTTATTTTTTGTTTTATACATATATTTGAGTCTGTTATTATATATGTTTTTGAGTTGTCTTTATGTTTTTTTAATTCTGCTGACTTCGAGATTTACTCCTTATAATTTGACTATATAGATAAATATTGCATATTTTATTTTTTGTTCTTTTATATATTTGAGACCGCTTTTATGTATGTTTTGGATTTTTCTTTATGTTTCTATAATTCTGCTGACTTCGAGTTTTATTCCTTATGATTTGGCTATATAGACAAATATTGCATATTTAATTTTTTGTTCTTTTATATATTTGATTCTGTTTTTATGTATGTTTTGGATTTTTCTTTGTTTCTATAATTCTGCTGACTTCGAGATTTATTCCTTATGATTTGGCTATATAGACAAATATTGCATATTTAATTTTTTGTTCTTTTATATATTTGATTCTGTTCTTATGTATGTTTTGGATGTTTCTTTGTTTCTATAATCTGCTGACTTCGAAATTTATTCCTTATGATTTGGCTATATAGATAAATTTTGCATATTTAATTTTTTGTTCTTTTATATATTTTATTCTGTTTTATGTATGTTTTGGATTTTTCTTTGTTTCTATAATTCTGCTAACTTCGAGATTTATTCCTTATAATTTGACTATATAGATAAATATTGCATATTTTATTTTTTGTTTTATACATATATTTGAGTCTGTTATTATATATGTTTTTGAGTTGTCTTTATGTTCTTTTAATTCTGATGACTTCGAGATTTACTCCTTATAATTTGGCTATATAGACAAATATTGCATATTTAATTTTTTGTTCTTTTATATATTTGATTCTGTTTTTATGTATGTTTTGGATTTTTCTCTGTTTCTATAATTCTGCTGACTTCGAGATTTACTCCTTATAATTTGACTATATAGATAAATATTATATATATTATTTTTTGTTTTATACATATATTTGAGTCTGTTATTATATATGTTTTTGAGTTGTCTTTATGTTTTTTTAATTCTGATGACTTCGAGACTTACTCTTTATAATTTGGCTATATAGATAAATATTGCATATTTAATTTTTTGTTCTTTTATATATTTCATTCTGTTTTATGTATGTTTTGGATTTGGCTTTATGTTTCTATAATTCTGCTGACTTCGAGATTTATTCCTTATGATTTGGCTATATAGACAAATATTGCATATTTAATTTTTTGTTCTTTTATATATTTAAATCTGTTTAATGTATGTTTTGGATTTTTCTTTGTTTCTATAATTCTGCTGACTTTGAGATTTATTCCTTATAATTTGGCTATATAGATAAATATTGCATATTTAATTTTTTGTTCTATACATATATTTGAGTCTGTTATTATATATGTTTTTGAGTTGTCTTTATGTTTTTTTAATTCTGATGACTTCGAGACTTACTCTTTATAATTTGGCTATATAGATAAATATTGCATATTTAATTTTTTGTTCTATACATATATTTGAGTCTGTTATTATATATGTTTTTGAGTTGTCTTTATGTTTTTTTAATTCTGATGACTTCGAGACTTACTCTTTATAATTTGGCTATATAGATAAATATTGCATATTTAATTTTTTGTTCTTTTATATATTTCATTCTGTTTTATGTATGTTTTGGATTTGGCTTTATGTTTCTATAATTCTGCTGACTTCGAGATTTATTCCTTATGATTTGGCTATATAGACAAATATTGCATATTTAATTTTTTGTTCTTTTATATATTTAAATCTGTTTAATGTATGTTTTGGATTTTTCTTTGTTTCTATAATTCTGCTGACTTTGAGATTTATTCCTTATAATTTGGCTATATAGATAAATATTGCATATTTTATTTTTTGTTCTTTTATATATTTGAGTCTGTTTTTATATATGTTTTGGATTTTTCTTTATGATTCTATAATTCTGCTGACTTCGAGATTTATTCCTTATGATTTGGCTATATAGACAAATATTGCATATTTAATTTTTTGTTCTTTTATATATTTGATTCTGTTTTTATGTATGTTTTGGATTTTTCTTTGTTTCTATAGTTCTGCTGACTTCGAGATTTATTCCTTATAAATATAAAGATATATAGATAAATATTGCATATTTAATTTTTTGTTCTTTTATATATTTGATTCTGTTTTATGTATGTTTTGGATTTTTCTTTATGTTTCTATAATTCTGCTGACTTCGAGATTTACTCCTTATAATTTGACTATATAGATAAATATTATATATTTTATTTTTTGTTTTATACATATATTTGAGTCTGTTATTATATATGTTTTTGAGTTGTCTTTATGTTTTTTTAATTCTGATGACTTCGAGACTTACTCCTTATAATTTGGCTATATAGATAAATATTGCATATTTTATTTTTTGTTCTTTTATATATTTGAGTCTGTTTTATGTATGTTTTGGATTTTTCTTTATGTTTCTATAATTCTGATGACTTGGAGATTTATTCCTTATAATTTGGCTATATAGACAAATATTGCATATTTAATTTTTTGTTCTTTTATATATTTGATTCTGTTTTTATGTATGTTTTGGATTTTTCTTTGTTTCTATAATTCTGCTGACTTCGAGATTTATTCCTTATAATTTGGCTATATAGATAAATATTGCATATTTTATTTTTTGTTTTATACATATATTTGAGTCTGTTATTATATATGTTTTTGAGTTGTCTCTATGTTTTTTTAATTCTGATGACTTCGAGATTTATTCCTTATAATTTGGCTATATAGATAAATATTGCATATTTTATTTTTTGTTCTTTTATATATTTGAGTCTGTTTTTATGTATGTTTTGGATTTTTCTTTATGTTTCTATAATTCTGCTGACTTCGAGATTTATTCCTTATAATTTGGCTATATAGACAAATATTGCATATTTAATTTTTTGTTCTTTTATATATTTGATTCTGTTTTTATGTATGTTTTAAATTTTTCTCTGTTTCTATAATTCTATTATTCTATTCCTTATAAATATATAGATATATAGATAAATATTGCATATTTCTTTTATATATTTTATTCTGTTTTATGTATGTTTTGGATTTTTCTTTGTTTCTATATTTCTGCTGACTTCGAGATTTATTCCTTATAATTTGACTATATAGATAAATATTGCATATTTTATTTTTTGTTTTATACATATATTTGAGTCTGTTATTATATATGTTTTTGAGTTGTCTTTATGTTTTTTTAATTCTGATGACTTCGAGATTTACTCCTTATAATTTGTCTATATAGATAAATATTGCATATTTAATTTTTTGTTCTTTTATATATTTGATTCTGTTTTATGTATGTTTTTGAGTTGTCTTTATGTTTTTTTAATTCTGATGACTTCGAGACTTACTCGTTATAATTTGGCTATATAGATAAATATTGCATATTTTATTTTTTGTTCTTTTATATATTTGAGTCTGTTTTATGTATGTTTTGGATTTTTCTTTATGTTTCTATAATTCTGATGACTTGGAGATTTATTCCTTATAATTTGGCTATATAGACAAATATTGCATATTTAATTTTTTGTTCTTTTATATATTTGATTCTGTTTTTATGTATGTTTTGGATTTTTCTTTGTTTCTATAATTCTGCTGACTTCGAGATTTATTCCTTATAATTTGGCTATATAGATAAATATTGCATATTTTATTTTTTGTTTTATACATATATTTGAGTCTGTTATTATATATGTTTTTGAGTTGCCTTTATGTTTTTTTAATTCTGATGACTTCGAGATTTATTCCTTATAATTTGGCTATATAGATAAATATTGCATATTTTATTTTTTGTTCTTTTATATATTTGAGTCTGTTTTATGTATGTTTTGGATTTTTCTTTATGTTTCTATAATTCTGATGACTTGGAGATTTATTCCTTATAATTTGGCTACATAGACAAATATTGCATATTTAATTTTTTGTTCTTTTATATATTTGATTCTGTTTTTATGTATGTTTTGGATTTTTCTCTGTTTCTATAATTCTGCTGACTTCGAGATTTATTCCTTATAAATATATAGATATATAGATAAATATTGCATATTTCTTTTATATATTTTATTCTGTTTTATGTATGTTTTGGATTTTTCTTTGTTTCTATATTTCTGCTGACTTCGAGATTTATTCCTTATAATTTGGCTATATAGACAAATATTGCATATTTAATTTTTTGTTCTATACATATATTTGAGTCTGTTATTATATATATTTTTGAGTTGTCTTTATGTTTTTTTAATTCTGATGACTTCGAGACTTACTCTTTATAATTTGGCTATATAGATAAATATTGCATATTTAATTTTTTGTTCTTTTATATATTTGATTCTGTTTAATGTATGTTTTGGATTTTACTTTGTTTCTATAATTCTGCTGACTTCGAGATTTATTCCTTATAATTTGGCTATATAGATAAATATTGCATATTTAAGTTTTTGTTCTTTTATATATTTGAGTCTGTTTTTATGTATGTTTTGGATTTTTCTTTATGTTTCTATAATTCTGCTGACTTCGAGATTTATTCCTTATAATTTGGCTATATAGACAAATATTGCATATTTAATTTTTTGTTCTTTTATATATTTGATTCTGTTTTTATGTATGTTTTGGATTTTTCTCTGTTTCTATAATTCTGCTGACTTCGAGATTTATTCCTTATAAATATATAGATATATAGATAAATATTGCATATTTCTTTTATATATTTTATTCTGTTTTATGTATGTTTTGGATTTTTCTTTGTTTCTATATTTCTGCTGACTTCGAGATTTATTCCTTATAATTTGACTATATAGATAAATATTGCATATTTTATTTTTTGTTTTATACATATATTTGAGTCTGTTATTATATATGTTTTTGAGTTGTCTTTATGTTTTTTTTAATTCTGATGACCTCGAGACTTACTCCTTATAATTTGGCTATATAGATAAATATTGCATATTTTATTTTTTGTTCTTTTATATATTTGAGTCTGTTTTATGTATGTTTTGGATTTTTCTTTATGTTTCTATAATTCTGATGACTTGGAGATTTATTCCTTATAATTTGGCTATATAGACAAATATTGCATATTTAATTTTTTGTTCTTTTATATATTTGATTCTGTTTTTATGTATGTTTTGGATTTTTCTTTGTTTCTATAATTCTGCTGACTTCGAGATTTATTCCTTATAATTTGGCTATATAGATAAATATTGCATATTTTATTTTTTGTTTTATACATATATTTGAGTCTGTTATTATATATGTTTTTGAGTTGCCTTTATGTTTTTTTAATTCTGATGACTTCGAGATTTACTCCTTATAATTTGGCTATATAGATAAATATTGCATATTTTATTTTTTGTTCTTTTATATATTTGAGTCTGCTTTTATGTATGTTTTGGATTTTTCTTTATGTTTCTATAATTCTGCTGACTTCGAGATTTATTCCTTATAATTTGGCTATATAGACAAATATTGCATATTTAATTTTTTGTTCTTTTATATATTTGATTCTGTTTTTATGTATGTTTTGGATTTTTCTTTATGTTTCTATAATTCTGCTGACTGCGAGATTTATTCCTTATGATTTGGCTATATAGACAAATATTGCATATTTCATTTTTTGTTCTTTTATATATTTTATTCTGTTTTATGTATGTTTTGGATTTTTCTTTGTTTCTATATTTCTGCTGACTTCGAGATTTATTCCTTATAATTTGACTATATAGATAAATATTGCATATTTTATTTTTTGTTTTATACATATATTTGAGTCTGTTATTATATATGTTTTTGAGTTGTCTTTATGTTTTTTTTAATTCTGATGACTTCGAGACTTACTCCTTATAATTTGGCTATATAGATAAATATTGCATATTTTATTTTTTGTTCTTTTATATATTTGAGTCTGTTTTATGTATGTTTTGGATTTTTCTTTATGTTTCTATAATTCTGATGACTTGGAGATTTATTCCTTATAATTTGGCTATATAGACAAATATTGCATATTTAATTTTTTGTTCTTTTATATATTTGATTCTGTTTTTATGTATGTTTTGGATTTTTCTTTGTTTCTATAATTCTGCTGACTTCGAGATTTATTCCTTATAATTTGGCTATATAGATAAATATTGCATATTTTATTTTTTGTTCTTTTATATATTTGAGTCTGTTATTATATATGTTTTTGAGTTGCCTTTATGTTTTTTTAATTCTGATGACTTCGAGATTTACTCCTTATAATTTGGCTATATAGATAAATATTGCATATTTTATTTTTTGTTCTTTTATATATTTGAGTCTGCTTTTATGTATGTTTTGGATTTTTCTTTATGTTTCTATAATTCTGCTGACTTCGAGATTTATTCCTTATAATTTGGCTATATAGACAAATATTGCATATTTAATTTTTTGTTCTTTTATATATTTGATTCTGTTTTTATGTATGTTTTGGATTTTTCTCTGTTTCTATAATTCTGCTGACTTCGAGATTTATTCCTTATAATTTGGCTATATAGATAAATATTGCATATTTAATTTTTTGTTCTTTTATATATTTGATTCTGTTTAATGTATGTTTTGGATTTTACTTTATGTTTCTATAATTCTGCTGACTTCGAGATTTATTCCTTATGATTTGGCTATATAGACAAATATTGCATATTTAAGTTTTTGTTCTTTTATATATTTGAGTCTGTTTTGATGTATGTTTTGGATTTTTCTTTATGTTTCTATAATTCTGCTGACTGCGAGATTTATTCCTTATGATTTGGCTATATAGACAAATATTGCATATTTCATTTTTTGTTCTTTTATATATTTGATTCTGTTTTTATGTATGTTTTGAATTTTTCCTTGTTTCTATAATTCTGCTGACTTCGAGATTTATTCCTTATAATTTGGCTATATAGATAAATATTGCTTATTTTATTTCTTGTTCTTTTATATATTTGAGTCTGTTTTTATATATGTTTTGGATTTTTCTTTATGTTTCTATAATTCTGCTGACTTCGAGATTTATTCCTTTTGATTTGGCTATATAGACAAATATTGCATATTTAATTTTTTGTTCTTTTATATATTTGATTCTGTTTTTATGTATGTTTTGGATTTTTCTTTGTTTCTATAATTCTGCTGACTTCGAGATTTATTCCTTATAATTTGGCTATATAGATAAATATTGCATATTTAATTTTTTGTTCTTTTATATATTTGATTCTGTTTTATGTATGTTTTGGATTTTTCTTTATGTTTCTATAATTCTGCTGACTTCGAGATTTACTCGTTATAATTTGACTATATAGATAAATATTGCATATTTTATTTTTTGTTTTATACATATATTTGAGTCTGTTATTATATATGTTTTTGATTTGTCTCTATGTTTTTTTAATTCTGATGACTTCGAGACTTATTCCTTATAATTTGGCTATATAGATAAATATTGCATATTTAATTTTTTGTTCTTTTATATATTTGATTCTGTTTTATGTATGTTTTGGATTTTTCTTTGTTTCTATAATTCTGCTAACTTCGAGATTTATTCCTTATAATTTGACTATATAGATAAATATTGCATATTTTATTTTTTGTTTTATACATATATTTGAGTTGTCTTTATGTTCTTTTAATTCTGATGACTTCGAGATTTACTCCTTATAATTTGGCTATATAGACAAATATTGCATATTTAATTTTTTGTTCTTTTATATATTTGATTCTGTTTTTATGTATGTTTTGGATTTTTCTTTGTTTCTATAATTCTGCTGACTTCGAGATTTATTCCTTATAATTTGGCTATATAGATAAATATTGCATATTTTATTTTTTGTTTTATACATATATTTGAGCCTGTTATTATATATGTTTTTGAGTTGCCTTTATGTTTTTTTAATTCTGATGACTTCGAGATTTACTCCTTATAATTTGGCTATATAGATAAATATTGCATATTTTATTTTTTGTTCTTTTATATATTTGAGTCTGCTTTTATGTATGTTTTGGATTTTTCTTTATGTTTCTATAATTCTGCTGACTTCGAGATTTATTCCTTATAATTTGGCTATATAGACAAATATTGCATATTTAATTTTTTGTTCTTTTATATATTTGATTCTGTTTTTATGTATGTTTTGGATTTTTCTTTATGTTTCTATAATTCTGCTGACTGCGAGATTTATTCCTTATGATTTGGCTATATAGACAAATATTGCATATTTCATTTTTTGTTCTTTTATATATTTTATTCTGTTTTATGTATGTTTTGGATTTTTCTTTGTTTCTATATTTCTGCTGACTTCGAGATTTATTCCTTATAATTTGACTATATAGATAAATATTGCATATTTTATTTTTTGTTTTATACATATATTTGAGTCTGTTATTATATATGTTTTTGAGTTGTCTTTATGTTTTTTTTAATTCTGATGACTTCGAGACTTACTCCTTATAATTTGGCTATATAGATAAATATTGCATATTTTATTTTTTGTTCTTTTATATATTTGAGTCTGTTTTATGTATGTTTTGGATTTTTCTTTATGTTTCTATAATTCTGATGACTTGGAGATTTATTCCTTATAATTTGGCTATATAGACAAATATTGCATATTTAATTTTTTGTTCTTTTATATATTTGATTCTGTTTTTATGTATGTTTTGGATTTTTCTTTGTTTCTATAATTCTGCTGACTTCGAGATTTATTCCTTATAATTTGGCTATATAGATAAATATTGCATATTTTATTTTTTGTTCTTTTATATATTTGAGTCTGTTATTATATATGTTTTTGAGTTGCCTTTATGTTTTTTTAATTCTGATGACTTCGAGATTTACTCCTTATAATTTGGCTATATAGATAAATATTGCATATTTTATTTTTTGTTCTTTTATATATTTGAGTCTGCTTTTATGTATGTTTTGGATTTTTCTTTATGTTTCTATAATTCTGCTGACTTCGAGATTTATTCCTTATAATTTGGCTATATAGACAAATATTGCATATTTAATTTTTTGTTCTTTTATATATTTGATTCTGTTTTTATGTATGTTTTGGATTTTTCTCTGTTTCTATAATTCTGCTGACTTCGAGATTTATTCCTTATAATTTGGCTATATAGATAAATATTGCATATTTAATTTTTTGTTCTTTTATATATTTGATTCTGTTTAATGTATGTTTTGGATTTTACTTTATGTTTCTATAATTCTGCTGACTTCGAGATTTATTCCTTATGATTTGGCTATATAGACAAATATTGCATATTTAAGTTTTTGTTCTTTTATATATTTGAGTCTGTTTTGATGTATGTTTTGGATTTTTCTTTATGTTTCTATAATTCTGCTGACTGCGAGATTTATTCCTTATGATTTGGCTATATAGACAAATATTGCATATTTCATTTTTTGTTCTTTTATATATTTGATTCTGTTTTTATGTATGTTTTGAATTTTTCCTTGTTTCTATAATTCTGCTGACTTCGAGATTTATTCCTTATAATTTGGCTATATAGATAAATATTGCTTATTTTATTTCTTGTTCTTTTATATATTTGAGTCTGTTTTTATATATGTTTTGGATTTTTCTTTATGTTTCTATAATTCTGCTGACTTCGAGATTTATTCCTTTTGATTTGGCTATATAGACAAATATTGCATATTTAATTTTTTGTTCTTTTATATATTTGATTCTGTTTTTATGTATGTTTTGGATTTTTCTTTGTTTCTATAATTCTGCTGACTTCGAGATTTATTCCTTATAATTTGGCTATATAGATAAATATTGCATATTTAATTTTTTGTTCTTTTATATATTTGATTCTGTTTTATGTATGTTTTGGATTTTTCTTTATGTTTCTATAATTCTGCTGACTTCGAGATTTACTCGTTATAATTTGACTATATAGATAAATATTGCATATTTTATTTTTTGTTTTATACATATATTTGAGTCTGTTATTATATATGTTTTTGATTTGTCTCTATGTTTTTTTAATTCTGATGACTTCGAGACTTATTCCTTATAATTTGGCTATATAGATAAATATTGCATATTTAATTTTTTGTTCTTTTATATATTTGATTCTGTTTTATGTATGTTTTGGATTTTTCTTTGTTTCTATAATTCTGCTAACTTCGAGATTTATTCCTTATAATTTGACTATATAGATAAATATTGCATATTTTATTTTTTGTTTTATACATATATTTGAGTTGTCTTTATGTTCTTTTAATTCTGATGACTTCGAGATTTACTCCTTATAATTTGGCTATATAGACAAATATTGCATATTTAATTTTTTGTTCTTTTATATATTTGATTCTGTTTTTATGTATGTTTTGGATTTTTCTCTGTTTCTATAATTCTGCTGACTTCGAGATTTACTCCTTATAATTTGACTATATAGATAAATATTATATATTTTATTTTTTGTTTTATACATATATTTGAGTCTGTTATTATATATGTTTTTGAGTTGTCTTTATGTTTTTTTAATTCTGATGACTTCGAGACTTACTCCTTATAATTTGGCTATATAGATAAATATTGCATATTTTATTTTTTGTTCTTTTATATATTTGAGTCTGTTTTATGTATGTTTTGGATTTTTCTTTATGTTTCTATAATTCTGATGACTTGGAGATTTATTCCTTATAATTTGGCTATATAGACAAATATTGCATATTTAATTTTTTGTTCTTTTATATATTTGATTCTGTTTTTATGTATGTTTTGGATTTTTCTTTGTTTCTATAATTCTGCTGACTTCGAGATTTATTCCTTATAATTTGGCTATATAGATAAATATTGCATATTTTATTTTTTGTTCTTTTATATATTTGATTCTGTTTTTATGTATGTTTTGGATTTTTCTCTGTTTCTATAATTCTGCTGACTTCGAGATTTATTCCTTATAAATATATAGATATATAGATAAATATTGCATATTTCTTTTATATATTTGATTCTGTTTTTATGTATGTTTTGGATTTTTCTTTGTTTCTATAATTCTGCTGACTTCGAGATTTATTCCTTATAATTTGGCTATATAGATAAATATTGCATATTTTATTTTTTGTTCTTTTATATATTTGAGTCTGTTTTTATGTATGTTTTGGATTTTTCTTTATGTTTCTATAATTCTGCTGACTTCGAGATTTATTCCTTATAATTTGGCTATATAGACAAATATTGCATATTTAATTTTTTGTTCTTTTATATATTTGATTCTGTTTTTATGTATGTTTTGGATTTTTCTCTGTTTCTATAATTCTGCTGACTTCGAGATTTATTCCTTATAAATATATAGATATATAGATAAATATTGCATATTTCTTTTATATATTTTATTCTGTTTTATGTATGTTTTGGATTTTTCTTTGTTTCTATATTTCTGCTGACTTTGAGATTTATTCCTTATAATTTGACTATATAGATAAATATTGCATATTTTATTTTTTGTTTTATACATATATTTGAGTCTGTTATTATATATGTTTTTGAGTTGTCTCTATGTTCTTTTAATTCTGATGACTTCGAGATTTATTCCTTATAATTTGGCTATATTATATTATTATATATTGCATATTTTATTTTTTGTTCTTTTATATATTTGATTCTGTTTTTATGTATGTTTTGGATTTTTCTTTGTTTCTATAATTCTGCTGACTTCGAGATTTATTCCTTATAATTTGGCTATATAGATAAATATTGCATATTTTATTTTTTGTTCTTTTATATATTTGATTCTGTTTTTATGTATGTTTTGGATTTTTCTCTGTTTCTATAATTCTGCTGACTTCGAGATTTATTCCTTATAAATATATAGATATATAGATAAATATTGCATATTTCTTTTATATATTTGATTCTGTTTTTATGTATGTTTTGGATTTTTCTTTGTTTCTATAATTCTGCTGACTTCGAGATTTATTCCTTATAATTTGGCTATATAGATAAATATTGCATATTTTATTTTTTGTTCTTTTATATATTTGAGTCTGTTTTTATGTATGTTTTGGATTTTTCTTTATGTTTCTATAATTCTGCTGACTTCGAGATTTATTCCTTATAATTTGGCTATATAGACAAATATTGCATATTTAATTTTTTGTTCTTTTATATATTTGATTCTGTTTTTATGTATGTTTTGGATTTTTCTCTGTTTCTATAATTCTGCTGACTTCGAGATTTATTCCTTATAAATATATAGATATATAGATAAATATTGCATATTTCTTTTATATATTTTATTCTGTTTTATGTATGTTTTGGATTTTTCTTTGTTTCTATATTTCTGCTGACTTTGAGATTTATTCCTTATAATTTGACTATATAGATAAATATTGCATATTTTATTTTTTGTTTTATACATATATTTGAGTCTGTTATTATATATGTTTTTGAGTTGTCTCTATGTTTTTTTAATTCTGATGACTTCGAGATTTATTCCTTATAATTTGGCTATATTATATTATTATATATTGCATATTTTATTTTTTGTTCTTTTATATATTTGAGTCTGTTTTTATGTATGTTTTGGATTTTTCTTTATGTTTCTATAATTCTGCTGACTTCGAGATTTATTCCTTATAATTTGGCTATATAGACAAATATTGCATATTTAATTTTTTGTTCTTTTATATATTTGATTCTGTTTTTATGTATGTTTTGGATTTTTCTCTGTTTCTATAATTCTGCTGACTTCGAGATTTATTCCTTATAAATATATAGATATATAGATAAATATTGCATATTTCTTTTATATATTTTATTCTGTTTTATGTATGTTTTGGATTTTTCTTTGTTTCTATATTTCTGCTGACTTCGAGATTTATTCCTTATTATTTGACTATATAGATAAATATTGCATATTTTATTTTTTGTTTTATACATATATTTGAGTATGTTATTATATATGTTTTTGAGTTGTCTTTATGTTTTTTTTAATTCTGATGACTTCGAGACTTACTCCTTATAATTTGGCTATATAGATAAATATTGCATATTTTATTTTTTGTTCTTTTATATATTTGAGTCTGTTTTATGTATGTTTTGGATTTTTCTTTATGTTTCTATAATTCTGATGACTTGGAGATTTATTCCTTATAATTTGGCTATATAGACAAATATTGCATATTTAATTTTTTGTTCTTTTATATATTTGATTCTGTTTTTATGTATGTTTTGGATTTTTCTTTGTTTCTATAATTCTGCTGACTTCGAGATTTATTCCTTATAATTTGACTATATAGATAAATATTGCATATTTTATTTTTTGTTTTATACATATATTTGAGTCTGTTATTATATATGTTTTTGAGTTGTCTTTATGTTTTTTTAATTCTGATGACTTCGAGACTTACTCTTTATAATTTGGCTATATAGACAAATATTGCATATTTAATTTTTTGTTCTTTTATATATTTAAATCTGTTTAATGTATGTTTTGGATTTTTCTTTGTTTCTATAATTCTGCTGACTTTGAGATTTATTGCTTATAATTTGGCTATATAGATAAATATTGCATATTTTATTTTTTGTTCTTTTATATATTTGAGTCTGTTTTTATATATGTTTTGGATTTTTCTTTATGATTCTATAATTCTGCTGACTTCGAGATTTATTCCTTATGATTTGGCTATATAGACAAATATTGCATATTTAATTTTTTGTTCTTTTATATATTTGATTCTGTTTTTATGTATGTTTTGGATTTTTCTTTGTTTCTATAATTCTGCTGACTTCGAGATTTATTCCTTATAAATATAAAGATATATAGATAAATATTGCATATTTAATTTTTTGTTCTTTTATATATTTGATTCTGTTTTATGTATGTTTTGGATTTTTCTTTATGTTTCTATAATTCTGCTGACTTCGAGATTTACTCCTTATAATTTGACTATATAGATAAATATTATATATTTTATTTTTTGTTTTATACATATATTTGAGTCTGTTATTATATATGTTTTTGAGTTGTCTTTATGTTTTTTTAATTCTGATGACTTCGAGACTTACTCCTTATAATTTGGGTATATAGATAAATATTGCATATTTTATTTTTTGTTCTTTTATATATTTGAGTCTGTTTTATGTATGTTTTGGATTTTTCTTTATGTTTCTATAATTCTGATGACTTGGAGATTTATTCCTTATAATTTGGCTATATAGACAAATATTGCATATTTAATTTTTTGTTCTTTTATATATTTGATTCTGTTTTTATGTATGTTTTGGATTTTTCTTTGTTTCTATAATTCTGCTGACTTCGAGATTTATTCCTTATAATTTGACTATATAGATAAATATTATATATTTTATTTTTTGTTTTATACATATATTTGAGTCTGTTATTATATATGTTTTTGAGTTGTCTTTATGTTTTTTTAATTCTGATGACTTCGAGACTTACTCCTTATAATTTGGCTATATAGATAAATATTGCATATTTTATTTTTTGTTCTTTTATATATTTGAGTCTGTTTTATGTATGTTTTGGATTTTTCTTTATGTTTCTATAATTCTGCTGACTTCGAGATTTATTCCTTATAATTTGGCTATATAGACAAATATTGCATATTTAATTTTTTGTTCTTTTATATATTTGATTCTGTTTTTATGTATGTTTTAAATTTTTCTCTGTTTCTATAATTCTGCTGACTTCGAGATTTATTCCTTATAAATATATAGATATATAGATAAATATTGCATATTTCTTTTATATATTTTATTCTGTTTTATGTATGTTTTGGATTTTTCTTTGTTTCTATATTTCTGCTGACTTCGAGATTTATTCCTTATAATTTGACTATATAGATAAATATTGCATATTTTATTTTTTGTTTTATACATATATTTGAGTCTGTTATTATATATGTTTTTGAGTTGTCTTTATGTTTTTTTAATTCTGATGACTTCGAGATTTACTCCTTATAATTTGTCTATATAGATAAATATTGCATATTTAATTTTTTGTTCTTTTATATATTTGATTCTGTTTTATGTATGTTTTGGATTTTTTTTTATGTTTCTATAATTCTGCTGACTTCGAGATTTACTCCTTATAATTTGACTATATAGATAAATATTATATATTTTATTTTTTGTTTTATACATATATTTGAGTCTGTTATTATATATGTTTTTGAGTTGTCTTTATGTTTTTTTAATTCTGATGACTTCGAGACTTACTCCTTATAATTTGGCTATATAGATAAATATTGCATATTTTATTTTTTGTTCTTTTATATATTTGAGTCTGTTTTATGTATGTTTTGGATTTTTCTTTATGTTTCTATAATTCTGATGACTTGGAGATTTATTCCTTATAATTTGGCTATATAGACAAATATTGCATATTTAATTTTTTGTTCTTTTATATATTTGATTCTGTTTTTATGTATGTTTTGGATTTTTCTTTGTTTCTATAATTCTGCTGACTTCGAGATTTATTCCTTATAATTTGGCTATATAGATAAATATTGCATATTTTATTTTTTGTTTTATACATATATTTGAGTCTGTTATTATATATGTTTTTGAGTTGCCTTTATGTTTTTTTAATTCTGATGACTTCGAGATTTATTCCTTATAATTTGGCTATATAGATAAATATTGCATATTTTATTTTTTGTTCTTTTATATATTTGAGTCTGTTTTTATGTATGTTTTGGATTTTTCTTTATGTTTCTATAATTCTGCTGACTTCGAGATTTATTCCTTATAATTTGGCTATATAGACAAATATTGCATATTTAATTTTTTGTTCTTTTATATATTTGATTCTGTTTTTATGTATGTTTTGGATTTTTCTCTGTTTCTATAATTCTGCTGACTTCGAGATTTATTCCTTATAAATATATAGATATATAGATAAATATTGCATATTTCTTTTATATATTTTATTCTGTTTTATGTATGTTTTGGATTTTTCTTTGTTTCTATATTTCTGCTGACTTCGAGATTTATTCCTTATAATTTGGCTATATAGACAAATATTGCATATTTAATTTTTTGTTCTATACATATATTTGAGTCTGTTATTATATATATTTTTGAGTTGTCTTTATGTTTTTTTAATTCTGATGACTTCGAGACTTACTCTTTATAATTTGGCTATATAGACAAATATTGCATATTTAATTTTTTGTTCTTTTATATATTTGATTCTGTTTTTATGTATGTTTTGGATTTTTCTCTGTTTCTATAATTCTGCTGACTTCGAGATTTATTCCTTATAAATATATAGATATATAGATAAATATTGCATATTTCTTTTATATATTTTATTCTGTTTTATGTATGTTTTGGATTTTTCTTTGTTTCTATATTTCTGCTGACTTCGAGATTTATTCCTTATAATTTGGCTATATAGACAAATATTGCATATTTAATTTTTTGTTCTATACATATATTTGAGTCTGTTATTATATATATTTTTGGGTTGTCTTTATGTTTTTTTAATTCTGATGACTTCGAGACTTACTCTTTATAATTTGGCTATATAGATAAATATTGCATATTTAATTTTTTGTTCTTTTATATATTTGATTCTGTTTTATGTATGTTTTGGATTTTGCTTTATGTTTCTATAATTCTGCTGACTTCGAGATTTATTCCTTATGATTTGGCTATATAGACAAATATTGCATATTTAATTTTTTGTTCTTTTATATATTTAAATCTGTTTAATGTATGTTTTGGATTTTTCTTTGTTTCTACAATTCTGCTGACTTCGAGATTTATTCCTTATAATTTGACTATATAGATAAATATTGCATATTTTATTTTTTGTTTTATACATATATTTGAGTCTGTTATTATTTATGTTTTTGAGTTGCCTTTATGTTTTTTTAATTCTGATGACTTCGAGATTTACTCCTTATAATTTGGCTATATAGATAAATATTGCATATTTTATTTTTTGTTCTTTTATATATTTGAGTCTGTTTTTATGTATGTTTTGGATTTTTCTTTATGTTTCTATAATTCTGCTGACTTCGAGATTTATTCCTTATAATTTGGCTATATAGACAAATATTGCATATTTAATTTTTTGTTCTTTTATATATTTGATTCTGTTTTTATGTATGTTTTAAATTTTTCTCTGTTTCTATAATTCTGCTGACTTCGAGATTTATTCCTTATAAATATATAGATATATAGATAAATATTGCATATTTCTTTTATATATTTTATTCTGTTTTATGTATGTTTTGGATTTTTCTTTGTTTCTATATTTCTGCTGACTTCGAGATTTATTCCTTATAATTTGACTATATAGATAAATATTGCATATTTTATTTTTTGTTTTATACATATATTTGAGTCTGTTATTATATATGTTTTTGAGTTGTCTTTATGTTTTTTTAATTCTGATGACTTCGAGATTTACTCCTTATAATTTGTCTATATAGATAAATATTGCATATTTAATTTTTTGTTCTTTTATATATTTGATTCTGTTTTATGTATGTTTTGGATTTTTTTTATGTTTCTATAATTCTGCTGACTTCGAGATTTACTCCTTATAATTTGACTATATAGATAAATATTATATATTTTATTTTTTGTTTTATACATATATTTGAGTCTGTTATTATATATGTTTTTGAGTTGTCTTTATGTTTTTTTAATTCTGATGACTTCGAGACTTACTCCTTATAATTTGGCTATATAGATAAATATTGCATATTTTATTTTTTGTTCTTTTATATATTTGAGTCTGTTTTATGTATGTTTTGGATTTTTCTTTATGTTTCTATAATTCTGATGACTTGGAGATTTATTCCTTATAATTTGGCTATATAGACAAATATTGCATATTTAATTTTTTGTTCTTTTATATATTTGATTCTGTTTTTATGTATGTTTTGGATTTTTCTTTGTTTCTATAATTCTGCTGACTTCGAGATTTATTCCTTATAATTTGGCTATATAGATAAATATTGCATATTTTATTTTTTGTTTTATACATATATTTGAGTCTGTTATTATTTATGTTTTTGAGTTGCCTTTATGTTTTTTTAATTCTGATGACTTCGAGATTTACTCCTTATAATTTGGCTATATAGATAAATATTGCATATTTTATTTTTTGTTCTTTTATATATTTGAGTCTGTTTTTATGTATGTTTTGGATTTTTCTTTATGTTTCTATAATTCTGCTGACTTCGAGATTTATTCCTTATAATTTGGCTATATAGACAAATATTGCATATTTAATTTTTTGTTCTTTTATATATTTGATTCTGTTTTTATGTATGTTTTAAATTTTTCTCTGTTTCTATAATTCTGCTGACTTCGAGATTTATTCCTTATAAATATATAGATATATAGATAAATATTGCATATTTCTTTTATATATTTTATTCTGTTTTATGTATGTTTTGGATTTTTCTTTGTTTCTATATTTCTGCTGACTTCGAGATTTATTCCTTATAATTTGACTATATAGATAAATATTGCATATTTTATTTTTTGTTTTATACATATATTTGAGTCTGTTATTATATATGTTTTTGAGTTGTCTTTATGTTTTTTTAATTCTGATGACTTCGAGATTTACTCCTTATAATTTGTCTATATAGATAAATATTGCATATTTAATTTTTTGTTCTTTTATATATTTGATTCTGTTTTATGTATGTTTTGGATTTTTTTTATGTTTCTGTAATTCTGCTGACTTCGAGATTTACTCCTTATAATTTGACTATATAGATAAATATTATATATTTTATTTTTTGTTTTATACATATATTTGAGTCTGTTATTATATATGTTTTTGAGTTGTCTTTATGTTTTTTTAATTCTGATGACTTCGAGACTTACTCCTTATAATTTGGCTATATAGATAAATATTGCATATTTTATTTTTTGTTCTTTTATATATTTGAGTCTGTTTTATGTATGTTTTGGATTTTTCTTTATGTTTCTATAATTCTGATGACTTGGAGATTTATTCCTTATAATTTGGCTATATAGACAAATATTGCATATTTAATTTTTTGTTCTTTTATATATTTGATTCTGTTTTTATGTATGTTTTGGATTTTTCTTTGTTTCTATAATTCTGCTGACTTCGAGATTTATTCCTTATAATTTGGCTATATAGATAAATATTGCATATTTTATTTTTTGTTTTATACATATATTTGAGTCTGTTATTATATATGTTTTTGAGTTGCCTTTATGTTTTTTTAATTCTGATGACTTCGAGATTTATTCCTTATAATTTGGCTATATAGATAAATATTGCATATTTTATTTTTTGTTCTTTTATATATTTGAGTCTGTTTTTATGTATGTTTTGAATTTTTCTTTATGTTTCTATAATTCTGCTGACTTCGAGATTTATTCCTTATAATTTGGCTATATAGACAAATATTGCATATTTAATTTTTTGTTCTTTTATATATTTGATTCTGTTTTTATGTATGTTTTGGATTTTTCTCTGTTTCTATAATTCTGCTGACTTCGAGATTTATTCCTTATAAATATATAGATATATAGATAAATATTGCATATTTCTTTTATATATTTTATTCTGTTTTATGTATGTTTTGGATTTTTCTTTGTTTCTATATTTCTGCTGACTTCGAGATTTATTCCTTATAATTTGGCTATATAGACAAATATTGCATATTTAATTTTTTGTTCTATACATATATTTGAGTCTGTTAATATATATATTTTTGAGTTGTCTTTATGTTTTTTTAATTCTGATGACTTCGAGACTTACTCTTTATAATTTGGCTATATAGATAAATATTGCATATTTAATTTTTTGTTCTTTTATATATTTGATTCTGTTTTATGTATGTTTTGGATTTTGCTTTATGTTTCTATAATTCTGCTGACTTCGAGATTTATTCCTTATGATTTGGCTATATAGACAAATATTGCATATTTAATTTTTTGTTCTTTTATATATTTAAATCTGTTTAATGTATGTTTTGGATTTTTCTTTGTTTCTACAATTCTGCTGACTTCGAGATTTATTCCTTATAATTTGACTATATAGATAAATATTGCATATTTTATTTTTTGTTTTATACATATATTTGAGTCTGTTATTATTTATGTTTTTGAGTTGCCTTTATGTTTTTTTAATTCTGATGACTTCGAGATTTACTCCTTATAATTTGGCTATATAGATAAATATTGCATATTTTATTTTTTGTTCTTTTATATATTTGAGTCTGTTTTTATGTATGTTTTGGATTTTTCTTTATGTTTCTATAATTCTGCTGACTTCGAGATTTATTCCTTATAATTTGGCTATATAGACAAATATTGCATATTTAATTTTTTGTTCTTTTATATATTTAAATCTGTTTAATGTATGTTTTGGATTTTTCTTTGTTTCTACAATTCTGCTGACTTCGAGATTTATTCCTTATAATTTGACTATATAGATAAATATTGCATATTTTATTTTTTGTTTTATACATATATTTGAGTCTGTTATTATTTATGTTTTTGAGTTGCCTTTATGTTTTTTTAATTCTGATGACTTCGAGATTTACTCCTTATAATTTGGCTATATAGATAAATATTGCATATTTTATTTTTTGTTCTTTTATATATTTGAGTCTGTTTTTATGTATGTTTTGGATTTTTCTTTATGTTTCTATAATTCTGCTGACTTCGAGATTTATTCCTTATAATTTGGCTATATAGACAAATATTGCATATTTAATTTTTTGTTCTTTTATATATTTAAATCTGTTTAATGTATGTTTTGGATTTTTCTTTGTTTCTACAATTCTGCTGACTTCGAGATTTATTCCTTATAATTTGACTATATAGATAAATATTGCATATTTTATTTTTTGTTTTATACATATATTTGAGTCTGTTATTATTTATGTTTTTGAGTTGCCTTTATGTTTTTTTAATTCTGATGACTTCGAGATTTACTCCTTATAATTTGGCTATATAGATAAATATTGCATATTTTATTTTTTGTTCTTTTATATATTTGAGACTGTTTTTATGTATGTTTTGGATTTTTCTTTATGTTTCTATAATTCTGCTGACTTCGAGATTTATTCCTTATAATTTGGCTATATAGACAAATATTGCATATTTAATTTTTTGTTCTTTTATATATTTAAATCTGTTTAATGTATGTTTTGGATTTTTCTTTGTTTCTACAATTCTGCTGACTTCGAGATTTATTCCTTATAATTTGACTATTTAGATAAATATTGCATATTTTATTTTTTGTTTTATACATATATTTGAGTCTGTTATTATTTATGTTTTTGAGTTGCCTTTATGTTTTTTTTAATTCTGATGACTTCGAGATTTACTCCTTATAATTTGGCTATATAGATAAATATTGCATATTTTATTTTTTGTTCTTTTATATATTTGAGTCTGTTTTTATGTATGTTTTGGATTTTTCTTTATGTTTCTATAATTCTGCTGACTTCGAGATTTATTCCTTATAATTTGGCTATATAGACAAATATTGCATATTTAATTTTTTGTTCTTTTATATATTTGATTCTGTTTTTATGTATGTTTTGGATTTTTCTCTGTTTCTATAATTCTGCTGACTTCGAGATTTATTCCTTATAAATATATAGATATATAGATAAATATTGCATATTTCTTTTATATATTTTATTCTGTTTTATGTATGTTTTGGATTTTTCTTTGTTTCTATATTTCTGCTGACTTCGAGATTTATTCCTTATAATTTGGCTATATAGACAAATATTGCATATTAAATTTTTTGTTCTATACATATATTTGAGTCTGTTATTATATATATTTTTGAGTTGCCTTTATGTTTTTTTAATTCTGATGACTTCGAGATTTACTCCTTATAATTTGGCTATATAGATAAATATTGCATATTTTATTTTTTGTTCTTTTATATATTTGAGTCTGTTTTTATGTATGTTTTGGATTTTTCTTTATGTTTCTATAATTCTGCTGACTTCGAGATTTATTCCTTATAATTTGGCTATATAGACAAATATTGCATATTTAATTTTTTGTTCTTTTATATATTTAAATCTGTTTAATGTATGTTTTGGATTTTTCTTTGTTTCTACAATTCTGCTGACTTCGAGATTTATTCCTTATAATTTGACTATATAGATAAATATTGCATATTTTATTTTTTGTTTTATACATATATTTGAGTCTGTTATTATTTATGTTTTTGAGTTGCCTTTATGTTTTTTTAATTCTGATGACTTCGAGATTTACTCCTTATAATTTGGCTATATAGATAAATATTGCATATTTTATTTTTTGTTCTTTTATATATTTGAGACTGTTTTTATGTATGTTTTGGATTTTTCTTTATGTTTCTATAATTCTGCTGACTTCGAGATTTATTCCTTATAATTTGGCTATATAGACAAATATTGCATATTTAATTTTTTGTTCTTTTATATATTTAAATCTGTTTAATGTATGTTTTGGATTTTTCTTTGTTTCTACAATTCTGCTGACTTCGAGATTTATTCCTTATAATTTGACTATATAGATAAATATTGCATATTTTATTTTTTGTTTTATACATATATTTGAGTCTGTTATTATTTATGTTTTTGAGTTGCCTTTATGTTTTTTTTAATTCTGATGACTTCGAGATTTACTCCTTATAATTTGGCTATATAGATAAATATTGCATATTTTATTTTTTGTTCTTTTATATATTTGAGTCTGTTTTTATGTATGTTTTGGATTTTTCTTTATGTTTCTATAATTCTGCTGACTTCGAGATTTATTCCTTATAATTTGGCTATATAGACAAATATTGCATATTTAATTTTTTGTTCTTTTATATATTTGATTCTGTTTTTATGTATGTTTTGGATTTTTCTCTGTTTCTATAATTCTGCTGACTTCGAGATTTATTCCTTATAAATATATAGATATATAGATAAATATTGCATATTTCTTTTATATATTTTATTCTGTTTTATGTATGTTTTGGATTTTTCTTTGTTTCTATATTTCTGCTGACTTCGAGATTTATTCCTTATAATTTGGCTATATAGACAAATATTGCATATTTAATTTTTTGTTCTATACATATATTTGAGTCTGTTATTATATATATTTTTGAGTTGTCTTTATGTTTTTTTAATTCTGATGACTTCGAGACTTACTCTTTATAATTTGGCTTTATAGATAAATATTGCATATTTAATTTTTTGTTCTTTTATATATTTGATTCTGTTTTATGTATGTTTTGGATTTTGCTTTATGTTTCTATAATTCTGCTGACTTCGAGATTTATTCCTTATGATTTGGCTATATAGACAAATATTGCATATTTAATTTTTTGTTCTTTTATATATTTAAATCTGTTTAATGTATGTTTTGGATTTTTCTTTGTTTCTACAATTCTGCTGACTTCGAGATTTATTCCTTATAATTTGGCTATATAGACAAATATTGCATATTTAATTTTTTGTTCTATACATATATTTGAGTCTGTTATTATATATATTTTTGAGTTGTCTTTATGTTTTTTTAATTCTGATGACTTCGAGACTTACTCTTTATAATTTGGCTTTATAGATAAATATTGCATATTTAATTTTTTGTTCTTTTATATATTTGATTCTGTTTTATGTATGTTTTGGATTTTGCTTTATGTTTCTATAATTCTGCTGACTTCGAGATTTATTCCTTATGATTTGGCTATATAGACAAATATTGCATATTTAATTTTTTGTTCTTTTATATATTTAAATCTGTTTAATGTATGTTTTGGATTTTTCTTTGTTTCTACAATTCTGCTGACTTCGAGATTTATTCCTTATAATTTGACTATATAGATAAATATTGCATATTTTATTTTTTGTTTTATACATATATTTGAGTCTGTTATTATTTATGTTTTTGAGTTGCCTTTATGTTTTTTTAATTCTGATGACTTCGAGATTTACTCCTTATAATTTGGCTATATAGATAAATATTGCATATTTTATTTTTTGTTCTTTTATATATTTGAGTCTGTTTTTATGTATGTTTTGGATTTTTCTTTATGTTTCTATAATTCTGCTGACTTCGAGATTTATTCCTTATAATTTGGCTATATAGACAAATATTGCATATTTAATTTTTTGTTCTTTTATATATTTAAATCTGTTTAATGTATGTTTTGGATTTTTCTTTGTTTCTACAATTCTGCTGACTTCGAGATTTATTCCTTATAATTTGACTATATAGATAAATATTGCATATTTTATTTTTTGTTTTATACATATATTTGAGTCTGTTATTATTTATGTTTTTGAGTTGCCTTTATGTTTTTTTAATTCTGATGACTTCGAGATTTACTCCTTATAATTTGGCTATATAGATAAATATTGCATATTTTATTTTTTGTTCTTTTATATATTTGAGACTGTTTTTATGTATGTTTTGGATTTTTCTTTATGTTTCTATAATTCTGCTGACTTCGAGATTTATTCCTTATAATTTGGCTATATAGACAAATATTGCATATTTAATTTTTTGTTCTTTTATATATTTAAATCTGTTTAATGTATGTTTTGGATTTTTCTTTGTTTCTACAATTCTGCTGACTTCGAGATTTATTCCTTATAATTTGACTATATAGATAAATATTGCATATTTTATTTTTTGTTTTATACATATATTTGAGTCTGTTATTATTTATGTTTTTGAGTTGCCTTTATGTTTTTTTTAATTCTGATGACTTCGAGATTTACTCCTTATAATTTGGCTATATAGATAAATATTGCATATTTTATTTTTTGTTCTTTTATATATTTGAGTCTGTTTTTATGTATGTTTTGGATTTTTCTTTATGTTTCTATAATTCTGCTGACTTCGAGATTTATTCCTTATAATTTGGCTATATAGACAAATATTGCATATTTAATTTTTTGTTCTTTTATATATTTGATTCTGTTTTTATGTATGTTTTGGATTTTTCTCTGTTTCTATAATTCTGCTGACTTCGAGATTTATTCCTTATAAATATATAGATATATAGATAAATATTGCATATTTCTTTTATATATTTTATTCTGTTTTATGTATGTTTTGGATTTTTCTTTGTTTCTATATTTCTGCTGACTTCGAGATTTATTCCTTATAATTTGGCTATATAGACAAATATTGCATATTTAATTTTTTGTTCTATACATATATTTGAGTCTGTTATTATATATATTTTTGAGTTGTCTTTATGTTTTTTTAATTCTGATGACTTCGAGACTTACTCTTTATAATTTGGCTTTATAGATAAATATTGCATATTTAATTTTTTGTTCTTTTATATATTTGATTCTGTTTTATGTATGTTTTGGATTTTGCTTTATGTTTCTATAATTCTGCTGACTTCGAGATTTATTCCTTATGATTTGGCTATATAGACAAATATTGCATATTTAATTTTTTGTTCTTTTATATATTTAAATCTGTTTAATGTATGTTTTGGATTTTTCTTTGTTTCTACAATTCTGCTGACTTCGAGATTTATTCCTTATAATTTGACTATATAGATAAATATTGCATATTTTATTTTTTGTTTTATACATATATTTGAGTCTGTTATTATTTATTGCATTTATGTTTTTTTAATTCTGATGACTTCGAGATTTACTCCTTATAATTTGGCTATATAGATAAATATTGCATATTTTATTTTTTGTTCTTTTATATATTTGAGTCTGTTTTTATGTATGTTTTGGATTTTTCTTTATGTTTCTATAATTCTGCTGACTTTGAGATTTATTCCTTATAATTTGGCTATATAGACAAATATTGCATATTTAATTTTTTGTTCTTTTATATATTTAAATCTGTTTAATGTATGTTTAGGATTTTTCTTTGTTTCTACAATTCTGCTGACTTCGAGATTTATTCCTTATAATTTGACTATATAGATAAATATTGCATATTTTATTTTTTGTTTTATACATATATTTGAGTCTGTTATTATTTATGTTTTTGAGTTGCCTTTATGTTTTTTTAATTCTGATGACTTCGAGATTTACTCCTTATAATTTGGCTATATAGATAAATATTGCATATTTTATTTTTTGTTCTTTTATATATTTGAGTCTGTTTTTATGTATGTTTTGGATTTTTCTTTATGTTTCTATAATTCTGCTGACTTCGAGATTTATTCCTTATAATTTGGCTATATAGACAAATATTGCATATTTAATTTTTTGTTTTATACATATATTTGAGTCTGTTATTATATATGTTTTTGAGTTGCCTTTATGTTTTTTTAATTCTGATGACTTCGAGATTTACTCCTTATAATTTGGCTATATAGATAAATATTGCATATTTTATTTTTTGTTCTTTTATATATTTGAGTCTGTTTTTATGTATGTTTTGGATTTTTCTTTATGTTTCTATAATTCTGCTGACTTCGAGATTTATTCCTTATAATTTGGCTATATAGACAAATATTGCATATTTTATTTTTTGTTTTATACATATATTTGAGTCTGTTATTATATATGTTTTTGAGTTGCCTTTATGTTTTTTTAATTCTGATGACTTCGAGATTTACTCCTTATAATTTGGCTATATAGATAAATATTGCATATTTTATTTTTTGTTCTTTTATATATTTGATTCTGTTTTTATGTATGTTTTGGATTTTTCTCTGTTTCTATAATTCTGCTGACTTCGAGATTTATTCCTTATAAATATATAGATATATAGATAAATATTGCATATTTCTTTTATATATTTTATTCTGTTTTATGTATGTTTTGGATTTTTCTTTGTTTCTATATTTCTGCTGACTTCGAGATTTATTCCTTATAATTTGGCTATATAGACAAATATTGCATATTTAATTTTTTGTTCTATACATATATTTGAGTCTGTTATTATATATATTTTTGAGTTGTCTTTATGTTTTTTTAATTCTGATGACTTCGAGACTTACTCTTTATAATTTGGCTATATAGATAAATATTGCATATTTAATTTTTTGTTCTTTTATATATTTGATTCTGTTTTATGTATGTTTTGGATTTTGCTTTATGTTTCTATAATTCTGCTGACTTCGAGATTTATTCCTTATGATTTGGCTATATAGACAAATATTGCATATTTAATTTTTTGTTTTATACATATATTTGAGTCTGTTATTATATATGTTTTTGAGTTGCCTTTATGTTTTTTTAATTCTGATGACTTCGAGATTTACTCCTTATAATTTGGCTATATAGATAAATATTGCATATTTTATTTTTTGTTCATTTATATATTTGAGTCTGTTTTTATGTATGTTTTGGATTTTTCTTTATGTTTCTATAATTCTGCTGACTTCGAGATTTATTCCTTATAATTTGGCTATATAGACAAATATTGCATATTTTATTTTTTGTTTTATACATATATTTGAGTCTGTTATTATATATGTTTTTGAGTTGCCTTTATGTTTTTTTAATTCTGATGACTTCGAGATTTACTCCTTATAATTTGGCTATATAGATAAATATTGCATATTTTATTTTTTGTTCTTTTATATATTTGATTCTGTTTTTATGTATGTTTTGGATTTTTTTCTGTTTCTATAATTCTGCTGACTTCGAGATTTATTCCTTATAAATATATAGATATATAGATAAATATTGCATATTTCTTTTATATATTTTATTCTGTTTTATGTATGTTTTGGATTTTTCTTTGTTTCTATATTTCTGCTGACTTCGAGATTTATTCCTTATAATTTGGCTATATAGACAAATATTGCATATTTAATTTTTTGTTCTATACATATATTTGAGTCTGTTATTATATATATTTTTAGTTGTCTTTATGTTTTTTTAATTCTGATGACTTCGAGACTTACTCTTTATAATTTGGCTATATAGATAAATATTGCATATTTAATTTTTTGTTCTTTTATATATTTGATTCTGTTTTATGTATGTTTTGGATTTTGCTTTATGTTTCTATAATTCTGCTGACTTCGAGATTTATTCCTTATGATTTGGCTATATAGACAAATATTGCATATTTAATTTTTTGTTCTTTTATATATTTAAATCTGTTTAATGTATGTTTTGGATTTTTCTTTGTTTCTACAATTCTGCTGACTTCGAGATTTATTCCTTATAATTTGACTATATAGATAAATATTGCATATTTTATTTTTTGTTTTATACATATATTTGAGTCTGTTATTATTTATGTTTTTGAGTTGCCTTTATGTTTTTTTAATTCTGATGACTTCGAGATTTACTCCTTATAATTTGGCTATATAGATAAATATTGCATATTTTATTTTTTGTTCTTTTATATATTTGAGTCTGTTTTTATGTATGTTTTGGATTTTTCTTTATGTTTCTATAATTCTGCTGACTTCGAGATTTATTCCTTATAATTTGGATATATAGACAAATATTGCATATTTAATTTTTTGTTCTTTTATATATTTGATTCTGTTTTTATGTATGTTTTGGATTTTTCTCTGTTTCTATAATTCTGCTGACTTCGAGATTTATTCCTTATAATTTGGCTATATAGATAAATATTGCATATTTAATTTTTTGTTCTTTTATATATTTGATTCTGTTTAATGTATGTTTTGGATTTTACTTTATGTTTCTATAATTCTGCTGACTTCGAGATTTATTCCTTATGATTTGGCTATATAGACAAATATTGCATATTTAAGTTTTTGTTCTTTTATATATTTGAGTCTGTTTTGATGTATGTTTTGGATTTTTCTTTATGTTTCTATAATTCTGCTGACTGCGAGATTTATTCCTCATGATTTGGCTATATAGACAAATATTGCATATTTCATTTTTTGTTCTTTTATATATTTGATTCTGTTTTTATGTATGTTTTGAATTTTTCCTTGTTTCTATAATTCTGCTGACTTCGAGATTTATTCCTTATAATTTGGCTATATAGATAAATATTGCTTATTTTATTTCTTGTTCTTTTATATATTTGAGTCTGTTTTTATATATGTTTTGGATTTTTCTTTATGTTTCTATAATTCTGCTGACTTCGAGATTTATTCCTTATGATTTGGCTATATAGACAAATATTGCATATTTAAGTTTTTGTTCTTTTATATATTTGAGTCTGTTTTGATGTATGTTTTGGATTTTTCTTTATGTTTCTATAATTCTGCTGACTGCGAGATTTATTCCTTATGATTTGGCTATATAGACAAATATTGCATATTTCATTTTTTGTTCTTTTATATATTTGATTCTGTTTTTATGTATGTTTTGAATTTTTCTTTATGTTTCTATAATTCTGCTGACTTCGAGATTTATTCCTTTTGATTTGGCTATATAGACAAATATTGCATATTTAATTTTTTGTTCTTTTATATATTTGATTCTGTTTTTATGTATGTTTTGGATTTTTCTTTGTTTCTATAATTCTGCTGACTTCGAGATTTATTCCTTATAATTTGGCTATATAGATAAATATTGCATATTTAATTTTTTGTTCTTTTATATATTTGATTCTGTTTTTATATATGTTTTGGATTTTTCTTTATGTTTCTATAATTCTGCTGACTTCGAGATTTATTCCTTTTGATTTGGCTATATAGACAAATATTGCATATTTAATTTTTTGTTCTTTTATATATTTGATTCTGTTTTTATGTATGTTTTGGATTTTTCTTTGTTTCTATAATTCTGCTGACTTCGAGATTTATTCCTTATAATTTGGCTATATAGATAAATATTGCATATTTAATTTTTTGTTCTTTTATATATTTGATTCTGTTTAATGTATGTTTTGGATTTTACTTTATGTTTCTATAATTCTGCTGACTTCGAGATTTATTCCTTATGATTTGGCTATATAGACAAATATTGCATATTTAAGTTTTTGTTCTTTTATATATTTGAGTCTGTTTTGATGTATGTTTTGGATTTTTCTTTATGTTTCTATAATTCTGCTGACTGCGAGATTTATTCCTTATGATTTGGCTATATAGACAAATATTGCATATTTCATTTTTTGTTCTTTTATATATTTGATTCTGTTTTTATGTATGTTTTGAATTTTTCCTTGTTTCTATAATTCTGCTGACTTCGAGATTTATTCCTTATAATTTGGCTATATAGATAAATATTGCTTATTTTATTTCTTGTTCTTTTATATATTTGAGTCTGTTTTTATATATGTTTTGGATTTTTCTTTATGTTTCTATAATTCTGCTGACTTCGAGATTTATTCCTTTTGATTTGGCTATATAGACAAATATTGCATATTTAATTTTTTGTTCTTTTATATATTTGATTCTGTTTTTATGTATGTTTTGGATTTTTCTTTGTTTCTATAATTCTGCTGACTTCGAGATTTACTCGTTATAATTTGACTATATAGATAAATATTGCATATTTTATTTTTTGTTTTATACATATATTTGAGTCTGTTATTATATATGTTTTTGAGTTGTCTCTATGTTTTTTTAATTCTGATGACTTCGAGACTTATTCCTTATAATTTGGCTATATAGATAAATATTGCATATTTAATTTTTTGTTCTTTTATATATTTGATTCTGTTTTATGTATGTTTTGGATTTTTCCTTGTTTCTATAATTCTGCTGACTTCGAGATTTATTCCTTATAATTTGGCTATATAGATAAATATTGCATATTTTATTTCTTGTTCTTTTATATATTTGAGTCTGTTTTTATGTATGTTTTAGATTTTTCTTTATGTTTCTATAATTCTGCTGACTTCGAGATTTATTCCTTATGATTTGGCTATATAGACAAATATTGCATATTTAATTTTTTGTTCTTTTATATATTTGATTCTGTTTTTATGTATGTTTTGGATTTTTCTTTGTTTCTATAATTCTGCTGACTTCGAGATTTATTCCTTATAATTTGGCTATATAGATAAATATTGCATATATAATTTTTTGTTCTTTTATATATTTGATTCTGTTTTATGTATGTTTTGGATTTTTCTTTACGTTTCTATAATTCTGCTGACTTCGAGATTTACTCCTTATAATTTGACTATATAGATAAATATTGCATATTTTATTTTTTGTTTTATACATATATTTGAGTCTGTTATTATATATGTTTTTGAGTTGTCTCTATATTTTTTTAATTCTGATGATTTCGAGACTTACTCCTTATAATTTGGCTATATAGATAAATATTGCATATTTAATTTTTTGTTCTTTTATATATTTGATTCTGTTTTATGTATGTTTTGGATTTTTCCTTGTTTCTATAATTCTGCTGACTTCGAGATTTATTCCTTATAATTTGGCTATATAGATAAATATTGCATATTTTATTTCTTGTTCTTTTATATATTTGAGTCTGTTTTTATGTATGTTTTAGATTTTTCTTTATGCTTCTATAATTCTGCTGACTTCGAGATTTATTCCTTATGATTTGGCTATATAGACAAATATTGCATATTTAATTTTTTGTTCTTTTATATATTTGAGTCTGTTTTTATGTATGTTTTGGATTTTTCTTTATGTTTCTATAATTCTGCTGACTTCGAGATTTATTCCTTATAATTTGGCTATATAGACAAATATTGCATATTTAATTTTTTGTTCTTTTATATATTTGATTCTGTTTTTATGTATGTTTTGGATTTTTCTCTGTTTCTATAATTCTGCTGACTTCGAGATTTATTCCTTATAATTTGGCTATATAGATAAATATTGCATATTTAATTTTTTGTTCTTTTATATATTTGATTCTGTTTAATGTATGTTTTGGATTTTACTTTATGTTTCTATAATTCTGCTGACTTCGAGATTTATTCCTTATGATTTGGCTATATAGACAAATATTGCATATTTAAGTTTTTGTTCTTTTATATATTTGAGTCTGTTTTGATGTATGTTTTGGATTTTTCTTTATGTTTCTATAATTCTGCTGACTGCGAGATTTATTCCTTATGATTTGGCTATATAGACAAATATTGCATATTTCATTTTTTGTTCTTTTATATATTTGATTCTGTTTTTATGTATGTTTTGAATTTTTCCTTGTTTCTATAATTCTGCTGACTTCGAGATTTATTCCTTATAATTTGGCTATATAGATAAATATTGCTTATTTTATTTCTTGTTCTTTTATATATTTGAGTCTGTTTTTATATATGTTTTGGATTTTTCTTTATGTTTCTATAATTCTGCTGACTTCGAGATTTATTCCTTTTGATTTGGCTATATAGACAAATATTTCATATTTAATTTTTTGTTCTTTTATATATTTGATTCTGTTTTTATGTATGTTTTGGATTTTTCTTTGTTTCTATAATTCTGCTGACTTCGAGATTTATTCCTTATAATTTGGCTATATAGATAAATATTGCATATTTAATTTTTTGTTCTTTTATATATTTGATTCTGTTTTATGTATGTTTTGGATTTTTCTTTATGTTTCTATAATTCTGCTGACTTCGAGATTTATTCCTTATAATTTGGCTATATAGATAAATATTGCATATTTTATTTCTTGTTCTTTTATATATTTGAGTCTGTTTTTATGTATGTTTTAGATTTTTCTTTATGTTTCTATAATTCTGCTGACTTCGAGATTTATTCCTTTTGATTTGGCTATATAGACAAATATTGCATATTTAATTTTTTGTTCTTTTATATATTTGATTCTGTTTTTATGTATGTTTTGGATTTTTCTTTGTTTCTATAATTCTGCTGACTTCGAGATTTACTCGTTATAATTTGACTATATAGATAAATATTGCATATTTTATTTTTTGTTTTATACATATATTTGAGTCTGTTATTATATATGTTTTTGAGTTGTCTCTATGTTTTTTTAATTCTGATGACTTCGAGACTTATTCCTTATAATTTGGCTATATAGATAAATATTGCATATTTAATTTTTTGTTCTTTTATATATTTGATTCTGTTTTATGTATGTTTTGGATTTTTCCTTGTTTCTATAATTCTGCTGACTTCGAGATTTATTCCTTATAATTTGGCTATATAGATAAATATTGCATATTTTATTTCTTGTTCTTTTATATATTTGAGTCTGTTTTTATGTATGTTTTAGATTTTTCTTTATGTTTCTATAATTCTGCTGACTTCGAGATTTATTCCTTATGATTTGGCTATATAGACAAATATTGCATATTTAATTTTTTGTTCTTTTATATATTTGATTCTGTTTTTATGTATGTTTTGGATTTTTCTTTGTTTCTATAATTCTGCTGACTTCGAGATTTATTCCTTATAATTTGGCTATATAGATAAATATTGCATATATAATTTTTTGTTCTTTTATATATTTGATTCTGTTTTATGTATGTTTTGGATTTTTCTTTACGTTTCTATAATTCTGCTGACTTCGAGATTTACTCCTTATAATTTGACTATATAGATAAATATTGCATATTTTATTTTTTGTTTTATACATATATTTGAGTCTGTTATTATATATGTTTTTGAGTTGTCTCTATATTTTTTTAATTCTGATGATTTCGAGACTTACTCCTTATAATTTGGCTATATAGATAAATATTGCATATTTAATTTTTTGTTCTTTTATATATTTGATTCTGTTTTATGTATGTTTTGGATTTTTCCTTGTTTCTATAATTCTGCTGACTTCGAGATTTATTCCTTATAATTTGGCTATATAGATAAATATTGCATATTTTATTTCTTGTTCTTTTATATATTTGAGTCTGTTTTTATGTATGTTTTAGATTTTTCTTTATGCTTCTATAATTCTGCTGACTTCGAGATTTATTCCTTATGATTTGGCTATATAGACAAATATTGCATATTTAATTTTTTGTTCTTTTATATATTTGAGTCTGTTTTTATGTATGTTTTGGATTTTTCTTTATGTTTCTATAATTCTGCTGACTTCGAGATTTATTCCTTATAATTTGGCTATATAGACAAATATTGCATATTTAATTTTTTGTTCTTTTATATATTTGATTCTGTTTTTATGTATGTTTTGGATTTTTCTCTGTTTCTATAATTCTGCTGACTTCGAGATTTATTCCTTATAATTTGGCTATATAGATAAATATTGCATATTTAATTTTTTGTTCTTTTATATATTTGATTCTGTTTAATGTATGTTTTGGATTTTACTTTATGTTTCTATAATTCTGCTGACTTCGAGATTTATTCCTTATGATTTGGCTATATAGACAAATATTGCATATTTAAGTTTTTGTTCTTTTATATATTTGAGTCTGTTTTGATGTATGTTTTGGATTTTTCTTTATGTTTCTATAATTCTGCTGACTGCGAGATTTATTCCTTATGATTTGGCTATATAGACAAATATTGCATATTTCATTTTTTGTTCTTTTATATATTTGATTCTGTTTTTATGTATGTTTTGAATTTTTCCTTGTTTCTATAATTCTGCTGACTTCGAGATTTATTCCTTATAATTTGGCTATATAGATAAATATTGCTTATTTTATTTCTTGTTCTTTTATATATTTGAGTCTGTTTTTATATATGTTTTGGATTTTTCTTTATGTTTCTATAATTCTGCTGACTTCGAGATTTATTCCTTTTGATTTGGCTATATAGACAAATATTTCATATTTAATTTTTTGTTCTTTTATATATTTGATTCTGTTTTTATGTATGTTTTGGATTTTTCTTTGTTTCTATAATTCTGCTGACTTCGAGATTTATTCCTTATAATTTGGCTATATAGATAAATATTGCATATTTAATTTTTTGTTCTTTTATATATTTGATTCTGTTTTATGTATGTTTTGGATTTTTCTTTATGTTTCTATAATTCTGCTGACTTCGAGATTTATTCCTTATAATTTGGCTATATAGATAAATATTGCATATTTTATTTCTTGTTCTTTTATATATTTGAGTCTGTTTTTATGTATGTTTTAGATTTTTCTTTATGCTTCTATAATTCTGCTGACTTCGAGATTTATTCCTTATGATTTGGCTATATAGACAAATATTGCATATTTAATTTTTTGTTCTTTTATATATTTGAGTCTGTTTTTATGTATGTTTTGGATTTTTCTTTATGTTTCTATAATTCTGCTGACTTCGAGATTTATTCCTTATAATTTGGCTATATAGACAAATATTGCATATTTAATTTTTTGTTCTTTTATATATTTGATTCTGTTTTTATGTATGTTTTGGATTTTTCTCTGTTTCTATAATTCTGCTGACTTCGAGATTTATTCCTTATAATTTGGCTATATAGATAAATATTGCATATTTAATTTTTTGTTCTTTTATATATTTGATTCTGTTTAATGTATGTTTTGGATTTTACTTTATGTTTCTATAATTCTGCTGACTTCGAGATTTATTCCTTATGATTTGGCTATATAGACAAATATTGCATATTTAAGTTTTTGTTCTTTTATATATTTGAGTCTGTTTTGATGTATGTTTTGGATTTTTCTTTATGTTTCTATAATTCTGCTGACTGCGAGATTTATTCCTTATGATTTGGCTATATAGACAAATATTGCATATTTCATTTTTTGTTCTTTTATATATTTGATTCTGTTTTTATGTATGTTTTGAATTTTTCCTTGTTTCTATAATTCTGCTGACTTCGAGATTTATTCCTTATAATTTGGCTATATAGATAAATATTGCTTATTTTATTTCTTGTTCTTTTATATATTTGAGTCTGTTTTTATATATGTTTTGGATTTTTCTTTATGTTTCTATAATTCTGCTGACTTCGAGATTTATTCCTTTTGATTTGGCTATATAGACAAATATTTCATATTTAATTTTTTGTTCTTTTATATATTTGATTCTGTTTTTATGTATGTTTTGGATTTTTCTTTGTTTCTATAATTCTGCTGACTTCGAGATTTATTCCTTATAATTTGGCTATATAGATAAATATTGCATATTTAATTTTTTGTTCTTTTATATATTTGATTCTGTTTTATGTATGTTTTGGATTTTTCTTTATGTTTCTATAATTCTGCTGACTTCGAGATTTACTCGTTATAATTTGACTATATAGATAAATATTGCATATTTTATTTTTTGTTTTATACATATATTTGAGTCTGTTATTATATATGTTTTTGAGTTGTCTCTATGTTTTTTTAATTCTGATGACTTCGAGACTTATTCCTTATAATTTGGCTATATAGATAAATATTGCATATTTAATTTTTTGTTCTTTTATATATTTGATTCTGTTTTATGTATGTTTTGGATTTTTCCTTGTTTCTATAATTCTGCTGACTTCGAGATTTATTCCTTATAATTTGGCTATATAGATAAATATTGCATATTTTATTTCTTGTTCTTTTATATATTTGAGTCTGTTTTTATGTATGTTTTAGATTTTTCTTTATGTTTCTATAATTCTGCTGACTTCGAGATTTATTCCTTATGATTTGGCTATATAGACAAATATTGCATATTTAATTTTTTGTTCTTTTATATATTTGATTCTGTTTTTATGTATGTTTTGGATTTTTCTTTGTTTCTATAATTCTGCTGACTTCGAGATTTATTCCTTATAATTTGGCTATATAGATAAATATTGCATATATAATTTTTTGTTCTTTTATATATTTGATTCTGTTTTATGTATGTTTTGGATTTTTCTTTACGTTTCTATAATTCTGCTGACTTCGAGATTTACTCCTTATAATTTGACTATATAGATAAATATTGCATATTTTATTTTTTGTTTTATACATATATTTGAGTCTGTTATTATATATGTTTTTGAGTTGTCTCTATATTTTTTTAATTCTGATGATTTCGAGACTTACTCCTTATAATTTGGCTATATAGATAAATATTGCATATTTAATTTTTTGTTCTTTTATATATTTGATTCTGTTTTATGTATGTTTTGGATTTTTCTTTATGTTTCTATAATTCTGCTGACTTCGAGATTTATTCCTTATGATTTGGCTATATAGACAAATATTGCATATTTAATTTTTTGTTCTATACATATATTTGAGTCTGTTATTATATATGTTTTTGAGTTGTCTCTATATTTTTTTAATTCTGATGATTTCGAGACTTACTCCTTATAATTTGGCTATATAGATAAATATTGCATATTTAATTTTTTGTTCTTTTATATATTTGATTCTGTTTTATGTATGTTTTGGATTTTTCTTTATGTTTCTATAATTCTGCTGACTTCGAGATTTATTCCTTATGATTTGGCTATATAGACAAATATTGCATATTTAATTTTTTGTTCTATACATATATTTGAGTCTGTTATTATATATGTTTTTGAGTTGTCTCTATATTTTTTTAATTCTGATGATTTCGAGACTTACTCCTTATAATTTGGCTATATAGATAAATATTGCATATTTAATTTTTTGTTCTTTTATATATTTGATTCTGTTTTATGTATGTTTTGGATTTTTCTTTATGTTTCTATAATTCTGCTGACTTCGAGATTTATTCCTTATGATTTGGCTATATAGACAAATATTGCATATTTAATTTTTTGTTTTATACATATATTTGAGTCTGTTATTATATATGTTTTTGCGTTGTCTTTATGTTTTTTTAATTCTGATGACTTCGAGACTTACTCCTTATAATTTGACTATATAGATAAATATTATATATTTTATTTTTTGTTTTATACATATATTTGAGTCTGTTATTATATATGTTTTTGAGTTGTCTTTATGTTTTTTTAATTCTGATGACTTCGAGACTTACTCCTTATAATTTGGCTATATAGATAAATATTGCATATTTTATTTTTTGTTCTTTTATATATTTGAGTCTGTTTTATGTATGTTTTGGATTTTTCTTTATGTTTCTATAATTCTGATGACTTGGAGATTTATTCCTTATAATTTGGCTATATAGACAAATATTGCATATTTAATTTTTTGTTCTTTTATATATTTGATTCTGTTTTTATGTATGTTTTGGATTTTTCTTTGTTTCTATAATTCTGCTGACTTCGAGATTTACTCCTTATAATTTGACTATATAGATAAATATTATATATTTTATTTTTTGTTTTATACATATATTTGAGTCTGTTATTATATATGTTTTTGAGTTGTCTTTATGTTTTTTTAATTCTGATGACTTCGAGACTTACTCCTTATAATTTGACTATATAGATAAATATTATATATTTTATTTTTTGTTTTATACATATATTTGAGTCTGTTATTATATATGTTTTTGAGTTGTCTTTATGTTTTTTAAATTCTGATGACTTCGAGACTTACTCCTTATAATTTGGCTATATAGACAAATATTGCATATTTAATTTTTTGTTCTTTTATATATTTGATTGTGTTTTTATGTATGTTTTGGATTTTTCTTTGTTTCTATAATTCTGCTGACTTCGAGATTTACTCCTTATAATTTGACTATATAGATAAATATTATATATTTTATTTTTTGTTTTATACATATATTTGAGTCTGTTATTATATATATTTTTGAGTTGTCTTTATGTTTTTTTAATTCTGATGACTTCGAGACTTACTCCTTATAATTTGGCTATATAGACAAATATTGCATATTTAATTTTTTGTTCTTTTATATATTTGATTCTGTTTTTATGTATGTTTTGGATTTTTCTTTGTTTCTATAATTCTGCTGACTTCGAGATTTACTCCTTATAATTTGACTATATAGATAAATATTATATATTTTATTTTTTGTTTTATACATATATTTGAGTCTGTTATTATATATGTTTTTGAGTTGTCTTTATGTTTTTTTAATTCTGATGACTTCGAGACTTACTCCTTATAATTTGGCTATATAGACAAATATTGCATATTTAATTTTTTGTTCTTTTATATATTTGATTCTGTTTTTATGTATGTTTTGGATTTTTCTTTGTTTCTATAATTCTGCTGACTTCGAGATTTACTCCTTATAATTTGACTATATAGATAAATATTATATATTTTATTTTTTGTTTTATACATATATTTGAGTCTGTTATTATATATGTTTTTGAGTTGTCTTTATGTTTTTTTAATTCTGATGACTTCGAGACTTACTCCTTATAATTTGGCTATATAGACAAATATTGCATATTTAATTTTTTGTTCTTTTATATATTTGATTCTGTTTTTATGTATGTTTTGGATTTTTCTTTGTTTCTATAATTCTGCTGACTTCGAGATTTACTCCTTATAATTTGACTATATAGATAAATATTATATATTTTATTTTTTGTTTTATACATATATTTGAGTCTGTTATTATATATGTTTTTGAGTTGTCTTTATGTTTTTTTAATTCTGATGACTTCGAGACTTACTCCTTATAATTTGACTATATAGATAAATATTATATATTTTATTTTTTGTTTTATACATATATTTGAGTCTGTTATTATATATGTTTTTGAGTTGTCTTTATGTTTCTATAATTCTGATGACTTGGAGATTTATTCCTTATAATTTGGCTATATAGACAAATATTGCATATTTAATTTTTTGTTCTTTTATATATTTGATACTGTTTTTATGTATGTTTTGGATTTTTCTTTGTTTCTATAATTCTGCTGACTTCGAGATTTATTCCTTATAATTTGGCTATATAGATAAATATTGCATATTTTATTTTTTGTTTTATACATATATTTGAGTCTGTTATTATATATGTTTTTGAGTTGCCTTTATGTTTTTTTAATTCTGATGATTTCGAGATTTATTCCTTATAATTTGGCTATATAGATAAATATTGCATATTTAATTTTTTGTTTTATACATATATTTGAGTCTGTTATTATATATGTTTTTGAGTTGTCTTTATGTTTTTTTAATTCTGATGACTTCGAGACTTACTCCTTATAATTTGGCTATATAGATAAATATTGCATATTTAATTTTTTGTTTTATACATATATTTGAGTCTGTTATTATATATGTTTTTGAGTTGTCTTTATGTTTTTTTAATTCTGATGACTTCGAGACTTACTCCTTATAATTTGGCTATATAGACAAATATTGCATATTTAATTTTTTGTTTTATACATATATTTGAGTCTGTTATTATATATGTTTTTGCGTTGTCTTTATGTTTTTTTAATTCTGAAGACTTCGAGACTTACTCCTTATAATTTGACTATATAGATAAATATTATATATTTTATTTTTTGTTTTATACATATATTTGAGTCTGTTATTATATATGTTTTTGAGTTGTCTTTATGTTTTTTTAATTCTGATGACTTCGAGACTTACTCCTTATAATTTGGCTATATAGATAAATATTGCATATTTTATTTTTTGTTCTTTTATATATTTGAGTCTGTTTTATGTATGTTTTGGATTTTTCTTTATGTTTCTATAATTCTGATGACTTGGAGATTTATTCCTTATAATTTGGCTATATAGACAAATATTGCATATTTAATTTTTTGTTCTTTTATATATTTGATTCTGTTTTTATGTATGTTTTGGATTTTTCTTTGTTTCTATAATTCTGCTGACTTCGAGATTTACTCCTTATAATTTGACTATATAGATAAATATTATATATTTTATTTTTTGTTTTATACTTATATTTGAGTCTGTTATTATATATGTTTTTGAGTTGTCTTTATGTTTTTTTAATTCTGATGACTTCGAGACTTACTCCTTATAATTTGACTATATAGATAAATATTATATATTTTATTTTTTGTTTTATACATATATTTGAGTCTGTTATTATATATGTTTTTGAGTTGTCTTTATGTTTTTTTAATTCTGATGACTTCGAGACTTACTCCTTATAATTTGACTATATAGATAAATATTATATATTTTATTTTTTGTTTTATACATATATTTGAGTCTGTTATTATATATGTTTTTGAGTTGTCTTTATGTTTCTATAATTCTGATGACTTGGAGATTTATTCCTTATAATTTGGCTATATAGACAAATATTGCATATTTAATTTTTTGTTCTTTTATATATTTGATACTGTTTTTATGTATGTTTTGGATTTTTCTTTGTTTCTATAATTCTGCTGACTTCGAGATTTACTCCTTATAATTTGACTATATAGATAAATATTATATATTTTATTTTTTGTTTTATACATATATTTGAGTCTGTTATTATATATGTTTTTGAGTTGTCTTTATGTTTTTTTAATTCTGATGACTTCGAGACTTACTCCTTATAATTTGGCTATATAGACAAATATTGCATATTTAATTTTTTGTTCTTTTATATATTTGATTCTGTTTTTATGTATGTTTTGGATTTTTCTTTGTTTCTATAATTCTGCTGACTTCGAGATTTACTCCTTATAATTTGACTATATAGATAAATATTATATATTTTATTTTTTGTTTTATACATATATTTGAGTCTGTTATTATATATGTTTTTGAGTTGTCTTTATGTTTTTTTAATTCTGATGACTTCGAGACTTACTCCTTATAATTTGACTATATAGATAAATATTATATATTTTATTTTTTGTTTTATACATATATTTGAGTCTGTTATTATATATGTTTTTGAGTTGTCTTTATGTTTCTATAATTCTGATGACTTGGAGATTTATTCCTTATAATTTGGCTATATAGACAAATATTGCATATTTAATTTTTTGTTCTTTTATATATTTGATACTGTTTTTATGTATGTTTTGGATTTTTCTTTGTTTCTATAATTCTGCTGACTTCGAGATTTATTCCTTATAATTTGGCTATATAGATAAATATTGCATATTTTATTTTTTGTTTTATACATATATTTGAGTCTGTTATTATATATGTTTTTGAGTTGCCTTTATGTTTTTTTAATTCTGATGATTTCGAGATTTATTCCTTATAATTTGGCTATATAGATAAATATTGCATATTTAATTTTTTGTTTTATACATATATTTGAGTCTGTTATTATATATGTTTTTGAGTTGTCTTTATGTTTTTTTAATTCTGATGACTTCGAGACTTACTCCTTATAATTTGGCTATATAGATAAATATTGCATATTTAATTTTTTGTTTTATACATATATTTGAGTCTGTTATTATATATGTTTTTGAGTTGTCTTTATGTTTTTTTAATTCTGATGACTTCGAGACTTACTCCTTATAATTTGGCTATATAGACAAATATTGCATATTTAATTTTTTGTTTTATACATATATTTGAGTCTGTTATTATATATGTTTTTGCGTTGTCTTTATGTTTTTTTAATTCTGATGACTTCGAGACTTACTCCTTATAATTTGACTATATAGATAAATATTATATATTTTATTTTTTGTTTTATACATATATTTGAGTCTGTTATTATATATGTTTTTGAGTTGTCTTTATGTTTTTTTAATTCTGATGACTTCGAGACTTACTCCTTATAATTTGGCTATATAGATAAATATTGCATATTTTATTTTTTGTTCTTTTATATATTTGAGTCTGTTTTATGTATGTTTTGGATTTTTCTTTATGTTTCTATAATTCTGATGACTTGGAGATTTATTCCTTATAATTTGGCTATATAGACAAATATTGCATATTTAATTTTTTGTTCTTTTATATATTTGATTCTGTTTTTATGTATGTTTTGGATTTTTCTTTGTTTCTATAATTCTGCTGACTTCGAGATTTACTCCTTATAATTTGACTATATAGATAAATATTATATATTTTATTTTTTGTTTTATACTTATATTTGAGTCTGTTATTATATATGTTTTTGAGTTGTCTTTATGTTTTTTTAATTCTGATGACTTCGAGACTTACTCCTTATAATTTGACTATATAGATAAATATTATATATTTTATTTTTTGTTTTATACATATATTTGAGTCTGTTATTATATATGTTTTTGAGTTGTCTTTATGTTTTTTTAATTCTGATGACTTCGAGACTTACTCCTTATAATTTGGCTATATAGACAAATATTGCATATTTAATTTTTTGTTCTTTTATATATTTGATTCTGTTTTTATGTATGTTTTGGATTTTTCTTTGTTTCTATAATTCTGCTGACTTCGAGATTTACTCCTTATAATTTGACTATATAGATAAATATTATATATTTTATTTTTTGTTTTATACATATATTTGAGTCTGTTATTATATATGTTTTTGAGTTGTCTTTATGTTTTTTTAATTCTGATGACTTCGAGACTTACTCCTTATAATTTGACTATATAGATAAATATTATATATTTTATTTTTTGTTTTATACATATATTTGAGTCTGTTATTATATATGTTTTTGAGTTGTCTTTATGTTTCTATAATTCTGATGACTTGGAGATTTATTCCTTATAATTTGGCTATATAGACAAATATTGCATATTTAATTTTTTGTTCTTTTATATATTTGATACTGTTTTTATGTATGTTTTGGATTTTTCTTTGTTTCTATAATTCTGCTGACTTCGAGATTTATTCCTTATAATTTGGCTATATAGATAAATATTGCATATTTTATTTTTTGTTTTATACATATATTTGAGTCTGTTATTATATATGTTTTTGAGTTGCCTTTATGTTTTTTTAATTCTGATGATTTCGAGATTTATTCCTTATAATTTGGCTATATAGATAAATATTGCATATTTAATTTTTTGTTTTATACATATATTTGAGTCTGTTATTATATATGTTTTTGAGTTGTCTTTATGTTTTTTTAATTCTGATGACTTCGAGACTTACTCCTTATAATTTGGCTATATAGATAAATATTGCATATTTAATTTTTTGTTTTATACATATATTTGAGTCTGTTATTATATATGTTTTTGAGTTGTCTTTATGTTTTTTAATTCTGATGACTTCGAGACTTACTCCTTATAATTTGGCTATATAGACAAATATTGCATATTTAATTTTTTGTTTTATACATATATTTGAGTCTGTTATTATATATGTTTTTGCGTTGTCTTTATGTTTTTTTAATTCTGATGACTTCGAGACTTACTCCTTATAATTTGACTATATAGATAAATATTATATATTTTATTTTTTGTTTTATACATATATTTGAGTCTGTTATTATATATGTTTTTGAGTTGTCTTTATGTTTTTTTAATTCTGATGACTCGAGACTTACTCCTTATAATTTGGCTATATAGATAAATATTGCATATTTTATTTTTTGTTCTTTTATATATTTGAGTCTGTTTTATGTATGTTTTGGATTTTTCTTTATGTTTCTATAATTCTGATGACTTGGAGATTTATTCCTTATAATTTGGCTATATAGACAAATATTGCATATTTAATTTTTTGTTCTTTTATATATTTGATTCTGTTTTTATGTATGTTTTGGATTTTTCTTTGTTTCTATAATTCTGCTGACTTCGAGATTTACTCCTTATAATTTGACTATATAGATAAATATTATATATTTTATTTTTTGTTTTATACTTATATTTGAGTCTGTTATTATATATGTTTTTGAGTTGTCTTTATGTTTTTTTAATTCTGATGACTTCGAGACTTACTCCTTATAATTTGACTATATAGATAAATATTATATATTTTATTTTTTGTTTTATACATATATTTGAGTCTGTTATTATATATGTTTTTGAGTTGTCTTTATGTTTTTTTAATTCTGATGACTTCGAGACTTACTCCTTATAATTTGGCTATATAGACAAATATTGCATATTTAATTTTTTGTTCTTTTATATATTTGATTCTGTTTTTATGTATGTTTTGGATTTTTCTTTGTTTCTATAATTCTGCTGACTTCGAGATTTACTCCTTATAATTTGACTATATAGATAAATATTATATATTTTATTTTTTGTTTTATACATATATTTGAGTCTGTTATTATATATGTTTTTGAGTTGTCTTTATGTTTTTTTAATTCTGATGACTTCGAGACTTACTCCTTATAATTTGGCTATATAGACAAATATTGCATATTTAATTTTTTGTTCTTTTATATATTTGATTCTGTTTTTATGTATGTTTTGGATTTTTCTTTGTTTCTATAATTCTGCTGACTTCGAGATTTACTCCTTATAATTTGACTATATAGATAAATATTATATATTTTATTTTTTGTTTTATACATATATTTGAGTCTGTTATTATATATGTTTTTGAGTTGTCTTTATGTTTTTTTAATTCTGATGACTTCGAGACTTACTCCTTATAATTTGGCTATATAGACAAATATTGCATATTTAATTTTTTGTTCTTTTATATATTTGATTCTGTTTTTATGTATGTTTTGGATTTTTCTTTGTTTCTATAATTCTGCTGACTTCGAGATTTACTCCTTATAATTTGACTATATAGATAAATATTATATATTTTATTTTTCGTTTTATACATATATTTGAGTCTGTTATTATATATGTTTTTGAGTTGTCTTTATGTTTTTTTAATTCTGATGACTTCGAGACTTACTCCTTATAATTTGGCTATATAGACAAATATTGCATATTTAATTTTTTGTTCTTTTATATATTTGATTCTGTTTTTATGTATGTTTTGGATTTTTCTTTGTTTCTATAATTCTGCTGACTTCGAGATTTACTCCTTATAATTTGACTATATAGATAAATATTATATATTTTATTTTTTGTTTTATACATATATTTGAGTCTGTTATTATATATGTTTTTGAGTTGTCTTTATGTTTTTTTAATTCTGATGACTTCGAGACTTACTCCTTATAATTTGACTATATAGATAAATATTATATATTTTATTTTTTGTTTTATACATATATTTGAGTCTGTTATTATATATGTTTTTGAGTTGTCTTTATGTTTCTATAATTCTGATGACTTGGAGATTTATTCCTTATAATTTGGCTATATAGACAAATATTGCATATTTAATTTTTTGTTCTTTTATATATTTGATACTGTTTTTATGTATGTTTTGGATTTTTCTTTGTTTCTATAATTCTGCTGACTTCGAGATTTATTCCTTATAATTTGGCTATATAGATAAATATTGCATATTTTATTTTTTGTTTTATAGATATATTTGAGTCTGTTATTATATATGTTTTTGAGTTGCCTTTATGTTTTTTTAATTCTGATGATTTCGAGATTTATTCCTTATAATTTGGCTATATAGATAAATATTGCATATTTTATTTTTTGTTCTTTTATATATTTGAGTCTGTTTTTATGTATGTTTTGGATTTTTCTTTATGTTTCTATAATTCTGCTGACTTCGAGATTTATTCCTTATAATTTGGCTATATAGACAAATATTGCATATTTAATTTTTTGTTCTTTTATATATTTGATTCTGTTTTTATGTATGTTTTGGATTTTTCTCTGTTTCTATAATTCTGCTGACTTCGAGATTTATTCCTTATAAATATATAGATATATAGATAAATATTGCATATTTCTTTTATATATTTTATTCTGTTTTATGTATGTTTTGGATTTTTCTTTGTTTCTATATTTCTGCTGACTTCGAGATTTATTCCTTATAATTTGACTATATAGATAAATATTGCATATTTAATTTTTTGTTCTATACATATATTTGAGTCTGTTATTATATATATTTTTGAGTTGTCTTTATGTTTTTTAATTCTGATGACTTCGAGACTTACTCTTTATAATTTGGCTATATAGATAAATATTGCATATTTAATTTTTTGTTCTTTTATATATTTGATTCTGTTTTTATGTATGTTTTGGATTTTTCCTTGTTTCTATAATTCTGCTGACTTCGAGATTTATTCCTTATTATTTGGCTATATAGATAAATATTGCTTATTTTATTTCTTGTTCTTTTATATATTTGAGTCTGTTTTTATATATGTTTTGGATTTTGCTTTATGTTTCTATAATTCTGCTGACTTCGAGATTTATTCCTTATGATTTGGCTATATAGACAAATATTGCATATTTAATTTTTTGTTCTTTTATATATTTAAATCTGTTTAATGTATGTTTTGGATTTTTCTTTGTTTCTACAATTCTGCTGACTTCGAGATTTATTCCTTATAATTTGACTATATAGATAAATATTGCATATTTTATTTTTTGTTTTATACATATATTTGAGTCTGTTATTATTTATGTTTTTGAGTTGCCTTTATGTTTTTTTAATTCTGATGACTTCGAGATTTACTCCTTATAATTTGGCTATATAGATAAATATTGCATATTTTATTTTTTGTTCTTTTATATATTTGAGTCTGTTTTTATGTATGTTTTGGATTTTTCTTTATGTTTCTATAATTCTGCTGACTTCGAGATTTATTCCTTATAATTTGGCTATATAGACAAATATTGCATATTTAACTTTTTGTTCTTTTATATATTTGATTCTGTTTTTATGTATGTTTTGGATTTTTCTCTGTTTCTATAATTCTGCTGACTTCGAGATTTATTCCTTATAATTTGGCTATATAGATAAATATTGCATATTTAATTTTTTGTTCTTTTATATATTTGATTCTGTTTAATGTATGTTTTGGATTTTACTTTATGTTTCTATAATTCTGCTGACTTCGAGATTTATTCCTTATGATTTGGCTATATAGACAAATATTGCATATTTAAGTTTTTGTTCTTTTATATATTTGAGTCTGTTTTGATGTATGTTTTGGATTTTTCTTTATGTTTCTATAATTCTGCTGACTGCGAGATTTATTCCTTATGATTTGGCTATATAGACAAATATTGCATATTTCATTTTTTGTTCTTTTATATATTTGATTCTGTTTTTATGTATGTTTTGGATTTTTCCTTGTTTCTATAATTCTGCTGACTTCGAGATTTATTCCTTATTATTTGGCTATATAGACAAATATTGCATATTTAATTTTTTGTTCTTTTATATATTTGATTCTGTTTTTATGTATGTTTTGGATTTTTCCTTGTTTCTATAATTCTGCTGACTGCGAGATTTATTCCTTATTATTTGGCTATATAGACAAATATTGCATATTTAATTTTTTGTTCTTTTATATATTTGATTCTGTTTTATGTATGTTTTGGATTTTTCTTTATGTTTCTATAATTCTGCTGACTTCGAGATTTATTCCTTATAATTTGACTATATAGATAAATATTGCATATTTTATTTTTTGTTTTATACATATATTTGAGTCTGTTATTATTTATGTTTTTGAGTTGCCTTTATGTTTTTTTTAATTCTGATGACTTCGAGATTTACTCCTTATAATTTGGCTATATAGATAAATATTGCATATTTTATTTTTTGTTCTTTTATATATTTGAGTCTGTTTTTATGTATGTTTTGGATTTTTCTTTATGTTTCTATAATTCTGCTGACTTCGAGATTTATTCCTTATAATTTGGCTATATAGACAAATATTGCATATTTAACTTTTTGTTCTTTTATATATTTGATTCTGTTTTTATGTATGTTTTGGATTTTTCTCTGTTTCTATAATTCTGCTGACTTCGAGATTTATTCCTTATAATTTGGCTATATAGATAAATATTGCATATTTAATTTTTTGTTCTTTTATATATTTGATTCTGTTTTTATGTATGTTTTGGATTTTTCCTTGTTTCTATAATTCTGCTGACTTCGAGATTTATTCCTTATTATTTGGCTATATAGACAAATATTGCATATTTAATTTTTTGTTCTTTTATATATTTGATTCTGTTTTTATGTATGTTTTGGATTTTTCCTTGTTTCTATAATTCTGCTGACTGCGAGATTTATTCCTTATTATTTGGCTATATAGACAAATATTGCATATTTAATTTTTTGTTCTTTTATATATTTGATTCTGTTTTATGTATGTTTTGGATTTTTCTTTATGTTTCTATAATTCTGCTGACTTCGAGATTTATTCCTTATAATTTGACTATATAGATAAATATTGCATATTTAATTTTTTGTTCTTTTATATATTTGATTCTGTTTTTATGTATGTTTTGGATTTTTCCTTGTTTCTATAATTCTGCTGACTTCGAGATTTATTCCTTATTATTTGGCTATATAGACAAATATTGCATATTTAATTTTTTGTTCTTTTATATATTTGATTCTGTTTTTATGTATGTTTTGGATTTTTCCTTGTTTCTATAATTCTGCTGACTGCGAGATTTATTCCTTATTATTTGGCTATATAGACAAATATTGCATATTTAATTTTTTGTTCTTTTATATATTTGATTCTGTTTTATGTATGTTTTGGATTTTTCTTTATGTTTCTATAATTCTGCTGACTTCGAGATTTATTCCTTATAATTTGACTATATAGATAAATATTGCATATTTTATTTTTTGTTTTATACATATATTTGAGTCTGTTATTATTTATGTTTTTGAGTTGCCTTTATGTTTTTTTAATTCTGATGACTTCGAGATTTACTCCTTATAATTTGGCTATATAGATAAATATTGCATATTTTATTTTTTGTTCTTTTATATATTTGAGTCTGTTTTTATGTATGTTTTGGATTTTTCTTTATGTTTCTATAATTCTGCTGACTTCGAGATTTATTCCTTATAATTTGGCTATATAGACAAATATTGCATATTTAACTTTTTGTTCTTTTATATATTTGATTCTGTTTTTATGTATGTTTTGGATTTTTCTCTGTTTCTATAATTCTGCTGACTTCGAGATTTATTCCTTATAATTTGGCTATATAGATAAATATTGCATATTTAATTTTTTGTTCTTTTATATATTTGATTCTGTTTAATGTATGTTTTGGATTTTACTTTATGTTTCTATAATTCTGCTGACTTCGAGATTTATTCCTTATGATTTGGCTATATAGACAAATATTGCATATTTAAGTTTTTGTTCTTTTATATATTTGAGTCTGTTTTGATGTATGTTTTGGATTTTTCTTTATGTTTCTATAATTCTGCTGACTGCGAGATTTATTCCTTATGATTTGGCTATATAGACAAATATTGCATATTTCATTTTTTGTTCTTTTATATATTTGATTCTGTTTTTATGTATGTTTTGGATTTTTCCTTGTTTCTATAATTCTGCTGACTTCGAGATTTATTCCTTATTATTTGGCTATATAGACAAATATTGCATATTTAATTTTTTGTTCTTTTATATATTTGATTCTGTTTTTATGTATGTTTTGGATTTTTCCTTGTTTCTATAATTCTGCTGACTGCGAGATTTATTCCTTATTATTTGGCTATATAGACAAATATTGCATATTTAATTTTTTGTTCTTTTATATATTTGATTCTGTTTTATGTATGTTTTGGATTTTTCTTTATGTTTCTATAATTCTGCTGACTTCGAGATTTACTCGTTATAATTTGACTATATAGATAAATATTGCATATTTTATTTTTTGTTTTATACATATATTTGAGCCTGTTATTATATATGTTTTTGAGTTGTCTCTATGTTTTTTTAATTCTGATGACTTCGAGACTTATTCCTTATAATTTGGCTATATAGATAAATATTGCATATTTAATTTTTTGTTCTTTTATATATTTGATTCTGTTTTATGTATGTTTTGGATTTTTCCTTGTTTCTATAATTCTGCTGACTTCGAGATTTATTCCTTATAATTTGGCTATATAGATAAATATTGCATATTTTATTTCTTGTTCTTTTATATATTTGAGTCTGTTTTTATGTATGTTTTAGATTTTTCTTTATGTTTCTATAATTCTGCTGACTTCGAGATTTATTCCTTATGATTTGGCTATATAGACAAATATTGCATATTTAATTTTTTGTTCTTTTATATATTTGATTCTGTTTTTATGTATGTTTTGGATTTTTCTTTGTTTCTATAATTCTGCTGACTTCGAGATTTACTCCTTATAATTTGACTATATAGATAAATATTGCATATTTTATTTTTTGTTTTATACATATATTTGAGTCTGTTATTATATATGTTTTTGAGTTGTCTCTATATTTTTTTAATTCTGATGATTTCGAGACTTACTCCTTATAATTTGGCTATATAGATAAATATTGCATATTTAATTTTTTGTTCTTTTATATATTTGATTCTGTTTTTATGTATGTTTTAGATTTTTCTTTGTTTCTATAATTCTGCTGACTTCGAGATTTACTCCTTATAATTTGACTATATAGATAAATATTGCATATTTTATTTTTTGTTTTATACATATATTTGAGTCTGTTATTATATATGTTTTTGAGTTGTCTTTATGTTTTTTTAATTCTGATGACTTCGAGACTTACTCTTTATAATTTGGCTATATAGATAAATATTGCATATTTAATTTTTTGTTCTTTTATATATTTGATTCTGTTTTATGTATGTTTTGGATTTTTCTTTATGTTTCTATAATTCTGCTGACTTCGAGATTTACTCCTTATAATTTGACTATATAGATAAATATTGCATATTTTATTTTTTGTTTTATACATATATTTGAGTCTGTTATTATATATGTTTTTGAGTTGTCTCTATATTTTTTTAATTCTGATGATTTCGAGACTTACTCCTTATAATTTGGCTATATAGATAAATATTGCATATTTAATTTTTTGTTCTTTTATATATTTGATTCTGTTTTATGTATGTTTTGGATTTTTCTTTATGTTTCTATAATTCTGCTGACGTCGAGATTTATTCCTTATGATTTGGCTATATAGACAAATATTGCATATTTTATTTTTTGTTTTATACATATATTTGAGTCTGTTATTATATATGTTTTTGCGTTGTCTTTATGTTTTTTTAATTCTGATGACTTCGAGACTTACTCCTTATAACTTGGCTATATAGATAAATATTGCATATTTAATTTTTTTTTTCTTTTATATATTTGATTCTGTTTTATGTATGTTTTGAATTTTTCTTTATGTTTCTATAATTCTGCTGACTTCGAGATTTATTCCTTATGATTAGGCTATATAGAAAAATATTGCATATTTCATTTTTTGTTCTTTTATATATTTGATTCTGTTTTATGTATGTTTTGGATTTTTCTTTATGTTTCTATAATTCTGCTGACTTCGAGATTTATTCCTTATGATTTGGCTATATAGACAAATATTGCATATTTAATTTTTTGTTTTATACATATATTTCAGTCTGTTATTATATATGTTTTTGAGTTGTCTTTATGTTTTTTTAATTCTGATGACTTCGAGACTTACTCCTTATAATTTGGCTATATAGATAAATATTGCATATTTAATTTTTTGTTCCTTTATATATTTGATTCTGTTTTATGTACGTTTTGGATTTTTCTTTATGTTTCTATAATTCTGCTGACTTCGAGATTTACTCCTTATAATTTGACTATATAGATAAATATTGCATATTTTATTTTTTGTTTTATACATATATTTGAGTCTGTTATTATATATGTTTTTGAGTTGTCTTTATGTTTTTTTAATTCTGATGACTTCGAGACTTACTCCTTATAATTTGGCTATATAGATAAATATTGCATATTTAATTTTTTGTTCTTTTATATATTTGATTCTGTTTTATGTATGTTTTGGATTTTTCTTTATGTTTCTATAATTCTGCTGACTTCGAGATTTATTCCTTATGATTTGGCTATATAGATAAATATTGCATATTTAATTTTTTGTTTTATACATATATTTGAGTCTGTTATTATATATGTTTTTGAGTTGTCTTTATGTTTTTTTTAATTCTGATGACCTCGAGACTTACTCTTTATAATTTGGCTATATAGATAAATATTGCATATTTAATTTGTTGTTCTTTTATATATTTGATTCTGTTTTATGTATGTTTTGGATTTTTCTTTATGTTTCTATAATTCTGCTGACTTCGAGATTTACTCCTTATAATTTGACTATATAGATAAATATTGCATATTTTATTTTTTGTTTTATACATATATTTGAGTCTGTTATTATATATGTTTTTGAGTTGTCTTTATGTTTTTTTAATTCTGATGACTTCGAGACTTACTCCTTATAATTTGGCTATATAGATAAATATTGCATATTTAATTTTTTGTTCTTTTATATATTTGATTCTGTTTTATGTATGTTTTGGATTTTTCTTTATGTTTCTATAATTCTGCTGACTTCGAGATTTATTCCTTATGATTTGGCTATATAGATAAATATTGCATATTTAATTTTTTGTTTTATACATATATTTGAGTCTGTTATTATATATGTTTTTGAGTTGTCCTTATGTTTTTTTTAATTCTGATGACCTCGAGACTTACTCTTTATAATTTGGCTATATAGATAAATATTGCATATTTAATTTGTTGTTCTTTTATATATTTGATTCTGTTTTATGTATGTTTTGGATTTTTCTTTATGTTTCTATAATTCTGCTGACTTCGAGATTTACTCCTTATAATTTGACTATATAGATAAATATTGCATATTTTATTTTTTGTTTTATACATATATTTGAGTCTGTTATTATATATGTTTTTGAGTTGTCTTTATGTTTTTTTAATTCTGATGACTTCGAGACTTACTCCTTATAATTTGGCTATATAGATAAATATTGCATATTTAATTTTTTGTTCTTTTATATATTTGATTCTGTTTTATGTATGTTTTGGATTTTTCTTTATGTTTCTATAATTCTGCTGACTTCGAGATTTATTCCTTATGATTTGGCTATATAGATAAATATTGCATATTTAATTTTTTGTTTTATACATATATTTGAGTCTGTTATTATATATGTTTTTGAGTTGTCTTTATGTTTTTTTTAATTCTGATGACCTCGAGACTTACTCTTTATAATTTGGCTATATAGATAAATATTGCATATTTAATTTGTTGTTCTTTTATATATTTGATTCTGTTTTATGTATGTTTTGGATTTTTCTTTATGTTTCTATAATTCTGCTGACTTCGAGATTTACTCCTTATAATTTGACTATATAAATAAATATTGCATATTTTATTTTTTGTTTTATACATATATTTGAGTCTGTTATTATATATGTTTTTGACTTGTCTTTATGTTTTTTTAATTCTGATGACTTCGAGACTTACTCCTTATAATTTGGCTATATAGATAAATATTGCATATCTAATTTTTTGTTCTTTTATATATATGATTCTGTTTTATGTATGTTTTGGATTTTTCTTTATGTTTCTATAATTCTGCTGACTTCGAGATTTACTCCTTATAATTTGACTATATAGATAAATATTGCATATTTTATTTTTTGTTTTATAAATATATTTGAGTCTGTTATTATATATGTTTTTGAGTTGTCTTTATGTTTTTTTTAATTCTGATGACTTCGAGACTTACTCCTTATAATTTGGATATACATAGAGATAAATATTGCATATTTAATTTTTTGTTCTTTTATATATTTGATTCTGTTTTATGTATGTTTTGGATTTTTCTTTATGTTTCTATAATTCTGCTGACTTCGAGATTTATTCCTTATGATTTGGCTATATAGACAAATATTGCATATTTAATTTTTTGTTTTATACATATATTTCAGTCTGTTATTATATATGTTTTTGAGTTGTCTTTATGTTTTTTTAATTCTGATGACTTCGAGACTTACTCCTTATAATTTGGCTATATAGATAAATATTGCCTATTTAATTTTTTGTTCCTTTATATATTTGATTCTGTTTTATGTACGTTTTCGATTTTTCTTTATGTTTCTATAATTCTGCTGACTTCGAGATTTACTCCTTATAATTTGACTATATAGATAAATATTGCATATTTTATTTTTTGTTTTATACATATATTTGAGTCTGTTATTATATATGTTTTTGAGTTGTCTTTATGTTTTTTGAATTCTGATGACTTCGAGACTTACTCCTTATAATTTGGCTATATAGATAAATATTGCATATTTAATTTTTTGTTCTTTTATATATTTGATTCTGTTTTATGTATGTTTTGGATTTTTCTTTATGTTTCTATAATTCTGCTGACTTCGAGATTTATTCCTTATGATTTGGCTATATAGATAAATATTGCATATTTAATTTTTTGTTTTATACATATATTTGAGTCTGTTATTATATATGTTTTTGAGTTGTCTTTATGTTTTTTTAATTCTGATGACCTCGAGACTTAAACCTTATAATTTGGCTATATAGATAAATATTGCATATTTAATTTGTTGTTCTTTTATATATTTGTTTCTGTTTTATGTATGTATTGGATTTTTCTTTATGTTTCTATAATTCAGCTGACTTCGAGATTTACTCCTTATAATTTGACTATATAGATAAATATTGCATATTTTATTTTTTGTTTTATACATATATTTGAGTCTGTTATTATATATGTTTTTGAGCTGTCTTTATGTTTTTTTAATTCTGATGACTTCGAGACTTACTCCTTATAATTTGGATATACATATAGATAAATATTGCATATTTAATTTTTTGTTCTTTTATATATTTGAGTCTGTTTTTATGTATGTTTTGGATTTTTCTTTATGTTTCTATAATTCTGCTGACTTCGAGATTTATTCATTATGATTTGGCTATAAAGACAAATATTGCATATTTAATTGTTTGTTCTTTTATATATTTGATTCTGTTTTATGTATGATTTGGATTTTTCTTTGTTTCTATAATTCTGCTGACTTCGAGATTTATTCCTTATAATTTGGCTATATAGATAAATATTGCATATTTAATTTTTTGTTCTTTTATATATTTGATTCTGTTTATCTATGTTTTGGATTTTTCTTAATGTTACTATAATTCTGCTGACTTTGAGATTTATTCTTTATGATTTGACTATATAGACAAATATTGCATATTTAATTTTTTGTTTTATACATATATTTGAGTCTGTTATTATATATGTTTTTGAGTTGTCTTTATGTTTTTTTAATTCTGATGACTTCGAGACTTACTCCTTATAATTTGGATATACATATAGATAAATATTGCATATTTAATTTGTTGTTCTTTTATATATTTGTTTCTGTTTTATGTATGTATTGGATTTTTCTTTATGTTTCTATAATTCAGCTGACTTCGAGATTTACTCCTTATAATTTGACTATATAGATAAATATTGCATATTTTATTTTTTGTTTTATACATATATTTGAGTCTGTTATTATATATGTTTTTGAGCTGTCTTTATGTTTTTTTAATTCTGATGACTTCGAGACTTACTCCTTATAATTTGGATATACATATAGATAAATATTGCATATTTAATTTTTTGTTCTTTTATATATTTGAGTCTGTTTTTATGTATGTTTTGGATTTTTCTTTATGTTTCTATAATTCTGCTGACTTCGAGATTTATTCATTATGATTTGGCTATAAAGACAAATATTGCATATTTAATTGTTTGTTCTTTTATATATTTGATTCTGTTTTATGTATGATTTGGATTTTTCTTTGTTTCTATAATTCTGCTGACTTCGAGATTTATTCCTTATAATTTGGCTATATAGATAAATATTGCATATTTAATTTTTTGTTCTTTTATATATTTGATTCTGTTTATCTATGTTTTGGATTTTTCTTAATGTTACTATAATTCTGCTGACTTTGAGATTTATTCTTTATGATTTGACTATATAGACAAATATTGCATATTTAATTTTTTGTTTTATACATATATTTGAGTCTGTTATTATATATGTTTTTGAGTTGTCTTTATGTTTTTTTAATTCTGATGACTTCGAGACTTACTCCTTATAATTTGGATATACATATAGATAAATATTGCATATTTAATTTTTTGTTCTTTTATATATTTGATTCTGTTTTATGTATGTTTTGGATTTTTCTTTATGTTTCTATAATTCTGCTGACTTCGAGATTTATTCCTTATGATTTGGCTATATAGACAAATATTGCATATTTAATTTTTTGTTTTATACATATATTTGAGTCTGTTATTATATATGTTTTTGAGTTGTCTTTATGTTTTTTTAATTCTGATGACCTCGAGACTTAAACCTTATAATTTGGCTATATAGATAAATATTGCATATTTAATTTGTTGTTCTTTTATATATTTGTTTCTGTTTTATGTATGTATTGGATTTTTCTTTATGTTTCTATAATTCAGCTGACTTCGAGATTTACTCCTTATAATTTGACTATATAGATAAATATTGCATATTTTATTTTTTGTTTTATACATATATTTGAGTCTGTTATTATATATGTTTTTGAGCTGTCTTTATGTTTTTTTAATTCTGATGACTTCGAGACTTACTCCTTATAATTTGGATATACATATAGATAAATATTGCATATTTAATTTTTTGTTCTTTTATATATTTGAGTCTGTTTTTATGTATGTTTTGGATTTTTCTTTATGTTTCTATAATTCTGCTGACTTCGAGATTTATTCATTATGATTTGGCTATATAGATAAATATTGCGTATTTAATTTTTTGTTCTTTTATATATTTAAGTCTGTTTTTATGTATGTTTTGGATTTTTCTTTATGTTTCTATAATTCTGCTGACTTCGAGATTTATTCCTTATGATTTGGCTATAAAGACAAATATTGCATATTTAATTGTTTGTTCTTTTATATATTTGATTCTGTTTTATGTATGATTTGGATTTTTCTTTGTTTCTATAATTCTGCTGACTTCGAGATTTATTCCTTATAATTTGGCTATATAGATAAATATTGCATATTTAATTTTTTGTTCTTTTATATATTTGATTCTGTTTATCTATGTTTTGGATTTTTCTTAATGTTACTATAATTCTGCTGACTTTGAGATTTATTCTTTATGATTTGACTATATAGACAAATATTGCATATTTAATTTTTTGTTTTATACATATATTTGAGTCTGTTATTATATATGTTTTTGAGTTGTCTTTATGTTTTTTTAATTCTGATGACTTCGAGACTTACTCCTTATAATTTGGATATACATATAGATAAATATTGCATATTTAATTTTTTGTTCTTTTATATATTTGATTCTGTTTTATGTATGTTTTGGATTTTTCTTTATGTTTCTATAATTCTGCTGACTTCGAGATTTATTCCTTATGATTTGGCTATATAGACAAATATTGCATATTTAATTTTTTGTTCCTTTATATATTTGATTCTGTTTTATGTACGTTTTGGATTTTTCTTTATGTTTCTATAATTCTGCTGACTTCGAGAATTACTCCTTATAATTTGACTATATAGATAAATATTGCATATTTTATTTTTTGTTTTATACATATATTTGAGTCTGTTATTATATATGTTTTTGAGTTGTCTTTATGTTTTTTTAATTCTGATGACTTCGAGACTTACTCCTTATAATTTGGCTATATAGATAAATATTGCATATTTAATTTTTTGTTCCTTTATATATTTGATTCTGTTTTATGTACGTTTTAGATTTTTCTTTATGTTTCTATAATTCTGCTGACTTCGAGATTTACTCCTTATGATTTGGCTATATAGACAAATATTGCATATTTAATTTTTTGTTTTATACATATATTTCAGTCTGTTATTATATATGTTTTTGAGTTGTCTTTATGTTTTTTTTAATTCTGATGACTTCGAGACTTACTCCTTATAATTTGGCTATATAGATAAATATTGCATATTTAATTTTTTGTTCCTTTATATATTTGATTCTGTTTTATGTACGTTTTGGATTTTTCTTTATGTTTCTATAATTCTGCTGACTTCGAGATTTACTCCTTATAATTTGACTATATAGCTAAATATTGCATATTTTATTTTTTGTTTTATACATATATTTGAGTCTGTTATTATATATGTTTTTGAGTTGTCTTTATGTTTTTTTAATTCTGATGACTTCGAGACTTACTCCTTATAATTTGGCTATATAGATAAATATTGCATATTTAATTTTTTGTTCTTTTATATATTTGATTCTGTTTTATGTATATTTTGGATTTTTCTTTATGTTTCTATAATTCTGCTGACTTCGAGATTTATTCCTTATGATTTGGCTATATAGATAAATATTGCATATTTAATTTTTTGTTTTATACATATATCTGAGTCTGTTATTATATATGTTTTTGAGTTGTCTTTATGTTTTTTTAATTCTGATGACCTCGAGACTTAAACCTTATAATTTGGCTATATAGATAAATATTGCATATTTAATTTGTTGTTCTTTTATATATTTGATTCTGTTTTATGTATGTTTTGGATTTTTCTTTATGTTTCTATAATTCAGTTGACTTCGAGATTTACTCCTTATAATTTGACTATATAGATAAATATTGCATATTTTATTTTTTGTTTTATACATATATTTGAGCCTGTTATTATATATGTTTTTGAGTTGTCTTTATGTTTTTTTAATTCTGATGACTTCGAGACTTACTCCTTATAATTTGGATATACATATAGATAAATATTGCATATTTAATTTTTTGTTCTTTTATATATTTGAGTCTGTTTTTATGTATGTTTTGGATTTTTCTTTATGTTTCTATAATTCTGCTGACTTCGAGATTTATTCATTATGATTTGGCTATATAGATATATATTGCGTATTTAATTTTTTGTTCTTTTATATATTTAAGTCTGTTTTTATGTATGTTTTGGATTTTTCTTTATGTTTCTATAATTCTGCTGACTTCGAGATTTATTTCTTATGATTTGGCTATAAAGACAAATATTGCATATTTAATTGTTTGTTCTTTTATATATTTGATTCTGTTTTTATGTATGATTTGGATTTTTCTTTGTTTCTATAATTCTGCTGACTTCGAGATTTATTCCTTATAATTTGGCTATATAGATAAATATTGCATATTTAATTTTTTGTTCTTTTATATATTTGATTCTGTTTATCTATGTTTTGGATTTTTCATAATGTTTCTATAATTCTGCTGACTTTGAGATTTATTCCTTATGATTTGGCTATATAGACAAATATTGCATATTTAATTTTTTGTTCTTTTATATATTTGATTCATTTTTTATGTATGTTTTGGATTTTTCTTTGTTTCTATACTTCTGCTGACTTCGAGATTTATTCCTTATAATTTGGCTATATAGATAAATATTCCATATTTAATTTTTTGTTCTTTTATATATTTGATTCTGTTTTATGTATGTTTTGGATTTTTCTTTATGTTTCTATAATTCTGCTGTCTTCGAGATTTATTCCTAATGATTTGGCTATATAGACAAATATTGCATATTTAATTTTTTGTTCTTTTATATATTTGAGTCTGTTTTTATGTATGTTTTGGATTTTTCTTTATGTTTCTATAATTCTGCTGACTTCGAGATTTATTCCTTATGATTTGGCTATATAGATAAATATTGCATATTTAATTTTTTGGTCTTTTATATATTTGATTTTTTTTATGTATGTTTTGCATTTTTCTTTCTTTCTATAATTCTGTTGACTTCGAGATTTATTCCTTATAATTTGGCTATATAGATAAATATTGCATATTTTATTTTTTGTTTTATACATATATTTGAGTCTGTTATTATATATGTTTTTGAGTTGTCTCTATGTTTTTTTAATTCTGATGACTTCGAGATTTATTCCTTATAATTTGGCTATATTATATTATTATATATTGCATATTTTATTTTTTGTTCTTTTATATATTTGAGTCTGTTTTTATGTATGTTTTGGATTTTTCTTTATGTTTCTATAATTCTGCTGACTTCGAGATTTATTCCTTATGATTTGGCTATATAGATAAATATTGCATATTTAATTTTTTGTTCTTTTATATATTTGATTTTTTTTATGTATGTTTTGCATTTTGCTTTCTTTCTATAATTCTGCTGACTTCGAGATTTATTGCTTATAATTTGGCTATATAGATAAATATTGCATATTTAATTTTTTGTACTTTTATATATTTGATTCTATTTTATGTATGTTTTGGATTTTTCTTTATGTTTCTATAATTCTGCTGACTTCGAGATTTATTCCTTATGATTTGGCTATATAGACAAATATTGCATATTTAATTTTTTGTTCTTTTATATATTTGATTCTGTTTTTATGTATGTTTTGGATTTTCCTTTGTTTCTATAATTCTGCTGACTTCGAGATTTATTCCTTATAATTTGGCTATATAGATAAATATTGCATATTTAATTTTTTGTTCTTTTATATATTTGATTCTGTTTTATGTGTTTTGGATTTTTCTGATTTTTCTGATATGTTTCTATAATTCTGCTAACTTCGAGATTTATTCCTGATGATTTGGCTATATAGACAAATATTGCATATTTAATTTTTTGTTCTTTTATATATTTGATTCTGTTTTATGTATGTTTTGAATTTTTCTTTATGTTTCTATAATTTTGCTGACTTCGAGATTTATTCCTTATGATTGGGCTATATAGACAAATATTGCATATTTCATTTTTTGTTCTTTTATATATTTGATTCTGTTTTATGTATGTTTTGGATTTTTCTTTATGTTTCTATAATCCTGCTGACTTCGAGATTTATTCCTTATGATTTGGCTATATAGAAAAATATTGCATATTTTATTTTTTGTTTTATAAATATATTTGAGTCTGTTATTATATATGTTTTTGAGTTGTCTTTATGTTTTTTTAAATCTGATGACTTAGAGACTTACTCCTTATAATTTGGATATACATATAGATAAATATTGCATATTTAATTTTTTGTTCTTTTATATATTTGAGTCTGTTTTTATGTATGTTTTGGATTTTTCTTTATGTTTCTATAATTCTGCTGACTTCGAGATTTATTCATTATGATTTGGCTATATAGATATATATTGCGTATTTAATTTTTTGTTCTTTTATATATCTAAGTCTGTTTTTATGTATGTTTTGGATTTTTCTTTATGTTTCTATAATTCTGCTGACTTCGAGATTTATTTCTTATGATTTGGCTATAAAGACAAATATTGCATATTTAATTGTTTGTTCTTTTATATATTTGATTCTGTTTTTATGTATGATTTGGATTTTTCTTTGTTTCTATAATTCTGCTGACTTCGAGATTTATTCCTTATAATTTGGCTATATAGATAAATATTGCATATTTAATTTTTTGTTCTTTTATATATTTGATTCTGTTTATCTATGTTTTGGATTTTTCATAATGTTTCTATAATTCTGCTGACTTTGAGATTTATTCCTTATGATTTGGCTATATAGACAAATATTACATATTTAATTTTTTGTTCTTTTATATATTTGATTCTGTTTTTATGTATGTTTTGGATTTTTCTTTGTTTCTATACTTCTGCTGACTTCGAGATTTATTCCTTATAATTTGGCTATATAGATAAATATTCCATATTTAATTTTTTGTTCTTTTATATATTTGATTCTGTTTTATGTATGTTTTGGATTTTTCTTTATGTTTCTATAATTCTGCTGACTTCGAGATTTATTCCTAATGATTTGGCTATATAGACAAATATTGCATATTTAATTTTTTGTTCTTTTATATATTTGAGTCTGTTTTTATGTATGTTTTGGATTTTTCTTTATGTTTCTATAATTCTGCTGACTTCGAGATTTATTCCTTATGATTTGGCTATATAGATAAATATTGCATATTTTATTTTTTGTTTTATACATATATTTGAGTCTGTTATTATATATGTTTTTGAGTTGTCTTTATGTTTTTTTAATTCTGCTGACTTCGAGATTTACTCCTTATAATTTGACTATATAGATAAATATTGCATATTTTATTTTTTGTTTTATACATATATTTGAGTCTGTTATTATATATGTTTTTGAGTTGTCTTTATGTTTTTTTAATTCTGCTGACTTCGAGATTTACTCCTTATAATTTGACTATATAGATAAATATTGCATATTTTATTTTTTGTTTTATACATATATTTGAGTCTGTTATTATATATGTTTTTGAGTTGTCTCTATGTTTTTTTAATTCTGATGACTTCGAGATTTATTCCTTATAATTTGGCTATATTATATTATTATATATTGCATATTTTATTTTTTGTTCTTTTATATATTTGAGTCTGTTTTTATGTATGTTTTGGATTTTTCTTTATGTTTCTATAATTCTGCTGACTTCGAGATTTATTCCTTATGATTTGGCTATATAGATAAATATTGCATATTTAATTTTTTGTTCTTTTATATATTTGATTTTTTTTATGTATGTTTTGCATTTTGCTTTCTTTCTATAATTCTGCTGACTTCGAGATTTATTGCTTATAATTTGGCTATATAGATAAATATTGCATATTTAATTTTTTGTACTTTTATATATTTGATTCTATTTTATGTATGTTTTGGATTTTTCTTTATGTTTCTATAATTCTGCTGACTTCGAGATTTATTCCTTATGATTTGGCTATATAGACAAATATTGCATATTTAATTTTTTGTTCTTTTATATATTTGATTCTGTTTTATGTGTTTTGGATTTTTCTGATTTTTCTGATATGTTTCTATAATTCTGCTAACTTCGAGATTTATTCCTGATGATTTGGCTATATAGACAAATATTGCATATTTAATTTTTTGTTCTTTTATATATTTGATTCTGTTTTATGTATGTTTTGAATTTTTCTTTATGTTTCTATAATTTTGCTGACTTCGAGATTTATTCCTTATGATTGGGCTATATAGACAAATATTGCATATTTCATTTTTTGTTCTTTTATATATTTGATTCTGTTTTATGTATGTTTTGGATTTTTCTTTATGTTTCTATAATCCTGCTGACTTCGAGATTTATTCCTTATGATTTGGCTATATAGAAAAATATTGCATATTTAATTTTTTGTTTTATACATATATTTGAGTCTGTTATCATATATGTTTTTGAGTTGTCTTTATGTTTTTTTAAATCTGATGACTTCGAGACTTACTCCTTATAATTAGGCTATATAGATAAATATTGCATATTTAATTTTTTGTTCTTTTATATATTTGATTCTGTTTTATGTGTTTTTGATTTTTCTGATTTTTCTGATATGTTTCTATAATTCTGCTAACTTCGAGATTTATTCCTGATGATTTGGCTATATAGACAAATATTGCATATTTAATTTTTTGTTCTTTTATATATTTGATTCTGTTTTATGTATGTTTTGAATTTTTCTTTATGTTTCTATAATTTTGCTGACTTCGAGATTTATTCCTTATGATTGGGCTATATAGACAAATATTGCATATTTCATTTTTTGTTCTTTTATATATTTGATTCTGTTTTATGTATGTTTTGGATTTTTCTTTATGTTTCTATAATCCTGCTGACTTCGAGATTTATTCCTTATGATTTGGCTATATAGAAAAATATTGCATATTTAATTTTTTGTTTTATACATATATTTGAGTCTGTTATCATATATGTTTTTGAGTTGTCTTTATGTTTTTTTACATCTGATGACTTCGAGACTTACTCCTTATAATTAGGCTATATAGATAAATATTGCATATTTAATTTTTTGTTCTTTTATATATTTGATTCTGTTTTATGTATGTTTTGGATTTTTCTTTATGTTTCTATAATTCTGCTGACTTCGAGATTTATTCCTTATGATTTGGCTATATAGACAAATATTGCATATTTAATTTTTTGTTCTTTTATATATTTGATTCTGTTTTATGTATGTTTTGGATTTTTCTTTATGTTTCTATAATTCTGCTGACTTCGAGATTTATTCCTTATGATTTGGCTATATAGACAAATATTGCATATTTAATTTTTTGTTTTATACATATATTTGAGTCTGTTATTATATATGTTTTTGAGTAGTCTTTATGTTTTTTTAATTCTGATGACTTCGAGACTTACTCCTTATAATTTGGCTATATAGATAAATATTGCATATTTAATTTTTTGTACTTTTATATATTTGATTCTGTTTTATGTATGTTTTGCATTTTTCTTTCTTTCTATAATTCTGCTGACTTAGAGATTTATTCCTTATAATTTGGCTATATAGATAAATATTGCATATTTAATTTTTTGTTCTTTTATATATTTGATTTTGTTTTTATGTATGTTTTGGATCTTTCTTTGTTTCTATAATTCTGCTGACATCGAGATTTATTCCTTATGATTGGGCTATATAGACAAATATTGCATATTTCATTTTTTGTTCTTTTACATATTTGATTCTGTTTTATGTATGTTTTGGATTTTCCTTTATGTTTCTATAGTTCTGCTGACTTCGAGATTTATTCCTTATGATTTGGCTATATAGACAAATATTGCATATTTAATTTTTTGTACTTTTATATATTTGATTCTGTTTTATGTATGTTTTGGATTTTTCTTTATGTTTCTATAATTCTGCTGACTTCGAGATTTATTCCTTATGATTTGGCTATATAGACAAATATTGCATATTTAATTTTTTGTTCTTTTATATATTTGATTCTGTTTTTATGTATGTTTTGGATTTTTCTTTGCTTCTATAATTCTGCTGACTTCGAGATTTATTCCTTATAATTTGGCTATATAGATAAATATTGCATATTTAATTTTTTTTCTTTTATATATTTGATTCTGTTTTATGTGTTTTGGATTTTTCTTTAAGTTTCTATAATTCTGCTGACTTCGAGATTTATTCCTTATGATTTGGCTATATAGACAAATATTGCATATTTAATTTTTTGTACTTTTATATATTTGATTCTGTTTTATGTATGTTTTGGATGTTTCTTTATGTTTCTATAATTCTGCTGACTTCGAGATTTATTCCTTATGATTGGGCTATATAGACAAATATTGCATATTTCATTTTTTGTTCTTTTATATATTTGATTCTGTTTTATGTATGTTTTGGATTTTTCTTTGCTTCTATAATTCTGCTGACTTCGAGATTTATTCCTTATAATTTGGCTATATAGATAAATATTGCATATTTAATTTTTTTTTCTTTTATATATTTGATTCTGTTTTATGTGTTTTGGATTTTTCTTTATGTTTCTATAATCCTGCTGACTTCGAGATTTATTCCTTATGATTTGGCTATATAGAAAAATATTGCATATTTAATTTTTTGTTTTATACATATATTTGAGTCTGTTATCATATATGTTTTTGAGTTGTCTTTATGTTTTTTTAAATCTGATGACTTCGAGACTTACTCCTTATAATTAGGCTATATAGATAAATATTGCATATTTAATTTTTTGTTCTTTTATATATTTGATTCTGTTTTATGTATGTTTTGGATTTTTCTTTATGTTTCTATAATTCTGCTGACTTCGAGATTTATTCCTTATGATTTGGCTATATAGACAAATATTGCATATTTAATTTTTTGTTCTTTTATATATTTGATTCTGTTTTATGTATGTTTTGGATTTTTCTTTATGTTTCTATAATTCTGCTGACTTCGAGATTTATTCCTTATGATTTGGCTATATAGACAAATATTGCATATTTAATTTTTTGTTTTATACATATATTTGAGTCTGTTATTATATATGTTTTTGAGTAGTCTTTATGTTTTTTTAATTCTGATGACTTCGAGACTTACTCCTTATAATTTGGCTATATAGATAAATATTGCATATTTAATTTTTTGTACTTTTATATATTTGATTCTGTTTTATGTATGTTTTGCATATTTCTTTCTTTCTATAATTCTGCTGACTTCGAGATTTATTCCTTATAATTTGGCTATATAGATAAATATTGCATATTTAATTTTTTGTTCTTTTATATATTTGATTTTGTTTTTATGTATGTTTTGGATCTTTCTTTGTTTCTATAATTCTGCTGACATCGAGATTTATTCCTTATGATTGGGCTATATAGACAAATATTGCATATTTCATTTTTTGTTCTTTTACATATTTGATTCTGTTTTATGTATGTTTTGGATTTTCCTTTATGTTTCTATAGTTCTGCTGACTTCGAGATTTATTCCTTATGATTTGGCTATATAGACAAATATTGCATATTTAATTTTTGTACTTTTATATATTTGATTCTGTTTTATGTATGTTTTGGATTTTTCTTTATGTTTCTATTATTCTGCTGACTTCGAGATTTATTCCTTATGATTTGGCTATATAGACAAATATTGCATATTTAATTTTTTGTTTTATACATATATTTGAGTCTGTTATTATATATGTTTTTGAGTAGTCTTTATGTTTTTTTAATTCTGATGACTTCGAGATTTATTCCTTATAATTTGGCTATATAGATAAATATTGCATATTTAATTTTTTGTTCTTTTATATATTTGATTTTGTTTTTATGTATGTTTTGGATCTTTCTTTGTTTCTATAATTCTGCTGACATCGAGATTTATTCCTTATGATTGGGCTATATAGACAAATATTGCATATTTCATTTTTTGTTCTTTTACATATTTGATTCTGTTTTATGTATGTTTTGGATTTTCCTTTATGTTTCTATAGTTCTGCTGACTTCGAGATTTATTCCTTATGATTTGGCTATATAGACAAATATTGCATATTTAATTTTTTGTACTTTTATATATTTGATTCTGTTTTATGTATGTTTTGGATTTTTCTTTATGTTTCTATAATTCTGCTGACTTCGAGATTTATTCCTTATGATTTGGCTATATAGACAAATATTGCATATTTAATTTTTTGTTCTTTTATATATTTGATTCTGTTTTTATGTATGTTTTGGATTTTTCTTTGCTTCTATAATTCTGCTGACTTCGAGATTTATTCCTTATAATTTGGCTATATAGATAAATATTGCATATTTAATTTTTTTTCTTTTATATATTTGATTCTGTTTTATGTGTTTTGGATTTTTCTTTATGTTTCTATAATTCTGCTGACTTCGAGATTTATTCCTTATGATTTGGCTATATAGACAAATATTGCATATTTAATTTTTTGTTCTTTTATATATTTGATTCTGTTTTTATGTATGTTTTGGATTTTTCTTTGCTTCTATAATTCTGCTGACTTCGAGATTTATTCCTTATAATTTGGCTATATAGATAAATATTGCATATTTAATTTTTTTTTCTTTTATATATTTGATTCTGTTTTATGTGTTTTGGATTTTTCTTTATGTTTCTATAATCCTGCTGACTTCGAGATTTATTCCTTATGATTTGGCTATATAGAAAAATATTGCATATTTAATTTTTTGTTTTATACATATATTTGAGTCTGTTATCATATATGTTTTTGAGTTGTCTTTATGTTTTTTTAAATCTGATGACTTCGAGACTTACTCCTTATAATTAGGCTATATAGATAAATATTGCATATTTAATTTTTTGTTCTTTTATATATTTGATTCTGTTTTATGTGTTTTGGATTTTTCTGATTTTTCTGATATGTTTCTATAATTCTGCTAACTTCGAGATTTATTCCTGATGATTTGGCTATATAGACAAATATTGCATATTTAATTTTTTGTTCTTTTATATATTTGATTCTGTTTTATGTATGTTTTGAATTTTTCTTTATGTTTCTATAATTTTGCTGACTTCGAGATTTATTCCTTATGATTGGGCTATATAGACAAATATTGCATATTTCATTTTTTGTTCTTTTATATATTTGATTCTGTTTTATGTATGTTTTGGATTTTTCTTTATGTTTCTATAATCCTGCTGACTTCGATATTTATTCCTTATGATTTGGCTATATAGAAAAATATTGCATATTTAATTTTTTGTTTTATACATATATTTGAGTCTGTTATCATATATGTTTTTGAGTTGTCTTTATGTTTTTTTAAATCTGATGACTTCGAGACTTACTCCTTATAATTAGGCTATATAGATAAATATTGCATATTTAATTTTTTGTTCTTTTATATATTTGATTCTGTTTTATGTATGTTTTGGATTTTTCTTTATGTTTCTATAATTCTGCTGACTTCGAGATTTATTCCTTATGATTTGGCTATATAGACAAATATTGCATATTTAATTTTTTGTTCTTTTATATATTTGATTCTGTTTTATGTATGTTTTGGATTTTTCTTTATGTTTCTATAATTCTGCTGACTTCGAGATTTATTCCTTATGATTTGGCTATATAGACAAATATTGCATATTTAATTTTTTGTTTTATACATATATTTGAGTCTGTTATTATATATGTTTTTGAGTAGTCTTTATGTTTTTTTAATTCTGATGACTTCGAGACTTACTCCTTATAATTTGGCTATATAGATAAATATTGCATATTTAATTTTTTGTACTTTTATATATTTGATTCTGTTTTATGTATGTTTTGCATTTTTCTTTCTTTCTATAATTCTGCTGACTTCGAGATTTATTCCTTATAATTTGGCTATATAGATAAATATTGCATATTTAATTTTTTGTTCTTTTATATATTTGATTTTGTTTTTATGTATGTTTTGGATCTTTCTTTGTTTCTATAATTCTGCTGACATCGAGATTTATTCCTTATGATTGGGCTATATAGACAAATATTGCATATTTCATTTTTTGTTCTTTTACATATTTGATTCTGTTTTATGTATGTTTTGGATTTTCCTTTATGTTTCTATAGTTCTGCTGACTTCGAGATTTATTCCTTATGATTTGGCTATATAGACAAATATTGCATATTTAATTTTTGTACTTTTATATATTTGATTCTGTTTTATGTATGTTTTGGATTTTTCTTTATGTTTCTATAATTCTGCTGACTTCGAGATTTATTCCTTATGATTTGGCTATATAGACAAATATTGCATATTTAATTTTTTGTTCTTTTATATATTTGATTCTGTTTTTATGTATGTTTTGGATTTTTCTTTGCTTCTATAATTCTGCTGACTTCGAGATTTATTCCTTATAATTTGGCTATATAGATAAATATTGCATATTTAATTTTTTTTCTTTTATATATTTGATTCTGTTTTATGTGTTTTGGATTTTTCTTTATGTTTCTATAATTCTGCTGACTTCGAGATTTATTCCTTATGATTTGGCTATATAGACAAATATTGCATATTTAATTTTTTGTACTTTTATATATTTGATTCTGTTTTATGTATGTTTTGGATGTTTCTTTATGTTTCTATAATTCTGCTGACTTCGAGATTTATTCCTTATGATTGGGCTATATAGACAAATATTGCATATTTCATTTTTTGTTCTTTTATATATTTGATTCTGTTTTATGTATGTTTTGGATTTTTCTTTGCTTCTATAATTCTGCTGACTTCGAGATTTATTCCTTATAATTTGGCTATATAGATAAATATTGCATATTTAATTTTTTTTTTCTTTTATATATTTGATTCTGTTTTATGTGTTTTGGATTTTTCTTTATGTTTCTATAATTCTGCTGACTTCGAGATTTATTCCTTATGGTTTGGCTATATAGACAAATATTGCATATTTAATTTTTTGTTTTATACATATATTTGAGTCTGTTATTATATATGTTTTTGAGTAGTCTTTATGTTTTTTTAATTCTGATGACTTCGAGACTTACTCCTTATAATTTGGCTATATAGATAAATATTGCATATTTAATTTTTTGTACTTTTATATATTTGATTCTGTTTTATGTATGTTTTGCATTTTTCTTTCTTTCTATAATTCTGCTGACTTCGAGATTTATTCCTTATAATTTGGCTATATAGATAAATATTGCATATTTAATTTTTTTTTTCTTTTATATATTTGATTCTGTTTTATGTGTTTTGGATTTTTCTTTATGTTTCTATAATTCTGCTGACTTCGAGATTTATTCCTTATGATTTGGCTATATAGACAAATATTGCATATTTAATTTTTTGTTTTATACATATATTTGAGTCTGTTATTATATATGTTTTTGAGTAGTCTTTATGTTTTTTTAATTCTGATGACTTCGAGACTTACTCCTTATAATTTGGCTATATAGATAAATATTGCATATTTAATTTTTTGTACTTTTATATATTTGATTCTGTTTTATGTATGTTTTGCATTTTTCTTTCTTTCTATAATTCTGCTGACTTCGAGATTTATTCCTTATAATTTGGCTATATAGATAAATATTGCATATTTAATTTTTTGTTCTTTTATATATTTGATTTTGTTTTTATGTATGTTTTGGATCTTTCTTTGTTTCTATAATTCTGCTGACATCGAGATTTATTCCTTATGATTGGGCTATATAGACAAATATTGCATATTTCATTTTTTGTTCTTTTATATATTTGATTCTGTTTTATGTATGTTTTGGATTTTTCTTTGCTTCTATAATTCTGCTGACTTCGAGATTTATTCCTTATAATTTGGCTATATAGATAAATATTGCATATTTAATTTTTTTTTTCTTTTATATATTTGATTCTGTTTTATGTGTTTTGGATTTTTCTTTATGTTTCTATAATTCCGCTGACTTCGAGATTTATTCCTTATGATTTGGCTATATAGACAAATATTGCATATTTAATTTTTTGTTTTATACATATATTTGAGTCTGTTATTATATATGTTTTTGAGTAGTCTTTATGTTTTTTTAATTCTGATGACTTCGAGACTTACTCCTTATAATTTGGCTATATAGATAAATATTGCATATTTAATTTTTTGTACTTTTATATATTTGATTCTGTTTTATGTATGTTTTGCATTTTTCTTTCTTTCTATAATTCTGCTGACTTCGAGATTTATTCCTTATAATTTGGCTATATAGATAAATATTGCATATTTAATTTTTTGTTCTTTTATATATTTGATTTTGTTTTTATGTATGTTTTGGATCTTTCTTTGTTTCTATAATTCTGCTGACATCGAGATTTATTCCTTATGATTGGGCTATATAGACAAATATTGCATATTTCATTTTTTGTTCTTTTACATATTTGATTCTGTTTTATGTATGTTTTGGATTTTCCTTTATGTTTCTATAGTTCTGCTGACTTCGAGATTTATTCCTTATGATTTGGCTATATAGACAAATATTGCATATTTAATTTTTGTACTTTTATATATTTGATTCTGTTTTATGTATGTTTTGGATTTTTCTTTATGTTTCTATAATTCTGCTGACTTCGAGATTTATTCCTTATGATTTGGCTATATAGACAAATATTGCATATTTAATTTTTTGTTCTTTTATATATTTGATTCTGTTTTTATGTATGTTTTGGATTTTTCTTTGCTTCTATAATTCTGCTGACTTCGAGATTTATTCCTTATAATTTGGCTATATAGATAAATATTGCATATTTAATTTTTTTTCTTTTATATATTTGATTCTGTTTTATGTGTTTTGGATTTTTCTTTATGTTTCTATAATTCTGCTGACTTCGAGATTTATTCCTTATGATTTGGCTATATAGACAAATATTGCATATTTAATTTTTTGTACTTTTATATATTTGATTCTGTTTTATGTATGTTTTGGATGTTTCTTTATGTTTCTATAATTCTGCTGACTTCGAGATTTATTCCTTATGATTGGGCTATATAGACAAATATTGCATATTTCATTTTTTGTTCTTTTATATATTTGATTCTGTTTTATGTATGTTTTGGATTTTTCTTTGCTTCTATAATTCTGCTGACTTCGAGATTTATTCCTTATAATTTGGCTATATAGATAAATATTGCATATTTAATTTTTTGTTCTTTTATATATTTGATTCTGTTTTATGTATGTTTTGGATTTTTCTTTATGTTTCTATAATTCTGCTGACTTCGAGATTTATTCCTTATGATTGGGCTATATAGACAAATATTGCATATTTCATTTTTTGTTCTTTTATATATTTGATTATGTTTTATGTATGTTTTGGATTTTTCTTTATGTTTCTATAATTCTGCTGACTTCGAGATTTATTCCTTATGATTTGGCTATATAGACAAATATTGCATATTTAATTTTTTGTACTTTTATATATTTGATTCTGTTTTATGTATGTTTTGGATGTTTCTTTATGTTTCTATAATTCTGCTGACTTCGAGATTTATTCCTTATGATTGGGCTATATAGACAAATATTGCATATTTCATTTTTTGTTCTTTTATATATTTGATTCTGTTTTATGTATGTTTTGGATTTTTCTTTATGTTTCTATAATTCTGATGACTTCGGATTTATTCCTTATGATTTGGCTATATAGACAAATATTGCATATTTAATTTTTTGTTCTTTTATATATTTGATTCTGTTTTTATGTATGTTTTGGATTTTTCTTTGTTTCTATAATTCTGCTGACTTCGAGATTTATTCCTTATGATTTGGCTATATAGACAAATATTGCATATTTAATTTTTTGTTTTATACATATATTTGAGTCTGTTATTATATATGTTTTTGAGTTGTCTTTATGTTTTTTTAATTCTGATGACTTCGAGACTTACTCCTTATAATTTGGCTATATAGATAAATATTGCATATTTAATTTTTTGTACTTTTATATATTTGATTCTGTTTTATGTATGTTTTGCATTTTTCTTTCTTTCTATAATTCTGCTGACTTCGAGATTTATTCCTTATAATTTGGCTATATAGATAAATATTGCATATTTAATTTTTTGTTCTTTTATATATTTGATTTTGTTTTTATGTATGTTTTGGATCTTTCTTTGTTTCTATAATTCTGCTGATTTCGAGATTTATTCCTTATAATTTGGCTATATAGATAAATATTGCATATTTAATTTTTTGTTCTTTTATATATTTGATTCTGTTTTTATGTATGTTTTGGATTTTTCTTTGTTTCTATAATTCTGCTGACTTCGAGATTTATTCCTTATAATTTGGCTATATAGATAAATATTGCATATTTAATTTTTTGTTTTTTTATATATTTGATTCTGTTTTATGTATGTTTTGAATTTTTCTTTATGTTTCTATAATTCTGCTGACTTCGAGATTTATTCCTTATGATTTGGCTATATAGACTAATATTGCATATTTAATTTTTTGTTTTATACATATATTTGAGTCTGTTATTATATATGTTTTTGAGTTGTCTTTATGTTTTTTTAATTCTGATGACTTCGAGACTTACTCCTTATAATTTGGCTATATAGATAAATATTGCATATTTAATTTTTTGTACTTTTATATATTTGATTCTGTTTTATGTATGTTTTGCATTTTTCTTTCTTTCTATAATTCTGCTGACTTCGAGATTTATTCCTTATAATTTGGCTATATAGATAAATATTGCATATTTAATTTTTTGTTCTTTTATATATTTGATTTTGTTTTTATGTATGTTTTGGATCTTTCTTTGTTTCTATAATTCTGCTGATTTCGAGATTTATTCCTTATAATTTGGCTATATAGATAAATATTGCATATTTAATTTTTTGTTCTTTTATATATTTGATTCTGTTTTTATGTATGTTTTGGATTTTTCTTTGTTTCTATAATTCTGCTGACTTCGAGATTTATTCCTTATAATTTGGCTATATAGATAAATATTGCATATTTAATTTTTTGTTTTTTTATATATTTGATTCTGTTTTATGTATGTTTTGAATTTTTCTTTATGTTTCTATAATTCTGCTGACTTCGAGATTTATTCCTTATGATTTGGCTATATAGACTAATATTGCATATTTAATTTTTTGTTTTATACATATATTTGAGTCTGTTATTATATATGTTTTTGAGTTGTCTTTATGTTTTTTTAATTCTGATGACTTCGAGACTTACTCCTTATAATTTGGCTATATAGATAAATATTGCATATTTAATTTTTTGTACTTTTATATATTTGATTCTGTTTTATGTATGTTTTGCATTTTTCTTTCTTTCTATAATTCTGCTGACTTCGAGATTTATTCCTTATAATTTGGCTATATAGATAAATATTGCATATTTAATTTTTTGTTCTTTTATATATTTGATTTTGTTTTTATGTATGTTTTGGATCTTTCTATGTTTCTATAATTCTGCTGATTTCGAGATTTATTCCTTATAATTTGGCTATATAGATAAATATTGCATATTTAATTTTTTGTTCTTTTATATATTTGATTCTGTTTTTATGTATGTTTTGGATTTTTCTTTGTTTCTATAATTCTGCTGACTTCGAGATTTATTCCTTATAATTTGGCTATATAGATAAATATTGCATATTTAATTTTTTGTTTTTTTATATATTTGATTCTGTTTTATGTATGTTTTGAATTTTTCTTTATGTTTCTATAATTCTGCTGACTTCGAGATTTATTCCTTATGATTTGGCTATATAGACTAATATTGCATATTTAATTTTTTGTTTTATACATATATTTGAGTCTGTTATTATATATGTTTTTGAGTTGTCTTTATGTTTTTTTAATTCTGATGACTTCGAGACTTACTCCTTATAATTTGGCTATATAGATAAATATTGCATATTTAATTTTTCGTTCTTTTATATATTTGATTCTGTTTTATGTATGTTTTGGATTTTTCTTTATGTTTCTATAATTCTGCTGACTTCGAGATTTATTCCTTATGATTTGGCTATATAGACAAATATTGCATATTTAATTTTTTGTTTTATACATATATTTGAGTCTGTTATTATATATGTTTTTGAGTTGTCTTTATGTTTTTTTAATTCTGATGACTTCGAGACTTACTCCTTATAATTTGGCTATATAGATAAATATTGCATATTTAATTTTTTGTACTTTTATATATTTGATTCTGTTTTATGTGTGTTTTGGATTTTTCTTTATGTTTCTATAATTCTGCTGACTTCGAGATTTATTCCTTATGATTTAGCTATATAGACAAATATTGCATATTTAATTTTTTGTTCTTTTATATATTTGATTCTGTTTTTATGTATGTTTTGGATTTTTCTTTGTTTCTATAATTCTGCTGACTTCGAGATTTATTCCTTATAATTTGGCTATAAGATAAATATTGCATATTTAATTTTTTGTTCTTTTATATAGTTGATTCTGTTTTATGTATGTTTTGAATTTTTCTTTATGTTTCTATAATTGTGCTGACTTCGAGATTTATTCCTTATGATTGGGCTATATAGACAAATATTGCATATTTCATTTTTTGTTCTTTTATATATTTGATTCTGTTTTATGTATGTTTTGGATTTTTCTTTATGTTTCTATAATTCTGCTGACTTCGAGATTTATTCCTTATGATTTGGCTATATAGACAAATATTGCATATTTAATTTTTTGTTTTATACATATATTTGAGTCTGTTATTATATATGTTTTTGAGTTGTCTTTATGTTTTTTTAATTCTGATGACTTCGAGACTTACTCCTTATAATTTGGCTATATAGATAAATATTGCATATTTAATTTTTTGTTCTTTTATATATTTGATTCTGTTTTATGTGTTTTGGATTTTTCTTTATGTTTCTATAATTCTGCTGACTTCGAGATTTATTCCTTATGATTTGGCTATACAGACAAATATTGCATATTTAATTTTTTGTTCTTTTATATATTTGAATCTGTTTTATGTATGTTTTGGATTTTTCTTTATGTTTCTATAATTCTGCTGACTTCGAGATTTATTCCTTATGATTGGGCTATATAGACAAATATTGCATATTTCATTTTTTGTTCTTTTATATATTTGATTCTGTTTTATGTATGTTTTGGATTTTTCTTTATGTTTCTATAATTCTGCTGACTTCGAAATTTATTCCTTATGATTTGGCTATATAGATAAATATTGCATATTTAATTTTTTGTTTTATACATATATTTGAGTCTGTTATTATATATGTTTTTGAGTTGTCTTTATGTTTTTTAATTCTGATGACTTCGAGACTTACTCCTTATAATTTGGCTATATAGATAAATATTGCATATTTAATTTTTTGTTCTTTTATATATTTGATTCTGTTTTATGTATGTTTTGAATTTTTCTTTATGTTTCTATAATTCTGCTGACTTCGAGATTTATTCCTTATGATTGGGCTATATAGACAAATATTGCATATTTCATTTTTTGTTATTTTATATATTTGATTCTGTTTTATGTATGTTTTGGATTTTTCTTTATGTTTCTATAATTCTGCTGACTTCGAGATTTATTCCTTATGATTTGGCTATATAGACAAATATTGCATATTTCATTTTTTGTTTTATACATATATTTGAGTCTGTTATTATATATGTTTTTGAGTTGTCTTTATCTTTTTTTAATTCTGATGACTTTGAGATTTACTCCTTATAATTTGGCTATATAGATAAATATTGCATATTTAATTTTTTGTACTTTTATATATTTGATTCTGTTTTATGTATGTTTTGGATTTTTCTTTATGTTTCTATAATTCTGCTGACTTCGATATTTATTCCTTATGATTTGGCTATATAGACAAATATTGCATATTTAATTTTTTGTTCTTTTATATATTTGATTCTGTTTTTATGTATGTTTTGGATTTTTCTTTGTTTCTATAATTCTGCTGACTTCGAGATTTATTCCTTATAATTTGGCTATATAGATAAATATTGCATATTTAATTTTTTGTTCTTTTATATATTTGATTCTGTTTTATGTGTTTTGGATTTTTCTTTATGTTTCTATAATTCTGCTGACTTCGAGATTTATTCCTTATGATTTGGCTATATAGACAAATATTGCATATTTCATTTTTTGTTTTATACATATATTTGAGTCTGTTATTATATATGTTTTTGAGTTGTCTTTATGTTTTTTTAATTCTGATGAATTCGAGACTTACTCCTTATAATTTGGCTATATAGATAAATATTGCATATTTAATTTTTTGTTCTTTTATATAGTTGATTCTGTTTTATGTATGTTTTGAATTTTTCTTTATGTTTCTATAATTGTGCTGACTTCGAGATTTATTCCTTATGATTAGGCTATATAGACAAATATTGCATATTTCATTTTTTGTTCTTTTATATATTTGATTCTGTTTTATGTATGTTTTGGATTTTTCTTTATGTTTCTATAATTCTGCTGACTTCGAGATTTATTCCTTATGATTTGGCTATATAGACAAATATTGCATATTTAATTTTTTGTTTTATACATATATTTGAGTCTGTTATTATATATGTTTTTGAGTTGTCTTTATGTTTTTTTAATTCTGATGACTTCGAGACTTACTCCTTATAATTTGGCTATATAGATAAATATTGCATATTTAATTTTTTGTACTTTTATATATTTGATTCTGTTTTATGTGTGTTTTGGATTTTTCTTTATGTTTCTATAATTCTGCTGACTTCGAGATTTATTCCTTATGATTTAGCTATATAGACAAATATTGCATATTTAATTTTTTGTTCTTTTATATATTTGATTCTGTTTTTATGTATGTTTTGGATTTTTCTTTGTTTCTATAATTCTGCTGATTTCGAGATTTATTCCTTATAATTTGGCTATATAGATAAATATTGCATATTTAATTTTTTGTTCTTTTATATATTTGATTCTGTTTTATGTGTTTTGGATTTTTCTTTATGTTTCTATAATTCTGCTGACTTCGAGATTTATTCCTTATGATTTGGCTATATAGACAAATATTGCATATTTAATTTTTTGTTCTTTTATATATTTGAATCTGTTTTATGTATGTTTTGAATTTTTCTTTATGTTTCTATAATTCTGCTGACTTCGAGATTTATTCCTTATGATTGGGCTATATAGACAAATATTGCATATTTCATTTTTTGTTCTTTTATATATTTGATTCTGTTTTATGTATGTTTTGGATTTTTCTTTATGTTTCTATAATTCTGCTGACTTCGAAATTTATTCCTTATGATTTGGCTATATAGACAAATATTGCATATTTAATTTTTTGTTTTATACATATATTTGATTTTGTTATTATATATGTTTTTGAGTTGTCTTTATGTTTTTTAATTCTGATGACTTCGAGACTTACTCCTTATAATTTGGCTATATAGATAAATATTGCATATTTAATTTTTTGTTCTTTTATATATTTGATTCTGTTTTATGTATGTTTTGAATTTTTCTTTATGTTTCTATAATTCTGCTGACTTCGAGATTTATTCCTTATGATTGGGCTATATAGACAAATATTGCATATTTCATTTTTTGTTATTTTATATATTTGATTCTGTTTTATGTATGTTTTGGATTTTTCTTTATGTTTCTATAATTCTGCTGACTTCGAGATTTATTCCTTATGATTTGGCTATATAGACAAATATTGCATATTTCATTTTTTGTTTTATACATATATTTGAGTCTGTTATTATATATGTTTTTGAGTTGTCTTTATCTTTTTTTAATTCTGATGACTTTGAGATTTACTCCTTATGATTTGGCTATATAGACAAATATTGCATATTTAATTTTTTGTACTTTTATATATTTGATTCTGTTTTATGTATGTTTTGGATTTTTCTTTATGTTTCTATAATTCTGCTGACTTCGAGATTTATTCCTTATGATTGGGCTATATAGACAAATATTGCATATTTCATTTTTTGTTCTTTTATATATTTGATTCTGTTTTATGTATGTTTTGGATTTTTCTTTATGTTTCTATAATTCTGCTGACTTCGAGATTTATTCCTTATGATTTGGCTATATAGACTAATATTGCATATTTAATTTTTTGTTTTATACATATATTTGAGTCTGTTATTATATATGTTTTTGAGTTGTCTTTATGTTTTTTTAATTCTGATGACTTCGAGCCTTACTCCTTATAATTTGGCTATATAGATAAATATTGCATATTTAATTTTTTGTACTTTTATATATTTGATTCTGTTTTATGTATGTTTTGCATTTTTCTTTCTTTCTATAATTCTGCTGACTTCGAGATTTATTCCTTATGATTTGGCTATATAGACAAATATTGCATATTTAATTTTTTGTACTTTTATATATTTGATTCTGTTTTATGTATGTTTTGGATGTTTCTTTATGTTTCTATAATTCTGCTGACTTCGAGATTTATTCCTTATGATTGGGCTATATAGACAAATATTGCATATTTCATTTTTTGTTCTTTTATATATTTGATTCTGTTTTATGTATGTTTTGGATTTTTCTTTATGTTTCTATAATTCTGCTGACTTCGAGATTTATTCCTTATGATTTGGCTACAAATATTGCATATTTAATTTTTTGTTCTTTTATATATTTGATTCTGTTTTTATGTATGTTTTGGATTTTTCTTTGTTTCTATAATTCTGCTGACTTCGAGATTTATTCCTTATGATTTGGCTATATAGACAAATATTGCATATTTAATTTTTTGTACTTTTATATATTTGATTCTGTTTTATGTATGTTTTGGATGTTTCTTTATGTTTCTATAATTCTGCTGACTTCGAGATTTATTCCTTATGATTGGGCTATATAGACAAATATTGCATATTTCATTTTTTGTTCTTTTATATATTTGATTCTGTTTTGTGTATGTTTTGGATTTTTCTTTATGTTTCTATAATTCTGCTGACTTCGAGATTTATTCCTTATGATTTGGCTATATAGACAAATATTGCATATTTAATTTTTTGTTCTTTTATATATTTGATTCTGTTTTTATGTATGTTTTGGATTTTTCTTTGTTTCTATAATTCTGCTGACTTCGAGATTTATTCCTTATGATTTGGCTATATAGACAAATATTGCATATTTAATTTTTTGTACTTTTATATATTTGATTCTGTTTTATGTATGTTTTGGATTTTTCTTTATGTTTCTATAATTCTGCTGACTTCGAGATTTATTCCTTATGATTTGGCTATATAAACAAATATTGCATATTTAATTTTTTGTTTTATACATATATTTGAGTCTGTTATTATATATGTTTTTGAGTTGTCTTTATGTTTTTTTAATTCTGATGACTTCGAGACTTACTCCTTATAATTTGGCTATATAGATAAATATTGCATATTTAATTTTTTGTACTTTTATATATTTGATTCTGTTTTATGTATGTTTTGCATTTTTCTTTGTTTCTATAATTCTGCTGACTTCGAGATTTATTCCTTATAATTTGGCTATATAGATAAATATTGCATATTTAATTTTTTGTTCTTTTATATATTTGATTCTGTTTTATGTATGTTTTGAATTTTTCTTTATGTTTCTATAATTCTGCTGACTTCGAGATTTATCCCTTATGATTTGGCTATATAGACTAATATTGCATATTTAATTTTTTGTTTTATACATATATTTGAGTCTGTTATTATATATGTTTTTGAGTTGTCTTTATGTTTTTTTAATTCTGATGACTTCGAGACTTACTCCTTATAATTTGGTTATATAGATAAATATTGCATATTTAATTTTTTGTTCTTTTATATATTTGATTCTGTTTTATGTATGTTTTGAATTTTTCTTTATGTTTCTATAATTGTGCTGACTTCGAGATTTATTCCTTATGATTGGGCTATATAGACAAATATTGCATATTTAATTTTTTGTTCTTTTATATATTTGATTCTGTTTTATGTATGTTTTGGATTTTTCTTTATGTTTCTATAATTCTGCTGACTTCGAGATTTATTCCTTATGATTTGGCTATATAGACAAATATTGCACATTTAATTTTTTGTTCTTTTATATATTTGATTCTGTTTTTATGTATGTTTTGGATTTTTCTTTGTTTCTATAATTCTGCTGACTTCGAGATTTATTCCTTATAATTTGGCTATATAGATAAATATTGCATATTTAATTTTTTGTTCTTTTATATATTTGATTCTGTTTTATGTGTTTTGGATTTTTCTTTATGTTTCTATAATTCTGCTGACTTCGAGATTTATTCCTTATGATTTGGCTATATAGACAAATATTGCATATTTAATTTTTTGTTCTTTTATATATTTGAATCTGTTTTAAGTATGTTTTGAATTTTCCTTTATGTTTCTATAATTCTGATGTATGTTTTGGATTTTTCTTTATGTTTCTATAATTCTGCTGACTTCGAGATTTATTCCTTATGATTTGGCTATATAGACAAATATTGAATATTTCATTTTTTGTTTTATACATATATTTGAGTCTGTTATTATATATGTTTTTGAGTTGTCTTTATGTTTTTTTTAATTCTGATGACTTCGAGATTTACTCCTTATAATTTGGCTATATAGATAAATATTGCATATTTAATTTTTTGTACTTTTATATATTTGATTCTGTTTTATGTATGTTTTGGATTTTTCTTTATGTTTCTATAATTCTGCTGACTTCGAGATTTATTCCTTATGATTTGGCTATATAGACAAATATTGAATATTTCATTTTTTGTTTTATACATATATTTGAGTCTGTTATTATATATGTTTTTGAGTTGTCTTTATGTTTTTTTTAATTCTGATGACTTCGAGATTTACTCCTTATAATTTGGCTATATAGATAAATATTGCATATTTAATTTTTTGTTCTTTTATATATTTGATTCTGTTTTATGTATGTTTTGAATTTTTCTTTATGTTTCTATAATTGTGCTGACTTCGAGATTTATTCCTTATGATTGGGCTATATAGACAAATATTGCATATTTAATTTTTTGTTCTTTTATATATTTGATTCTGTTTTATGTATGTTTTGGATTTTTCTTTATGTTTCTATAATTCTGCTGACTTCGAGATTTATTCCTTATGATTTGGCTATATAGACAAATATTGCATATTTAATTTTTTGTTCTTTTATATATTTGATTTTGTTTTTATGTATGTTTTGGATCTTTCTTTGTTTCTATAATTCTGCTGACTTCGAGATTTATTCCTTATAATTTGGCCATATAGATAAATATTGCATATTTAATTTTTTGTTCTTTTATATATTTGATTCTGTTTTTATGTATGTTTTGGATTTTTCTTTGTTTCTATAATTCTGCTGACTTCGAGATTTATTCCTTATAATTTGGCTATATAGATAAATATTGCATACTTAATTTTTTGTTCTTTTATATATTTGATTCTGTTTTATGTGTTTGGGATTTTTCTTTCTGTTTCTATAATTCTGCTGACTTCGAGATTTATTCCTTATGATTTGGCTATATAGACAAATATTGCATATTTCATTTTTTGTTCTTTTATATATTTGATTCTGTTTTATGTATGTTTTGAATTTTTCTTTATGTTTCTATAATTCTGCTGACTTCGAGATTTATTCCTTATGATTTGGCTATATAGACTAATATTACATATTTAATTTTTTTGTTTTATACATATATTTGAGTCTGTTATTATATATGTTTTTGAGTTGTCTTTATGTTTTTTAATTCTGATGACTTCGAGACTTACTCCTTATAATTTGGCTATATAGATAAATATTGCATATTTAATTTTTTGTTCTTTTATATATTTGATTCTGTTTTATGTATGTTTTGAATTTTTCTTTATGTTTCTATAATTCTGCTGACTTCGAGATTTATTCCTTATGATTTGGCTATATAGACAAATATTGCATATTTAATTTTTTGTTCTTTTATATATTTGATTCTGTTTTTATGTATGTTTTGGATTTTTCTTTGTTTCTATAATTCTGCTGACTTCGAGATTTATTCCTTATGATTTGGCTATATAGACAAATATTGCATATTTAATTTTTTGTACTTTTATATATTTGATTCTGTTTTATGTATGTTTTGGATTTTTCTTTATGTTTCTATAATTCTGCTGACTTCGAGATTTATTCCTTATGATTTGGCTATATAAACAAATATTGCATATTTAATTTTTTGTTTTATACATATATTTGAGTCTGTTATTATATATGTTTTTGAGTTGTCTTTATGTTTTTTTAATTCTGATGACTTCGAGACTTACTCCTTATAATTTGGCTATATAGATAAATATTGCATATTTAATTTTTTGTACTTTTATATATTTGATTCTGTTTTATGTATGTTTTGCATTTTTCTTTGTTTCTATAATTCTGCTGACTTCGAGATTTATTCCTTATAATTTGGCTATATAGATAAATATTGCATATTTAATTTTTTGTTCTTTTATATATTTGATTCTGTTTTATGTATGTTTTGAATTTTTCTTTATGTTTCTATAATTCTGCTGACTTCGAGATTTATCCCTTATGATTTGGCTATATAGACTAATATTGCATATTTAATTTTTTGTTTTATACATATATTTGAGTCTGTTATTATATATGTTTTTGAGTTGTCTTTATGTTTTTTTAATTCTGATGACTTCGAGACTTACTCCTTATAATTTGGTTATATAGATAAATATTGCATATTTAATTTTTTGTTCTTTTATATATTTGATTCTGTTTTATGTATGTTTTGAATTTTTCTTTATGTTTCTATAATTGTGCTGACTTCGAGATTTATTCTTTATGATTGGGCTATATAGACAAATATTGCATATTTAATTTTTTGTTCTTTTATATATTTGATTCTGTTTTATGTATGTTTTGGATTTTTCTTTATGTTTCTATAATTCTGCTGACTTCGAGATTTATTCCTTATGATTTGGCTATATAGACAAATATTGCATATTTAATTTTTTGTTCTTTTATATATTTGATTCTGTTTTTATGTATGTTTTGGATTTTTCTTTGTTTCTATAATTCTGCTGACTTCGAGATTTATTCCTTATAATTTGGCTATATAGATAAATATTGCATATTTAATTTTTTGTTCTTTTATATATTTGATTCTGTTTTATGTGTTTTGGATTTTTCTTTATGTTTCTATAATTCTGCTGACTTCGAGATTTATTCCTTATGATTTGGCTATATAGACAAATATTGCATATTTAATTTTTTGTTCTTTTATATATTTGAATCTGTTTTAAGTATGTTTTGAATTTTCCTTTATGTTTCTATAATTCTGATGTATGTTTTGGATTTTTCTTTATGTTTCTATAATTCTGCTGACTTCGAGATTTATTCCTTATGATTTGGCTATATAGACAAATATTGAATATTTCATTTTTTGTTTTATACATATATTTGAGTCTGTTATTATATATGTTTTTGAGTTGTCTTTATGTTTTTTTTAATTCTGATGACTTCGAGATTTACTCCTTATAATTTGGCTATATAGATAAATATTGCATATTTAATTTTTTGTACTTTTATATATTTGATTCTGTTTTATGTATGTTTTGGATTTTTCTTTATGTTTCTATAATTCTGCTGACTTCGAGATTTATTCCTTATGATTTGGCTATATAGACAAATATTGCATATTTAATTTTTTGTTCTTTTATATATTTGATTCTGTTTTTATGTATGTTTTGGATTTTTCTTTGTTTCTATAATTCTGCTGACTTCGAGATTTATTCCTTATAATTTGGCTATATAGATAAATATTGCATATTTAATTTTTTGTTCTTTTATATATTTGATTTTGTTTTTATGTATGTTTTGGATCTTTCTTTGTTTCTATAATTCTGCTGACTTCGAGATTTATTCCTTATAATTTGGCTATATAGATAAATATTGCATATTTAATTTTTTGTTCTTTTATATATTTGATTCTGTTTTTATGTATGTTTTGGATTTTTCTTTGTTTCTATAATTCTGCTGACTTCGAGATTTATTCCTTATAATTTGGCTATATAGATAAATATTGCATATTTAATTTTTTGTTCTTTTATATATTTGATTCTGTTTTATGTGTTTGGGATTTTTCTTTCTGTTTCTATAATTCTGCTGACTTCGAGATTTATTCCTTATGATTTGGCTATATAGACAAATATTGCATATTTCATTTTTTGTTCTTTTATATATTTGATTCTGTTTTATGTATGTTTTGAATTTTTCTTTATGTTTCTATAATTCTGCTGACTTCGAGATTTATTCCTTATGATTTGGCTATATAGACTAATATTGCATATTTAATTTTTTTGTTTTATACATATATTTGAGTCTGTTATTATATATGTTTTTGAGTTGTCTTTATGTTTTTTAATTCTGATGACTTCGAGACTTACTCCTTATAATTTGGCTATATAGATAAATATTGCATATTTAATTTTTTGTTCTTTTATATATTTGATTCTGTTTTATGTATGTTTTGAATTTTTCTTTATGTTTCTATAATTCTGCTGACTTCGAGATTTATTCCTTATGATTCGGCTATATAGACTAATATTGCATATTTAATTTTTTTGTTTTATACATATATTTGAGTCTGTTATTATATATGTTTTTGAGTTGTCTTTATGTTTTTTAATTCTGATGACTTCGAGACTTACTCCTTATAATTTGGCTATATAGATAAATATTGCATATTTCATTTTTTGTTCTTTTATATATTTGATTCTGTTTTATGTATGTTTTGGATTTTTCTTTATGTTTCTATAATTCTGCTGACTTCGAGATTTATTCCTTATGATTTAGCTATATAGACAAATATTGCATATTTAATTTTTTGTTCTTTTATATATTTGATTCTGTTTTATGTATGTTTTGGATTTTTCTTTATGTTTCTATAATTCTGCTGACTTCGAGATTTATTCCTTATGATTCGGCTATATAGACTAATATTGCATATTTAATTTTTTTGTTTTATACATATATTTGAGTCTGTTATTATATATGTTTTTGAGTTGTCTTTATGTTTTTTAATTCTGATGACTTCGAGACTTACTCCTTATAATTTGGCTATATAGATAAATATTGCATATTTAATTTTTTGTTCTTTTATATATTTGATTCTGTTTTATGTATGTTTTGGATTTTTCTTTATGTTTCTATAATTCTGCTGACTTCGAGATTTATTCCTTATGATTTGGCTATATAGACAAATATTGCATATTTAATTTTTTGTTCTTTTATATATTTGATTCTGTTTTTATGTATGTTTTGGATTTTTCTTTGTTTCTATAATTCTGCTGACTTCGAGATTTATTCCTTATAATTTGGCTATATAGATAAATATTGCATATTTAATTTTTTGTTCTTTTATATATTTGATTCTGTTTTATGTGTTTGGGATTTTTCTTTCTGTTTCTATAATTCTGCTGACTTCGAGATTTATTCCTTATGATTTGGCTATATAGACAAATATTGCATATTTCATTTTTTGTTCTTTTATATATTTGATTCTGTTTTATGTATGTTTTGAATTTTTCTTTAAGTTTCTATAATTCTGCTGACTTCGAGATTTATTCCTTATGATTTGGCTATATAGACTAATATTGCATATTTAATTTTTTTGTTTTATACATATATTTGAGTCTGTTATTATATATGTTTTTGAGTTGTCTTTATGTTTTTTAATTCTGATGACTTCGAGACTTACTCCTTATAATTTGGCTATATAGATAAATATTGCATATTTAATTTTTTGTTCTTTTATATATTTGATTCTGTTTTATGTGTTTGGGATTTTTCTTTCTGTTTCTATAATTCTGCTGACTTCGAGATTTATTCCTTATGATTTGGCTATATAGACAAATATTGCATATTTCATTTTTTGTTCTTTTATATATTTGATTCTGTTTTATGTATGTTTTGAATTTTTCTTTATGTTTCTATAATTCTGCTGACTTCGAGATTTATTCCTTATGATTTGGCTATATAGACTAATATTGCATATTTAATTTTTTTGTTTTATACATATATTTGAGTCTGTTATTATATATGTTTTTGAGTTGTCTTTATGTTTTTTAATTCTGATGACTTCGAGACTTACTCCGTATAATTTGGCTATATAGATAAATATTGCATATTTCATTTTTTGTTCTTTTATATATTTGATTCTGTTTTATGTATGTTTTGGATTTTTCTTTATGTTTCTATAATTCTGCTGACTTCGAGATTTATTCCTTATGATTTAGCTATATAGACAAATATTGCATATTTAATTTTTTGTTCTTTTATATATTTGATTCTGTTTTATGTATGTTTTGGATTTTTCTTTATGTTTCTATAATTCTGCTGACTTCGAGATTTATTCCTTATGATTCGGCTATATAGACTAATATTGCATATTTAATTTTTTTGTTTTATACATATATTTGAGTCTGTTATTATATATGTTTTTGAGTTGTCTTTATATTTTTTAATTCTGATGACTTCGAGACTTACTCCTTATAATTTGGCTATATAGATAAATATTGCATATTTCATTTTTTGTTCTTTTATATATTTGATTCTGTTTTATGTATGTTTTGGATTTTTCTTTATGTTTCTATAATTCTGCTGACTTCGAGATTTATTCCTTATGATTTGGCTATATAGACAAATATTGCATATTTAATTTTTTGTTCTTTTATATATTTGATTCTGTTTTTATGTATGTTTTGGATTTTTCTTTGTTTCTATAATTCTGCTGACTTCGAGATTTATTCCTTATAATTTGGCTATATAGATAAATATTGCATATTTAATTTTTTGTTCTTTTATATATTTGATTCTGTTTTATGTGTTTGGGATTTTTCTTTCTGTTTCTATAATTCTGCTGACTTCGAGATTTATTCCTTATGATTTGGCTATATAGACTAATATTGCATATTTAATTTTTTTGTTTTATACATATATTTGAGTCTGTTATTATATATGTTTTTGAGTTGTCTTTATGTTTTTTAATTCTGATGACTTCGAGACTTACTCCTTATAATTTGGCTATATAGATAAATATTGCATATTTAATTTTTTGTTCTTTTATATATTTGATTCTGTTTTATGTATGTTTTGAATTTTTCTTTATGTTTCTATAATTCTGCTGACTTCGAGATTTATTCCTTATGATTCGGCTATATAGAATAATATTGCATATTTAATTTTTTTGTTTTATACATATATTTGAGTCTGTTATTATATATGTTTTTGAGTTGTCTTTATGTTTTTTAATTCTGATGACTTCGAGACTTACTCCTTATATTTTGGCTATATAGATAAATATTGCATATTTCATTTTTTGTTCTTTTATATATTTGATTCTGTTTTTATGTATGTTTTGGATTTTTCTTTATGTTTCTATAATTCTGCTGACTTCGAGATTTATTCCTTATGATTTAGCTATATAGACAAATATTGCATATTTCATTTTTTGTTCTTTTATATATTTGATTCTGTTTTATGTATGTTTTGGATTTTTCTTTATGTTTCTATAATTCTGCTGACTTCGAGATTTATTCCTTATGATTTAGCTATATAGACAAATATTGCATATTTAATTTTTTGTTCTTTTATATATTTGATTCTGTTTTATGTATGTTTTGAATTTTTCTTTATGTTTCTATAATTCTGCTGACTTCGAGATTTATTCCTTATGATTCGGCTATATAGACTAATATTGCATATTTAATTTTTTTGTTTTATACATATATTTGAGTCTGTTATTATATATGTTTTTGAGTTGTCTTTATGTTTTTTAATTCTGATGACTTCGAGACTTACTCCTTATAATTTGGCTATATAGATAAATATTGCATATTTCATTTTTTGTTCTTTTATATATTTGATTCTGTTTTATGTATGTTTTGGATTTTTCTTTATGTTTCTATAATTCTGCTGACTTCGAGATTTATTCCTTATGATTTAGCTATATAGACAAATATTGCATATTTAATTTTTTGTTCTTTTATATATTTGATTCTGTTTTATGTGTTTGGGATTTTTCTTTCTGTTTCTATAATTCTGCTGACTTCGAGATTTATTCCTTATGATTTGGCTATATAGACAAATATTGCATATTTCATTTTTTGTTCTTTTATATATTTGATTCTGTTTTATGTATGTTTTGAATTTTTCTTTATGTTTCTATAATTCTGCTGACTTCGAGATTTATTCCTTATGATTTGGCTATATAGACTAATATTGCATATTTAATTTTTTTGTTTTATACATATATTTGAGTCTGTTATTATATATGTTTTTGAGTTGTCTTTATGTTTTTTAATTCTGATGACTTCGAGACTTACTCCTTATAATTTGGCTATATAGATAAATATTGCATATTTAATTTTTTGTTCTTTTATATATTTGATTCTGTTTTATGTATGTTTTGAATTTTTCTTTATGTTTCTATAATTCTGCTGACTTCGAGATTTATTCCTTATGATTCGGCTATATAGACTAATATTGCATATTTAATTTTTTTGTTTTATACATATATTTGAGTCTGTTATTATATATGTTTTTGAGTTGTCTTTATGTTTTTTAATTCTGATGACTTCGAGACTTACTCCTTATAATTTGGCTATATAGATAAATATTGCATATTTCATTTTTTGTTCTTTTATATATTTGATTCTGTTTTATGTATGTTTTGAATTTTTCTTTATGTTTCTATAATTCTGCTGACTTCGAGATTTATTCCTTATGATTTGGCTATATAGACTAATATTGCATATTTAATTTTTTTGTTTTATACATATATTTGAGTCTGTTATTATATATGTTTTTGAGTTGTCTTTATGTTTTTTAATTCTGATGACTTCGAGACTTACTCCTTATAATTTGGCTATATAGATAAATATTGCATATTTAATTTTTTGTTCTTTTATATATTTGATTCTGTTTTATGTATGTTTTGAATTTTTCTTTATGTTTCTATAATTCTGCTGACTTCGAGATTTATTCCTTATGATTCGGCTATATAGACTAATATTGCATATTTAATTTTTTTGTTTTATACATATATTTGAGTCTGTTATTATATATGTTTTTGAGTTGTCTTTATGTTTTTTAATTCTGATGACTTCGAGACTTACTCCTTATAATTTGGCTATATAGATAAATATTGCATATTTCATTTTTTGTTCTTTTATATATTTGATTCTGTTTTATGTATGTTTTGAATTTTTCTTTATGTTTCTATAATTCTGCTGACTTCGAGATTTATTCCTTATGATTTGGCTATATAGACTAATATTGCATATTTAATTTTTTTGTTTTATACATATATTTGAGTCTGTTATTATATATGTTTTTGAGTTGTCTTTATGTTTTTTAATTCTGATGACTTCGAGACTTACTCCTTATAATTTGGCTATATAGATAAATATTGCATATTTCATTTTTTGTTCTTTTATATATTTGATTCTGTTTTATGTATGTTTTGAATTTTTCTTTATGTTTCTATAATTCTGCTGACTTCGAGATTTATTCCTTATGATTTGGCTATATAGACTAATATTGCATATTTAATTTTTTTGTTTTATACATATATTTGAGTCTGTTATTATATATGTTTTTGAGTTGTCTTTATGTTTTTTAATTCTGATGACTTCGAGACTTACTCCTTATAATTTGGCTATATAGATAAATATTGCATATTTAATTTTTTGTTCTTTTATATATTTGATTCTGTTTTATGTATGTTTTGAATTTTTCTTTATGTTTCTATAATTCTGCTGACTTCGAGATTTATTCCTTATGATTCGGCTATATAGACTAATATTGCATATTTAATTTTTTTGTTTTATACATATATTTGAGTCTGTTATTATATATGTTTTTGAGTTGTCTTTATGTTTTTTAATTCTGATGACTTCGAGACTTACTCCTTATAATTTGGCTATATAGATAAATATTGCATATTTCATTTTTTGTTCTTTTATATATTTGATTCTGTTTTATGTATGTTTTGAATTTTTCTTTATGTTTCTATAATTCTGCTGACTTCGAGATTTATTCCTTATGATTTGGCTATATAGACAAATATTGCATATTTAATTTTTTGTTCTTTTATATATTTGATTCTGTTTTTATGTATGTTTTGGATTTTTCTTTGTTTCTATAATTCTGCTGACTTCGAGATTTATTCCTTATAATTTGGCTATATAGATAAATATTGCATATTTAATTTTTTGTTCTTTTATATATTTGATTCTGTTTTATGTATGTTTTGGATTTTTCTTTATGTTTCTATAATTCTGCTGACTTCGAGATTTATTCCTTATGATTTAGCTATATAGACAAATATTGCATATTTAATTTTTTGTTCTTTTATATATTTGATTCTGTTTTATGTATGTTTTGAATTTTTCTTTATGTTTCTATAATTCTGCTGACTTCGAGATTTATTCCTTATGATTCGGCTATATAGACTAATATTGCATATTTAATTTTTTTGTTTTATACATATATTTGAGTCTGTTATTATATATGTTTTTGAGTTGTCTTTATGTTTTTTAATTCTGATGACTTCGAGACTTACTCCTTATAATTTGGCTATATAGATAAATATTGCATATTTCATTTTTTGTTCTTTTATATATTTGATTCTGTTTTATGTATGTTTTGGATTTTTCTTTATGTTTCTATAATTCTGCTGACTTCGAGATTTATTCCTTATGATTTAGCTATATAGACAAATATTGCATATTTAATTTTTTGTTCTTTTATATATTTGATTCTGTTTTATGTGTTTGGGATTTTTCTTTCTGTTTCTATAATTCTGCTGACTTCGAGATTTATTCCTTATGATTTGGCTATATAGACAAATATTGCATATTTCATTTTTTGTTCTTTTATATATTTGATTCTGTTTTATGTATGTTTTGAATTTTTCTTTATGTTTCTATAATTCTGCTGACTTCGAGATTTATTCCTTATGATTTGGCTATATAGACTAATATTGCATATTTAATTTTTTTGTTTTATACATATATTTGAGTCTGTTATTATATATGTTTTTGAGTTGTCTTTATGTTTTTTAATTCTGATGACTTCGAGACTTACTCCTTATAATTTGGCTATATAGATAAATATTGCATATTTAATTTTTTGTTCTTTTATATATTTGATTCTGTTTTATGTATGTTTTGAATTTTTCTTTATGTTTCTATAATTCTGCTGACTTCGAGATTTATTCCTTATGATTCGGCTATATAGACTAATATTGCATATTTAATTTTTTTGTTTTATACATATATTTGAGTCTGTTATTATATATGTTTTTGAGTTGTCTTTATGTTTTTTAATTCTGATGACTTCGAGACTTACTCCTTATAATTTGGCTATATAGATAAATATTGCATATTTCATTTTTTGTTCTTTTATATATTTGATTCTGTTTTATGTATGTTTTGAATTTTTCTTTATGTTTCTATAATTCTGCTGACTTCGAGATTTATTCCTTATGATTTGGCTATATAGACTAATATTGCATATTTAATTTTTTTGTTTTATACATATATTTGAGTCTGTTATTATATATGTTTTTGAGTTGTCTTTATGTTTTTTTATTCTGATGACTTCGAGACTTACTCCTTATAATTTGGCTATATAGATAAATATTGCATATTTAATTTTTTGTTCTTTTATATATTTGATTCTGTTTTATGTATGTTTTGAATTTTTCTTTATGTTTCTATAATTCTGCTGACTTCGAGATTTATTCCTTATGATTCGGCTATATAGACTAATATTGCATATTTAATTTTTTTGTTTTATACATATATTTGAGTCTGTTATTATATATGTTTTTGAGTTGTCTTTATGTTTTTTAATTCTGATGACTTCGAGACTTACTCCTTATAATTTGGCTATATAGATAAATATTGCATATTTCATTTTTTGTTCTTTTATATATTTGATTCTGTTTTATGTATGTTTTGGATTTTTCTTTATGTTTCTATAATTCTGCTGACTTCGAGATTTATTCCTTATGATTTAGCTATATAGACAAATATTGCATATTTAATTTTTTGTTCTTTTATATATTTGATTCTGTTTTTATGTATGTTTTGGATTTTTCTTTGTTTCTATAATTCTGCTGACTTCGAGATTTATTCCTTATAATTTGGCTATATAGATAAATATTGCATATTTAATTTTTTGTTCTTTTATATATTTTATTCTGTTTTATGTGTTTTGATTTTTCTTTATGTTTATATAATCCTGCTGACTTCGAGATTTATTCCTTATGATTTGGCTATATAGACAAATATTACATATTTAATTTTTTGTTCTTTTATATATTTGAATCTGTTTTATGTATGTTTTGAATTTTTCTTTATGTTTCTATAATTCTGCTGACTTCGAGATTTATTCCTTATGATTGGGCTATATAGACAAATATTGCATATTTCATTTTTTGTTCTTTTATATATTTGATTCTGTTTTATGTATGTTTTGGATTTTTCTTTGTTTCTATAATTCTGCTGACTTCGAGATTTATTCCTTATAATTTGGCTATATAGATAAATATTGCATATTTAATTTTTTGTTCTTTTCTATATTTGATTCTGTTTTATGTGTTTTGATTTTTCTTTATGTTTCTATAATCCTGCTGACTTCGAGATTTATTCCTTATGATTGGGCTATATAGACAAATATTGAATATTTCATTTTTTGTTTTATACATATATTTGAGTCTGTTATTATATATGTTTTTTAGTTGTCTTTATGTTTTTTTAATTCTGATGACTTCGAGATTTACTCCTTATAATTTGGCTATATAGATAAATATTGCATATTTAATTTTTTGTACTTTTATATATTTGATTCTGTTTTATGTATGTTTTGGATTTTTCTTTATGTTTCTATAATTCTGCTGACTTCGAGATTTATTCCTTATGATTTGGCTATATAGACAAATATTGCATATTTAATTTTTTGTTCTTTTATATATTTGATTCTGTTTTTATGTATGTTTTGGATTTTTCTTTATTTCTATAATTCTGCTGACTTCGAGATTTATTCCTTATAATTTGGCTATATAGATAAATATTGCATATTTAATTTTTTGTTCTTTTATATATTTGATTTTGTTTTTATGTATGTTTTGGATCTTTCTTTGTTTCTATAATTCTGCTGACTTCGAGATTTATTCCTCATAATTTGGCTATATAGATAAATATTGCATATTTAATTTTTTGTTCTTTTATATATTTGATTCTGTTTTATGTATGTTTTGGATTTTTCTTTGTTTCTATAATTCTGCTGACTTCGAGATTTATTCCTTATAATTTGGCTATATAAATAAATATTGCATTATTAATTTTTTGTTCTTTTATATATTTGATTCTGTTTTATGTGTTTTGGATTTTTCTTTCTGTTTCTATAATTCTGCTGACTTCGAGATTTATTCCTTATGATTTGGCTATATAGACAAATATTGCATATTTAATTTTTTGTTCTTTTATATATTTGATTCTGTTTTATGTATGTTTTGAATTTTTCTTTATGTTTCTATAATTCTGCTGACTTCGAGATTTATTCCTTATGATTGGGCTATATATACAAATATTGCATATTTCATTTTTTGTTCTTTTATATATTTGATTCTGTTTTATGTATGTTTTGAATTTTTCTTTATGTTTCTATAATTCTGCTGTCTTCGAGATTTATTCCTTATGATTTGGCTATATAGACTAAGATTGCATATTTAATTTTTTTGTTTTATACATATATTTGAGTCTGTTATTATATATGTTTTTGAGTTGTCTTTATGTTTTTTAATTCTGATGACTTCGAGACTTACTCCTTATAATTTGGCTATGTCAATAAATATTGCATATTTAATTTTTTGTTCTTTTATATATTTGATTCTGTTTTATGTATGTTTTCAATTTTTCTTTATGTTTCTATAATTCTGCTGACTTCGAGATTTATTCCTTATGATTGGGCTATATAGACAAATATTGCATATTTCATTTTTTGTTCTTTTATATATTTGATTCTGTTTTATGTATGTTTTGGATTTTTCTTTATGTTTCTATAATTCTGCTGACTTCGAGATTTATTCCTTATGATTTAGCTATATAGACAAATATTGCATATTTAATTTTTTGTTCTTTTATATATTTGATTCTGTTTTTATGTATGTTTTGGATTTTTCTTTGTTTCTATAATTCTGCTGACTTCGAGATTTATTCCTTATAATTTGGCTATATAGATAAATATTGCATATTTAATTTTTTGTTCTTTTATATATTTGATTCTGTTTTATGTGTTTTGATTTTTCTTTATGTTTCTATAATTCTGCTGACTTCGAGATTTATTCCTTATGATTTGGCTATATAGACAAATATTGCATATTTAATTTTTTGTTCTTTTATATATTTGATTCTGTTTTTATGTATGTTTTGGATTTTTCTTTGTTTCTATAATTCTGCTGACTTCGAGATTTATTCCTTATGATTTGGCTATATAGACAAATATTGCATATTTAATTTTTTGTTATTTTATATATTTGATTCTGTTTTTATGTATGTTTTGGATTTTTCTTTGTTTCTTTAATTTTGCTGACTTCGAGATTTATTCCTTATGATTGGGCTATATAGACAAATATTGCATATTTCATTTTTTGTTCTTTTATATATTTGATTCTGTTTTATGTATGTTTTGGATTTTTCTTTATGTTTCTATAATTCTGCTGACTTCGAGATTTATTCCTTATGATTTGGCTATATAAACAAATATTGCATATTTAATTTTTTGTTTTATAAATATATTTGAGTCTGTTATTATATATGTTTTTGAGTTGTCTTTATGTTTTTTTAATTCTGATGACTTCGAGATTTACTCCTTATAATTTGGCTATGTAGATAAATATTGCATATTTAATTTTTTGTACTTTTATATATTTGATTCTGTTTTATGTATGTTTTGCATTTTTCTTTCTTTCTATAATTCTGCTGACTTCGAGATTTATTCCTTATAATTTGGCTATATAGATAAATATTGCATATTTAATTTTTTGTTCTTTTATATATTTGATTTTGTTTTTATGTATGTTTTGGATCTTTCTTTGTTTCTATAATTCTGCTGACTTCGAGATTTATTCCTTATAATTTGGCTATATAGATAAATATTGCATATTTAATTTTTTGTTCTTTTAAATATTTGATTCTGTTTTTATGTATGTTTTGGATTTTTCTTTGTTTCTATAATTCTGCTGACTTCGAGATTTATTCCTTATAATTTGGCTATATAGATAAATATTGCATATTTAATTTTTTGTTCTTTTATATATTTGATTCTGTTTTATGTGTTTTGGATTTTTCTTTCTGTTTCTATAATTCTGCTGACTTCGAGATTTATTCCTTATGATTTGGCTATATAGACAAATATTGCATATTTAATTTTTTGTTCTTTTATATATTTGATTCTGTTTTATGTATGTTTTGAATTTTTCTTTATGTTTCTATAATTCTGCTGACTTCGAGATTTATTCCTTATGATTGGGCTATATATACAAATATTGCATATTTCATTTTTTGTTCTTTTATATATTTGATTCTGTTTTATGTATGTTTTGAATTTTTCTTTATGTTTCTATAATTCTGCTGTCTTCGAGATTTATTCCTTATGATTTGGCTATATAGACTAAGATTGCATATTTAATTTTTTTGTTTTATACATATATTTGAGTCTGTTATTATATATGTTTTTGAGTTGTCTTTATGTTTTTTAATTCTGATAACTTCGAGACTTACTCCTTATAATTTGGCTATATCAATAAATATTGCATATTTAATTTTTTGTTCTTTTATATATTTGATTCTGTTTTATGTATGTTTTCAATTTTTCTTTATGTTTCTATAATTCTGCTGACTTCGAGATTTATTCCTTATGATTGGGCTATATAGACAAATATTGCATATTTAATTTTTTGTTCTTTTATATATTTGATTCTGTTTTATGTGTTTTGATTTTTCTTTATGTTTCTATAATTCTGCTGACTTCGAGATTTATTCCTTATGATTTGGCTATATAGACTAAGATTGCATATTTAATTTTTTTGTTTTATACATATATTTGAGTCTGTTATTATATATGTTTTTGAGTTGTCTTTATGTTTTTTAATTCTGATAACTTCGAGACTTACTCCTTATAATTTGGCTATATCAATAAATATTGCATATTTAATTTTTTGTTCTTTTATATATTTGATTCTGTTTTATGTATGTTTTCAATTTTTCTTTATGTTTCTATAATTCTGCTGACTTCGAGATTTATTCCTTATGATTGGGCTATATAGACAAATATTGCATATTTCATTTTTTGTTCTTTTATATATTTGATTCTGTTTTATGTATGTTTTGGATTTTTCTTTATGTTTCTATAATTCTGCTGACTTCGAGATTTATTCCTTATGATTTAGCTATATAGACAAATATTGCATATTTAATTTTTTGTTCTTTTATATATTTGATTCTGTTTTATGTGTTTTGATTTTTCTTTATGTTTCTATAATTCTGCTGACTTCGAGATTTATTCCTTATGATTTGGCTATATAGACAAATATTGCATATTTAATTTTTTGTTCTTTTATATATTTGATTCTGTTTTATGTATGTTTTGGATTTTTCTTTATGTTTCTATAATTCTGCTGACTTCGAGATTTATTCCTTATGATTTAGCTATATAGACAAATATTGCATATTTAATTTTTTGTTCTTTTATATATTTGATTCTGTTTTATGTGTTTTGATTTTTCTTTATGTTTCTATAATTCTGCTGACTTCGAGATTTATTCCTTATGATTTGGCTATATAGACAAATATTGCATATTTAATTTTTTGTTCTTTTATATATTTGATTCTGTTTTTATGTATGTTTTGGATTTTTCTTTGTTTCTATAATTCTGCTGACTTCGAGATTTATTCCTTATGATTTGGCTATATAGACAAATATTGCATATTTAATTTTTTGTTCTTTTATATATTTGATTCTGTTTTATGTATGTTTTGGATTTTTCTTTATGTTTCTATAATTCTGCTGACTTCGAGATTTATTCCTTATGATTTAGCTATATAGACAAATATTGCATATTTAATTTTTTGTTCTTTTATATATTTGATTCTGTTTTATGTGTTTTGATTTTTCTTTATGTTTCTATAATTCTGCTGACTTCGAGATTTATTCCTTATGATTTGGCTATATAGACAAATATTGCATATTTAATTTTTTGTTCTTTTATATATTTGATTCTGTTTTATGTATGTTTTGGATTTTTCTTTATGTTTCTATAATTCTGCTGACTTCGAGATTTATTCCTTATGATTTGGCTATATAGACAAATATTGCATATTTAATTTTTTGTTCTTTTATATATTTGATTCTGTTTTATGTATGTTTTGGATTTTTCTTTATGTTTCTATAATTCTGCTGACTTCGAGATTTATTCCTTATGATTTGGCTATATAGACAAATATTGCATATTTAATTTTTTGTTCTTTTATATATTTCATTCTGTTTTATGTATGTTTTGGATTTGGCTTTATGTTTCTATAATTCTGCTGACTTCGAGATTTATTCCTTATGATTTGGCTATATAGACAAATATTGCATATTTAATTTTTTGTTCTTTTATATATTTGATTCTGTTTTATGTATGTTTTGGATTTTTCTTTATGTTTCTATAATTCTGCTGACTTCGAGATTTATTCCTTATGATTTGGCTATATAGACAAATATTGCATATTTAATTTTTTGTTCTTTTATATATTTGATTCTGTTTTATGTATGTTTTGGATTTTTCTTTATGTTTCTATAATTCTGCTGACTTCGAGATTTATTCCTTATGATTTAGCTATATAGACAAATATTGCATATTTAATTTTTTGTTCTTTTATATATTTGATTCTGTTTTATGTGTTTTGATTTTTCTTTATGTTTCTATAATTCTGCTGACTTCGAGATTTATTCCTTATGATTTGGCTATATAGACAAATATTGCATATTTAATTTTTTGTTCTTTTATATATTTGATTCTGTTTTTATGTATGTTTTGGATTTTTCTTTGTTTCTATAATTCTGCTGACTTCGAGATTTATTCCTTATGATTTGGCTATATAGACAAATATTGCATATTTAATTTTTTGTTCTTTTATATATTTGATTCTGTTTTATGTATGTTTTGGATTTTTCTTTATGTTTCTATAATTCTGCTGACTTCGAGATTTATTCCTTATGATTTAGCTATATAGACAAATATTGCATATTTAATTTTTTGTTCTTTTATATATTTGATTCTGTTTTATGTGTTTTGATTTTTCTTTATGTTTCTATAATTCTGCTGACTTCGAGATTTATTCCTTATGATTTGGCTATATAGACAAATATTGCATATTTAATTTTTTGTTCTTTTATATATTTGATTCTGTTTTATGTATGTTTTGGATTTTTCTTTATGTTTCTATAATTCTGCTGACTTCGAGATTTATTCCTTATGATTTGGCTATATAGACAAATATTGCATATTTAATTTTTTGTTCTTTTATATATTTGATTCTGTTTTTATGTATGTTTTGGATTTTTCTTTGTTTCTATAATTCTGCTGACTTCGAGATTTATTCCTTATGATTTGGCTATATAGACAAATATTGCATATTTAATTTTTGTTATTTTATATATTTGATTCTGTTTTTATGTATGTTTTGGATTTATCTTTGTTTCTATAATTCTGCTGACTTCGAGATTTATTCCTTATGATTGGGCTATATAGACAAATATTGCATATTTCATTTTTTGTTCTTTTATATATTTGATTCTGTTTTATGTATGTTTTGGATTTTTCTTTATGTTTCTATAATTCTGCTGACTTCGAGATTTATTCCTTATGATTTGGCTATATAAACAAATATTGCATATTTAATTTTTTGTTTTATAAATATATTTGAGTCTGTTATTATATATGTTTTTGAGTTGTCTTTATGTTTTTTTAATTCTGATGACTTCGAGATTTACTCCTTATAATTTGGCTATGTAGATAAATATTGCATATTTAATTTTTTGTACTTTTATATATTTGATTCTGTTTTATGTATGTTTTGCATTTTTCTTTCTTTCTATAATTCTGCTGACTTCGAGATTTATTCCTTATAATTTGGCTATATAGATAAATATTGCATATTTAATTTTTTGTTCTTTTATATATTTGATTTTGTTTTTATGTATGTTTTGGATCTTTCTTTGTTTCTATAATTCTGCTGACTTCGAGATTTATTCCTTATAATTTGGCTATATAGATAAATATTGCATATTTAATTTTTTGTTCTTTTAAATATTTGATTCTGTTTTTATGTATGTTTTGGATTTTTCTTTGTTTCTATAATTCTGCTGACTTCGAGATTTATTCCTTATAATTTGGCTATATAGATAAATATTGCATATTTAATTTTTTGTTCTTTTATATATTTGATTCTGTTTTATGTGTTTTGGATTTTTCTTTCTGTTTCTATAATTCTGCTGACTTCGAGATTTATTCCTTATGATAAATATTGCATATTTAATTTTTTGTTCTTTTATATATTTGATTTTGTTTTTATGTATGTTTTGGATCTTTCTTTGTTTCTATAATTCTGCTGACTTCGAGATTTATTCCTTATAATTTGGCTAAGTAGGGTGTTGAAGAGAGTTCTGGAAGTAGGAGCAGGGAGCAAAAATAGTGTGGTACTTATATACGTGGAAGTTTTTGAAATTGTGTGTGAGTAATGAGATTCGCAACAGGGCTGGCACGACTTGGGTTGGCTTGGGTGAGTTTGGTCGTGGTTTGGTCGGGGTTTGGGTGGGGTTGGTTAGGATTTGTATACTAATTTTGTATGAGAAAACTAACAACGATGATTTAAGTGGCACCCTATTGTATTGTTGTTCTGTTGTGGTTTTTTCTTTTTCGTTGATATGTATGAATGTGTGTTTGAAACAGTTGATTTAATTAAGATGTTTGAATACAAAAGCTTGATCCTAACCATACACAACAAAGTTGATAAGAAATAAAAACCCAAAAATAAATATACTATTTATGTATGTATTTATATATATATATATATATATATATATGCATTGCGCACTTTTTAGGACCAATAAAAATATTGCTTTTTTATTTTGTTATATAAAGCATTTTAGCATTTAATTTATATCAAAATTGATATTTGGTTATAATTATTGATAAAATTGTTAAAAACAATGCTGTTAAAATGGTATGTCGATTTTGAAGACAATTAAAAAATAGAGCGCCTGATTTCGGGACCAGTTCTGAAAGGCGGCACTATAAATATGTATATAAATGTTGCCAGATGTTTCAATTATTTTATACTAAATTTTCCGACTGCGATAAAAATTTTAAGTAACTTTGTACTTTGTTTGCCAATTTTAGCAGTTCTGCTAAAAGCGTCAAACTCTATACGTAAAAAATATACTTTATATTTTATTATAACGTTTGACAGTTTGGTAATAATTTAAACTTTTTAATACATAGGTATCGATAATATTTGTATAAGGGCCGTTAACAATAAAAAAGTTAAATTCAAGTTACCACTATACTCAAAACTTTAACTTTGGTTATTGAAAATTCATTAACACAAAGCTCTGTTAAGATTTAACTTTTAAATAAAATTGACTGAAATACTTTCTGGGCTTAAATTTTTAACTTGAAAAAATATGACATTTAAAAATTAATTATTTTTTGTTTATTTTAATAATATTTTTCATAATTTTTAAAAAAAATTGTGATTTAAGCTTTACCATCTGAAAAATGCACATCTTTTGCAGAAATCGTGCTTAGGTGTCCTTGGATGATGGTGTTATTTTCTTTTTACATTTCCCAAAAATAAATTCCTGGTGTGATTCACAATAATCACTGAAATTTAGTAAACTTTAAAATTAAATAAACATAACTGAACTTTGTAAGAGTGTATTGATTCAATAAGTTTCTTAATTTTATAAACAAAATAATATGAAATTTTAAAAATTCTATTTTAGTCGTAAAACCTAAAATTTTTCCCTTTTTCATACTGGAATATGCTTTATTATAAAGTTTTCTTGCATGTTTACGTTGTGATAGTAGATTCAATACTAAGGAATTCTACTACAAAAGATAAAAGTATGTAATAATATATGGAAAAATTCATCATGAAATGGGAATTTTGTACTAACCGAAATTAGTTTAACTTTTAAAATGGATAGAAGTAATTTTTATATTCTAATTTCTTAAGTAATACGGTTGTATAGTTGATATTCCTGGTTCTTAGTATACACCTATTTTTCTGGACCTAAGTGGGCCGGTTGCTTGCAATCGGCAGCCTGTGCAACCTAACCTAGTATACACCGTCATAACGACTTTATTGGCTAAGATTAAATTTTCTTCAAGTAGTGCAAAACTAGTGGCAAAACTACTGGATTTGGTTCGCGACTCTATCTCTAAATCCGTAGTACCATGGTTTTAAAAACCCAATCCCGTTATTACTTCTAATCCCTAATCATCGTGAAGAAAATTTTTCCTTTTCCTCCTTTTCTGATTTAAGCTTTTTTAACTGAAAAAGCATATTTTTGTGAAAAAATCGTGCATTAACGAAAATTTTCAACTTTGAGATAAAAATAAAGTTTAGACTAATTGAAAGTTTCAAATAAATAAAATAAGCAAAACTGAACATTGTGTGAATGGGTATAAAGTAAAATAAAACACAAAAACTAAAAATGTTAACTTTGGATGGTAAAAATTTATTAACATAAAGCCTTATTAAGTTTTAACTTTTAATAAAAAAAACTAAAATATTTTTTTAATTTAACTTCTTCACTGGAAAAAATGACATTTACAAATTTACAATTTTTATATTAAAAATATTTTACATTTATTCTTAAAAAAAAGTGTAGAAATCATTTGTTCAGAAAATGTTTTACTCTCAAATAAAATAAACATACATAAGTGAACATTGTGTTAAAGGGTTAGACAAAATTCATTGGAATAAAGCTTCATTATTTTTTAATTTTTAATTAAAACCAATTGAAATACTTTTTTAATTTAAATTCTTCACTGGAAAAAAATATGACATTTAAAAATTAAAAATTTTTATATTACACATATTTTACATTAATTCTTAAAAAAAGTGTAGAGATCACACGTTCACGAAAACGTTTTACTCTCAAATAAAATAAACATAAGTGAACATTGTGTTAAAGGGTTAGACAAAATTCATTGGAATAGAGCTTTATTATTTTTTAATTTTTAATTAAAACCAACTGAAATACTTTTTTAATTTAAATTCTTCACTGGATAAAAATATGACATTTGAAAATTAATAATTTTTTATAGTACAAATATTAAAAAAAGTGTAGAAATCATACGTTCAAGAAAACGTTTTACTCTCAAATAAAATAAATATAAGTGAACATTGTGTTAAAGGTTAGACAAAATTCATTGGAATAAAGCTTCATTATTTTTTAATTTTTAATTAAAACCAATTGAAATACTTTTTTAATTTAAATTCTTCACTGGAAAAAAATATGACATTTAAAAATTAAAAATTTTTATATTACACATATTTTACATTAATTTTTAAAAAAAGTGTAGAGATCATACGTTCACGAAAACGTTTTACTCTCAAATAAAATAAACATAAGTGAACATTGTGTTAAAGGGTTAGACAAAATTCATTGGAATAGAGCTGTATTTTTTTTAATTTTTAATTAAAACCAACTGAAATATTTTTTAATTTAAATTCTTCACTGGATAAAAATATGACATTTGAAAATTAATAATTTTTTATAGTACAAATATTAAAAAAAGTGTAGAAATCATACGTTCAAGAAAACGTTTTACTCTCAAATAAAATAAATATAAGTGAACATTGTGTTAAAGGTTAGACAAAATTCATTGGAATAAAGCTTCATTATTTTTTAATTTTTAATTAAAACCAATTGAAATACTTTTTTAATTTAAATTCTTCACTGCAAAAAAATATGACATTTAAAAAATTAAAAATTTTTATATTAACATATTTTACATTAATTCTTAAAAAAAGTGTAGAGATCATACGTTCACGAAAACGGTTTACTCTCAAATAAAATAAACATAAGTGAACATTGTGTTTAAGGGTTAGACAAAATTCATTGGAATAAAGCTTCATTATTTTTTCATTTTTAATTAAAACCAATTGAAATACTTTTTTAATTTAAATTCTTCACTGGAAAAAAATATGACATTTAAAAATTAAAAATTTTTATATTACACATACTTTACATTAATTCTTAAAACAAGTGTAGAGATCATACGTTCGCGAAAACGTTTTACTCTCAAATAAAATAAACATAAGTGAACATTGTGTTAAAGAGTTAGACAAAATTCATTGGAATAAAGCTTCATTATTTTTTAATTTTTAATTAAAACTAAGTGAAATACTTTTTTAATTTAAATTCTTCACTGGAAAAAAATATGACATTTAAAAATTTAAAATTTTTATATTACACATATTTTACATTAATTCTTAAAAAAAGTGTAGAGATCATACGTTCACGAAAACGTTTTACTCTCAAATAAAATAAACATAAGTGAACATTGTGTTAAAGGATTAGACAAAATTTATTGGAATAAAGCTGTATTATGTTTAAATTTTTAATTACGTTTTTCACTGGGAAAAATTTGACTTTTAAAGATTAATAATTTTTATATTACAAATATTTTACATTAATTCTTAAACAAAATTTTGATGTGAAAAAGGCATATCTTTGTGTAGAAATCATGCAGATAATAAAGTAAAATAGAAGAAAAAATAAACAAAAATGAAAAAATATTACATATCGCCATTTAAAATGCAAAAGGGTCCAACAAGATTTTTGAAATTGTACAGGAGATAAAAAAACCAATCAAATTGAAACCATTCTGATTATAAAAAAGATTTTTTTTTGGATAGTATTATTAATTCAGACTTCATTAATGATGAATGATACTACACCGAATCACAATAGTTTGAATTTTACTGGTACGTTGATTTGTGTTGAAAATTATAAATCAATATCTGAAAAAAAAAATATACATACATAATTATTAGATATAGTACAGTTATATATAAATATTTTAATTACTCTACCTTGGTCCGTTTTGTATCTTTTTTGGTTGTCGATCCAGCTTTTTATTTTTTGAGGTGTTCTTTTTTTAAGGGCAGGTGACTGACGAATAGCATTAGCACACTGCTCTAAAGATGGAAGTTTTTTTAACTTTTTCAGATCTCCAAATATCAAATATATGGCTTCTCTTTCAGCGTTGGTCCATCTTAAACGTTTAGTCTTACCGTAGGGCGATGCTAATTGAAACAATATTAGAAACAAGATATATGAATACATATCACTGATTCACTAGAAGACTGTCATAACTCGAGAAACGTGATTTTTGAAAACTTCATGCATATGTATGCATCTTATTTGCTCAACTCTTCAGAGTATATTATTTTATTTTTAGATTGCAGAACAGGGATGTTAAAGTTGGTACAATTGTACTTTTTTTGGTACATTTTGATTTTCTAAAGTACCGTGGTACTACCGCGACTCATTTGGTACAATTTAAAAGTTTTAAATTTTTCCCCTTTTTTAATTTTTCACAAAATTTATCTGGCAGCTCCTTACATATATTGACACTTGTTGCAGCCAACTTCACTTCTATTTTGAACGTTTTGCTTGCTTATTAAAATTTTGTAGAAGTCAAAATATTTTTGTGTTGAAATAGAGTTTCTTGTATAAATAACTAATTTTTATTTTTTTAATAAATATTAAAAAACTTGTTTATTGTTATATTTAGAAATGGATTTCAATGAAGTCGGGTACGATATTACATATTATCAATGTATTTGAAAGTTAACTTAATTTTTTTGTAGAATAAGCAAGCAGACAAAACCGTACGTTGTACCATTTCGTGAAGATTGGGCAAAATTATTTCCATGGCTAGAAAAAGAAAAAGACGGAAAAGGCAAAAGATGTATTCTCTGTAGAGTTCCCATAATTAGTGGTGTTGCCCATATAAAGAGACACGCGACACGTGATACCCACGTTAAAAACATGAATGCGACGAAAACTACCCCAAAAATTAATAGTTTTTTGACCGCCACCGCCAGATGTCCTGTAGCAGTCGGCTAGAAAATTAGAAATAATGCTCGGCGCATTTGTAGCTGAGCATAACATTCCGTTTGCCACATTGGACCACCTCAATCACATAATTAAAAATGGTATAAACGACTCACAGATTACTAAAAAATTTAATATTTACAGACAGAAAGGCCAGCAAATCGTAACCAATCTAATTGGGCCTGAAAATACCACTTCCATTTCAAGTTTCTGCAAAAACAACTACTATTCCTTAGTTATAGATGAAAGTACGGACTGTAGCATTTCTAAAAACTTAGCGATAGTTATTCGAACATTTGATGGTCAATGCCGAGACAGATTTTTAGGTATGGTGCAGCTAGAGGACGCTACTGCTAATGGTATATATGAAAAAAATATTTCCATTCAAAATATGGTTGGCATTACAACGGACAATTGCGCGGTCATGATGGGATCTCAAAATGGAGTTCAAATTAAATTTAAAAACTTAGTGCCCCAATTATTTTCAAACGGGTGTATTTGTCACATTTTAAATTTAGCTTCTTTGGCCGCCGCAAAAATCGGAATCCCGAACGAAATTGATAAATTTATAAGGGACATAAACTATTATTTTTGCAATAGTGCTAGTCGAAGAGTCGAATTTGTTAAATTCCAAGAATATTTCGGGACCGATATTCATATTATTTTTAAATATGCAACAACCAGATGGCTTTCCCGGCAAGAAGTCGTTGACCGGATTGTGGAACAATGGGAGCCACTACAATACTATTTTACCTTAGAAAATTTTGAGGCAGATGCCAGAAACGAAAAATTATTGTTTCTCTCATCAGGATTTAAAAATCCTTCTTTTAAATTACATTTTTTATTTATGCAATATGGACTTAAAGCTATTAACATGGTTAATTTAGAAATGCAATCAGAAGATGCGAGAATGCATGTATTTTTACAACGGCTAACTTTTTTGTTCCGCCAAATAGCACGTAATTTCATGAATAAAAATGTTTTGGATGATATATCTACCGTAGACCTATACAAAAATCACATGCCCTTTGAAGAAATTTATTGCGGAACAGAAGTGGATTTATATATTTCTACAAATAATATCAATATTGATATTGTTAAAGAAATGAAAGAAAATGCCAAACAATTTTATATAAAATTTTGCGAAGCTTTGACAACCAAAGTCAACTTTAATAACGAAGTATTAATGAGGTTCCATAAATTTAGTCCTGAAAATGTTATTTCAGGTAAAACAAGTAGTATTGTACCTCTTTTAGTAAAAATGTTCCCGAATGAAACTGCTAATTTTGATTCAAACAATAATCAATTTAGAGCTTTAGCTGATGTCGAGCAACTGAAGTCGTTAAAAAATGAAAACATTTGTAGTTTTTGGTCGGTAGTAGCTAATTTACAAAATGACCTGAATGCCCATATGTTTCCAGACATTTCTAGTCATTGCTGGAATTTTATCCATTCCACACTCGTCTGCAAATGTGGAAAGAGTATTTTCTTTCCAAAATATAATAAAAACCAAGGAAAGAAACAGACTACATGTGCCAACATTATCAAGTCTCATACAGACAAAGGATTGGTTAAGATCGACAAATTCATGCTGCTATGATGTAAAAATTCTAAATAGTTTATTAACTAAACAAAACAGTCCCTGATTTTGATCTCATATATTCATAAGACTTTTTATGTACCTTATTTCATTCATACATATAATGTATGGTTATTGTTGTTTTGTTTCTTTTTTAGGTGTACAAGTGAATTTTTATGTACTTTTTTTGTTGTTTTAATAAATTAAAAAAAATGGTACCGTGAAGGTCCAAAAAGTACAATTTTTTTTTAAGGTTGGTACAAAATTGAAAACCCCATTTAACATCCCTGTTGCAGAATATGTATGCAAGAGACTTATAGAGTTACTGCGGTCTTTTAGTAAATGAACGATATGTATGCTTGTTATATATTATCCTTAAATTAAAGTACATATTTTTGAGAAACCGCGTTTTTAATATCTTTTGGTTATTTGGAAGTGAAATACCAGCAAATATTAACAACACGTTTTCCAAAAAGATTGAGATCATCCTTTTCTAAATTAAGTTAACCATATGTATGTATAAGTATATCTGCTTATTGCAGTAAAGCTAATAAAAATTGTGCAGATGGTTGTAGAATGCGAAGTTAGATTCTTAAAATATGTGTGAATAAACTACAGAAAACTAAACCAATATCGACTTTGATTGATGAATATACATACAAAACGTCCGAAATGTCGATTTTCTTGATTTCTCTTTTCGGTCATTGGTCCCCTGTAGAAAGAGAGATTCCAAAGTCAAGGAAAATCTGAATTTTGGATCTGGAGAGAGTTGTCATTGCAAGAAGTTCTCTTTTTTATTCCAATTCGCCGAACTATAAGCAATGCTTCTTTCTACTCATTATAAATATTTTTGCATTCTATAATATTTTCCTTTGGGAATACGTAATGGCAAAGAGTATTTTTATGTAAATTTAAATAAATAAAAATATTTTTTGTTACAGATAATTCATAACATTTCCTGAAAAAATATTGAATTTTTAATAGAATCGTGTAAAAGTAAAATAAATGTTTATTGTTTTTTTTTAGCTAATTATCAGCATAGCTTCTTCATCAAAGCCTTAAACGATTTTTAGTTACGACCGAAATAACGATATTATGTATATAAAATTTCTTATTGAATTTCAAGTAAACATAGTTTTTGAAGCACTGTATAAAAATTTGGATACGTTTACAAATTGCGATATAAATAACATGAAAATTCAAACAGTTTTCTTCTCAAATCGAATTACAGAGAAACCCCTGTCATACAGTGGCTCACAGGTTATTTGATGCAGTCCATAATTTTTTTTATAAAATAAAATACTTTCAATCAAAAGAAAATGTTTTAGGCTCCAAATCACGAAAAAACTAAAGAAAAACTCACAATCACAAATTTTCAAAAAACATGTACTTATTCAAATCATCTTAGAAATACTTACACCGTATTGATGTAAACTAAAAAAGTGTTAATAAGTATGGAACTTACATATATGTATATTACTGAATGGATTTGCTTGAAAATTTAAGTAATTATAATTGAAGTAATTATAATTCAAGAGTGCATTTTTGTTATTGTTTCTTTGGCAATATTGTAAGAGGGCTACTTAATATGGAGTTTTTCTTTTAAATGCAGTAGACCATTAAAATATTTATTTTATTATAAAAAATTATTGAAAGCAATAAATATGTAAGTTGTACTTTACTTGTTGGTACTTACTGCTTCTACATTTTCTACTAGAGGATGTAGACGAATTCTTGCTCTTTTCCGGCAAACTTTCAATGCTTTTAGAGTTTTCGCTTTCTCCGTCATCTACCACCTCAGCTTCTTCTTCTTCATCTTCTTCTTCATCATCATCTTCATTTTCTACATCGTCTCCTACAGCAGCTTTTAATAATTTTGATACACAAGTTATTTCCGCAACGGGTATGGACATTCTATATATACTTTTGTGGATATCCTTGTGATGTCAGTAGTTATGAATTAGATGTCCTGCCCCAATTAAAATTCTCAAATTTCAGCAATTAAAATTTAAAATTTTGATGTTAATTGCCTAAATTTTGATTTTAATTACTGAAATTTGAGAAATTTTTTTTTCGGCATTCTTTGATATGTTGGTGTGTGTTTGTGTGATTTTTTCCCACGTTATATTAAGGGGGTTCACAGCTTTGTTGTTTTATTTTTAGTATTTTGTGAGTATGCGGGCGTGAGAATTTCTGTCTGTCTGTGGGAATATCTGTGTGTCTGTCTGTGGGAATATCTGTGTGTCTGTCTGTGGGAATTTAATTAAGTCTGTTAGTGATTTGAGGGTGTTGTTGAAATAGTTTGATTTCTTTTTTTGTATGTGAGCTCTGTTGTTTGTGTGTAATTTTCTCAGGCTGGTATTTATGTATATGTAGAAATAAATTGTTTTTCATGTCGAAATTTGGCGGAGGAGAGATTCTATCAGGAGTACGGTACGTAGTATAAAATATTCTGATATATCTGAATTGCCCTAATTTTGTGTGTGTGTGTTTTTTGTTTATAATACTGTACGATGAGATTTTCTTATTTTGTCCAGCTTATATTTGTTCTGGGTTAAAGTGTGTTTGTTTACATTTAATGTGTGGGGTTCTTTTTAAAATGTTTTCTTTTATTTATTTATTTAAGCATGCCCGTCTTTTTGACTGAGCGTCTTTTCTAACGTCGGTCGGTCACTTGGTGGACTGTTTGTATAGTTTCAGTATGTGGATATGTAAGTTCTAATAAATATTTGAGTACGCAATCGCATGGGTGTAAAATTTGATATGTGTACATATATATACCTATCTGCAAATTTATTTGATGTATGCATGTACATACAAATAAGTGTTTGCTCTTTGTTTGTATTAATTTTTTGATCAGTGGGAATTTTTTTATTTTGTGTCAAATATTCGGTTGAGCGTTTAAATGCCCCGTTGTGTGTAGCTGTGAAATATTTAGTTTATATGTATGTGAAATAAAAAAACATTTGTTTTAATTTTTATATGCATTTATTTTTATTAAATAAATCTATGTCATTAAAAATTTTTTAGAAGAGGTTAGAAGCAGTCTCAACGGCTTCAGCTGCTTCATCCAAAATTGCATCGTCCGAATTTTCATACAATGCTAGAAACATTGGTACATCGATGGATGGAAGTATTTGCACATCAAGTATTTCAATGGTTGCTGGTGTTGTAATTGGTGACACTATTACTTCTTGAGTATTTATTTTGAGAAACAGCTCCTCATCACCTTCTAAAAGTTGTTCCATCTGTTTTTTTAAGAAGGCCTTATCATATCCTTTGCGATAGTGGCGCGTCAGTCTCCTGTACAACGGTGTTTTCTTCGCGAAACTCATTTTTTAAATGAATATGATAATATTAGAATTTAAGAATTCGTTTTTTTGAAAAGGTCTTTTGCTACAAAATTTTTGCATCGTAGTCATTTCATTTACCACAAAGTCGTACACGACATATGTAGTAATATCTTCATTCTTCAAAATTTTTGCAACGTAAGGTTTTTTTAAAAAATAATTTTTTATATTAAGCATGCTTATGCATGCTCTCAATATTCTCTCCCTTATTCTTTTATATTATACACATTTAAAGTAGTGTTTGTTTACAATAAATTTTGCAACGTAAGGATTTTTTAAAAAATAATTTTTTATATTAAGCATGCTTCTGCATGCTCCTAATACTGTTTCAGTTTGTTTATTTGATACACATTTATGATACACACATGATTTAGCATGTTTCTACTTTAACTCAATATATGTTTACAATAAAATTTATGCAACGTAAGGATTTTTTTAAAAATTATTTTTTATATTAAGCATGCTTCTGCATGCTCCTAATACTCTTTCAGTTTGTTTATTTGATACACATTTATGATACACACATGATTTAGCATGTTTCTACTTTAACTCAATATTTGTTTACAATAAAATTTATGCAACGGACGAATTGTTTCGCAACAAAATGTTGTAACGTACATATCTGCATGCTGTAGCATGCTTGTGTTTTCTATCGTTATATTTCCATAAGTTTGAAAAACATGCAAAAATGTTTGTTTACATAAAATTTTGCATCATAGGGATTTCTTTAGCTACATTTTTTTTTTTGTATCTTAGAGGTTTTGTTTCGCTAATTTTTTTTTGTGACATAGGTTTCTATTGGGGCAAGTAGTCGCTTTACCCCTGGAAACTACTTTAATGAAATTATGTATACCACAAATATTCTTATATATTATTTGGCAACTTTTCTAAGCTTGAGTCAGTACAGTATTGTATCTACAAGTATCTACAAGTTTAATTTCAAATCCTTAATACTTCCAATTTTGTTAGTTTAAAACTTTATTAATTTAAAAATTAATTTATTCATTAAAGTGGTTATTTTGTTTTTCAAAACAATTTATATAAAATATTTGTGTTTTTTAATTAAATTATTAACGCATCAAACAGAAAATGAGTTCTTCCGTGTATCAGTGTAATTTGTGCAATAAGGTATACAAATACCAAAAATCATTCCTTAATCACATCCAAAACCACTCTGAACAGGGTCAAGTGATCATGAATCAGGACTCAAATAGAGAACAACCTCAGTCATCTCATCACGCTTCTGTACAGTACCAACAATATCCACTACCAATGAACCATCAGCAATACGCTATGCCTAGCTGCTATCCCATGCCAATGGCATGGAATAATCAGCTTTTGTGGGGTTCTGGAGTGCCAATGCAATGTCAGCAATATGAGTATCCAAGCTACTTTTATTATCCCACAACATGGAATAATCAATTGCAGCAGTATTCTGATTCGATGCAAATGCAGCCTTTTACTTACCACCAACAACAACCTCAACAACAAAGAGCAGATGCCTTTGGAGGTACTTTAATGAATGATGATATGGATATTAGTTTACCTGAGAGCAATGACGAAGAAGTAGAAGAAAAAGGAGAAGACGAAGGTCAAGAAAATCTGCCAACTTCGACGAATGCTCCACATGCTAGGACAGAAGAAGCCGAAGAAAATGTGAGATATTATGAAATATCAAAAGCATTCAAAAACAATATCGTCACATATGGAATTCCCAATAAAAAAGATCAACTTCTTTTAGAAGAGTTTATTGAGGAAAATAATAGTATTTTTATTGACAGGCTTCAGAACAATTTGTTCAAACATACAATAATCAAATTTAATATAAGTATTGTGGCAGAATACATTAAAATTATTGGAGAAGAATTGGAGTTGAGTATAATAACTCATAGAGCTAAAATGAATTTGCTGATCAAAGGAGACGACATACATGAACTATTCGCTAAACAAATTGAAGAAATTTCAAATAAAATGTCCGAATTTCAAGAGAGGGATTCTGGTTGGACTTTAACACGTATAGTTCGGGCAGAAATAAGTATCAACAAATCTTCTCTTGTTAAAGGGTCAAATTGGATATCTGCACCTGAAAAGCTAATAGCAAAAAAAGCTTGTATAAATATAGAAAACGATGATGAATACTGCTTTAAGTGGGCTTTGATTGCTGCAATGGATACTAGGAAATACAAACATCCAGAACGTTGTAGTTCATATGATATTGTTGACATAAATGACGAATTCATTAGTCTTCAAAATGATGTTGTATTAGATTTCACCTTGTTAACGTTCCCATTAAAACTAAAACATATTAACATTTTTGAAAAAAACAACTCTAGCATAAGTATAAACGTGTTCGGGTATGATGAGGAAACTGACGAGATTATTGGACCATTCTATTTAACTAAAAAAGAAAAAAACAATCATGTCAACTTGCTACTTTTGGAGAATGGTGAAGATCATCACTATATTTTAATAAAGAACATATCGAGGTAAATTAAAAAAATTAAATGAAAGTTTAATTTAAGGTTACATATATACGTAATATAATTTTTAACAAAATACATTTTATTCACAGACTTTTGAAGAATCAGACTACCAAAGGTTGTAATAAGCTTATTTTCTGCAACAGCTGCCTGCAATACACTCATAGTGAGAACACTATGAGTAAACACAAAACAGAGTGTGGACAAATAGTAACCACTATGCCAACGGCTCCAAATGATGTTCTTCAGTTTAAGGGGCATCAAAAGAAAATGGACGTCCCCTTCGTTGTTTATGCAGACTTTGAGTGCATTTTAGAGGATTTTAATTGTAGTGTAAGTAGTAAAACCAAATTTGTTAAGAAGCACATTCCTTGTGCTTTTAGCTATTACATTAAATGTATCAACAACAAGAAATTAGATAAGTTAAGAGTGTACACAGGGGAAGATGCCTCAGAAAAATTTGTTTTCTTTTTAACTCAAGACTGTCAGGATATTTATAATGATCATTTAGTAAATAAGAGACAAATGGATACTCTATCCCCCTCCGAAATTTATAGTTTTTATAATGCATTGAATTGCAATATATGTCAAAAATTTCTAGGTAATGATCGTGTTAGAGATCACTGTCACATTAGTGGAAAGTTTAGAGGTGCAGCCCACAAAAATTGTAATCTAAATTACCAAATTCCTAAGTTTATACCAGTTTACTTTCACAATTACTCAAATTATGACTCACATCTTTTTATTAAAGAATTGGGGAAGATTTCTATGAAACTAAAAGTACTTCCTCTTAATAAGGAGCTTTATATATCTCTGTCCCAATTTACAGAAATGAGCGATGACCATAATCTTGAAATAAGATTTCTTGATACAATGCGTTTTATGGCTGACAGTTTGGAATCATTGGCCTGCAACTTATCAGATAATGATTTCAGTACCATTAGATCCTTGTTTCAGACAGAAAAAGAATTTCAACTCATTAAGAAAAAAGGTATTTTCCCGTATGAGTATCTAAATTCATTTCAAAAATTTAATGAGTGTCAGCTTCCTTCACGCAGAGATTTCTTTAATAAACTGAACAATAAAGAATGTTCTTTAGAGGAATACTCACACGCTGAAGAGGTATGGAAGACTTTTAGGTGCAAAACAATGAAAGATTACATGGAACTCTACTTAAAAACAGATGTGCTTTTACTAACAGATATTTTTGAGAACTTCAGAAAAGTTTGTAAAGGTATATATGAGTTGGATCCATGTCAATATTACACAGCTCCTGGACTTGCCTGGGATGCAATGTTGAAACATACAAAAATTGAATTGGAATTATTAACGGACATAGATATGTATAATTTCATGAAAAAAGGTATACGTGGGGGGATTGTACAGTGTAGTAAAAGATATTCAAAAGCAAATAACAAATATTTAGATGATTTCGACAAAGAGAAGCCCTCAGAATTTCTGGTCTATTTAGATGCAAATAACCTTTACGGTTGGGCGATGTCTGAACATCTCCCTTATGGAGGGTTTAGATGGTTATCGAATGAGGAGCTGGATCTGGATCCGGAAAGCATAGCTGATAATGGAACAGATGGTTATGTATATGAGGTCACTTTGGATTATCCTTCAAATTTGCATGACTTACACAATGATCTTCCTTTTTGCGCTGAGAATAAAAAAACTTTGCAAACGAAGTACAACAAATTGATAACTGATTTCTCTACAAAGCAGTCATATGTTATACATTATAGAGTTCTCAAGCAATGCTTGGAATATGGTTTAGTTTTGAAGAAAACACATCGTATTCTCGCATTTAAACAATCTCATTGGTTAAAAGGTTATATCGACTTAAATACCAAACATAGAGCCACTGCTAAAAATGCTTTTGAGAAAAATTTCTTCAAATTGCTCAATAACGCTGGTATGGCAAAACTATGGAGAATGTGGACAAGAGGAGAGACGTAAGAATTGTAACGAATTGGAGCAGAACAAACCGGAATCATCTGGGAGCTCAAGATTGGATATCAAAGTCCAATTTCCATAGTTTATCCATATTTTCTGAAGATATGGTAGCTATCGAAATGAATAGAGTCAAGACTTGTTATAATAAACCTATTTACTTAGGATTTTGTGTACTGGAGCTTTCCAAGTGGAAAATGTATAATTTCCATTATGGGTACATGCAACCTAAATTCAAGGAAAGGTTATCTTTAAATTATATGGATACTGACTCTTTTATTTACACTGTACAAACTGATGACTTTTACGCTGACATAAAAACTGATATCGAACAACAATTTGATACATCTGATTATTCTGTAGATAATATATATGGTATTCCTCGTTTGAACAAAAAGGTTTTGGGTATGATGAAGGATGAAAATTGCGGAAAAATAATGAAAGAGTTTGTTGGGCTGCGATCTAAGATGTATTCCTTTAGTGTGCAAGACCAAAATGATGTAAAAAAATCGAAGGGGGTGAAGAAATCCGTTTTAGATAAGTACAGCTTAGTTTCTTATAGAAACTGCTTATTTGATAAGTCTATTATATATGATACCATGCTAACATTTAAATCCAAATTACATGAAATATATACTAATCAATTAAATAAAGTAGTATTAAGTTGTGTAGATGATAAAAGAAAAATAAGGACTAATAATATAAACACTTATGGATGGTATCATTTTCGAATAGAGGAAACCAATCCTCAGTATGAACTTGATATGCTGTTAGTAGAGATTGCTAAACTTCAAGAAGAAGGTTGAAATTATAATAATAATATCCTAATTATTAAGAAAAATTCTTTTATTGCTAAAATAAAAAAGAAATAAATAAATGTATAAATAAATTTATAATGAAAATGGAAAATGGATTTGTTGTTTTATTTATATTTTTTCTAATTTATTATCTTATATTATTATTTATTTAATACGTTGCTGAATCATCCACTCTCTTATATTTTTTTAGAATTCTTAAGTTTTTACAATATTTTATACAGCTACCGAAATTTTAAGAATTTGATCACATTAAGTTATTGATGTTGTCTAGGGTACCACATTCCTAATCATTCCTTCAAATAACAAGACAAATTAGGTATTTTATTTAATAAATTGATTTTGCTTTATTAGTTTTAATGGAGAAAACATTTCATAGTATGTGGTAATTATATTGTTTATTACTGCTTTTCGTAAATAGAATATAGAGCAGCGGCAGATATCTGGCCCTTCTAGGCAAGTTGGATTGTACCACGGGCAACACTTAAAATGCCCCTCATCTTTGTCCTCATCATCTGTGATTCCAAACTCCTCATTTTCGTTGAGCATATTGAGGAAAAATTTAATCATTTCCCAGTGTTCGTAAAGTTGGAAGCACTCGAAATCTACCAAAAACTTATTAATTTTGTTTCTGATTTGAGTCATTTTCTTAATTGTTGGTGAATAACGATGATGATTGTTTGAATATCACCTTGCTACTACTAATTTGCTTTGCTAAATTTGGAAAGTGAGCTCTTCTGGTCTTTAAAAATATTTCTATTAACAAATCTATAATTACTTCCTTTAAGCACACCCTCTCTCTCTCTTTCTCTATCACTATCTTTTTCTTTTTCTCTATCGCTATTCCTCTCCACTATATTCACTATTTCACAACAAATATTTTCTGTTAGGCTTCTTGGAACCATCAAATATACTTTCAAGATCAATTTCAAATAAAGATTCAAAGTGAGAAGACTATAAAAAATGGACTCCGCAAAAAATTTGGTGAACAAATTTAATTCTTTTAATAACAAAAGTCTAATCCACGCTAAGGAATTGGATATTTTAGTAAAATATCCTATAATGAACGCAAAACGAGTGACAACAAAATATGGGGCAACAATTCAAATAGAATTAGAAAACCATATAATGTTCTTACCTAACCGATACGGTTCGCTCGCAGATGATGAAATTAAGGAGCTCTCGAGTGGAAAATTTCGTTTACACAGAGAAGGGGAACGAAGCTTGATTTTGGATACTGAGATCGATGAATTTTTAATTCCAAATGCTCAATACCCCATTTGGCAGTAAAATAAATTAATTCTGTACAATAAATTAAAAATAAATAAATATAAAAAATCAATAAATAATTTATTAAAATATATATTTGTGTATGTGTTTTTATTTAATCTTTTCAGTTATTTCATAAAGAAACTTAAGACATAAATGACCACAAGTAAATGTATTGAAATTCTGATGTTGATTATAGTTGTATTTTATATTTGTACCAAGATATTTGACTACTTCCGAAGGAGGTTGTAAGTTTCCAAAACTGTCGAAATATTCTTTTTCATTAATATTTTTATAATATGCTACCCAATGTGTACCAGCTCCTGTTGATATATCTAAATTGATTATTCCACATTCTATTTTCTTTGGCCTTTTTGGTAGTGAGTCCAACATGAAAACTCCTCTAAAATGTGGAATTTTGATTGAAAATTTTCTCAGGTCGACTTCTGATAGTGGTCTATTAGGTAGCATTTCTAAGAGTTTTTTGTCTGTTCTTTGCAAACTAAGCCATAACCCTTTTTATATGGTTTTAGGTAAAGTCCTTTCCCGACAGCTATCGATTCCATTGCTTTATTATGTCTAGTTGCTTCATCAAGTTGATTTTTCGCATTCTTTGCTGCATTTAAAGCCTTAGCTATGGCAGCACCTCCAGTGGCTGGACTGCCAATTGCACCCAGAGCAGTTAGAATCGGTATTAGGGGTAAAAAACCACCAATTTTTGGAACACTTATTATGCGTGGTATTATAACATGTGATTTTCTTCCTTTTAATGATTTGTTGATAGTTTTACGTGCGATTCTAATAGCAGAGTTAATGTCTAAAGGTTTTTCCTTCTTTAGTATTTTTGTTGCAGCTCTAATTGATGAAGTGAACAATTTTTTACCATTTAATTTGGTTTTCCTATAATTTTTCTTTTTCTCCACACCCATCCCAAATTTTGTTTTCGCTTTCATTGCGTTAGTAACCATATATGCAAATGATTTTTCTGCAAGACTGCTATCTTTTGATAAAACTCGATCCCAAGCTGAATTTTCAAGAATTTTATCTGCCTGATGTCTAATACTTAAATCCCTATTTTTAGAATAAGCTATGTCGTGATTTTTGCAGGCAGAGTCCAATAAATTAATGCCTTTATCACCTCGGTCTAAACGTTTTTGTAGTTTTGTTCCAGGTCCACAGTACTGATATCCAGGAAGATGAAGTTCAACAGGAAGATTATTTATTATTTTATCTACTGTACCTGCTCCAACGAAGGTGTTTTTATGACTAAACGACTTGTTGTAATGTATAACCATCTTATTTATTTAATTTTTCTATAATAAAACGTAACAAACATGAATTGCATTTAGTTACAAAAATGCAGTTAGTAAAACAACATAAAAATATTTTGATTCGTAATATTGATGATTCATCGAACATAAGTTCAAAAATAAAACATAGTTCACTCTTACCAAATTCCATTCGTGGTCTAATAGTTGGACCCTCAAATTGTGGAAAGACTAATGTTATGATTGGCTTACTAGAAAGTCCTAACGGACTAAAGTTTGAAAACATCTATTTATACTCAAAATCACTATATCAGCCGAAATATGAATACTTGAAGAGATTAATTTCACCAATTAAAGGTATGGGATATTACACATTCGCCGACAATGAGTCAGTTATCCCCCCTAATGAAGCTAAAACTAATTCAATTATGATATTTGATGATGTTGCATGTGAGAAGCAGAATAATGTAAGAGCTTATTTTTGTATGGGACGACATAAGAATGTCGATTCATTCTACTTGTGTCAAACTTATACCAGAATTCCCAAGCATTTGATAAGAGACAACGCGAATGTAATTATAATGTTTAAACAAGATGAGACAAATATGAAGCACGTTTATAGGGATCATGTTGCCACCGATATGAGTTATGAAAAGTTTCGTGAAATTTGTCGAGTGTGTTGGAAGGAAAAATATGGATTTCTGATGATAAGCAAAGATAATGAATTAAACAATGGTCGCTATAGAAAATTATTCGACTATTTCATAACAATATAAATTACTCTACATAAAAAAAATAAATAAAAAAATCTTTAGTATGCAATCTGACTTCAAACTTCATACATCTATTTGTTAAGACGAGATAGCTGATAACCTGATGATCTGATACCTGATAATCTGATCTGATACCTGATAATCTGATCTGATACCTGATAAGCTGATCTGATACCTAATAATCTGATCTGATCTGATACCTGATAAGCTGATCTGATACCTAATAATCTTATCTGATACCTAATAATCTGATCTGATACCTAATAATCTGATCTGATACCTGATAATCTGATCTGATACCTGATAATCTGATCTGATCTGATACCTGATAAGCTGATCTGATACCTAATAATCTGATCTGATACCTGATAAGCTGATCTGATATTTGCTGTTGCTAAACATGGATGAGAAAGTTTTAAAAGAATTGGTTGCAACAAGAAACGTCTTGAAGAAAAAGCTTCGTAGTATAAAAACTGGTGAAATAGATACACGTGATCAACTAAGAGATACATTCAAACCTATAACAGACCCCTTAAATGAATTTATAAATAATTCTAACAATATCAATAGAATTATCAAAAAAGAAAAGAATGAGATGAAAACAGAAATTGAAGAAACTAACAGTCCTCATATTAATAAATCACCAATTAAATTGGAGACAAGTACACCAAAGAAACTTGTAGAAGGAGCAATATTTGATAATAGCAAATCATTCAATGATTCTAATGAAAGTAATAGTGACAATGAGGATGATGATAATTTTTACTCACAGAATTCAAATATTGAAGAGAGTTACACTGACTTATCAGCCTTGGAGGGCAGAGATGAATTAGATACTAACTATGGGCCACATAAAGATTTCAATAATGAATGGAAATTTGGTGATAGTAACCTCAAATTAAATGAAGGTAAAATACAGGTTGGTGGTCAAATATGGGCTTTAACGCCAGGACTGTTTTCTCTAATGTTTCATAAAACGCCAAAAAACTATGATAAATATGAACTAGAACTCTACAAAAAAATCTTAATTAGTACAAATGCGTACAGAAGAGAATATAAACCTGATGGTCAAATCAAGGGAACGAAAGCATATAAATATAAACATATTATTAAAAAGATGTTTAAAGAGAAAAACCAACAGTCTATATCAAAAGCAATAGCAAATAAGACATCATCTAATTATAAAGGTAGTGGATTGATGCAATTTAACCCCCATAAACCAAACTATATATACTGGGATGATCCAAATGAGTTGGTAGATCGACTTCGTCTACTGATAGCATCACAAGCTGCTGGTCATACTAATCATAATAACGAGATTGTATCAATTATTGAAGAACTACGCGAAGCTAATATAATACAATAATCTATATAAAGTATGTCTGTTGATAAGTTTGGACACTATCTAAACGGTACGAGCGATATAATTTCACTGAAAAGTGCCCCTAGACTGTTGGGGTTCTTTATAGATACGAACAACAACATCGATGTCCAAAACAAAAGAATCAAAAATGTGGCAAAGGCTGTGGAGGAAAACGATGTTATCAATAAATTGTTTCTGCAAAATCAAATCGAAGAAATAGAATACAAACTATTAAAATACTTTAAGGAAGATAAAAATAAAATGTACGATACTTTTAGAATTCAACTCGAAATGCTACAACAAGCAACAACATTACAGTTGGAAAAGAATAAGAAAATTGAAGAAAGCATTTCCAAAATCAATACATTTGTGGAAGATGGTTATCTACAAAGATTTGTTGAGAGCCTACAAAAGAGAAGTTAAAGAAAGTAAATTTATAGATTGGAAAATTACATGTTCGCATCAATAAGTAAAAGTTCATCAAACAGATTACAACGCATCCAAAACAATTCTTAAAACTATAAACATGTCTTCGAAAAGAAATCTAGTTAACGAACTTCATAAACAAACTCGAAAATCTTTTGTACGTCGTAGAGTTGTGATGAAAGGAATAGATGATCTCTGGCAAGCTGATTTAGTTGAAATGGGAAATTACTCTATAGACAATAAAAATTATAGATTTTTGTTTTGATACATTCTCAAAATATGCATGGGCAGTACCGCTGAAAACAAAAACTGCACTTGAAACAACACAAGCAATGGTAGATATTTTTCAATTGGGACGAGTACCAAAAAACCTACAAACAGACGATGGTAAAGAATTTTTTAATAACAACTTTGCGAAATTGATGGATAAGCACAACATTAATCACTATTCAACGTATAGCACAATGAAAGCATCAATAGTAGAACGATTTAATAGAACATTAAAAGGGATGATGTGGAAAGAATTTAGTTTTAATGGTTCATATAACTGGTTAGATATCTACAAAGATTTATTAAAAGCATACAACAGTAAAGTTCATCGTACCATTAAAATGCCTCCAATTAAAGTCAACTCAACAAATGAGAAAAGATTATTAAATACAGTATACAGTCATTTGAAGATGTATAAAATCTCGAAATTTAATGTTGGAGATCATGTGCGCATAAGCAAATATAAACATACATTTGAAAAGGGTTATACTCCAAATTGGACAACAGAAATTTTCACAATTAAAAGAGTTCAAAACACTTATCCTGCAACATACATATTGGAAGATTATCTTGGAAACCCGATTAAAGGTGGATTCTATTCTGAAGAACTTTCAAAAACTAGATTTCCAAATACATATCTAGTTGAAAAGGTTATTAAAACTAGAGGAGCCAAAGCATTTGTTAAATGGTTAGGATTTAGTAAAGAGCACAATTCTTGGATAACCAAAGATGAAATATCATAGATAAAACAAAACATCAATAATTAACATACTTCTTAGTACTTAAGATTATAATGTAAATTTAAAATATAAATTAAATAAATATGTAAATTTATAAATAAACTTTGTGTGTTATACTTTATTCATTTGTAATCGGTCAGTCATAATGTCAATAACACTTACTCTGAGCTCCAACGCATCAGAGTTATCAGCCAATTACTTTCCTCCTATCGATTTAAATGGTGCATATGAGTGTGCTCTAACTGATTTTCATTCATACAACAGCATACCGAATATTGATGACTATAACAATAAGTTTCATATAGGCGAACTTGTAATTGAAGTACCAATTGGATCTTATGAATTGAATGATATAGTTGATTATATAGAGGAAGAATACAAACGACACAGACCAGAAAATAAGATTTTTATAGAAGCCAATAACAATACAATGCAAGTTAAAGTCAACAGCTCCAATGATTCTATTTATTTTAATAAAGAAAATACAATTGGTAAACTTTTAGGATTCAACAGCAAAATCCTAACTCCAAACGATGATCACTACTCTGACCTTCCAGTTAACATTTTCAAGGTTAATCTCTTGCGAATTGAAAGTAGTATCTCTGTTAATACATATATGAACAATTCCAAATCGCATACACTACATGAGTTTCCAATTAATGTACCACCAGGCTATAAAATAGCTGAGATTCCTAGAAACCTCATTTATTTACCTGTGAACTCCAGAGAGATAAGTTCACTAACGCTACGAGTGGTTGATCAGCACGGTTATTTAATTAATTTCCGAGGAGAAGAAATAACAATACGAATACACTTAAGGCCGACTAAATAATGTTAATATTCAACTCGAACATATCAAAAAATATAACAACAAAATCAACATACAATCCTAAAACATTATCACAATCTAAACCACATTTAAAGAGATCAGCAGTTCAGCAAAAAACTCTAACGAAAGAAAATAAAAGTTTTCTCAAGTCTTTGAATTTTAAATTGAAAACAAAATGAGTTCAATAATAAATGTCTTAGATAGACCTCTATCTGATGAAAATATAATTAAAAAGGACTATCATACTTATATACCATACCTACAATCTTACAACAATAATGATGAAATTCGCATTTCAATACAAAACCAAGATTTGTACGTGTTAGCTAGTGAAAGTTATATATATGTGGAAGGGTCTGTTTTAGATGAGAAAACCTCTAAATCTTCAGCTAATTTCAAATTAAAAAACAACTTTGTGGCATATCTATTTGATGAAATTCGCTATGAGCTGAATGGTATTGAAATTGATCATACAAGATATTTAGGAGCCACAAGCACTATAAAAAACTTGGTTTCTTTATCACCAACGGAAAGCATTGCGATGTACAATGCTGGATGGAACAAAGTCGATGATGTAAATCTTGTAAATGGATACTTTAATTTCTATGTACCACTTAAGATGCTTTTAGGATTCGCTGAAGACTACAACAAAGTTATACTAAATGGAAAACATGAATTGATACTCTTGCGTAATAAGAATGATTAAGATCTTGTACACTCGAACGTTTCTACTGAAAAAGCAAAACTTACAATTTCACTCATCTCATGGAGAATTCCACACGTACAATTATCTGATTTTAGCAAGTTGAATATGATCAAAATTATTAACAATGGTGCTTCTATACCGATGGCATTCCGTACCTGGGATTGTCATATTAATCCTCAATTAAATACAGGAACAAGTCATATTTGGAATGTTAAATTAGCTGCAAGTAGAGAACGCCCCCGTTTTGTATTGATTGCTTTTCAACACGACAATAAGTTTGTTCATTGTGACCTAACTAATTTAAAAGTTCATTTAAATTCAGCATCATACCCATACGATGATCTAAATATTAAATTTAAAAATGAACGTTATGCAATTCTATATGATATGTATCTAAGATTTCAACAGAGCTACTACATGAGAGAATCTCAACCGCTTCTCACCGCCCCAGAATTTAAAAATAATGCGCCGATTATTGTAGTAGATGTCAGCCATCAAAACGAGTCGCTCAATAACGGACCAATTGATATAAAAATTGAATTTGAAACAGCAACAAATATTCCATCAAAGACATCAGCTTACTGCATTCTTATTCATGATCGTATAATTGAATATATTCCTATAAAAGGACAAGTTCGAAAAGTCTTGTAAATTAAGTAATATGGATAACCATATTGTTTTCATTGACCTACAAGGTTTCAAAAGTAATTCAAACAATTTTATTGCCAAAGAAGTAGCAGTTGTTTTCAACAATAATGAACACACCAATTTCATTATAAAACCTCCATATGATTTCCAATGTTTATCGGCAAAAAAGCAAAGAGAAGCAAATTGGTTAACAAAAAACTACCACCATCTATACTGGAATGATGGATCAGTATCATTTGAAAGCATTTGCAGATTTCTAAAAGACAATTTACAATATTATACAATCTATGTTAAAGGAGAAGAGAAGAAAAAATGGTTAGAAGAAATGATTCATCAAACAGTTCTTAACATTGAAGAAATTGGCTGCATTAATTTTAAACAAATGGAAACTGTGCATCCGAAATATTTCTATTGTAGTTACCACAACTATGGTGTTTGTGCCTTAAAGAATGCAATTTTACTTAAAACAGAATCTTCCAAGAAACTTTTCAATAAATGCATATAAAAATTAAAACAAATGTTTTTTTATTTCACATACATATAAACTAAATATTTCACAGCTACACACAACGGGGCATTTAAACGCTCAAGCGAATATTTGACACAAAATAAAAAAATTCCCACTGATCAAAAAATTAATACAAACAAAGAGCAAACACTTATTTGTATGTACATGCATACATCAAATAAATTTGCAGATAGGTATATATATGTACACATATCAAATTTTACACCCATGCGATTGCGTACTCAAATATTTATTAGAACTTACATATCCACATACTGAAACTATACAAACAGTCCACCAAGTGACCGACCGACGTTAGAAAAGACGCTCAGTCAAAAAGACGGGCATGCTTAAATAAATAAATAAAAGAAAACATTTTAAAAAGAACCCCACACATTAAATGTAAACAAACACACTTTAACCCAGAACAAATATAAGCTGGACAAAATAAGAAAATCTCATCGTACAGTATTATAAACAAAAAACACACACACACAAAATTAGGGCAATTCAGATATATCAGAATATTTTATACTACGTACCGTACTCCTGATAGAATCTCTCCTCCGCCAAATTTCGACATGAAAAACAATTTATTTCTACATATACATAAATACCAGCCTGAGAAAATTACACACAAACAACAGAGCTCACATACAAAAAAAGAAATCAAACTATTTCAACAACACCCTCAAATCACTAACAGACTTAATTAAATTCCCACAGACAGACACACAGATATTCCCACAGACAGACAGAAATTCTCACGCCCGCATACTCACAAAATACTAAAAATAAAACAACAAAGCTGTGAACCCCCTTAATATAACGTGGGAAAAAATCACACAAACACACACCAACATATCAAAGAATGCCGAAAAAAAATTTCTCAAATTTCAGTAATTAAAATCAAAATTTAGGCAATTAACATCAAAATTTTAAATTTTAATTGCTGAAATTTGAGAATTTTAATTGGGGCAGGACATCTAATTCATAACTACTGATGTCCCATAAAGTTGGCAAGTTTATCTACCGATGCCTCCTCAATATTTTGTAAAGACGCGTATGTTGCCATATGTTTTCTCAAAGTTGTGCCTCGAAGGCTGTGCGGAATTTGAGCTCCGCATTCTTGGGAAAACATTTTAAGTAACGGGCAAGCTCGGTAGTATTGTTTTGATAATGCAGAATTAGTTGGTTTACTAAAAATATAGTTATTTGAACTAGTTATCCCTGCCTCTGGTCTATATTTGATAATCATTTCTATTGCTTTAACGCTCATAGGACACAAAAGAACGCTCACTGTTCTACCGAGCTTGCCACGTAATGTTATTCTGACAAATTGTTTTGAAAATCGTATGGCATTTTTTGACATAGTGCTTAATATGTTGTTGTCAACATTGTCGGTTATTACTTCCATAGTCCTAAAGTTTTCTATGGTGAGCCGTTCGATCTCACCAGCCCTTCTGCGATTAAAAATTTGAACGAAAATTAGCGTTGCTTGAATTAGTTCTGTCCAGCTGTCCATACAGAATATATTTGAAAGATTTTCCATAGCAGTAAAGATTTTTTCTTTTAAATATAAATTCAACTTTTGAATATCTTCTATCGGGGGTAAAACAAGTTTCTTAATTCGTTTAATATTCGTCTGGTCTTCTATAGCTTTCTTATTTATTAATGTTGGAATTTCATCATCCCACAGTAAGAGGAAGTTGTCCACCTCCGTTTTGAGATTTTCGCGACCTTCTTTAATGTATTCTGCCCTTTGCATTTTTCCGCACTTTTTTAGTAGGCACGTCATGTTTTGGGCTACTGCAGGTGTTTTGAAAAGCACAGAAGTTTCATCCCAATTAGCAACTTTTCTGATAGCATCAAGGCACGTATCGAACATATGTGGTTTAAAAATATCTTTTAATTCATTTATATTTGCATCATTTTTTTTTAGTTCTATTATAAAACGACCAAGTAACCTTAAATTTGCTCGGATCATATCGTGTTGATGTTGTGTATATTTTTCAGCTTGTCTATTTCCAAATTTAACAACAAGTTCATCGTATCGTATTGATTTTGTTGTTTCATCGTTGCGTAGAACTGGAAAAATTATAGTTCTTAAAGTTTTATTAGCTGCCGAATGCATGTATTGTGTTAATCTACGACTTTCAATAAAATTTCCCCGCTTGCCTTTAGATTTACCACACACTGATATGTGATTTCGACTAGTTCTTTTAGAAAAGAATCCCTTGCATTTTTTGCAACAAATGTAGTCATCTACATTATATTTGCGTTGACTTTGTTGCTGCCGGCTTACAATTAGAACTCCACTATTATAATTTGCCGACGTATTATGAAGAAAATTTCCTTCTTTTCTGAGTTTATCAATAATTTTTAAGCGTTCTTTACATTTTTTAGGTAAAACTGAAGCTTTTTTAACTTCTTCTTCATTCTTATGTTTGAAAAAGAAATGCCTGGCAATTTTACATTGCAGTGTTTTGCAAAAAAGTTTTTTTGTTTTAGTTTTAGAATAAGGAACAGCGATTTCCTTAACATTAAGAGGCACATCCACCACAACTATACTTTCGTTTTTCTCTATAATACTTCTAGAGTTCTCGAAAGTCTCTTTACTTGTTTCAGCCGAAATATCTGGAATATATTCTGAAAAAGAACTTATATCTCCAAGAATAGAACTAATATCAGACAGATTTTCTGGTAGCAAACTTTTTTCGGTGTTGTTCGTCAATGAACTATTTTGGGAGGTTCTGGTGTTGTTATTAAAAGTTCTGTCTCCCTGGTTACTTTCTTCATTTCTTTTTTTTAATATAATCAGACTGGTCTTATCATCTAAAATATATATTAATTATAGTTTAATGCTTTTTTCTCAATTAAATGGCTTCGATTAATTGGTGTATGGAGCAAATAATTAAAATAAGCTTCTGTTTTCGAGCTAAGTGATTATGTGTTTGTTTTCTATATATAAATTGTTACCTTGATTTTTTTTGTTAGAATTTCTTACGAACTCTAAAATAGTTTTATCTTTCGTTTAAAAACTTACTCAAAATCGTTATATGTTTCTTAACAAGTTATTTCTTCATTAAAAATTTATAAATTTCATAAATAAATTTTATTAACAAATTTTGAGCTTAATATCTTATTTTCACTATACATTCCTAATTCGTTTGGATATTTCTCTTTGCTCTTCAATGTTGTCACACCAATATTTTTGTGACAAAAACTTTAACAAATTTGAAAAATAAAATAACCATTGAACCAATGGCATTGAAAATTTCAATAATACTCAACACGATTCCAAAATCTTTTCTTCACTACTAATTTTAAACGTGTAAAAACTGAGAATTGATTTCTGAGATTTTAAATTTTAGTTAAATCTTAATGATAGTATCAAATGTGTGAGTAGTTAACTAGAAGGGTTAAATATGTATGTTTCCTTTTCGCTACAACCATAAAAATAAATTTAATTTTGACAAATATATAATAATTTTTAAGATTTTTCAAAAAATTTTGAGTGTTGCTCACCCACACCATATTCGAATATGGTCTTCACTATGAATCACATTTCTGAATTGTATTTGTGATTTCCTTTTAAATAAAAAACATATAATATTTTCGATGATCTCGGAAAGATTTGAACCTATTTGGACGTATCTTCGGGTTTCGCCCATATGGAAATAGTAGAAAAGGGTACATTTTTTAAATTTTATTTTAAAAAACTTTTATGAAGTTTATTTCTAGAGTTGTAACAGCAACAAAAAAACATATTTCAGTTAAATATATCTGTGGCAATAAGAAAAAAGTGCTTAAGTCATATTGTACCGTTTTGTAGGAGAGCACTTTTCAATTTCAAGTATATTTTAAGAATTTTGTTCCTATTGTAGTTAAAGTTGGCAAATTCGGTTCTTATTTCTTTAAATTTAGGAATACATTGTTCTACACTCTCTAATTAATATATTCATCAAACATACTAAATTATAGTTTAAGTTAATCTGTTATTCCATATGAGATTATAAGATGAAAAATATAAGAAGCACTTCATAACGCTATAACTGGCTGAAAAATAGCACAAAATAATTTAAAATTTGCCCCAGGGTTACTTCTGAATGTGGAGATATTTAGCTTATGTCGACTTAAGCACTTATTCCTTTTGACCACAGATATTATGATGCATGTACTTAACTAAAACATACATATGTATTTAACTAGTCGTTAGCTTTTCTAATTCACAAGCTTTTATTTACTTAAAAAGAAACATTTATCAGAAAGTTACCAAAGTAAAAAGTTAAAAAACCGGCATTCAAAAGTAAATCAAATGAAAAAACGACGACACTGGTATTAATTTGACAAAAATTTTCGATAAACTTAAAATTAGTGAAGACACTGATTTTTTTGTAGTTCTGAGCATAAGTGAGAATGCTCAAAAACTAAAATTTGCGACATAACTAATAGGTACATACAGTACAAAAGAAAAAAGTATTTTTATAAAACATAATGTATGTATTTAAATACATACTATTTAATCTATTTTTTATAAATTTTATGCACAATACTATACAACTTAAATTATTATTGATTATTAATTTTTATTAAACTCTAAAAATAAAACGGTTTAGTCAGAAAATACACGGGGCAGTAATAATTGTATTAAAGTAAAAAATAAAAGTTACTATTTGGTGCGAATATCTAAAATTTAATATTTTAAAAAATTGTTACTGAACGTATGCAAAGTTCATATCCGTACAATTTCAATAAAAAAACATACTGCCTTGTATGTAATAAATAAAATTTTTAAATTAAATTTTTTCTTGTAAGATTTTGTATATGCAAAAAAAGACATTTCATTCATAATTTAAAAAAAGTTGCTGCAATATTTAAAAAATAAATTTATATTCATACACAAAAATGATCGAAAATTATTTGTATATAAAATAATATAGCACTAAATCTATTTTTTTAGATTATTTTTGAGTACGAATATGAACTTTTCTTATAAATATCTAGAGAATTCCGTTATTCTCTTTTTTTTATTATTTGATTCATTAATTGGGCTCTATTATATAAAATCGTACAAGAAAAAGACAAATATTATTCCTATCTATTTTATTAAGAGTTTTTATTTTTAAAACGTTGAGGGTGTACGGATATGAAATTTGCATACTGTACCTACACATATTTTTCTATACCTAGAAAATGCCGCACCATTGAAAACAAAAACTTTGTCGGAAATGAATCGTCCTAATGTGTAGGTGGGTGCAGAATTATATTGAAACATTGCACTCACCACTTTCAGTTACATAGAAACCAGAATATTTCCCACCACCGCATTTTACGATGCAGGTACTTTTATCTATCATCTGAACATCCTTCGATTTTACAACGGAAAATGCATCGTTGTGAAATTTTATCAGGGAAAACATCTAAAAGGTAGTTTTTTATTAATATTAAAGAATATTTTTGCTTTTACAATTAAATCAGTACTTACTCTAATTTATTAATGAACCTTTAAAAAAAGTAATGATATATAAAACCTGGACTTTTTGATTCTTATTGCACTCTAAACGAAGTCTGCAAAATGTGAAAAGTAAACTGTAAGTTGATATGTATATAGCTTCTTTTTTGGAATTTTATCAACAAAAGTGAATCATAGATAGAGCCATATACACTAGACTAGACCTTGTATGGGATGGAACATATGTATGCCTTTATCACGTCTCAAATTATAAATTGGTTTCTTTAATGACATATCCCAAAATATATTGAGCTATAACTAATGGCCATGTCTATGAGAGGAGCTTTTCTGATTGTTATTTTAGTATTTTCTTCCAAGACAACATATCGGCGGCTGAAATGTATCTTACACTAACAAACAAATGTTAAGAAGTTTTTCTGACTGTGGAAGGTTAATTTTTGTGTGATTCTAGATGTTGTACAGAAATATAGAGCTTTATATATATATTGTTCGATCAAATATTTCCTATGGTGTAATGGATAGCTTTGACCAAAAAATTACGAATGTTCTATTGTGTTTACACCTACACCAATCATAGAAACTGACGAATACAATAGTTAGCCAAAAAATCTGAAGTTTTAAACATTTTACTTATAAAACTGTTGAAGTTTCAGCTACTACCCACTGATGTTTTTGGTTAATTTCATCACAACTAATCAAAAAGTCGATTTTGATTTTTTTTGTACTTAATCCGTTTAGAGTTTAGGTGATGATATTTAAAAATTTACTGGTTATTTACACAATATTTGAAGCATGACGATAAATTCTACTTATACACTTGTATAGGAAGTCATGAGCCCATTGCATATAAAATCCACAACCTCAAATTTAGGTAAAAAGACACGCGGTTGATACAAACATCGCACAACACCCAGTTACATGATTTACGCAAAACTCTCGAAGGCAAACGAACTACAGAGGCGTGCTTGCATAATTACCAATGATGATGGATTTCGGCTCGCCCAAAGCTGCTTTACTTAGGATATAATTTTCTGAAGCTGCGTTCAAGGGAGCATAAAAATGTCCAATAATGGTAGAAGTTACATATACATATATATATGTACGTCCATACTCTGTAAGAATTTTGAAATATGCATACTGGTTTTTATGGGATATCATGTTGCTGATGGTACAACTACCCTCAAATATAGTGCGCCATTGAACGCGCCTTTAAAATTATGTGCCAAGCTTTATATACTCTCTTGCTCAGGAACGGCGACCGCTAGTAAAATAAAATATTTGTATAATCGTCGTAATTTTAGGCGGTAGCAACGCTTCACACAAACAAATCAAAATTTTAAAATTTAAATTTACACGCTTTAATGGAACAATAAATAATACACCCTCAATATATTTCTATGATTTTCTCACAATATATAGAGTGATGCGACTGCGCCTTTAAATTAAAATTATGTGTCACTTCTTTGCCTCTTAAACTTTAAATAACGCTTGGTTTTACACAGCGTTGCCACGACTGAAAAATATTTGTAACCAAAAGTTCTTAAAAGAGTAACCAAATACGAATATAAATAACCAAAATTTTTTTTTCTTCTAATATATTTAATCTTTTTTTTTGTAACTTAAACGTATTTGGATAAGCGATAACCGTTTAATATAAAAAATCGCCTGATTGTAATGAAATATTCTTAATTCTTACTTTGTGGTAATTTCAGGGGTTTTTAGAAGATGGGAATATATTGCACTTGTTTAACAATACCGATTAACTCCAAATTTGAGTTTATCACTTTATGCGAAAAATTGACATCTACTAGATGTAAAAATTTCGGATTTTTATGACTGTTTCTTTACCACCAAAAAAGGAACAACACATCTTTTATTCGTATGTGTCATGACCTTTTTTTAAATTTTGGCTTAATACAGTATTGGTAAATAAGTGGGATATGCTTCAGCGAAAGATCTCTCAATTGCAACGCATTTTCTTGGCAAATGCTCACATTTTAGTCAGACAAATGCCGCTCAAAGGAAATACTAGGAATTAAAGTTTCGAAAAAATTTAGAAAGGCAATTCTGAATCATTGAATTATCATAAATAATGAAAAAATTTAAAGCGATGGAACCAAGGACAAGTTTAATATAATTTGATTTTTTATAAAGGAAATCATTTTATTTTATAGAACAGTATTTAAATGTGAGCAATTCGCTTAAACGAAATGGTTCTAAGAAATATTCGGTTTTCGTTTAACTAAATTTCACTGTATATCCTTATCAATACTTACATATATGCAATAAAGAAAATCTGATCAATCGAAATATTTTATCATTCTAGTTCATTATGTCACTGTACAAATTTAACATGTCAATATAAAAAATAAAATTAAAAATTGTTGGGTTGCACAAAATAACCAAAATGAAAAAAATACACAAGTACACAATGGAAATAAAAGTAACCAAAGTGACAACGCTGGTTTTACATTATGTTTCGTGGTATGCATAGGTAATAGCAAAAAAAAATACAAAAACGTCGGCAGAGTAACGGAACTTTACTGCCGTGGCAAATTAACAGAGGTGCATGCAGCATTCCTACAACGATACAAAAACAATGATTTTGGAATAAATTACTTTTCGCTACACCACAAGAAAAATTTCTATCCAGTAGAAAATTGAAAAATAAGAAAAAATTAAATAAAAAAATAGTAGCGAGCCGTAGTTTCCGACTTATGGGCTTCTAAAGCTTCATCACGAAGTTTTGATTATACAAATTAAGTTTAGTTACCCCGCTAAAAAATACCCTATTAGATTGAAAATTTTATAATAAGAAAAAAAATTAAATAAAAAGATTATATAAAAATGTTGGCGGCGAGCCTTAGTTTCCGAGATATGGGCTTCCGAAATTCAACCACGATATGGTGATTATACAATTTAAGTTTAGCTAGCCCGCTAAAAAATACCCTATTGTATAGAAAATTTAAGAATATAAAAAAATTATAAAAAAAATATTGGTGGCGAACCTTAGTTTCCGATTTATGGGCTTCTGAAATTCCACAACGAAATTGTAAATATACAGATTAAGTTTAGTAACACCGCTAAAAAATACCCTATTGGATTGAAAATTTAATAACAAGAAAAAAAATTAGTAGCGAGCTGTAGTTTCCGACTTATGGGCTTCTAAAGTTTCAGCACGAAATTGTGATTATACAAATTAAGTTTAGTTAGCCCGCTAAAAATAGTCTATTAGATAAAAAATTTAAGAATAATAAAAAAATTATATAAAAATGTTGGCGGCGAGCTTTAGTTTACGAGTTATGGGCTTCCAAAGTTCAACCACGAAATTGTGACTATACAAGTTAAGCTCAGTTGCAAGGCTAAAAATACCCTATTAGATTGAAAATTTTGCCGTGCAACTAAAATTAATTTGTATAATCACAATTTCGTGGTGGAATTTCAGAAGCCCATAACTCAGACACTAGGGCTCGCAATTTTACACTGAAACTTCGTAAGAAACATAACTCGGAGACTAAGGCTTCCCGTCAATTCTTTTTAGTGGTGTAGTTAAATTTTTGTTCCAAAATCGTTGTTGTTTTTGTATTGTTATAGGAATGTATGCACCTGTAGTAATGTCCCTTGAATACTGCCAAGGCATATCAACAATGCAATATTTGTTGTAGAAAATGATTGAATAGCTGTCAAAACAATTAACATGCTGAGTCAGCACTGATGAATATTTGCGAAAATGTCAAACACAATATAAAACTGAATACGCATATATGTATGTGGTGCTTGAAGGTTTGAAATAAACCATGATGTTATGAGTATTTCATTATTCTCAAATAAATTTAACGGAATTGGCATGTATTCAGTTTAATAGACTGTTCTAATGCTCCTACCTGTTTGGTATGCCTTGAATAATGTCTTCTGATTTATACAAAGTTGCCAGATGAAGTTCACATAAAATTGTAAGTTTTCGACGGAATTATTTTCAAACCTACATACAACAACAAGAGCCAGTTTAAAACATATGCAACTTTTGTCGTTGCAATTTCTTTAAATATGCACTTGTTTTTACTTGTATAATTTTTATCGCATCAAATTTCTTACTTAATGTCTATAAGTATATTTTTAGTTATTTCCGTTTTAAAGTTGATCCGCTAAACAAGCAAATAACCGATTTACGCCCGAATTAAAATATATATTTTTAATTAAATATATTGAAATAACCATATTAAAATATTTCTTTATTAACATCTAAGGGAACAAAAGCAAATTCATGGAATGTAAAATTTTTATAAAGAAACTAAGGCTCGCCGCACATATTTTAAATAATTTTTTTGATATTATTAAATTTTCAACATAATAGGGTGTTTTTTAGCAGCGTAACTAAACTTAATTTGTATATTTACATTTTCCTTGTGGAACTTCAGAAGCCCATAACTCGGAAACTAAGGTTCGCCACCAATATTTTTTATAATTTTTTTTATATTCTTAAATTGTCTATATAATAGGGTATATTTTAGCGGGCTAGCTAAACTTAAATTGTATAATCACCATATCGTGGTTGAATTTCGGAAGCCCATATCTCGGAAACTAAGGCTCGCCGCCAACATTTTTATATAATCTTTTTATTTAATTTTTTTTCTTATTATAAAATTTTCAATCTAATAGGGTATTTTTTAGCGGGGTAACTAAACTTAATTTGTATAATCAAAACTTCGTGCTGAAGCTTTAGAAGCCCATAAGTCGGAAACTACGGCTCGCTACTAATTTTTTTATTTAATTTTTTCTTCTTATTTTTCAATTTTCTACTGGATAGAAATTTTTCTTGTGGTGTAGCGAAAAGTAATTTAATCCAAAATCGTTGTTTTTGTATCGTTGTAGGAATGCTGCATGCACCTCTGTTAATTTGCCTCGGCAGTAAAGTTCCGTTATTCTGCCGACGATTTTGTAGTTTTTTTGCTATTACCTATGCATACCACCAAACATAATGTAAAACCAAGCGTCATTTAAAGTTTAAGCGGCAAAGAAGTGACACATAATTTTAATTTAAAGGCGCAGTCGCATCACTCTATATATTGTGAGAAAATCAGAAATATATTGAGGGTGTATTATTTATTGTTCCATTAAAGCGTGTAAATTTAAATTTTAAAATTTTGATTTGTTTGTGTGAAGCGTTGCTACCGCCTAAAATTACGACGATTATACAAATATTTTATTTTACTAGCGGTCGCCGTTCCTGAGCAAGAGAGTATATAAAGCTTGGCACATAATTTTAAAGGCGCGTTCAATGGCGCACTATATATGAGGGTAGTTGTACCATCAGCAACATGATATCCCATAAAATGTAACTTCTACCATTATTGGACATTTTTATGCTCCCTTGAACGCAGCTTCAGAAAATTATATCCTAAGTAAAGCAGCTTTGGGCGAGCCGAAATCCAGCATCATTGGTAATTATGCAAGCACGCCTCTGTAGTTCGTTTGCCTTCGAGAGTTTTGCGTAAATCATGTAACTGGGTGTTGTGCGATGTTTGTATAAACCGCGTGTCTTTTTACCTAAATTTGAGGTTGTGGATTTTATATGGAATGGGCTCATGACTTCCTATACAAGTGTATAAGTAGAATTTATCGTCATGCTTCAAATATTGTGTAAATAACCAGTAAATTTTTAAATATCATCACCTAAACTCTAAACGGATTAAGTACAAAAAAAATCAAAATCGACTTTTTGATTAGTTGTGATGAAATTAACCAAAAACATCAGTGGGTAGTAGCTGAAACTTCAACAGTTTTATAAGTAAAATGTTTAAAACTTCAGATTTTTTGGCTAACTATTGTATTCGTCAGTTTCTATGATTGGTGTAGGTGTAAACACAATAGAACATTCGTAATTTTTTGGTCAAAGCTATCCATTACACCATAGGAAATATTTGATCGAACAATATATATATAAAGCTCTATATTTCTGTACAACATCTAGAATCACACAAAAATTAACCTTCCACAGTCAGAAAAACTTCTTAACATTTGTTTGTTAGTGTAAGATACATTTCAGCCGCCGATATGTTGTCTTGGAAGAAAATACTAAAATAACAATCAGAAAAGCTCCTCTCATAGACATGGCCATTAGTTATAGCTCAATATATTTTGGGATATGTCATTAAAGAAACCAATTTATAATTTGAGACGTGATAAAGGCATACATATGTTCCATCCCATACAAGGTCTAGTCTAGTGTATATGGCTCTATCTATGATTCACTTTTGTTGATAAAATTCCAAAAAAGAAGCTATATACATATCAACTTACAGTTTACTTTTCACATTTTGCAGACTTCGTTTAGAGTGCAATAAGAATCAAAAAGTCCAGGTTTTATATATCATTACTTTTTTTAAAGGTTCATTAATAAATTAGAGTAAGTACTGATTTAATTGTAAAAGCAAAAATATTCTTTAATATTAATAAAAAACTACCTTTTAGATGTTTTCCCTGATAAAATTTCACAACGATGCATTTTCCGTTGTAAAATCGAAGGATGTTCAGATGATAGATAAAAGTACCTGCATCGTAAAATGCGGTGGTGGGAAATATTCTGGTTTCTATGTAACTGAAAGTGGTGAGTGCAATGTTTCAATATAATTCTGCACCCACCTACACATTAGGACGATTCATTTCCGACAAAGTTTTTGTTTTCAATGGTGCGGCATTTTCTAGGTATAGAAAAATATGTGTAGGTACAGTATGCAAATTTCATATCCGTACACCCTCAACGTTTTAAAAATAAAAACTCTTAATAAAATAGATAGGAATAATATTTGTCTTTTTCTTGTACGATTTTATATAATAGAGCCCAATTAATGAATCAAATAATAAAAAAAAAGAGAATAACGGAATTCTCTAGATATTTATAAGAAAAGTTCATATTCGTACTCAAAAATAATCTAAAAAAATAGATTTAGTGCTATATTATTTTATATACAAATAATTTTCGATCATTTTTGTGTATGAATATAAATTTATTTTTTAAATATTGCAGCAACTTTTTTTAAATTATGAATGAAATGTCTTTTTTTGCATATACAAAATCTTACAAGAAAAAATTTAATTTAAAAATTTTATTTATTACATACAAGGCAGTATGTTTTTTTATTGAAATTGTACGGATATGAACTTTGCATACGTTCAGTAACAATTTTTTAAAATATTAAATTTTAGATATTCGCACCAAATAGTAACTTTTATTTTTTACTTTAATACAATTATTACTGCCCCGTGTATTTTCTGACTAAACCGTTTTATTTTTAGAGTTTAATAAAAATTAATAATCAATAATAATTTAAGTTGTATAGTATTGTGCATAAAATTTATAAAAAATAGATTAAATAGTATGTATTTAAATACATACATTATGTTTTATAAAAATACTTTTTTCTTTTGTACTGTATGTACCTATTAGTTATGTCGCAAATTTTAGTTTTTGAGCATTCTCACTTATGCTCAGAACTACAAAAAAATCAGTGTCTTCACTAATTTTAAGTTTATCGAAAATTTTTGTCAAATTAATACCAGTGTCGTCGTTTTTTCATTTGATTTACTTTTGAATGCCGGTTTTTTAACTTTTTACTTTGGTAACTTTCTGATAAATGTTTCTTTTTAAGTAAATAAAAGCTTGTGAATTAGAAAAGCTAACGACTAGTTAAATACATATGTATGTTTTAGTTAAGTACATGCATCATAATATCTGTGGTCAAAAGGAATAAGTGCTTAAGTCGACATAAGCTAAATATCTCCACATTCAGAAGTAACCCTGGGGCAAATTTTAAATTATTTTGTGCTATTTTTCAGCCAGTTATAGCGTTATGAAGTGCTTCTTATATTTTTCATCTTATAATCTCATATGGAATAACAGATTAACTTAAACTATAATTTAGTATGTTTGATGAATATATTAATTAGAGAGTGTAGAACAATGTATTCCTAAATTTAAAGAAATAAGAACCGAATTTGCCAACTTTAACTACAATAGGAACAAAATTCTTAAAATATACTTGAAATTGAAAAGTGCTCTCCTACAAAACGGTACAATATGAGTTAAGCACTTTTTTCTTATTGCCACAGATATATTTAACTGAAATATGTTTTTTTGTTGCTGTTACAACTCTAGAAATAAACTTCATAAAAGTTTTTTAAAATAAAATTTAAAAAATGTACCCTTTTCTACTATTTCCATATGGGCGAAACCCGAAGATACGTCCAAATAGGTTCAAATCTTTCCGAGATCATCGAAAATATTATATGTTTTTTATTTAAAAGGAAATCACAAATACAATTCAGAAATGTGATTCATAGTGAAGACCATATTCGAATATGGTGTGGGTGAGCAACACTCAAAATTTTTTGAAAAATCTTAAAAATTATTATATATTTGTCAAAATTAAATTTATTTTTATGGTTGTAGCGAAAAGGAAACATACATATTTAACCCTTCTAGTTAACTACTCACACATTTGATACTATCATTAAGATTTAACTAAAATTTAAAATCTCAGAAATCAATTCTCAGTTTTTACACGTTTAAAATTAGTAGTGAAGAAAAGATTTTGGAATCGTGTTGAGTATTATTGAAATTTTCAATGCCATTGGTTCAATGGTTATTTTATTTTTCAAATTTGTTAAAGTTTTTGTCACAAAAATATTGGTGTGACAACATTGAAGAGCAAAGAGAAATATCCAAACGAATTAGGAATGTATAGTGAAAATAAGATATTAAGCTCAAAATTTGTTAATAAAATTTATTTATGAAATTTATAAATTTTTAATGAAGAAATAACTTGTTAAGAAACATATAACGATTTTGAGTAAGTTTTTAAACGAAAGATAAAACTATTTTAGAGTTCGTAAGAAATTCTAACAAAAAAAATCAAGGTAACAATTTATATATAGAAAACAAACACATAATCACTTAGCTCGAAAACAGAAGCTTATTTTAATTATTTGCTCCATACACCAATTAATCGAAGCCATTTAATTGAGAAAAAAGCATTAAACTATAATTAATATATATTTTAGATGATAAGACCAGTCTGATTATATTAAAAAAAAGAAATGAAGAAAGTAACCAGGGAGACAGAACTTTTAATAACAACACCAGAACCTCCCAAAATAGTTCATTGACGAACAACACCGAAAAAAGTTTGCTACCAGAAAATCTGTCTGATATTAGTTCTATTCTTGGAGATATAAGTTCTTTTTCAGAATATATTCCAGATATTTCGGCTGAAACAAGTAAAGAGACTTTCGAGAACTCTAGAAGTATTATAGAGAAAAACGAAAGTATAGTTGTGGTGGATGTGCCTCTTAATGTTAAGGAAATCGCTGTTCCTTATTCTAAAACTAAAACAAAAAAACATTTTTGCATTTTTTGCAAAACACTGCAATGTAAAATTGCCAGGCATTTCTTTTTCAAACATAAGAATGAAGAAGAAGTTAAAAAAGCTTCAGTTTTACCTAAAAAATGTAAAGAACGCTTAAAAATTATTGATAAACTCAGAAAAGAAGGAAATTTTCTTCATAATACGTCGGCAAATTATAATAGTGGAGTTCTAATTGTAAGCCGGCAGCAACAAAGTCAACGCAAATATAATGTAGATGACTACATTTGTTGCAAAAAATGCAAGGGATTCTTTTCTAAAAGAACTAGTCGAAATCACATATCAGTGTGTGGTAAATCTAAAGGCAAGCGGGGAAATTTTATTGAAAGTCGTAGATTAACACAATACATGCATTCGGCAGCTAATAAAACTTTAAGAACTATAATTTTTCCAGTTCTACGCAACGATGAAACAACAAAATCAATACGATACGATGAACTTGTTGTTAAATTTGGAAATAGACAAGCTGAAAAATATACACAACATCAACACGATATGATCCGAGCAAATTTAAGGTTACTTGGTCGTTTTATAATAGAACTAAAAAAAAATGATGCAAATATAAATGAATTAAAAGATATTTTTAAACCACATATGTTCGATACGTGCCTTGATGCTATCAGAAAAGTTGCTAATTGGGATGAAACTTCTGTGCTTTTCAAAACACCTGCAGTAGCCCAAAACATGACGTGCCTACTAAAAAAGTGCGGAAAAATGCAAAGGGCAGAATACATTAAAGAAGGTCGCGAAAATCTCAAAACGGAGGTAGACAACTTCCTCTTACTGTGGGATGATGAAATTCCAACATTAATAAATAAGAAAGCTATAGAAGACCAGACGAATATTAAACGAATTAAGAAACTTGTTTTACCCCCGATAGAAGATATTCAAAAGTTGAATTTATATTTAAAAGAAAAAATCTTTACTGCTATGGAAAATCTTTCAAATATATTCTGTATGGACAGCTGGACAGAACTAATTCAAGCAACGCTAATTTTCGTTCAAATTTTTAATCGCAGAAGGGCTGGTGAGATCGAACGGCTCACCATAGAAAACTTTAGGACTATGGAAGTAATTACCGACAATGTTGACAACAACATATTAAGCACTATGTCAAAAAATGCCATACGATTTTCAAAACAATTTGTCAGAATAACATTACGTGGCAAGCTCGGTAGAACAGTGAGCGTTCTTTTGTGTCCTATGAGCGTTAAAGCAATAGAAATGATTATCAAATATAGACCAGAGGCAGGGATAACTAGTTCAAATAACAATATTTTTAGTAAACCAACTAATTCTGCATTATCAAAAGAATACTACCGAGCTTGCCCGTTACTTAAAATGTTTTCCCAAGAATGCGGAGCTCAAATTCCACACAGCCTTCGAGGCACAACTTTGAGAAAACATATGGCAACATACGCGTCTTTACAAAATATTGAGGAGGCATCGGTAGATAAACTTGCCAACTTTATGGGACATCACAAGGATATCCACAAAAGTATATATAGAATGTCCATACCCGTTGCGGAAATAACTTGTGTATCAAAATTATTAAAAACTGCTGTAGGAGACGATGTAGAAAATGAAGATGATGATGAAGAAGAAGATGAAGAAGAAGAAGCTGAGGTGGTAGATGACGGAGAAAGCGAAAACTCTAAAAGCATTGAAAGTTTGCCGGAAAAGAGCAAGAATTCGTCTACATCCTCTAGTAGAAAATGTAGAAGCAGTAAGTACCAACAAGTAAAGTACAACTTACATATTTATTGCTTTCAATAATTTTTTATAATAAAATAAATATTTTAATGGTCTACTGCATTTAAAAGAAAAACTCCATATTAAGTAGCCCTCTTACAATATTGTCAAATAAACAATAACAAAAATGCACTCTTGAATTATAATTACTTCAATTATAATTACTTAAATTTTCAAGCAAATCCATTCAGTAATATACATATATGTAAGTTCCATACTTATTAACACTTTTTTAGTTTACATCAATACGGTGTAAGTATTTCTAAGATGATTTGAATAAGTACATGTTTTTTGAAAATTTGTGATTGTGAGTTTTTCTTTAGTTTTTTCGTGATTTGGAGCCTAAAACATTTTCTTTTGATTGAAAGTATTTTATTTTATAAAAAAAATTATGGACTGCATCAAATAACCTGTGAGCCACTGTATGACAGGGGTTTCTCTGTAATTCGATTTGAGAAGAAAACTGTTTGAATTTTCATGTTATTTATATCGCAATTTGTAAACGTATCCAAATTTTTATACAGTGCTTCAAAAACTATGTTTACTTGAAATTCAATAAGAAATTTTATATACATAATATCGTTATTTCGGTCGTAACTAAAAATCGTTTAAGGCTTTGATGAAGAAGCTATGCTGATAATTAGCTAAAAAAAAAACAATAAACATTTATTTTACTTTTACACGATTCTATTAAAAATTCAATATTTTTTCAGGAAATGTTATGAATTATCTGTAACAAAAAATATTTTTATTTATTTAAATTTACATAAAAATACTCTTTGCCATTACGTATTCCCAAAGGAAAATATTATAGAATGCAAAAATATTTATAATGAGTAGAAAGAAGCATTGCTTATAGTTCGGCGAATTGGAATAAAAAAGAGAACTTCTTGCAATGACAACTCTCTCCAGATCCAAAATTCAGATTTTCCTTGACTTTGGAATCTCTCTTTCTACAGGGGACCAATGACCGAAAAGAGAAATCAAGAAAATCGACATTTCGGACGTTTTGTATGTATTTTCATCAATCAAAGTCGATATTGGTTTAGTTTTCTGTAGTTTATTCACACATATTTTAAGAATCTAACTTCGGATTCTACAACCATCTGCACAATTTTTATTAGCTTTACTGCAATAAGCAGATATACTTATACATACATATGGTTAACTTAATTTAGAAAAGGATGATCTCAATCTTTTTGGAAAACGTGTTGTTAATATTTGCTGGTATTTCACTTCCAAATAACCAAAAAATATTAAAAACGCGGTTTCTCAAAAATATGTACTTTAATTTAAGGATAATATATAACAAGCATACATATCGTTCATTTACTAAAAGACCGCAGTAACTCTATAAGTCTCTTGCATACATATTCTGCAATCTAAAAATAAAATAATATACTCTGAAGAGTTGAGCAAATAAGATGCATACATATGCATGAAGTTTTCAAAAATCACGTTTCTCGAGTTATGACAGTCTTCTAGTGAATCAGTGATATGTATTCATATATCTTGTTTCTAATATTGTTTTAATTAGCATCGCCCTACGGTAAGACTAAACGTTTAAGATGGACCAACGCTGAAAGAGAAGCCATATATTTGATATTTGGAGATCTGAAAAAGTTAAAAAAACTTCCATCTTTAGAGCAGTGTGCTAATGCTATTCGTCAGTCACCTGCCCTTAAAAAAAGAACACCTCAAAAAATAAAAAGCTGGATCGACAACCAAAAAAGATACAAAACGGACCAAGGTAGAGTAATTAAAATATTTATATATAACTGTACTATATCTAATAATTATGTACGTATATTTTTTTTCAGATATTGATTTATAATTTTCAACACAAATCAACGTACCAGTAAAATTCAAACTATTGTGATTCGGTGTAGTATCATTCATCATTAATGAAGTCTGAATTAATAATACTATCCAAAAAAAATCTTTTTTATAATCAGAATGGTTTCAATTTGATTGGTTTTTTTATCTCCTGTATAATTTCAAAAATCTTGTTGGACCCTTTTGCATTTTAAATGACGATATGTAATATTTTTTCATTTTTGTTTATTTTTTCTTTTATTTTACTTTATTATCTGCATGATTTCTACACAAAGATATGCCTTTTTCACATCAAAATTTTGTTTAAGAATTAATGTAAAATATTTGTAATATAAAAATTATTAATCTTTAAAAGTCAAATTTTTCCCAGTGAAAAACGTAATTAAAAATTTAAACATAATACAGCTTTATTCCAATAAATTTTGTCTAATCCTTTAACACAATGTTCACTTATGTTTATTTTATTTGAGAGTAACACGTTTTCGTGAACGTATGATCTCTACACTTTTTTTTTAAGAATTAATGTAAAATATGTGTAATATAAAAATTTTTAATTTTTAAATGTCATATTTTTTTCCAGTGAAGAATTTAAATTAAAAAAGTATTTCACTTGGTTTTAATTAAAAATTAAAAAATAATGAAGCTTTATTCCAATGAATTTTGTCTAACTCTTTGACACAATGTTCACTTATGTTTATTTTATTTGAGAGTAAAACGTTTTCGTGAACGTATGATCTCTACACTTGTTTTAAGAATTAATGTAAAATATGTGTAATATAAAAATTTTTAATTTTTAAATGTCATATTTTTTTGCAGTGAAGAATTTAAATTAAAAAAGTATTTCAATTGGTTTTAATTAAAAATTAAAAAATAATGAAGCTTTATTCCAATGAATTTTGTCTAACCTTTAACACAATGTTCACTTATATTTATTTTATTTGAGAGTAAAACGTTTTCTTGAACGTATGATTTCTACACTTTTTTTAATATTTGTACTATAAAAAATTATTAATTTTCAAATGTCATATTTTTATCCAGTGAAGAATTTAAATTAAAAAAGTATTTCAGTTGGTTTTAATTAAAAATTAAAAAATAATACAGCTCTATTCCAATGAATTTTGTCTAACCCTTTAACACAATGTTCACTTATGTTTATTTTATTTGAGAGTAAAACATTTTCTGAACGAATGATTTCTACACTTTTTTTAAGAATTAATGTAAAATATTTGTAATATAAAAACTGTAAATTGTAAATGTCATTTTTTTCCATTGAAGAATTTAAATTAAAAAAATATTTTAGTTTTTTTTATTAAAAGTTAAAACTTAATAAAGCTAATAAATAATAAATAAATTTAATAAATTTTTACCATCCAAAGTTAACATTTTTAGTTTTTGTCTTTTATTTTACTTTATACCCATTAATACAATGTTCAGTTTTTCTTATTTTATTTTATTTATTGGAAAGTTTCAGTTAGTCTAAACTTCATTTTTTTTAAAGTTAAAAGTTTTCGTTAGTACACGATTTTTTCACAAAGGTAAGCTTTTTCATATGAAAAAGCTTAAATCAGAAAATGAGGAAGAGGAAAAATTTTCTTTAAAAAATTTCTTCACGATGATTAGGGATTAGAAGTAATAACGGGATTGGGTTTTTAAAAACATGGTATTACGAATTTAGAGATAGAGTCCCGAACCAAATCAGTAGTTTTTCCACACGTTTTGCACTACTTAAAGAAAATTTAATCTTAACCAATAAAGGCGTTAAAAAAGAAAAATTAAAAGCAAAATAAAATAATATAATTGCCCTTGCTGTATTTCCGTAACAATGATCGACACGAATTTAAAATTTTGACAGGTGATTTCACAAAAAAACGGAAATCGAATGTCATGTTCGTTATAATTTTCTTTTAATATATGAGCAAGTCCGAAAAACAGTCCACCAACCAAAATTTTTTGAACTTTACCCAACTATCTTTTTTTAAGGAATACTAGACTAGATATATAATTTTTTAAATAAGAGAAATGTAATTCGATGACCAATAATGCACAAATCGTTACCAAATCCTTCCTTACCTCAGATCTTCTAATTTCATACCAGAAATTAAAAATTTTTAGGTTTTCATATCATCGAAAGCCTTATTTTTATACATTAAATTCGCTTAAATTTTAGTAAAAAAAATTTGTATTTACTATTTTGGGAACATTAAAATTAGATATGAAATTTCAGAATAGAAAACATGTAACTTGCGTCATAAAGAGTTCACGACTTTTGATAAAAAATGGAAAAAATGTTTGCCTGCAAATAAGTTATTATAGAATTTTCTTATATTTATCTTTCTTTTAGAAACTAGATTTTGTGTGGTTTATAATGCAAAACTGATTAAAAATTAATAAAACACACTTTAATTTTAAAAGTTACTTCCGTTTTTTGTAGCGTGAGTCACAAAACTTTGTGATCAGTTATTTTGCAACAAATAACTGTTAAAAAATTATTTTTTATGCCATTCGAAAGTACATTTATATCCCACTAAACACCATGCATAACTTGAAGGTATATATGAGTATTAATAGCTGCGTTCATTTAATAAAAATTTGTAACAATTGTTACTAGAAAGCGTTCATTAACACAAAAAATTTGCAACGAGAGAGCGTCGAAAGAGTAAAGTAAATGAACATACCTAATGTGAAAACGCGTACGAATGTAGCGTTCTAAACGCAGGATTTGCCCATATATGAAAACGGAAACTATATTATATAAAATCTTTCAGAAATTTTAACAGAAAAGCTCACATTTTATTTTTATTTTATAGTATGCTGTTTATTTTTACAAATATTATAAATTTAACACAAATAAAAGCTTACATACTAAAAGGATAAATTTTCTACATAAATTTTCAGTGTTTTTAACATAGGCAGACTGAGGAAGAGAATAGAGCCTCCGTACAATGTCCCCGCTATGCTTTCAGTAGTTACCTTGTTAGATAACTTCTGAAAACGTAATCCAAAAAATTTAAGTAAACAAATTGTGGTATTGCTTCAAAAATATATTTGTGTAAAACCATAGTATGTAAAAATAATGTTTGGAGATTTTTAATCGAACTTTAGTTTTAAATTTTGAGATTACTTTTGTTTTAATGTGATGTTTTTGGTTTAAATATACATACATACTATATAATTTACTATTAATTTTTCAATATATATGTGTATAGTGACTTCGCACTTTTTCCATAAAGAAAAAATAGGCAAATATTTTTTATGCACTCTGTTAGTTGCGGGCTTAAATATTTGTATTTATACGTGCTCGTCTTTTATAATATGAAATCGACATTCAATACATGGGTACCATTGACGTATACCACTTGAGAGTCTAACCAAGTCCCGCTTACGAATAAAATCCTTGTGCCCAAACAAAAGCCTGGCTGCGCAAAAAACTTGACTTGACTCAGGGGAGCTACTATCTGATATACCGAGCGGAGAAAGCTCTTAAACCCAACAGAGGACGGCTGGCCGAAAAACCGTGGTTCAGCGAAGCCGCCATTTGTTATAGGAGAAGATCCGCAAGCAGAGCTAAAAGTCATATGGCATTATTGCGTATGGTTTTATTTCAGTGCAACTTAATAGTTAGAAAATATGATTCAAACACATATGCAATAAAATTTTGAAATATATACACTATTTTTATTTAAAAATAAGATTTACTATTTTACAGAAACACTAAGCCGAAATACCAGCACTTCCCTAACCATCAAAATTGTTTTTCTAAATGAAAAAAATTTAGTAAATTTTCTTATTAAAATATTTAACTTTTTTACAAATCTCATTTTTAAATCGAAACGTTTGCGAATAGAATAATAAATTAAAACAATATCACAAAAGTAAAAGTACAATTTTATTTACTATGCTATACATGATCTTGACATACTGTGTACATATGTGCCACAAAGTTACCAAAGCTGTTCTTTTTTCTTATTTTAAACGGCGTTGAAATGAAAAGGTTATATCCGCTCCAAATTAGCTAATGTTTCGTCGCCGTAAAAACGGCAAGTTTTTGGAAAATGTATGGCAGCACTAAGCATGCAAATTATATATTTTTTTAAGAAAACAATACCCATTTAAAGAGAATATATCCATAAAATAAAATATAAGAATAATCTAATAAGTATAAGGAAATAAATTAAGCTTAAATTTAGAAAACAAAAAAAAAAAAAAAATTATTATTAAAAAAAAAAGTGTCCTCAAATGAAGCACAGCACCATGAATTTTTTGAAGACGGTCCTTAAAAGGTGCAATTGTGCTCAAAAACGACCATTACTATATAAAAAGTCGTCAATAAGTGCACAATGCATATATATATATCTATATATATATATATATATATATATATATATATATATATTATTTATTAATGTGCTTGAAATTTTTATAATATAATAAACAATAGTAAAAAATAAATCTCATATTGAAGTATGTATGTATATATATATATATATATATATATATATATATATATATATATATATATATATATATATATATATATATATATATATGTAGAGAGGATGTTTTGGTGCCCCCAAAAATATTGACTTTTTCAAATGGATTAAATATTTTTTATCGTAATAGTCAAATAAAAATCAATATTTTACTATAATTCTGGATAATTATGACAAAAATTGATTTTGATCAGGAGTTGGATGCTTTAACGGCCGTTGTATTAATTATGTATAGTAATGCGGCTTGCCGTCAAAATGTGGTCTGTGTAAACGCAATTTATTATTGCCAGATCTTTCAGTATTTTCCCTTGCAATTGTTTCCGATGTTCTAGTTTTGTTTGTTGACTCTGTACTTCGCTACCAGCGTTGACAACCTTTTAATTACAAAAAGCGCTAAACTTGGATAAAAAATTAAAATAACACTAATTTTAACATTTTTAGCTTAATTAATAATAATTTAATAATAATAATTAAATTTATTATTCGAGACAGGTCTCGATATCTGTTCTCAAAGAATTTCAAAAGGGTTTGAAATTTTTTGAATAAGTTTTCAAATCCTACTATGCTTATACATTTGTAATTTTTGATACTCTCATTGGATTTTTTAAAGTTTTTGTATAAGATAAGAGGTTTGAAACTTTAAAAATATGGTTTAAGGTTTGGCATTAGCACCAATGAAATGCTAAATAAAAAACTCTCAACAAACAAAACCTCTTGAAATTCTTTGAATTATAAGAACAAAAATTATGATAATAAAAATAGTAATAACAATTTGTAAAAATAACATGAGGGCATGTTGTTATGAAGTCATGAGAGTTTTCAGCACCTTGGTTGCATATTTTAAAAAAGTAGCAGTGGCTACATGGTGTAAAATTTTTATAGTATTTTTGTCCAAAGCGGACACATTTCCGGACTCAGCACATGTATAAACAAGCGAATGTCTACATGTACGTATGTTTTCAATGCCACATGTGCCTGTGAATTTTTACATACCATGTACTGCAGGCTTAGACGTATTAAAATTCTCTCACATTTTTTTTACAAATTACAATATAATTAAATTAGTTATTAGATCTAAATTATTGAAAACGTTATTTCATAATGTAACTTTTTTGTTAATATGTATATACATAGATGTTGTTATAGAAGAACTGTTTTAAAACATTAAATTTAAAAATTTTAAGTACTTGGTATACAAGGAAAATGCCATGAATTTTTAACAGCTTCCATTTTTTAGGTCGAACAGCTTTAGAGAACTTAAAAAATAGGATGAACAAGTTTTTTCATATAATTCAGTCTTACAAAGTAAGCATAGCACATAAGGAAAACCAAACCATTATTCTTCAAAATTGGTTAAACTGTGTGAATGCCATATAATTAATAATTATTGCACAATTATACTATATTAACGATTTCCCATTTACATTGCAGTTTTGTCGGCTTTAGCAATTGTATGGTTATCATTATCTACTACTATCGTGGCCCATACATTGTACAATATCATCGAATATTTTATTGTTTATATGTATATAATTTCATTTTGCCACACAATATTCAATAAATGGAGCAATACTTTCATATTTAGCATATTTTCTTACAACTAAAGTAAACACAATATATGTAAATGCAAACGAAAAACTAGATTGTTTGAAATGAATTCAAAAGTATTTTGATTTTTACCAATATATTATTGTCATAAGGAAAAATAAAGCACTTACATAAAATCAAAAGCACTTTAGCTCAAAAATTTAAAAACGCACTAAAAAGTTCTGAAAGTGCCGTGTTGACAACACCGCGCGAGACAGTAAATAATTATAAATAAATTAATATTTAAATAAATATGCCTGAATTGTACGTTTCGTTTGCCATCAAATATCATCAGTTATACCACACAAAAAGGTGTCTCTTCACCCTGTGTATACAATAAACAATTCGTACACATTTCAAGATAAACTGATTTGTATAACCTTTACTTTCGCAAAAGGTACTGCCAGTAGGAAGCTAGATACTGTGGAAGTCGCTTCCACTGAACTGTTCAGAGAGCAATTTTAAAGTGGTAAGATGGCTGAGATGACTTATTCTCATAATTTGTCATATCTTAAAAATCACTAGGTGTACAATTACTTCTTACAGAGCGAAAAACGGAGCAACCAAAGAAGCCAATAAGATCCTGAACATGTCATCCAGAAGTAGTGCAAAATCGGATCAGTTCTAATTATTTTAACATAAGTTTGTCATTGCAGAAAGTTCTCGTTTTCTTGAAGCTGCTTAGAGCCACCAACATAGATGTATATTTTACTCCTACGAATCTATAAATATCTATATTTTTTTACAAATAAACATGTAAAAAATTAACATAACCTTTTTAACAAGAAGCATCGCAATTACTTAAAGAAATTACAAGTGGGTCAAAATTTTGTGGAAGTGAAACTACTTTTTATCTGGATATTCTAATTACTAACAACACGAAAATATTCAGTTGTTGATACTTTGGAGGTAGTGCAAAAATAACTACTAAAGAACGACTTTTTTTACTAGATAGTAATACGAGACGGAAAGGATTTGTGATAGCAATTAAAAAATATAGGTCAGCTGAAATAACGAAGCTACTGCTAAAACTTGAATTATTTTTTTTTGATGTGTTGTAAACAAACATAAACCTTCTTATTTGATTTAATTTTTTTGTAACTTGTTGCAACTGACATTAAACACAAATTAAGTAACCTGAAACCTCCTTTAAGAACACATTTATCACATACATATGTATGTGTGAACCCTTTTCCACGGCCGAAGTTTACTTTGCAGTCTTGTGTTTGTAGGTGATAAGAGGAAGAAGAAAGGGGGTGAGTACACACTTTGCTGTACTCGAAAAGTTGCTTTCTTTTTCGCCCTTTACACATACTTGTATTTAGTTGCATCCAACAAACGAACGCAAAATTTTTTTTAAAGTAAACTTTGCATGTGTAGAAGCGAAACAAAGTTTAAAAGAAAATTTTAAGGACTTTGTCAAAGTAAACTGTGCTTCTAAATGGTATTAGAGTGCCATTTGATAAATACCTATCGGCAAGAGGATCTTTAATGGTTATTGTGTGATTTATTTGAGGAAAAGCTGAATAATGATAATAATGTTTATTTAATACCGCTTTATAATTACTTATGTAATAAAGAATACCAATATGTTATTCCAGAAAGATATCGGTTCTTAAAAGGGGTTTATAGCCGGTATATGTGTGTAGATCTTGGCAAGCCGTGTATACATTAAAAATATTTTGAGGATGTATGGTCATGAGTTACATTATCCTTAGCTGCTTTTATAATACAAGGGCGTACTTACAGAAATTCAATTTGTGTGCATCCTGCATGTAAACTTTTGCAACAGCAATTAAAATGTCGACATTCTGCGGCATTATGCAGAAGCAGTACGACTTACTTATTTCCTTAACAAAATTTTGACGTAAAAAGTGCTATGTAGGTGAAGCTCTTTATAATTACACAATTGCTGCATTTCTGTAAGTATACGGTGTGTTTAAAGTTTATTTCTATTTCAGAAAAATGCGACACGCATTTTGAAACTTCAGAGATTCGTTATGAATATAAGCTTAAAAAAGCTATTCAACCAAACAAAACATTTCAAAAATTTTAATGCAATAAACCCGATAACAACACAAAATTTACGGTAGAAACATTATGAAAAGAGAGCAAACATATCGTCCCTAAAATGTCCAACTATCGGATATGCAAAATTCGTTACATAACTTCTGCAATGGGTACCGAAATCCTGTGGCAAACAGTAGAGTTTTTTAGAGAGGATTGAAAAATCAAAGTTCGCTGAGACCTTGAGGTCTTAATGTTGTGCTAATTTTTTTGCTAGTTTTTAACCTCTTCAATAGTTAGACATTGTAGGGGCAATATTTAACAATATTCGCATCTCGCACAACATTTGCGATTGTGACTTGAGAGGTCCTTTCGAATAAACGAAAGTATGATATGATGCGAAAGCATTATCACATTCAGTCATAGTGTAAAAATTAAAAGCAAATGATATTTGGAAAGTACACTGTATTTTTAGTATTCTAAAAAATTAGTAGTATGCTGTTACTATTTTCCATTTGAAAAGAAAAAATATTCAAAAACTACACAGGGATGATAACGGAAAATTATGTACTTGGAAAAAATCATTTTTAAAAAAAGTCTATTTTTCAAACTTCATTTGCATTTACTTTTCTGAAACACACCTGATTGTGATGCTTTTATAAATAATTTTTGGATCACCATAAAGGTATTATGGTTTAAGCACATTTCTTAGTGAAGACATCTCTGAATATGAAAGATTTTGCGTAGAACCGGCGTATTAGATTATAATACCTAACCATCTATATATGTACATCATTTTCAGACGTTTCACAATGATCCCAACCAGCAACACCCCTAAGTATTATGCTTAATGAATTAAATCCAACACCTCCATAAGTTTAATTTCTCATGAAAAATTATTCATAAAAAGGTAAATTAAGCCCTGAAAAGTACTTCTAAATTGTTTTGATTCGAGCCTTGGTCGTTATTCAAAAACCACTTTTTATTTAGGACTTGCGTTCACATTTGTATAGGATATTTATTTATTCCGTTTGGGAGTTACTTTATTTAAAAAAAATTAAATTGTATCCTCATTTCTGTTCGCGTTTCAGGAGAATAAAGCCATAGGCAATCAAAGTTTCTATGAATTTTCGCTTTTAAGGCCTTCACTCTCTTTATCGAATAGTGGTAGTACTGAAAAAAGTTTCTTTGCATATTATGGGTCACAAGTGTTATCTTTTTAACCGAAAGGCATGTCGGCAAAAAGTCTTCGATGCTATTATTCGATAAACAAAGAAGAAATTCCCTCTAAGCCCGGCCCAAGAAATGTATTCTCAACGAAATCAAAATTCGAAGATTATAGTGGAGATCCCCTTAACACCGGCCGAAAGAACTAAGTTCATAACGAACTAACTCGCCAGTCCCAAAAACGTACTAGGTTCCCAAAAGTATTAAGAAATTCCATGTTGGTTTCGGTTTTTCGTAGAATTTTTTAACATTTTTTACTGGTGACGTTTGCTTGCAGTATTAGTTCATTACTTAAGGGACATACATATGTATTTCATATAAATTCTGGAATATTAGTTCCCCATTATTTAAGTTTCCCAAAATTAGGGGACTTAGTCCCTAATGCCGTATTTCTACTTACATACATATACATACATAAGTATATACTATTACGTAATACAGCAGGTCATAATATGTGAAAATCTTGTAGTATCCCACTGCTGAAATACATATGTATGTATGTATGTACATATTTACATACATACATATGTATGTATTTATGTACGAACTCACGTTGGATTGAAATCAAGTACATACTTAAGTAAATACATATGTACATATGTATATGTATGTATACAGAAAGCCAAATTATTCTGCATTATTAACTCAAAAACTATTTTTTTTAGTTAAGCCACTATTGAAGTACATATTGAGCAAATTTTATATATTATATGTATACTATGTATGTATGTATATATGTGTATATATGTATGTACCCTGCAGATAAAATTGGACTACGTGGTCCATTATAGCTGAAACGGACTAGTTACAAGGTGGTCCGATGTAATGCAGTCATGGAGTATGTCATTTTCAAACAAGAACTTATTGCTATACGACAATTGTTCGTTCTTCCACGAACTTACTCGTGCCTAACAAACTTCTTGTGAGTGGTCCATTTTTAATGACATGGAGTAGTTTTTGGATTAGTCCGATGCAATGCAAACCTGGACTATATGGTCCAGCCCTAGGACATCGCAATGTTAAAAAGACCATGTTTTCTTCATACATTTGGGTTACTTGTGGACTAGTCCTAGTCCTTTATGGAGTATGCTTTACATGCGTGTTTGGACTAGTAGCGTTATCTGCAGGGTATATACTACATACATACATATGTATGTACAATTTGCTCTTTTATCACCTGCATACATACAAGTATGTATGTATGTACATCTCCAGAAATTAAATTTATAATTTGAGTAAACATTCATAAAAGCCCTAAGTTAAATTGAATAAATTTTACAGGATATGCATTAATATGAAAAATTAACTAAAAGTTTGAAAAATTTATGCAGTTTAAGCATATTTCTTATTAAGGAATTATTAGAATTTTAACATGTAAAATTTTGATTTGGTGCATCGTAATCAATCAAGAAGTCGATTTTGACATTTTTGTAACTTAGGGCTTTTCTGAAATCACATGACGATATGTACGCATGTGTTCAGACCTTATTTATATATACATACATATGTATGTAAATAAAGCTCACATGACTCAATATTGCCAAATTTAAGAATGAGTTAAGCATGCATAAATTTGGCAACTGTGTTTGCAAGATGCATTATAATTAGTGATGGGCCCACTATGGTTGATTGAGCGTGCATGAGTATTTTTATTTGCGTGATGATTTCGTGAAAATTTTTTTGTATTGTATTATTTTTTGCTGCACGAATTATCGTTAAATTGGAAATAGCTCAAAAATAAAATATTAAGAAAGCCATAAAAATGTGAAAAACCATTATACAGCAGGTCATGTAGAAAATCTGTGGAAAGGTAAGCCGGCAGTTCAAATACAACAGAGAGAGTTTTTGAACCGGAGAAAGGCTTCTATACAGAAAGTAATCTTTTTTCCGTGAGCTGAAAAGTTACTCACGATCCCATCTCTAATTATAATATACCTGGTGTGTGTGTGTACAAGCAAGTGTTCTGTAGCAGTATTACCATTCCCTTTTTTAAGAAACTGCAATTAGGGAACGAATAATTTACACCTCATCTAGATAGCAATAAATGCATACATATATTAACATTAAATGTTAAAATATTTTAATAAATTTTATCGCAGCAATCGTCAAAACTATTTTATCTCTAATTAATGTTGACTGCTTTCCATATTGTTCAACAGTAAAAGTTATATAAAATTAAAACAAGAAACAGTTTATTTTACATTACTATATTAAAGCAGACAAATAATTGCTGATATAATACTTCGTAAAATCACTATTAGTTGCACATACATAATTAAAATATCTACATATAAACCGCTAAATGATCATCTATATTAATAGCTCATTAATATGCATATTAAAGCTAGGACTCAAAATCCTACACACTTTTGAAAAATGCAAACCTGATCTTATGTATTCTTGTTTTTTGAAAATTTCGAAACTCCATCATACCAGGATTATATTTTCTCAAAAGTCGCATGATTTTGTAGGATACTGAAATGACAACTTGTCGTCAAGTTTGGGAATAATGAGACCTAGGAAACACAGAAATACACTATATGTATTGCTAAATGTATTACCTGGTCCGATTATGGATTACAACGGTTGTTATTTTAATGTTGTAAATTTTAAATTGCAATTAAGATTTACAATACTTATTTGTAGTTTTGTGAATTTAGTTTACATAGACAACTTCGTGTGATTGTGGTTTACAACATGTGTTTTTATGTGTTGTTAAAACTGTGAAAAACACAACTGCTCATTAGCTATTGTCTTGTTGTTGGAGAAAAATTTGGAAGTATACATATCGCTCCTTTATTGCAACGTAGTCATATCTCAAAAAAACTCTTTCATCAGACAACGAGTCTAACGTTTTTAATTCACGTACACATCAATGGCAAAATTTAAAATTATTCTCAAGAGGTGAGTAAACAAAATATTTGTATAAATTTGTCATACAAGGTGAAGAGCAATACGGCGAATATTTCTGCATTCCTTACTCGAAAATCAAGTTTTTTAAGACATGACTACGTTGCAATAAAGCAGCGATACGTAAATATTTTTGTATAGTGTTAATAACTTCAATTTGAAAAATTTCTTAGAAACATGGAAAAGCTGGTGGAGGTAATGATACCATGTTCTGAATATCAAATGGAATAAGTTTAAAATCAAATCACAAAGGAACTTCGTGAATGAAATGTTCAAAAGATTCATGTTGTGTTGCAGCCGAGTAAAAAAAATGTTTGTCGCAACTAATATTTTTGTTTAAATCGTAATACAAGCAATTACTGCGCCAATAATTGATTTCGTGTTGCGGATAATAATTCTTTCGAGAAGAAAAGTGTCTCGATGACAATACAAAAGCGATTTTTCTGAAGATGAACTAGTAACATTGTAGATATCTACAATTTATTTATTTGTATTGAGTTATTATTTTTAAAAAATTTCGATTTTTGTTCTGAAAATATTTAGTGGTGTTTTTTATTTAAAATATCCTGTTTTTCTGTGACTGACATCCTCTTTTTATCCAAAGAGAAATGGCAACCCTACTTGCAGAGTATATTCTATTATAGTAGGGCGAGATTAAATAATTTACTATGTGCAGCGTTGCCAGAAGCTGTGGGAATATAAATATCATTTAACGAAAAAATTTATCACATTTTTTTAATTCAAGTAATAATAATTAATTTATATAAAAACAGGGATATTATTATATTAAGTATTTAAGGTGAAATACATGTATAGAATTGAAAACCGTATTAAATTTATGATAATAGGCATCTACATATATACAGTACCCTATCTCATGTTATAAAAACATTTACACAGATAGAAATTAAAAAAACAATAAAACATGGGTAAAATAAATATACTTCTGAAATTTTGTTTAAAAAGTTTTAATTTATTTTTCTGATATGAATACGTTTCAAATATTGTGTTCAATCGATTCACTTTTAGTGTTACTTATAAGCACTTGAAAATTAAATGTATTATTTTCATTGTTATTTTTTTTTTGGTTATGAAAAAAGCCCAAAAATATTTATGAAATAACGTTCATAATTTTTGGATATATTTTATGATTAAAACTTGCAAAAGATCTTGGATTGCAGGAACACTTTAATAATAGTTGCCGTGTCGGGAAACAACATGGTGGAGAAAAATCTTTATTACGGCCGAAGGCCGGCAATAAAAAAATAATAATTACTCTTTCAACATATGTACCTAGAGGAAATAATTTTTAAGCACGGCCAAAGGCCTGCAATGCAAAACAATAATTACTTACGAGAAATTCCCTAAGTGGAAAAATGTCTACTCAGCGGAAGCACTTTTCGGCATACCTGAAATCTAGGAAAAAGTTACTTTAGAAGCACCTCTCAGAATAAAAAATATGATAAGCGATAGAAAATTATAGTCAATTAAAAAATCCCCGGTTTCGCATATCTTGGAAATTATGGATCAACAAATAAATACAGATTTTCCGAAATTTTCTTTACAAATTTTCAATTAAAAAGTGGATTTAATTGTTTTTACATTTAGTAAAGATATCTTGCATAGCCGGCCTCTGGCCGAGCACAAACTTTTCCCAACCGCGGTTTTTCGCAAGACGACGCCTATTAATAAAGACTTCCTGCAACTTAATAAACTGGTAATTTTTCATTTATTTTGCTTTTGCAGATTTTTTGCATTATATATAATTTTATTTCATTATTTTTGGGCACTTTTAGAGTTGGGCAATATTTCATAAACCTTTTTGGTCGTTTTTGTTTTGGGCGATTTTTCATGCAGCAAAACAAATCAAATTTGGGTACAAAAATCGACAAAAATATGCAAAAATTATCATTCTGGCAACGCTGCATATATGTAGCCATATTGTAATATGCATACGCATACGTGTATACATACAGTTAAGAAAAAAACTCAACATACACCACATAATTTTGGGTTCTGTGCGAAGTGGAGAAGAAAATGCGGGTCAATATTTAGGATTTGATACATAGGTTTAATTACAAAATAAAAAAGTAATTCATAAATATAATAATAACAACAATAACAAAACGTTATACAGTCATCGGAAACTAGTCTACATGCAGCCACAGCGGTGATGGGAAACTTATTTGGTTGTTCTATTTTGGTCACTGATGTGGTAAATTAAGTTATATTGCATCTTAATAAAGAAACCATCTGAGCAGAATGATAGGGGTCGTTGTCTTTTTCGAAAGCCCATTGATTTTAGGGACGACCGACTTGTCGACAAATGTCATCGAATTTTGTTCTAATATGTTCCTAAGCCAATAGCAGTCTGCATTACATCCCATAAAAACCGAAATACGCACTACAAATAACGCCATAGCTCCTTAAAGTGTAACTAAGGGTATATCAAGGCATATTTATTTACGAGATAAAGTTCCTTCAATAGTTTTTGTCAGCGCTTTAGTTTTTGTCTATTGGCTTAGGAACATATTAGAAAAAATCCGATGACATTTGTTGACAAGTAGGTCACTAAAATCAATGGGCTTTCGAAGAAGACAACGACCCCTATCATTTTGCTGATGTTGTTTAAGGATGGTTTCATTATTGAGATGCAATATAACTTAATTTACCACATCAGTCAACAAATAGTGATATAAAAAGACCGACCAAAAAATTTGTCTCCTGAATTGTGCTAACAATTATTATATATGTATTCCATCACTGCTGTGGCTGTATGTAGACTTTTTTGCGATGACTTTTTAACGATTTTGTCATTCTTGTTTAGGAATTACATTTTTATTTTGTAAAAAAACATATTTATTAGAACCCTAAATATTTACAGACATTTTTTTAAAGTTATCTTCTTCACTTCCCTTAAAACCTAAAATTATGTGGTGTATGTAGAGTTATTTCTTACACTGTACATACATATGTATGTTAATACATATTTCGCTGAAATATAACGTTTCACATTCTTTAAGCAACGTTCAAGATTAAATTTACTAAATGTGTTTTCGCGGCTTCATTTCACATTCATTTGAAAGTTTCTCGAGTATGAATTAAGACGTACGTATATGTTTGGTGGTGTTTTTTTGTCAAATATTTAAAAGAAATATTCTAGAGAAGAAAACCATTAAATTTGGAAGAGCTTGGAGGTATGTATGTACATATGTAAGATAATTTAAAATTTTCTAATAATTTGTGCTCATTGTTTTCTCATTTGGAGCAGTTACTCAATTTCCAAAACTTATTTAGTAAAGGGGCTCCAAATGGAAAAAATTGCGTACCTCATAGAAAATTACAAGAGAAAAGTTAAATTAAAAAAAGTTATGGCTTCTTACATTTTTCGACGTATTGGCCTCCGAAATATTCATAGAGAAGTCCGATTGAGCGTCACATTTTAAGCATCTGCTCCAAAAGGAAATGATTTCACTGAAGATTTTCTACACACCCGGTCTCAGGACCACCCAAATGATCTTTATAGTACATATGTATGTACGTAATAAATCTTCCGTGGAAGGAACCATATTCCATTTGGAACAAATTTGTTCGAAATTAATACATAATCACGCTTTTCATTGAAAATTTTGGAGCCCCACAACTGTGGAATTATTGATTGCTGTTAATTTTTTTATTAAACATTTTCTCTTGTTTTTTCATGTTCTATTTATTTTATATTTTTATAACTTTTAATTTTCTAGAGAAGCTATACAAGTTGACGTATTTTGGATTTACAAATGTTCTCTCTCGTAAAATTTAGTAACGACCAATTTGGCTACAATCAAGAAATGTTCAGAAAATCGCGGAAAAGATATGCATTGCAAAATGTAGTGGTGGGAAATACGAAGCATTCCTTGTTGCTAAAAGTGGTAAGTGAAATGTTTTTATGTATGTACATATGTATAATTGTAGATATTTTCATATGCATATGTATACTTATGTACATATCGTAGAACTATGAATTTTAGAATTTAATGCTTATAACCAATGCCAATTAATATTGGGTCTATGCATCTCACAACGACAATATAACTTCTGTAAGAATGTAAAATAATCTCAATATGAAAAAAATTTCCATAGAGATCGGTAGACCTGATATTAATCGACATTGGTTACAACAAAGTTTACTTTATTGCCAACCACATTGCGTAAAGTGAAGATGATTTAAGATATCGAAATAGCTAAACTTCAATTCTCTGCAGAATTCAGAAGCTGCCAACACTTCTGATTACCTCTGGCTTAAAAGAATATTTACGGTAGTAAGTTATTGTTTTTTATATTCAAAACATTTTTTTGCAAGTCACTGGAGAAATGGAACTGAACTAAAGCTCGTGATACAACTTTTCCCCAATTATAGGGACTAGACAGATCACTAGCCTTGCACTGGTCTTATTTCCCCTAAGGTACAACTAAACCTTAACAGGACTTACCAAGAAAACATTTTTTGCACATAAAATACAGTAAGCTACATACAAAGGACGATATGTGCATTGTATGTATGATATGATTCATATGTACATAGGAAACCCACTTATAAGCAACATTTTTGTTAAAAACAAAAGACCAGGAGTAATTCTTCCCTTTCGCACTTTCATACAAATATGTAAGAATTTTTCCAAAAAAACCATCCACTTTTTTAAAAGCGAGTTTTTATGTTAAAACATACTTTTTCAAAAACAAATAAAAAGTTTTTTTGCATAAAAATAATGGGTTGCATAGGCTGCCGATTGCAAGCAACCGGCCCACTTGGGTCCAGAAAAATAGGTCCCTTTGTGATGATAAAACATAATACTCTTAAAAAAAAATTAGATAGTTTTTTTTGATAAATATTTTGATTAGACAAAGTGAAGATTTACTGTTGACGAAAGTAATTTTAAATTAGCGTTTTTTACTCACTTTTTCAAAATTTAATTTTTGAAAAATGTACTGTAATGTATTTTTTCGAAAGCGTGCCATATATCGCACACTAAATTACAAATAGTCCAAAATCAAAATTTAAAAACTTTTCAAAAAAAATTCTTCTTCCCATAAAATTGTTTTCCTCTGACAAATTTTTATTTGCGCTAATTAGAACTTCTTAATATAATATTTAAATTACATAAAATTTGATTTGCACAAGTTTTTCAATTTAGATTGTACATACATACATATATGAATTAGTGTGCTGTATATACATACACATATATTTTTCGAAAACTCAATTTTTAAAAGTGAGTGAAAAATACTTACTATGTAAAAACTATTTTTTCTTTTTACAACAACATATTTCCATACTGACTATAGTATTTTCAAAAAATGTATTACCCAGTAAAATAACGCTTTTTAAATTATTGGGTCGATTATAGATATCAAACAAACTTGTAAATTAGAAGTTGCTAAAAGATAACTAAATATTAAAATAAATTGGAATCCATAATATAATATTTAGCAACTGGCAAGCCAACTGAGTGAGAACCGGTTGCCATCCATAATCATTATAAGTATAAGAATTATTATGCAGTTTTATTTGAAGTGTGCGAAGATAAACTCTAAAATTCGTAATTGTTTGTGTAAAGACGTAAACTAAATACAGTAACAGAGAAATGATAACCTCATAACATAGGTATGAAAATCCTGGAGGCAAATGAAACATGCAGTATATGGTTTTAATAAAAAACTATTTTAAAATCTACTTTGTATATTTTCATGAAATTCTATGGTTGAAATCCTTAAAATTTGCGCTTTTGATATTTTCTTATTTTAAAAATTTTAAAGGACGAATTCCAGGACAATGAACATACCTTGGTAACTAAATATTTTTGGAATCTGTTTCTTTTGTACTTTTTTATGAAAATCTTAACAATTTCTTTTTCCCTAAACAAATTTGAAAATTTTAAAAAAATCAAACCATTTAGTTGCATAAAAAGTTACAAAAGTCAGCAATTCGAAAAATATTTAGCCGCCTAAGTATGCTAATTTTCCTGGAATTGCTCCTTAGAAAAAATAATTATAAAAAAGCAAAAGTTAAGATGTTTTTCATAAAAAAGTACAAAAGACACAAATTCCAAAACTATTTAGTTGCCCTTCAATTCGTCCTTTATTGAAAATCAAAACTTTAAAGCTAAGAAAATATCAAATAAATTTATGAAAAACGCAAACATTAAGGATTTCAACGATTAAATTTCATAAAAATGCACAAACAAATTTTCAAGTATTTTTTAGGATAACGAACATACCTGGGAGACTAGATAGTTTTGAAATTTCTGTCTTTTGTACTGCTTTATGAAATTCAATAACCTAACTTTTTTAATATTTGCGTTTTGATATCTTTTTTGAACTTTTTCTATGTTTTCAATATTTGATTTTCTATAATGGATGCATTTCAGTACAACAAAAATATCTGGTTGACCAAATAGAAGTTATGTCTATTGTATCCTTTTATGAAATTAAAAAAAATTTTCAATCGTCTAAATTCACAAATTTTTTTGATCTTTTTCTAAATTTTCAAATTTTGGTTTTCCCTGGAAGACGAACTCCCGGAAAACGAACATAATTAGGTGACTAAATATTTTATGAATTTATGTGTTTTGTACTCTTAATTTTTTTGATTTTTGTGTGAAATATGTGAAAATATTTTTGTAATCTATGTCTTTTGTGTTCCTTAATGAAACTCAAGGGTAGAAAGAAACCTATAACATTTACGTTTTACATACAAATATTTAATCGTTTCTAAATTTTGTAAAAAATTTGTATGTTCGTTCACCCGAAATTCAAAACATATCCTGAACAAAATTCAAGTTATTCTTTGATAAAAATTATAGTGTCGTTGCAATTTTAAACATCATTTTTTGTTTATTACAAAAATAAAACATACTACATGCTCCGCTTTTTTAGTTCATATGGTGGAAAATTATATCAAGAATTCCGTTTGGAGTATATACCTCCAGAATTTTCATGTTATGGGGTGAACATTTTACTGTTAATGCATTTGGTTTGTGCCTTGGGGTTTAAATTCCGAAATTTATCTTCACACACGTTATTATCCGCACCATTGACCAATTAAAATAACGTTTTTAATATATAATGAATGGTTTTGTAATTATTGTATGATTTTAGATGATAAGTCAAAGCTTCTTGATTTAAAAAACAAAAACGAAAAATTTTTATCATCGAATGCTAATTCGCCATCCACATCAAGATTTCGATTCCCTGCAGACAAACTGCGTAACAAAACCACAAATTTTAACTCGCAAACACAAGAAACATTTTTGACATCGAATACTAATTCACCGTCCACATCACGTTGTCGTTCCTCTCTAGACAAACTTTATAATAAATCCACAAAATCCAACTCAAAAGTACAAGAAAAGTTCTCAATATCGAATGATAGTTCACTGTGCACATCAAGTTGTCGTTCCCATGTAGACAAAAAGTCCACATCAGGGTTTCGGTGCCCCATAAGCAAATTGCGTAATAAATCCACAAAGTTGAACTTGCAAGCACAAGAAAAAACTTTGACATCGAATCTTAATTCACCGTTTCGTTCATCTGTACATAACCTGCAATACAAATCTCCAATACTCAGCTCTCGAATACGTATCAACCAACAAAATTCCATTACAGAAAAATTAGCTCATGAACAATTAAAAAGTAACTCGAAGGAAATTCAAATTGATATTGGAAGCATAAACAAATTTCCATGCAAAAATACAGCTTTGTTAACTAATATCACACCTCAGCATGGTATGTTTCCTCTTTCTATGGCTATCAACACCGGAAATAATTTACAATCAAAAATATTTAATTTAAACGCAGACAGAATAACTAACATTAAAAACACATCGCAAAATAGTTTTTTACATTTTTCTACCGATTTGCAATCGGGAAATATGCTTGATATAATTACTTCTGAAACAATATCGGATCTTGAAAACACTACAACCTCAAAAACTACTATAATGCCTTTTACTGCATACAACGGTGAAAAAAGTTTACTATCAGGTAATGAGCTTAGTATAAGTTCAATTTGTGGTGATGAAGCAGAAGCTTCAAACTTACAGACGGACACAATATCTAATCTTAAAAACACCACTAAGAATATAATATTTCCTATCTCTACGTGTAACAACACCGAAGATAATTTGCAATCAAAAAATTTAAATGATAAAAATAATAGTCCTGGAAATCGTGTTGAAATACTGAACGTTCAAACATACAAAATATCGGATCTGAAAAACACTACAACCTCAAAAACTACTGTATTGCCTTTTACTACATACAACGGTGAAAAAAGTTTACTATCAGGTAATGAGCTTAGTATAAGTTCAATTTGTGGTGATGAAGCAGAAGCTTCAAACTTACAGACGGACACAATATCTAATCTTAAAAACACCACTAAGAATATAATATTTCCTATCTCTACGTGTAACAACACCGAAGATAATTTGCAATCAAAAAATTTAAATGATAAAAATAATAGTCCTGGAAATCGTGTTGAAATACTGAACGTTCAAACATACAAAATATCGGATCTGAAAAACACTACAACCTCAAAAACTGCTGTATTGCCTTTTACTACATACAACGGCGAAAAAAATTTACTATCAGGTAATGAGCTTAGTATAAATTCAATTTGTGGTGATGAAGCAGAAGCTTCAAACTCACAGACAGACACAATATCTAATCTTAAAACGCGTGTTGTTAAAAAAAATTTATTTAAAGTTATAAAAAATTAATTTAAAAAATGTATTTGTTGCTGGTTTAGCATATATGTCTAGATGCATTTTGTTGCAGCTAAGCAGCACTTTAGTAGACAGACTTCAACTACAATTAAAAAGTTACAAAACCTCAATGCTTATAGAAAAACCCTCAAAAGATTATTGAGAATTACAAAACTACAATCATAGTACGTTAAGAATAGTACATATATAATATTATTCAGCATGTGTTGCTTTACTGTTTTTCTATACTGGGCTTCTGAACAATAATTCAATTTAATCAATATCATTTTTTGGTAAAAATTGTATATAATAATCATTACTTTGTGTATCTGGTTATAACATTTTTTATAAGAAAGAGACGCCAATTAGATAAATGTATAGTATTATAAATATCAGTTCTTATCAACTAACACATTCTTTTTATACGTAGGATCTCCATTCGGTAAAACAAAATGTTGTAGATGGAGCGATGCTGAAAGAGAAGCCATATCATTCATATTCGGAGATTTATCAGCTCTAAATCAACTTCCAACTCTAAATGAATGCCAAAACGCTATTAACCAATCTAAAGCTCTTAGCCAAAGGACACCACAACAAATAAAGAGTTTGATTGACAACCAAAGGCGTTATAAAGCAGGCAAAGTTATCTAGTTAGCTACTATTACAGATAACTACATATCGATGAAGAAACCCTGTTTTATAATAACCTTGGCATACATACATATATATTTTTCCAATCTAGCAATCAATAGAAAGTGGTATATACGAGTATATATGTCAAAATTTTATTAAAAGAAGTTTAAATTAATTTATTGTAGATATGTATGTATGTATATGGTTGCCTCAAAAAACCTTCGATATGTAGTTAAGTTTGTTTTATATAAATACCTTTCTTTACATGTTTACATATTGTAAGCTATGATCTATAATTACATACTCATATATTTTTCCTTTTTTCATTTAGATCGCCCGTGTAACAAAGTAAATCATCACTCTCAATTTGATACACCCACGTGATTATACATATTTTGCTGTTCCGTTTTATTATACAATTCCAAAATACTATTTTATATATGAATTTAATACGTGCTGGAATAGTGAGCATTCTCTTTGAATTTTTATGTTCTGTGCACTCCAAACATTAGGAAAATTTCTTGGCTTTGTAAATAAATGCTATCTAGCTATGTACATATATTTAACTTCTATTTAAATGAGATTTTTTTCACCGTTTGTTTTTGTGATCTTAAATAGTTTTTAAATAGCCAACGTCGCGTAGTAAAGTACTATATTCTGTTATGTTGTTGTTTTCCAAAACAAGTGAGGACAATGAAAAATCAACGTCTGTAGGTGTGAAAGTTTTGCTTCACGTGACTTTAAATCATCTGTAATACCTAAATACGAATATTTAATTATCACTGAAAAATTCAAAATGATTGACGTGAAAAATTCAAACAGATTTTATTTGAAATGAAAATTTTTTATGTGGTTTTATTTTTGACACAAAATTTCAGAATAAGCTAGAAATTAGCTATTTTGTGCAACAAAAACTTTACTATTAAAAAATGCTTGTATAATTTTTATACCAAAAAAATTTACTACAATTATAAATTGTTTTGTATTACTTTAATAATTTTAGAAGTACACACAAATGTTATTGAAAGTTTCTATATATTAAAAAAAATATTTATTATTAATTAACATGTAGTATGATAATATATAAAATTCATGAAAATTAATGAGTATACCTAAAAAAACTTTTTTTATATGATGTATGTATATATATACATACATACATATGTACATTGAATTTACCCACATATCGCACACTAAATCATAAATAGTCATAAATCAAAAATTAAAATATTCAGGAAAGGCGCAAAAAACACTGTTTACAAATGTAGTAAACAAACATATGTTAATATATTTGAGTTCCACAGTAGTCTTGCAGCTTAAGATAATAACATGTAACATGAAAGCATGCAGTTAAAACTACTGTAATGGAAATTAAATGTTTGCTGACAAGAGGGATTTGGTTTGTGAACTAAGTTATGAAAAAACTCAATTTTTAAAAAAGTGTCTAGTTGTGACTGTGTATGATTTAGTGTGCGATATGTAAATTATGTATGTTATGTTTTTTTCTAAAAAATTTTTTATACGACCTTTATTTTAAAAGAAACCTCTTCGAATATTCTGAAATAGTTTTTGTTAATATGCACTAAGTTTCAAAGTTTTCATGTACCATAGCCTTGAAATTTGACAATAATAAAACATACTTATGGCCATTATTACAAATCAAAAATTAGTTAAAATTAGGATTTTATAGACGTACCTATTAAGAGTTTTTCGTTATGGCTCTCTTAAGGTTAAAGAAAAATTGTAATAATGAAACACTTTTTACATATATGTATGTACGTCAGATAAAATTTCACTATTAAGTAACTTGAAGTTGTAATAATAGCGCTTAATTGTACATAGGTACATATAATTTTATGAGTTTGTTCCAAAAGCTGTTATTAATTTAATTTTTAATTTAATGCTTTTTTCAAATCAATAAACACCAATTAGTTTAAAATCGACTTCCACAGAAAATATGTTGATAGGTTTTTGTTTTAATAAACATGTTTATGAAAATGATTTTAAGTCTTATTAATTTCTGTATTTGCTTTAAAGAATTTATAATAATTATTATTTTAATAAAGAAAAAAATGTATTTTTCATTCCATTAAACTTTTACGAACTTTAGTTTCTAGTTTTGCAAACTCTGTTGTATGTAGGTCCTATTTCAGTAAAAGAAATATAGAAAATATTTATGTAATAATAGTATTTATTTCTCATGTTTTTTATACATAAATATTTGAAAATATAATACGAAATAAAATAAATATTAAAATTGAATTTCTTTGATTTTCTGCAATTTCTGAATTATGTGTTCAATTATTCATTTTTCAATTCAAGTAGCAAGTACAAAGTTATAGTGTCTAGAAGTATGTATATTTACTACACCTTTTAAAGAGTTCTTAAAGTTTTCAACAACTTCATTACTGAAAATTTTAAATGGTATAAGTTTCCAAAATTGTTTTAAGGTTTCTCCCGTATAATAAAGAGGCGGGAACGTTGAGATAGCTGACTGTTTTAATAGTACTATATAGTGTGTTTTGAATATATGCATGTATATTAAGAATAAAAAGCTTCCATTTAATTTTAATAATTGACAGATTTTCTACTTCTTTGCACATCAATTCAACAAATCTGAATAGATAGTTCTAAGAATAATAAAAGGCTTAAATGAGTGTTCTATGTAAAAACAAGTTTCAAATGGTGCCTCGGAATTTTGCTTAGTATTATTACAGTTACAAAAAAATATTGAAAGCTTTTAGAGATCTCTTACAAATAACTTTGAAGTTGCACAGTTGTGATAAGGAAAAATTACCGAAATCATATTACACCGGCTTATAAGATCGTTTTCAAACATTCGAAGAGTTTTTCAGAAATTTGTATTATTACCATGAATTAAGGCTTAGGTAGTAGTTCACTATGGCAAAAAATTATAGAAATGAGTTGATAGTTTAACCAAGGGTATCTCCGAGTATGGGAATCAATTATAGATTATGTCAACCTGAGCACTTTTTCCGTTTTATTTTTTATTATGAGAATCCTATATGATTTTATCTTTAAATTTTTTGTTAGAATCCAATTAAAACTGATGAACTCGGTTTACACATTGTTCCTAAATCTGACAAAACATCTTAAAAAACCCCAATTTTCAATTTATCAAAATTTGCATTTTATTATCTAAAAATTCACTTTTCTTTGTGAGTTTGTTGTTACCGGTGTTCAGCCAGGCGCAAAGTTTTTTTCCTCTATGGTGTAACCAACATCGGCTTCAATAGCTTATAATTTAGTGCATAGACGGACTTCGGCAGGGAGCAAGAATTTTCTCCATTGTAATATAGCCAACATCGGCTTCGCCAACTTAATATTAATTGTATAGCCGGCCTTGGGTCAGTAGCAAAGATTATTTCTTTATGGTGCTTCCCGAAACAGCTCCGCTTACGAAAGACTTCCTGCCTTCCTTCCTTCGAAAGCTCTTAAAAGATACCAATATTGATCTGATTTGTTGAGAAAAGCAACGCACATTTGCACTTTAATATGAAATTTACCGAGGCCCTCAGGTCTGAAACTACGGAAGTTTAATTTAAAAATACACATATTTAAATCCACAAATCAATATTTCTTTATTTGTCTGATTTTTAGCAAAAATAAAAATTGTCTGTGCTTTTGATTTGTTTATTATTAGACTCAGCTGTTGATGGCTCGATATATATACCAAAGCCGACAGTAAATTTTGGTACGGCCGCCGATACTAATTATTTTATCCGAGAAAAAATCTAATAAAAACGATAAGAGTGGCATCACAAACCAACAAAAATTTGCTTTTTAACTTAAAAAATTTCATACATATAGTGAGTCTATAGCTCTCGAGTCAATTAATTATACGTTATTGATTAAGGTAATATCATTTTCAATAATAAAAAAAATATCGGAATAAGGTCCTTAAAGTACCAGTACCCCAAAGGATCCAGTATTTTAATACTTAGTATGGAGGCCGCCCCCAAAGTATGCAAAAGACGTCAAACTATGCAACAAGTAAACAAAAAGCCCCCCTACCATCTTCAATGCATACATATATAAATATATATATATATATATATATATATATATATATATATATATATATATATATATATATATATATATACATATATATATATATATATATATATATATATATATATGTATGTAAAGAGGATGTTTTGGTGCCCTTAAAAATATTGACTTTTTCAAATGGATTTACATATTTTTTATCGTAATAGTCAAATAAAAATCAATATTTTACTATAATTCTGGATAATTATGACAAAAATTGATTTTGATCAGGAGTTGGATGCTTTAACGGCCGTTGTATAAATTATGTATAGTAATGCGGCTTGCCGTTAAAATGTGGTCTGTGTAAACGCAATTTATTATTGCCAGATCTTTCAGTATTTTCCCTTGCAATTGTTTCCGATGTTCTAGTTTTGTTTGTTGACTCTGTACTTCGCTACCAGCGTTGACAACCTTTTAATTACAAAAAGCGCTAAACTTGGATAAAAAATTAAAATAACACTAATTTTAACATTTTTAGCTTAATTAATAATAATTTAATAATAATAATTAAATTTATTATTCGAGACAGGTCTCGATATCTGTTCTCAAAGAATTTCAAAAGGGTTTGAAATTTTTTGAATAAGTTTTCAAATCCTACTATGCTTATACATTTGTAATTTTTGATACTCTCATTGGATTTTTTAAAGTTTTTGTATAAGATGGAAAATTTAAAAATATGGTTTAAGGTTTGGCATTAGCACCAATGAAATGCTAAATAAAAAACTCTCAACAAACAAAACCTCTTGAAATTCTTTGAATTATAAGAACAAAAATTATGATAATAAAAATAGTAATAACAATTTGTAAAAATAACATGAGGGCATGTTGTTATGAAGTCATGAGAGTTTTCAGCACCTTGGTTGCATATTTTAAAAAAGTAGCAGTGGCTACATGGTGTAAAATTTTTATAGTATTTTTGTCCAAAGCGGACACATTTCCGGACTCAGCACTTGTATAAACAAGCGAATGTCTACATGTACGTATGTTTTCAGTGCCACATGTGCCTGTGAATTTTTACATACCATGTACTGCAGGCTTAGACGTATTAAAATTCTCTCACATTTTTTTTACAAATTACAATATAATTAAATTAGTTATTAGATCTAAATTATTGAAAACGTTATTTCATAATGTAACTTTTTTGTTAATATGTATATACATAGATGTTGTTATAGAAGAACTGTTTTAAAACATTAAATTTAAAAATTTTAAGTACTTGGTATACAAGGAAAATGCCATGAATTTTTAACAGCTTCCATTTTTTAGGTCGAACAGCTTTAGAGAACTTAAAAAATAGGATGAACAAGTTTTTTCATATAATTCAGTCTTACAAAGTAAGCATAGCACATAAGGAAAACCAAACCATTATTCTTCAAAATTGGTTAAACTGTGTGAATGCCATATAATTAATAATTATTGCACAATTATACTATATTAACGATTTCCCATTTACATTGCAGTTTTGTCGGCTTTAGCAATTGTATGGTTATCATTATCTACTACTATCGTGGCCCATACATTGTACAATATCATCGAATATTTTATTGTTTATATGTATATAATTTCATTTTGCCACACAATATTCAATAAATGGAGCAATACTTTCATATTTAGCATATTTTCTTACAACTAAAGTAAACACAATATATGTAAATGCAAACGAAAAACTAGATTGTTTGAAATGAATTCAAAAGTATTTTGATTTTTACCAATATATTATTGTCATAAGGAAAAATAAAGCACTTACATAAAATCAAAAGCACTTTAACTCAAAAATTTAAAAACGCACTAAAAAGTTCTGAAAGTGCCGTGTTGACAACACCGCGCGAGACAGTAAATAATTATAAATAAATTAATATTTAAATAAATATGCCTGAATTGTACGTTTCGTTTGCCATCAAATATCATCAGTTATACCACACAAAAAGGTGTCTCTTCACCCTGTGTATACAATAAACAATTCGTACACATTTCAAGATAAACTGATTTGTATAACCTTTACTTTCGCAAAAGGTACTGCCAGTAGGAAGCTAGATACTGTGGAAGTCGCTTCCACTGAACTGTTCAGAGAGCAATTTTAAAGTGGTAAGATGGCTGAGATGACTTATTCTCATAATTTGTCATATCTTAAAAATCACTAGGTGTACAATTACTTCTTACAGAGCGAAAAACGGAGCAACCAAAGAAGCCAATAAGATCCTGAACATGTCATCCAGAAGTAGTGCAAAATCGGATCAGTTCTAATTATTTTAACATAAGTTTGTCATTGCAGAAAGTTCTCGTTTTCTTGAAGCTGCTTAGAGCCACCAACATAGATGTATTTTTTACTCCTACGAATCTATAAATATCTATATTTTTTTACAAATAAACATGTAAAAAATTAACATAACCTTTTTAACAAGAAGCATCGCAATTACTTAAAGAAATTACAAGTGGGTCAAAATTTTGTGGAAGTGAAACTACTTTTTATCTGGATATTCTAATTACTAACAACACGAAAATATTCAGTTGTTGATACTTTGGAGGTAGTGCAAAAATAACTACTAAAGAACGACTTTTTTTTACTAGATAGTAGTACGAGACGGAAAGGATTTGTGATAGCAATTAAAAAATATAGGTCAGCTGAAATAACGAAGCTACTGCTAAAACTTGAATTATTTTTTTTTTGATGTGTTGTAAACAAACATAAACCTTCTTATTTGATTTAATTTTTTTGTAACTTGTTCCAACTGACATTAAACACAAATTAAGTAACCTGAAACCTCCTTTAAGAACACATTTATCACATACATATGTATGTGTGAACCCTTTTCCACGGCCGAAGTTTACTTTGCAAAGTCTTGTGTTTGTAGGTGATAAGAGGAAGAAGAAAGGGGGTGAGTACACACTTTGCTGTACTCGAAAAGTTGCTTTCTTTTTCGCCCTTTACACATACTTGTATTTAGTTGCACCCAACAAACGAACGCAAAATTTTTTTTAAAGTAAACTTTGCATGTGTAGAAGCGAAACAAAGTTTAAAAGAAAATTTTAAGGACTTTGTCAAAGTAAACTGTGCTTCTAAATGGTATTAGAGTGCTATTTGATAAATACCTATCGGCAAGAGGATCTTTAATGGTTATTGTGTGACTTATTTGAGGTAAAGCTGAATAATGATAATAATGTTTATTTAATACCGCTTTATAATTACTTATGTAACAAAGAATACCAATATAATATGTTATTCCAGAAAGATATCGGTTCTTAAAAGGGGTTTATAGCCGGTATATGTGTGTAGATCTTGGCAAGCCGTGTATACATTAAAAATATTTTGAGGATGTATGGTCATGAGTTACATTATCCTTAGCTGCTTTTATAATACAAGGGCGTACTTACAGAAATTCAATTTGTGTGCATCCTGCATGTAAACTTTTGCAACAGCAATTAAAATGTCGACATTCTGCGGCATTATGCAGAAGCAGTATGACTTACTTATTTCCTTAACAAAATTTTGACGTAAAAAGTGCTATGTAGGTGAAGCTCTTTATAATTACACAATTGCAATTTCTGTAAGTATGCGATGTGTTTAAAGTTTATTTATATTTCAGAAAAATGTGACACGCATTTTGAAACTTCAGAGATTCGTTATGAATATAAGCTTAAAAAAGCTATTCAACCAAACAAAACATTTCAAAAATTTTAATGCAATAAACCCGATAACAACACAAAATTTACGGTAGAAACATTATGAAAAGAGAGCAAACATATCGTCCCTAAAATGTCCAACTATCGGATATGCAAAATTCGTTACATAACTTCTGCAATGGGTACCGAAATCCTGTGGCAAACAGTAGAGTTTTTTGGAGAGGATTGAAAATTCAAAGTTCGCTGAGACCTTGAGGTCTTAATGTTGTGCTAATTTTTTTTGCTAGTTTTTAACCTCTTCAATAGTTAGACATTGTAGGGGCAATATTTAACAATATTCGCATCTCGCACAACATTTGCGATTGTGACTCGAGAGAGGTCATAGTGTAAAAATTAAAAGCAAATGATATTTGGAAAGTACACTGTATTTTTAGTTTTCTAAAAAATTAGTAGTATGCTGTTACTATTTTCCATTTGAAATGAAAAAATATTCAAAAACTACACAGGGATGATAACGGCAAATTATGTACTTGGAAAAAATCATTTTTAAAAAAAGTCAATTTTTCAAACTTCATTTGCATTTACTTTCCGGAAACACACCTGATTGTGATGCTTTTATAAATAATTTTTGGATCACCATAAAGGTATTATGGTTTAAGCACATTTCTTAGTGAAGACATCTCTGAATATGAAAGATTTTGCGTAGAACCGGCGTATTAGATTATAATACCTAACCATCTATATATGTACGTATCATTTTCAGACGTTTCACAATGATCCCAACCAGCAACACCCCTAAGTATTATGCTTAAGGAATTAAATCCAACACCTCCATAAGTTTAATTTCTCATGAAAAATTATTCATAAAAAGGTAAATTAAGTCCTGAAAAGTACTTCTAAATTGTTTTGATTCGAGCTTTGGTCGTTATTCAAAAACCACTTTTTATTTAGGACTTGCGTTCACATTTGTATAGGATATTTATTCATTCCGTTTGGGAGTTACTTTATTTAAAAAAAATTAAATTGTATCCTCATTTCTGTTCGCGTTTCAGGAGAATAAAGCCATAGGCAATCAAAGTTTCTATGAATTTTCGCTTTTAAGGCCTTCACTCTCTTTATCGAATAGTGGTAGTACTGAAAAAAGTTTCTTTGCATATTATGGGTCACAAGTGTTATCTTTTTAACCGAAAGGCATGTCGGCAAAAAGTCTTCGATGCTATTATTTGATAAACAAAGAAGAAATTCCCTCTACGCCCGGCCCAAGAAATGTATTCTCAACGAAATCAAAATTCGAAGATTATAGTGGAGATCCCCTTAACACCGGCCGAAAGAACTAAGTTCATAACGAACTAACTCGCCAGTCCCAAAAACGTACTAGGTTCCCAAAAGTATTAAGAAATTCCATGTTGGTTTCGGTTTTTCGTAGAATTTTTTAACATTTTTTCATTGGTGACATTTGCTTGCAGTATTAGTTCATTACTTAAGGCACATACATATGTATTTCATATAAATTCTGGAATATTAGTTCCCCATTATTTAAGTTTCCCAAAATTAGGGGACTTAGTCCCTAATGCCGTATTTCTACTTACATACATATACATACATAAGTATATACTATTACGTAATACAGCAGGTCATAATATGTGAAAATCTTGTAGTATCCCACTGCTGAAATACATATGTATGTATGTATGTACATATTTACATACATACATATGTATGTATTTATGTACGAACTCACGTTGGATTGAAATCAAGTACATACTTAAGTAAATACATATGTACATATGTATATGTATGTATACAGAAAGCCAAATTATTCTGCATTATTAACTCAAAAACTATTCTTTTTAGTTAAGCCACTATTGAAGTACATATTGAGCAAATTTTATATACTATGTATGTATGTATGTATATATGTATGTATATACTACATACATACATATGTATGTATGTACAATTTGCTCTTTTACCACCTGCATACATACGAGTATGTATGTATGTATGTATGTACATCTCCAGAAATTAAATTTATAATTTGAGTAAACATTCATAAAAGCCCTAAGTTAAATTGAATAAATTTTACAGGATAAGCATTAATATGAAAAGTTACCTAAAAGTTTGAAAAATTTATGCAGTTTAAGCTTATTTCTTATTAAGGAATTATTAGAATTTTAACATGTGAAATTTTGATTTGGTGCATCGTAATCAATCAAGAAGTCGATTTTGACATTTTTGTAACTTAGGGCTTTTCTGAAATCACATGACGATATGTACGCATGTGTTCAGACCTTATTTATATATACATACATATGTATGTAAATAAAGCTCACATGACTCAATATTGCCAAATTTAAGAATGAGTTAAGCATGCATAAATTTGGCAACTGTGTTTGCAAGATGCATTATAATTAGTGATGGGGCCCACTATGGTTGATTGAGCGTGCATGAGTATTTTTATTTGCGTGATGATTTCGTGAAAATTTTTTTGTATTGTATTATTTTTTGCTGCACGAATTATCGTTAAATTGGAAATAGCTCAAAAATAAAATATTAAGAAAGCCATAAAAATGTGAAAAACCATTATACAGCAGGTCATGTAGAAAATCTGTGGAAAGGTAAGCCGGCAGTTCAAATACAACAGAGAGAGTTTTTGAACCGGAGAAAGGCTTCTATACAGAAAGTAATCTTTTTTCCGTGAGCTTGCTTGATCGTGTCTGAAAAGTTACTCACGATCCCATCTCTAACTATAATATACCTGGTGTATGTGTGTACAAGCAAGTGTTCTGTAGCAGTATTACCATTCCCTTTTTTTAAGAAACTGCAATTAGGGAACGAATAATTTACACCTCATCTAGATAGTAATAAATGCATACATATATTAACATTAAATGTTAAAATATTTTAATAAATTTTATCGCAGCAATCGTCAAAACTATTTTATCTCTAATTAATGTTGACTGCTTTCCATATTGTTCAACAGTAAAAGTTATATAAAATTAAAACAAGAAACAGTTTATTTTACATTACTATATTAAAGCAGACAAATAATTGCTGATATAATACTTCGTAAAATCACTATTAGTTGCACATACATAATTAAAATATCTACATATAAACCGCTAAATGATCATCTATATTAATAGCTCATTAATATGCATATTAAAGCTAGGACTCAAAATCCTACACACTTTTGAAAAATGCAAACCTGATCTTATGTATTCTTGTTTTTTGAAAATTTCGAAACTCCATCATACCAGGATTATATTTTCTCAAAAGTCGCATGATTTTGTAGGATACTGAAATGACAACTTGTCGTCAAGTTTGGGAATAATGAGACCTAGGAAACACAGAAATACACTATATGTATTGCTAAACGTATTACCTGGTCCGATTATGGATTACAACGGTTGTTATTTTAATGTTGTAAATTTTAAATTGCAATTAAGATTTACAATACTTATTTGTAGTTTTGTGAATTTAGTTTACATAGACAACTTCGTGTGATTGTGGTTTACAACATGTGTTTTTATGTGTTGTTAAAACTGTGAAAAACACAACTGCTCATTAGCTATTATCTTGTTGTTGGAGAAAAATTTGGAAGTATACATATCGCTCCTTTATTGCAACGTAGTCATATCTCAAAAAAACTCTTTCATCAGACAACGAGTTTAACGTTTTTAATTCACGTACACATCAATGGAAAAATTAAAAATTATTCTCAAGAGGTGAGTAAACAAAATTAAAAAAAAAATAAATTTGTCATACAAGGTGAAGAGCAATACGGCGAATATTTCTGCATTCCTTACTCGAAAATCAAGTTTTTTAAGACATGACTACGTTGCAATAAAGCAGCGATACGTAAATATTTTTGTATAGTGTTAATAACTTCAATTTGAAAAATTTCTTAGAAACATGGAAAAGCTGGTGGAGGTAATGATACCATGTTCTGAATATCAAATGGAATAAGTTTAAAATCAAATCACAAAGGAACTTCGTGAATGAAATGTTCAAAAGATTAATGTTGTGTTGCAGCCGAGTCAAGAAAATGTTTGTCGTAACTAATATTTTTGTTTAAATCGTAATCCAAGCAATTACTGCGCCAATAATTGATTTCGTGTTTCGGATAATAATTCTTTCGAGAAGAAAAGTGTCTCGATGGCAATACAAAAGCGATTTTTCTGAAGATGAACTAGTAACATCGTCGGATATCCACAATTTATTTATTTGTATTGAGTTATTATTTTTTAAAAATTTCGATTTTTGTTCTGAAAATATTTAGTGGTGTTTTTTATTTAAAATATCCTGTTTTTCTGTGACTGACATATTCTTTTTATCCAAAGAGAAATGGCAACCCTACTTGCAGAGTATATTCTATTATAGTAGGGCGAGATTAAATAATTTACTATGTGCAGCGTTGCCAGAAGCTGTGGGAATATAAATATCATTTAACGAAAAAATTTATCACATTTTTTTAATTCAAGTAATAATAATTAATTTATATAAAAAACAGGGATATTATTATATTAAGTATTTAAGGTGAAATACATGTATAGAATTGAAAACCGTATTAAATTTATGATAATAGGCATCTACATATATACAGTACCCTATCTCATGTTATAAAAACATTTACACAGATAGAAATTAAAAAAACAATAAAACATGGGTAAAATAAATATACTTCTGAAATTTTGTTTAAAAAGTTTTAATTTATTTTTCTGATATGAATACGTTTCAAATATTGTGTTCAATCGATTCACTTTTAGTGTTACTTATAAGCACTTGAAAATTAAATGTATTATTTTCATTGTTATTTTTTTTTTGGTTATGAAAAAAGCCCAAAAATATTTATGAAATAACGTTCATAATTTTCGGATATATTTTATGATTAAAACTTTCAAAAGATCTTGGATTGCAGGAACACTTTAATAATAGTTGCCGTGTCGGGAAACAACATGGTGGAGAAAAATCTTTATTACGGCCGAAGGCCGGCAATAAAAAAATAACAATTACTCTTTCAACATATGTACCTAGAGGAAATAATTTTTAAGCACGGCCAAAGGCCTGCAATGCAAAACAATAATTACTTACGAGAAATTCCCTAAGTGGAAAAATGTCTACTCAGCGGAAGCACTTTTCGGCATACCTGAAATCTAGGAAAAATTTACTTTAGAAGCACGATAAGCGATAGAAAATTATAGTCAATTAAAAAATCCCCGGTTTCGCATATCTTGGAAATTATGGATCAACAAATAAATACAGATTTTCCGAAATTTTCTTTACAAATTTTCAATTAAAAAGTGGATTTAATTGTTTTTACATTTAGTAAAGATATCTTGCATAGCCGGCCTCTGGCCGAGCACAAACTTTTCCCAACCACGGTTTTTCGCAAGACGACGCCTATTAATAAAGACTTCCTGCAACTTAATAAACCGGCAATTTTACATTTATTTTGGGTGCTTTTGCAGATTTTTTGCGTTATATATAATTTTATTTCATTATTTTTGGGCATTTTTAGAGTTGGGCAATATTTCATAAACCTTTTTGCTCGTTTTTGTTTTGGGCGATTTTTCATGCAGCAAAACAAATCAAATTTGGGTACAAAAATCGACAAAAATATGCAAAAATTATCATTCTGGCAACGCTGCATATATGTAGACATATTGTAATATGCATACGCATACGTGTATACATACAGTTAAGAAAAAAACTCAACATACACCACATAATTTTGGGTTCTGTGCGAAGTGGAGAAGAAAATGCGGGTCAATATTTAGGATTTGATACATAGGTTTAATTACAAAATAAAAAAGTAATTCATAAATATAATAACAAAGACAATAACAAAACGTTATACAGTCATCGGAAAATAGTCTACATGCCACAGCGGTGATGGGAAACTTATTTGGTTGTTCTATTTTGGTCACTGATGTGGTAAATTAAGTTATATTGCATCTTAATAAAGAAACCATCTGAGCAGAATGATAGGGGTCGTTGTCTTTTTCGAAAGCCCATTGATTTTAGGGACGACCGACTTGTCGACAAATGTCATCGAATTTTGTTCTAATATGTTCCTAAGCCAATAGCAGTCTGCATTACAGCCCATAAAAACCGAAATACGCACTACAAATAACGCCATAGCTCCTTAAAGTGTAACTAAGGGTATATCAAGGCATATTTATTTACGAGATAAAGTTCCTTCAATAGTTTTTGTCTATTGGCTTAGGAACATATTAGAAAAAAATCCGATGACATTTGTTGACAAGTAGGTCACTAAAATCAATGGGCTTTCGAAGAAGACAACGACCCCTATCATTTTGCTGATGTTGTTTAAGGATGGTTTCATTATTAAGATGCAATATAACTTAATTTACCACATCAGTCAACAAATAGTGATATAAAAAGACCGACCAAAAAATTTGTCTCCTGAATTGTGCTAACAATTATTATATATGTATTCCATCACTGCTGTGGCTGTATGTATTTTGTCATTCTTGTTTAGGAATTACATTTTTATTTTTTAAATAAACATATTTATTAGAACCCTAAATATTTACAGACATTTTTTTAAAGTTATCTTCTTCACTTCCCTTAAAACCTAAAATTATGTGGTGTATGTAGAGTTATTTCTTACACTGTACATACATATGTTTGTTAATACATATTTCGCTGAAATATAACGGTTCACATTCTTTAAGCAACGTTCAAGATTAAATTTACTAAATGTGTTTTCGCAGCTTCATTTCACATTCATTTGAAAGTTTCTCGAGTATGAATTAAGACGTACGTATATGTTTGGTGGTGTTTTTTGTCAAATATTTAAAAGAAATATTATAGAGAAGAAAACCATTAAATTTGGAAGAGCTTGGAGGTATGTATGTACATATGTAAGATAATTTAAAATTTTCTAATAATTTGTGCTCATTGTTTTCTCATTTGGAGCAGTTACTCAATTTCCAAAACTTATTTAGTAAAGGGGCTCCAAATGGAAAAAATTGGGTACCTCATAGAAAATTACAAGAGAAAAGTTAAATTAAAAAAAGTTATGGCTTCTTATATTTTTCGACGTATTGGCCTCCGAAATATTCATAGAGAAGTCCGATTGAGCGTCACATTTTAAGCATCTGCTCCAAAAGGAAATGATTTCACTGAAGATTTTCTACACACCCGGTCTCAGGACCACCCAAATGATCTTTATAGTTTTTATACATGCATACATATGTATGTACGTAATAAATCTTCCGTGGAAGGAACCATATTCCATTTGGAACAAATTTGTTCGAAATTAATACATAATCACGCTTTTCATTGAAAATTTTGGAGCCCCATAACTCTGGAATTGTTGATTGCTGTTAATTTTTTTTATTAAACATTTTCTCTTGTTTTTTCATGTTCTATTTATTTTATATTTCTATAACTTTTAATTTTCTAGAGAAGCTATACAAGTTGACGTATTTTGGATTTACAAATGTTCTCTCTCGTAAAATTTAGTAACGACCAATTTGGCGTATTACAATCAAGAAATGTTCAGAAAATCGCGGAAAAGATATGCATTGCAAAATGTAGTGGTGGGAAATACGAAGCATTCCTTGTTGCTAAAAGTGGTAAGTGAAATGTTTTTATGTATGTACATATGTATAATTGTAGATATTTTCATATGTATACTTATGTACATATGGTAGAACTATGAATTTTAGAATTTAATGCTTATAACCAATGCCAATTAATATTGGGTCTATGCATCTCACAACGACAATATAACTTCTGTAAGAATGTAAAATAATCTCAATATGAAAAAAATTTCCATAGAGATCCGTAGACCTGATATTAATCGACATTGGTTACAACAAAGTTTACTTTATTGCCAACCACATTGCGTAAAGTGAAGATGATTTAAGATATCAAAATAGCTAAACTTCATTTCTCTGCAGAATTCAGAAGCTGCCAACACTTCTGATTACCTCTGGCTTAAAAGAATATTTACGGTAGTAAGTTATTGTTTTTTATATTCAAAACATTTTTTTGGCAAGTCACTGGAGAAATGGAACTGAACTAAAGCTCGTGATACAACTTTTCCCCAATTATAGGGACTAGACAGATCACTAGCCTTGCACTGGTCTTATTTCCCCTAAGGTACAACTAAACCTTAACAGGACTTACCAAGAAAACATTTTTTGCACATAAAATACAGTAAGCTACATACAAACGACGATATGTGCATTGTATGTATGATATGATTCATATGTACATAGGAAACCCACTTATAAGCAACATTTTTGTTAAAAACAAAAGACCAGGAGTAATTCTTCCCTTTCGCACTTTCATACAAATATGTAAGAATTTTTCCAAAAAAACCATCCACTTTTTTAAAAGCGAGTTTTTATGTTAAAACATACTTTTTCAAAAACAAATAAAAAAGTTTTTTTTGCATAAAAATAATGGGTTGCACAGGCTGCCGATTGCAAGCAACCGGCCCACTTGGTTCCAGAAAAATAGGTCCCTTTGTGATGATAAAACATAATACTCTTAAAAAAAATTAGATAGTTTTTTTTGATAAATATTTTGATTAGACAAAGTGAAGATTTACTGTTGACAAAAGTAATTTTAAATTAGCGTTTTTTACTCACTTTTTCAAAATTTAATTTTTGAAAAATGTACAGTAATGTATTTTTTCGAAAGCGTACCATATATCGCACACTAAATCACAAATAGTCCAAAATCAAAATTTAAAAACTTTTCAAAAAAAATTCTTCTTCCCATAAAATTGTTTTCCTCTGACAAATTTTTATTTGCGCTAATTAGAACTTCTTAATATAATGTTTAAATTACATAAAATTTGATTTGCACAAGTTTTTCAATTTAGATTGTACATACATACATATATGAATTAGTATGCTGTATATACATACACATATATTTTTCGAAAACTCAATTTTTAAAAGTGAGTGAAAAATACTTACTATGTAAAATTATTTTTTCTTTTTACAACAACATATTTCCATACTGACTATAGTATTTTCAAAAAATGTATTACCCAGTAAAATAACGTTTTTAAATTATTGGGTCGATTATAGATATCAAACAAACTTGTAAATTAGAAGTTGCTAAAAGATAACTAAATATTAAAATAAATTGGAATCCATAATATAATATTTAGCAACTGGCAAGCCAACTGAGTGAGAACCGGTTGCCATCCATAATCATTATAAGTATAAGAATTATTATGCAGTTTTATTTGAAGTGTGCGAAGATAAACTCTAAAATTCGTAATTGTTTGTGTAAAGACGTAAACTAAATACAGTAACAGAGAAATGTTAACCTCATAACATAGGTATGAAAATCCTGGAGGCAAATGAAACATGCAGTATATGGTTTTAATAAAAAACTATTTTAAAATCTACTTTGTATATATTCATGAAATTCTATGGTTGAAATCCTTAAAATTTGCGCTTTTGATGACGAATTCCAGGACAATGAACATACCTTGGTAACTAAATATTTTTGGAATCTGTTTCTTTTGTACTTTTTTATGAAAATCTTAACAATTTCTTTTTCCCTAAACAAATTTGAAAATTTTAAAAAAATCAAACCATTTAGTTGCATAAAAAGTTACAAAAGTCAGCAATTCGAAAAATATTTAGCCGCCTAAGTATGCTAATTTTCCTGGAATTGCTCCTTAGAAAAAATAATTATAAAAAAGCAAAAGTTAAGATGTTTTTCATAAAAAAGTACAAAAGACACAAATTCCAAAAATATTTAGTTGCCCTTCAATTCGTCCTTTATTGAAAATCAAAACTTTAAAGCTAAGAAAATATCAAATAAATTTATGAAAAACGCAAACATTAAGGATTTCAACGATTAAATTTCATAAAAATGCACAAACAAATTTTCAAGTATTTTTTAGGATAACGAACATACCTGGGAGACTAGATAGTTTTGAAATTTCTGTCTTTTGTACTGCTTTATGAAATTCAATAACCTAACTTTTTTAATATTTGCGTTTTGATATCTTTTTTGAACTTTTTCTATGTTTTCAATATTTGATTTTCTATAATGGATGCATTTCAGTACAACAAAAATATCTGGTTGACCAAATAGAAGTTATGTCTATTGTATCCTTTTATGAAATTAAAAAAAATTTTCAATCGTCTAAATTCACAAATTTTTTTGATCTTTTTCTAAATTTTCAAATTTTGGTTTTCCCTGGAAGACGAACTCCCGGAAAACGAACATAATTAGGTGACTAAATATTTTATGAATTTATGTGTTTTGTACTCTTAATTTTTTTGATTTTTGTGTGAAATATGTGAAAATATTTTTGTAATCTATGTCTTTTGTGTTCCTTAATGAAACTCAAGGGTAGAAAGAAACCTATAACATTTACGTTTTACATACAAATATTTAATCGTTTCTAAATTTTGTAAAAAATTTGTATGTTCGTTCACCCGAAATTCAAAACATATCCTGAACAAAATTCAAGTTATTCTTTGATAAAAATTATAGTGTCGTTGCAATTTTAAACATCATTTTTTGTTTATTACAAAAATAAAACATACTACATGCTCCGCTTTTTTAGTTCATATGGTGGAAAATTATATCAAGAATTCCGTTTGGAGTATATACCTCCAGAATTTTCATGTTATGGGGTGAACATTTTACTGCTAATGCATTTGGTTTGTGCCTTGGGGTTTAAATTCCGAAATTTATCTTCACACACGTTATTATCCGCACCATTGACCAATTAAAATAACGTTTTTAATATATAATGAATGGTTTTGTAATTATTGTATGATTTTAGATGATAAGTCAAAGCTTCTTGATTTAAAAAACAAAAACGAAAAATTTTTATCATCGAATGCTAATTCGCCATCCACATCAAGATTTCGATTCCCTGCAGACAAACTGCGTAACAAAACCACAAATTTTAACTCGCAAACACAAGAAACATTTTTGACATCGAATACTAATTCACCGTCCACATCACGTTGTCGTTCCTCTCTAGACAAACTTTATAATAAATCCACAAAATCCAACTCAAAAGTACAAGAAAAGTTCTCAATATCGAATGATAGTTCACTGTGCACATCAAGTTGTCGTTCCCATGTAGACAAAAAGTCCACATCAGGGTTTCGGTGCCCCATAAGCAAATTGCGTAATAAATCCACAAAGTTGAACTTGCAAGCACAAGAAAAAACTTTGACATCGAATCTTAATTCACCGTTTCGTTCATCTGTACATAACCTGCAATACAAATCTCCAATACTCAGCTCTCGAATACGTATCAACCAACAAAATTCCATTACAGAAAAATTAGCTCATGAACAATTAAAAAGTAACTCGAAGGAAATTCAAATTGATATTGGAAGCATAAACAAATTTCCATGCAAAAATACAGCTTTGTTAACTAATATCACACCTCAGCATGGTATGTTTCCTCTTTCTATGGCTATCAACACCGGAAATAATTTACAATCAAAAATATTTAATTTAAACGCAGACAGAATAACTAACATTAAAAACACATCGCAAAATAGTTTTTTACATTTTTCTACCGATTTGCAATCGGGAAATATGCTTGATATAATTACTTCTGAAACAATATCGGATCTTGAAAACACTACAACCTCAAAAACTACTATAATGCCTTTTACTGCATACAACGGTGAAAAAAGTTTACTATCAGGTAATGAGCTTAGTATAAGTTCAATTTGTGGTGATGAAGCAGAAGCTTCAAACTTACAGACGGACACAATATCTAATCTTAAAAACACCACTAAGAATATAATATTTCCTATCTCTACGTGTAACAACACCGAAGATAATTTGCAATCAAAAAATTTAAATGATAAAAATATCCTGGAAATCGTGTTGAAATACTGAACGTTCAAACATACAAAATATCGGATCTGAAAAACACTACAACCTCAAAAACTACTGTATTGCCTTTTACTACATACAACGGTGAAAAAAGTTTACTATCAGGTAATGAGCTTAGTATAAGTTCAATTTGTGGTGATGAAGCAGAAGCTTCAAACTTACAGACGGACACAATATCTAATCTTAAAAACACCACTAAGAATATAATATTTCCTATCTCTACGTGTAACAACACCGAAGATAATTTGCAATCAAAAAATTTAAATGATAAAAATAATAGTCCTGGAAATCGTGTTGAAATACTGAACGTTCAAACATACAAAATATCGGATCTGAAAAACACTACAACCTCAAAAACTGCTGTATTGCCTTTTACTACATACAACGGCGAAAAAAATTTACTATCAGGTAATGAGCTTAGTATAAATTCAATTTGTGGTGATGAAGCAGAAGCTTCAAACTCACAGACAGACACAATATCTAATCTTAAAACGCGTGTTGTTAAAAAAAATTTATTTAAAGTTATAAAAAATTAATTTAAAAAATGTATTTGTTGCTGGTTTAGCATATATGTCTAGATGCATTTTGTTGCAGCTAAGCAGCACTTTAGTAGACAGACTTCAACTACAATTAAAAAGTTACAAAACCTCAATGCTTATAGAAAAACCCTCAAAAGATTATTGAGAATTACAAAACTACAATCATAGTACGTTAAGAATAGTACATATATAATATTATTCAGCATGTGTTGCTTTACTGTTTTTCTATACTGGGCTTCTGAACAATAATTCAATTTAATCAATATCATTTTTTGGTAAAAATTGTATATAATAATCATTACTTTGTGTATCTGGTTATAACATTTTTTATAAGAAAGAGACGCCAATTAGATAAATGTATAGTATTATAAATATCAGTTCTTATCAACTAACACATTCTTTTTATACGTAGGATCTCCATTCGGTAAAACAAAATGTTGTAGATGGAGCGATGCTGAAAGAGAAGCCATATCATTCATATTCGGAGATTTATCAGCTCTAAATCAACTTCCAACTCTAAATGAATGCCAAAACGCTATTAACCAATCTAAAGCTCTTAGCCAAAGGACACCACAACAAATAAAGAGTTTGATTGACAACCAAAGGCGTTATAAAGCAGGCAAAGTTATCTAGTTAGCTACTATTACAGATAACTACATATCGATGAAGAAACCCTGTTTTATAATAACCTTGGCATACATACATATATATTTTTCCAATCTAGCAATCAATAGAAAGTGGTATATACGAGTATATATGTCAAAATTTTATTAAAAGAAGTTTAAATTAATTTATTGTAGATATGTATGTATGTATATGGTTGCCTCAAAAAACCTTCGATATGTAGTTAAGTTTGTTTTATATAAATACCTTTCTTTACATGTTTACATATTGTAAGCTATGATCTATAATTACATACTCATATATTTTTCCTTTTTTCATTTAGATCGCCCGTGTAACAAAGTAAATCATCACTCTCAATTTGATACACCCACGTGATTATACATATTTTGCTGTTCCGTTTTATTATACAATTCCAAAATACTATTTTATATATGAATTTAATACGTGCTGGAATAGTGAGCATTCTCTTTGAATTTTTATGTTCTGTGCACTCCAAACATTAGGAAAATTTCTTGGCTTTGTAAATAAATGCTATCTATGTACATATATTTAACTTCTATTTAAATGAGATTTTTTTCACCGTTTGTTTTTGTGATCTTAAATAGTTTTTAAATAGCCAACGTCGCGTAGTAAAGTACTATATTCTGTTATGTTGTTGTTTTCCAAAACAAGTGAGGACAATGAAAAATCAACGTCTGTAGGTGTGAAAGTTTTGCTTCACGTGACTTTAAATCATCTGTAATACCTAAATACGAATATTTAATTATCACTGAAAAATTCAAAATGATTGACGTGAAAAATTCAAACAGATTTTATTTGAAATGAAAATTTTTTATGTGGTTTTATTTTTGACACAAAATTTCAGAATAAGCTAGAAATTAGCTATTTTGTGCAACAAAAACTTTACTATTAAAAAATGCTTGTATAATTTTTATACCAAAAAAATTTACTACAATTATAAATTGTTTTGTATTACTTTAATAATTTTAGAAGTACACACAAATGTTATTGAAAGTTTCTATATATTAAAAAAAATATTTATTATTAATTAACATGTAGTATGATAATATATAAAATTCATGAAAATTAATGAGTATACATAAAAAAACTTTTTTTATATGATGTATGTATATACATACATACATATGTACATTGAATTTACCCACATATCGCACACTAAATCATAAATAGTCATAAATCAAAAAATTAAAATATTCAGGAAAGGCGCAAAAAACACTGTTTACAAATGTAGTAAACAAACATATGTTAATATATTTGAGTTCCACAGTAGTCTTGCAGCTTAAGATGGTAACATGTAACATGAAAGCATGCAGTTAAAACTACTGTAATGGAAATTAAATGTTTGCTGACAAGAGGGATTTGGTTTGTGAACTAAGTTATGAAAAAACTCAATTTTTAAAAAAGTGTCTAGTTGTGACTGTTTATGATTTAGTGTGCGATATGTAAATTATGTATGTTATGTTTTTTTCTAAAAAATTTTTTATACGACCTTTATTTTAAAAGAAACCTCTTCGAATATTCTGAAATAGTTTTTGTTAATATGCACTTAGTTTCAAAGTTTTCATGTACCATAGCCTTGAAATTTGACAATAATAAAACATACTTATGGCCATTATTACAAATCAAAAATTAGTTAAAATTAGGATTTTATAGACGTACCTATTAAGAGTTTTTCGTTATGGCTCTCTTAAGGTTAAAGAAAAATTGTAATAATGAAACACTTTTTACATATATGTATGTACGTCAGATAAAATTTAACTATTAAGTAACTTGAAGTTGTAATAATAGCGCTTAATTGTACATAGGTACATATAATTTTATGAGTTTGTTCCAAAAGCTGTTATTAATTTAATTTTTAATTTAATGCTTTTTTCAAATCAATAAACACCAATTAGTTTAAAATCGACTTCCACAGAAAATATGTTGATAGGTTTTTGTTTTAATAAACATGTTTATGAAAATGATTTTAAGTCTTATTAATTTCTGTATTTGCTTTAAAGAATTTATAATAATTATTATTTTAATAAAGAAAAAAATGTATTTTTCATTCCATTAAACTTTTACGAACTTTAGTTTCTAGTTTTGCAAACTCTGTTGTATGTAGGTCCTATTTCAGTAAAAGAAATATAGAAAATATTTATGTAATAATAGTATTTATTTCTCATGTTTTTTATACATAAATATTTGAAAATATAATACGAAATAAAATAAATATTAAAATTGAATTTCTTTGATTTTCTGCAATTTCTGATTTATGTGTTCAATTATTCATTTTTCAATTCAAGTAGCAAGTACAAAGTTATAGTGTCTAGAAGTATGTATATTTACTACACCTTTTAAAGAGTTCTTAAAGTTTTCAACAACTTCATTACTGAAAATTTTAAATGGTATAAGTTTCCAAAATTGTTTTAAGGTTTCTCCCGTATAATAAAGAGGCGGGAACGTTGAGATAGCTGACTGTTTTAATAGTACTATATAGTGTGTTTTGAATATATGCATGTATATTAAGAATAAAAAGCTTCCATTTAATTTTAATAATTGACAGATTTTCTACTGGCTTTCTTTGCACATCAATTCAACAAATCTGAATAGATAGTTCTAAGAATAATAAAAGGCTTAAATGAGCGTTCTATGTAAAAACAAGTTTCAAATGGTGCCTCGGAATTTTGCTTAGTATTATTACAGTTACAAAAAAATATTGAAAGCTTTTAAAGATCTCTTACAAATAACTTTGAAGTTGCACAGTTGTGATAAGGAAAAATTACCGAAATCATATTACACCGGCTTATAAGATCGTTTTCAAACATTCGAAGAGTTTTTCAGAAATTTGTATTATTACCATGAATTAAGGCTTAGGTAGTAGTTCACTATGGCAAAAAATTATAGAAATGAGTTGATAGTTTAACCAAGGGTATCTCCGAGTATGGGAATCAATTATAGATTATGTCAACCTGAGCACTTTTTCCGTTTTATTTTTTATTATGAGAATCCTATATTATTTTATCTTTAAATTTTTTGTTAGAATCCAATTAAAACTGATGAACTCGGTTTACACATTGTTCCTAAATCTGACAAAACATCTTAAAAAACCCCAATTTTCAATTTATCAAAATTTGCATTTTATTATCTAAAAATTCACTTTTCTTTGTGAGTTTGTTGTTACCGGTGTTCAGCCTGGCGCAAAGTTTTTTTCCTCTATGGTGTAACCAACATCGGCTTCAATAGCTTGTAATTTAGTGCATAGACGGACTTCCGCAGGGAGCAAGAATTTTCTCCATTGTAATATAGCCAACATCGGCTTCGCCAACTTAATATTAATTGTATAGCCGGCCTTGGGTCAGGAGCAAAGATTATTTCTTTATGGTGCTACCCGAAACAGCTCCGCTTACGAAAGACTTCCTGCCTTCCTTCCTTCGAAAGCTCTTAAAAGATACCAATATTGATCTGATTTGTTGAGTAAAGCATCGCACATTTGCACTTTAATATGAAATTTACCGAGGCCCTCAGCTCTGAAACTACGGAAGTTTAATTTAAAAATACACATATTTAAATCCACAAATCAATATTTCTTTATTTGTCTGATTTTTAGCAAAAATAAAAATCGTCTGTGCTTTTGATTTGTTTATTACTAGACTCAGCTGTTGATGGCTCGATATATATACCAAAGCCGACAGTAAATTTTGGTACGGCCGCCGATACTAATTATTTTATCCGAGAAAAAATCTAATAAAAACGATAAGAGTGGCATCACAAACCAACAAAAATTTGCTTTTTAACTTAAAAAATTTCATACATATAGTGAGTCTATAGCTCTCGAGTCAATTAATTATACGTTATTGATTAAGGTAATATCATTTTCAATAATAAAAAAAATAGAGGAAAAAGGTCCTTAAAGTACCAGTACCCCAAAGGATCCAGTATAATAATACTTAGTATGCAGGCCGCCCCCAAAGTATGCAAAAGACGTCAAACTAACCAACAAGTAAACAAAAAGCCCCCTACCATCCTCAATGCATACATATATATATATATATATATATATATATATATATATATATATATATATATATATATATATATATATATATAATATTATTGAAGTTCATCTTTATTGACCCAAGAATTATGTTGATTGGAAAATCCCAACCATTTTACGTACGCCTGGTGTCCATTAGTTTTAATAACATTTTCAATCAAGTATGTATTTGGAAAATGTGTCTTTAATAGTTCATGTTCATAGAATCCACCAACAATCGGATTCCTTTGATAGTCTTCCAATAAATAAGTAATGGGGTTTGTGTTCTGTAAAGTACGAATTTTAAAAATTTCAGTTGTCCAGTTTGGAGTATAACCTTTTGAAAAAATATGTTTACATTTGCTAATTCGAACGTGATCTCCAACTTTTAGTTTACCAAATTTATATATTTTGGGATGATTATAGACTTGTTTTAGTATAGAACTTTCATTTTCTGTGTTAACAGACTTTGGCTTCATTCCAATTGTTCTATGCTTTTTATTATTATATTGATTAATTAAATCCTTGCATATATGTATCCATTGATAATTTCCTTGTAGACTAAAATTTTTCCACATCATTCCTTTTAGAGTTCTATTAAATCGTTCTACAATAGACGCTTTCATGATACTATATGTAGAATAGTGGTTGATATTATGTTTTATCATCAAGTTTTGAAATTTTTTATTATAGAACTCTTTACCATTATCTGTTTGCAAGTTTTTTGGAATTCTCTTTAGCGAAAAAATAGATTGCATAGCATTGGTTATATCTTCACTACTTTTAGATTTTACGGGTACAGCCCAAGCAAACTTTGAAAATGTATCTATAACTGTTAAAATAAATCTATAGCCTTTGTTATATTTTGAGTAAACACCCACTTCAACAAGATCTGCTTGCCAAAGATCATCAATTCCCTTGATCACCACTCGACGTCGAATGAAATTTCTACGTGCTTGCTTATGAAGCTCCTGAACCACTTCTTGTCGCTCCATTTCTAACATCTATCTTAGATTACATCAATTTAAATGCTGCTGATATTGAATTTAAATCAAAAACGATTTATATATCTATGTTTAAACGGTTTGAATGAGCTTCGTTTTTCATTTAGACGTTCTTCAACTGAATCAATTTTGTAATTAAATAATGATCTCATTTCTTTTAGTGATTGATTGAGATTATTTAGTATTATACTTTGATCATGTATTAATTTACTTAAACGTGTCTCTACATTATCAAATTTTTCTGTAGTCAACACGTTTTGTTGTCGTATTATTTCGTTAAAACGATCCTCCATTTCCTTAATTCTCTCCATATACATTGTATCCAGTTGTTTCTTTATTTCACTTAAATAACTTTTCATGTAAATTTTGTTTACAGCATCGTTTTCCAATACAGGACTAGCAATATTTTTTATTCTCCGCAAGTTAAAGTTGAAATTACGATCACTATCCAAATGAATCTTGAAATGTTGATTTTGGTATCTTACAGATTTTTCAATATAATGTCCAAACTTATCGATAGGCATTTTATGAATATGAATTGTTAAACATTTTTAAGTCTATTTATATAATAATTTTTGCTTCTCTCAATTCCTCAACAATTGATACAATTTCATTATTATGATTTGAGTGGCCAGCTGTTGTTGATGAAATCAAAAGACGCAATCTATCAACCAATTCATTAGGATCATCCCAATAAACATAATTATGCTTTTTTCTATTCAATTTCATTAAACCTTTTCCCTTATGAATTTTCTGTTGTTTAAATAGGTTTTTAATAATCGTTGTATATTTAATTGAACGATTTCCTTTAATTTGACCATTAATACTGTTATTTCGTTTATGGACATTAGTCATCTCCAATATTTGTTTATAATTATTTAAATCTGTTTTATTATAACTGATTGGTTTCTTATAAACTAACAATTCATATAAGCCTGATGTGAAGGGCCATTTTAAATTACCTACAGTAATATTGGTTGAATTGAAAGTGATGGGTTCATGACCCAGTCTCCATATTTGATTTTTATCCTTATGAGGACCATAGGTTTTATCATATATATTTAAGTTAACTTTTGATAAATTATATTGAATACTTTGATTGGGATGTATTGTAATGGTGTTATCATCATCATTGTTATCATCCTCATTATCAACATTAACATTATTATTATCATCATCATCATCATCATAGTCATCATGATCATTTTCATCATCAAATGATTGAAACGTGTTTGAACTTTCCTCGATTTTCTTGTTATTAAAGTTTGGAGAAAACGTGTTATAATCAAGCTTACTCTTTTTATATGGTGTACTGAAGGCAACTTTATTATTCTCAAGATCATGTTTAAAAGAGTTATCCGGATATTTTTCATGCTTTATAATGTTATTATTAGTTGATTGAACTAATTCTTTTAATGGTTTTGATATTGGTTTAAATGTCTTTTCCAACAATTCATCATTTGCAATTTCTCCAAGCAAAATATTCTTATATTTCTTTTTTAAAATATTTCGAGTTTTAATAAGATTATTAACCAGATTTGTATTCATATTTATAGATTGAATTAGAAACAGATCCAAAACAGATCAGTTTAGCAGTTAGCAATTTAATAGCTAGTATCAGATTATAGTTGAGAAGTTATTAGTTTAATAATTAATCTTGTACTGATTTTAAAATATCTGTAATATTTCTTTTAAAGATTTATAAATATATCGAAACCTTTTCTATATCGACCATTATTCATAGAATCATCTTTGTTAATAACTAGAAAACCATATTTTTCTTTCCAACACTCGGTACATAACTTATAAAATGTTTTTAAAGTCATATCAGAACCAACATGATCATTGTAAATATGCTTAATATTCATTACATCCTGTTTAAAAATTATAATCATATTTGCATTATCGCGAATCAAGTGTTTTGGTATACGTGTATAAGTTTGACATAAATAAAAACTATCAATGTCTTTATGGCGACCCATACAGAAGTAAGAACGTACATGATTTTGTTTCTCACAAGCTATATCATCGAATATAAATATTGAATTCGGTTTAACTTCGTCTGGGGATAGAACATCATCATTATTAGAAAATGATGAAAAATTTATCTCCTTAATGGGTTTCATTAGACTTTCTAAGTACTTATATTTCGGTTGTTGTGTTGACTTTGAATATAAGTAAATATTTTTAAATTTCAATCCATGAGGACTTTCAATAAGACTGATCATAACATTTGTTTTTCCGCAATTTGATGGACCCACAATAAGAGCTCGAATAGAATTCGGTAGTAATGAACTATGACGAATTTTTTTTGATGAATCGAACTTTGATTCGATATTCTTTACATCAATCCTTTTATGTTGTTTAAAAAAACGCATTCTGAAATCTAATGATAACATAATATATAAACCAGTCTCTTTTATTTGTTTTCAATCAATTTAATTTCAATCTTTAATCGATAAAGTATCAATAGATATGACTATCATTTATAAAAAGTTATTCAGTCGCCATCCATCCTTCATTGGTAAAGGTTTTCTAAATAAAATAATTAATAAACTTCCCATTGAACTTCATCTACCCGGTTATCAATTTTGCGGACCTGGTACAAAATTAAAGAAACGTTTAGCTAGAGGTGATCAAGGAATCAATCCATTGGATACTGCTTGCAGAGAGCACGATATAGCATACTCAAACAATAAAGATTTAGAGAAAAGACATATTGCTGATAGAATTTTAACTGAAAAGGCTTGGCAAAGGGTCAAAGCAAGCGATAGTAGTTTGGGTGAAAAATCAAACGCTTGGTTTGTTGCTACTGCAATGAAAGCAAAAACAAAATTCGGTATGGGTAACGTTATTAGTAAAACTAAAAAGTCGTCTCCAGTAAATACCCACAAACTATTTACACATGCATTGAAAAGTGCAAGAAAGAATATAAAGAAAAGTGAAAACTCGAAAGATGCTATAAAGATTTCACGAAAAGTTGTAAACAATATTTTCAAGGGGAAGAAAAAATCGTTAATAAAAACACCTCGAATAATACCGCTACCAAAATCTGGAGGTTTTCTTCCACTTGCCCCTATATTTGCTGCACTGGGTGCACTTGGTGGTTTAGCTGGTGGTGTATCTGGTATTACAAAAGCAATCAATGCAGTTAAAAATGGAAAGGAACAGCTGACTGAAGCAAAACGACACAATAATACAATGGAAGCCATTGCGATGGGAAAAGGCATGTTCTTAAAACCATATAAAAAAGGTTTTGGATTATATTTAAAGCCTTATCAACAAAATTTTTAATGAAGCTACCTAAAAGAGCCCTTTCTGATGTAGACTTGAGAAAATATGCAAAACATATTCCAAATTTTAGAGGTGTGTTTATGTGCAACACTCTTCCAAGTACATCATTTAAAAAAGAATGTGGAATAATTAATCTGGATACTTCAAAGGGATCTGGCACACATTGGGTAGCGTACTGGAAAAACAACAATCAAATTGAATATTTTGATAGCTTTGGTAACTTGCAACCACCGAAACAATTAATAAAATATTTAGGAAAAAACATAAGTTATAATTATGATAGATATCAAAATTTTAATACAATAAATTGTGGTCATTTATGTTTAAAATTTTTGTTTTCGAAGCTAAACTAAAAAGAAACTATAAATGTTTTAATAAAATTCATCGATTAAGAATTAAAAAGATCTTGTTTTATTTATATATATAAACATTTTTTTTTATTTATTAAAAATTTTAAAAGAAATATTATAATTAAATAATTTTTCTAATTTCGCTTGTTAGAGGTGAGTATTCGATTAAGCGATCATGAATAACTAAACAGTATGCTGATGTTTTTTCTGGAATTGGTTTGTTTGCTTCAGTATCAAATTCAATTCGTACATCAATAGGTCCAATTTTAACAGTCTCATTTTGATGTGAAACATCAACAACAATAAGCGGTGCGTAAGACTTGTAATCATTAACATCCAGCAATGGTTCAGGTTCTCGCATGTAAAAGCTTTGTTGAAATTTTGCATACATATTATATAGTACAGAATACTGGCCATTTTCAAAACGATTATTTAAATCATCATATGGATATGACTCTGAGTTTAGATATACTTTTAAATTAGAGATATTACAATGGTCAAATATATTTCCTTGTTCTTTACTTTTCTCTTTTTGTAAACCAATTATAAGAAATCGTGGTCTTTCGTTTTGTGGAGAAAGCTTCACATTCCATAAAACCTTTATATTCGTTGGTAGTGCAGGATTTACATGACAATCCGAACTACGAAATGCAATTGGTATAGAATTTTTGCTGTTGATTATCTTAAACATTTCCAATTTTGCAAAGTCCGATAGTTGAATGTGTGGCATTTTCCATGTTATATCCAGAATTGTTAATTTCAAATGATCAGTTGTATTTGTAGAATAATATGATCTCTCATCGGATGTAGAACGTTGGAGAATGAGCTCATGTTTCGAATTTAATAGTATTTTGTTATAATCTTCAGCAAACCCCATCAACATTTTCAGAGGTATACAACAGCTAAAATGACTTTTTTCTAAAACAAAAGTTTCGTTAAGACACCAACCAGCGTTTTTTAGTGTAGCACTTTCAGCCTTATTCAATGATACAAAATTTTTCATGGTGGATGAAATTCCAAGTTTGCGTGTACGATCAACTTCAAAACCATTAATTTCATAACGAATTTCATCAAACAAATATGAAACAAAGTTGTTTTTAAATTTCACATCTATAGCTGGAACCTCTTTGTTTGCTTCCTTCTTTACTATAAAACCATGAATGTAAATCATACTCTCACTTGGTAAGACAAAGAGATCCTGATTTTGAATTGGTATACGAATTTCATCATTGTTGTTGAATGATTTTAGATATGGAGAGTAACTATGATATTCTCTTTTTACAATACTCTCATCATATATAGGTTTTTGAAGGACATTTAGTATTTCATTCATGGTTGAAGATTAAATCCTAATGATTTTAAGTATTCTGTATTATATGATGTTAACGGTTTTTTATTTTTTATACTTTCTCGAATGTGAGTTGATGAGGGATTGAATGGAAATCCTCTTTGCATAACGTTTTTATTGTAAATGATCATTATTCTGGTTTGAAGTGGAGTCTAAGAGTGATTTTTTCTCCTCTAAAATTTATAAGTTCACCGTCTTGATTTAAGATTCTAATCGTTATGTTGTTTATTTGCTGACAGTTGACGGGTAAATAAATAACATTTCGAGGTTTTTCGCTTATTTTATATCCTGGAGGAACATCAAGAGGAAATTCATGAATAGCATGATTCGAAGTATTATTAATAAATGATCCGGTTGTTAAGTTGCTTTCAATGCGTATTGTATTAACATCCGTAATATGTGCAGGTAAGTCAGATTCAAATAACCTTGTAGTATTCAATTGATTAATATCTACAATCACCACTTCCAAAGATTTATCATTTTGAAGATTTTGATCAGTGTTATAATATTCAGTTGAATTTACTTCTAATTTTCTTTTGCTAAATCCGAGCAACTTTCCTATACTGTTTGGTTGTGAAAAATCTATATCCATTGATGAGGTTATTTCAGTTTTAAGTGTGTTATTGTTAGCTTCAATTTTTAGATAAATTGGTTCATCAATATCGTTTAAGCTTGAGTTTAAGAAAAAATCAATATCCTCAAGTTCATATGAACCAACCGGAATAGTAATAATATGATTTCCTATATGAAACAAATTGTTGTGAACATCTACATTGGGTATGGAATTGAATGTTACAAAATCAATAAGTCCACAAACATATTTTGTAGAGAGTTCAATTGGAGGAAAATATTCTCCAACCAGAGTTGAAGTGTTTCCGATTAAAGATATTGTTATTGACATTTCAAGTATTCAGAATGAACTGATGTTTGATGATTATTTTATCTGATTTAAGTGTTAAATAATAAATAAGAAAATATCTTTTATAATTTTATGTTTTCTTTATTAATATTTGATTTAATAAACTTTCTTAAGAGTATTACATTTTTTTGAGCACATATACAATATTTTCTATGATAACAACAAACATTTACAGATTTATCATTTTGATATAATGTTTTTAAATTTGGACAATTTAGATCATCTAGGTTATAAAAATTAATTTTATCCTTAAAAATATTTTGAATCCACTTAATTTTTTCTAATCCTTTAGCATAATAAATAAAATTTTTATCTTTAACATGCGCAATATAATATTCCATAATATTTGTTAAGGTTGAATCGCCATCTTTCCATTTTAATCCATGATGATGATTATAAAGCCAATTAATTGAATATTTTTCTTTTGTTGTCAACAGTGAATATGGAAAAGGTGGTTTAATAATAAATGTTTGTACTTGTATATCGTTAATCGAAATACTCAGTTCTTTTTCAATGAATTTATTGTTGAGATAAAAACCTTGTACATCTACAACTAATATTCTCTCCTCAGACATTGTGTAATACTAATCAAGTCACAACGACGACTGTAGAACTGTTTATAAAGTCTATGTTTTTAAATTATTATAAAAATTCATTATACATAATGCTTGTTCCCAACTTTTATCGATAAGGGAACATTTACAGGTATCAGGTCCACAAGTTGTTTCATTGTTGGACCACACACAATTGGTGTAATGATATCCAAATTTTGATTTACTTTTCTTATAAAATGCATATTCATCGAATTGAGTTTTTAATTTCTTCAAAATAATCTCATGTTCATACCACAAAAACCTTTCTTCATTCAAGAAGTCATGTAAAATTTTCGAATAAAACTGATTATTCATTATTTTTCTTATTTTAATTTTTTATTTATGTTAAATAAAACTTCTTAACACATCAACAACAAAGTTTATGTTAAGTAGTAGTAAATGTATTTCATCATATTAGTTAATTTATAATATTTCCATATCCAAATCATGTGTATAATCTTGAATGTTGATTAATGTAATATCGGATCGGTAGTAGTATCATCCTCAGAAACCGCCTCAATTTCACCATTACTTAAAATTCTCTCGTATTCAACTTGACGGTATTCGAAACATGAAATATTTAATCGACGTTTCAAGTAATTGCTGACATATGTACAACGGATTCTCAATTTTATATTATCTTTGTATTGAAGTTGAAAATGTCTATAAAATGGAGTCGAACTTTCAATTATTCCTGCAATATTTTTTTCTTTTTTTACTAAATCTTGCCTAAATGTTTCAATAGCTTGTTCAACAGTAAAAGATTGATTTATAGGTGGTGGGGAGTCTTCTTGTTCTTCGTTTGATTTATATTCTGCTTTTGTTGTTGACTCGATGTTTTTATTTAAATCATTATTAAACTTTAAAAGTTTGAAATTTAGTTGTATGCTCACAGTATCATTATTTGGTAATTTTATTGCAAATTCTGTATTTTTAAGTTCATTTTCACTCAAATCAATAGGTAATGAAGCTGAAAACACTTGTATGATATAGATATATGAAAACAATATGATAAAAATATTTTTCATTTTAGTTTTTCTTTTTAATAGATATGTTCTTAAGTTAGCGATATATTTTTGAATGAGATGATAAGAATTGTTTCTCATATTTATATACTAATTTAATAATCTTCATATTGAAATGAGTCATCACCATCGCTAGCACCACCAGCTGCTTTCTTAACTTTACTATTATTAACCATTTTTTGAGGGAGGAGAGGTTTTTGTTGATTTTTATTCAATGAGCGGATACCAGTCTTACCATTATAAGATTTAGTTGCATTACTAAAAACATGTTCATCTATTTCACTATAAACGCATGATGGTTTGTATGAGTATACATTTATATCTTTAAAACCACCCTCATAGACTGTTCCAACTAGTGATATCATACCACCAATAACCTCAATTTTTATATGTTGATTGTGACTAAAATGAAATATTGGAATATTTGTTGGCATTTGTTGTCCTCTATTAAGAGAAAAAATTTGCATTCTAGTCCCTCCTTCTGCGGTTAGAAACACCTGCATTATAATATCCAAAACTATTGCATTTATTATTTGAAAAGTTTTCCACTGTACATGACAAGTACAATATTTATCACCAGTTTTTAAAAATTGACCCCAATACATATTTATCAAAGTTTTTAATTTAACTGAAACTCTTTATATATATATACGTATACTTAACCGCAATTGATAAGAAGTTATTGAAATATCTAAAAACGTCTTATACTATCAATTATTGAATATAAAGAATCAGTTTTAAAGTTCGTTTTACGGTGAAAAGTTGAAAGCAAAAAAAATGAGGGCAAGCTTAAGAAAATTGTTTCAAAATCCTAATATTACATACTTACCTTTAAAGGATATGGAAGAAAATACTATATATGAAATCAACAAGATAGATCGAGTAGATACAAAATATGGCGAAAGTATAAGATGTCTTCTAAATAAAGAATATTACATTTATTTACCTAAACGATTTCTGATTATTACTAAAAATCAGATGGATTATCTAAACACAACTCCACACATTTTAAAGAAAGTTAAAGAAGTGAAGGGATTATACACTCTAATCGTTAAAAAGAAGAAGCAATATGTATTCTACAACAACTTGTATGACAGTACTGAAGAAGAAGATGATGATGATCATGATGATGAAATAGAAAACACATTTTAAATAAACCTCGAAACAGAAACTTTTTTAAAATTATAAAAACATATATATCAATAAAAAAACCACAAAACTCTAAAATTTCTCACGTATTTGATAAATTAGGAACTTTATAAAAATGAAAAACCGCAACGGAAGCTTTTTAAAATTAAAACCCCCTACCACATTTTTCATGTTTAGAAACAAAATTACATTTCTGAATTTTGTATAAAAACCCCCTCTAGTTTTACTTTAAGTGTTATTCAAGTTAAGTAAATCACAAAAGATGGAAACGCATTTAAAAACAATATTTAAAAAATGGTTTTTAATCACAATTACCAAATAACGAAGATGGAGCGTGTACAGACACGCTTTGGGACGAAAATTCGTTGTTTGGTGGAAAGCAATCAATATATATACCTACCCAGTATATTTAATGATACAATAGATGATGATACTATTGCGGAATTTGACCGCAATACCTACTACCTTTTCAGAGATAGGAAAGGAAGCAGTGAGTTAAATTACGAATTAACTATAAATGCGGAAACAACAGGTAATTTTTGGTAAAATAGTTTTTATTTATTTATTTATTATTAAATCTAATAATTAATTATTATCGTTTTAGTTCGAGATACACCAAAGAAGTAAACTGAATTTTATTGAAGTCAACCACAAACAGAAACCGAAATTATTTGCCCTGAATTATTATGTTAATAATAAATGTGGTTAATTTAAGTATTTGTTTGCTAATTTTTTTTTTTTTTAATTTTTTTTGTTTTTATACTCTTGACCACAACTTTTTATCAAACTTGAATTTTAGTAAGAATAAAAAGTATATAAGAACATTTGTTAATGAGTTTTAATTAAACATTTGATTTTCATTATTCTAAGAAAACGTGTCACACGCAAAAAAAGAAAAAACATATTCAAAAACCGTCATCAGTGATTTAAAACTATATTAAACAAGCATTCTTAAAACAGAAAATTATAATTTATATATAATTTAAAAACTGTTTAAAATCATATTTATATAAAAAGTTAAAAAACTACGTAAAAGTAATCCTTTAAAGCGAAATTGTGAAATATTTAAATATTTATATAAACATCTTCACTAAGTCCAGGTGTGTGTTGTAGATATTAAGAGCAAATCTATAATTTGTGTTTATTTTAATTTCAAATACTTTCAGTGCAGTACTTCCATTTCTGGTGTTATATCATGTACATCTGTGAAGTATGTGGAATGTCTTTCGCATCCAAATTTAATTTTAAGAGACATTTTAATAATAAACATATTGAGCCAAAATCAAACAAAACAAAACTAAATTTAAAAAATGAAAATATTGAAGAAACTCCATCATGTAGCTATATACGATGTGAAACTTGTAAATTAAATATAAGAAAAGGTTCTTGGTCTCATCATTTGCGAACTAATGACCATAAAAAAAATAATAATCGTTTGTTTATAAACAACGATATATATATAAGTAAAAATTTATTTTCTAAGCGTATTCAAACTTTTGTATACGAAAATAAAAAGGTAGATGAGCTTTCAATAAACATTTTATTTTCGAATGCAAAAGAAAGTATTATAAATATTTTAAAAAATATGTTATTAGAACATCAAAATATAAAATTTAATATAGAAGTTTTTGCAGAATATATAAAATTCTAAAAAACTAATGAAATTGAAATTGATGATAGCGCACTAATTAGTATGAAATCTTTTCAAACGAAAATGGTAATAGTACAATTAGAACAAGATCTATCAAACATGTACGATAATCATAGTATAGAAATAGCAGCCAAAATGGATGAATTTCAAGAGAGAGACAGTGGTTGGTCTCTAGTTTGTATCAATAAAATTGAAATAAACGTTAACAAGTATTGTCCTATAAAAGCATCTAAATATTTAGAACTACCAATATTTATCAGAAATAAAAAAGCGTGCGTCAACATTAAAAATAATGATAATTATTGTTTCAAATGGTCTCTTATAGCTGCATTAGAAAACAATAATTTAAATTCAAAATATTTACATTATAGTAACGTTATCACACAAAGCTTAATAACACTAACAAATGGGATAACAATTGATTTCACCAACTTAACCTTTCCTCTATCTATTGCTGATATTAAGATATTTGAGAAATACAATTTAAATATAAGCGTGAATGTTTTTGGATGTGATGTGATAAAAAAAGAAATCGTTGGACCATATTATAAAACAGCTGATGAAAAAATTAATCATATCAATTTACTATACATTCAAGATGATGAAAACGATGAATCACATTATGTTTGGATAAGAAACATAAGTCGTTTATTGAGTACACAAGTTTCAAAACATCTAGGTGCTAAATATTTTTGTAATTTTTGCTTACACTATTCAAGCAGTGAACTCTTGTTATTAAAACATAAACAAGAATGCAATAAAATTGTCACCAAAATGCCTTCGGGTCTTAAGGATGATAATATATTGCAGTTCAAAAATTTTAAAAATCAATTAGATGTACCATTTGTTATCTATGCGGATTTTGAATGTATATTAAGTAAAATGAACAACAAAAATTCTAATAATATCACAAGCATTCAAAAACATATACCTATAGCTTACAGCTACTACATAAAATCATCTTTTGATTCTAAACTGAATAAGCTTAGAACGTATACGGGTGACGATGTTGTTAAAGATTTTGTTCAAAATTTGATTGAGGATGCACGTTTTTTGTGTACAAACTTTCTAATGAAAGTAGTGTCAATGAATTCTCTATTACCCCATGAAGTTGAAAAACATTATAATACTAATGACAAATTCTAGATGATGATGATAGATGTGCTGATCATTGTCATTTAACTGGTCAATATCGCGGTCCAGCTCATTGGAAATGTAATATTAATTATCAATTACCTAACTTTATTCCAATAATTTTTCATAACTTTTCAGGCTATGATTGTCATTTGTTTATAAAGGCTCTAGCAGATTATCCGGGTGATATAGATGTTATACCACTTAATAAAGAATTGTATATATTTGTTAGAAAAAGAATTCAAATAACTGACAAATATAATTTAGAATTACGTTTTCTCGATTCTTTTAAATTTATGTCGTCTAGTTTAGATAAATTATCTAATTATTTGCATGACGATAACTTTAAAACACTGCAATCAATATATCCAAATCATTTAGAGTTTAATCTTTTGAAAAGAAAAGGTATATTTCCTTATGATTATATCGATTCAGTTGAAAAATTAAATGAAAATGTCTTACCTTCTCGTGAACAGTTTTTCTCTACATTAAATAATAAAGAATGTACTATTGCTGATTATGAGCACGCGTTAAAGAAACTAATTCCCGATTTAACTAACAAAAAATCATATATAATTCACTATCGAAATCTTCAACAGTGTATTAGAAATGGTTTAAAATTAGTTAAAATTCATAGAATATTAAGATTTAAACAATCAACTTGGTTGAAACAGTATATCGATTTAAATACCTTTCATCGAACCAATGCCAAAAATGAGTTTGAAAAAAAATTTTTTAAACTTTTAAATAATGCGGTATACGGTAAAACTATGGAAAATGTTGAAAAACGTAAAAATGTAAAAATCGTTAATGCTTGGGAGAGTGAACACAACCGTTTGGGCGCACGAGCTCTTATAGCAAAACCTAATTTTCATAGTTCAACACATTTTACGGATAATATGATTGCAATTCAAATGAGTATGGATAGCGTAACATTTAATAAACCTATATATTTAGGGTTTTCAGTTCTAGAACTATCTAAATATAAAATTTATGACTTTCACTATCAGTATATGCCGACAAAGTTTAATGAAAATTTAAAATTAAATTATATGGATACTGATTCTTTAATTTACACAATAAGAACAAACGATTTTTATAAAGATATTTACAATGATCTTCATCTAAACTTTGATACATCAGACTATTCAATTAACAATGTTTTCAATTTCCCCTTGCAAAACAAAAAAGTCTTGGGAATGATGAAAGACGAGAATAATGGGCATGTAATGCTAGAATTTATTGGGCTTCGATCAAAAGTATATTCAATAGCTGTTGACGATAAAGAAGAAATCAAAAAAGCTAAAGGCGTAAAAAACTCTGCTTTAAAAAAACTAACTATAAATGATTACCGTAACTGTTTGATAGATAAAACCATATATCACGATAAAATGTATATATTTAAATCTATCCTACATGAAATTTATACACAACAAATATCAAAAGTTGTATTAAGTTATGATGATAATAAACGTTATATAAGAGAAGATGGTATTAATACCTATGCTTGGGGACATTTCAAAATAAACAAAAATTGAAATTTTAATAAAGTCTAAATCATAAAAAAAGTTTTTTCTTTTACAAATACAATACTTATTTATACATTTTTATATTATTATATATATATACATACATACTTCAATATGAGATTTATTTTTTTACTATTGTTTATTATATTATAAAAATTTCAAGCACATTAATAAATAAAATATATATATATATATATATATATATATATATATATATATATATATATATAAATACATACATAAATAGTATATTTATTTTTGGGTTTTTATTTCTTATCAACTTTGTTGTGTATGGTTAGGATCAAGCTTTTGTATTCAAACAACTTAATTATATCAACTGTTTCAAACACACATTCATACATATCAACGAAAAAGAAAAAACCACAACAGAACTTTTAACAACAGAACAACAATACAATAGGGTGCCACTTAAATCATCGTTGTTAGTTTTCTCATACAAAATTAGTATACAAATCCTAACCAACCCCACCCAAACCCCGACCAAACCCCGACCAAACTCACCCAAGCCAACCCAAGTCGTGCCAGCCCTGTTGCGAATCTCATTACTCACACACAATTTCAAAAACTTCCACGTATATAAGTACCACACTATTTTTGCTCCCTGCTCCTACTTCCAGAACTCTCTTCAACACCCTACTTGGCTATATAGATAAATATTGCATATTTAATTTTTTGTTCTTTTATATATTTGATTCTGTTTTTATGTATGTTTTGGATTTTTCTTTGTTTCTATAATTCTGCTGACTTCAAGATTTATTCCTTATAATTTGGCTATATAGATAAATATTGCATATTTAATTTTTTGTTCTTTTATATATTTGATTCTGTTTTATGTGTTTTGGATTTTTCTTTCTGTTTCTATAATTCTGCTGACTTCGAGATTTATTCCTTATGATTTGGCTATATAGACAAATATTGCATATTTAATTTTTTGTTCTTTTATATATTTGATTCTGTTTTATGTATGTTTTGAATTTTTCTTTATGTTTCTATAATTCTGCTGACTTCGAGATTTATTCCTTATGATTGGGCTATATATACAAATATTGCATATTTCATTTTTTGTTCTTTTATATATTTGATTCTGTTTTATGTATGTTTTGGATTTTTCTTTATGTTTCTATAATTCTGCTGACTTCGAGATTTATTCCTTATGATTTGGCTATATAGACTAATATTGCATATTTAATTTTTTTGTTTTATACATATATTTGAGTCTGTTATTATATATGTTTTTGAGTTGTCTTTATGTTTTTTAATTCTGATGACTTCGAGACTTACTCCTTATAATTTGGCTATATAGATAAATATTGCATATTTAATTTTTTGTTCTTTTATATATTTGATTCTGTTTTATGTATGTTTTGAATTTTTCTTTATGTTTCTATAATTCTGCTGACTTCGAGATTTATTCCTTATGATTGGGCTATATAGACAAATATTGCATATTTAATTTTTTGTTTTATACATATATTTGAGTCTGTTATTATATATGTTTTTGAGTTGTCTTTATGTTTTTTAATTCTGATGACTTCGAGACTTACTCCTTATAATTTGGCTATATAGATAAATATTGCATATTTAATTTTTTGTTCTTTTATATATTTGATTCTGTTTTATGTATGTTTTGAATTTTTCTTTATGTTTCTATAATTCTGCTGACTTCGAGATTTATTCCTTATGATTGGGCTATATAGACAAATATTGCATATTTAATTTTTTGTTATTTTATATATTTGATTCTGTTTTATGTATGTTTTGGATTTTTCTTTATGTTTCTATAATTCTGCTTACTTCGAGATTTATTCCTTATGATTTGGCTATATAGACAAATATTGCATATTTAATTTTTTGTTCTTTTATATATCTGATTCTGTTTCATGTATGTTTTGAATTTTTCTTTATGTTTCTATAATTCTGCTGACTTCGAGATTTATCCCTTATGATTGGGCTATATAGATAAATATTGCATATTTAATTTTTTGTTCTTTTATATATTTGATTCTGTTTTATGTATGTTTTGGATTTTTCTTTATGTTTCTATAATTCTGCTGACTTCGATATTTACTCCTTATAATTTGACTATATAGATAAATATTGCATATTTAATTTTTTGTTTTATACATATATTTGAGTCTGTTATTATATATGTTTTTGAGTTGTCTTTATGTTTTTTAATTCTGATGACTTCGAGACTTACTCCTTATAATTTGGCTATATAGATAAATATTGCATATTTAATTTTTTGTTCTTTTATATATTTGATTCTGTTTTATGTATGTTTTGAATTTTTTTTTATGTTTCTATAATTCTGCTGACTTCGAGATTTATTCCTTATGATTGGGCTATATAGACAAATATTGCATATTTCATTTTTTGTTATTTTATATATTTCATTCTGTTTTATGTATGTTTTGGATTTTTCTTTATGTTTCTATAATTCTGCTGACTTCGAGATTTATTCCTTATGATTTGGCTATATAGACAAATATTGCATATTTAATTTTTTGTTTTATAAATATATTTGAGTCTGTTATTATATATGTTTTTGAGTTGTCTTTATGTTTTTTTTAATTCTGATGACTTCGAGACTTACTCGTTATAATTTGGCTATATAGATAAATATTGCATATTTAATTTTTTGTTCTTTTATATATTTGATTCTGTTTTATGTATGTTTTGAATTTTTCTTTATGTTTCTATAATTCTGCTGACTTCGAGATTTATTCCTTATGATTGGGCTATATAGACAAATATTGCATATTTAATTTTTTGTTTTATACATATATTTGAGTCTGTTATTATATATGTTTTTGAGTTGTCTTTATGTTTTTTTAATTCTGATGACTTCGAGACTTACTCCTTATAATTTGGCTATATAGATAAATATTGCATATTTAATTTTTTGTTCTTTTATATATTTGATTCTGTTTTATGTATGTTTTGAATTTTTCTTTATGTTTCTATAATTCTGCTGACTTCGAGATTTATTCCTTATGATTGGGCTATATAGACAAATATTGCATATTTCATTTTTTGTTATTTTATATATTTGATTCTGTTTTATGTATGTTTTGGATTTTTCTTTATGTTTCTATAATTCTGCTGACTTCGAGATTTATTCCTTATGATTTGGCTATATAGACAAATATTGCATATTTAATTTTTTGTTTTATAACTATATTTGAGTCTGTTATTATATATGTTTTTGAGTTGTCTTTATGTTTTTTTTAATTCTGATGACTTCGAGATTTACTCCTTATAATTTGGCTATATAGATAAATATTGCATATCTAATTTTTTGTACTTTTATATATTTGATTCTGTTTTTATGTATGTTTTGGATTTTTCTTTATGTTTCTATAATTCTGCTGACTTCGAGATTTATTCCTTATGATTTGGCTATATAGACAAATATTGCATATTTAATTTTTTGTTCTTTTATATATTTGATTCTGTTTTTATGTATGTTTTGGATTTTTCTTTGTTTCTATAATTCTGCTGACTTCGAGATTTATTCCTTATGATTTGGCTATATAGACAAATATTGCATATTTAATTTTTTGTTCTTTTATATATTTGATTCTGTTTTATGTATGTTTTGGATTTTTCTTTATGTTTCTATAATTCTGCTGACTTCGAGATTTATTCCTTATGATTTGGCTATATAGACAAATATTGCATATTTAATTTTTTGTTTTATACATATATTTGAGTCTGTTATTATATATGTTTTTGAGTTGTCTTTATGTTTTTTTAATTCTGATGACTTCGAGACTTACTCCTTATAATTTGGCTATATAGATAAATATTGCATATGTAATTTTTTGTTCTTTTATATATTTGATTTTGTTTTTATGTATGTTTTGGATCTTTCTTTGTTTCTATAATTCTGCTGACTTCGAGATTTATTCCTTATAATTTGGCTATATAGATAAATATTGCATATTTAATTTTTTGTTCTTTTAAATATTTGATTCTGTTTTTATGTATGTTTTGGATTTTTCTTTGTTTCTATAATTCTGCTGACTTCGAGATTTATTCCTTATAATTTGGCTATATAGATAAATATTGCATATGTAATTTTTTGTTCTTTTATATATTTGATTTTGTTTTTATGTATGTTTTGGATCTTTCTTTGTTTCTATAATTCTGCTGACTTCGAGATTTATTCCTTATAATTTGGCTATATAGATAAATATTGCATATTTAATTTTTTGTTCTTTTAAATATTTGATTCTGTTTTTATGTATGTTTTGGATTTTTCTTTGTTTCTATAATTCTGCTGACTTCGAGATTTATTCCTTATAATTTGGCTATATAGATAAATATTGCATATTTAATTTTTTGTTCTTTTAAATATTTGATTCTGTTTTTATGTGTGTTTTGGATTTTTCTTTGTTTCTATAATTCTGCTGACTTCGAGATTTATTCCTTATAATTTGGCTATATAGATAAATATTGCATATGTAATTTTTTGTTCTTTTATATATTTGATTTTGTTTTTATGTATGTTTTGGATCTTTCTTTGTTTCTATAATTCTGCTGACTTCGAGATTTATTCCTTATAATTTGGCTATATAGATAAATATTGCATATTTCATTTTTTGTTATTTTATATATTTCATTCTGTTTTATGTATGTTTTGGATTTTTCTTTATGTTTCTATAATTCTGCTGACTTCGAGATTTATTCCTTATGATTTGGCTATATAGACAAATATTGCATATTTAATTTTTTGTTTTATAAATATATTTGAGTCTGTTATTATATATGTTTTTGAGTTGTCTTTATGTTTTTTTTAATTCTGATGACTTCGAGACTTACTCGTTATAATTTGGCTATATAGATAAATATTGCATATTTAATTTTTTGTTCTTTTATATATTTGATTCTGTTTTATGTATGTTTTGAATTTTTTTTTATGTTTCTATAATTCTGCTGACTTCGAGATTTATTCCTTATGATTGGGCTATATAGACAAATATTGCATATTTCATTTTTTGTTATTTTATATATTTCATTCTGTTTTATGTATGTTTTGGATTTTTCTTTATGTTTCTATAATTCTGCTGACTTCGAGATTTATTCCTTATGATTTGGCTATATAGACAAATATTGCATATTTAATTTTTTGTTTTATAAATATATTTGAGTCTGTTATTATATATGTTTTTGAGTTGTCTTTATGTTTTTTTTAATTCTGATGACTTCGAGACTTACTCGTTATAATTTGGCTATATAGATAAATATTGCATATTTAATTTTTTGTTCTTTTATATATTTGATTCTGTTTTATGTATGTTTTGAATTTTTCTTTATGTTTCTATAATTCTGCTGACTTCGAGATTTATTCCTTATGATTGGGCTATATAGACAAATATTGCATATTTAATTTTTTGTTTTATACATATATTTGAGTCTGTTATTATATATGTTTTTGAGTTGTCTTTATGTTTTTTTAATTCTGATGACTTCGAGACTTACTCCTTATAATTTGGCTATATAGATAAATATTGCATATTTAATTTTTTGTTCTTTTATATATTTGATTCTGTTTTATGTATGTTTTGAATTTTTCTTTATGTTTCTATAATTCTGCTGACTTCGAGATTTATTCCTTATGATTGGGCTATATAGACAAATATTGCATATTTCATTTTTTGTTATTTTATATATTTGATTCTGTTTTATGTATGTTTTGGATTTTTCTTTATGTTTCTATAATTCTGCTGACTTCGAGATTTATTCCTTATGATTTGGCTATATAGACAAATATTGCATATTTAATTTTTTGTTTTATAACTATATTTGAGTCTGTTATTATATATGTTTTTGAGTTGTCTTTATGTTTTTTTTAATTCTGATGACTTCGAGATTTACTCCTTATAATTTGGCTATATAGATAAATATTGCATATTTAATTTTTTGTTCTTTTATATATTTGATTCTGTTTTATGTATGTTTTGAATTTTTCTTTATGTTTCTATAATTCTGCTGACTTCGAGATTTATTCCTTATGATTTGGCTATATAGACAAATATTGCATATTTAATTTTTTGTTTTATAACTATATTTGAGTCTGTTATTATATATGTTTTTGAGTTGTCTTTATGTTTTTTTTAATTCTGATGACTTCGAGATTTACTCCTTATAATTTGGCTATATAGATAAATATTGCATATTTAATTTTTTGTTCTTTTATATATTTGATTCTGTTTTATGTATGTTTTGAATTTTTCTTTATGTTTCTATAATTCTGCTGACTTCGAGATTTATTCCTTATGATTTGGCTATATAGACAAATATTGCATATTTAATTTTTTGTTTTATAACTATATTTGAGTCTGTTATTATATATGTTTTTGAGTTGTCTTTATGTTTTTTTTAATTCTGATGACTTCGAGATTTACTCCTTATAATTTGGCTATATAGATAAATATTGCATATTTAATTTTTTGTTCTTTTATATATTTGATTCTGTTTTATGTATGTTTTGAATTTTTCTTTATGTTTCTATAATTCTGCTGACTTCGAGATTTATTCCTTATGATTTGGCTATATAGACAAATATTGCATATTTAATTTTTTGTTTTATAACTATATTTGAGTCTGTTATTATATATGTTTTTGAGTTGTCTTTATGTTTTTTTTAATTCTGATGACTTCGAGATTTACTCCTTATAATTTGGCTATATAGATAAATATTGCATATTTAATTTTTTGTTCTTTTATATATTTGATTCTGTTTTATGTATGTTTTGAATTTTTCTTTATGTTTCTATAATTCTGCTGACTTCGAGATTTATTCCTTATGATTGGGCTATATAGACAAATATTGCATATTTCATTTTTTGTTATTTTATATATTTGATTCTGTTTTATGTATGTTTTGGATTTTTCTTTATGTTTCTATAATTCTGCTGACTTCGAGATTTATTCCTTATGATTTGGCTATATAGACAAATATTGCATATTTAATTTTTTGTTTTATAACTATATTTGAGTCTGTTATTATATATGTTTTTGAGTTGTCTTTATGTTTTTTTTAATTCTGATGACTTCGAGATTTACTCCTTATAATTTGGCTATATAGATAAATATTGCATATCTAATTTTTTGTACTTTTATATATTTGATTCTGTTTTTATGTATGTTTTGGATTTTTCTTTATGTTTCTATAATTCTGCTGACTTCGAGATTTATTCCTTATGATTTGGCTATATAGACAAATATTGCATATTTAATTTTTTGTTCTTTTATATATTTGATTCTGTTTTTATGTATGTTTTGGATTTTTCTTTGTTTCTATAATTCTGCTGACTTCGAGATTTATTCCTTATGATTTGGCTATATAGACAAATATTGCATATTTAATTTTTTGTTCTTTTATATATTTGATTCTGTTTTATGTATGTTTTGGATTTTTCTTTATGTTTCTATAATTCTGCTGACTTCGAGATTTATTCCTTATGATTTGGCTATATAGACAAATATTGCATATTTAATTTTTTGTTTTATACATATATTTGAGTCTGTTATTATATATGTTTTTGAGTTGTCTTTATGTTTTTTTAATTCTGATGACTTCGAGACTTACTCCTTATAATTTGGCTATATAGATAAATATTGCATATGTAATTTTTTGTTCTTTTATATATTTGATTTTGTTTTTATGTATGTTTTGGATCTTTCTTTGTTTCTATAATTCTGCTGACTTCGAGATTTATTCCTTATAATTTGGCTATATAGATAAATATTGCATATTTAATTTTTTGTTCTTTTAAATATTTGATTCTGTTTTTATGTATGTTTTGGATTTTTCTTTGTTTCTATAATTCTGCTGACTTCGAGATTTATTCCTTATAATTTGGCTATATAGATAAATATTGCATATGTAATTTTTTGTTCTTTTATATATTTGATTTTGTTTTTATGTATGTTTTGGATCTTTCTTTGTTTCTATAATTCTGCTGACTTCGAGATTTATTCCTTATAATTTGGCTATATAGATAAATATTGCATATTTAATTTTTTGTTCTTTTAAATATTTGATTCTGTTTTTATGTATGTTTTGGATTTTTCTTTGTTTCTATAATTCTGCTGACTTCGAGATTTATTCCTTATAATTTGGCTATATAGATAAATATTGCATATGTAATTTTTTGTTCTTTTATATATTTGATTTTGTTTTTATGTATGTTTTGGATCTTTCTTTGTTTCTATAATTCTGCTGACTTCGAGATTTATTCCTTATAATTTGGCTATATAGATAAATATTGCATATTTAATTTTTTGTTCTTTTAAATATTTGATTCTGTTTTTATGTATGTTTTGGATCTTTCTTTGTTTCTATAATTCTGCTGACTTCGAGATTTATTCCTTATAATTTGGCTATATAGATAAATATTGCATATTTAATTTTTTGTTCTTTTAAATATTTGATTCTGTTTTTATGTATGTTTTGGATTTTTCTTTGTTTCTATAATTCTGCTGACTTCGAGATTTATTCCTTATAATTTGGCTATATAGATAAATATTGCATATGTAATTTTTTGTTCTTTTATATATTTGATTTTGTTTTTATGTATGTTTTGGATCTTTCTTTGTTTCTATAATTCTGCTGACTTCGAGATTTATTCCTTATAATTTGGCTATATAGATAAATATTGCATATTTAATTTTTTGTTCTTTTAAATATTTGATTCTGTTTTTATGTATGTTTTGGATTTTTCTTTGTTTCTATAATTCTGCTGACTTCGAGATTTATTCCTTATAATTTGGCTATATAGATAAATATTGCATATTTAATTTTTTGTTCTTTTATATATTTGATTCTGTTTTATGTGTTTTGGATTTTTCTTTCTGTTTCTATAATTCTGCTGACTTCGAGATTTATTCCTTATGATTTGGCTATATAGACAAATATTGCATATTTAATTTTTTGTTCTTTTATATATTTGATTCTGTTTTATGTATGTTTTGAATTTTTCTTTATGTTTCTATAATTCTGCTGACTTCGAGATTTATTCCTTATGATTGGGCTATATAGACAAATATTGCATATTTCATTTTTTGTTCTTTTATATATTCGATTCTGTTTTATGTATGTTTTGGATTTTTCTTTATGTTTCTATAATTCTGCTGACTTCGAGATTTATTCCTTATGATTTGGCTATATAGACAAATATTGCATATTTCATTTTTTGTTCTTTTATATATTCGATTCTGTTTTATGTATGTTTTGAATTTTTCTTTATGTTTCTATAATTCTGCTGACTTCGAGATTTATTCCTTATGATTGGGCTATATAGACAAATATTGCATATTTCATTTTTTGTTCTTTTATATATTCGATTCTGTTTTATGTATGTTTTGGATTTTTCTTTATGTTTCTATAATTCTGCTGACTTCGAGATTTATTCCTTATGATTTGGCTATATAGACAAATATTGCATATTTAATTTTTTGTTTTATACATATATTTGACTCTGTTATTTATTATATATGTTTTTGAGTTGTATTTATGTTTTTTTAATTCTGATGACTTCGAGACTTACTCCTTATAATTTGGCTATATAGATAAATATTGCATATTTAATTTTTTGTTCTTTTAAATATTTGATTCTGTTTTTATGTATGTTTTGGATTTTTCTTTGTTTCTATAATTCTGCTGACTTCGAGATTTATTCCTTATAATTTGGCTATATAGATAAATATTGCATATGTAATTTTTTGTTCTTTTATATATTTGATTTTGTTTTTATGTATGTTTTGGATCTTTCTTTGTTTCTATAATTCTGCTGACTTCGAGATTTATTCCTTATAATTTGGCTATATAGATAAATATTGCATATTTAATTTTTTGTTCTTTTAAATATTTGATTCTGTTTTTATGTATGTTTTGGATTTTTCTTTGTTTCTATAATTCTGCTGACTTCGAGATTTATTCCTTATAATTTGGCTATATAGATAAATATTGCATATGTAATTTTTTGTTCTTTTATATATTTGATTTTGTTTTTATGTATGTTTTGGATCTTTCTTTGTTTCTATAATTCTGCTGACTTCGAGATTTATTCCTTATAATTTGGCTATATAGATAAATATTGCATATTTAATTTTTTGTTCTTTTAAATATTTGATTCTGTTTTTATGTATGTTTTGGATCTTTCTTTGTTTCTATAATTCTGCTGACTTCGAGATTTATTCCTTATAATTTGGCTATATAGATAAATATTGCATATTTAATTTTTTGTTCTTTTAAATATTTGATTCTGTTTTTATGTATGTTTTGGATTTTTCTTTGTTTCTATAATTCTGCTGACTTCGAGATTTATTCCTTATAATTTGGCTATATAGATAAATATTGCATATTTAATTTTTTGTTCTTTTATATATTTGATTCTGTTTAATGTGTTTTGGATTTTTCTTTCTGTTTCTATAATTCTGCTGACTTCGAGATTTATTCCTTATGATTTGGCTATATAGACAAATATTGCATATTTAATTTTTTGTTCTTTTATATATTTGATTCTGTTTTATGTATGTTTTGAATTTTTCTTTATGTTTCTATAATTCTGCTGACTTCGAGATTTATTCCTTATGATTGGGCTATATAGACAAATATTGCATATTTCATTTTTTGTTCTTTTATATATTCGATTCTGTTTTATGTATGTTTTGGATTTTTCTTTATGTTTCTATAATTCTGCTGACTTCGAGATTTATTCCTTATGATTTGGCTATATAGACAAATATTGCATATTTAATTTTTTGTTTTATACATATATTTGACTCTGTTATTTATTATATATGTTTTTGAGTTGTATTTATGTTTTTTTAATTCTGATGACTTCGAGACTTACTCCTTATAATTTGGCTATATAGACAAATATTGCATATTTAATTTTTTTTTCTTTTATATATTTGATTCTGTTTTATGTATGTTTTGAATTTTTCTTTATGTTTCTATAATTCTGCTGACTTCGAGATTTATTCCTTATGATTGGGCTATATAGACAAATATTGCATATTTAATTTTTTGTTTAATACATATATTTGAGTCTGTTATTATATATGCTTTTGAGTTGTATTTATGTTTCTATAATTCTGCTGACTTCGAGATTTATTCCTTATGATTTGGCTACATAGACAAATATTGCATATTTAATTTTTTGTTCTTTTATATATTTGAATCTGTTTTATGTATGTTTTGAATTTTTCTTTATGTTTCTATAATTCTGCTGACTTCGAGATTTATTCCTTATGATTTGGCTATATAGACAAATATTGCATATTTAATTTTTTGTTTTATACATATATTTGAGTCTGTTATTATATATGTTTTTGAGTTGTTTTTATGTTTTTTTAATTCTGATGACTTCGAGACTTACTCCTTATAATTTGGCTATATAGATAAATATTGCATATTTAATTTTTTGTTCTTTTATATATTTGATTCTGTTTTATGTATGTTTTGAATTTTTCTTTATGTTTCTATAATTCTGCTGACTTCGAGATTTATTCCTTATGATTGGGCTATATAGACAAATATTGCATATTTCATTTTTTGTTATTTTATATATTTGATTCTGTTTTATGTATGTTTTGGATTTTTCTTTATGTTTCTATAATTCTGCTGACTTTGAGATTTATTCCTAATGATTTGGCTATATAGACAAATATTGCATATTTAATTTTTTGTTTTATACATATATTTGAGTCTGTTATTATATATGTTTTTGAGTTGTCTTTATGTTTCTATAATTCTGCTGACTTCGAGATTTATTCCTTATGATTTGGCTATATAGACAAATATTGCATATTTAATTTTTTGCACTTTTATATATTTGATTCTGTTTTATGTATGTTTTGGATTTTTCTTTATGTTTCTATAATTCTGCTGACTTCGAGATTTATTCCTTATGATTTGGCTATATAGACAAATATTGCATATTTAATTTTTTGTTTTATACATATATTTGAGTCTGTTATTATATATGTTTTTGAGTTGTCTTTATGTTTTTTTAATTCTCATGACTTCGAGACTTACTCCTTATAATTTGGCTATATAGATAAATATTGCATATTTAATTTTTTGTACTTTTATATATTTGATTCTGTTTTATGTATGTTTTGGATTTTTCTTTATGTTTCTATAATTCTGCTGACTTCGAGATTTATTCCTTATGATTTAGCTATATAGACAAATATTGCATATTTAATTTTTTGTTCTTTTATATATTTGATTCTGTTTTATGTATGTTTTGAATTTTTCTTTATGTTTCTATAATTCTGCTGACTTCGAGATTTATTCCTTATGATTGGGCTATATAGACAAATATTGCATATTTCATTTTTTGTTCTTTTATATATTCGATTCTGTTTTATGTATGTTTTGGATTTTTCTTTATGTTTCTATAATTCTGCTGACTTCGAGATTTATTCCTTATGATTTGGCTATATAGACAAATATTGCATATTTAATTTTTTGTTTTATACATATATTTGAGTCTGTTATTATATATGTTTTTGAGTTGTCTTTATGTTTTTTTTAATTCTGATGACTTCGAGACTTACTCCTTATAATTTGGCTATATAGATAAATATTGCATATTTAATTTTTTTGTTCTTTTATATATTTGATTCTGTTTTATGTATGTTTTGAATTTTTCTTTATGTTTCTATAATTCTGCTGACTTCGAGATTTATTCCTTATGATTTGGCTATATAGACTAATATTGCATATTTAATTTTTTGTTTTATACATATATTTGAGTCTGTTATTATATATGTTTTTAAGTTGTCTTTATGTTTTTTTAATTCTGATGACTTCGAGACTTACTCCTTATAATTTGGCTATATAGATAAATATTGCATATTTAATTTTTTGTTCTTTTATATATTTGATTCTGTTTTATGTATGTTTTGAATTTTTCTTTATGTTTCTATAATTCTGCTGACTTCGAGATTTATTCCTTATGATTGGGCTATATAGACAAATATTGCATATTTCATTTTTTGTTTTTTATATATTTGATTCTGTTTTATGTATGTTTTGGATTTTTCTTTATGTTTCTATAATTCTGCTGACTTCGAGATTTATTCCTTATGATTTGGCTATATAGACTAATATTGCATATTTAATTTTTTGTTTTATACATATATTTGAGTCTGTTATTATATATGTTTTTGAGTTGTCTTTATGTTTTTTTTAATTCTGATGACTTCGAGACTTACTCCTTATAATTTGGCTATATAGATAAATATTGCATATTTAATTTTTTGTTCTTTTATATATTTGATTCTGTTTTATGTATGTTTTGAATTTTTCTTTATGTTTCTATAATTCTGCTGACTTCGAGATTTATTCCTTATGATTTGGCTATATAGACTAATATTGCATATTTAATTTTTTGTTTTATACATATATTTGAGTCTGTTATTATATATGTTTTTGAGTTGTCTTTATGTTTTTTTAATTCTGATGACTTCGAGACTTACTCCTTATAATTTGGCTATATAGATAAATATTGCATATTTAATTTTTTGTTCTTTTATATATTTGATTCTGTTTTATGTATGTTTTGAATTTTTCTTTATGTTTCTATAATTCTGCTGACTTCGAGATTTATTCCTTATGATTGGGCTATATAGACAAATATTGCATATTTCATTTTTTGTTTTTTATATATTTGATTCTGTTTTATGTATGTTTTGGATTTTTCTTTATGTTTCTATAATTCTGCTGACTTCGAGATTTATTCCTTATGATTTGGCTATATAGACTAATATTGCATATTTAATTTTTTGTTTTATACATATATTTGAGTCTGTTATTATATATGTTTTTGAGTTGTCTTTATGTTTTTTTAATTCTGATGACTTCGAGACTTACTCCTTATAATTTGGCTATATAGATAAATATTGCATATTTAATTTTTTGTTCTTTTATATATTTGATTCTGTTTTATGTATGTTTTGAATTTTTCTTTATGTTTCTATAATTCTGCTGACTTCGAAATTTAGTCCTTATGATTGGGCTGTATAGACAAATATTGCATATTTCATTTTTTGTTCTTTTATATATTTGATTCTGTTTTATGTATGTTTTGGATTTTTCTTTATGTTTCTATAATTCTGCTGACTTCGAGATTTATTCCTTATGATTTGGCTATATAGACAAATATTGCATATTTAGTTTTTTGTTTTATACATATATTTGAGTCTGTTATTATATATGTTTTTGAGTTGTCTTTATGTTTTTTTAATTCTGATGACTTCGAGACTTACTCCTTATAATTTGGCTATATAGATAAATATTGCATATTTAATTTTTTGTTCTTTTATATATTTGATTCTGTTTTATGTATGTTTTGAATTTTTCTTTATGTTTCTATAATTCTGCTGACTTCGAGATTTATTCCTTATGATTGAGCTATATAGACAAATATTGCATATTTCATTTTTTGTTATTTTATATATTTGATTCTGTTTTATGTATGTTTTGGATTTTTCTTTATGTTTCTATAATTCTGCTGACTTCGAGATTTATTCCTTATGATTGGGCTATAGAGACAAATATTGCATATTTAATTTTTTGTTTTATACATATATTTGAATCTGTTATTATATATGTTTTTGAGTTGTCTTTATGTTTCTATAATTCTGCTGACTTCGAGATTTATTCCTTATGATTTGGCTATATAGACAAATATTGCATATTTAATTTTTTGTACTTTTATATATTTGATTCTGTTTTATGTATGTTTTGCATTTTTCTTTATGTTTCTATAATTCTGCTGACTTGGAGATTTATTCCTTATGATTTGGCTATATAGACAAATATTGCATATTTAATTTTTTGTTTTATACATATATTTGAGTCTGTTATTATATATGTTTTTGAGTTGTCTTTATGTTTTTTTAATTCTCATGACTTCGAGACTTACTCCTTATAATTTGGCTATTTAGATAAATATTGCATATTTAATTTTTTGTTCTTTTATATATTTGATTCTGTTTTATGTATGTTTTGAATTTTTCTTTATGTTTCTATAATTCTGCTGACTTCGAGATTTATTCCTTATGATTGAGCTATATAGACAAATATTGCATATTTCATTTTTTGTTATTTTATATATTTGATTCTGTTTTATGTATGTTTTGGATTTTTCTTTATGTTTCTATAATTCTGCTGACTTCGAGATTTATTCCTTATAATTTGGCTATATAGATAAATATTGCATATTTAATTTTTTGTTCTTTTATATATTTGATTCTGTTTTATGTATGTTTTGAATTTTTCTTTATGTTTCTATAATTCTGCTGACTTCGAGATTTATTCCTTATGATTGAGCTATATAGACAAATATTGCATATTTCATTTTTTGTTATTTTATATATTTGATTCTGTTTTATGTATGTTTTGGATTTTTCTTTATGTTTCTATAATTCTGCTGACTTCGAGATTTATTCCTTATGATTTAGCTATATAGACAAATATTGCATATTTAATTTTTTGTTCTTTTATATATTTGATTCTGTTTTATGTATGTTTTGAATTTTTCTTTATGTTTCTATAATTCTGCTGACTTCGAGATTTATTCCTTATGATTGAGCTATATAGACAAATATTGCATATTTCATTTTTTGTTATTTTATATATTTGATTCTGTTTTATGTATGTTTTGGATTTTTCTTTATGTTTCTATAATTCTGCTGACTTCGAGATTTATTCCTTATAATTTGGCTATATAGATAAATATTGCATATTTAATTTTTTGTTCTTTTATATATTTGATTCTGTTTTATGTATGTTTTGAATTTTTCTTTATGTTTCTATAATTCTGCTGACTTCGAGATTTATTCCTTATGATTGAGCTATATAGACAAATATTGCATATTTCATTTTTTGTTATTTTATATATTTGATTCTGTTTTATGTATGTTTTGGATTTTTCTTTATGTTTCTATAATTCTGCTGACTTCGAGATTTATTCCTTATGATTTGGCTATAGAGACAAATATTGCATATTTAATTTTTTGTTTTATACATATATTTGAATCTGTTATTATATATGTTTTTGAGTTGTCTTTATGTTTCTATAATTCTGCTGACTTCGAGATTTATTCCTTATGATTTGGCTATATAGACAAATATTGCATATTTAATTTTTTGTACTTTTATATATTTGATTCTGTTTTATGTATGTTTTGCATTTTTCTTTATGTTTCTATAATTCTGCTGACTTGGAGATTTATTCCTTATGATTTGCCTATATAGACAAATATTGCATATTTAATTTTTTGTTTTATACATATATTTGAGTCTGTTATTATATATGTTTTTGAGTTGTCTTTATGTTTTTTTAATTCTCATGACTTCGAGACTTACTCCTTATAATTTGGCTATTTAGATAAATATTGCATATTTAATTTTTTGTTCTTTTATATATTTGATTCTGTTTTATGTATGTTTTGAATTTTTCTTTATGTTTCTATAATTCTGCTGACTTCGAGATTTATTCCTTATGATTGAGCTATATAGACAAATATTGCATATTTCATTTTTTGCTATTTTATATATTTGATTCTGTTTTATGTATGTTTTGGATTTTTCTTTATGTTTCTATAATTCTGCTGACTTCGAGATTTATTCCTTATAATTTGGCTATATAGATAAATATTGCATATTTAATTTTTTGTTCTTTTATATATTTGATTCTGTTTTATGTATGTTTTGAATTTTTCTTTATGTTTCTATAATTCTGCTGACTTCGAGATTTATTCCTTATGATTGAGCTATATAGACAAATATTGCATATTTCATTTTTTGTTATTTTATATATTTGATTCTGTTTTATGTATGTTTTGGATTTTTCTTTATGTTTCTATAATTCTGCTGACTTCGAGATTTATTCCTTATGATTTAGCTATATAGACAAATATTGCATATTTAATTTTTTGTTCTTTTATATATTTGATTCTGTTTTATGTATGTTTTGAATTTTTCTTTATGTTTCTATAATTCTGCTGACTTCGAGATTTATTCCTTATGATTGGGCTATATAGACAAATATTGCATATTTCATTTTTTGTTCTTTTATATATTCGATTCTGTTTTATGTATGTTTTGGATTTTTCTTTATGTTTCTATAATTCTGCTGACTTCGAGATTTATTCCTTATGATTTGGCTATATAGACAAATATTGCATATTTAATTTTTTGTTTTATACATATTTTTGAGTCTGTTATTATATATGTTTTTGAGTTGTCTTTATGTTTTTTTAATTCTGATGACTTCGAGACTTACTCCTTATAATTTGGCTATATAGATAAATATTGCATATTTAATTTTTTGTTCTTTTATATATTTGATTCTGTTTTATGTATGTTTTGAATTTTTCTTTATGTTTCTATAATTCTGCTGTCTTCGAGATTTATTCCTTATGATTGGGCTATATAGACAAATATTGCATATTTCATTTTTTGTTTTTTATATATTTGATTCTGTTTTATGTATGTTTTGGATTTTTCTTTATGTTTCTATAATTCTGCTGACTTCGAGATTTATTCCTTATGATTTGGCTATATAGACTAATATTGCATATTTAATTTTTTGTTTTATACATATATTTGAGTCTGTTATTATATATGTTTTTGAGTTGTCTTTATGTTTTTTTAATTCTCATGACTTCGAGACTTACTCCTTATAATTTGGCTATATAGATAAATATTGCATATTTAATTTTTTGTTCTTTTATATATTTGATTCTGTTTTATGTATGTTTTGAATTTTTCTTTATGTTTCTATAATTCTGCTGTCTTCGAGATTTATTCCTTATGATTGGGCTATATAGACAAATATTGCATATTTCATTTTTTGTTTTTTATATATTTGATTCTGTTTTATGTATGTTTTGGATTTTTCTTTATGTTTCTATAATTCTGCTGACTTCGAGATTTATTCCTTATGATTTGGCTATATAGACTAATATTGCATATTTAATTTTTTGTTTTATACATATATTTGAGTCTGTTATTATATATGTTTTTGAGTTGTCTTTATGTTTTTTTAATTCTCATGACTTCGAGACTTACTCCTTATAATTTGGCTATATAGATAAATATTGCATATTTAATTTTTTGTACTTTTATTTATTTGATTCTGTTTTATGTATGTTGGATTTTTCTTTATGTTTCTATAATTCTGCTGACTTCGAGATTTATTCCTTATGATTTAGCTATATAGACAAATATTGCATATTTAATTTTTTGTTCTTTTATATATTTGATTCTGTTTTTATGTATGTTTTGGATTTTTCTTTGTTTCTATAATTCTGCTGACTTCGAGATTTATTCCTTATAATTTGGCTATATAGATAAATATAGCATATTTAATTTTTTGTTCTTTTATATATTTGATTCTGTTTTATGTGTTTTGGATTTTTCTTTATGTTTCTATAATTCTGCTGACTTCGAGATTTATTCCTTATGATTTGGCTATATAGACAAATATTGCATATTTAATTTTTTGTTCTTTTATATATTTGATTCTGTTTTTATGTATGTTTTGGATTTTTCTTTGTTTCTATAATTCTGCTGACTTCGAGATTTATTCCTTATAATTTGGCTATATAGATAAATATAGCATATTTAATTTTTTGTTCTTTTATATATTTGATTCTGTTTTATGTGTTTTGGATTTTTCTTTATGTTTCTATAATTCTGCTGACTTCGAGATTTATTCCTTATGATTTGGCTATATAGACAAATATTGCATATTTAATTTTTTGTTCTTTTATATATTTGATTCTGTTTTTATGTATGTTTTGGATTTTTCTTTATTTCTATAATTCTGCTGACTTCGAGATTTATTCCTTATAATTTGGCTATATAGATAAATATAGCATATTTAACTTTTTGTTCTTTTATATATTTGATTCTGTTTTTATGTATGTTTTGGATTTTTCTTTGTTTCTATAATTCTGCTGACTTCGAGATTTATTCCTTATAATTTGGCTATATAGACAAATATTGCATATTTCATTTTTTGTTCTTTTATATATTTGATTCTGTTTTATGTATGTTTTGGATTTCTCTTTATGTTTCTATAATTCTGCTGACTTCGAAATTTATTCCTTATGATTTGGCTATATAGACAAATATTGCATATTTAATTTTTTGTTTTATACATATATTTGAGTCTGTTATTATATATGTTTTTGAGTTGTCTTTATGTTTTTTTAATTCTGATGACTTCGAGATTTACTCCTTATAATTTGGCTATATAGATAAATATTGCATATTTAATTTTTTGTACTTTTATATATTTGATTCTGTTTTATGTATGTTTTGGATTTTTCTTTATGTTTCTATAATTCTGCTGACTTCGAGATTTATTCCTTATGATTTGGCTATATAGACAAATATTGCATATTTAATTTTTTGTTCTTTTATATATTTGATTCTGTTTTTATGTATGTTTTGGATTTTTCTTTGTTTCTATAATTCTGCTGACTTCGAGATTTATTCCTTATGATTGGGCTATATAGACAAATATTGCATATTTCATTTTTTGTTCTTTTATATATTTGATTCTGTTTTATGTATGTTTTGGATTTTTCTTTATGTTTCTATAATTCTGCTGACTTCGAGATTTATTCCTTATGATTTGGCTATAGACAAATATTGCATATTTAATTTTTTGTTTTATACATATATTTGAGTCTGTTATTATATATGTTTTTGAGTTGTCTTTATGTTTTTTTATTTCTGCTGACTTCGAGAATTACTCCTTATAATTTGGCTATATAGATAAATATTGCATATTTAATTTTTTGTACTTTTATATATTTGATTCTGTTTTATGTATGTTTTGGATTTTTCTTTATGTTTCTATAATTCTGCTGACTTCGAGATTTATTCCTTATGATTTAGCTATATAGACAAATATTGCATATTTAATTTTTTGGTCTTTTATATATTTGATTCTGTTTTTATGTATGTTTTGGATTTTTCTTTGTTTCTATAATTCTGCTGACTTCGAGATTTATTCCTTATAATTTGGCTATATAAATAAATATTGCATATTTAATTTTTTGTTCTTTTATATATTTGATTCTTTTTTATGTGTTTTGGATTTTTCTTTATGTTTCTATAATTCTGCTTACTTCGAGATTTATTCCTTATGATTTGGCTACATAGACAAATATTGCATATTTAATTTTTTGTTCTTTTATATATTTGAATCTGTTTTATGTATGTTTTGAATTTTTCTTTATGTTTCTATAATTCTGCTGACTTCAAAATTTATTCCTTATGATTTGGCTATATAGACAAATATTGCATATTTAATTTTTTGTTTTATACATATATTTGAGTCTGTTATTATATATATTTTTGAGTTGTCTTTATGTTTTTTTAATTCTGATGACGTCGAGACTTACTCCTTATAATTTGTCTATATAGATAAATATTGCATATTTAATTTTTTGTTCTTTTATATATTTGATTCTGTTTTATGTATGTTTTGAATTTTTCTTTATGTTTCTATAATTCTGCTGACTTCGAGATTTATTCCTTATGATTGGGCTATATAGACAAATATTGCATATTTCATTTTTTGTTATTTTATATATTTGATTCTGTTTTATGTATGTTTTGGATTTTTCTTTATGTTTCTATAATTCTGCTGACTTCGAGATTTATTCCTTATGATTTGGCTATAGAGACAAATATTGCATATTTAATTTTTTGTTTTATACATATATTTGAGTCTGTTATTATATATGTTTTTGAGTTGTCTTTATGTTTCTATAATTCTGCTGACTTCGAGATTTATTCCTTATGATTTGGCTATATAGACAAATATTGCATATTTAATTTTTTGTACTTTTATATATTTGATTCTGTTTTATGTATGTTTTGGATTTTTCTTTATGTTTCTATAATTCTGCTGACTTCGAGATTTATTCCTTATGATTTGGCTATATAGACAAATATTGTATATTTAATTTTTTGTTTTATACATATATTTGAGTCTGTTATTATATATGTTTTTGAGTTGTCTTTATGTTTTTTTAATTCTCATGACTTCGAGACTTACTCCTTATAATTTGGCTATATAGATAAATATTGCATATTTAATTTTTTGTACTTTTATATATTTGATTCTGTTTTATGTATGTTTTGGATTTTTCTTTATGTTTCTATAATTCTGCTGACTTCGAGATTTATTCCTTATGATTTAGCTATATAGACAAATATTGCATATTTAATTTTTTGTTCTTTTATATATTTGATTCTGTTTTATGTATGTTTTGAATTTTTCTTTATGTTTCTATAATTCTGCTGACTTCGAGATTTATTCCTTATGATTGGGCTATATAAACAAATATTGCATATTTCATTTTTTGTTTTTTATATATTTGATTCTGTTTTATGTATGTTTTGGATTTTTCTTTATGTTTCTATAATTCTGCTGGCTTCGAGATTTATTCCTTATGATTTGGCTATATAGACTAATATTGCATATTTAATTTTTTGTTTTATACATATATTTGAGTCTGTTATTATATATGTTTTTGAGTTGTCTTTATGTTTTTTTAATTCTCATGACTTCGAGACTTACTCCTTATAATTTGGCTATATAGATAAATATTGCATATTTAATTTTTTGTTCTTTTATATATTTGATTCTGTTTTATGTATGTTTTGAATTTTTCTTTATGTTTCTATAATTCTGCTGTCTTCGAGATTTATTCCTTATGATTGGGCTATATAGACAAATATTGCATATTTCATTTTTTGTTTTTTATATATTTGATTCTGTTTTATGTATGTTTTGGATTTTTCTTTATGTTTCTATAATTCTGCTGACTTCGAGATTTATTCCTTATGATTTGGCTATATAGACTAATATTGCATATTTAATTTTTTGTTTTATACATATATTTGAGTCTGTTATTATATATGTTTTTGAGTTGTCTTTATGTTTTTTTAATTCTCATGACTTCGAGACTTACTCCTTATAATTTGGCTATATAGACAAATATTGCATATTTAATTTTTTGTTCTTTTATATATTTGATTCTGTTTTTATGTATGTTTTGGATTTTTCTTTGTTTCTATAATTCTGCTGACTTCGAGATTTATTCCTTATAATTTGGCTATATAGATAAATATAGCATATTTAATTTTTTGTTCTTTTATATATTTGATTCTGTTTTATGTGTTTTGGATTTTTCTTTATGTTTCTATAATTCTGCTGACTTCGAGATTTATTCCTTATGATTTGGCTATATAGACAAATATTGCATATTTAATTTTTTGTTCTTTTATATATTAGATTCTGTTTTTATGTATGTTTTGGATTTTTCTTTGTTTCTATAATTCTGCTGACTTCGAGATTTATTCCTTATAATTTGGCTATATAGATAAATATAGCATATTTAATTTTTTGTTCTTTTATATATTTGATTCTGTTTTATTTGTTTTGGATTTTTCTTTATGTTTCTATAATTCTGCTGACTTCGAGATTTATTCCTTATGATTTGGCTATATAGACAAATATTGCATATTTAATTTTTTGTTCTTTTATATATTTGATTCTGTTTTTATGTATGTTTTGGATTTTTCTTTGTTTCTATAATTCTGCTGACTTCGAGATTTATTCCTTATAATTTGGCTATATAGATAAATATAGCATATTTAATTTTTTGTTCTTTTATATATTTGATTCTGTTTTTATGTATGTTTTGGATTTTTCTTTGTTTCTATAATTCTGCTGACTTCGAGATTTATTCCTTATAATTTGGCTATATAGACAAATATTGCATATTTCATTTTTTGTTCTTTTATATATTTGATTCTGGTTTATGTATGTTTTGGATTTCTCTTTATGTTTCTATAATTCTGCTGACTTCGAAATTTATTCCTTATGATTTGGCTATATAGACAAATATTGCATATTTAATTTTTTGTTTTATACATATATTTGAGTCTGTTATTATATATGTTTTTGAGTTGTCTTTATGTTTTTTTAATTCTGATGACTTCGAGATTTACTCCTTATAATTTGGCTATATAGATAAATATTGCATATTTAATTTTTTGTACTTTTATATATTTGATTCTGTTTTATGTATGTTTTGGATTTTTCTTTATGTTTCTATAATTCTGCTGACTTCGAGATTTATTCCTTATGATTTGGCTATATAGACAAATATTGCATATTTAATTTTTTGTTCTTTTATATATTTGATTCTGTTTTTATGTATGTTTTGGATTTTTCTTTGTTTCTATAATTCTGCTGACTTCGAGATTTATTCCTTATGATTGGGCTATATAGACAAATATTGCATATTTCATTTTTTGTTCTTTTATATATTTGATTCTGTTTTATGTATGTTTTGGATTTTTCTTTATGTTTCTATAATTCTGCTGACTTCGAGATTTATTCCTTATGATTTGGCTATATAGACAAATATTGCATATTTAATTTTTTGTTTTATACATATATTTGAGTCTGTTATTATATATGTTTTTGAGTTGTCTTTATGTTTTTTTATTTCTGCTGACTTCGAGAATTACTCCTTATAATTTGGCTATATAGATAAATATTGCGTATTTAATTTTTTGTACTCTTATATATTTGATTCTGTTTTATGTATGTTTTGGATTTTTCTTTATGTTTCTATAATTCTGCTGACTTCGAGATTTATTCCTTATGATTTAGCTATATAGACAAATATTGCATATTTAATTTTTTGGTCTTTTATATATTTGATTCTGTTTTTATGTATGTTTTGGATTTTTCTTTGTTTCTATAATTCTGCTGACTTCGAGATTTATTCCTTATAATTTGGCTATATAAATAAATATTGCATATTTAATTTTTTGTTCTTTTATATATTTGATTCTTTTTTATGTGTTTTGGATTTTTCTTTATGTTTCTATAATTCTGCTGACTTCGAGATTTATTCCTTATGATTTGGCTACATAGACAAATATTGCATATTTAATTTTTTGTTCTTTTATATATTTGAATCTGTTTTATGTATGTTTTGAATTTTTCTTTATGTTTCTATAATTCTGCTGACTTCAAAATTTATTCCTTATGATTTGGCTATATAGACAAATATTGCATATTTAATTTTTTGTTTTATACATATATTTGAGTCTGTTATTATATATATTTTTGAGTTGTCTTTATGTTTTTTTAATTCAGATGACGTCGAGACTTACTCCTTATAATTTGTCTATATAGATAAATATTGCATATTTAATTTTTTGTTCTTTTATATATTTGATTCTGTTTTATGTATGTTTTGAATTTTTCTTTATGTTTCTATAATTCTGCTGACTTCGAGATTTATTCCTTATGATTTGGCTATATAGACAAATATTGCATATTTAATTTTTTGTACTTTTATATATTTGATTCTGTTTTATGTATGTTTTGGATTTTTCTTTATGTTTCTATAATTCTGCTGACTTCGAGATTTATTCCTTATGATTTGGCTATATAGACAAATATTGCATATTTAATTTTTTGTTTTATACATATATTTGAGTCTGTTATTATATATGTTTTTGAGTTGTCTTTATGTTTTTTTAATTCTCATGACTTCGAGACTTACTCCTTATAATTTGGCTATATAGATAAATATTGCATATTTAATTTTTTGTACTTTTATATATTTGATTCTGTTTTATGTATGTTTTGGATTTTTCTTTATGTTTCTATAATTCTGCTGACTTCGAGATTTATTCCTTATGATTTAGCTATATAGACAAATATTGCATATTTAATTTTTTGTTCTTTTATATATTTGATTCTGTTTTATGTATGTTTTGAATTTTTCTTTATGTTTCTATAATTCTGCTGACTTCGAGATTTATTCCTTATGATTGGGCTATATAGACAAATATTGCATATTTCATTTTTTGTTTTTTATATATTTGATTCTGTTTTATGTATGTTTTGGATTTTTCTTTATGTTTCTATAATTCTGCTGGCTTCGAGATTTATTCCTTATGATTTGGCTATATAGACTAATATTGCATATTTAATTTTTTGTTTTATACATATATTTGAGTCTGTTATTATATATGTTTTTGAGTTGTCTTTATGTTTTTTTAATTCTGATGACTTCGAGACTTACTCCTTATAATTTGGCTATATAGATAAATATTGCATATTTAATTTTTTGTTCTTTTATATATTTGATTCTGTTTTATGTATGTTTTGAATTTTTCTTTATGTTTCTATAATTCTGCTGACTTCGAGATTTATTCCTTATGATTGGGCTGTATAGACAAATATTGCATATTTCATTTTTTGTTCTTTTATATATTTGATTCTGTTTTATGTATGTTTTGGATTTTTCTTTATGTTTCTATAATTCTGCTGACTTCGAGATTTATTCCTTATGATTTGGCTATATAGACTAATATTGCATATTTAATTTTTTGTTTTATACATATATTTGAGTCTGTTATTATATATGTTTTTGAGTTGTCTTTATGTTTTTTTAATTCTCATGACTTCGAGACTTACTCCTTATAATTTGGCTATATAGACAAATATTGCATATTTAATTTTTTGTTCTTTTATATATTTGATTCTGTTTTTATGTATGTTTTGGATTTTTCTTTGTTTCTATAATTCTGCTGACTTCGAGATTTATTCCTTATAATTTGGCTATATAGATAAATATAGCATATTTAATTTTTTGTTCTTTTATATATTTGATTCTGTTTTATGTGTTTTGGATTTTTCTTTATGTTTCTATAATTCTGCTGACTTCGAGATTTATTCCTTATGATTTGGCTATATAGACAAATATTGCATATTTAATTTTTTGTTCTTTTATATATTTGATTCTGTTTTTATGTATGTTTTGGATTTTTCTTTGTTTCTATAATTCTGCTGACTTCGAGATTTATTCCTTATAATTTGGCTATATAGATAAATATAGCATATTTAATTTTTTGTTCTTTTATATATTTGATTCTGTTTTATGTGTTTTGGATTTTTCTTTATGTTTCTATAATTCTGCTGACTTCGAGATTTATTCCTTATGATTTGGCTATATAGACAAATATTGCATATTTAATTTTTTGTTCTTTTATATATTTGATTCTGTTTTTATGTATGTTTTGGATTTTTCTTTGTTTCTATAATTCTGCTGACTTCGAGATTTATTCCTTATAATTTGGCTATATAGATAAATATAGCATATTTAATTTTTTGTTCTTTTATATATTTGATTCTGTTTTTATGTATGTTTTGGATTTTTCTTTGTTTCTATAATTCTGCTGACTTCGAGATTTATTCCTTATAATTTGGCTATATAGACAAATATTGCATATTTCATTTTTTGTTCTTTTATATATTTGATTCTGGTTTATGTATGTTTTGGATTTCTCTTTATGTTTCTATAATTCTGCTGACTTCGAAATTTATTCCTTATGATTTGGCTATATAGACAAATATTGCATATTTAATTTTTTGTTTTATACATATATTTGAGTCTGTTATTATATATGTTTTTGAGTTGTCTTTATGTTTTTTTAATTCTGATGACTTCGAGATTTACTCCTTATAATTTGGCTATATAGATAAATATTGCATATTTAATTTTTTGTACTTTTATATATTTGATTCTGTTTTATGTATGTTTTGGATTTTTCTTTATGTTTCTATAATTCTGCTGACTTCGAGATTTATTCCTTATGATTTGGCTATATAGACAAATATTGCATATTTAATTTTTTGTTCTTTTATATATTTGATTCTGTTTTTATGTATGTTTTGGATTTTTCTTTGTTTCTATAATTCTGCTGACTTCGAGATTTATTCCTTATGATTGGGCTATATAGACAAATATTGCATATTTCATTTTTTGTTCTTTTATATATTTGATTCTGTTTTATGTATGTTTTGGATTTTTCTTTATGTTTCTATAATTCTGCTGACTTCGAGATTTATTCCTTATGATTTGGCTATATAGACAAATATTGCATATTTAATTTTTTGTTTTATACATATATTTGAGTCTGTTATTATATATGTTTTTGAGTTGTCTTTATGTTTTTTTATTTCTGCTGACTTCGAGAATTACTCCTTATAATTTGGCTATATAGATAAATATTGCATATTTAATTTTTTGTACTCTTATATATTTGATTCTGTTTTATGTATGTTTTGGATTTTTCTTTATGTTTCTATAATTCTGCTGACTTCGAGATTTATTCCTTATGATTTAGCTATATAGACAAATATTGCATATTTAATTTTTTGGTCTTTTATATATTTGATTCTGTTTTTATGTATGTTTTGGATTTTTCTTTGTTTCTATAATTCTGCTGACTTCGAGATTTATTCCTTATAATTTGGCTATATAAATAAATATTGCATATTTAATTTTTTGTTCTTTTATATATTTGATTCTTTTTTATGTGTTTTGGATTTTTCTTTATGTTTCTATAATTCTGCTGACTTCGAGATTTATTCCTTATGATTTGGCTACATAGACAAATATTGCATATTTAATTTTTTGTTCTTTTATATATTTGAATCTGTTTTATGTATGTTTTGAATTTTTCTTTATGTTTCTATAATTCTGCTGACTTCAAAATTTATTCCTTATGATTTGGCTATATAGACAAATATTGCATATTTAATTTTTTGTTTTATACATATATTTGAGTCTGTTATTATATATATTTTTGAGTTGTCTTTATGTTTTTTTAATTCTGATGACGTCGAGACTTACTCCTTATAATTTGTCTATATAGATAAATATTGCATATTTAATTTTTTGTTCTTTTATATATTTGATTCTGTTTTATGTATGTTTTGAATTTTTCTTTATGTTTCTATAATTCTGCTGACTTCGAGATTTATTCCTTATGATTGGGCTATATAGACAAATATTGCATATTTCATTTTTTGTTATTTTATATATTTGATTCTGTTTTATGTATGTTTTGGATTTTTCTTTATGTTTCTATAATTCTGCTGACTTCGAGATTTATTCCTTATGATTTGGCTATAGAGACAAATATTGCATATTTAATTTTTTGTTTTATACATATATTTGAGTCTGTTATTATATATGTTTTTGAGTTGTCTTTATGTTTCTATAATTCTGCTGACTTCGAGATTTATTCCTTATGATTTGGCTATATAGACAAATATTGCATATTTAATTTTTTGTACTTTTATATATTTGATTCTGTTTTATGTATGTTTTGGATTTTTCTTTATGTTTCTATAATTCTGCTGACTTCGAGATTTATTCCTTATGATTTGGCTATATAGACAAATATTGCATATTTAATTTTTTGTTTTATACATATATTTGAGTCTGTTATTATATATGTTTTTGAGTTGTCTTTATGTTTTTTTAATTCTCATGACTTCGAGACTTACTCCTTATAATTTGGCTATATAGATAAATATTGCATATTTAATTTTTTGTACTTTTATATATTTGATTCTGTTTTATGTATGTTTTGGATTTTTCTTTATGTTTCTATAATTCTGCTGACTTCGAGATTTATTCCTTATGATTTAGCTATATAGACAAATATTGCATATTTAATTTTTTGTTCTTTTATATATTTGATTCTGTTTTATGTATGTTTTGAATTTTTCTTTATGTTTCTATAATTCTGCTGACTTCGAGATTTATTCCTTATGATTGGGCTATATAGACAAATATTGCATATTTCATTTTTTGTTTTTTATATATTTGATTCTGTTTTATGTATGTTTTGGATTTTTCTTTATGTTTCTATAATTCTGCTGGCTTCGAGATTTATTCCTTATGATTTGGCTATATAGACTAATATTGCATATTTAATTTTTTGTTTTATACATATATTTGAGTCTGTTATTATATATGTTTTTGAGTTGTCTTTATGTTTTTTTAATTCTGATGACTTCGAGACTTACTCCTTATAATTTGGCTATATAGATAAATATTGCATATTTAATTTTTTGTTCTTTTATATATTTGATTCTGTTTTATGTATGTTTTGAATTTTTCTTTATGTTTCTATAATTCTGCTGACTTCGAGATTTATTCCTTATAATTTGGCTATATAGATAAATATTGCATATTTAATTTTTTGTACTTTTATTTATTTGATTCTGTTTTATGTATGTTTTGGATTTTTCTTTATGTTTCTATAATTCTGCTGACTTCGAGATTTACTCCTTATGATTTAGCTATATAGACAAATATTGCATATTTAATTTTTTGTTCTTTTATATATTTGATTCTGTTTTTATGTATGTTTTGGATTTTTCTTTGTTTCTATAATTCTGCTGACTTCGAGATTTATTCCTTATAATTTGGCTATATAGATAAATATAGCATATTTAATTTTTTGTTCTTTTATATATTTGATTCTGTTTTATGTGTTTTGGATTTTTCTTTATGTTTCTATAATTCTGCTGACTTCGAGATTTATTCCTTATGATTGGGCTATATAGACAAATATTGCATATTTCATTTTTTGTTTTTTATATATTTGATTCTGTTTTATGTATGTTTTGGATTTTTCTTTATGTTTCTATAATTCTGCTGACTTCGAGATTTATTCCTTATGATTTGGCTATATAGACTAATATTGCATATTTAATTTTTTGTTTTATACATATATTTGAGTCTGTTATTATATATGTTTTTGAGTTGTCTTTATGTTTTTTTAATTCTGATGACTTCGAGACTTACTCCTTATAATTTGGCTATATAGATAAATATTGCATATTTAATTTTTTGTTCTTTTATATATTTGATTCTGTTTTATGTATGTTTTGAATTTTTCTTTATGTTTCTATAATTCTGCTGACTTCGAAATTTAGTCCTTATGATTGGGCTGTATAGACAAATATTGCATATTTCATTTTTTGTTCTTTTATATATTTGATTCTGTTTTATGTATGTTTTGGATTTTTCTTTATGTTTCTATAATTCTGCTGACTTCGAGATTTATTCCTTATGATTTGGCTATATAGACTAATATTGCATATTTAATTTTTTGTTTTATACATATATTTGAGTCTGTTATTATATATGTTTTTGAGTTGTCTTTATGTTTTTTTAATTCTCATGACTTCGAGACTTACTCCTTATAATTTGGCTATATAGGTAAATATTGCATATTTAATTTTTTGTACTTTTATTTATTTGATTCTGTTTTATGTATGTTTTAGATTTTTCTTTATGTTTCTATAATTCTGCTGACTTCGAGATTTATTCCTTATGATTTGGCTATATAGACAAATATTGCATATTTAATTTTTTGTTTTATACATATATTTGAGTCTGTTATTATATATGTTTTTGAGTTGTCTTTATGTTTTTTTAATTCTGATGACTTCGAGACTTACTCCTTATAATTTGGCTATATAGATAAATATTGCATATTTAATTTTTTGTTCTTTTATATATTTGATTCTGTTTTATGTATGTTTTGGATTTTTCTTTATGTTTCTATAATTCTGCTGACTTCGAGATTTATTCCTTATGATTTGGCTATAGAGACAAATATTGCATATTTAATTTTTTGTTTTATACATATATTTGAATCTGTTATTATATATGTTTTTGAGTTGTCTTTATGTTTCTATAATTCTGCTGACTTCGAGATTTATTCCTTATGATTTGGCTATATAGACAAATATTGCATATTTAATTTTTTGTACTTTTATATATTTGATTCTGTTTTATGTATGTTTTGGATTTTTCTTTATGTTTCTATAATTCTGCTGACTTCGAGATTTATTCCTTATGATTTGGCTATAGAGACAAATATTGCATATTTAATTTTTTGTTTTATACATATATTTGAATCTGTTATTATATATGTTTTTGAGTTGTCTTTATGTTTCTATAATTCTGCTGACTTCGAGATTTATTCCTTATGATTTGGCTATATAGACAAATATTGCATATTTAATTTTTTGTACTTTTATATATTTGATTCTGTTTTATGTATGTTTTGGATTTTTCTTTATGTTTCTATAATTCTGCTGACTTCGAGATTTATTCCTTATGATTTGGCTATAGAGACAAATATTGCATATTTAATTTTTTGTTTTATACATATATTTGAATCTGTTATTATATATGTTTTTGAGTTGTCTTTATGTTTCTATAATTCTGCTGACTTCGAGATTTATTCCTTATGATTTGGCTATAGAGACAAATATTGCATATTTAATTTTTTGTACTTTTATATATTTGATTCTGTTTTATGTATGTTTTGGATTTTTCTTTATGTTTCTATAATTCTGCTGACTTCGAGATTTATTCCTTATGATTTGGCTATAGAGACAAATATTGCATATTTAATTTTTTGTTTTATACATATATTTGAATCTGTTATTATATATGTTTTTGAGTTGTCTTTATGTTTCTATAATTCTGCTGACTTCGAGATTTATTCCTTATGATTTGGCTATAGAGACAAATATTGCATATTTAATTTTTTGTTTTATACATATATTTGAATCTGTTATTATATATGTTTTTGAGTTGTCTTTATGTTTCTATAATTCTGCTGACTTCGAGATTTATTCCTTATGATTTGGCTATAGAGACAAATATTGCATATTTAATTTTTTGTTTTATACATATATTTGAGTCTGTTATTATATATGTTTTTGAGTTGTCTTTATGTTTTTTTAATTCTCATGACTTCGAGACTTACTCCTTATAATTTGGCTATTTAGATAAATATTGCATATTTAATTTTTTGTACTTTTATATATTTGATTCTGTTTTATGTATGTTTTGGATTTTTCTTTATGTTTCTATAATTCTGCTGACTTCGAGATTTATTCCTTATGATTTAGCTATATAGACAAATATTGCATATTTAATTTTTTGTTCTTTTATATATTTGATTCTGTTTTATGTATGTTTTGAATTTTTTTTTATGTTTCTATAATTCTGCTGACTTCGAGATTTATTCCTTATGATTGGGCTATATAGACAAATATTGCATATTTCATTTTTTGTTCTTTTATATATTCGATTCTGTTTTATGTATGTTTTGGATTTTTCTTTATGTTTCTATAATTCTGCTGACTTCGAGATTTATTTCTTATGATTTGGCTATATAGACAAATATTGCATATTTAATTTTTTGTTTTATACATATTTTTGAGTCTGTTATTATATATGTTTTTGAGTTGTCTTTATGTTTTTTTAATTCTGATGACTTCGAGACTTACTCCTTATAATTTGGCTATATAGATAAATATTGCATATTTAATTTTTTGTTCTTTTATATATTTGATTCTGTTTTATGTATGTTTTGAATTTTTCTTTATGTTTCTATAATTCTGCTGTCTTCGAGATTTATTCCTTATGATTGGGCTATATAGACAAATATTGCATATTTCATTTTTTGTTTTTTATATATTTGATTCTGTTTTATGTATGTTTTGGATTTTTCTTTATGTTTCTATAATTCTGCTGACTTCGAGATTTATTCCTTATGATTTGGCTATATAGACTAATATTGCATATTTAATTTTTTGTTTTATACATATATTTGAGTCTGTTATTATATATGTTTTTGAGTTGTCTTTACGTTTTTTTAATTCTCATGACTTCGAGACTTACTCCTTATAATTTGGCTATATAGATAAATATTGCATATTTAATTTTTTGTTCTTTTATATATTTGATTCTGTTTTATGTATGTTTTGAATTTTTCTTTATGTTTCTATAATTCTGCTGTCTTCGAGATTTATTCCTTATGATTGGGCTATATAGACAAATATTGCATATTTCATTTTTTGTTTTTTATATATTTGATTCTGTTTTATGTATGTTTTGGATTTTTCTTTATGTTTCTATAATTCTGCTGACTTCGAGATTTATTCCTTATGATTTGGCTATATAGACTAATATTGCATATTTAATTTTTTGTTTTATACATATATTTGAGTCTGTTATTATATATGTTTTTGAGTTGTCTTTATGTTTTTTTAATTCTCATGACTTCGAGACTTACTCCTTATAATTTGGCTATATAGATAAATATTGCATATTTAATTTTTTGTACTTTTATTTATTTGATTCTGTTTTATGTATGTTGGATTTTTCTTTATGTTTCTATAATTCTGCTGACTTCGAGATTTATTCCTTATGATTTAGCTATATAGACAAATATTGCATATTTAATTTTTTGTTCTTTTATATATTTGATTCTGTTTTTATGTATGTTTTGGATTTTTCTTTGTTTCTATAATTCTGCTGACTTCGAGATTTATTCCTTATAATTTGGCTATATAGATAAATATAGCATATTTAATTTTTTGTTCTTTTATATATTTGATTCTGTTTTATGTGTTTTGGATTTTTCTTTATGTTTCTATAATTCTGCTGACTTCGAGATTTATTCCTTATGATTTGGCTATATAGACGAATATTGCATATTTAATTTTTTGTTCTTTTATATATTTAAATCTGTTTTATTTTTCTTTATGTTTCTATAATTCTGCTGACTTCGAGATTTATTCCTTATGATTGGGCTATATAGACAAATATTGCATATTTCATTTTTTGTTCTTTTATATATTTGATTCTGTTTTATGTATGTTTTGGATTTCTCTTTATGTTTCTATAATTCTGCTGACTTCGAAATTTATTCCTTATGATTTGGCTATATAGACAAATATTGCATATTTAATTTTTTGTTTTATACATATATTTGAGTCTGTTATTATATATGTTTTTGAGTTGTCTTTATGTTTTTTTAATTCTGATGACTTCGAGACTTACTCCTTATAATTTGGCTATATAGATAAATATTGCATATTTAATTTTTTGTTCTTTTATATATTTGATTCTGTTTTATGTATGTTTTGAATTTTTCTTTATGTTTCTATAATTCTGCTGACTTCGAGATTTATTCCTTATGATTGGGCTATATAGACAAATATTGCATATTTCATTTTTTGTTATTTTATATATTTGATTCTGTTTTATGTATGTTTTGGATTTTTCTTTATGTTTCTATAATTCTGCTGACTTCGAGATTTATTCCTTATGACTTGGCTATATAGACAAATATTGCATATTTAATTTTTTGTTTTATACATATATTTGAGTCTGTTATTACATATGTTTTGGATTTTTCTTTATGTTTCTATAATTCTGCTGACTTCGAGATTTATTCCTTATGATTTAGCTATATAGACAAATATTGCATATTTAATTTTTTGTTCTTTTATATATTTGATTCTGTTTTTATGTATGTTTTGGATTTTTCTTTGTTTCTATAATTCTGCTGACTTCGAGATTTATTCCTTATAATTTGGCTATATAGATAAATATAGCATATTTAATTTTTTGTTCTTTTATATATTTGATTCTGTTTAATGTGTTTTGGATTTTTCTTTATGTTTCTATAATTCTGCTGACTTCGAGATTTATTCCTTATGATTTGGCTATATAGACGAATATTGCATATTTAATTTTTTGTTCTTTTATATATTTGAATCTGTTTTATATATGTTTTGAATTTTTCTTTATGTTTCTATAATTCTGCTGACTTCGAGATTTATTCCTTATGATTGGGCTATATAGACAAATATTGCATATTTCATTTTTTGTTCTTTTATATATTTGATTCTGTTTTATGTATGTTTTGGATTTCTCTTTATATTTCTATAATTCTGCTGACTTCGAAATTTATTCCTTATGATTTGGCTATATAGACAAATATTGCATATTTAATTTTTTGTTTTATACATATATTTGAGTCTGTTATTATATATGTTTTTGAGTTGTCTTTATGTTTTTTTAATTCTGATGACTTCGAGATTTACTGCTTATAATTTGGCTATATAGATAAATATTGCATATTTAATTTTTTGTACTTTTATATATTTGATTCTGTTTTATGTATGTTTTGGATTTTTCTTTATGTTTCTATAATTCTGCTGACTTCGAGATTTATTCCTTATGATTTGGCTATATAGACAAATATTGCATATTTAATTTTTTGTTCTTTTATATATTTGATTCTGTTTTTATGTATGTTTTGGATTTTTCTTTGTTTCTATAATTCTGCTGACTTCGAGATTTATTCCTTATGATTGGGCTATATAGACAAATATTGCATATTTCATTTTTTGTTCTTTTATATATTTGATTCTGTTTTATGTATGTTTTGGATTTTTCTTTATGTTTCTATAATTCTGCTGACTTCGAGATTTATTCCTTATGATTTGGCTACATAGACAAATATTGCATATTTAATTTTTTGTTCTTTTATATATTTGAATCTGTTTTATGTATGTTTTGAATTTTTCTTTATGTTTCTATAATTCTGCTGACTTCAAAATTTATTCCTTATGATTTGGCTATATAGACAAATATTGCATATTTAATTTTTTGTTTTATACATATATTTGAGTCTGTTATTATATATGTTTTTGAGTTGTCTTTATGTTTTTTTATTTCTGCTGACTTCGAGAATTACTCCTTATAATTTGGCTATATAGATAAATATTGCATATTTAATTTTTTGTACTTTTATATATTTGATTCTGTTTTATGTATGTTTTGGATTTTTCTTTATGTTTCTATAATTCTGCTGACTTCGAGATTTATTCCTTATAATTTGGCTATATAAATAAATATTGCATATTTAATTTTTTGTTCTTTTATATATTTGATTCTTTTTTATGTGTTTTGGATTTTTCTTTATGTTTCTATAATTCTGCTGACTTCGAGATTTATTCCTTATGATTTGGCTACATAGACAAATATTGCATATTTAATTTTTTGTTCTTTTATATATTTGAATCTGTTTTATGTATGTTTTGAATTTTTCTTTATGTTTCTATAATTCTGCTGACTTCAAAATTTATTCCTTATGATTTGGCTATATAGACAAATATTGCATATTTAATTTTTTGTTTTATACATATATTTGAGTCTGTTATTATATATATTTTTGAGTTGTCTTTATGTTTTTTTAATTCTGATGACGTCGAGACTTACTCCTTATAATTTGGCTATATAGATAAATATTGCATATTTAATTTTTTGTTCTTTTATATATTTGATTCTGTTTTATGTATGTTTTGAATTTTTCTTTATGTTTCTATAATTCTGCTGACTTCGAGATTTATTCCTTATGATTGGGCTATATAGACAAATATTGCATATTTCATTTTTTGTTATTTTATATATTTGATTCTGTTTTATGTATGTTTTGGATTTTTCTTTATGTTTCTATAATTCTGCTGAGTTCGAGATTTATTCCTTATGATTTGGCTATAGAGACAAATATTGCATATTTAATTTTTTGTTTTATACATATATTTGAATCTGTTATTATATATGTTTTTGAGTTGTCTTTATGTTTCTATAATTCTGCTGACTTCGAGATTTATTCCTTATGATTTGGCTATATAGACAAATATTGCATATTTAATTTTTTGTTTTATACATATATTTGAGTCTGTTATTACATATGTTTTGGATTTTTCTTTATGTTTCTATAATTCTGCTGACTTCGAGATTTATTCCTTATGATTTGGCTATATAGACAAATATTGCATATTTAATTTTTTGTTTTATACATATATTTGAGTCTGTTATTATATATGTTTTTGAGTTGTCTTTATGTTTTTTTAATTCTCATGACTTCGAGACTTACTCCTTATAATTTGGCTATTTAGATAAATATTGCATATTTAATTTTTTGTACTTTTATATATTTGATTCTGTTTTATGTATGTTTTGGATTTTTCTTTATGTTTCTATAATTCTGCTGACTTCGAGATTTATTCCTTATGATTTAGCTATATAGACAAATATTGCATATTTAATTTTTTGTTCTTTTATATATTTGATTCTGTTTTATGTATGTTTTGAATTTTTTTTATGTTTCTATAATTCTGCTGACTTCGAGATTTATTCCTTATGATTGGGCTATATAGACAAATATTGCATATTTCATTTTTTGTTCTTTTATATATTCGATTCTGTTTTATGTATGTTTTGGATTTTTCTTTATGTTTCTATAATTCTGCTGACTTCGAGATTTATTCCTTATGATTTGGCTATATAGACAAATATTGCATATTTAATTTTTTGTTTTATACATATTTTTGAGTCTGTTATTATATATGTTTTTGAGTTGTCTTTATGTTTTTTTAATTCTGATGACTTCGAGACTTACTCCTTATAATTTGGCTATATAGATAAATATTGCATATTTAATTTTTTGTTCTTTTATATATTTGATTCTGTTTTATGTATGTTTTGAATTTTTCTTTATGTTTCTATAATTCTGCTGTCTTCGAGATTTATTCCTTATGATTGGGCTATATAGACAAATATTGCATATTTCATTTTTTGTTTTTTATATATTTGATTCTGTTTTATGTATGTTTTGGATTTTTCTTTATGTTTCTATAATTCTGCTGACTTCGAGATTTATTCCTTATGATTTGGCTATATAGACTAATATTGCATTTTTAATTTTTTGTTTTATACATATATTTGAGTCTGTTATTATATATGTTTTTGAGTTGTCTTTATGTTTTTTTCATTCTCATGACTTCGAGACTTACTCCTTATAATTTGGCTATATAGATAAATATTGCATATTTAATTTTTTGTTCTTTTATATATTTGATTCTGTTTTATGTATGTTTTGAATTTTTCTTTATGTTTCTATAATTCTGCTGTCTTCGAGATTTATTCCTTATGATTGGGCTATATAGACAAATATTGCATATTTCATTTTTTGTTTTTTATATATTTGATTCTGTTTTATGTATGTTTTGGATTTTTCTTTATGTTTCTATAATTCTGCTGACTTCGAGATTTATTCCTTATGATTTGGCTATATAGACTAATATTGCATATTTAATTTTTTGTTTTATACATATATTTGAGTCTGTTATTATATATGTTTTTGAGTTGTCTTTATGTTTTTTTAATTCTCATGACTTCGAGACTTACTCCTTATAATTTGGCTATATAGATAAATATTGCATATTTAATTTTTTGTACTTTTATTTATTTGATTCTGTTTTATGTATGTTGGATTTTTCTTTATGTTTCTATAATTCTGCTGACTTCGAGATTTATTCCTTATGATTTAGCTATATAGACAACTATTGCATATTTAATTTTTTGTTCTTTTATATATTTGATTCTGTTTTTATGTATGTTTTGGATTTTTCTTTGTTTCTATAATTCTGCTGACTTCGAGATTTATTCCTTATAATTTGGCTATATAGATAAATATAGCATATTTAATTTTTTGTTCTTTTATATATTTGATTCTGTTTTATGTGTTTTGGATTTTTCTTTATGTTTCTATAATTCTGCTGACTTCGAGATTTATTCCTTATGATTTGGCTATATAGACGAATATTGCATATTTAATTTTTTGTTCTTTTATATATTTAAATCTGTTTTATTTTTCTTTATGTTTCTATAATTCTGCTGACTTCGAGATTTATTCCTTATGATTGGGCTATATAGACAAATATTGCATATTTCATTTTTTGTTCTTTTATATATTTGATTCTGTTTTATGTATGTTTTGGATTTCTCTTTATGTTTCTATAATTCTGCTGACTTCGAAATTTATTCCTTATGATTTGGCTATATAGACAAATATTGCATATTTAATTTTTTGTTTTATACATATATTTGAGTCTGTTATTATATATGTTTTTGAGTTGTCTTTATGTTTTTTTAATTCTGATGACTTCGAGACTTACTCCTTATAATTTGGCTATATAGATAAATATTGCATATTTAATTTTTTGTTCTTTTATATATTTGATTCTGTTTTATGTATGTTTTGAATTTTTCTTTATGTTTCTATAATTCTGCTGACTTCGAGATTTATTCCTTATGATTGGGCTATATAGACAAATATTGCATATTTCATTTTTTGTTATTTTATATATTTGATTCTGTTTTATGTATGTTTTGGATTTTTCTTTATGTTTCTATAATTCTGCTGACTTCGAGATTTATTCCTTATGACTTGGCTATATAGACAAATATTGCATATTTAATTTTTTGTTTTATACATATATTTGAGTCTGTTATTACATATGTTTTGGATTTTTCTTTATGTTTCTATAATTCTGCTGACTTCGAGATTTATTCCTTATGATTTAGCTATATAGACAAATATTGCATATTTAATTTTTTGTTCTTTTATATATTTGATTCTGTTTTTATGTATGTTTTGGATTTTTCTTTGTTTCTATAATTCTGCTGACTTCGAGATTTATTCCTTATAATTTGGCTATATAGATAAATATAGCATATTTAATTTTTTGTTCTTTTATATATTTGATTCTGTTTTATGTGTTTTGGATTTTTCTTTATGTTTCTATAATTCTGCTGACTTCGAGATTTATTCCTTATGATTTGGCTATATAGACGAATATTGCATATTTAATTTTTTGTTCTTTTATATATTTGAATCTGTTTTATATATGTTTTGAATTTTTCTTTATGTTTCTATAATTCTGCTGACTTCGAGATTTATTCCTTATGATTGGGCTATATAGACAAATATTGCATATTTCATTTTTTGTTCTTTTATATATTTGATTCTGTTTTATGTATGTTTTGGATTTCTCTTTATATTTCTATAATTCTGCTGACTTCGAAATTTATTCCTTATGATTTGGCTATATAGACAAATATTGCATATTTAATTTTTTGTTTTATACATATATTTGAGTCTGTTATTATATATGTTTTTGAGTTGTCTTTATGTTTTTTTAATTCTGATGACTTCGAGATTTACTGCTTATAATTTGGCTATATAGATAAATATTGCATATTTAATTTTTTGTACTTTTATATATTTGATTCTGTTTTATGTATGTTTTGGATTTTTCTTTATGTTTCTATAATTCTGCTGACTTCGAGATTTATTCCTTATGATTTGGCTATATAGACAAATATTGCATATTTAATTTTTTGTTCTTTTATATATTTGATTCTGTTTTTATGTATGTTTTGGATTTTTCTTTGTTTCTATAATTCTGCTGACTTCGAGATTTATTCCTTATGATTGGGCTATATAGACAAATATTGCATATTTCATTTTTTGTTCTTTTATATATTTGATTCTGTTTTATGTATGTTTTGGATTTTTCTTTATGTTTCTATAATTCTGCTGACTTCGAGATTTATTCCTTATGATTTGGCTATATAGACAAATATTGCATATTTAATTTTTTGTTTTATACATATATTTGAGTCTGTTATTATATATGTTTTTGAGTTGTCTTTATGTTTTTTTATTTCTGCTGACTTCGAGAATTACTCCTTATAATTTGGCTATATAGATAAATATTGCATATTTAATTTTTTGTACTTTTATATATTTGATTCTGTTTTATGTATGTTTTGGATTTTTCTTTATGTTTCTATAATTCTGCTGACTTCGAGATTTATTCCTTATAATTTGGCTATATAAATAAATATTGCATATTTAATTTTTTGTTCTTTTATATATTTGATTCTTTTTTATGTGTTTTGGATTTTTCTTTATGTTTCTATAATTCTGCTGACTTCGAGATTTATTCCTTATGATTTGGCTACATAGACAAATATTGCATATTTAATTTTTTGTTCTTTTATATATTTGAATCTGTTTTATGTATGTTTTGAATTTTTCTTTATGTTTCTATAATTCTGCTGACTTCAAAATTTATTCCTTATGATTTGGCTATATAGACAAATATTGCATATTTAATTTTTTGTTTTATACATATATTTGAGTCTGTTATTATATATATTTTTGAGTTGTCTTTATGTTTTTTTAATTCTGATGACGTCGAGACTTACTCCTTATAATTTGGCTATATAGATAAATATTGCATATTTAATTTTTTGTTCTTTTATATATTTGATTCTGTTTTATGTATGTTTTGAATTTTTCTTTATGTTTCTATAATTCTGCTGACTTCGAGATTTATTCCTTATGATTGGGCTATATAGACAAATATTGCATATTTCATTTTTTGTTATTTTATATATTTGATTCTGTTTTATGTATGTTTTGGATTTTTCTTTATGTTTCTATAATTCTGCTGAGTTCGAGATTTATTCCTTATGATTTGGCTATAGAGACAAATATTGCATATTTAATTTTTTGTTTTATACATATATTTGAGTCTGTTATTATATATGTTTTTGAGTTGTCTTTATGTTTCTATAATTCTGCTGACTTCGAGATTTATTCCTTATGATTTGGCTATATAGACAAATATTGCATATTTAATTTTTTGTACTTTTATATATTTGATTCTGTTTTATGTATGTTTTGGATTTTTCTTTATGTTTCTATAATTCTGCTGACTTCGAGATTTATTCCTTATGATTTGGCTATATAGACAAATATTGCATATTTAATTTTTTGTTTTATACATATATTTGAGTCTGTTATTATATATGTTTTTGAGTTGTCTTTATGTTTTTTTAATTCTCATGACTTCGAGACTTACTCCTTATAATTTGGCTATATAGATAAATATTGCATATTTAATTTTTTGTACTTTTATATATTTGATTCTGTTTTATGTATGTTTTGGATTTTTCTTTATGTTTCTATAATTCTGCTGACTTCGAGATTTATTCCTTATGATTTAGCTATATAGACAAATATTGCATATTTAATTTTTTGTTCTTTTATATATTTGATTCTGTTTTTATGTATGTTTTGGATTTTTCTTTGTTTCTATAATTCTGCTGACTTCGAGATTTATTCCTTATGATTTGGCTATATAGACAAATATTGCATATTTAATTTTTTGTTTTATACATATATTTGAGTCTGTTATTATGTATGTTTTTGAGTTGTCTTTATGTTTTTTTAATTCTCATGACGTCGAGACTTACTCCTTATAATTTGGCTATATAGACAAATATTGCATATTTAATTTTTTGTTCTTTTATATATTTGATTCTGTTTTTATGTATGTTTTGGATTTTTCTTTGTTTCTATAATTCTGCTGACTTCGAGATTTATTCCTTATAATTTGGCTATATAAATAAATATTGCATATTTAATTTTTTGTTCTTTTATATATTTGATTCTTTTTTATGTGTTTTGGATTTTTCTTTATGTTTCTATAATTCTGCTGACTTCGAGATTTATTCCTTATGATTTGGCTACATAGACAAATATTGCATATTTAATTTTTTGTTCTTTTATATATTTGAATCTGTTTTATGTATGTTTTGAATTTTTCTTTATGTTTCTATAATTCTGCTGACTTCAAAATTTATTCCTTATGATTTGGCTATATAGACAAATATTGCATATTTAATTTTTTGTTTTATACATATATTTGAGTCTGTTATTATATATATTTTTGAGTTGTCTTTATGTTTTTTTAATTCTGATGACGTCGAGACTTACTCCTTATAATTTGGCTATATAGATAAATATTGCATATTTAATTTTTTGTTCTTTTATATATTTGATTCTGTTTTATGTATGTTTTGAATTTTTCTTTATGTTTCTATAATTCTGCTGACTTCGAGATTTATTCCTTATGATTGGGCTATATAGACAAATATTGCATATTTCATTTTTTGTTATTTTATATATTTGATTCTGTTTTATGTATGTTTTGGATTTTTCTTTATGTTTCTATAATTCTGCTGACTTCGAGATTTATTCCTTATGATTTGGCTATAGAGACAAATATTGCATATTTAATTTTTTGTTTTATACATATATTTGAGTCTGTTATTATATATGTTTTTGAGTTGTCTTTATGTTTCTATAATTCTGCTGACTTCGAGATTTATTCCTTATGATTTGGCTATATAGACAAATATTGCATATTTAATTTTTTGTACTTTTATATATTTGATTCTGTTTTATGTATGTTTTGGATTTTTCTTTATGTTTCTATAATTCTGCTGAATTCGAGATTTATTCCTTATGATTTGGCTATATAGACAAATATTGCATATTTAATTTTTTGTTTTATACATATATTTGAGTCTGTTATTATATATGTTTTTGAGTTGTCTTTATGTTTTTTTAATTCTCATGACTTCGAGACTTACTCCTTATAATTTGGCTATATAGATAAATATTGCATATTTAATTTTTTGTACTTTTATATATTTGATTCTGTTTTATGTATGTTTTGGATTTTTCTTTATGTTTCTATAATTCTGCTGACTTCGAGATTTATTCCTTATGATTTAGCTATATAGACAAATATTGCATATTTAATTTTTTGTTCTTTTATATATTTGATTCTGTTTTATGTATGTTTTGAATTTTTCTTTATGTTTCTATAATTCTGCTGACTTCGAGATTTATTCCTTATGATTGGGCTGTATAGACAAATATTGCATATTTCATTTTTTGTTCTTTTATATATTTGATTCTGTATTATGTATGTTTTGGATTTTTCTTTATGTTTCTATAATTCTGCTGACTTCGAGATTTATTCCTTATGATTTGGCTATATAGACTAATATTGCATATTTAATTTTTTGTTTTATACATATATTTGAGTCTGTTATTATATATGTTTTTGAGTTGTCTTTATGTTTTTTTAATTCTCATGACTTCGAGACTTACTCCTTATAATTTGGCTATATAGATAAATATTGCATATTTAATTTTTTGTACTTTTATTTATTTGATTCTGTTTTATGTATGCTTTGGATTTTTCTTTATGTTTCTATAATTCTGCTGACTTCGAGATTTACTCCTTATGATTTAGCTATATAGACAAATATTGCATATTTAATTTTTTGTTCTTTTATATATTTGATTCTGTTTTTATGTATGTTTTGGATTTTTCTTTGTTTCTATAATTCTGCTGACTTCGAGATTTATTCCTTATAATTTGGCTATATAGATAAATATAGCATATTTAATTTTTTGTTCTTTTATATATTTGATTCTGTTTTATGTGTTTTGGATTTTTCTCTATGTTTCTATAATTCTGCTGACTTCGAGATTTATTCCTTATGATTTGGCTATATAGACAAATATTGCATATTTAATTTTTTGTTCTTTTATATATTTGAATCTGTTTTATATATGTTTTGAATTTTTCTTTATGTTTCTATAATTCTGCTGACTTCGAGATTTATTCCTTATGATTTGGCTATATAGACTAATATTGCATATTTAATTTTTTGTACTTTTATTTATTTGATTCTGTTTTATGTATGTTTTGGATTTTTCTTTATGTTTCTATAATTCTGCTGACTTCGAGATTTACTCCTTATGATTTAGCTATATAGACAAATATTGCATATTTAATTTTTTGTTCTTTTATATATTTGATTCTGTTTTTATGTATGTTTTGGATTTTTCTTTGTTTCTATAATTCTGCTGACTTCGAGATTTATTCCTTATAATTTGGCTATATAGATAAATATAGCATATTTAATTTTTTGTACTTTTATTTATTTGATTCTGTTTTATGTATGTTTTGGATTTTTCTTTATGTTTCTATAATTCTGCTGACTTCGAGATTTACTCCTTATGATTTAGCTATATAGACAAATATTGCATATTTAATTTTTTGTTCTTTTATTTATTTGATTCTGTTTTATGTATATTTTGGATTTTTCTTTATGTTTCTATAATTCTGCTGACTTCGAGATTTACTCCTTATGATTTAGCTATATAGACAAATATTGCATATTTAATTTTTTGTTCTTTTATATATTTGATTCTGTTTTTATGTATGTTTTGGATTTTTCTTTGTTTCTATAATTCTGCTGACTTCGAGATTTATTCCTTATAATTTGGCTATATAGATAAATATAGCATATTTAATTTTTTGTTCTTTTATATATTTGATTCTGTTTTATGTGTTTTGGATTTTTCTTTATGTTTCTATAATTCTGCTGACTTCGAGATTTACTCCTTATGATTTAGCTATATAGACAAATATTGCATATTTAATTTTTTGTTCTTTTATATATTTGATTCTGTTTTTATGTATGTTTTGGATTTTTCTTTGTTTCTATAATTCTGCTGACTTCGAGATTTATTCCTTATAATTTGGCTATATAGATAAATATAGCATATTTAATTTTTTGTTCTTTTATATATTTGATTCTGTTTTATGTATGTTTTGAATTTTTCTTTATGTTTCTATAATTCTGCTAACTTCAAGATTTATTCCTTATGATTTGGCTATATAGACTAATATTGCATATTTAATTTTTTGTTTTATACATATATTTGAGTCTGTTATTATATATGTTTTTGAGTTGTCTTTATGTTTTTTTAATTCTCATGACTTCGAGACTTACTCCTTATAATTTGGCTATATAAATAAATATTGCATATTTAATTTTTTGTACTTTTATATATTTGATTCTGTTTTATGTATGTTTTGCATTTTTCTTTCTTTCTATAATTCTGCTGACTTCGAGATTTATTCCTTATGATTTGGCTATATAGATAAATATTGCATATTTAATTTTTTGTTCTTTTATATATTTGATTCTGTTTTATGTGTTTTGGATTTTTCTTTATGTTTCTATAATTCTGCTGACTTCGAGATTTATTCCTTATGATTGGGCTATATAGACAAATATTGCATATTTCATTTTTTGTTCTTTTATATATTTGATTCTGTTTTATGTATGTTTTGGATTTTTCTTTATGTTTCTATAATTCTGCTGACTTCGAAATTTATTCCTTATGATTTGGCTATATAGACAAATATTGCATATTTAATTTTTTGTTTTATACATATATTTGAGTCTGTTATTATATATGTTTTTGAGTTGTCTTTATGTTTTTTTAATTCTCATGACTTCGAGACTTACTCCTTATAATTTGGCTATATAGATAAATATTGCATATTTAATTTTTTGTACTTTTATATATTTGATTCTGTTTTATGTATGTTTTGGATTTTTCTTTATGTTTCTATAATTCTGCTGACTTCGAGATTTATTCCTTATGATTTAGCTATATAGACAAATATTGCATATTTAATTTTTTGTTCTTTTATATATTTGATTCTGTTTTATGTATGTTTTGAATTTTTCTTTATGTTTCTATAATTCTGCTGACTTCGAGATTTATTCCTTATGATTGGGCTGTATAGACAAATATTGCATATTTCATTTTTTGTTCTTTTATATATTTGATTCTGTATTATGTATGTTTTGGATTTTTCTTTATGTTTCTATAATTCTGCTGACTTCGAGATTTATTCCTTATGATTTGGCTATATAGACTAATATTGCATATTTAATTTTTTGTTTTATACATATATTTGAGTCTGTTATTATATATGTTTTTGAGTTGTCTTTATGTTTTTTTAATTCTCATGACTTCGAGACTTACTCCTTATAATTTGGCTATATAGATAAATATTGCATATTTAATTTTTTGTACTTTTATATATTTGATTCTGTTTTATGTATGTTTTGGATTTTTCTTTATGTTTCTATAATTCTGCTGACTTCGAGATTTACTCCTTATGATTTAGCTATATAGACAAATATTGCATATTTAATTTTTTGTTCTTTTATATATTTGATTCTGTTTTTATGTATGTTTTGGATTTTTCTTTGTTTCTATAATTCTGCTGACTTCGAGATTTATTCCTTATAATTTGGCTATATAGATAAATATAGCATATTTAATTTTTTGTTCTTTTATATATTTGATTCTGTTTTATGTGTTTTGGATTTTTCTTTATGTTTCTATAATTCTGCTGACTTCGAGATTTATTCCTTATGATTTGGCTATATAGACAAATATTGCATATTTAATTTTTTGTTCTTTTATATATTTGAATCTGTTTTATATATGTTTTGAATTTTTCTTTATGTTTCTATAATTCTGCTGACTTCGAGATTTATTCCTTATGATTTGGCTATATAGACAAATATTGCATATTTCATTTTTTGTTCTTTTATATATTTGATTCTGTTTTATATATGTTTTGGAGTTTTCTTTATGTTTCTATAATTCTTCTGACTTCGAGATTTATTCCTTATGATTTGGCTATATAGACAAATATTGCATATTTAATTTTTTGTTTTATACATATATTTGAGTCTGTTATTATATATGTTTTTGAGTTGTCTTTATGTTTTTTTAATTCTGATGACTTCGAGACTTACTCCTTATAATTTGGCTATATAGATAAATATTGCATATTTAATTTTTTGTTCTTTTATATATTTGATTCTGTTTTTATGTATGTTTTGGATTTTTCTTTGTTTCTATAATTCTGCTGACTTCGAGATTTATTCCTTATAATTTGGCTATATAGATAAATATAGCATATTTAATTTTTTGTACTTTTATTTATTTGATTCTGTTTTATGTATGTTTTGGATTTTTCTTTATGTTTCTATAATTCTGCTGACTTCGAGATTTACTCCTTATGATTTAGCTATATAGACAAATATTGCATATTTAATTTTTTGTTCTTTTATTTATTTGATTCTGTTTTATGTATGTTTTGGATTTTTCTTTATGTTTCTATAATTCTGCTGACTTCGAGATTTACTCCTTATGATTTAGCTATATAGACAAATATTGCATATTTAATTTTTTGTTCTTTTATATATTTGATTCTGTTTTTATGTATGTTTTGGATTTTTCTTTGTTTCTATAATTCTGCTGACTTCGAGATTTATTCCTTATAATTTGGCTATATAGATAAATATAGCATATTTAATTTTTTGTTCTTTTATATATTTGATTCTGTTTTATGTGTTTTGGATTTTTCTTTATGTTTCTATAATTCTGCTGACTTCGAGATTTACTCCTTATGATTTAGCTATATAGACAAATATTGCATATTTAATTTTTTGTTCTTTTATATATTTGATTCTGTTTTTATGTATGTTTTGGATTTTTCTTTGTTTCTATAATTCTGCTGACTTCGAGATTTATTCCTTATAATTTGGCTATATAGATAAATATAGCATATTTAATTTTTTGTTCTTTTATATATTTGATTCTGTTTTATGTATGTTTTGAATTTTTCTTTATGTTTCTATAATTCTGCTAACTTCGAGATTTATTCCTTATGATTTGGCTATATAGACAAATATTGCATATTTCATTTTTTGTTCTTTTATATATTTGATTCTGTTTTATATATGTTTTGGAGTTTTCTTTATGTTTCTATAATTCTTCTGACTTCGAGATTTATTCCTTATGATTTGGCTATATAGACAAATATTGCATATTTAATTTTTTGTTTTATACATATATTTGAGTCTGTTATTATATATGTTTTTGAGTTGTCTTTATGTTTTTTTAATTCTCATGACTTCGAGACTTACTCCTTATAATTTGGCTATATAAATAAATATTGCATATTTAATTTTTTGTACTTTTATATATTTGATTCTGTTTTATGTATGTTTTGCATTTTTCTTTCTTTCTATAATTCTGCTGACTTCGAGATTTATTCCTTATGATTTGGCTATATAGATAAATATTGCATATTTAATTTTTTGTTCTTTTATATATTTGATTCTGTTTTATGTGTTTTGGATTTTTCTTTATGTTTCTATAATTCTGCTGACTTCGAGATTTATTCCTTATGATTGGGCTATATAGACAATATTGCATATTTCATTTTTTGTTCTTTTATATATTTGATTCTGTTTTATGTATGTTTTGGATTTTTCTTTATGTTTCTATAATTCTGCTGACTTCGAAATTTATTCCTTATGATTTGGCTATATAGACAAATATTGCATATTTAATTTTTTGTTTTATACATATATTTGAGTCTGTTATTATATATGTTTTTGAGTTGTCTTTATGTTTTTTTAATTCTGATGACTTCGAGACTTACTCCTTATAATTTGGCTATATAGATAAATATTGCATATTTAATTTTTTGTTCTTTTATATATTTGATTCTGTTTTATGTATGTTTTGAATTTTTCTTTATGTTTCTATAATTCTGCTGACTTCGAGATTTATTCCTTATGATTGGGCTATATAGATAAATATTGCATATTTAATTTTTTGTACTTTTATATATTTGATTCTGTTTTATGTATGTTTTGGATTTTTCTTTATGTTTCTATAATTCTGCTGACTTCGAGATTTATTCCTTATGATTTGGCTATATAGATAAATATTGCATATTTAATTTTTTGTTTTATACATATATTTGAGTCTGTTATTATATATGTTTTTGAGTTGTCTTTAGGTTTTTTTAATTTTGATGACTTCGAGACTTACTCCTTATAATTTGGCTATATAAATAAATATTGCATATTTAATTTTTTGTACTTTTATATATTTGATTCTGTTTTATGTATGTTTTGCATTTTTCTTTCTTTCTATAATTCTGCTGACTTCGAGATTTATTCCTTATGATTTGGCTATATAGATAAATATTGCATATTTAATTTTTTGTTATTTTATATATTTGATTCTGTTTTATGTATGTTTTGGATTTTTCTTTATGTTTCTATAATTCTGCTGACTTTGAGATTTATTCCTTATGACTTGGCTATATAGACAAATATTGCATATTTAATTTTTTGTTTTATACATATATTTGAGTCTGTTATTATATATGTTTTTGAGTTGTCTTTATGTTTTTTTTTAATTCTGATGACTTCGAGATTTACTCCTTATAATTTGGCTATATAGATAAATATTGCATATTTAATTTTTTGTACTTTTATATATTTGATTCTGTTTTATGTATGTTTTGGATTTTTCTTTATGTTTCCATAATTCTGCTGACTTCGAGATTTATTCCTTATGATTTGGCTATATAGATAAATATTGCATATTTAATTTTTTGTTTTATACATATATTTGAGTCTGTTATTATATATGTTTTTGAGTTGTCTTTAGGTTTTTTTAATTTTGATGACTTCGAGACTTACTCCTTATAATTTGGCTATATAAATAAATATTGCATATTTAATTTTTTGTACTTTTATATATTTGATTCTGTTTTATGTATGTTTTGGATTTTTCTTTATGTTTCTATAATTCTGCTGACTTTGAGATTTATTCCTTATGACTTGGCTATATAGACAAATATTGCATATTTAATTTTTTGTTTTATACATATATTTGAGTCTGTTATTATATATGTTTTTGAGTTGTCTTTAGGTTTTTTTAATTTTGATGACTTCGAGACTTACTCCTTATAATTTGGCTATATAAATAAATATTGCATATTTAATTTTTTGTACTTTTATATATTTGATTCTGTTTTATGTATGTTTTGCATTTTTCTTTCTTTCTATAATTCTGCTGACTTCGAGATTTATTCCTTATGATTTGGCTATATAGATAAATATTGCATATTTAATTTTTTGTTCTTTTATATATTTGATTCTGTTTTATGTGTTTTGGATTTTTCTTTATGTTTCTATAATTCTGCTGACTTCGAGATTTATTCCTTATGATTGGGCTATATAGACAAATATTGCATATTTCATTTTTTGTTCTTTTATATATTTGATTATGTTTTATGTATGTTTTGGATTTTTCTTTATGTTTCTATAATTCTGCTGACTTCGAGATTTATTCCTTATGATTTGGCTATATAGATAAATATTGCATATTTAATTTTTTGTTTTATACATATATTTGAGTCTGTTATTATATATGTTTTTGAGTTGTCTTTAGGTTTTTTTAATTTTGATGACTTCGAGACTTACTCCTTATAATTTGGCTATATAAATAAATATTGCATATTTAATTTTTTGTACTTTTATATATTTGATTCTGTTTTATGTATGTTTTGGATTTTTCTTTATGTTTCTATAATTCTGCTGACTTTGAGATTTATTCCTTATGACTTGGCTATATAGACAAATATTGCATATTTAATTTTTTGTTTTATACATATATTTGAGTCTGTTATTATATATGTTTTTGAGTTGTCTTTAGGTTTTTTTAATTTTGATGACTTCGAGACTTACTCCTTATAATTTGGCTATATAAATAAATATTGCATATTTAATTTTTTGTACTTTTATATATTTGATTCTGTTTTATGTATGTTTTGCATTTTTCTTTCTTTCTATAATTCTGCTGACTTCGAGATTTATTCCTTATGATTTGGCTATATAGATAAATATTGCATATTTAATTTTTTGTTCTTTTATATATTTGATTCTGTTTTATGTGTTTTGGATTTTTCTTTATGTTTCTATAATTCTGCTGACTTCGAGATTTATTCCTTATGATTGGGCTATATAGACAAATATTGCATATTTCATTTTTTGTTCTTTTATATATTTGATTCTGTTTTATGTATGTTTTGGATTTTTCTTTATGTTTCTATAATTCTGCTGACTTCGAAATTTATTCCTTATGATTTGGCTATATAGACAAATATTGCATATTTAATTTTTTGTTTTATACATATATTTGAGTCTGTTATTATATATGTTTTTGAGTTGTCTTTATGTTTTTTTAATTCTGATGACTTCGAGACTTACTCCTTATAATTTGGCTATATAGATAAATATTGCATATTTAATTTTTTGTTCTTTTATATATTTGATTCTGTTTTATGTGTTTTGGATTTTTCTTTATGTTTCTATAATTCTGCTGACTTCGAGATTTATTCCTTATGATTGGGCTATATAGACAAATATTGCATATTTCATTTTTTGTTCTTTTATATATTTGATTCTGTTTTATGTATGTTTTGAATTTTTCTTTATGTTTCTATAATTCTGCTGACTTCGAAATTTATTCCTTATGATTGGGCTATATAGACAAATATTGCATATTTCATTTTTTGTACTTTTATATATTTGATTCTGTTTTATGTATGTTTTGCATTTTTCTTTCTTTCTATAATTCTGCTGACTTCGAGATTTATTCCTTATGATTTGGCTATATAGATAAATATTGCATATTTAATTTTTTGTTCTTTTATATATTTGATTCTGTTTTATGTGTTTTGGATTTTTCTTTATGTTTCTATAATTCTGCTGACTTCGAGATTTATTCCTTATGATTGGGCTATATAGACAAATATTGCATATTTCATTTTTTGTTCTTTTATATATTTGATTCTGTTTTATGTATGTTTTGGATTTTTCTTTATGTTTCTATAATTCTGCTGACTTCGAAATTTATTCCTTATGATTTGGCTATATAGACAAATATTGCATATTTAATTTTTTGTTTTATACATATATTTGAGTCTGTTATTATATATGTTTTTGAGTTGTCTTTATGTTTTTTTAATTCTGATGACTTCGAGACTTACTCCTTATAATTTGGCTATATAGATAAATATTGCATATTTAATTTTTTGTTCTTTTATATATTTGATTCTGTTTTATGTGTTTTGGATTTTTCTTTATGTTTCTATAATTCTGCTGACTTCGAGATTTATTCCTTATGATTGGGCTATATAGACAAATATTGCATATTTCATTTTTTGTTCTTTTATATATTTGATTCTGTTTTATGTATGTTTTGAATTTTTCTTTATGTTTCTATAATTCTGCTGACTTCGAGATTTATTCCTTATGATTGGGCTATATAGATAAATATTGCATATTTAATTTTTCGTACTTTTATATATTTGATTCTGTTTTATGTATGTTTTGGATTTTTCTTTATGTTTCTATAATTCTGCTGACTTCGAGATTTATTCCTTATGATTTGGCTATATAGATAAATATTGCATATTTAATTTTTTGTTTTATACATATATTTGAGTCTGTTATTATATATGTTTTTGAGTTGTCTTTAGGTTTTTTTAATTTTGATGACTTCGAGACTTACTCCTTATAATTTGGCTATATAAATAAATATTGCATATTTAATTTTTTGTACTTTTATATATTTGATTCTGTTTTATGTATGTTTTGCATTTTTCTTTCTTTCTATAATTCTGCTGACTTCGAGATTTATTCCTTATGATTTGGCTATATAGATAAATATTGCATATTTAATTTTTTGTTCTTTTATATATTTGATTCTGTTTTATGTGTTTTGGATTTTTCTTTATGTTTCTATAATTCTGCTGACTTCGAGATTTATTCCTTATGATTGGGCTATATAGACAAATATTGCATATTTCATTTTTTGTTCTTTTATATATTTGATTCTGTTTTATGTATGTTTTGCATTTTTCTTTCTTTCTATAATTCTGCTGACTTCGAAATTTATTCCTTATGATTTGGCTATATAGACAAATATTGCATATTTAATTTTTTGTTTTATACATATATTTGAGTCTGTTATTATATATGTTTTTGAGTTGTCTTTATGTTTTTTTAATTCTGATGACTTCGAGACTTACTCCTTATAATTTGGCTATATAGATAAATATTGCATATTTAATTTTTTGTTCTTTTATATATTTGATTCTGTTTTATGTATGTTTTGAATTTTTCTTTATGTTTCTATAATTCTGCTGACTTCGAGATTTATTCCTTATGATTGGGCTATATAGACAAATATTGCATATTTCATTTTTTGTTATTTTATATATTTGATTCTGTTTTATGTATGTTTTGGATTTTTCTTTATGTTTCTATAATTCTGCTGACTTCGAGATTTATTCCTTATGACTTGGCTATATAGACAAATATTGCATATTTAATTTTTTGTTTTATACATATATTTGAGTCTGTTATTATATATGTTTTTGAGTTGTCTTTATGTTTTTTTAATTCTGATGACTTCGAGATTTACTCCTTATAATTTGGCTATATAGATAAATATTGCATATTTAATTTTTTGTACTTTTATATATTTGATTCTGTTTTATGTATGTTTTGGATTTTTCTTTATGTTTCTATAATTCTGCTGACTTCGAGATTTATTCCTTATGATTGGTCTATATAGACAAATATTGCATATTTCATTTTTTGTTCTTTTATATATTTGATTCTGTTTTATGTATGTTTTGAATTTTTCTTTATGTTTCTATAATTCTGCTGACTTCGAGATTTATTCCTTATGATTGGGCTATATAGACAAATATTGCATATTTCATTTTTTGTTATTTTATATATTTGATTCTGTTTTATGTATGTTTTGGATTTTTCTTTATGTTTCTATAATTCTGCTGACTTCGAGATTTATTCCTTATGACTTGGCTATATAGACAAATATTGCATATTTAATTTTTTGTTTTATACATATATTTGAGTCTGTTTTTATATATGTTTTTGAGTTGTCTTTATGTTTTTTTAATTCTGATGACTTCGAGATTTACTCCTTATAATTTGGCTATATAGATAAATATTGCATATTTAATTTTTTGTACTTTTATATATTTGATTCTGTTTTATGTATGTTTTGGATTTTTCTTTATGTTTCTATAATTCTGCTGACTTCGAGATTTATTCCTTATGATTTGGCTATATAGATAAATATTGCATATTTAATTTTTTGTTTTATACATATATTTGAGTCTGTTATTATATATGTTTTTGAGTTGTCTTTAGGTTTTTTTTAATTTTGATGACTTCGACACTTACTCTTTATAATTTGGCTATATAAATAAATATTGCATATTTAATTTTTTGTACTTTTATATATTTGATTCTGTTTTATGTATGTTTTGCATTTTTCTTTCTTTCTATAATTCTGCTGACTTCGAGATTTATTCCTTATAATTTGGCTGTACAGATAAATATTGCATATTTAATTTTTTGTTCTTTTATATATTTGATTTTGTTTTTATGTATGTTTTGGATCTTTCTTCGTTTCTATAATTCTGCTGACTTCGAGATTTATTCCTTACAATTTGGCTATATAGATAAATATTGCATATTTAATTTTTTGTTCTTTTATATATTTGATTCTGTTTTTATGTATGTTTTGGATTTTTCTTTGTTTCTATAATTCTGCTGACTTCGAGATTTATTCCTTATAATTTGGCTATATAGATAAATATTGCATATTTAATTTTTTGTTCTTTTATATATTTGATTCTGTTTTATGTGTTTTGGATTTTTCTTTCTGTTTCTATAATTCTGCTGACTTCGAGATTTATTCCTTATGATTTGGCTATATAGACAAATATTGCATATTTAATTTTTTGTTCTTTTATATATTTGATTCTGTTTTATGTATGTTTTGAATTTTTCTTTATGTTTCTATAATTCTGCTGACTTCGAGATTTATTCCTTATGATTGGGCTATATAGACAAATATTGCATATTTCATATTTTGTTCTTTTATATATTCGATTCTGTTTTATGTATGTTTTGGATTTTTCTTTATGTTTCTATAATTCTGCTGACTTCGAGATTTATTCCTTATGATTTGGCTATATAGACAAATATTGCATATTTAATTTTTTGTTTTATACATATATTTGAGTCTGTTATTATATATGTTTTTGAGTTGTCTTTATGTTTTTTTAATTCTGATGACTTCGAGACTTACTCCTTATAATTTGGCTATATAGATAAAAATTGCATATTTAATTTTTTGTTCTTTTATATATCTGATTCTGTTTTATGTATGTTTTGAATTTTTCTTTATGTTTCTATAATTCTGCTGACTTCGAGATTTATTCCTTATGATTGGGCTATATAGACAAATATTGCATATTTCATTTTTTGTTCTTTTATATATTTGATTCTGTTTTATATATGTTTTGGAGTTTTCTTTATGTTTCTATAATTCTTCTGACTTCGAGATTTATTCCTTATGATTTGGCTATATAGACAAATATTGCATATTTAATTTTTTGTTTTATACATATATTTGAGTCTGTTATTATATATGTTTTTGAGTTGTCTTTATGTTTTTTTAATTCTGATGACTTCGAGACTTACTCCTTATAATTTGGCTATATAGATAAATATTGCATATTTAATTTTTTGTACTTTTATATATTTGATTCTGTTTTATGTATGTTTTGGATTTTTCTTTGTTTCTATAATTCTGCTGACTTCGAGATTTATTCCTTATGATTTGGCTATATAGACAAATATTGCATATTTAATTTTTTGTTCTTTTATATATTTGATTCTGTTTTATGTATGTTTTGAATTTTTCTTTATGTTTCTATAATTCTGCTGACTTCGAGATTTATTCCTTATGATTTGGCTATATAGACAAATATTGCATATTTAATTTTTTGTTCTTTTATATATTTGATTCTGTTTTATGTATGTTTTGAATTTTTCTTTATGTTTCTATAATTCTGCTGACTTCGAGATTTATTCCTTATGATTGGGCTATATAGACAAATATTGCATATTTCATTTCTTGTTCTTTTATATATTTGATTCTGTTTTATTGTATGTTTTGGATTTTTCTTTATGTTTCTATAATTCTGCTGACTTCGAAAATTATTCCTTATGATTTGGCTATATAGACAAATATTGCATATTTAATTTTTTTGTTTTATACATATATTTGAGTCTGTTATTATATATGTTTTTGAGTTGTCTTTATGTTTTTTTAATTCTGATGACTTCGAGACTTACTCCTTATAATTTGGCTATATAGATAAATATTGCATATTTAATTTTTGTTCTTTTATATAACTAATTCTGTTTCATGTATGTTTTGAATTTTTCTTTATGTTTCTATAATTCTGCTGACTTTGAGATTTATTCCTTATGATTTGGCTATATAGACAAATATTGCATATTTAATTTTTTGTTCTTTTATATATTTGATTCTGTTTTATGTATGTTTTGAATTTTTCTTTATGTTTCTATAATTCTGCTGACTTCGAGATTTATTCCTTATGATTGGGCTATATAGACAAATATTGCATATTTCATATTTTGTTCTTTTATATATTCGATTCTGTTTTATGTATGTTTTGGATTTTTCTTTATGTTTCTATAATTCTGCTGACTTCGAGATTTATTCCTTATAATTTGGCTATATAGACAAATATTGCATATTTAATTTTTTGTTTTATACATATATTTGAGTCTGTTATTATATATGTTTTTGAGTTGTCTTTATGTTTTTTTAATTCTGATGACTTCGAGACTTACTCCTTATAATTTGGCTATATAGATAAAAATTGCATATTTAATTTTTTGTTCTTTTATATATCTGATTCTGTTTTATGTATGTTTTGAATTTTTCTTTATGTTTCTATAATTCTGCTGACTTCGAGATTTATTCCTTATGATTTGGCTATATAGACAAATATTGCATATTTAATTTTTTGTTCTTTTATATATTTGATTCTGTTTTTATGTATGTTTTGGATTTTTCTTTGTTTCTATAATTCTGCTAACTTCGAGATGTATTCCTTATGATTTGGCTATATAGACAAATATTGCATATTTAATTTTTTGTTCTTTTATATATTTGATTCTGTTTTATGTATGTTTTGGATTTTTCTTTATGTTTCTATAATTCTGCTGACTTCGAGATTTATTCCTTATGATTTGGCTATATAGATAAATATTGCATATTTAATTTTTTGTTTTATACATATATTTGAGTCTGTTATTATATATGTTTTTGAGTTGTCTTTAGGTTTTTTTAATTTTGATGACTTCGAGACTTACTCTTTATAATTTGGCTATATAAATAAATATTGCATATTTAATTTTTTGTACTTTTATATATTTGATTCTGTTTTATGTATGTTTTGGATTTTTCTTTATGTTTCTATAATTCTGCTGACTTCGAGATTTATTCCTTATGATTTGGCTATATAGACAAATATTGCATATTTAATTGTTTGTTCTTTTATATATTTGATTCTGTTTTTATGTATGTTTTGGATTTTTCTTTGTTTCTATAATTCTGCTAACTTCGAGATGTATTCCTTATGATTTGGCTATATAGACAAATATTGCATATTTAATTTTTTGTTCTTTTATATATTTGATTCTGTTTTATGTATGTTTTGGATTTTTCTTTATGTTTCTATAATTCTGCTGACTTCGAGATTTATTCCTTATGATTTGGCTATATAGATAAATATTGCATATTTAATTTTTTGTTTTATACATATATTTGAGTCTGTTATTATATATGTTTTTGAGTTGTCTTTAGGTTTTTTTTTAATTTTGATGACTTCGACACTTACTCTTTATAATTTGGCTATATAAATAAATATTGCATATTTAATTTTTTGTACTTTTATATATTTGATTCTGTTTTATGTATGTTTTGCATTTTTCTTTCTTTCTATAATTCTGCTGACTTCGAGATTTATTCCTTATAATTTGGCTGTATAGATAAATATTGCATATTTAATTTTTTGTTCTTTTATATATTTGATTTTGTTTTTATGTATGTTTTGGATCTTTCTTCGTTTCTATAATTCTGCTGACTTCGAGATTTATTCCTTATAATTTGGCTATATAGATAAATATTGCATATTTAATTTTTTGTTCTTTTATATATTTGATTCTGTTTTTATGTATGTTTTGGATTTTTCTTTGTTTCTATAATTCTGCTGACTTCGAGATTTATTCCTTATAATTTGGCTATATAGATAAATATTGCATATTTAATTTTTTGTTCTTTTATATATTTGATTCTGTTTTATGTGTTTTGGATTTTTCTTTCTGTTTCTATAATTCTGCTGACTTCGAGATTTATTCCTTATGATTTGGCTATATAGACAAATATTGCATATTTAATTTTTTGTTCTTTTATATATTTGATTCTGTTTTATGTATGTTTTGAATTTTTCTTTATGTTTCTATAATTCTGCTGACTTCGAGATTTATTCCTTATGATTGGGCTATATAGACAAATATTGCATATTTCATATTTTGTTCTTTTATATATTCGATTCTGTTTTATGTATGTTTTGGATTTTTCTTTATGTTTCTATAATTCTGCTGACTTCGAGATTTATTCCTTATGATTTGGCTATATAGACAAATATTGCATATTTAATTTTTTGTTTTATACATATATTTGAGTCTGTTATTATATATGTTTTTGAGTTGTCTTTATGTTTTTTTAATTCTGATGACTTCGAGACTTACTCCTTATAATTTGGCTATATAGATAAAAATTGCATATTTAATTTTTTGTTCTTTTATATATCTGATTCTGTTTTATGTATGTTTTGAATTTTTCTTTATGTTTCTATAATTCTGCTGACTTCGAGATTTATTCCTTATGATTGGGCTATATAGACAAATATTGCATATTTCATTTTTTGTTCTTTTATATATTTGATTCTGTTTTATATATGTTTTGGAGTTTTCTTTATGTTTCTATAATTCTTCTGACTTCGAGATTTATTCCTTATGATTTGGCTATATAGACAAATATTGCATATTTAATTTTTTGTTTTATACATATATTTGAGTCTGTTATTATATATGTTTTTGAGTTGTCTTTATGTTTTTTTAATTCTGATGACTTCGAGACTTACTCCTTATAATTTGGCTATATAGATAAATATTGCATATTTAATTTTTTGTACTTTTATATATTTGATTCTGTTTTATGTATGTTTTGGATTTTTCTTTATGTTTCTATAATTCTGCTGACTTCGAGATTTATTCCTTATAATTTAGCTATATAGACAAATATTGCATATTTAATTTTTTGTTCTTTTATATATTTGATTCTGTTTTTATATATGTTTTGGATTTTTCTTTATGTTTCTATAATTCTGCTGACTTCGAGATTTATTCCTTATGATTTGGCTATATAGACAAATATTGCATATTCAATTTTTTGTTCTTTTATATATTTGATTCTGTTTTATGTATGTTTTGAATTTTTCTTTATGTTTCTATAATTCTGCTGACTTCGAGATTTATTCCTTATGATTGGGCTATATAGACAAATATTGCATATTTCATTTCTTGTTCTTTTATATATTTGATTCTGTTTTATTGTATGTTTTGGATTTTTCTTTATGTTTCTATAATTCTGCTGACTTCGAAAATTATTCCTTATGATTTGGCTATATAGACAAATATTGCATATTTAATTTTTTGGTTTTATACATATATTTGAGTCTGTTATTATATATGTTTTTGAGTTGTCTTTATGTTTTTTTAATTCTGATGACTTCGAGACTTACTCCTTATAATTTGGCTATATAGATAAATATTGCATATTTAATTTTTTGTTCTTTTATATATTTGATTCTGTTTTATGTATGTTTTGAATTTTTCTTTATGTTTCTAAAATTCAGCTGACTTCGAGATTTATTCGTTATGATTGGGCTATATAGACAACTATTGCGTATTTAATTTTTTGTTATTTTATATATTTGATTCTGTTTTATGTATGTTTTGGATTTTTCTTTATGTTTCTATAATTCTGCTGACTTCGAGATTTATTCCTTATGATTTGGCTATATAGACAAATATTGCATATTTAATTTTTGGTTTTATACATATATTTGAGTCTGTTATTATATATGTTTTTGAGTTGGCTTTATGTTTTTTTAATTCTGATGACTTCGAGACTTACTCCTTATAATTTGGCTATATAATAGATAAATATTGCATATTTAATTTTTGTTCTTTTATATAACTAATTCTGTTTCATGTATGTTTTGAATTTTTCTTTATGTTTCTATAATTCTGCTGACTTCGAGATTTATTCCTTATGATTTGGCTATATAGACAAATATTGCATATTTAATTTTTTGTTCTTTTATATATTTGATTCTGTTTTATGTATGTTTTGAATTTTTCTTTATGTTTCTATAATTCTGCTGACTTCGAGATTTATTCCTTATGATTGGGCTATATAGACAAATATTGCATATTTCATATTTTGTTCTTTTATATATTCGATTCTGTTTTATGTATGTTTTGGATTTTTCTTTATGTTTCTATAATTCTGCTGACTTCGAGATTTATTCCTTATGATTTGGCTATATAGACAAATATTGCATATTTAATTTTTTGTTTTATACATATATTTGAGTCTGTTATTATATATGTTTTTGAGTTGTCTTTATGTTTTTTTAATTCTGATGACTTCGAGACTTACTCCTTATAATTTGGCTATATAGATAAAAATTGCATATTTAATTTTTTGTTCTTTTATATATCTGATTCTGTTTTATGTATGTTTTGAATTTTTCTTTATGTTTCTATAATTCTGCTGACTTCGAGATTTATTCCTTATGATTGGGCTATATAGACAAATATTGCATATTTCATTTTTTGTTCTTTTATATATTTGATTCTGTTTTATATATGTTTTGGAGTTTTCTTTATGTTTCTATAATTCTTCTGACTTCGAGATTTATTCCTTATGATTTGGCTATATAGACAAATATTGCATATTTAATTTTTTGTTTTATACATATATTTGAGTCTGTTATTATATATGTTTTTGAGTTGTCTTTATGTTTTTTTAATTCTGATGACTTCGAGACTTACTCCTTATAATTTGGCTATATAGATAAATATTGCATATTTAATTTTTTGTACTTTTATATATTTGATTCTGTTTTATGTATGTTTTGGGTTTTTCTTTATGTTTCTATAATTCTGCTGACTTCGAGATTTATTCCTTATGATTTAGCTATATAGACAAATATTGCATATTTAATTTTTTGTTCTTTTATATATTTGATTCTGTTTTTATATATGTTTTGGATTTTTCTTTGTTTCTATAATTCTGCTGACTTCGAGATTTATTCCTTATAATTTGGCTATATAGACAAATATTGCATATTTAATTTTTTGTTCTTTTATATATTTGATTCTGTTTTATGTATGTTTTGAATTTTTCTTTATGTTTCTATAATTCTGCTGACTTCGAGATTTATTCCTTATGATTGGGCTATATAGACAAATATTGCATATTTCATTTTTTGTTCTTTTATATATTTGATTCTGTTTTATTGTATGTTTTGGATTTTTCTTTATGTTTCTATAATTCTGCTGACTTCGAAAATTATTCCTTATGATTTGGCTATATAGACAAATATTGCATATTTAATTTTTTGTTTTATACATATATTTGAGTCTGTTATTATATATGTTTTTGAGTTGTCTTTATATTTTTTTAATTCTGATGACTTCGAGACTTACTCCTTATAATTTGGCTATATAGATAAATATTGCATATTTAATTTTTTGTTCTTTTATATATTTGATTCTGTTTTATGTATGTTTTGAATTTTTCTTTATGTTTCTATAATTCAGCTGACTTCGAGATTTATTCGTTATGATTGGGCTATATAGACAACTATTGCATATTTAATTTTTTGTTATTTTATATATTTGATTCTGTTTTATGTATGTTTTGGATTTTTCTTTATGTTTCTATAATTCTGCTGACTTCGAGATTTATTCCTTATGATTTGGCTATATAGACAAATATTGCATATTTAATTTTTGGTTTTATACATATATTTGAGTCTGTTATTATATATGTTTTTGAGTTGGCTTTACGTTTTTTTAATTCTGATGACTTCGAGACTTACTCCTTATAATTTGGCTATATAATAGATAAATATTGCATATTTAATTTTTGTTCTTTTATATAACTAATTCTGTTTCATGTATGTTTTGAATTTTTCTTTATGTTTCTATAATTCTGCTGACTTCGAGATTTATTCCTTATGATTTAGCTATATAGACAAATATTGCATATTTAATTTTTTGTTCTTTTATATATTTGATTCTGTTTTTATATATGTTTTGGATTTTTCTTTGTTTCTATAATTCTGCTGACTTCGAGATTTATTCCTTATGATTTGGCTATATAGACAAATATTGCATATTTAATTTTTTGTTCTTTTATATATTTGATTCTGTTTTATGTATGTTTTGAATTTTTCTTTATGTTTCTATAATTCTGCTGACTTCGAGATTTATTCCTTATGATTTGGCTATATAGACAAATATTGCATATTTAATTTTTTGTTCTTTTATATATTTGATTCTGTTTTATGTATGTTTTGAATTTTTCTTTATGTTTCTATAATTCTGCTGACTTCGAGATTTATTCCTTATGATTGGGCTATATAGACAAATATTGCATATTTCATTTCTTGTTCTTTTATATATTTGATTCTGTTTTATTGTATGTTTTGGATTTTTCTTTATGTTTCTATAATTCTGCTGACTTCGAAAATTATTCCTTATGATTTGGCTATATAGACAAATATTGCATATTTAATTTTTTTGTTTTATACATATATTTGAGTCTGTTATTATATATGTTTTTGAGTTGTCTTTATGTTTTTTTAATTCTGATGACTTCGAGACTTACTCCTTATAATTTGGCTATATAGATAAATATTGCATATTTAATTTTTTGTTCTTTTATATATTTGATTCTGTTTTATGTATGTTTTGAATTTTTCTTTATGTTTCTAAAATTCAGCTGACTTCGAGATTTATTCGTTATGATTGGGCTATATAGACAACTATTGCGTATTTAATTTTTTGTTATTTTATATATTTGATTCTGTTTTATGTATGTTTTGGATTTTTCTTTATGTTTCTATAATTCTGCTGACTTCGAGATTTATTCCTTATGATTTGGCTATATAGACAAATATTGCATATTTAATTTTTGGTTTTATACATATATTTGAGTCTGTTATTATATATGTTTTTGAGTTGTCTTTATGTTTTTTTAATTCTGATGACTTCGAGACTTACTCCTTATAATTTGGCTATATAGATAAAAATTGCATATTTAATTTTTTGTTCTTTTATATATCTGATTCTGTTTTATGTATGTTTTGAATTTTTCTTTATGTTTCTATAATTCTGCTGACTTCGAGATTTATTCCTTATGATTGGGCTATATAGACAAATATTGCATATTTCATTTTTTGTTCTTTTATATATTTGATTCTGTTTTATATATGTTTTGGAGTTTTCTTTATGTTTCTATAATTCTTCTGACTTCGAGATTTATTCCTTATGATTTGGCTATATAGACAAATATTGCATATTTAATTTTTTGTTTTATACATATATTTGAGTCTGTTATTATATATGTTTTTGAGTTGTCTTTATGTTTTTTTAATTCTGATGACTTCGAGACTTACTCCTTATAATTTGGCTATATAGATAAAAATTGCATATTTAATTTTTTGTTCTTTTATATATCTGATTCTGTTTTATGTATGTTTTGAATTTTTCTTTATGTTTCTATAATTCTGCTGACTTCGAGATTTATTCCTTATGATTGGGCTATATAGACAAATATTGCATATTTAATTTTTTGTACTTTTATATATTTGATTCTGTTTTATGTATGTTTTGGGTTTTTCTTTATGTTTCTATAATTCTGCTGACTTCGAGATTTATTCCTTATGATTTAGCTATATAGACAAATATTGCATATTTAATTTTTTGTTCTTTTATATATTTGATTCTGTTTTATGTATGTTTTGGATTTTTCTTTGTTTCTATAATTCTGCTGACTTCGAGATTTATTCCTTATAATTTGGCTATATAGACAAATATTGCATATTTAATTTTTTGTTCTTTTATATATTTGATTCTGTTTTATGTATGTTTTGGATTTTTCTTTGTTTCTATAATTCTGCTGACTTCGAGATTTATTCCTTATAATTTGGCTATATAGACAAATATTGCATATTTAATTTTTTGTTCTTTTATATATTTGATTCTGTTTTATGTATGTTTTGAATTTTTCTTTATGTTTCTATAATTCTGCTGACTTCGAGATTTATTCCTTATGATTGGGCTATATAGACAAATATTGCATATTTAATTTTTTGTACTTTTATATATTTGATTCTGTTTCATGTATGTTTTGGATTTTTCTTTGTTTCTATAATTCTGCTGACTTCGAGATTTATTCCTTATAATTTGGCTATATAGACAAATATTGCATATTTAATTTTTTGTTCTTTTATATATTTGATTCTGTTTTATGTATGTTTTGAATTTTTCTTTATGTTTCTATAATTCTGCTGACTTCGAGATTTATTCCTTATGATTGGGCTATATAGACAAATATTGCATATTTCATTTTTTGTTCTTTTATATATTTGATTCTGTTTTATTGTATGTTTTGGATTTTTCTTTATGTTTCTATAATTCTGCTGACTTCGAAAATTATTCCTTATGATTTGGCTATATAGACAAATATTGCATATTTAATTTTTTGTTTTATACATATATTTGAGTCTGCTATTATATATGTTTTTGAGTTGTCTTTATATTTTTTTAATTCTGATGACTTCGAGACTTACTCCTTATAATTTGGCTATATAGATAAATATTGCATATTTAATTTTTTGTTCTTTTATATATTTGATTCTGTTTTATGTATGTTTTGAATTTTTCTTTATGTTTCTATAATTCAGCTGACTTCGAGATTTATTCGTTATGATTGGGCTATATAGACAACTATTGCATATTTAATTTTTTGTTATTTTATATATTTGATTCTGTTTTATGTATGTTTTGGATTTTTCTTTATGTTTCTATAATTCTGCTGACTTCGAGATTTATTCCTTATGATTTGGCTATATAGACAAATATTGCATATTTAATTTTTGGTTTTATACATATATTTGAGTCTGTTATTATATATGTTTTTGAGTTGGCTTTATGTTTTTTTAATTCTGATGACTTCGAGACTTACTCCTTATAATTTGGCTATATAATAGATAAATATTGCATATTTAATTTTTGTTCTTTTATATAACTAATTCTGTTTCATGTATGTTTTGAATTTTTCTTTATGTTTCTATAATTCTGCTGACTTCGAGATTTATTCCTTATGATTTAGCTATATAGACAAATATTGCATATTTAATTTTTTGTTCTTTTATATATTTGATTCTGTTTTTATGTATGTTTTGGATTTTTCTTTGTTTCTATAATTCTGCTGACTTCGAGATTTATTCCTTATGATTTAGCTATATAGACAAATATTGCATATTTAATTTTTTGTTCTTTTATATATTTGATTCTGTTTTATGTATGTTTTGGATTTTTCTTTATGTTTCTATAATTCTGCTGACTTCGAGATTTATTCCTTATGATTTGGCTATATAGACAAATATTGCATATTTAATTTTTTGTTCTTTTATATATTTGATACTGTTTTTATGTATGTTTTGGATTTTTCTTTGTTTCTATAATTCTGCTGACTTCGAGATTTATTCCTTATGATTTAGCTATATAGACAAATATTGCATATTTAATTTTTTGTTCTTTTATATATTTGATTCTGTTTTATGTATGTTTTGGATTTTTCTTTATGTTTCTATAATTCTGCTGACTTCGAGATTTATTCCTTATGATTTGGCTATATAGACAAATATTGCATATTTAATTTTTGGTTTTATACATATATTTGAGTCTGTTATTATATATGTTGTTGAGTTGGCTTTATGTTTTTTTAATTCTGATGACTTCGAGACTTACTCCTTATAATTTGGCTATATAATAGATAAATATTGCATATTTAATTTTTGTTCTTTTATATAACTAATTCTGTTTCATGTATGTTTTGAATTTTTCTTTATGTTTCTATAATTCTGCTGACTTCGAGATTTATTCCTTATGATTTAGCTATATAGACAAATATTGCATATTTAATTTTTTGTTCTTTTATATATTTGATTCTGTTTTTATGTATGTTTTGGATTTTTCTTTGTTTCTATAATTCTGCTGACTTCGAGATTTATTCCTTATGATTTAGCTATATAGACAAATATTGCATATTTAATTTTTTGTTCTTTTATATATTTGATTCTGTTTTATGTATGTTTTGGATTTTTCTTTATGTTTCTATAATTCTGCTGACTTCGAGATTTATTCCTTATGATTTGGCTATATAGACAAATATTGCATATTTAATTTTTTGTTCTTTTATATATTTGATACTGTTTTTATGTATGTTTTGGATTTTTCTTTGTTTCTATAATTCTGCTGACTTCGAGATTTATTCCTTATGATTTAGCTATATAGACAAATATTGCATATTTAATTTTTTGTTCTTTTATATATTTGATTCTGTTTTATGTATGTTTTGGATTTTTCTTTATGTTTCTATAATTCTGCTGACTTCGAGATTTATTCCTTATGATTTGGCTATATAGACAAATATTGCATATTTAATTTTTGGTTTTATACATATATTTGAGTCTGTTATTATATATGTTGTTGAGTTGGCTTTATGTTTTTTTAATTCTGATGACTTCGAGACTTACTCCTTATAATTTGGCTATATAATAGATAAATATTGCATATTTAATTTTTGTTCTTTTATATAACTAATTCTGTTTCATGTATGTTTTGAATTTTTCTTTATGTTTCTATAATTCTGCTGACTTCGAGATTTATTCCTTATGATTTAGCTATATAGACAAATATTGCATATTTAATTTTTTGTTCTTTTATATATTTGATTCTGTCTTTATGTATGTTTTGGATTTTTCTTTGTTTCTATAATTCTGCTGACTTCGAGATTTATTCCTTATGATTTAGCTATATAGACAAATATTGCATATTTAATTTTTTGTTCTTTTATATATTTGATTCTGTTTTTATGTATGTTTTTGAGTTGTCTTTATGTTTTTTAATTCTGATGACTTCGAGACTTACTCCTTATAATTTGGCTATATAGATAAATATTGCATATTTAATTTTTTGTACTTTTATATATTTGATTCTGTTTTATGTATGTTTTGGGTTTTTCTTTATGTTTCTATAATTCTGCTGACTTCGAGATTTATTCCTTATGATTTAGCTATATAGACAAATATTGCATATTTAATTTTTTGTTCTTTTATATATTTGATTCTGTTTTTATATATGTTTTAGATTTTTCTTTGTTTCTATAATTCTGCTGACTTCGAGATTTATTCCTTATAATTTGGCTATATAGACAAATATTGCATATTTAATTTTTTGTTCTTTTATATATTTGATTCTGTTTTATGTATGTTTTGAATTTTTCTTTATGTTTCTATAATTCTGCTGACTTCGAGATTTATTCCTTATGATTCGGCTATATAGACAAATATTGCATATTTCATTTTTTGTTCTTTTATATATTTGATTCTGTTTTATTGTATGTTTTGGATTTTTCTTTATGTTTCTATAATTCTGCTGACTTCGAAAATTATTCCTTATGATTTGGCTATATAGACAAATATTGCATATTTAATTTTTTGTTTTATACATATATTTGAGTCTGTTATTATATATGTTTTTGAGTTGTCTTTATATTTTTTTAATTCTGATGACTTCGAGACTTACTCCTTATAATTTGGCTATATAGATAAATATTGCATATTTAATTTTTTGTTCTTTTATATATTTGATTCTGTTTTATGTATGTTTTGAATTTTTCTTTATGTTTCTATAATTCAGCTGACTTCGAGATTTATTCGTTATGATTGGGCTATATAGACAACTATTGCATATTTAATTTTTTGTTATTTTATATATTTGATTCTGTTTTATGTATGTTTTGGATTTTTCTTTATGTTTCTATAATTCTGCTGACTTCGAGATTTATTCCTTATGATTTGGCTATATAGACAAATATTGCATATTTAATTTTTGGTTTTATACATATATTTGAGTCTGTTATTATATATGTTTTTGAGTTGGCTTTATGTTTTTTTAATTCTGATGACTTCGAGACTTACTCCTTATAATTTGGCTATATAATAGATAAATATTGCATATTTAATTTTTGTTCTTTTATATAACTAATTCTGTTTCATGTATGTTTTGAATTTTTCTTTATGTTTCTATAATTCTGCTGACTTCGAGATTTATTCCTTATGATTTAGCTATATAGACAAATATTGCATATTTAATTTTTTGTTCTTTTATATATTTGATTCTGTTTTTATGTATGTTTTGGATTTTTCTTTGTTTCTATAATTCTGCTGACTTCGAGATTTATTCCTTATAATTTGGCTATATAGATAAATATTGCATATTTAATTTTTTGTTCTTTTATATATTTGATTCTGTTTTATGTGTTTTGAATTTTTCTTTATGTTTCTATAATTCTGCTGACTTCGAGATTTATTCCTTATGATTTGGCTATATAGACAAATATTGCATATTTAATTTTTTGTTCTTTTATATATTTGATTCTGTTTTATGTATGTTTTGAATTTTTCTTTATGTTTCTATAATTCTGCTGACTTCGAGATTTATTCCTTATGATTGGGCTATATAGACAAATATTGCATATTTCATTTTTGTTCTTTTATATATTTGATTCTGTTTTATGTATGTTTTGGATTTTTCTTTATGTTTCTATAATTCTGCTGACTTCGAAAATTATTCCTTATGATTTGGCTATATAGACAAATATTGCATATTTAATTTTTTGTTTTATACATATATTTGAGTCTGTTATTATATATGTTTTTGAGTTGTCTTTATGTTTTTTTAATTCTGATGACTTCGAGACTTACTCCTTATAATTTGGCTATATAGATAAATATTGCATATTTAATTTTTTGTTCTTTTATATATTTGATTCTGTTTTATGTATGTTTTGAATTTTTCTTTATGTTTCTATAATTCTGCTGACTTCGAGATTTATTCCTTATGATTGGGCTATATAGACAAATATTGCATATTTAATTTTTTGTTATTTTATATATTTGATTCTGTTTTATGTATGTTTTGGATTTTTCTTTATGTTTCTATAATTCTGCTTACTTCGAGATTTATTCCTTATGATTTGGCTATATAGACAAATATTGCATATTTAATTTTTTGTTCTTTTATATATCTGATTCTGTTTCATGTATGTTTTGAATTTTTCTTTATGTTTCTATAATTCTGCTGACTTCGAGATTTATCCCTTATGATTGGGCTATATAGATAAATATTGCATATTTAATTTTTTGTTCTTTTATATATTTGATTCTGTTTTATGTATGTTTTGGATTTTTCTTTATGTTTCTATAATTCTGCTGACTTCGAGATTTACTCCTTATAATTTGACTATATAGATAAATATTGCATATTTTATTTTTTGTTTTATACATATATTTGAGTCTGTTATTATATATGTTTTTGAGTTGTCTTTATGTTTTTTAATTCTGATGACTTCGAGACTTACTCCTTATAATTTGGCTATATAGATAAATATTGCATATTTAATTTTTTGTTCTTTTATATATTTGATTCTGTTTTATGTATGTTTTGGATTTTTCTTTATGTCTCTATAATTCTGCTGACTTCGAGATTTACTCCTTATAATTTGACTATATAGATAAATATTGCATATTTAATTTTTTGTTCTTTTATATATTTGATTCTGTTTTATGTATGTTTTGAATTTTTCTTTATGTTTCTATAATTCTGCTGACTTCGAGATTTATTCCTTATGATTGGGCTATATAGACAAATATTGCATATTTCATTTTTGTTCTTTTATATATTTGATTCTGTTTTATGTATGTTTTGGATTTTTCTTTATGTCTCTATAATTCTGCTGACTTCGAGATTTACTCCTTATAATTTGACTATATAGATAAATATTGCATATTTAATTTTTTGTTCTTTTATATATTTGATTCTGTTTTATGTATGTTTTGAATTTTTCTTTATGTTTCTATAATTCTGCTGACTTCGAGATTTACTCCTTATAATTTGACTATATAGATAAATATTGCATATTTAATTTTTTGTTCTTTTATATATTTGATTCTGTTTTATGTATGTTTTGAATTTTTCTTTATGTTTCTATAATTCTGCTGACTTCGAGATTTATCCCTTATGATTGGGCTATATAGATAAATATTGCATATTTAATTTTTTGTTCTTTTATATATTTGATTCTGTTTTATGTATGTTTTGGATTTTTCTTTATGTTTCTATAATTCTGCTGACTTCGAGATTTACTCCTTATAATTTGACTATATAGATAAATATTGCATATTTTATTTTTTGTTTTATACATATATTTGAGTCTGTTATTATATATGTTTTTGAGTTGTCTTTATGTTTTTTAATTCTGATGACTTCGAGACTTACTCCTTATAATTTGGCTATATAGATAAATATTGCATATTTAATTTTTTGTTCTTTTATATATTTGATTCTGTTTTATGTATGTTTTGGATTTTTCTTTATGTCTCTATAATTCTGCTGACTTCGAGATTTACTCCTTATAATTTGACTATATAGATAAATATTGCATATTTAATTTTTTGTTCTTTTATATATTTGATTCTGTTTTATGTATGTTTTGAATTTTTCTTTATGTTTCTATAATTCTGCTGACTTCGAGATTTATTCCTTATGATTGGGCTATATAGACAAATATTGCATATTTCATTTTTGTTCTTTTATATATTTGATTCTGTTTTATGTATGTTTTGGATTTTTCTTTATGTTTCTATAATTCTGCTGACTTCGAAAATTATTCCTTATGATTTGGCTATATAGACAAATATTGCATATTTAATTTTTTGTTTTATACATATATTTGAGTCTGTTATTATATATGTTTTTGAGTTGTCTTTATGTTTTTTTTAATTCTGATGACTTCGAGACTTACTCCTTATAATTTGGCTATATAGATAAATATTGCATATTTAATTTTTTGTTCTTTTATATATTTGATTCTGTTTTATGTATGTTTTGAATTTTTCTTTATGTTTCTATAATTCTGCTGACTTCGAGATTTATTCCTTATGATTGGGCTATATAGACAAATATTGCATATTTAATTTTTTGTTATTTTATATATTTGATTCTGTTTTATGTATGTTTTGGATTTTTCTTTATGTTTCTATAATTCTGCTTACTTCGAGATTTATTCCTTATGATTTGGCTATATAGACAAATATTGCATATTTAATTTTTTGTTCTTTTATATATCTGATTCTGTTTCATGTATGTTTTGAATTTTTCTTTATGTTTCTATAATTCTGCTGACTTCGAGATTTATCCCTTATGATTGGGCTATATAGATAAATATTGCATATTTAATTTTTTGTTCTTTTATATATTTGATTCTGTTTTATGTATGTTTTGGATTTTTCTTTATGTTTCTATAATTCTGCTGACTTCGAGATTTACTCCTTATAATTTGACTATATAGATAAATATTGCATATTTTATTTTTTGTTTTATACATATATTTGAGTCTGTTATTATATATGTTTTTGAGTTGTCTTTATGTTTTTTAATTCTGATGACTTCGAGACTTACTCCTTATAATTTGGCTATATAGATAAATATTGCATATTTAATTTTTTGTTCTTTTATATATTTGATTCTGTTTTATGTATGTTTTGAATTTTTCTTTATGTTTCTATAATTCTGCTGACTTTGAGATTTATTCCTAATGATTTGGCTATATAGACAAATATTGCATATTTAATTTTTTGTTATTTTATATATTTGATTCTGTTTTATGTATGTTTTGGATTTTTCTTTATGTTTCTATAATTCTGCTTACTTCGAGATTTATTCCTTATGATTTGGCTATATAGACAAATATTGCATATTTAATTTTTTGTTCTTTTATATATCTGATTCTGTTTCATGTATGTTTTGAATTTTTCTTTATGTTTCTATAATTCTGCTGACTTCGAGATTTATCCCTTATGATTGGGCTATATAGATAAATATTGCATATTTAATTTTTTGTTCTTTTATATATTTGATTCTGTTTTATGTATGTTTTGGATTTTTCTTTATGTTTCTATAATTCTGCTGACTTCGATATTTACTCCTTATAATTTGACTATATAGATAAATATTGCATATTTTATTTTTTGTTTTATACATATATTTGAGTCTGTTATTATATATGTTTTTGAGTTGTCTTTATGTTTTTTAATTCTGATGACTTCGAGACTTACTCCTTATAATATAGATAAATATTGCATATTTAATTTTTTGTTCTTTTATATATTTGATTCTGTTTTATCTATGTTTTGGATTTTTCTTTATGTTTCTATAATTCTGCTGACTTCGAGATTTATTCCTTATGATTTGGCTATATAGACAAATATTGCATATTTAATTTTTTGTTCTTTTATATATTTGATTTGATTTTTTTACAAAAAAACTCACGAGTAAATATACAGGTTGAAAAAAAATACAATTTTATATTCGCAAATCCCAGCGAATTCCCAGAAATCCCGTTAACTAGACAAATATTATATCTCACTAATTTCACAAATCCCTGTGAAAGTCTTATTACAAAGAAACCAGAAAATTTTCACAAATCCCAGTGAAAATTTTTGGAAGATAAAAAAGTGTCAATAAAGTTTTCCCTTAAATTTATAAACTATTTAAAGATTTGTTTTCGCGATCCCCACCGAACATTTTCAAAAAAAATTTACCCAAATTTCACAAATCCCCGTGAAACTCATAGTACAAACATCAGAAAATTTTCGGAATCCCAGCGAACATTCCTGGATGATACGGTGTTAAATGTATAAGAAAACATTTTTACAAAAAATTTAATCAAAATTTCACAAATCCCCGTGAAACTAATAATACGAAGAAACCGGAAAATATTCACAATTCCTAGTGAACATTTCTGGAAAGTAGTGTAAATAAAATTAACTCTTGTTAAAGAAAAATAATTAAAAATTTGTTCGCGAATCCCAGCAAACATCTGAACGAAAAATTTATTTACAAATCCCGTGAAACTCACTACAAAAATCAGGAAATTTTCGCTAATCCCAGTGAACATTTCTGAATCATAAGGTGCTAATACAGTTACCCCTTAAATCTCTAAGAACTCATTTGGTTTCTCGAATCCCAGCGAACATTTTTAGCAAAAAAATTAAATCCAAAGTTGACAGAAATTAATCACAAATCCCAGTGATCATTTTCGGAAGATAAAAAAGTATCAACAAAGTTTTCCCTTAAATTTATAAATTATTTTAGGAATTGTTTTCGCGATCCCCAGCGAACATTTTTAGAAAAATTTAATCCCAATTTCACATATCCTTGTGAATCTCATTTTACAAAGAAAATCAGAAATTTTTTGCAATCCTAGCGAATATCTCTGGTAGATAATCCGTACACAATTTTTCGCATAAAATTTTATAGACTCCTGGTTTAAAAGTTTCAACTTTTCGAAATAAATTTAAGTCGCTATTGCAAAAAGACACGTGAACCTCTAAACTTATAAGAAACTAAAGAATAATCGAAAATTTCAACGAGCATTTATATTCTTAAGAATGGTGAACCACCACTGGTCTCCTCAGTAACAGTTTAAAGTGCTAAAAATTACCAAAACAAGATCCCAAACAGTTCCCAAAATGGCAAAGAAATTCTGACGATTTTGTCACCTTCTGCTCTGAGTTTAACAATACTCAAATTAGTGAGCTAACAGCTTCACTTCTCGAAGTCAACCTACAAGACCTTAACGAGCGATGGGGTAACGTACAGAGTTCTTACAGATCCCTCCGCACGGAGAACGATCCTAAAATTGAGAAAAGCATTTTAGAGTCAGCCGCAGGAAAATACTCAACGTGTACAAAGAACTTTCACCAAGTCAAAGCGAAGATCTTGGATATACAGAAAACGCTAAGTGCTCCCGTCCAGAACCCTGATTTCCACTTGAATGAAAACAACTTTTCCCACATCAATGTCCCTCCATGCGATACAGATGTCTTTTACGGTGGCTATGAAGAGTGGCCATGTTTACAGCCGTATACATAGACAATCCCAGAATACCTCCTGTGCAAAAACTTTACTATCTCCGGGTAAAAGTTCAAGGCCAGGCAGGTAGTATCATTAAGAAGTATAAACTGTGCGCTAGCAATTTTTCCCTTGCATGGGCAGCGTTAAAGGATAGATACGAAAACCAGAGAATTCTCGTGGAAAATCAAATTAAAATACTCCTAAATCTGACCCCAATCACTGTTGAAAGTAGTCAAGGGCTTCAAACCATTCAAAATTCCATCAATGACTGTCTCGCTGCAATAAAGGCTCAGGACGTACCGATAAAAGAATGGGATCCCTTTATTGTTATCCTTTGCGCCAGCAAGCTTCCCACAGAAACCCTGTCTTTATGGGAACAATCCCTGGAGTCTCATAAAACGCTAGTCAAATGGGAAAAAATGGACAATTTTCTGTCTCATCGATGCGAAGTTGTAGAACGAATAGAATCCCGCTCCAAAGACCCACAGTTTTATCCCAAAAAGAAAGAATTTATCAACATAATGAGCGCTTCCAAAACAGAATCTTCCCAATATCCCTGCAAGGTTTGTAACTCTAACCACTCTCTGAAAAACTGCTCACAGTTTTTATATTTTGACCCCCAAACAAGAAACCAGTTTGTTTCAAGATATAATATATGTCTGAACTGCTTAGCATATACACATCTACGTAAAGATTGTCCTAGCAAATTCTCTTGTTCCCACTGCAAAAAAAAATCACCATTCGTTGTTGCATTTTTCCAAACCGGCCTATAATAGCTCCTCCGATAATCAGCGGCCCGAAACATCAGCCCAAGCTAGAGCGCGAGCGATCTCCTCAACAAATGCGCATGTAGCCTCTGTCGAGAAAAAAACCCTTGACGAAAGTACTTTGCTACCTACCGCAATAGTACAAATTAAACATCAGGGAGAGAATTTTAAAGCACGGGCATTCTTGGATCAAGGTTCAGAAAAAACATTTATTTCAAGACGGTTACAGCAACAACTCATGCTGCCCACCGAATCAAGAGCATTCCAAATCCATGGCATGGGCGGTCAAGTTGTCGGTCACTCAAACTCTATATGTAGGTTAACAATGTTTTCTGAAATATATAATCGTTATGTTGAAGTAAATGCAATAGTGGTTCCAAAAATAACACGCATGTTGCCCAGTTTTTTAATTCCGAAGTCCGTCATTCCCTTTGATCATCTTAGTGAAATTAAACTCGCAGATCCATTTTTTTATTTGCCCAGTCGCATAGATTTATTAATTGGCAGCAATATATTACCCCACGTCTTCCTCGATGGAATTAAAAGTGTATCCTCATCGCTTATGGCTCAAGCTACCATTTTCGGATGGGTAATTAGTGGTCCGATTAATTCTGAATTATGCTCTATGTTTTCCATTGGTGTCACTGTAGTCAATGACGACTCTCTAGGGAACCAACTCAGAAAGTTTTGGGAACAAGAAGAAGTCCCTGATCTACAACCAGTCTCCAAGGAGGGTGCATACTGCGAGATATTGTTTCAGAAAACGACATTTCGAAACAACGACGGACGTTATGTGGTGAAACTTCCATTTAAGCCAGAATTCCCACGAGAAATGCATCTTGGGGCTTCGCGATATGTAGCAAAAGCTCAATACTTAAATATGGAACGTACACTTCATAGGAATCCCGAATTAGCGGAGACTTACACAAATGTATTAAATGAATATATATCCTTAGACCATATGAAGCCAACAAGTTCCGCAGAAAATTGGCCTACTTACCGCATCACGCTGTGGTCAAACCCGAAAGTAGAAGCACTAAAGTAAGGGTAGTGTTTAATGCGTCTAAAAAGACCAGTTCAGGATATTCGATATCCTTCATGTAGGACCCACACTACAAGCGGATCTAATGAGTTTAGTTTTGAAGTGGCGGCTGTACAAATACGTTTTTAATGGTGACATAGAGAAAATGTATCGCCAAATTTGTGTACATAAAGAAGACACCCAATTCCAACGCATTCTTTTTCGCCCAAACCCAAATGATCCCATTCATGATTATACGTTAGAAACCGTAACGTTCGGAGTTAATTGCGCTCCGTATTTAGCAAATAGAACTCTCATTCAGCTGGCTCGTGATTCAGAAGAATTGTATCCGCTAGCAGCTTTCATTCTAACAAAAGAAACGTATGTGGACGATATCTTATCAGGCGAACATGATAAGAAATCGGCGATTTCAGCCCTGTCTCAAGTCGTTTCCGTATTAAAGTTAGCAGGTTTTCCGCTAAAAAAGATCACCTCCAACTGTCCCGAAGTTTTACAATCCGTCCCCAAAGACCACTTGCTGGATAGTGATTTTCTTAAATTCAAGGAAACCATCGCAACGAAAACTCTCGGCATTCAATGGAATGAACTTACGGACTCCTTCTCATATACCATTGATACTTTATCACCAACAAAATCCATTACTAAGAGACGAATTCTCTCCAATGTGGCCAAGCTTTTCGACCCGGCCGGGTGGATATCCCCTATTATCATACAGGCAAAAATGATCCTCCAACAGCTCTGGTTGGATGTCACTGACTGGGATGAGAATGTTAAACCTAGAACATTAGAAACTTGGAACAAATTTGTTGAGAATCTTGCCGTAATTTCTTCCCTTAGAACTCCTCGATGGATCGGTTTTGATCCTTCTAGAATAGTGCATATTCATGGCTTTTGCGATGCGTCAGAAAAGACCTATTGTGCAGTTTGTTGCGAAAACGAAAGTTGCTCCAATTGACCCTGTTAGTCTCCCTCGGTTGGAACTTTGTGGAGCGGTGTTACCCTCAAAACTAGTTAAGACAATCACTAAGTCGTTAACCTTTCATAATTATAACACTTTTTTATGGACTGATTCCTCAATCGTCCTAGGTTGGTTAGAAAAGCCTCCAAACTCTTGGAAGACTTATGTTGCGAACCGTACTGCTCAAATATTACGGAATGTAGGCAATAGCTCATGGCGTCACGTAAGGTCATGCGACAATCCGGCAGACTTAGGATCGCGGGGTTGTAACACTGACCAACTCATCGACAATTCATTATGGTGGAATGGGCCATTTTGGATTTCAAAATCGCCCGAAGAATGGCCAAAGCCCATAGCAATAAAAGCGAGTTCCCTAGAGGCAAAAATCATTCCACATATTTGCTGAACAAGAAGATGTACTAAACCGGTTTTTAAAGTGGGATAAAGCCGTGAGGGTGATGGCGTACGTATACCGATTTCTTGCTGCGATACGGAAAAGGCAACAAGATCCTGCTAAAGACCCTCTAGTTCTCCCATCTCGGACAAAAACCAGTTTTCCCGCTAAAATCATCTCAGATTTGATAGCAAGAGCCTCTATTATCAATAGCCAAGAGTTTACTGAAACTAAGTTTAAGTTAATTCGAATAACCCAACTTATACACTACCATGATGAATATTCCTCCTTAATAAAATATAAAAAGGTTAATAAGAAAAGCTCCCTCTATACCTTAAACCCATTCTTAGATGATAAGCAAATTATGCGAACAAATGGTAGAATATCCAACGCTGCGCTTTCCTTTAATGAGCGCCATCCAATAATCCTTCCCATTACCTCAAAATACTGCCAATTATTTATGGATTTTACGCATAATCTTCTTATCCATGCCGAGATAAATTTAATGATCAGAGCAATACGAGGCGAATACTATGTCCCGAGGGTACGAACCGCTCTTAGATGCTTCATAAGAAGATGTATCACTTGCATTAAATATAAAAAACAGGTGAAAATCCAATTAATGGGGGCTCTACCTTCGGAAAGAAGCTCATTCTCGCTACCATTTACGGTCACTGGTGTAGACTTTGCCGGTCCGTGCTCAATTAAAACGTCTCTTATTAGAAACTCCCCTTTTCACAAAGGGTATGTGTGCGTTTTTGTTTGTTTCTGCACGAAAGCGATACATCTGGAGTTATGTTCCGAACTGACTATCGTATCATTTCAAGCAGCCTTCACTAGGTTTGTAGGACGTAGAGGACTGCCTAAAAAGGTGTGGTCAGACAATGGAACTAATTTCGTAGGTGCAGAACGTGCGTTTCGGCGTGAATATGAGGATTTTATGAGAAATGTGTCTAAGGACATCGCTGGAAACTACACCTTCCAGGGTATGCAGTGGTCATTTATCCCCCCAAAAGCTCCACATATGGGAGGATTATGGGAGGCTGGTGTGAAGACCTTTAAACTTCACTTTAAGAAGGTAGCTGAAAACACGAAGTATACATTTGAAGAATTCACCACCTTGCTGACCCGAATTGAGTCAGTTCTAAACTCTAGACCCCTAACGCCCATGTCCGATGATCCAAACGAGCTACTCGCCATTACACCAGGTCATTTTCTCCGCGGAGCTCCTCTCGTAGCCCTCCCCGAAGCTCCTAATGAATTCCCAACATTACGAGAGCGCTGGGAGAGATTGAAACTTTTACATCACCAATTTGCACAAAGATGGAAGGATAAATATCTAAAAGAGCTCCAGAAACGATACAAATGGCAAAACTCTGAAGAGAATATTAAAATCGGACAACTAGTTGTGATCAAGGATGATCTTCTTCCACCCAATGAATGGAAACTAGCCCGTATTGCGAAAATCTATTTAGGAAATGATGGGCTCGTAAGAGTCGCGGATTTGAGAACTCAGACGGGGCTAGTTACAAGGGCAATAAGCAAGCTCTGTGTTCTCCCGATTCTAGATAGTGAAATCCAAATATAATTGAAATTTCTTTATAAACTCTAATTAATACTCGTTGATTCATAAAAATGCTTTCCTATTTCATATACCCCTCATCTCCGTCCATACACATCTTCCCTTCATTATATGCTCTTACTAACTAATATTCTAATTCGCAGGCCACCTAGAAGCGCAGAACTCCACCAATGCCGCATTTGCAAACGTTACCATTCGTTGAAAATTTGCAAGCGGTTTTTCAATATGTCTATTGAAGACCGTAAACGTAGTGTAAACGCGCACGGATACTGCCGAAATTGTCTCGCTACCTCACACATAACCAGGGAGTGTACATCGTCAGATGTTTGCCAAAGGTGTGGTTGGACACATCACACCCTACTTCATCAACCGAAAGGCAGAAGCTCGTGTCCGGCTCAGCAACCCACGACCCAGAGAGTTTCGCGCGACACTGGCTCTGTACCTCGGGGACACCAAGCAGTAACCCGTCCAACCAGAGTGCACGATCGCTTGACGCTGCCCCACCAACAACATCAAAACAGGCGTAATGCTGAACGGTCCACCGAACGCAACAGAAATACATCTGCCTCACGTCCAACCAGCCCCAAGCGAGCGCTGAAACGCCTACAACGATCGTTGTAAAATTGTTTGGCCATACTGTCCAAGGCGGCCAAGATGTTTAAACCGAGAATCACCTTTAACCAAAAAACGGAAATTGCCGTAAATATAACTAAAATTTTTATATATTGTAACTTTCATTTAATTATAAACTTGAACTGAATTGAATTACATTCCCATCTCTGTATTGTAATGAATTGTGAATTATTGATGGTGAATTATTTCTTGTACTAAACTTAACGAAATTATATTAACGAACTTTGTGGTCCGATTGATGATAATTGGTTTTTGATTCGGCACTTATCTTTCAACCGCCAAGTACTCACGACGACCACAAAGACTTTCTCTCGCTTGTATTTGATACATACATATATATATCCTCATATATTTGTAAATAAAATATTTTCTCATGTAAGTTTCGCTTTGTACAGAAAAGTTGGTTTTATTTTTCCCCAGTAATCCAGGTTTCCCTTCCTGAGAACTTTCACCGCCGTCTCACCATTTTTTCCCTTTGATCGTACACCTCGTACATCGTTCTAAGCCAAGCGGTAACCAATCAAATTTTGATTGCTTAACTCCCTACAGTTTTGACCAAATTATCAGTTCCCGATAATTGGAAATAATAAATTTATTTTATTTTTGTAATTCTCATTACAAAATTAAACATGTATGTTTTGGATTTTTCTTTATGTTTCTATAATTCTGCTGACTTCGAGATTTATTCCTTAAAATTTGGCTATATAGATAAATATTGCATATTTAATTTTTTGTTCTTTTATATATTTGATTCTGTTTTATGTATGTTTTGGATTTTTTTTATGTTTCTATAATTCTGCTGACTTCGAGATTTATTCCTTATGATTTGGCTATATAGACAAATATTGCATATTTAATTTTTTGTTCTTTCATATATTTGATTCTGTTTTTATGTATGTTTTGGATTTTTCTTTGTTTTTATAATTCTGCTGACTTCAAGATTTATTCCTTATAATTTGGCTATATAGATAAATATTGCTTATTTAATTTTTTGTTCTTTTATATATTTGATTCTGTTTTATGTATGTTTTGGATTTTTCTTTATGTTTCTATAATTCTGCTGACTTCGAGATTTATTCCTTATAATTTGGCTATATAGATAAATATTGCATATTTAATTTTTTGTTCTTTTATATATTTGATTCTGTTTTTATGTATGTTTTGGATTTTTCTTTATGTTTCTATAATTCTGCTGACTTTGAGATTTATTCCTTATGATTTGGCTATATAGACAAATATTGCATATTTAATTTTTTGTTCTTTTATATATTTGAGTCTGTTTTTATGTATGTTTTGGATTTTTCTTTATGTTTGTATAATTTTGCTGACTTCGAGATTTATTCCTTATGATATGGCTATATAGACAAATATTGCATATTTAATTTTTTGTTCTTTTATATATTTGATTCTGTTTTTATGTATGTTTTGGATTTTTCTTTGTTTCTATAATTCTGCTGACTTCGAGATTTATTCCTTATAATTTGGCTATATAGATAAATATTGCATATTTTATTTTTTGTTCTTTTATATATTTGAGTCTGTTTTTATGTATGTTGTGGATTTTTCTTTATGTTTCTATAATTCTGCTGACTTCGAGATTTATTCCTTATGATTTGGCTATATAGACAAATATTGCATATTTAATTTTTTGTTCTTTTATATATTTGATTCTGTTTTTATGTATGTTTTAGATTTTTCTTTGTTTCTATAATTCTGCTGACTTCGAGATTTATTCCTTATAATTTGGCTATATAGATCAATATTGCATATTTTATTTTTTGTTCTTTTATATATTTGATTCTGTTTTTATGTATTTTTCTTTATGTTTCTATAATTCTGCTGACTTCGAGATTTATTCCTTATAATTGGCTATATAGATAAATATTGCATATTTTATTTTTTGTTCTTTTATATATTTGAGTCTGTTTTTTTATATGTTTTGGAGTTGTCTTTTTATGTTTTTTTTTAATTCTGCTGACTTCGAGATTTACTCATTATAATTTGGCTATATAGATAAATATTTCATATTTTATTTTTTGTTCTTTTATATATTTGATTCTGTTTTATGTATGTTTTGGATTTTTCTTTATGTTTCTATAATTCTGCTGACTTCGAGATTTATTCCTTATGATTTGGCTATATAGACAAATATTGCATATTTAATTTTTTGTTCTTTTATATATTTGAGTCTGTTTTTATGTATGTTGTGGATTTTTCTTTGTTTCTATAATTCTGCTGACTGCGAGATTTATTCCTTATGATTTGGCTATATAGACAAATATTGCATATTTAATTTTTTGTTCTTTTACATATTTGATTCTGTTTTTATGTATGTTTTGGATTTTTCTTTGTTTCTATGTATAATTCTGCTGACTTCGAGATTTATTCCTTATAATTTGGCTATATAGATAAATATTGCATATTTTATTTTTTGTTCTTTTATATATTTGATTCTGTTTTTATGTATGTTTTGGATTTTTTTTTATGTTTCTATAATTCTGCTGACTTCGAGATTTATTCCTTATGAGTAGTATAGGATTGTATGTCCTGCAACCATTAAAATTCTCAAATTTCAGCAATTAAAATTTAAAATTTTAAAATTTTAATTGCTAATTGGGTGTTAATTGTTTTGTCGGCGGTCTTTGATGTGTGTGTGTGTGATTTTCCCACGGTTTAATAGGGGGGTTCACTGCTTTGATGTTTTTTTTTTTGTTTTTGTGTGGGCGTGAGAATTTCTGTCTGTCCGTAAGAATTTCTGTCTGTCCGTGAGAATTTCCGTCTGTCCGTAAGAATTTCTGTCTGTCCGTGAGAATTTCGGGTTATGAGAATTGGTGTTCGTAGGAATGTATGCAAGATGATTTTGTATGTCTGTCTGCCCGTAAGAATTTCTGTCTGTCCGTAAAAATTTCTGTCTGTCTGTAAGAATTTCTGTCTGTCCGTGAGAATTTCGGGTTATGAGAATTGGTGTTCGTAGGAATTTAAGTTTTCCGTGGGTCGAAGGGGTGTTGTAGTGTGCAAGATGATTTTGTATGTCTGTCCGTGTGTATTGATGTCTGTCCGTTGACTTTATGGGTAATTAAATTTGAAAATTGCAATTGTCGAAATTGTTTTAATTGTTTTGTCGGCGAGCTTTGATGTTTGTGTGTGTGATTTTCTCACGCTTTCACGAAATTAGTAGTTATATTTAGAAATATATATTTAAAAATAAATCGTTTCTCATGTCAACATATGTATGTGCAATTCTCGGATTGTTTTGTTGGAGGACAATTTCTATCTAAATCTGAATAACCCCTAATTATTTTGTGTTTTCTTTTCTTTATGCGCCAGTG